>JAECWU010000269.1:0-1331530 GCA_018150985.1 Chymomyza costata
GGCGAAACTAAACATTAATGTTTAGCTTGCACCCTCGCTAGCACTGCGCTGTAAATGGGGCAACTCGCCGAGAGCATGCCATGCCCTGAGGGGAGCCCCTTGAAGCGGCAATTCCGGCAGTCCACCGGATTCGTGCATTTCGCTACGATGTGGCCCATCTGTCCACACTGGCGGCATACGTCGGCCTTGAATTTGCATTCTGCTATCTTATGGTCGAAGCCCATACACTTATGGCAAGCATATGTCCTGACTAACGACCTGTAGCGGAAGGAGAACCACTTCACGTAAATTCTTCCTTGCTTATTCAATATGTCCAGAGCCTCCTCACTTAACTCGAAAGTCAAGTTTATGAACGCATCTTTGGTGACAGCCCAAGGCTTCGTCTCCAAATGGACAGCTGA
Organism: Chymomyza costata; assembly: GCA_018150985.1. NCBI lineage: Eukaryota > Metazoa > Arthropoda > Insecta > Diptera > Drosophilidae > Chymomyza > Chymomyza costata. The sequence continues at coordinate 402 of JAECWU010000269.1, forward strand.
TTTAAATGCAGCAGGCGAGAGTTCTTCCTTGAAGTTGAGCTCGTATAGGTCGCTCATGAACTCATCAAAGGATATGGCCATATCGACGTTGGTCACCGTAATCTTCGGTTTAAGCGCCTGATTTTTCTTCACTTCAAGGCCGACTTCCGTGAACTTCCGGTTGCCCACGACCTTCTTCAACTCCGCTTCAGATGGTGTGCGAATAATCGCACCACCACGCTTCAGCTCACGCACTTCGTGCACACGTACACCGAGTGCGGGCGCAACGTCCTTCATAACCTTGTCGGCTACTTGCTTGCCCGAAATATTCGGGTCCCGGCTCGTCACTACTGCTGACCACGTCTCAACTGGCTTGTTGCGGCGCGGTGCGGCAGCAGGAGCCATTTGGGGCGCCTGGACGGCGACAGCGTAGGCGGCTGAGTTGACGACAGGTGGGGGCATCGTTTGCGGCGCCACGGACAACATACCGTTTTTGGCGGCCAACGCGATGATGATCTCATCATAGCGGGCTGCGGCGGCGGTAATCTTTGCCCTGTCCTCCTTTTTGATGCCTACAGTCTCGACAAGCGAGTTGTGCATCATTAGCCGCACCTTTCCAATCTCTGCCAGTATGGCAGCCATGCCTTCATTGGCAATCTCCCAACCTGTAAGGGGCGCATTAGCGTCAACCTTCAGGCGCAGAACCGGCACACGCGGTGCAGCGGGAAAGGCAGCGGCCTCAGCAGCAGCAGCAGCAGCGGAGGTGGTTGGCGCGGCGGTTGGCGGCGGTTTAGCGGCGGTAGCAGCGGCGGTGGCAGCGGCTGAGTCGGTCTCAGCTGCGCTCTCTGCGGCATGACGCTTCGCCGTTGTCGCTTCGGCCGGCGTCGGCGAGCTTCGCGACGCACGCGTCTTCTTGCGCTTCTTCTTCATCGTGTCGGGCAACAGAGCGGCAATGTCGCTGCTGTCGCTGCAGCACATGTTGGCAGAGCCAGACATGGCGCCCTCTATGGCTCGTATTCCGCTACGAGCACGTACACAAACCAAAAAGTTTATACACGAACCAGTAGCCGAGATACCAACCAAAGAGCGACCTCTGTCGGAGAAGCGAAGACTCGAACCGTAGTCTGGACACGAACCAGACAGCGACCTCTATCGGTAGAGCGGATACTCGAACCGATAGTATGGACTCAAACCAGGCGCAATTCGCACTAACACACACACACGTACACGTACACGCACACGTGTATGTTGGCAGCGGTAAACGTTCTCTAACGGGAACTTGTTTACACCAAATGCTCGCGCGACTGTTGTTTACTTGTTTTGACACAAGTAACGGCAACTTGTTTACAAGTTTTTACACTGTTTTCTTTCACTCAATGCGCGCACACGATAAGCACGTCTGCTCGCGATCAACGTTGAAATCAAACTGAGTAGATAGGGACAGTAGGAATCTCGTTAATCCATTCATGCGCGTCACTAATTAGATGACGAGGCATTTGGCTACCTTAAGAGAGTCATAGTTACTCCCGCCGTTGACCCGCGCTTACTTGAATTTCTTCACTTTGACATTCAGAGCACTGGGCAGAAATCACATTGTGTCAACACCCGCTAGGGCCATCACAATGCTTTGTTTTAATTAGACAGTCGGATTCCCCAAGTCCGTGCCAGTTCTGAATTGATTGTTAATTGATAATCGTTATAATTTAAAAGAACTAATTGGTTTAACCCAATTAGTATTCTTAAAAATTTTAGCAAGAAAGTTCCACAATTGGCTACGTAACTACTATCCGGGGAACAAATTACTACCATAAATGATAGAAACTCTATTTACCCAGAACGAGCACATAAACCATGTTATTGTTTCCCAATCAAGCCCGACTATCTCAATCTTCAGAGCCAATCCTTATCCCGAAGTTACGGATCTAATTTGCCGACTTCCCTTACCTACATTATTCTATCGACTAGAGACTCTTCACCTTGGAGACCAGCTGCGGATATTGGTACGGCCTGTTGAGAAGTTTGCGTATCCCCACCATAAATTTTCAAGGTCCGAGGAGAAAATATCGACACAACAGTATATGTCATGCTCTTCTAGCCCATCTACCATATCTCTCTGCGAAAGACTTCCATGGTGGTACGGCTATAAAACAGAAAAGAAAACTCTTCCGATATCTCTCGACGGCTTCTTTATGGTCGTTCCTGTTACCAGGATGAGCACGAGGCCCATATTTAATAACAAACGGATACTCAACAGGTTACGGAATTGGAACCGTATTCCCTTTCGTTCAAAATTATTCAAGTATTTTAAATGACAACTTTATATATAGTTATTATATAAAATAATAGTATATATTTGATTTCCGATATATTTTTACTTGAAAATTTTCGGCTTTCGCCTTGAACTTAGGACCGACTAACTCGTGATCAACCACTGTTCACACGAAACCCTTCTCCACTTCAGTCCTCCAAGGTCTCATTCGATTATTTGCTACTACCACCAAGATCTGTACCAATGGCAGCTCCATGCAGGCTTACGCCAAACACTTCTATGCTCACCATTGTACCTTCCTACTTACTAAAGTTTCAAAATTTATAATACATAAATGTATATATAAATCATCTACTTTAGCAGTAATGTATAGGTATACAACTTAAGCGCCATCCATTTTAAGGGCTAGTTGCTTCGGCAGGTGAGTTGTTACACACTCCTTAGCGGATTACGACTTCCATGTCCACCGTCCTGCTGTTTTAAGCAACCAACGCCTTTCATGGTTTCTGTATAAGTTGTTAATTTGGGCACCGTAACATTACGTTTGGTTCATCCCACAGCGCCAGTTCTGCTTACCAAAAGTGGCCCACTGGGCACATTATATCATAACCTTAAACTTCATATCAAGAAAGTTAAGGTTCTTACCCATTTAAAGTTTGAGAATAGGTTAAGATCGTTTCGACCCTAAGGCCTCTAATCATTCGCTTTACCAGATAAGATTATTTTATATAATATTTTAATGCACCAGCTATCCTGAGGGAAACTTCGGAAGGAACCAGCTACTAGATGGTTCGATTGGTCTTTCGCCCCTATACTCAATTCTGACAATCGATTTGCACGTCAGAACTGTTTCGGTCTTCCATCAGGGTTTCCCCTGACTTCAACCTGATCAAGTATAGTTCACCATCTTTCGGGTCACAGCATATATGCTCAGGGTACGTTCCAGTTAGAGGTATAAATAATATAAATATTATTATACATAACTATATAGAACGCCCCGGGATTGACTTAATAAACTATAAAATAGTATAAAAACTAATCCCATTTTAGACAAGTCAAGTTAATTACGCCATTAGGTTTATATATAAATCCCAATGACTTGCATATATGTTAGACTCCTTGGTCCGTGTTTCAAGACGGGTCCCGAAGGTATCCTGAATCTTTCGCATTGTTAATCATACAAATGCATATAATAAACATAAAAATCATTGATAATTATGCTATTATATAATTATAAAATTTATTATTTATTATTTATTATATTTATTATAAAATTAACGCATTGTATTTCATATAAATCTATCAATACTTTATCAGATTGAATGACAATTATTTTATGTTAAAATGCCAGCATAATAATAAAAATAAACTATAAGTCATATTTTATGATAAATTAAATATATTAATAGATTACAATGTCCTTATATGGGAAAAATGCACACTATCATTATAATATATTTTAAAATATTACAATTCTAATGATGAATTTCCCATAATGGATATTCAGGTTCATCGGGCTTAACCTCTTAGCAGTTTCACGTACTATTTAACTCTCTATTCAGAGTTCTTTTCAACTTTCCCTCACGGTACTGGTTTACTATCGGTCTCATGGTTATATTAAGTTTTAGATGGAGTTTACCACCCACTTAGTGCTGCACTATCAAGCAACACGACTCTTTGGAAACATCATCTAATATGGGTAAATGGCCTAATTTAAGAAGGACTTAAATCACTAATTTTTCATATTAGAATATAGATGTTCCATACACTGCATCTCACATTTGCCAAATAGACAAAGTGACTTAATAATAATATAATAGGAAAAAGCTGCACTGCGACCCTTAGGATCTATTGGGCTCCCTTCAAGCCTTAGAGCTCCTCAACTAGCCCAATTTCCGTGACAAACTTGATTATCTGAGATGGTTCTAGTCGGGTAATATCATGCATCAATATTCTATGCTTACCAAGAAGGGATTTCCTTCTTCTGGCTAGGGCATCACACTCTGTAAGTATGTGCTGGGAGGTTTCCTCCTCGGTTTCACAAAACCTGCATGTAATTGAATTCAAGATGCCAATAGTACACAGGTGTTTCCTGAGTCTGCAATGTCCCGTTAGTAACCCCGTCAGTATCCTAAGGGAATTCTTGCCCAATTGGGACACTTTCTTGAACCTAATTAAGTTGTAGGAGCCAAAAAGTTGCTTGGCCTGTCGTAAGCCGTCTGTGCCAGCCCAGTCAGTTTCCCGACAGGACCTTTCTTCATCTCTTAGCAGCTGCTTGGTAGTGTGTCTGTCAATGCCACAGTAAGGTTCAGGCCCTATTAGTGGTTTCGCAGCACCATTCCTCGCCAGTTCGTCAGCTGCTTCATTCCCGGGGATGTTCTTGTGTCCCGGGATCCGTCTAAGGGAGACTCTGTTCCATTGTCCTAGACGGTTCAATTTGGTCCTGGTATCCCAGACCAACTTCGAATTAATCTTCGAGCCAGCCACCGCATTAATCGCAGCTTGACTATCGGACAGAATAGCAATATCTCTGTCTTTATATTTTCTTTCTAGGTTGATGTCTACACATCGGCCTAGCACATACCTCTGTCTGAAATATGCTGGTGTATTTACCCAGAGCTTCTGACAGTCGCGTTCTTGGTCCCGCGACTCCCAGTCCAGTGCCTTCTTTAGTCAAGGACCCGTCCGTATGCTACACAATAGTGTGTCTTTTCATAGGATGTATCTCCTCTAGCGTTGTCCAATTCTCTTTGTTGCTCAAAATAGCACTGAAGTTCCTTTCAAAGTGGTACTCTGTGATCATCTCATCTCTGGGTAAGAGAATTGAGGGGACCAGTTTTCCCAGTTCGTCAGCGTCTCTAGCACTTATTATGTGGCCTTTGCCAATTCCCTCAGCCAAAATTCTTAACAGTGTCGCCTTCATTTGAAGCCTTACAACAGTATGAAGTGGTGTCAACTCCATAAGGACTTCCAATGCTGCTGTAGGACAGGTTCTCATGGCTCCTGTCATACATACACAGGCTAGCCTCTGTATCTTCTTAAGGTCATTTTGGACGGAGGTTATCTCCACCCGAGCTCCCCAAGCAATAGCTCCGTAAGTGAGCATCGGCCTTATGACCATTAGGTATAGCCAGCGTAAAATCTTGGGAGATGCACCATTTTCTCCGTCCAACTAAGATTTGCCAAATCTCGGTTAAACAGCCAGTCGCCTTCCACAAGCGGGTAGTCACGCTTCAGTTTGAACCTCATTGCTAATTTCATAGCAATCAGGTCAAACGGGGGAGCTCCAGCTAGCACCAGTAGAAACTGTACGACATACAGGTACCCAGCCACGCAGGATGAGCCGCTGGCAGGACAGCAGGTGCCTCCTGGCGTTTGCTCGTCTCATAACCAGGGCTACCACACTGAGGCACCAAACAGTGCACAAGGCACAATGAGTCCGGCATATATGGTCCGCTTGTCGCGAGGACTGAGACCCCAGTCGACCCGCTCGGCGACTGTGATGCCCAGGTATCGGCATTTCGCTGCATATGGCAGATTTGCTCCAGCAAATCGCACAAGTGATTTGGCGTTGCGCGGCATCCCATTCCAAGTTGCCAAAGGCTCCCTTGAAATCCACGAAGATTCCGAGCACATATCGCGCCGAGCTGGCCTCGACAGTGCTCACAACGTGTCTCCTCAACACAACGTTCTGCTCTGCAGCCGAATTGCAATCTGTTTCCTACCGGCAGCACATCTTTCAAACGATTCACTATTATACCTTCAAGCACTTTTCCAAACACTGGTAACAGGCATATACCACGATAAGAAGCAGGATTGCTCCTGTCCTTATCGCAACAGCGTGAAAACAGTGCTGTCAGATGCTGGGGGATGGCACACCATATCTGCTTGCAGATAGTGCCGGTGATACCATCAAGGCCAGGCGAGCGTCTGCTCTTCAACCTCGTATACTTCGAGGGCTGGAGGAACACCATCCGGAATGGCAATGGGTGCATCAGACTCCGCAACTGGGCAAAAGTTACGGAGGAGAACTCGCGCACATTCGTACCATGTTACGACTAGCCTGCCATCCGAGTGAAATGCCCCTATCTCGGTGCTCTTCTTACGTCTTCTGCAAATCTTGTAGACTTGCCCCCATAGGTCATCAGTGTGCTCTCCAATGAAGCGTCGCCAGTTCTTCTCCTTCGCCGACAGAATTAGCTTCTTGTATTGGCGTACGGAAATCCGTAGGTCAATAGCAAATCGCTCAGCATCGTCGTTGCTACTAAGACGTGCATTCTGGAGCCTGCGCATGAGTCTCCTGACTTCACGGCGCTTGGTACTAAGGCTGGTATTCCACCAAACCACTTTCCTCATTGCTTTTGGCGATCTGTGGCCTAACACTCGATCACACACATCGTGTACAATCAAGCGCAGTGCAGATGCTTGCTCCTCTGGCGGTGTCTCCGCGAAATTCTCCGGTAGTTCAGCTGCCATTCTTACCAATTCATCTCTGAATAATCGCCAATGTGCAGTGGAAACGTTCCAGGATGGCACAGGAGCAAAGCTCTCAACTGCGCTACTTGGGCCTGGAGTTGCCACAACAGTTATGCTGTTGTGGTCACTCAGGCACCAATCATCCACTTTCCAGTCGAATGTGGCCAACATCGACGCTGCATCGTTGACCATCGTAACATCGATGTCACTTCGAGCGCCTGTGTTCGTCTGTTGGTAGGTGTACACCTCAGTGTGTACATTCAGCACGTTAGCATGGCTCTCCAAAATCCACTCAGACAGCAGCTCACCCCGGATATGGTTCTGATGTCTCAGCGAGTGCGCTGAGAACTTGCTGAACCACATGGGTGGTAAGAGGCGCTATGGGCATACAGATGGCTTCCGGATCGTTCACTATGCACGCAGCCTTATTTCGCCTGTCTGCGTATATGCGCATCCCTCCAGCGAGGCCAGTTATACGTCCAGCGGCATCTACGTAAGGCTCCTGTATAAGTGCGATCAGATGGCTTGAGTAACGCATCCTGACTCCGAGCTCGATGGTAGCAGCTCGTCCGCGACCACAATTCGCTTGGGTGAAACTAAACATTAATGTTTAGCTTGCACCCTCGCTAGCACTGCGCTGTAAATAGGGCAACTCGCCGAGAGCATGCCATACCCTGAGGCGAGTCCCTTGAAGCGGCAATTCCGGCAGTCCACCGGATTCGTGCAATTCGCTGCGATGTGCCCATACACTTATGACAAGCGTATGTCCTCACTAGCAACCGATAGCGGAAGGCGAACCACTTAACATATATTCTGTCCTTCTTGTTCAAGATGTCCAATGCTTCCTCACTTAACTCAAGAGTCAAGTTTATCAGGGCATCTTTGGTGACAGCCCAAGGTTCTTCGCCAAATGAACAGCTTGCTTATATACCGCAGGCGAGAGTTCTTCCTTGAAATTGAGCTCATACAGGTCGCTCATAAACTCCTCAACGGATATGGCCATATCGACGTTGGTCACCGTAATCTTCGGTTTTAGATAGGTGCACACGTACACCGAGTGCGGGCGCTACCTCCTTCATTATCTTATCGGCAACTTGCTTACCCGAAACGTTCGGGTCACGGCTTGTCACTACTGCTGACCATGTCTCAACAGCTGAGTTGGCGACAGGTGGGGGCGTCGCTTGCGGTCCCGCTGACAGCACACCATTTTCACAGCCAATGCGATGATGATTTCATCATAACGGGCTGCGGTGGCGGTAATCTTCGCCCTGTCCTCCTGCTTGATGCTGATGCCCACGGTCTCGACAAGCGAGTTGTGCATCATAAGCCGTACCTTCCCTATCTGCGCTAATATGGCAGCCATGCTATCAGTGGCGATCTCCCAACCAGAGAGGCGCGCATGGTTAGCGCAAGCCCTCAGGTCGATGACGGGCACACTTGGTGCAGCGGGGGAGGCGACGGCAGCAGCAGCAGCAGCGGAGGTGGCGGACGCAGCGGTTGGCGGCGGTGGCAACGGTTGAGTCGGTCCCAGCTGCGCTCCCTGCGGCGTAACGCTTCGGCCGGCATCGGCGAGCTTCGCGACGCACGCATCTTTTTGCGCTTCTTCATTTGATCGGGCAACAGAGAGGCAATGTCGCTGCAGCACATGTTGGCAGAGCCAGACATAGCGCCCTCTATAGCTCGTATTCAGTTACGAGCACGTACACAAATGCATAAGTTCACACACGAACCTGTAGCCAAGAGTAGCGAAGACTCGAACCGTAGTCGGGACACGACCCAGAAAGCGACCTCTATCGGTAGAGCGGATACTCGAACCGATAGTCTGGATTCAGACCAGGCGCACTTCGCACTAACTTACACACACGTACACGTACACGTGTATGTTGGCAACGGTAAACGTTCTGTAACGGTAACTTGTTTACGCCAAATGCTCGCACGATTGTTGTTTACTTGTTTTGACAAAAGTAACGGCAACTTGTTTACGAGTTTTTTGCACTGTTTGTTTTCCACACTATGCGCGCACACGATAAGCACGTCTGCTCGCGATCAACGTAGAAAGCAAACTGAGAAGATAGGGACAGATATACCAAATCTTTCCGGAGTTTATTTAACGTGGTATGTTCCTTTGCAGGATTAAAACCACGGTGTTCAAATATGCAACCTGAGTGTACATATAACACAAAGAGTCTGGATTAATGCGCCAACTAACGCCCCACAGAGCCATCAGCCGAAACTGATTTTCCTTTGGTACCAATTCGAAAAGCATACTGTCGGGCATGCATTTCCCCCTTGGTGAGGAGCGAGGTGTATCTATCACCTCTTCTGTTTTATGGCTAGCAGCACCCGGTTGAAGCGCAACACCACGCCGAGCCAATCTGACTCTACCCGCGATTTGGGTATCAGCCACAGCCACCACAATACTCCCACAAGGGGGCCGACCTCAATGAGAACGCTTGGACGTATACTTAAACCGTGGTACCGAAATTAAGGGCTCGGCTTGCCCTCCCCTTTCAGTCCCGACAGACTCGGACTTGGGGAACGCCGCCAGTTTTGGCATGATTGCCCGGGGCTGGTCACCTATCCGCCTGCGGTGATCCAATCATTTGCCGACGCCGCATAAATACGACATCGGCAAATGCTGTCAGCAGCCTCATCTTCTCCAGCGTCTCCAGCACTCCAGAAACGACCCAGTGTCCATCCACTTCGTGTATTCCGAGCCCATCAAGGTCCCGCACATCTGCATACAGCATGTGCAGCCAATCCTCAAGCTCAGCGCCGCATAAGCATGCTGGCGTGTTGCTCAAGCACCTTGTATGCAGGAAAGCGGTAAGCGATCCATGGCCAGTCAGCAAAAATCCGACACATTGACTGAAACTAGTCACGTCTGTTGAAAACGAAGCTTGCATCCGGGATAAAACGGTGAGTGACACGCCCGTGTCGGTCTCCGTCATCCCATCTGTGCTGCCACGCACATAGCAACTCTTCGTCCAGCAGGGCCATTTTGTCCGTCCAACTGAGATTTGCCAAATCTCGGTTAAACAGCCAGTCGCCTTCCACAAGCGGGTAGTCACGCTTCAGTTTAAACCTAATTGCTAATTTCATAGCAATCAGGTCAAACGGGGGAGCTCCAGCTAGTACCTGCATGGCGTCAGTAGAAACTGTGCGACATACAGGTACACAACCACGCAGGATGAGCCGCTGGCAGGACAGCAGGTGCCTCCTGGCATTTGCTCGTCTCATCACCAGGGCATACCACACTGAGGCACCAAACAGTGCACAAGGCACCATGAGTCCGGCATATATGGTCCGCTTGTCGCGAGGACTGAGACCCCAGTCGACCCGCAGTACGCGTGCCAAGCCGTTAACGACTCCAGCCAGCCTATCACGTAAAGACGCGATATGCAGTTGAAAATTCAACCGCTCGGCGACTGTGATGCCCAGGTATCGGCATTTCGCTGCATATGGCAGATTTGCTCCAGCAAATCGCACTAGTGGCCGCCTGTTGGGAGACAGTGTGCCCTTCAACAGCATGACGGATGTCTTGCTGGTGGACACGGCTACTCCAACTTCGGCTCCCCAAGCACCAACGATGGACATCAGTTCGCCGCCTTTCAGCTCCAGAGCAGCGCGCGCATTGCCTTCCACGATGAGAAGCAGGTCGTCTGCATATGCGCTGAGCGCACAGTGCGGCTCCAAGCGCTCAAGAAGTAGATCCATCATCAAGTTCCATATAAATGGACCGCTGATGGACCCCTGTGGGCAACCTCGTGTCACCGGAACAGTTACTTCTTCATAGCTGCTGACCATGCTTGCACTCCTGCCAGAGAAGAAACTTCGCCACAAGTTGGCTTCTCTGCATCCTGAGTCAACGATTCGGCGTAGCGCGGCATCCCATTCTAAGTTGTCAAAAGCACCCTTGAAATCCACGAAGATTCCGAGCACATATCGCGCCGAGCTGGCCTCGACAGTGCTCACAACGTGTCTCCAAGCATCCTCTACACAACGTTCTGCTCTGAAGCCGAATTGCCATCTGTTGCCTACCGGCAGCACATCTTTCAAACGATTTACCATTATACCTTCAAGCACTTTTCCAAACACTGGTAACAGGCATATACCACGATAAGAAGCAGGATCGCTCCTGTCCTTATCGGGCCCTTTGAGCAACGCAACCACTCTGGGTCGCTTCCACTCTGCAGGGAAACAGCCTTCAGCCACGCAGCGTGAAAACAGTGCTGTCAGATGCTGGGGGATGGCACACCATATCTGCTTGCAGATAGTGCCGGTGATACCATCAAGGCCAGGCGAGCGTCTGCTCTTCAACCTAGCGACGCAGGCACCAACCTCGTATACTTCGAGGGCTGGAGGAACACCATCCGGAATGGCAATGGGTGCATCAGACTCCGCAACTGGGAAAAAGTTACGGAGGAGCACTCGCGCACAGTCGTGCCATGTTACGACCAGCCTGCCATCCGAGTGAAGTGCCCCTATCTCGGTGCTCTTCTTGCGTCGTCTGCAAATCTTGTAGACTTGCCCCCATGGGTCATCGGTGTGCTCTCCAACGAAGCGTCGCCAGTTCTCCTCCTTCGCCGACAGAATTAGCTTCTTGTATTGGCGTACGGAAATCCGTAGGTCAATAGCAAGTCGCTCAGCATCGTCGTTGCCACTACGACGTGCATTCTGGAGCCTGCGCATGAGTCTCCTGACTTCACGGCGCTTGGTACTAAGGCTGGTATTCCACCAAACCACTTTCCTCATTGCTCTTGGCGGTCTGCGGCCTAACACTCGATCACACACATCGTGTACAATCAAGCGCAGTGCAGATGCTTGCTCCTCTGGCGGTGTCTCCGCGAAATTCTCCGGTAGTTCAGCTGCCATTCTTACCAATTCATCTCTGAATAATCGCCAACGTGCAGTGGAAACGTTCCAGGATGGCACAGGAGCAAAGCTCTCAACTGCGCTACTTGGGCCTGGAGTTGCCACAACAGTAATGATGTTGTGGTCACTCAGGCATCAATCATCCACTTTCCAGTCGAATGTGGCCAACATCGACGCTGCATCGTTGACCATCGTTACATCGATGTCACTTCGAGCGCCTGTGATCATCTGGTGGTAGGTGTACACATCAGTGTGTACATTCAGCACGTTAGCACGGCTCTCCAGAATCCACTCAGACAGCAGCTCACCCCGGATATGGTTCTGATGTCTCAGCGAGTGCGCTGAGAACTTGCTGAACCACATGGGGGACGCTGCATTCGCATCAAGGCCAAAGATGACAGGATTGCTACTGGCTTGCAGTAGCACCGCATCTAAGTACGAGAGGTACGGCTCCATCTCGCAGTCGAATTGGCAGTACACGGAGCAGAGGAAGATTGAGCCATATCTCCCTGTGACACTCACGCATATGCCAAAATCTGTGGTAAGCGGCGCTATGGGCATACAGATGGCTTCCGGATCGTTCACTATGCACGCAGCCTTATTTCGCCTGTCTGGGTATACGCGCATCCCTCCAGGGAGGCCAGTTATACGTCCAGCGGCATCTACGTAAGGCTCCTGTATCAGTGCGAACAGATGGCTTGAGTCACGCATCCTGACTCCGAGCTCGATGGGGCAACTCGCCGAGAGCATGCCATGCCCTGAGGGGAGCCCCTTGAAGCGGCAATTCCGGCAGTCCACCGGATTCGTGCATTTCGCTACGATGTGGCCCATCTGTCCACACTGGCGGCATACGTCGGCCTTGAATTTGCACTCGGCTATCTTATGGTCGAAGCCCATACACTTGTGGCAAGCATATGTCCTGACTAACGACCTGTAGCGGAAGGAGAACCACTTCACGTAAATTCTTCCTTGCTTATTCAATATGTCCAGAGCCTCCTCACTTAACTCGAAAGTCAAGTTTATGAACGCATCTTTGGTGACAGCCCAAGGCTTCGTCTCCAAATGGACAGCTGATTTGAATGCAGCAGGCGAGAGTTCTTCCTTGAAGTTGAGCTCGTATAGGTCGCTCATGAACTCCTCAACGGATATGGCCATATCGACGTTGGTCACCGTAATCTTCGGCTTAAGCGCCTGGTTTTTCGTCACTTCAAGGCCGAATTCCGTGAACTTCCGGTTGCCCACGACCTTCTTCAACTCCGCTTCAGATGGTGTGCGAATAATCGCACCACCACGCTTCAGCTCACGCACTTCGTGCACACGTACACCGAGTGCGGGCGCAACGTCCTTCATAACCTTGTCGGCTACTTGCTTGCCCGAAATATTCGGGTCCCGGCTCGTCACTACTGCTGACCACGTCTCAACTGGCTTGTTGCGGCGCGGTGCGGCAGCAGGAGCCATTTGGGGCGCCTGGACGGCGGCAGCGTAGGCGGCTGAGTTGACGACAGGTGGGGGCATCGTTTGCGGCGCCACGGACAACATACCGTTTTTGGCGGCCAACGCGATGATGATCTCATCATAGCGGGCTGCGGCGGTGGTAATCCTTGCCCTGTCCTCCTTTTTGATGCCTACAGTCTCGACAAGCGAGTTGTGCATCATTAGCCGCACCTTTCCAATCTCTGCCAGTATGGCAGCCATGCCTTCATTGGCAATCTCCCAACCTGTAAGGGGCGCATTGTTAGCGTCAACCTTCAGGCGCAGAGCCGGCACACGCGGTGCAGCGGGAAAGGCAGCGGCCTCAGCAGCAGCAGCAGCAGCAGCGGAGGTGGTGGGCGCAGCGGCGGTGGCAGCGGCTGAGTCGGTCTCAGCTGCGCTCTCTGCGGCATGACGCTTCGCCGTTGTCGCTTCGGCCGGCGTCGGCGAGCTTCGCGACGCACGCGTCTTCTTGCGCTTCTTCTTCATCGTGTCGGGCAACAGAGCGGCAATGTCGCTGCTGTCGCTGCAGCACATGTTGGCAGAGCCAGACATGGCGCCCTCTATGGCTCGTATTCCGCTACGAGCACGTACACAAACCAAAAAGTTTATACACGAACCAGTAGCCGAGATACCAACCAAAGAGCAACCTCTGTCGGAGAAGCGAAGACTCGAACCGTAGTCTGGACACGAACCAGAAAGCGACCTCTATCGGTAGAGCGGATACTCGAACCGATAGTATGGACTCAAACCAGTCGCAATTCGCACTAACACACACACACGTACACGTACACGCACACGTGTATGTTGGCAGCGGTAAACGTTCTCAAACGGGAACTTGTTTACACCAAATGCTCGCGCGACTGTTGTTTACTTGTTTTGACACAAGTAACGGCAACTTGTTTACAAGTTTTTACACTGTTTTCTTTCACTCAATGCGCGCACACGATAAGCACGTCTGCTCGCGATCAACGTTGAAATCAAACTGAGTAGATAGGGACAGAGTCTTTGGATCTACGCCAATGTGATTTAACGTGCTATACCACTTAAAAGTCTTAAAAACACGGTGCCCATGCACATGGGTTTGTATTTACGACAAACGGCGGCCCATTGGAAATTCTTCCGCCAGTACCAATTAGAGATACTTCTGCTTGGTCGTAAACTCCACTCTTGGTTTGAGCCGAGGTCTACCTAAAACCTCTGTCGATCTCTGGGTCACGACACCCGGTTGAACTTGACGCAACGCCACGCCAAGCCCGAGAGCTTTACCCGCATTTGGGTAATAAACCACAGCCACCACGATACTCCCCGAGGGGCCGTACCCATCGGTCAGGCACAGTCTTGTTCAAAATTTTCAGAGAAAATTCTGAACAAGGCCGTGGGCTTTCCTGACCGCCCGTGGTACCAGATAACCTCTGGTAAGGCTTTGTGCCATAAGACACTTCCAATTTAAACTCCAAGCAGTTAAGGGTTGGTGACCCGGGAATAAATGTTCTCTAGTATCTTTTGGGGAACCAGCCAGCGTTCTAAAAACCCCTTCTAAGATATTTTGAGAAATTTATATTGGCCATCCTATTCCGAAACCAGTGCACAATAAACACTTGCCTCTTCCTAGGTTGGCCGTCGTCCCTAGATTAGTCGCCTTTTACGACAAGCACAGGGGGGCTGTGATGGTATTCTAGTCCGCCACCACACGGGGAGTAGATAGGGACAGATAAACCAGATCTTTCCGGAGTTTATTTAACGTGGTATGTTCCTTTGCAGGATTAAAACCACGGTGTTCAAATATGCAACCTGAGTGTACATATAACACAATGAGTCTGGATTAATGCGCCAACTAACGCCCCTCAGAGCCATCAGCCGAAACTGATTTTTCTTTGGTACCAATTCGAAAAGCATACTGTCGGGCATGCATTTCCCCCTTGGTGAGGAGCGAGGTGTATCTATCACCTCTTCTGCTTTATGGCTAGCAGCACCCGGTTGAAGCGCAACACCACGCCGAGCCAAGCTGACTCTACCCGCGATTTGGGTATCAACCACAGCCACCACGATACTCCCACAAGGGGGCCGACCTCAATGAGTACGCTTGGACGTATACTCAACCCGTGGTACCGAAATTAAGGGCTCGGTTTGCCCTCCCCTTTCAGTCCCGACAGACTCGGACTTGGGGAACCCCGCCAGTTTTGGCATGATTGCCCGGGACTGGTCACCCATCCGCCTGCGGTGGTCCAATCATTTGCCGACGCCGCGTAAACACGACATCGGCAAATGCTGTCAGCAGCCTCATCCTCTCCGGTGTCTCCAGCACTCCAGAAAAGCTCCAGTGTCCATCCACTTCGTGTATACCTAGTCCATCAAGGTGCCGCACATCTGCATACAGCGGGCATACACAAAGAACGTGCAGCCAATCCTCAAGCGCAGCGCCGCATAAACATGCTGGCGTGTTGCTCAAGCACCTTGCATGCAGGAAAGCGTTAAGCGATCCATGGCCAGTCAGCAAAAATCCGACGCGTTGACTAAAACCAAAGTCACGTCTGCTGAAAACGAAGCTTGCATCCGGGATAAAACGGTGAGTGACACGCCCGTGTCGGTCTCCGTCATCCCATCTGTGCTGCCACGCACATAGCAACTCTTCGTCCAGCAGGGCCATTTTGTCCGTCCAACTGAGATTTGCCAAATCTCGGTTAAACAGCCAGTCGCCTTCCACAAGCGGGTAGTCACGCTTCAGTTTAAACCTAATTGCTAATTTCATAGCAATCAGGTCAAACGGGGGAGCTCCAGCTAGTACCTGCATGGCGTCAGTAGAAACTGTACGACATACAGGTACACAACCACGCAGGATGAGCCGCTGGCAGGACAGCAGGTGCCTCCTGGCATTTGCTCGTCTCATCACCAGGGCATACCACACTGAGGCACCAAACAGTGCACAAGGCACCATGAGTCCGGCATATATGGTCCGCTTGTCGCGAGGACTGAGACCCCAGTCGACCCGCAGTACGCGTGCCAAACCGTTAACGACTCCAGCCAGCCTATCACGTAAAGACGCGATATGCAGTTGAAAATTCAACCGCTCGGCGACTGTGATGCCCAGGTATCGGCATTTCGCTGCATATGGCAGATTCGCTCCAGCAAATCGCACTAGTGGCCGCCTGTTGGGAGACAGTGTGCCCTTCAACAGCATGACGGATGTCTTGCTGGTGGACACGGCTACTCCAACTTCAGCTCCCCAAGCACCTACGATGGACATCAGTTCGCCGCCTTTCAGCTCCAGAGCAGCGCGCGCATTGCCTTCCACGATGAGAAGCAGGTCGTCTGCATACGCGCTGAGCGCACAGTGCGGCTCCAAGCGCTCAAGAAGTAGATCCATCATCAAGTTCCATATAAATGGACCGCTGATGGACCCCTGTGGGCAACCTCGTGTCACCGGAACAGTTACTTCTTCATAGCTGCTGACCATGCTTGCACTCCTGCCAGAGAAGAAACTTCGCCACAAGTTGGCTTCTCTGCATCCTGAATCAACGATTCGGCGTAGCGCGGCATCCCATTCCAAGTTGTCGAAGGCTCCCTTGAAATCCCGAAGTTCCGAGCACATATCGCGCCGAGCTGGCCTCGACAGTGCTCACAACGTGTCTCCAAGCATCCTCTACACAACGTTCTGCTCTGAAGCCGAATTGCCATCTGTTGCCTACCGGCAGCACATCTTTCAAACGATTTACCATAATACCTTCAAGCACTTTTCCAAACACTGGTAACAGGCATATACCACGATAAGAAGCAGGATCGCTCCTGTCCTTATCGGGCCCTTTGAGCAACGCAACCACTCTGGGTCGCTTCCACTCTGCAGGGAAACAGCCTTCAGCCACGCAGCGTGAAAACAGTGCTGTCAGATGCTGGGGGATGGCACACCATATCTGCTTGCAGATAGTGCCGGTGATACCATCAAGGCCAGGCGAGCGTCTGCTCTTCAACCTAGCGACGCAGGCACCAAGTAGATAGGGACAGAGTCTTTGGATCTACGCCAATGTGATTTAACGTGGTATATCACTTAAAAGTCTTAAAAACACGGTGCCCATGCACAAGGGTTTGTATTTACGACAAACGGCGGCCCATTGGAAATGCATCCGCCAGTACCAATCAGAGATACTTCTGCTTGGTCGTAAACTCCACTCTTGGTTTGAGCCGAGGTCTACCTAAAACCTCTGTCGATCTCTGGGTCACGACACCCGGTTGAACTTGACGCAACGCCACGCCAAGCCCTAGAGCTTTACCCGCATTTGGGTAATAAACCACAGCCACCACGATACTCCCCGAGGGGCCGTACCCATCGGTCAGGCACAGTCTTGTTCAAAATTTTCAGAAAATTCTGAACAAGACTTTTTCTGACCGCCCGTGGTACCAGATAACCTCTGGTAAGGCTTTGTGCCATAAGACACTTCCAATTTAAACTCCAAGCAGTTAAGGGTTGGTGACGGAAATTTCTAGTTCTTTTGGGGACCAGCCAGCGTTCTAAAACCCCTTCTAAGATATTTTGGAAATTTATATTAAACCAGTGCCAATAAACCTTGCTTTCTAGGTTGGCTATTGTCGCCTTTTCGACAAGACTGGTCCAGTTCTCCACCTTAGGAGGGATAGGGACAGATAAACCAGATCTTTCCGGAGTTTATTTAACGTGGTATGTTCCTTTGCAGGATTAAAACCACGGTGTTCAAATATGCAACCTGAGTGTACATATAACACAATGAGTCTGGATTAATGCGCCAACTAACGCCCCTCAGAGCCATCAGCCGAAACTGATTTTTCTTTGGTACCAATTCGAAAAGCATACTGTCGGGCATGCATTTCCCCCTTGGTGAGGAGCGAGGTGTATCTATCACCTCTTCTGCTTTATGGCTAGCAGCACCCGGTTGAAGCGCAACACCACGCCGAGCCAAGCTGACTCTACCCGCGATTTGGGTATCAACCACAGCCACCACGATACTCCCACAAGGGGGCCGACCTCAATGAGTACGCTTGGACGTATACTCAACCCGTGGTACCGAAATTAAGGGCTCGGTTTGCCCTCCCCTTTCAGTCCCGACAGACTCGGACTTGGGGAACCCCGCCAGTTTTGGCATGATTGCCCGGGACTGGTCACCCATCCGCCTGCGGTGGTCCAATCATTTGCCGACGCCGCGTAAATACGACATCGGCAAATGCTGTCAGCATCCTCATCCTCTCCGGTGTCTCCAGCACTCCAGAAAAGCTCCAGTGTCCATCCACTTCGTGTATCCCTAGTCCATCAAGGTGCCGCACATCTGCATACAGCGGGCATACACAAAGAACGTGCAGCCAATCCTCAAGCGCAGCGCCGCATAAACATGCTGGCGTGTTGCTCAAGCACCTTGCATGCAGGAAAGCGTTAAGCGATCCATGGCCAGTCAGCAAAAATCCGACGCGTTGACTAAAACCAAAGTCACGTCTGCTGAAAACGAAGCTTGCATCCGGGATAAAACGGTGAGTGACACGCCCGTGTCGGTCTCCGTCATCCCATCTGTGCTGCCACGCACATAGCAACTCTTCGTCCAGCAGGGCCATTTTGTCCGTCCAACTGAGATTTGCCAAATCTCGGTTAAACAGCCAGTCGCCTTCCACAAGCGGGTAGTCACGCTTCAGTTTAAACCTAATTGCTAATTTCATAGCAATCAGGTCAAACGGGGGAGCTCCAGCTAGTACCTGCATGGCGTCAGTAGAAACTGTGCGACATACAGGTACACAACCACGCAGGATGAGCCGCTGGCAGGACAGCAGGTGCCTCCTGGCATTTGCTCGTCTCATCACCAGGGCATACCACACTGAGGCACCAAACAGTGCACAAGGCACCATGAGTCCGGCATATATGGTCCGCTTGTCGCGAGGACTGAGACCCCAGTCGACCCGCAGTACGCGTGCCAAGCCGTTAACGACTCCAGCCAGCCTATCACGTAAAGACGCGATATGCAGTTGAAAATTCAACCGCTCGGCGACTGTGATGCCCAGGTATCGGCATTTCGCTGCATATGGCAGATTTGCTCCAGCAAATCGCACTAGTGGCCGCCTGTTGGGAGACAGTGTGCCCTTCAACAGCATGACGGATGTCTTGCTGGTGGACACGGCTACTCCAACTTCGGCTCCCCAAGCACCAACGATGGACATCAGTTCGCCGCCTTTCAGCTCCAGAGCAGCGCGCGCATTGCCTTCCACGATGAGAAGCAGGTCGTCTGCATACGCGCTGAGCGCACAGTGCGGCTCCAAGCGCTCAAGAAGTAGATCCATCATCAAGTTCCATATAAATGGACCGCTGATGGACCCCTGTGGGCAACCTCGTGTCACCGGAACAGTTACTTCTTCATAGCTGCTGACCATGCTTGCACTCCTGCCAGAGAAGAAACTTCGCCACAAGTTGGCTTCTCTGCATCCTGAGTCAACGATTCGGCGTAGCGCGGCATCCCATTCTAAGTTGTCAAAAGCACCCTTGAAATCCACGAAGATTCCGAGCACATATCGCGCCGAGCTGGCCTCGACAGTGCTCACAACGTGTCTCCAAGCATCCTCTACACAACGTTCTGCTCTGAAGCCGAATTGCCATCTGTTGCCTACCGGCAGCACATCTTTCAAACGATTTACCATTATACCTTCAAGCACTTTTCCAAACACTGGTAACAGGCATATACCACGATAAGAAGCAGGATCGCTCCTGTCCTTATCGGGCCCTTTGAGCAACGCAACCACTCTGGGTCGCTTCCACTCTGCAGGGAAACAGCCTTCAGCCACGCAGCGTGAAAACAGTGCTGTCAGATGCTGGGGGATGGCACACCATATCTGCTTGCAGATAGTGCCGGTGATACCATCAAGGCCAGGCGAGCGTCTGCTCTTCAACCTAGCGACGCAGGCACCAACCTCGTATACTTCGAGGGCTGGAGGAACACCATCCGGAATGGCAATGGGTGCATCAGACTCCGCAACTGGGAAAAAGTTACGGAGGAGCACTCGCGCACAGTCGTGCCATGTTACGACCAGCCTGCCATCCGAGTGAAGTGCCCCTATCTCGGTGCTCTTCTTGCGTCGTCTGCAAATCTTGTAGACTTGCCCCCATGGGTCATCGGTGTGCTCTCCAACGAAGCGTCGCCAGTTCTCCTCCTTCGCCGACAGAATTAGCTTCTTGTATTGACGTACGGAAATCCGTAGGTCAATAGCAAGTCGCTCAGCATCGTCGTTGCCACTACGACGTGCATTCTGGAGCCTGCGCATGAGTCTCCTGACTTCACGGCGCTTGGTACTAAGGCTGGTATTCCACCAAACCACTTTCCTCATTGCTCTTGGCGGTCTGCGGCCTAACACTCGATCACACACATCGTGTACAATCAAGCGCAGTGCAGATGCTTGCTCCTCTGGCGGTGTCTCCGCGAAATTCTCCGGTAGTTCAGCTGCCATTCTTACCAATTCATCTCTGAATAATCGCCAACGTGCAGTGGAAACGTTCCAGGATGGCACAGGAGCAAAGCTCTCAACTGCGCTACTTGGGCCTGGAGTTGCCACAACAGTAATGATGTTGTGGTCACTCAGGCACCAATCATCCACTTTCCAGTCGAATGTGGCCAACATCGACGCTGCATCGTTGACCATCGTTACATCGATGTCACTTCGAGCGCCTGTGATCATCTGGTGGTAGGTGTACACATCAGTGTGTACATTCAGCACGTTAGCACGGCTCTCCAGCATCCACTCAGACAGCAGCTCACCCCGGATATGGTTCTGATGTCTCAGCGAGTGCGCTGAGAACTTGCTGAACCACATGGGGGACGCTGCATTCGCATCAAGGCCAAAGATGACAGGATTGCTACTGGCTTGCAGTAGCACCGCATCTAAGTACGAGAGGTACGGCTCCATCTCGCAGTCGAATTGGCAGTACACGGAGCAGAGGAAGATTGAGCCATATCTCCCTGTGACACTCACGCATATGCCAAAATCTGTGGTAAGCGGCGCTATGGGCATACAGATGGCTTCCGGATCGTTCACTATGCACGCAGCCTTATTTCGCCTGTCTGGGTATATGCGCATCCCTCCAGGGAGGCCAGTTATACGTCCAGCGGCATCTACGTAAGGCTCCTGTATCAGTGCGAACAGATGGCTTGAGTCACGCATCCTGACTCCGAGCTCGATGGTAGCAGCTCGTCCACGACCACAATTCGCTTGGGCGAAACTAAACATTAATGTTTAGCTTGCACCCTCGCTAGCACTGCGCTGTAAATGGGGCAACTCGCCGAGAGCATGCCATGCCCTGAGGGGAGTCCCTTAAAGCGGCAATTCCGGCAGTCCACCGGATTCGTGCATTTCGCTACGATGTGGCCCATCTGTCCACACTGGCGGCATACGTCGGCCTTGAACTTGCATTCGGCTATCTTATGGTCGAAGCCCATACACTTATGGCAAGCATATGTCCTGACTAACGACCTGTAGCGGAAGGAGAACCACTTCACGTAGATTCTTCCTTGCTTGTTCAATATGTCCAGAGCATCCTCACTTAACTCGAAAGTCAAGTTTATGAACGCATCTTTGGTGACAGCCCAAGGCTTCGTCTCCAAATGGACAGCTGACTTAAATGCAGCAGGCGAGAGTTCTTCCTTGAAGTTGAGCTCGTATAGGTCGCTCATGAACTCATCAACGGATATGGCCATATCGACGTTGGTCACCGTAATCTTCGGTTTAAGCGCCTGGTTTTTCTTAACTTCAAGGCCGACTTCCGTGAACTTCCGGTTGCCCACGACCTTCTTCAACTCCGCTTCAGATGGTGTGCGAATAATCGCACCACCACGCTTCAGCTCACGCACTTCGTGCACACGTACACCGAGTGCGGGCGCAACGTCCTTCATAACCTTGTCGGCTACTTGCTTGCCCGAAATATTCGGGTCCCGGCTCGTCACTACTGCTGACCACGTCTCAACTGGCTTGTTGCGGCGCGGTGCGGCAGCAGGAGCCATTTGGGGCGCCTGGACGGCGACAGCGTAGGCGGCTGAGTTGACGACAGGTGGGGGCATCGTTTGCGGCGCCACGGACAACATACCGTTTTTGGCGGCCAACGCGATGATGATTTCATCATAGCGGGCTGCGGCGGCGGTAATCTTTGCCCTGTCCTCCTTTGTGATGCCTACAGTCTCGACAAGCGAGTTGTGCATCATTAGCCGCACCTTTCCGATCTCTGCCAGTATGGCAGCCATGCCTTCATTGGCAATCTCCCAACCTGTAAGGGGCGCATTGGCGTCAACCTTCAGGCGCAGAACCGGCACACGCGGTGCAGCGGGAAAGGCAGCGGCCTCAGCAGCAGCAGCAGCAGCAGCGGAGGTGGTTGGCGCGGCGGTTGGCGGCGGTTTAGCGGCGGTAGCAGCGGCGGTGGCAGCGGCTGAGTCGGTCTCAGCTGCGCTCTCTGCGGCATGACGCTTCGCCGTTGTCGCTTCGGCCGGCGTCGGCGAGCTTCGCGACGCACGCGTCTTCTTGCGCTTCTTCTTCATAGTGTCGGGCAACAGAGCGGCAATGTCGCTGCTGTCGCTGCAGCACATGTTGGCAGAGCCAGACATGGCGCCCTCTATGGCTCGTATTCCGCTACGAGCACGTACACAAACCAAAAAGTTTATACACGAACCAGTAGCCGAGATACCAACCAAAGAGCGACCTCTGTCGGAGAAGCGAAGACTCGAACCGTAGTCTGGACACGAACCAGACAGCGACCTCTATCGGTAGAGCGGATACTCGAACCGATAGTATGGACTCAAACCAGGCGCAATTCGCACTAACACACACACACGTACACGTACACGTACACGTGTATGTTGGCAGCGGTAAACGTTCTCTAACGGGAACTTGTTTACACCAAATGCTCGCGCGACTGTTGTTTACTTGTTTTGACACAAGTAACGGCAACTTGTTTACAAGTTTTTACACTGTTTGCTTTCACTCAATGCGCGCACACGATAAGCACGTCTGCTCGCGATCAACGTTGAAATCAAACTGAGTAGATAGGGACAGATAAACCAGATCTTTCCGGAGTTTATTTAACGTGGTATGTTCCTTTGCAGGATTAAAACCACGGTGTTCAAATATGCAACCTGAGTGTACATATAACACAATGAGTCTGGATTAATGCGCCAACTAACGCCCCTCAGAGCCATCAGCCGAAACTGATTTTTCTTTGGTACCAATTCGAAAAGCATACTGTCGGGCATGCATTTCCCCCTTGGTGAGGAGCGAGGTGTATCTATCACCTCTTCTGCTTTATGGCTAGCAGCACCCGGTTGAAGCGCAACACCACGCCGAGCCAAGCTGACTCTACCCGCGATTTGGGTATCAACCACAGCCACCACGATACTCCCACAAGGGGGCCGACCTCAATGAGTACGCTTGGACGTATACTCAACCCGTGGTACCGAAATTAAGGGCTCGGTTTGCCCTCCCCTTTCAGTCCCGACAGACTCGGACTTGGGGAACCCCGCCAGTTTTGGCATGATTGCCCGGGACTGGTCACCCATCCGCCTGCGGTGGTCCAATCATTTGCCGACGCCGCGTAAATACGACATCGGCAAATGCTGTCAGCATCCTCATCCTCTCCGGTGTCTCCAGCACTCCAGAAAAGCTCCAGTGTCCATCCACTTCGTGTATCCCTAGTCCATCAAGGTGCCGCACATCTGCATACAGCGGGCATACACAAAGAACGTGCAGCCAATCCTCAAGCGCAGCGCCGCATAAACATGCTGGCGTGTTGCTCAAGCACCTTGCATGCAGGAAAGCGTTAAGCGATCCATGGCCAGTCAGCAAAAATCCGACGCGTTGACTAAAACCAAAGTCACGTCTGCTGAAAACGAAGCTTGCATCCGGGATAAAACGGTGAGTGACACGCCCGTGTCGGTCTCCGTCATCCCATCTGTGCTGCCACGCACATAGCAACTCTTCGTCCAGCAGGGCCATTTTGTCCGTCCAACTGAGATTTGCCAAATCTCGGTTAAACAGCCAGTCGCCTTCCACAAGCGGGTAGTCACGCTTCAGTTTAAACCTAATTGCTAATTTCATAGCAATCAGGTCAAACGGGGGAGCTCCAGCTAGTACCTGCATGGCGTCAGTAGAAACTGTGCGACATACAGGTACACAACCACGCAGGATGAGCCGCTGGCAGGACAGCAGGTGCCTCCTGGCATTTGCTCGTCTCATCACCAGGGCATACCACACTGAGGCACCAAACAGTGCACAAGGCACCATGAGTCCGGCATATATGGTCCGCTTGTCGCGAGGACTGAGACCCCAGTCGACCCGCAGTACGCGTGCCAAGCCGTTAACGACTCCAGCCAGCCTATCACGTAAAGACGCGATATGCAGTTGAAAATTCAACCGCTCGGCGACTGTGATGCCCAGGTATCGGCATTTCGCTGCATATGGCAGATTTGCTCCAGCAAATCGCACTAGTGGCCGCCTGTTGGGAGACAGTGTGCCCTTCAACAGCATGACGGATGTCTTGCTGGTGGACACGGCTACTCCAACTTCGGCTCCCCAAGCACCAACGATGGACATCAGTTCGCCGCCTTTCAGCTCCAGAGCAGCGCGCGCATTGCCTTCCACGATGAGAAGCAGGTCGTCTGCATACGCGCTGAGCGCACAGTGCGGCTCCAAGCGCTCAAGAAGTAGATCCATCATCAAGTTCCATATAAATGGACCGCTGATGGACCCCTGTGGGCAACCTCGTGTCACCGGAACAGTTACTTCTTCATAGCTGCTGACCATGCTTGCACTCCTGCCAGAGAAGAAACTTCGCCACAAGTTGGCTTCTCTGCATCCTGAGTCAACGATTCGGCGTAGCGCGGCATCCCATTCTAAGTTGTCAAAAGCACCCTTGAAATCCACGAAGATTCCGAGCACATATCGCGCCGAGCTGGCCTCGACAGTGCTCACAACGTGTCTCCAAGCATCCTCTACACAACGTTCTGCTCTGAAGCCGAATTGCCATCTGTTGCCTACCGGCAGCACATCTTTCAAACGATTTACCATTATACCTTCAAGCACTTTTCCAAACACTGGTAACAGGCATATACCACGATAAGAAGCAGGATCGCTCCTGTCCTTATCGGGCCCTTTGAGCAACGCAACCACTCTGGGTCGCTTCCACTCTGCAGGGAAACAGCCTTCAGCCACGCAGCGTGAAAACAGTGCTGTCAGATGCTGGGGGATGGCACACCATATCTGCTTGCAGATAGTGCCGGTGATACCATCAAGGCCAGGCGAGCGTCTGCTCTTCAACCTAGCGACGCAGGCACCAACCTCGTATACTTCGAGGGCTGGAGGAACACCATCCGGAATGGCAATGGGTGCATCAGACTCCGCAACTGGGAAAAAGTTACGGAGGAGCACTCGCGCACAGTCGTGCCATGTTACGACCAGCCTGCCATCCGAGTGAAGTGCCCCTATCTCGGTGCTCTTCTTGCGTCGTCTGCAAATCTTGTAGACTTGCCCCCATGGGTCATCGGTGTGCTCTCCAACGAAGCGTCGCCAGTTCTCCTCCTTCGCCGACAGAATTAGCTTCTTGTATTGACGTACGGAAATCCGTAGGTCAATAGCAAGTCGCTCAGCATCGTCGTTGCCACTACGACGTGCATTCTGGAGCCTGCGCATGAGTCTCCTGACTTCACGGCGCTTGGTACTAAGGCTGGTATTCCACCAAACCACTTTCCTCATTGCTCTTGGCGGTCTGCGGCCTAACACTCGATCACACACATCGTGTACAATCAAGCGCAGTGCAGATGCTTGCTCCTCTGGCGGTGTCTCCGCGAAATTCTCCGGTAGTTCAGCTGCCATTCTTACCAATTCATCTCTGAATAATCGCCAACGTGCAGTGGAAACGTTCCAGGATGGCACAGGAGCAAAGCTCTCAACTGCGCTACTTGGGCCTGGAGTTGCCACAACAGTAATGATGTTGTGGTCACTCAGGCACCAATCATCCACTTTCCAGTCGAATGTGGCCAACATCGACGCTGCATCGTTGACCATCGTTACATCGATGTCACTTCGAGCGCCTGTGATCATCTGGTGGTAGGTGTACACATCAGTGTGTACATTCAGCACGTTAGCACGGCTCTCCAGCATCCACTCAGACAGCAGCTCACCCCGGATATGGTTCTGATGTCTCAGCGAGTGCGCTGAGAACTTGCTGAACCACATGGGGGACGCTGCATTCGCATCAAGGCCAAAGATGACAGGATTGCTACTGGCTTGCAGTAGCACCGCATCTAAGTACGAGAGGTACGGCTCCATCTCGCAGTCGAATTGGCAGTACACGGAGCAGAGGAAGATTGAGCCATATCTCCCTGTGACACTCACGCATATGCCAAAATCTGTGGTAAGCGGCGCTATGGGCATACAGATGGCTTCCGGATCGTTCACTATGCACGCAGCCTTATTTCGCCTGTCTGGGTATATGCGCATCCCTCCAGGGAGGCCAGTTATACGTCCAGCGGCATCTACGTAAGGCTCCTGTATCAGTGCGAACAGATGGCTTGAGTCACGCATCCTGACTCCGAGCTCGATGGTAGCAGCTCGTCCACGACCACAATTCGCTTGGGCGAAACTAAACATTAATGTTTAGCTTGCACCCTCGCTAGCACTGCGCTGTAAATGGGGCAACTCGCCGAGAGCATGCCATGCCCTGAGGGGAGTCCCTTAAAGCGGCAATTCCGGCAGTCCACCGGATTCGTGCATTTCGCTACGATGTGGCCCATCTGTCCACACTGGCGGCATACGTCGGCCTTGAACTTGCATTCGGCTATCTTATGGTCGAAGCCCATACACTTATGGCAAGCATATGTCCTGACTAACGACCTGTAGCGGAAGGAGAACCACTTCACGTAGATTCTTCCTTGCTTATTCAATATGTCCAGAGCATCCTCACTTAACTCGAAAGTCAAGTTTATGAACGCATCTTTGGTGACAGCCCAAGGCTTCGTCTCCAAATGGACAGCTGACTTAAATGCAGCAGGCGAGAGTTCTTCCTTGAAGTTGAGCTCGTATAGGTCGCTCATGAACTCATCAACGGATATGGCCATATCGACGTTGGTCACCGTAATCTTCGGTTTAAGCGCCTGGTTTTTCTTAACTTCAAGGCCGACTTCTGTGAACTTCCGGTTGCCCACGACCTTCTTCAACTCCGCTTCAGATGGTGTGCGAATAATCGCACCACCACGCTTAAGCTCACGCACTTCGTGCACACGTACACCGAGTGCGGGCGCAACGTCCTTCATAACCTTGTCGGCTACTTGCTTGCCCGATATATTCGGGTCCCGGCTCGTCACTACTGCTGACCACGTCTCAACTGGCTTGTTGCGGCGCGGTGCGGCAGCAGGAGCCATTTGGGGCGCCTGGACGGCGACAGCGTAGGCGGCTGAGTTGACGACAGGTGGGGGCATCGTTTGCGGCGCCACGGACAACATACCGTTTTTGGCGGCCAACGCGATGATGATTTCATCATAGCGGGCTGCGGCGGCGGTAATCTTTGCCCTGTCCTCCTTTGTGATGCCTACAGTCTCGACAAGCGAGTTGTGCATCATTAGCCGCACCTTTCCAATCTCTGCCAGTATGGCAGCCATGCCTTCATTGGCAATCTCCCAACCTGTAAGGGGCGCATTAGCGTCAACCTTCAGGCGCAGAACCGGCACACGCGGTGCAGCGGGAAAGGCAGCGGCCTCAGCAGCAGCAGCAGCAGCAGCGGAGGTGGTTGGCGCGGCGGTTGGCGGCGGTTTAGCGGCGGTAGCAGCGGCGGTGGCAGCGGCTGAGTCGGTCTCAGCTGCGCTCTCTGCGGCATGACGCTTCGCCGTTGTCGCTTCGGCCGGCGTCGGCGAGCTTCGCGACGCACGCGTCTTCTTGCGCTTCTTCTTCATCGTGTCGGGCAACAGAGCGGCAATGTCGCTGCTGTCGCTGCAGCACATGTTGGCAGAGCCAGACATGGCGCCCTCTATGGCTCGTATTCCGCTACGAGCACGTACACAAACCAAAAAGTTTATACACGAACCAGTAGCCGAGATACCAACCAAAGAGCGACCTCTGTCGGAGAAGCGAAGACTCGAACCGTAGTCTGGACACGAACCAGACAGCGACCTCTATCGGTAGAGCGGATACTCGAACCGATAGTATGGACTCAAACCAGGCGCAATTCGCACTAACACACACACACGTACACGTACACGCACACGTGTATGTTGGCAGCGGTAAACGTTCTCTAACGGGAACTTGTTTACACCAAATGCTCGCGCGACTGTTGTTTACTTGTTTTGACACAAGTAACGGCAACTTGTTTACAAGTTTTTACACTGTTTTCTTTCACTCAATGCGCGCACACGATAAGCACGTCTGCTCGCGATCAACGTTGAAATCAAACTGAGTAGATAGGGACAGTAGGAATCTCGTTAATCCATTCATGCGCGTCACTAATTAGATGACGAGGCATTTGGCTACCTTAAGAGAGTCATAGTTACTCCCGCCGTTGACCCGCGCTTACTTGAATTTCTTCACTTTGACATTCAGAGCACTGGGCAGAAATCACATTGTGTCAACACCCGCTAGGGCCATCACAATGCTTTGTTTTAATTAGACAGTCGGATTCCCCAAGTCCGTGCCAGTTCTGAATTGATTGTTAATTGATAATCGTTATAATTTAAAAGAACTAATTGGTTTAACCCAATTAGTATTCTTAAAAATTTTAGCAAGAAAGTTCCACAATTGGCTACGTAACTACTATCCGGGGAACAAATTACTACCATAAATGATAGAAACTCTATTTACCCAGAACGAGCACATAAACCATGTTATTGTTTCCCAATCAAGCCCGACTATCTCAATCTTCAGAGCCAATCCTTATCCCGAAGTTACGGATCTAATTTGCCGACTTCCCTTACCTACATTATTCTATCGACTAGAGACTCTTCACCTTGGAGACCAGCTGCGGATATTGGTACGGCCTGTTGAGAAGTTTGCGTATCCCCACCATAAATTTTCAAGGTCCGAGGAGAAAATATCGACACAACAGTATATGTCATGCTCTTCTAGCCCATCTACCATATCTCTCTGCGAAAGACTTCCATGGTGGTACGGCTATAAAACAGAAAAGAAAACTCTTCCGATATCTCTCGACGGCTTCTTTATGGTCGTTCCTGTTACCAGGATGAGCACGAGGCCCATATTTAATAACAAACGGATACTCAACAGGTTACGGAATTGGAACCGTATTCCCTTTCGTTCAAAATTATTCAAGTATTTTAAATGACAACTTTATATATAGTTATTATATAAAATAATAGTATATATTTGATTTCCGATATATTTTTACTTGAAAATTTTCGGCTTTCGCCTTGAACTTAGGACCGACTAACTCGTGATCAACCACTGTTCACACGAAACCCTTCTCCACTTCAGTCCTCCAAGGTCTCATTCGATTATTTGCTACTACCACCAAGATCTGTACCAATGGCAGCTCCATGCAGGCTTACGCCAAACACTTCTATGCTCACCATTGTACCTTCCTACTTACTAAAGTTTCAAAATTTATAATACATAAATGTATATATAAATCATCTACTTTAGCATGGACAAATCCATATTTATCATCGTGGTAGAGATTTTTAGTGACCAAGAAAATTTTAAAAATTTTACATATATTTTTTTTTTTTTTTTTTTGTGTCACTCCGGGGAGTTGAACTCGCGTCGCCTCGCTTGTTGAACTTAATCGCATCCTATTAAGCCACCGTCCCGTAGTCGCACGGGCTACGAAAAGTGCTATAAAACTTACTGTCATTGTGACTTAAATAAATTTATAAATAAATAAAAATAATTATCTGCTTTCGTCGGGGTTCGAACTCACGTCTCGGCGTTTTTGAGTAAACACTCTTTAACACTGGGCTACAGTTTGGTGGTCGATTGGCCTACTAAAATTGAAATTAGTTATCACTATGGCTTTAAGCTCAGCAGCAGCTGTCACTTCTGCCAAATTTAATGAATCCATCGGTCCATCAGTAACTGAACAGCGTATGAATCTATTGGTTCCATCCTGGCAAACTGTGCCAGCAAAAAATAAGCCTATTGCCAACAAAAGGCCAGCTTCTCGTTCGCCTGAAACAATACGTAAATCGTCGAAGTCAGACCCACCAGCTGCCAGTACAAGTTCAGCCGCAAACAATTCCAATCGTTTTGCTGCTTTGAGTGTATCATCCCACAAAACTGGAGCTGATCCCGAGGATGACGATCTGGCCGTTGAGATGAGCGAACCATCCGAGACTCAACCACGCACTGAAAGGCCTCCTCCTATCTTTATAAATAGGTGCTCGGATATAAATGCACTCTTCGAAGACTTCAACGAATTCAAATCCAACAAATGTTTCGCAATGCCTGCAGGTGAATCTCTACGAATTATGTGTGCCGACGTACCAACGTTTAGAGACATGGTCAGCAAGCTGGACAAAATCGGAGCCGAGCTCCACGTCTATCAATTAGCAAGCGAGCGCGCTTATAGAGTTGTCATAAAAGGCCTGCATTACTCGACTAGCCATGATTTCCTAAAGCAGCAGTTAACGAATAAGGGGTACTCAGTCCGTAACATTCATAACCCGAAAAGCAAACGAGACGGGTCTACGCTTAACTTATTTTTCGTCGATTTGGATCCGAAATCAATTAACAAAGATATCTTCGGCCTAACAGCTATTTGTCATCAAAAGATATCTGTCGAAAAGCCCCACAAGAGCAACGATTTCGTCCAATGCCACCGTTGTCAGAACTATGGCCACACGCAACGATACTGCAGAAGAGCCTTCCGATGCGTAAAATGCGGGGATAACCATGCCTCCACCGATTGCGTCAAGCCACTTGACCAACCAGCTAAATGCGTCCACTGTAATTTACCGCATACTGCAAATTATAAAGGCTGCCGTATCTATCAACGCCTATCAAAACGGCCCCAGGTGCCATCGAACGAAGCTCCCAACCAACCAGCGTCCATCAGGAGAAGCCAGCCAGCCACCACATTAACCCCTGCTAGAGACACGCAGCAAAACGAAAGCGGACAACAAAGTTTTCGAAATCCTACCATGTCCTACGCCGACGCAGCCAGAGGCAGTCGCAATCCAGGCAATGAAAACTGGTCAGCACCCGGCTTCACCTGCAACCCCAGCAATCCACAGCTAGAGAATAAAATCGACCGTCTTTTGGGACGCTTTGACCAATTCATGGATATGCAACAACAGATCCTCCAATTGCTGACAATGGTAGTTCAAAATGGCTCCAAACATTAAAATTATGGTTTGGAATGCAAATGGTATAGCCAACAAAGCCCTAGAGCTTACAAATTTTGTAACCTCTGAAAATGTTGATATCGCTCTTCTCTCAGAAACCCATTTTTACAGCAGATCTACATTTAAATTATTTGGATATGAGCTTTACACTGCCAATTACCCAACAGATAGCTGCCGGGGTGGAGCTGCAATACTTATTAAATCGCAGCTAAAACATCATCCCATCTCACCTATCTGCAGTCCAGAAATGCAAGCTGCCATGGTTGAAGTAGTCACGGGACAGGGTAACGTAACAATATCAGCAGTCTACTGCCCTCCGGGTATTCTTTGGGGTGCTGTCCCATTTAGTCAGTTTTTAAGTCATCAGAGTCATCGACTTATTGCGGCTGGAGACTGGAATGCCAAACACCAATGGTGGGGAAATGCTAGAGCATGCACCCGGGGACGAGCTCTGTGTGCGCAAATTCAAGCGCTCTCCACAGCTTTGCAAATGGATCTGCCAATTCAGCCCGTGTTGACTCAAGAAATTGTGGAGGAGATTAATGCGCTTAACCCCAAAAAAGCGCCTGGTTTGGATAGAATTGACGCCAGAGTTGCCAAGGCTCTACCAATGGCAGGAATACTCGCTCTGAATAAGATTTATAATGCGATGATGCGTTTGGCTTATTTTCCTAGTGAGTGGAAATGCGCTCAAATCGTAATGATTTTAAAGCCCTGCCAGCCACCTACTGCCATTACGTCTTATCGTCCTATTAGTCTCCTACCAGTATTTGCCAAAATATTCGAAAGGATTTTTTTGCGCAGAATAATGACAACATCTGATCTCTCAAACATTATTCCTAAACATCAGTTTGGATTTCGCCCGAAACACGGCACGCCGGAACAGGTGCACAGAGTGGTACAGCACATTCTTGACTCATTCGAGCAGAAACGCTACTGTGTAGGAGCGTTTCTAGATGTAAAGCAGGCATTCGATCGAGTCTGGCACGAGGGACTTTTGCAAAAACTTAAAGTCTCACTTATAGCTCCTCTGTACCAATTACTGAAATCATATTTGGAAAATCGATCATTTAGAGTTTCAGTTAAGAGTGAGCTGTCAAACAAGAGACCAATCCTTGCTGGAGTTCCACAGGGGAGTGTTCTTGCCCCACTTTTATATACCCTCTTCACCATGGACATGCCGCACTCCATTAATCCCTCCATCCTAACGGCCACTTACGCTGATGACACTGCGTTACTATCCTCGGCCACTAACGTCCAAGAAGCTGCTGATGGCCTGCAGCTGGAACTGGTGATAATAGAAAAGTGGGCAAAACGTTGGAACATTCAACTAAATGGAGACAAATCCTCATGCGTTCTGTTCACACTTAGGCGAGATCCTTGTCCGCCGCTTACTATAAATGGGGCCACAATCCCATTTAAGAACTCGCATCCGTATCTTGGAGTCCATCTTGATAAAAAACTTTGTTGGGGACAACACATAAATCATGTGGTAACAAGATGCAGGGCCAAGCTCGCTAAAATGCACTGGCTTTTGGGCAGGAAAAGTAAACTATCAATTTCAAACAAAATCACTCTATACAAAGCCATCATAATACCTGCGTGGACGTATGGAATCCAAGTTTGGGGAACGGCAGCAAAAACAAAACTGAAGAGGATTCAAACACTGCAAAATAAAGCTCTTCGCCAAATAGCAGATGCTCCATGGTTTGTAAGAAATAGGAATTTACATAAAGACCTTCAAATAGGTTTCACTGGAGACATCATCAACAATCTGAGCGGGAGGTATGAGAGTAGATTGGAAACCCATCCGAATTCGCTGGCCTGTGCTCTTGCGGGTCATAGGCCAAGGCGAAGACTGAAAAGACTACACCCCTCGGATCTGAAGCACCGAAAAGTTTAGCAAAAAATTTTAAATTTAAACAATACACAATTTACACACAATTTACACGCAATTTTCTCCCAATTTTTTTTGTTTTGTTTTTGTTGTTTTTTTTTTTTTGTCTTATTGTTGTTAATTTTGTAAAATATCTGTTTTAGATTTAATGTCATAAACCATACACATAATACCATAACACCAAACCAGAGTAGCGATTTACTTTATATACCTATTGGATTATAGCCTTAGTTTTAAGTAGGCTGATTGCCAATACATTAATAATAAAAAAAAAAAAAAAAAGCAGTAATGTATAGGTATACAACTTAAGCGCCATCCATTTTAAGGGCTAGTTGCTTCGGCAGGTGAGTTGTTACACACTCCTTAGCGGATTACGACTTCCATGTCCACCGTCCTGCTGTTTTAAGCAACCAACGCCTTTCATGGTTTCTGTATAAGTTGTTAATTTGGGCACCGTAACATTACGTTTGGTTCATCCCACAGCGCCAGTTCTGCTTACCAAAAGTGGCCCACTGGGCACATTATATCATAACTTTAAACTTCATATCAAGAAAGTTAAGGTTCTTACCCATTTAAAGTTTGAGAATAGGTTAAGATCGTTTCGACCCTAAGGCCTCTAATCATTCGCTTTACCAGATAAGATTATTTTATATAATATTTTAATGCACCAGCTATCCTGAGGGAAACTTCGGAAGGAACCAGCTACTAGATGGTTCGATTGGTCTTTCGCCCCTATACTCAATTCTGACAATCGATTTGCACGTCAGAACTGTTTCGGTCTTCCATCAGGGTTTCCCCTGACTTCAACCTGATCAAGTATAGTTCACCATC
Source organism: Chymomyza costata (assembly GCA_018150985.1). NCBI lineage: Eukaryota > Metazoa > Arthropoda > Insecta > Diptera > Drosophilidae > Chymomyza > Chymomyza costata. The sequence continues at coordinate 34,522 of JAECWU010000269.1, forward strand.
TTTCGGGTCACAGCATATTTGCTCAGGGTACGTTCCAGTTAGAGGTATAAATAATATAAATATTATTATACATAACTATATAGAACGCCCCGGGATTGACTTAATAAACTATAAAATAGTATAAAAACTAATCCCATTTTGGACAAGTCAAGTTAATTACGCCATTAGGTTTATATATAAATCCCAATGACTTGCATATATGTTAGACTCCTTGGTCCGTGTTTCAAGACGGGTCCCGAAGGTATCCTGAATCTTTCGCATTGTTAATCATACAAATGCATATAATAAACATAAAAATCATTGATAATTATGCTATTATATAATTATAAAATTTATTATTTATTATTTATTATATTTATTATAAAATTAACGCATTGTATTTCATATAAATCTATCAATACTTTATCAGATTGAATGACAATTATTTTATGTTAAAATGCCAGCATAATAATAAAAATAAACTATAAGTCATATTTTATGATAAATTAAATATATTAATAGATTACAATGTCCTTATATGGAAAAAATGCACACTATCATTATAATATATTTTAAAATATTACAATTCTAATGATGAATTTCCCATAATGGATATTCAGGTTCATCGGGCTTAACCTCTTAGCAGTTTCACGTACTATTTAACTCTCTATTCAGAGTTCTTTTCAACTTTCCCTCACGGTACTGGTTTACTATCGGTCTCATGGTTATATTAAGTTTTAGATGGAGTTTACCACCCACTTAGTGCTGCACTATCAAGCAACACGACTCTTTGGAAACATCATCTAATATGGGTAAATGGCCTAATTTAAGAAGGACTTAAATCACTAATTTTTCATATTAGAATATAGATGTTCCATACACTGCATCTCACATTTGCCAAATAGACAAAGTGACTTAATAATAATATAATAGGAAAAAGCTGCACTGCGACCCTTAGGATCTATTGGGCTCCCTTCAAGCCTTAGAGCTCCTCAACTAGCCCAATTTCCGTGACAAACTTGATTATCTGAGATGGTTCTAGTCGGGTAATATCATGCATCAATATTCTATGCTTACCAAGAAGGGATTTCCTTCTTCTGGCTAGGGCATCACACTCTGTAAGTATGTGCTGGGAGGTTTCCTCCTCGGTTTCACAAAACCTGCATGTAATTGAATTCAAGATGCCAATAGTACACAGGTGTTTCCTGAGTCTGCAATGTCCCGTTAGTAACCCCGTCAGTATCCTAAGGGAATTCTTGCCCAATTGGGACACTTTCTTGAACCTAATTAAGTTGTAGGAGCCAAAAAGTTGCTTGGCCTGTCGTAAGCCGTCTGTGCCAGCCCAGTCAGTTTCCCGACAGGACCTTTCTTCATCTCTTAGCAGCTGCTTGGTAGTGTGTCTGTCAATGCCACAGTAAGGTTCAGGCCCTATTAGTGGTTTCGCAGCACCATTCCTCGCCAGTTCGTCAGCTGCTTCATTCCCGGGGATGTTCTTGTGTCCCGGGATCCGTCTAAGGGAGACTCTGTTCCATTGTCCTAGACGGTTCAATTTGGTCCTGGTATCCCAGACCAACTTCGAATTAATCTTCGAGCCAGCCACCGCATTAATCGCAGCTTGACTATCGGACAGAATAGCAATATCTCTGTCTTTATATTTTCTTTCTAGGTTGATGTCTACACATCGGCCTAGCACATACCTCTGTCTGAAATATGCTGGTGTATTTACCCAGAGCTTCTGACAGTCGCGTTCTTGGTCCCGCGACTCCCAGTCCTGTGCCTTCTTTAGTCAAGGACCCGTCCGTATGCTACACAATAGTGTGTCTTTTCATAGGATGTATCTCCTCTAGCGTTGTCCAATTCTCTTTGTTGCTCAAAATAGCACTGAAGTTCCTTTCAAAGTGGTACTCTGTGATCATCTCATCTCTGGGTAAGAGAATTGAGGGGACCAGTTTTCCCAGTTCGTCAGCGTCTCTAGCACTTATTATGTGGCCTTTGCCAATTCCCTCAGCCAAAATTCTTAACAGTGTCGCCTTCATTTGAAGCCTTACAACAGTATGAAGTGGTGTCAACTCCATAAGGACTTCCAATGCTGCTGTAGGACAGGTTCTCATGGCTCCTGTCATACATACACAGGCTAGCCTCTGTATCTTCTTAAGGTCATTTTGGACGGAGGTTATCTCCACCCGAGCTCCCCAAGCAATAGCTCCGTAAGTGAGCATCGGCCTTATGACCATAAGGTATAGCCAGCGTAAAATCTTGGGAGATGCACCATTTTCTCCGTCCAACTAAGATTTGCCAAATCTCGGTTAAGCAGCCAGTCGCCTTCCACAAGCGGGTAGTCACGCTTCAGTTTAAACCTAATTGCTAATTTCATAGCAATCAGGTCAAACGGGGGAGCTCCAGCTAGTACCTGCATGGCGTCAGTAGAAACTGTGCGACATACAGGTACACAACCACGCAGGATGAGCCGCTGGCAGGACAGCAGGTGCCTCCTGGCATTTGCTCGTCTCATCACCAGGGCATACCACACTGAGGCACCAAACAGTGCACAAGGCACCATGAGTCCGGCATATATGGTCCGCTTGTCGCGAGGACTGAGACCCCAGTCGACCCGCAGTACGCGTGCCAAGCCGTTAACGACTCCAGCCAGCCTATCACGTAAAGACGCGATATGCAGTTGAAAATTCAACCGCTCGGCGACTGTGATGCCCAGGTATCGGCATTTCGCTGCATATGGCAGATTTGCTCCAGCAAATCGCACTAGTGGCCGCCTGTTGGGAGACAGTGTGCCCTTCAACAGCATGACCAAGCACCAACGATGGACATCAGTTCGCCGCCTTTCAGCTCCAGAGCAGCGCGCGCATTGCCTTCCACGATGAGAAGCAGGTCGTCTGCATACGCGCTGAGCGCACAGTGCGGCTCCAAGCGCTCAAGAAGTAGATCCATCATCAAGTTCCATATAAATGGACCGCTGATGGACCCCTGTGGGCAACCTCGTGTCACCGGAACAGTTACTTCTTCATAGCTGCTGACCATGCTTGCACTCCTGCCAGAGAAGAAACTTCGCCACAAGTTGGCTTCTCTGCATCCTGAGTCAACGATTCGGCGTAGCGCGGCATCCCATTCCAGGTTGTCAAAAGCACCCTTGAAATCCACGAAGATTCCGAGCACATATCGCGCCGAGCTGGCCTCGACAGTGCTCACAACGTGTCTCCAAGCATCCTCTATACAACGTTCTGCTCTGAAGCCGAATTGCCATCTGTTGCCTACCGGCAGCACATCTTTCAAACGATTTACCATAATACCTTCAAGCACTTTTCCAAACACTGGTAACAGGCATATACCACGATAAGAAGCAGGATCGCTCCTGTCCTTATCGGGCCCTTTGAGCAACGCAACCACTCTGGGTCGCTTCCACTCTGCAGGGAAACAGCCTTCAGCCACGCAGCGTGAAAACAGTGCTGTCAGATGCTGGGGGATGGCACACCATATCTGCTTGCAGATAGTGCCGGTGATACCATCAAGGCCAGGCGAGCGTCTGCTCTTCAACCTAGCGACGCAGGCACCAACCTCGTATACTTCGAGGGCTGGAGGAACACCATCCGGAATGGCAATGGGTGCATCAGACTCCGCAACTGGGAAAAAGTTACGGAGGAGCACTCGTGCACAGTCGTGCCATGTTACGACCAGCCTGCCATCCGAGTGAAGTGCCCCTATCTCGGTGCTCTTCTTGCGTCGTCTGCAAATCTTGTAGACTTGCCCCCATGGGTCATCGGTGTGCTCTCCAACGAAGCGTCGCCAGTTCTCCTCCTTCGCCGACAGAATTAGCTTCTTGTATTGGCGTACGGAAATCCGTAGGTCAATAGCAAGTCGCTCAGCATCGTCGTTGCCACTACGACGTGCATTCTGGAGCCTGCGCATGAGTCTCCTGACTTCACGGCGCTTGGTACTAAGGCTGGTATTCCACCAAACCACTTTCCTCATTGCTCTTGGCGGTCTGCGGCCTAACACTCGATCACACACATCGTGTACAATCAAGCGCAGTGCAGATGCTTGCTCCTCTGGCGGTGTCTCCGCGAAATTCTCCGGTAGTTCAGCTGCCATTCTTACCAATTCATCTCTGAATAATCGCCAACGTGCAGTGGAAACGTTCCAGGATGGCACAGGAGCAAAGCTCTCAACTGCGCTACTTGGGCCTGGAGTTGCCACAACAGTAATGATGTTGTGGTCACTCAGGCACCAATCATCCACTTTCCAGTCGAATGTGGCCAACATCGACGCTGCATCGTTGACCATCGTTACATCGATGTCACTTCGAGCGCCTGTGATCATCTGGTGGAAGGTGTACACATCAGTGTGTACATTCAGCACGTTAGCACGGCTCTCCAGAATCCACTCAGACAGCAGCTCACCCCGGATATGGTTCTGATGTCTCAGCGAGTGCGCTGAGAACTTGCTGAACCACATGGGGGACGCTGCATTCGCATCAAGGCCAAAGATGACAGGATTGCTACTGGCTTGCAGTAGCACCGCATCTAAGTACGAGAGGTACGGCTCCATCTCGCAGTCGAATTGGCAGTACACGGAGCAGAGGAAGATTGAGCCATATCTCCCTGTGACACTCACGCATATGCCAAAATCTGTGGTAAGCGGCGCTATGGGCATACAGATGGCTTCCGGATCGTTCACTATGCACGCAGCCTTATTTCGCCTGTCTGGGTATACGCGCATCCCTCCAGGGAGGCCAGTTATACGTCCAGCGGCATCTACGTAAGGCTCCTGTATCAGTGCGAACAGATGGCTTGAGTCACGCATCCTGACTCCGAGCTCGATGGTAGCAGCTCGTCCACGACCACAATTCGCTTGGGCGAAACTAAACATTAGTGTTTAGCTTGCACCCTCGCTAGCACTGCGCTGTAAATGGGGCAACTCGCCGAGAGCATGCCATGCCCTGAGGGGAGCCCCTTGAAGCGGCAATTCCGGCAGTCCACCGGATTCGTGCATTTCGCTACGATGTGGCCCATCTGTCCACACTGGCGGCATACGTCGGCCTTGAATTTGCACTCGGCTATCTTATGGTCGAAGCCCATACACTTGTGGCAAGCATATGTCCTGACTAACGACCTGTAGCGGAAGGAGAACCACTTCACGTAAATTCTTCCTTGCTTATTCAATATGTCCAGAGCCTCCTCACTTAACTCGAAAGTCAAGTTTATGAACGCATCTTTGGTGACAGCCCAAGGCTTCGTCTCCAAATGGACAGCTGATTTAAATGCAGCAGGCGAGAGTTCTTCCTTGAAGTTGAGCTCGTATAGGTCGCTCATGAACTCCTCAACGGATATGGCCATATCGACGTTGGTCACCGTAATCTTCGGTTTAAGCGCCTGATTTTTCTTCACTTCAAGGCCGACTTCCGTGAACTTCCGGTTGCCCACGACCTTCTTCAACTCCGCTTCAGATGGTGTGCGAATAATCGCACCACCACGCTTCAGCTCACGCACTTCGTGCACACGTACACCGAGTGCGGGCGCAACGTCCTTCATAACCTTGTCGGCTACTTGCTTGCCCGAAATATTCGGGTCCCGGCTCGTCACTACTGCTGACCACGTCTCAACTGGCTTGTTGCGGCGCGGTGCGGCAGCAGGAGCCATTTGGGGCGCCTGGACGGCGACAGCGTAGGCGGCTGAGTTGACGACAGGTGGGGGCATCGTTTGCGGCGCCACGGACAACATACCGTTTTTGGCGACCAACGCGATGATGATCTCATCATAGCGGGCTGCGGCGGCGGTAATCCTTGCCCTGTCCTCCTTTTTGATGCCTACAGTCTCGACAAGCGAGTTGTGCATCATTAGCCGCACCTTTCCAATCTCTGCCAGTATGGCAGCCATGCCTTCATTGGCAATCTCCCAACCTGTAAGGGGCGCATTGTTAGCGTCAACCTTCAGGCGCAGAACCGGCACACGCGGTGCAGCGGGAAAGGCAGCGGCCTCAGCAGCAGCAGCAGCAGCAGCGGAGGTGGTGGGCGCGGCGGTAGCAGCGGCGGTGGCAGCGGCTGAGTCGGTCTCAGCTGCGCTCTCTGCGGCATGTCGCTTCGCCGTTGTCGCTTCGGCCGGCGTCGGCGAGCTTCGCGACGCACGCGTCTTCTTGCGCTTCTTCTTCATCGTGTCGGGCAACAGAGCGGCAATGTCGCTGCTGTCGCTGCAGCACATGTTGGCAGAGCCAGACATGGCGCCCTCTATAGCTCGTATTCCGCTACGAGCACGTACACAAACCAATAAGTTTATACACGAACCAGTAGCCGAGATACAACCCAAAGAGCGACCTCTGTCGGAGAAGCGAAGATTCGAACCGTAGTCTGGACACGAACCAGACAGCGACCTCTATCGGTAGAGCGGATACTCGAACCGATAGTATGGACTCAAACCAGGCGCAATTCGCACTAACACACACACACGTACACGTACACGCACACGTGTATGTTGGCAGCGGTAAACGTTCTCAAACGGGAACTTGTTTACACCAAATGCTCGCGCGACTGTTGTTGACTTGTTTTGACACAAGTAACGGCAACTTGTTTACAAGTTTTTACACTGTTTTCTTTCACACAATGCGCGCACACGATAAGCACGTCTGCTCGCGATCAACGTTGAAATCAAACTGAGTAGATAGGGACAGAGTCTTTGGATCTACGCCAATGTGATTTAACGTGCTATATCACTTAAAAGTCTTAAAAACACGGTGCCCATGCACATGGGTTTGTATTTACGACAAACGGCGGCCCTTTGGAAATGCATCCGCCAGTACCAATCAGAGATACTTCTGCTTGGTCGTAAACTCCACTCTTGGTTTGAGCCGAGGTCTACCTAAAACCTCTGTCGATCTCTGGGTCACGACACCCGGTTGAACTTGACGCAACGCCACGCCAAGCCCGAGAGCTTTACCCGCATTTGGGTAATAAACCACAGCCACCACGATACTCCCCGAGGGGCCGTACCCATCGGTCAGGCACAGTCTTGTTCAAAATTTTCAGAGAAAATTCTGAACAAGGCCGTGGGCTTTCCTGACCGCCCGTGGTACCAGATAACCTCTGGTAAGGCTTTGTGCCATAAGACACTTCCAATTTAAACTCCAAGCAGTTAAGGGTTGGTGACCCAGGAATAAATGTTCTCTAGTATCTTTTGGGGAACCAGCCAGCGTTCTAAAAACCCCTTCTAAGATATTTTGAGAAATTTATATTGGCCATCCTATTCCGAAACCAGTGCACAATAAACACTTGCCTCTTCCTAGGTTGGCCGTCGTCCCTAGATTAGTCGCCTTTTACGACAAGCACAGGGGGGCTGTGATGGTATTCTAGTCCGCCACCACACGGGGGAGTAGATAGGGACAGATAAACCAGATCTTTCCGGAGTTTATTTAACGTGGTATGTTCCTTTGCAGGATTAAAACCACGGTGTTCAAATATGCAACCTGAGTGTACATATAACACAATGAGTCTGGATTAATGCGCCAACTAACGCCCCTCAGAGCCATCAGCCGAAACTGATTTTTCTTTGGTACCAATTCGAAAAGCATACTGTCGGGCATGCATTTCCCCCTTGGTGAGGAGCGAGGTGTATCTATCACCTCTTCTGCTTTATGGCTAGCAGCACCCGGTTGAAGCGCAACACCACGCCGAGCCAAGCTGACTCTACCCGCGATTTGGGTATCAACCACAGCCACCACGATACTCCCACAAGGGGGCCGACCTCAATGAGTACGCTTGGACGTATACTCAACCCGTGGTACCGAAATTAAGGGCTCGGTTTGCCCTCCCCTTTCAGTCCCGACAGACTCGGACTTGGGGAACCCCGCCAGTTTTGGCATGATTGCCCGGGACTGGTCACCCATCCGCCTGCGGTGGTCCAATCATTTGCCGACGCCGCGTAAATACGACATCGGCAAATGCTGTCAGCATCCTCATCCTCTCCGGTGTCTCCAGCACTCCAGAAAAGCTCCAGTGTCCATCCACTTCGTGTATCCCTAGTCCATCAAGGTGCCGCACATCTGCATACAGCGGGCATACACAAAGAACGTGCAGCCAATCCTCAAGCGCAGCGCCGCATAAACATGCTGGCGTGTTGCTCAAGCACCTTGCATGCAGGAAAGCGTTAAGCGATCCATGGCCAGTCAGCAAAAATCCGACGCGTTGACTAAAACCAAAGTCACGTCTGCTGAAAACGAAGCTTGCATCCGGGATAAAACGGTGAGTGACACGCCCGTGTCGGTCTCCGTCATCCCATCTGTGCTGCCACGCACATAGCAACTCTTCGTCCAGCAGGGCCATTTTGTCCGTCCAACTGAGATTTGCCAAATCTCGGTTAAACAGCCAGTCGCCTTCCACAAGCGGGTAGTCACGCTTCAGTTTAAACCTAATTGCTAATTTCATAGCAATCAGGTCAAACGGGGGAGCTCCAGCTAGTACCTGCATGGCGTCAGTAGAAACTGTGCGACATACAGGTACACAACCACGCAGGATGAGCCGCTGGCAGGACAGCAGGTGCCTCCTGGCATTTGCTCGTCTCATCACCAGGGCATACCACACTGAGGCACCAAACAGTGCACAAGGCACCATGAGTCCGGCATATATGGTCCGCTTGTCGCGAGGACTGAGACCCCAGTCGACCCGCAGTACGCGTGCCAAGCCGTTAACGACTCCAGCCAGCCTATCACGTAAAGACGCGATATGCAGTTGAAAATTCAACCGCTCGGCGACTGTGATGCCCAGGTATCGGCATTTCGCTGCATATGGCAGATTTGCTCCAGCAAATCGCACTAGTGGCCGCCTGTTGGGAGACAGTGTGCCCTTCAACAGCATGACGGATGTCTTGCTGGTGGACACGGCTACTCCAACTTCGGCTCCCCAAGCACCAACGATGGACATCAGTTCGCCGCCTTTCAGCTCCAGAGCAGCGCGCGCATTGCCTTCCACGATGAGAAGCAGGTCGTCTGCATACGCGCTGAGCGCACAGTGCGGCTCCAAGCGCTCAAGAAGTAGATCCATCATCAAGTTCCATATAAATGGACCGCTGATGGACCCCTGTGGGCAACCTCGTGTCACCGGAACAGTTACTTCTTCATAGCTGCTGACCATGCTTGCACTCCTGCCAGAGAAGAAACTTCGCCACAAGTTGGCTTCTCTGCATCCTGAGTCAACGATTCGGCGTAGCGCGGCATCCCATTCTAAGTTGTCAAAAGCACCCTTGAAATCCACGAAGATTCCGAGCACATATCGCGCCGAGCTGGCCTCGACAGTGCTCACAACGTGTCTCCAAGCATCCTCTACACAACGTTCTGCTCTGAAGCCGAATTGCCATCTGTTGCCTACCGGCAGCACATCTTTCAAACGATTTACCATAATACCTTCAAGCACTTTTCCAAACACTGGTAACAGGCATATACCACGATAAGAAGCAGGATCGCTCCTGTCCTTATCGGGCCCTTTGAGCAACGCAACCACTCTGGGTCGCTTCCACTCTGCAGGGAAACAGCCTTCAGCCACGCAGCGTGAAAACAGTGCTGTCAGATGCTGGGGGATGGCACACCATATCTGCTTGCAGATAGTGCCGGTGATACCATCAAGGCCAGGCGAGCGTCTGCTCTTCAACCTAGCGACGCAGGCACCAACCTCGTATACTTCGAGGGCTGGAGGAACACCATCCGGAATGGCAATGGGTGCATCAGACTCCGCAACTGGGAAAAAGTTACGGAGGAGCACTCGCGCACAGTCGTGCCATGTTACGACCAGCCTGCCATCCGAGTGAAGTGCCCCTATCTCGGTGCTCTTCTTGCGTCGTCTGCAAATCTTGTAGACTTGCCCCCATGGGTCATCGGTGTGCTCTCCAACGAAGCGTCGCCAGTTCTCCTCCTTCGCCGACAGAATTAGCTTCTTGTATTGACGTACGGAAATCCGTAGGTCAATAGCAAGTCGCTCAGCATCGTCGTTGCCACTACGACGTGCATTCTGGAGCCTGCGCATGAGTCTCCTGACTTCACGGCGCTTGGTACTAAGGCTGGTATTCCACCAAACCACTTTCCTCATTGCTCTTGGCGGTCTGCGGCCTAACACTCGATCACACACATCGTGTACAATCAAGCGCAGTGCAGATGCTTGCTCCTCTGGCGGTGTCTCCGCGAAATTCTCCGGTAGTTCAGCTGCCATTCTTACCAATTCATCTCTGAATAATCGCCAACGTGCAGTGGAAACGTTCCAGGATGGCACAGGAGCAAAGCTCTCAACTGCGCTACTTGGGCCTGGAGTTGCCACAACAGTAATGATGTTGTGGTCACTCAGGCACCAATCATCCACTTTCCAGTCGAATGTGGCCAACATCGACGCTGCATCGTTGACCATCGTTACATCGATGTCACTTCGAGCGCCTGTGATCATCTGGTGGTAGGTGTACACATCAGTGTGTACATTCAGCACGTTAGCACGGCTCTCCAGCATCCACTCAGACAGCAGCTCACCCCGGATATGGTTCTGATGTCTCAGCGAGTGCGCTGAGAACTTGCTGAACCACATGGGGGACGCTGCATTCGCATCAAGGCCAAAGATGACAGGATTGCTACTGGCTTGCAGTAGCACCGCATCTAAGTACGAGAGGTACGGCTCCATCTCGCAGTCGAATTGGCAGTACACGGAGCAGAGGAAGATTGAGCCATATCTCCCTGTGACACTCACGCATATGCCAAAATCTGTGGTAAGCGGCGCTATGGGCATACAGATGGCTTCCGGATCGTTCACTATGCACGCAGCCTTATTTCGCCTGTCTGGGTATATGCGCATCCCTCCAGGGAGGCCAGTTATACGTCCAGCGGCATCTACGTAAGGCTCCTGTATCAGTGCGAACAGATGGCTTGAGTCACGCATCCTGACTCCGAGCTCGATGGTAGCAGCTCGTCCACGACCACAATTCGCTTGGGCGAAACTAAACATTAATGTTTAGCTTGCACCCTCGCTAGCACTGCGCTGTAAATGGGGCAACTCGCCGAGAGCATGCCATGCCCTGAGGGGAGCCCCTTGAAGCGGCAATTCCGGCAGTCCACCGGATTCGTGCATTTCGCTACGATGTGGCCCATCTGTCCACACTGGCGGCATACGTCGGCCTTGAATTTGCATTCTGCTATCTTATGGTCGAAGCCCATACACTTATGGCAAGCATATGTCCTGACTAACGACCTGTAGCGGAAGGAGAACCACTTCACGTAAATTCTTCCTTGCTTATTCAATATGTCCAGAGCCTCCTCACTTAACTCGAAAGTCAAGTTTATGAACGCATCTTTGGTGACAGCCCAAGGCTTCGTCTCCAAATGGACAGCTGATTTAAATGCAGCAGGCGAGAGTTCTTCCTTGAAGTTGAGCTCGTATAGGTCGCTCATGAACTCATCAACGGATATGGCCATATCGACGTTGGTCACCGTAATCTTCGGTTTAAGCGCCTGGTTTTTCTTCACTTCAAGGCCGACTTCCGTGAACTTCCGGTTGCCCACGACCTTCTTCAACTCCGCTTCAGATGGTGTGCGAATAATCGCACCACCACGCTTCAGCTCACGCACTTCGTGCACACGTACACCGAGTGCGGGCGCAACGTCCTTCATAACCTTATCGGCTACTTGCTTGCCCGAAATATTCGGGTCCCGGCTCGTCACTACTGCTGACCACGTCTCAACTGGCTTGTTGCGGCGCGGTGCGGCAGCAGGAGCCATTTGGGGCGCCTGGACGGCGACAGCGTAGGCGGCTGAGTTGACGACAGGTGGGGGCATCGTTTGCGGCGCCACGGACAACATACCGTTTTTGGCGGCCAACGCGATGATGATCTCATCATAGCGGGCTGCGGCGGCGGTAATCCTTGCCCTGTCCTCCTTTTTGATGCCTACAGTCTCGACAAGCGAGTTGTGCATCATTAGCCGCACCTTTCCAATCTCTGCCAGTATGGCAGCCATGCCTTCATTGGCAATCTCCCAACCTGTAAGGGGCGCATTAGCGTCAACCTTCAGGCGCAGAACCGGCACACGCGGTGCAGCGGGAAAGGCAGCGGCCTCAGCAGCAGCAGCAGCAGCAGCGGAGGTGGTTGGCGCGGCGGTTGGCGGCGGTTTAGCGGCGGTAGCAGCGGCGGTGGCAGCGGCTGAGTCGGTCTCAGCTGCGCTCTCTGCGGCATGACGCTTCGCCGTTGTCGCTTCGGCCGGCGTCGGCGAGCTTCGCGACGCACGCGTCTTCTTGCGCTTCTTCTTCATCGTGTCGGGCAACAGAGCGGCAATGTCGCTGCTGTCGCTGCAGCACATGTTGGCAGAGCCAGACATGGCGCCCTCTATGGCTCGTATTCCGCTACGAGCACGTACACAAACCAATAAGTTTATACACGAACCAGTAGCCGAGTTACCAACCAAAGAGCGACCTCTGTCGGAGAAGCGAAGACTCGAACCGTAGTCTGGACACGAACCAGAAAGCGACCTCTATCGGTAGAGCGGATACTCGAACCGATAGTATGGACTCAAACCAGTCGCAATTCGCACTAACACACACACACGTACACGTACACGCACACGTGTATGTTGGCAGCGGTAAACGTTCTCAAACGGGAACTTGTTTACACCAAATGCTCGCGCGACTGTTGTTTACTTGTTTTGACACAAGTAACGGCAACTTGTTTACAAGTTTTTACACTGTTTTCTTTCACTCAATGCGCGCACACGATAAGCACGTCTGCTCGCGATCAACGTTGAAATCAAACTGAGTGATAGGGACAGATAAACCAGATCTTTCCGGAGTTTATTTAACGTGGTATGTTCCTTTGCAGGAACTAATTAAATGACGTGTCATTTGGCTACCTTAAGAGAGTTAATAGTAACTCTCACCGTTGATCCATGCCTACTTGAATTTCTTTACTTTGACATTTGGATCACTGAATAGAATTCGCATTGTTTTAACACCCCGTTAGGGCCATCATCACAATGATTTTCTTCAATTAGACAATCGGACTCACCAAGTCCGTTGACAGCTTTGAATTGATTTTTATCGTCACTAATTAAATGACGTGTCATTTGGCTACCTTAAGAGAGTTAATAGTAACTCTCACCGTTGATCCATGCCTACTTGAATTTCTTTACTTTGACATTTGGATCACTGAATAGAAATCGCATTGTTTTAATACCCCGTTAGGGGCATCATCACAATGATTTTCTTTAGTAAGACAATTGGATTCACCAAAGTCCGTTGATATCTCTGAATTGATTTTTAACGTCACTAATTAGATGACGTGTCATTTGACTACTTTATGAGAGTTATAGTTACTCCCATCATTGATTTGTTTTGTTCTCTTTAATTAGACAATCGGATTCACCAAGTCCGTTGACAGCTTTGAATTGATTTTTATCGTCACTAATTAAATGACGTGTCATTTGGCTACCTTAAGAGAGTTAATAGTAACTCTCACCGTTGATCCATGCCTACTTGAATTTCTTTACTTTGACATTTTGATCACTGAATAGAAATCGCATTGTTTTAACACCCCGTTAGGGGCATCATCACAATGATTTTCTTTAATAAGACAATCGGATTTACCAAGTCCGTTGACATCTTTGAATTGATTGTTATCGTCACTAATTAGATGACGTATCATTTCGCTACAGTTTAACACAGACCTGTTCTTTTTTTATATGCTTCTTTCGTTCGTTCACTCCTCTCCTCGTATATCATATTAATAAATTAATATATATACCATATACATCATTATATAAATATATATATACTCTACATATGTCTGTAAACAGATATAGAAAATATATATTATATATCGAATCATCAAGCAAAGGATAAGCTTCAGTGGATCGCAGTATGGCAGCTGCTCAACCACTTACAACACCTTGCCTGTTACAAAAGTCGTTTACAATTGATTCTAGGCTTTGTCATTGTATTAAATAATGTTTTAATATGTAACTAGCATGGCATCAGGTGATCAGCGATCCTCCCAACTTACTTTGTTACAAATAACATTGGCATCACATTCATTGTCGTTTATAAAATAAATTTAAAAACTTTTAATGATTTAGAAGCCATACAATGCAAATTGCCCCTTATTTATCATTGCAGTCCAGCACGGATACGACCTTAGAGGCGTTCAGGCATAATCCAACGGACGTAGCGTCATACCACTGTTCTCTCGAACAAGTATTGTGCCATTGGTCCGTACCTGCGGTTCCTCTCGTACTACGCAGGAATGCTGTCGCAACAACGTTTTTGTCATTAGTAGGGTAAAACTAACCTGTCTCACGACGGTCTAAACCCAGCTCACGTTCCCTTGCATGGGTGAACAATCCAACGCTTGGTGAATTTTGCTTCACAATGATAGGAAGAGCCGACATCGAAGGATCAAAAAGCGACGTCGCTATGAACGCTTGGCCGCCACAAGCCAGTTATCCCTCTGGTAACTTTTCTGACACCTCTTGTTAAAAACTCTTTAAACCAAAAGGATCGATAGGCCGAGCTTTTGCTGTCCCTGTGTGTACTGAACACCGAGATCAAGTCAGCATTTGCCCTTTTGCTCTATGTGTGGTTTCTGTCCGCACTGAGCTGGCCTTGGGACACCTCCGTTATTATTTGAGAGATGTACCGCCCCAGTCAAACTCCCTACCTGGCAATGTCCTTGAATTGGATCATACCTGAGTAATTGGAGTTATACCAAATTTTCAATTTGATAATACATATTAAATGCATTTTCTCATTAAAGAATTTGTTTGCAATTATATAACAAACTCGTGATACTTTGATCAAGAAGCTTGCATCAAAACCCAATACCATAAGATATAATAAATATATCCGTATAATGGCTAAGAATTGATACACGTTCCATTTAATCAAGTAAGTAAGGAAACAATAAGAGTAGTGGTATTTCATTGTCGATATAAAACCGAAGTTAAATATCTCCCACTTATTCTACACCTCTTATGTCTCCTTACATTGCCAGATTAGAGTCAAGCTCAAAAGGGTCTTCTTTCCCCGCTAATTATTCCAAGCCCGTTCCCTTGGCTGTGGTTTCGCTAGATAGTAGATAGGGACAGATAAACCAGATCTTTCCGGAGTTTATTTAACGTGGTATCTTCCTTTGCAGGATTAAAACCACGGTGTTCAAATATGCAACCTGAGTGTACATATAACACAATGAGTCTGGATTAATGCGCCAACTAACGCCCCTCAGAGCCATCAGCCGAAACTGATTTTTCTTTGGTACCAATTTGAAAAGCATACTGTCGGGCATGCATTTCCCCCTTGGTGAGGAGCGAGGTGTATCTATCACCTCTTCTGCTTTATGGCTAGCAGCACCCGGTTGAAGCGCAACACCACGCCGAGCCAAGCTGACTCTACCCGCGATTTGGGTATCAACCACAGCCACCACGATACTCCCACAAGGGGGCCGACCTCAATGAGTACGCTTGGACGTATACTCAACCCGTGGTACCGAAATTAAGGGCTCGGTTTGCCCTCCCCTTTCAGTCCCGACAGACTCGGACTTGGGGAACCCCGCCAGTTTTGGCATGATTGCCCGGGACTGGTCACCCATCCGCCTGCGGTGGTCCAATCATTTGCCGACGCCGCGTAAATACGACATCGGCAAATGCTGTCAGCATCCTCATCCTCTCCGGTGTCTCCAGCACTCCAGAAAAGCTCCAGTGTCCATCCACTTCGTGTATCCCTAGTCCATCAAGGTGCCGCACATCTGCATACAGCGGGCATACACAAAGAACGTGCAGCCAATCCTCAAGCGCAGCGCCGCATAAACATGCTGGCGTGTTGCTCAAGCACCTTGCATGCAGGAAAGCGTTAAGCGATCCATGGCCAGTCAGCAAAAATCCGACGCGTTGACTAAAACCAAAGTCACGTCTGCTGAAAACGAAGCTTGCATCCGGGATAAAACGGTGAGTGACACGCCCGTGTCGGTCTCCGTCATCCCATCTGTGCTGCCACGCACATAGCAACTCTTCGTCCAGCAGGGCCATTTTGTCCGTCCAACTGAGATTTGCCAAATCTCGGTTAAACAGCCAGTCGCCTTCCACAAGCGGGTAGTCACGCTTCAGTTTAAACCTAATTGCTAATTTCATAGCAATCAGGTCAAACGGGGGAGCTCCAGCTAGTACCTGCATGGCGTCAGTAGAAACTGTGCGACATACAGGTACACAACCACGCAGGATGAGCCGCTGGCAGGACAGCAGGTGCCTCCTGGCATTTGCTCGTCTCATCACCAGGGCATACCACACTGAGGCACCAAACAGTGCACAAGGCACCATGAGTCCGGCATATATGGTCCGCTTGTCGCGAGGACTGAGACCCCAGTCGACCCGCAGTACGCGTGCCAAGCCGTTAACGACTCCAGCCAGCCTATCACGTAAAGACGCGATATGCAGTTGAAAATTCAACCGCTCGGCGACTGTGATGCCCAGGTATCGGCATTTCGCTGCATATGGCAGATTTGCTCCAGCAAATCGCACTAGTGGCCGCCTGTTGGGAGACAGTGTGCCCTTCAACAGCATGACGGATGTCTTGCTGGTGGACACGGCTACTCCAACTTCGGCTCCCCAAGCACCAACGATGGACATCAGTTCGCCGCCTTTCAGCTCCAGAGCAGCGCGCGCATTGCCTTCCACGATGAGAAGCAGGTCGTCTGCATACGCGCTGAGCGCACAGTGCGGCTCCAAGCGCTCGAGAAGTAGATCCATCATCAAGTTCCATATAAATGGACCGCTGATGGACCCCTGTGGGCAACCTCGTGTCACCGGAACAGTTACTTCTTCATAGCTGCTGACCATGCTTGCACTCCTGCCAGAGAAGAAACTTCGCCACAAGTTGGCTTCTCTGCATCCTGAGTCAACGATTCGGCGTAGCGCGGCATCCCATTCTAAGTTGTCAAAAGCACCCTTGAAATCCACGAAGATTCCGAGCACATATCGCGCCGAGCTGGCCTCGACAGTGCTCACAACGTGTCTCCAAGCATCCTCTACACAACGTTCTGCTCTGAAGCCGAATTGCCATCTGTTGCCTACCGGCAGCACATCTTTCAAACGATTTACCATAATACCTTCAAGCACTTTTCCAAACACTGGTAACAGGCATATACCACGATAAGAAGCAGGATCGCTCCTGTCCTTATCGGGCCCTTTGAGCAACGCAACCACTCTGGGTCGCTTCCACTCTGCAGGGAAACAGCCTTCAGCCACGCAGCGTGAAAACAGTGCTGTCAGATGCTGGGGGATGGCACACCATATCTGCTTGCAGATAGTGCCGGTGATACCATCAAGGCCAGGCGAGCGTCTGCTCTTCAACCTAGCGACGCAGGCACCAAGTAGATAGGGACAGTAGGAATCTCGTTAATCCATTCATGCGCGTCACTAATTAGATGACGAGGACTTTGGCTACCTTAAGAGAGTCATAGTTACTCCCGCCGTTGACCCGCGCTTACTTGAATTTCTTCACTTTGACATTCAGAGCACTGGGCAGAAATCACATTGTGTCAACACCCGCTAGGGCCATCACAATGCTTTGTTTTAATTAGACAGTTGGATTCCCCAAGTCCGTGCCAGTTCTGAATTGATTGTTAATTG
Source organism: Chymomyza costata (assembly GCA_018150985.1). Lineage (NCBI taxonomy): Eukaryota > Metazoa > Arthropoda > Insecta > Diptera > Drosophilidae > Chymomyza > Chymomyza costata. The sequence goes on from JAECWU010000269.1 coordinate 52,132, forward strand.
ATAATCGTTATAATTTAAAAGAACTAATTGGTTTAACCCAATTAGTATTCTTAAAAATTTTAGCAAGAAAGTTCCACAATTGGCTACGTAACTACTATCCGGGGAACAAATTACTACCATAAATGATAGAAACTCTATTTACCCAGAACGAGCACATAAACCATGTTATTGTTTCCCAATCAAGCCCGACTATCTCAATCTTCAGAGCCAATCCTTATCCCGAAGTTACGGATCTAATTTGCCGACTTCCCTTACCTACATTATTCTATCGACTAGAGACTCTTCACCTTGGAGACCAGCTGCGGATATTGGTACGGCCTGTTGAGAAGTTTGCGTATCCCCACCATAAATTTTCAAGGTCCGAGGAGAAAATATCGACACAACAGTATATGTCATGCTCTTCTAGCCCATCTACCATATCTCTCTGCGAAAGACTTCCATGGTGGTACGGCTATAAAACAGAAAAGAAAACTCTTCCGATATCTCTCGACGGCTTCTTTATGGTCGTTCCTGTTACCAGGATGAGCACGAGGCCCATATTTAATAACAAACGGATACTCAACAGGTTACGGAATTGGAACCGTATTCCCTTTCGTTCAAAATTATTCAAGTATTTTAAATGACAACTTTATATATAGTTATTATATAAAATAATAGTATATATTTGATTTCCGATATATTTTTACTTGAAAATTTTCGGCTTTCGCCTTGAACTTAGGACCGACTAACTCGTGATCAACCACTGTTCACACGAAACCCTTCTCCACTTCAGTCCTCCAAGGTCTCATTCGATTATTTGCTACTACCACCAAGATCTGTACCAATGGCAGCTCCATGCAGGCTTACGCCAAACACTTCTATGCTCACCATTGTACCTTCCTATTTACTAAAGTTTCAAAATTTATAATACATAAATGTATATATAAATCATCTACTTTAGCAGTAATGTCAGTTTCGACCTAGCCTTCGTGAAGTGCGGACGTGTTAAAGTCAATCAAACAGTTTTCTTTGTTTTTCAGTGCCGTGAAATAAATTTTTCGGGTGCTCCTCTGGCGAAACGCTTTTCTTTCGACGCGTGTTTCCGGGGTGCTCCTCTGAACCGTCGTGACTTTGTTTGCTAACCTTCACCTTCCCTGGTCTGGGAAAGAAGTCCTCCTCCGATTCGGGTGGGTGCTCCGTTGGCACGCACAGCCTCTGTGCGTTTAGCACCGGGTGCTCCGTAGCATGGACAAATCCATATTTATCATCGTGGTAGAGATTTTTAGTGACCAAGAAAATTTTAAAAATTTTACATATATTTTTTTTTTTTTTTTTTTTGTGTCACTCCGGGGAGTTGAACTCGCGTCGCCTCGCTTGTTGAACTTAATCGCATCCTATTAAGCCACCGTCCCGTAGTCGCACGGGCTACGAAAAGTGCTATAAAACTTACTGTCATTGTGACTTAAATAAATTTATAAATAAATAAAAATAATTATCTGCTTTCGTCGGGGTTCGAACTCACGTCTCGGCGTTTTTGAGTAAACACTCTTTAACACTGGGCTACAGTTTGGTGGTCGATTGGCCTACCAAAATTGAAATTAGTTATCACTATGGCTTTAAGCTCAGCAGCAGCTGTCACTTCTGCCAAATTTAATGAATCCATCGGTCCATCAGTAACTGAACAGCGTATGAATCTATTGGTTCCATCCTGGCAAACTGTGCCAGCAAAAAATAAGCCTATTGCCAACAAAAGGCCAGCTTCTCGTTCGCCTGAAACAATACGTAAATCGTCGAAGTCAGACCCACCAGCTGCCAGTACAAGTTCAGCCGCAAACAATTCCAATCGTTTTGCTGCTTTGAGTGTATCATCCCACAAAACTGGAGCTGATCCCGAGGATGACGATCTGGCCGTTGAGATGAGCGAACCATCCGAGACTCAACCACGCACTGAAAGGCCTCCTCCTATCTTTATAAATAGGTGCTCGGATATAAATGCACTCTTCGAAGACTTCAACGAATTCAAATCCAACAAATGTTTCGCAATGCCTGCAGGTGAATCTCTACGAATTATGTGTGCCGACGTACCAACGTTTAGAGACATGGTCAGCAAGCTGGACAAAATCGGAGCCGAGCTCCACGTCTATCAATTAGCAAGCGAGCGCGCTTATAGAGTTGTCATAAAAGGCCTGCATTACTCGACTAGCCATGATTTCCTAAAGCAGCAGTTAACGAATAAGGGGTACTCAGTCCGTAACATTCATAACCCGAAACATTACAAATCTCTTTAAAATTTAATGGTCTCTACCGAAATCAGCCACATGCTCACGCTCCTCGGTATCGCTGCTTTCGCAAGTCTAATTTTGTCGGTCTTAATAAATTTTTGTCAGAAGTTAACTGGTTGCCTTTGTTGACTACTAATGACCTTGACTTATCCATTTCCAATTTCTATCGGGTTTTATACGCTGCTTTTGATCTCTTTGTCCCTTATTCTGTCCCGGCTCCTTCTTTAAAGCCGCCTTGGTTTACTACTAGTCTGTCCTCTTTAAAAAATCGCAAGTCTTCCTGTTACAAAAAATTTAAGAAATCTGGATCGCCTGTCGACTTTTATAAGTTTTCTATTTTACGCAGCAAGTTCGTCCTTCTTAACAGAATTTGCTACAATAATTATCTTTCCCGCTGTCGGCTAAACTTCTGTAGTGATCCTAAAAAATTTTTTCTTTTGTTAATTCTAAACGTAAATCTTCCTTATTTCCTTCATCGCTATATTTCAAAAATGAAAGCTCTACTAACAATTCTGAAATCGCCGACCTGTTTGCGAAATTTTTTCAAACTACCTATTCTGTCAACCCTAATTGCATTGACCTTAACTATCCCTATAACCTACCACATTCAAATCTTATTCCTTATCCAGAAATCTTTGAAACCGACGTTTTACAATCCCTACTGTCCATTAAATCATCCTTCTCCCCTGGCCCCGATGCCATACCTAGTTGCGTCTTAAAGCATTGTGCTTACTCTCTTTTTACACCATTATCTGTTCTTTTCCGCACTTCATTAAAATATTCTTATCTTCCGGCCATCTGGAATGAATCCTTCATTATCCCTATTCACAAAAAGGTTCCAAGTCCAACATTGAGAACTACCGCGGTATTGCCAAGCTTTCATCAATTCCAAAAGTTTTTGAAAGGATTGTAACTTCACAATTGCAACACTACTGTCGTTCTTTAATGTCGGATTCCCAACATGGGTTTGTAAAACGTCGGTCTACTTCTACTAACCTTTTAGAACTTTCGTCTCTTATTAATCTTGGTTTTACGGAAAAAAAACAAACTGATGTCATTTATACTGACTTTAGCAAAGCATTTGACTCGGTAAACCATAGTCTTCTACTTGTTAAACTGTCTCGTCTGGGGTTTCCGTCTTGTCTTTTAAATTGGATATCGTCCTATTTATCCAACCGAGTCCAGAAGGTAGTTTTTAAAGGCTGCGAATCTACAGAAATTATGGTCACGTCAGGGGTACCTCAAGGTAGCCATCTAGGCCCTCTTCTTTTTAACTTATTTTTAAATGATCTCCCTCAGGTAATCTCATCTTCTCACATTCTTATGTATGCGGATGATGTTAAACTCTGTATGTCCTACTCCGATATTAATAATTACTTACTTCTTCAGCAAGATTTTGATAGCATGCAATCTTGGTGCAATATCAACCAACTCTTTCTCAACAAGACAAAATGTAACGTTATGACATTTTATCGTTCTGCTCCTTATTTGGCTACTTACTCTTTAGAATCTTCTACCTTAGAACGCATCAAGAGTGTGTCTGACCTTGGTGTTTTGTTTGATCATAGCCTTAAATTTAATAACCATATTTGCAACATCGTGAATAAGGCTAGAGGTGTTCTTGCTTTTATTAAGCGTTGGTCTAAAGAGTTTAACGACCCTTACACAACCAAACTTCTTTATATTTCTCTCGTCCGTCCAATTTTGGAATATTGTTCCTGCGTTTGGAGCCCTCAATACCACCTTTATCAGGACATGATTGAGTCCGTACAAAAGCAATTTCTCCTTTTTGCACTTCGTGGCTTAAACTGGGACCCAAATATCCGACTGCCGCCATATTCTGATAGACTTCGCCTTATAAAATTGCCTTCCTTAAACCATCGCAGAACATGCCACGGCGTGTTATTCTTGCATAAACTGTTACTCGGTCTTATCGATTCCAATGTACTCCTTAGCAAAGTTACTTTGGTCATACCATCCAGAGTAACTCGTAATTTTCGACCCTTAGCCTTACAATTTTGTAGATCTAATTATGCTTTGCACGACCCTTTCCGTGTCTTATGCTCTAACTATAATAACTTTTACAATTTCCTCTCTTTCGAACGGTCTATTCAATCTATCACTTCTTCTATCTTAAGTCACCTTGACTTGCCACTTCGAGCATCCTTGACCAATCCTATATTATGAGTCACCCACTTGGTCAATGGTGACCCATTGGCTTTTTTTGCGATATAATGTTTAATTTTTATCTTGCTTCCTTTTTTCAACTTTAATATTGTAAATCCAAGTTTCTGGCCAGTTCTTGATGTGAGTAGGTGCATATCATTAAAAAGTTCACCCATCGGGCTAGAGACGCGGATTAGTTCATATCAATTTCCTCGCTCTACTTTCTTTTCTAAATAAATTATATGTACTTTTTATAATATAATGTCAACTGTTCGTAGTTGTACCCCTCAAATAAATAACTAAATAAATAAAAAAAAGCAAACGAGACGGGTCTACGCTTAACTTATTTTTCGTCGATTTGGATCCGAAATCAATTAACAAAGATATCTTCGGCCTAACAGCTATTTGTCATCAAAAGATATCTGTCGAAAAGCCCCACAAGAGCAACGATTTCGTCCAATGCCACCGTTGTCAGAACTATGGCCACACGCAACGATACTGCAGAAGAGCCTTCCGATGCGTAAAATGCGGGGATAACCATGCCTCCACCGATTGCGTCAAGCCACTTGACCAACCAGCTAAATGCGTCCACTGTAATTTACCGCATACTGCAAATTATAAAGGCTGCCGTATCTATCAACGCCTATCAAAACGGCCCCAGGTGCCATCGAACGAAGCTCCCAACCAACCAGCGTCCATCAGGAGAAGCCAGCCAGCCACCACATTAACCCCTGCTAGAGACACGCAGCAAAACGAAAGCGGACAACAAAGTTTTCGAAATCCTACCATGTCCTACGCCGACGCAGCCAGAGGCAGTCGCAATCCAGGCAATGAAAACTGGTCAGCACCCGGCTTCACCTGCAACCCCAGCAATCCACAGCTAGAGAATAAAATCGACCGTCTTTTGGGACGCTTTGACCAATTCATGGATATGCAACAACAGATCCTCCAATTGCTGACAATGGTAGTTCAAAATGGCTCCAAACATTAAAATTATGGTTTGGAATGCAAATGGTATAGCCAACAAAGCCCTAGAGCTTACAAATTTTGTAACCTCTGAAAATGTTGATATCGCTCTTCTCTCAGAAACCCATTTTTACAGCAGATCTACATTTAAATTATTTGGATATGAGCTTTACACTGCCAATTACCCAACAGATAGCTGCCGGGGCGGAGCTGCAATACTTATTAAATCGCAGCTAAAACATCATCCCATCTCACCTATCTGCAGTCCAGAAATGCAAGCTGCCATGGTTGAAGTAGTCACGGGACAGGGTAACGTAACAATATCAGCAGTCTACTGCCCTCCGGGTATTCTTTGGGGTGCTGTCCCATTCAGTCAGTTTTTAAGTCATCAGAGTCATCGACTTATTGCGGCTGGAGACTGGAATGCCAAATACCAATGGTGGGGAAATGCTAGAGCATGCACCCGGGGACGAGCTCTGTGTGCGCAAATTCAAGCGCTCTCCACAGCTTTGCAAATGGATCTGCCAATTCAGCCCGTGTTGACTCAAGAAATTGTGGAGGAGATTAATGCGCTTAACCCCAAAAAAGCGCCTGGTTTGGATAGAATTGACGCCAGAGTTGCCAAGGCTCTACCAATGGCAGGAATACTCGCTCTGAATAAGATTTATAATGCGATGATGCGTTTGGCTTATTTTCCTAGTGAGTGGAAATGCGCTCAAATCGTAATGATTTTAAAGCCCTGCCAGCCACCTACTGCCATTACGTCTTATCGTCCTATTAGTCTCCTACCAGTATTTGCCAAAATATTCGAAAGGATTTTTTTGCGCAGAATAATGACAACATCTGATCTCTCAAACATTATTCCTAAACATCAGTTTGGATTTCGCCCGAAACACGGCACGCCGGAACAGGTGCACAGAGTGGTACAGCACATTCTTGACTCATTCGAGCAGAAACGCTACTGTGTAGGAGCGTTTCTAGATGTAAAGCAGGCATTCGATCGAGTCTGGCACGAGGGACTTTTGCAAAAACTTAAAGTCTCACTTATAGCTCCTCTGTACCAATTACTGAAATCATATTTGGAAAATCGATCATTTAGAGTTTCAGTTAAGAGTGAGCTGTCAAACAAGAGACCAATCCTTGCTGGAGTTCCACAGGGGAGTGTTCTTGCCCCACTTTTATATACCCTCTTCACCATGGACATGCCGCACTCCATTAATCCCTCCATCCTAACGGCCACTTACGCTGATGACACTGCGTTACTATCCTCGGCCACTAACGTCCAAGAAGCTGCTGATGGCCTGCAGCTGGAACTGGTGAAAATAGAAAAGTGGGCAAAACGTTGGAACATTCAACTAAATGGAGACAAATCCTCATGCGTTCTGTTCACACTTAGGCGAGATCCTTGTCCGCTGCTTACTATAAATGGGGCCACAATCCCATTTAAGAACTCGCATCCGTATCTTGGAGTCCATCTTGATAAAAAACTTTGTTGGGGACAACACATAAATCATGTGGTAACAAGATGCAGGGCCAAGCTCGCTAAAATGCACTGGCTTTTGGGCAGGAAAAGTAAACTATCAATTTCAAACAAAATCACTCTATACAAAGCCATCATAATACCTGCGTGGACGTATGGAATCCAAGTTTGGGGAACGGCAGCAAAAACAAAACTGAAGAGGATTCAAACACTGCAAAATAAAGCTCTTCGCCAAATAGCAGATGCTCCATGGTTTGTAAGAAATAGGAATTTACATAAAGACCTTCAAATAGGTTTCACTGGAGACATCATCAACAATCTGAGCGGGAGGTATGAGAGTAGATTGGAAACCCATCCGAATTCGCTGGCCTGTGCTCTTGCGGGTCATAGGCCAAGGCGAAGACTGAAAAGACTACACCCCTCGGATCTGAAGCACCGAAAAGTTTAGCAAAAAATTTTAAATTTAAACAATACACAATTTACACACAATTTACACGCAATTTTCTCCCAATTTTTTTTGTTTTGTTTTTGTTGTTTTTTTTTTTTTGTCTTATTGTTGTTAATTTTGTAAAATATCTGTTTTAGATTTAATGTCATACACATAATACCATAACACCACAAATTTTTTATTTTTTTTTGTTAAACATGTATATAATTTTTGTCTTATTGTCGCTCATTTTGTAAAATATCTGCTTTATATTTAATTTCATAAACCATACACATAATACCATAACACCAAACCAGAGTAGCGATTTACTTTATATACCTATTGGATTATAGCCTTAGTTTTAAGTAGGCTGATTGCCAATACATTAATAATAAAAAAAAAAAAAAAAAAAAAAAAAAAGCAGTAATGTATAGGTATACAACTTAAGCGCCATCCATTTTAAGGGCTAGTTGCTTCGGCAGGTGAGTTGTTACACACTCCTTAGCGGATTACGACTTCCATGTCCACCGTCCTGCTGTTTTAAGCAACCAACGCCTTTCATGGTTTCTGTATAAGTTGTTAATTTGGGCACCGTAACATTACGTTTGGTTCATCCCACAGCGCCAGTTCTGCTTACCAAAAGTGGCCCACTGGGCACATTATATCATAACTTTAAACTTCATATCAAGAAAGTTAAGGTTCTTACCCATTTAAAGTTTGAGAATAGGTTAAGATCGTTTCGACCCTAAGGCCTCTAATCATTCGCTTTACCAGATAAGATTATTTTATATAATATTTTAATGCACCAGCTATCCTGAGGGAAACTTCGGAAGGAACCAGCTACTAGATGGTTCGATTGGTCTTTCGCCCCTATACTCAATTCTGACAATCGATTTGCACGTCAGAACTGTTTCGGTCTTCCATCAGGGTTTCCCCTGACTTCAACCTGATCAAGTATAGTTCACCATCTTTCGGGTCACAGCATATTTGCTCAGGGTACGTTCCAGTTAGAGGTATAAATAATATAAATATTATTATACATAACTATATAGAACGCCCCGGGATTGACTTAATAAACTATAAAATAGTATAAAAACTAATCCCATTTTGGACAAGTCAAGTTAATTACGCCATTAGGTTTATATATAAATCCCAATGACTTGCATATATGTTAGACTCCTTGGTCCGTGTTTCAAGACGGGTCCCGAAGGTATCCTGAATCTTTCGCATTGTTAATCATACAAATGCATATAATAAACATAAAAATCATTGATAATTATGCTATTATATAATTATAAAATTTATTATTTATTATATTTATTATAAAATTAACGCATTGTATTTCATATAAATCTATCAATACTTTATCAGATTGAATGACAATTATTTTATGTTAAAATGCCAGCATAATAATAAAAATAAACTATAAGTCATATTTTATGATAAATTAAATATATTAATAGATTACAATGTCCTTATATGGGTAAAATGCACACTATCATTATAATATATTTTAAAATATTACAATTCTAATGATGAATTTCCCATAATGGATATTCAGGTTCATCGGGCTTAACCTCTTAGCAGTTTCACGTACTATTTAACTCTCTATTCAGAGTTCTTTTCAACTTTCCCTCACGGTACTGGTTTACTATCGGTCTCATGGTTATATTAAGTTTTAGATGGAGTTTACCACCCACTTAGTGCTGCACTATCAAGCAACACGACTCTTTGGAAACATCATCTAATATGGGTAAATGGCCTAATTTAAGAAGGACTTAAATCACTAATTTTTCATATTAGAATATAGATGTTCCATACACTGCATCTCACATTTGCCAAATAGACAAAGTGACTTAATAATAATATAATAGGAAAAAGCTGCACTGCGACCCTTAGGATCTATTGGGCTCCCTTCAAGCCTTAGAGCTCCTCAACTAGCCCAATTTCCGTGACAAACTTGATTATCTGAGATGGTTCTAGTCGGGTAATATCATGCATCAATATTCTATGCTTACCAAGAAGGGATTTCCTTCTTCTGGCTAGGGCATCACACTCTGTAAGTATGTGCTGAGAGGTTTCCTCCTCGGTTTCACAAAACCTGCATGTAATTGAATTCAAGATGCCAATAGTACACAGGTGTTTCCTGAGTCTGCAATGTCCCGTTAGTAACCCCGTCAGTATCCTAAGGGAATTCTTGCCCAATTGGGACACTTTCTTGAACCTAATTAAGTTGTAGGAGCCAAAAAGTTGCTTGGCCTGTCGTAAGCCGTCTGTGCCAGCCCAGTCAGTTTCCCGACAGGACCTTTCTTCATCTCTTAGCAGCTGCTTGGTAGTGTGTCTGTCAATGCCACAGTAAGGTTCAGGCCCTATTAGTGGTTTCGCAGCACCATTCCTCGCCAGTTCGTCAGCTGCTTCATTCCCGGGGATGTTCTTGTGTCCCGGGATCCGTCTAAGGGAGACTCTGTTCCATTGTCCTAGACGGTTCAATTTGGTCCTGGTATCCCAGACCAACTTCGAATTAATCTTCGAGCCAGCCACCGCATTAATCGCAGCTTGACTATCGGACAGAATAGAAATATCCCTGTCTTTATATTTTCTTTCTAGGTTGATGTCTACACATCGGCCTAGCACATACCTCTGTCTGAAATATGCTGGTGTATTTACCCAGAGCTTCTGACAGTCGCGTTCTTGGTCCCGCGACTCCCAGTCCAGTGCCTTCTTTAGTCAAGGACCCGTCCGTATGCTACACAATAGTGTGTCTTTTCATAGGATGTATCTCCTCTAGCGTTGTCCAATTCTCTTTGTTGCTCAAAATAGCACTGAAGTTCCTTTCAAAGTGGTACTCTGTGATCATCTCATCTCTGGGTAAGAGAATTGAGGGGACCAGTTTTCCCAGTTCGTCAGCGTCTCTAGCACTTATTATGTGGCCTTTGCCAATTCCCTCAGCCAAAATTCTTAACAGTGTCGCCTTCATTTGAAGCCTTACAACAGTATGAAGTGGTGTCAACTCCATAAGGACTTCCAATGCTGCTGTAGGACAGGTTCTCATGGCTCCTGTCATACATACACAGGCTAGCCTCTGTATCTTCTTAAGGTCATTTTGGACGGAGGTTATCTCCACCCGAGCTCCCCAAGCAATAGCTCCGTAAGTGAGCATCGGCCTTATGACCATTAGGTATAGCCAGCGTAAAATCTTGGGAGATGCACCATTTTCTCCGTCCAACTAAGATTTGCCAAATCTCGGTTAAACAGCCAGTCGCCTTCCACAAGCGGGTAGTCACGCTTCAGTTTGAACCTCATTGCTAATTTCATAGCAATCAGGTCAAACGGGGGAGCTCCAGCTAGCACCAGTAGAAACTGTACGACATACAGGTACCCAGCCACGCAGGATGAGCCGCTGGCAGGACAGCAGGTGCCTCCTGGCGTTTGCTCGTCTCATAACCAGGGCTACCACACTGAGGCACCAAACAGTGCACAAGGCACAATGAGTCCGGCATATATGGTCCGCTTGTCGCGAGGACTGAGACCCCAGTCGACCCGCTCGGCGACTGTGATGCCCAGGTATCGGCATTTCGCTGCATATGGCAGATTTGCTCCAGCAAATCGCACAAGTGATTTGACGTTGCGCGGCATCCCATTCCAAGTTGCCAAAGGCTCCCTTGAAATCCACGAAAATTCCGAACACATATCGCGCCGAGCTGGCCTCGACAGTGCTCACAACGTGTCTCCTCAACACAACGTTCTGCTCTGCAGCCGAATTGCAATCTGTTTCCTACCGGCAGCACATCTTTCAAACGATTCACTATTATACCTTCAAGCACTTTTCCAAACACTGGTAACAGGCATATACCACGATAAGAAGCAGGATTGCTCCTGTCCTTATCGCAACAGCGTGAAAACAGTGCTGTCAGATGCTGGGGGATGGCACACCATATCTGCTTGCAGATAGTGCCGGTGATACCATCAAGGCCAGGCGAGCGTCTGCTCTTCAACCTAGCGACGCAGGCACCAACCTCGTATACTTCGAGGGCTGGAGGAACACCATCCGGAATGGCAATGGGTGCATCAGACTCCGCAACTGGGCAAAAGTTACGGAGGAGAACTCGCGCACATTCGTACCATGTTACGACTAGCCTGCCATCCGAGTGAAATGCCCCTATCTCGGTGCTCTTCTTACGTCTTCTGCAAATTTTGTAGACTTGCCCCCATAGGTCATCAGTGTGCTCTCCAATGAAGCGTCGCCAGTTCTTCTCCTTCGCCGACAGAATTAGCTTCTTGTATTGGCGTACGGAAATCCGTAGGTCAATAGCAAATCGCTCAGCATCGTCGTTGCTACTAAGACGTGCATTCTGGAGCCTGCGCATGAGTCTCCTGACTTCACGGCGCTTGGTACTAAGGCTGGTATTCCACCAAACCACTTTCCTCATTGCTTTTGGCGATCTGTGGCCTAACACTCGATCACACACATCGTGTACAATCAAGCGCAGTGCAGATGCTTGCTCCTCTGGCGGTGTCTCCGCGAAATTCTCCGGTAGTTCAGCTGCCATTCTTACCAATTCATCTCTGAATAATCGCCAATGTGCAGTGGAAACGTTCCAGGATGGCACAGGAGCAAAGCTCTCAACTGCGCTACTTGGGCCTGGAGTTGCCACAACAGTTATGCTGTTGTGGTCACTCAGGCACCAATCATCCACTTTCCAGTCGAATGTGGCCAACATCGACGCTGCATCGTTGACCATCGTAACATCGATGTCACTTCGAGCGCCTGTGTTCGTCTGTTGGTAGGTGTACACCTCAGTGTGTACATTCAGCACGTTAGCATGGCTCTCCAAAATCCACTCAGACAGCAGCTCACCCCGGATATGGTTCTGATGTCTCAGCGAGTGCGCTGAGAACTTGCTGAACCACATGGGTGGTAAGAGGCGCTATGGGCATACAGATGGCTTCCGGATCGTTCACTATGCACGCAGCCTTATTTCGCCTGTCTGCGTATATGCGCATCCCTCCAGCGAGGCCAGTTATACGTCCAGCGGCATCTACGTAAGGCTCCTGTATAAGTGCGATCAGATGGCTTGAGTAACGCATCCTGACTCCGAGCTCGATGGTAGCAGCTCGTCCGCGACCACAATTCGCTTGGGTGAAACTAAACATTAATGTTTAGCTTGCACCCTCGCTAGCACTGCGCTGTAAATAGGGCAACTCGCCGAGAGCATGCCATACCCTGAGGCGAGTCCCTTGAAGCGGCAATTCCGGCAGTCCACCGGATTCGTGCAATTCGCTGCGATGTGCCCATACACTTATGACAAGCGTATGTCCTCACTAGCAACCGATAGCGGAAGGCGAACCACTTAACATATATTCTGTCCTTCTTGTTCAAGATGTCCAATGCTTCCTCACTTAACTCAAGAGTCAAGTTTATCAGGGCATCTTTGGTGACAGCCCAAGGTTCTTCGCCAAATGAACAGCTTGCTTATATACCGCAGGCGAGAGTTCTTCCTTGAAATTGAGCTCATACAGGTCGCTCATAAACTCCTCAACGGATATGGCCATATCGACGTTGGTCACCGTAATCTTCGGTTTTAGATAGGTGCACACGTACACCGAGTGCGGGCGCTACCTCCTTCATTATCTTATCGGCAACTTGCTTACCCGAAACGTTCGGGTCACGGCTTGTCACTACTGCTGACCATGTCTCAACAGCTGAGTTGGCGGGGTGGGGGCGTCGCTTGCGGTCCCGCTGACAGCATACCATTTTCACAGCCAATGCGATGATGATTTCATCATAACGGGCTGCGGTGGCGGTAATCTTCGCCCTGTCCTCCTGCTTGATGCTGATGCCCACGGTCTCGACAAGCGAGTTGTGCATCATAAGCCGTACCTTCCCTATCTGCGCTAATATGGCAGCCATGCTATCAGTGGCGATCTCCCAACCAGAGAGGCGCGCATGGTTAGCGCAAGCCCTCAGGTCGATGACGGGCACACTTGGTGCAGCGGGGGAGGCGACGGCAGCAGCAGCAGCAGCGGAGGTGGCGGACGCAGCGGTTGGCGGCGGTGGCAACGGTTGAGTCGGTCCCAGCTGCGCTCCCTGCGGCGTAACGCTTCGGCCGGCATCGGCGAGCTTCGCGACGCACGCATCTTTTTGCGCTTCTTCTTCATCGTGTCGGGCAACAGAGATGCAATGTCGCTGCAGCACATGTTGGCAGAGCCAGACATAGCGCCCTCTATAGCTCGTATTCAGTTACGAGCACGTACACAAATGCATAAGTTCACACACGAACCTGTAGCCAAGAGTAGCGAAGACTCGAACCGTAGTCGGGACACGACCCAGAAAGCGACCTCTATCGGTAGAGCGGATACTCGAACCGATAGTCTGGATTCAGACCAGGCGCACTTCGCACTAACTTACACACACGTACACGTACACGTGTATGTTGGCAACGGTAAACGTTCTGTAACGGTAACTTGTTTACGCCAAATGCTCGCACGATTGTTGTTTACTTGTTTTGACAAAAGTAACGGCAACTTGTTTACGAGTTTTTTGCACTGTTTGTTTTCCACACTATGCGCGCACACGATAAGCACGTCTGCTCGCGATCAACGTAGAAAGCAAACTGAGAAGATAGGGACAGATATACCAGATCTTTCCGGAGTTTATTTAACGTGGTATGTTCCTTTGCAGGATTAAAACCACGGTGTTCAAATATGCAACCTGAGTGTACATATAACACAAAGAGTCTGGATTAATGCGCCAACTAACGCCCCACAGAGCCATCAGCCGAAACTGATTTTCCTTTGGTACCAATTCGAAAAGCATACTGTCGGGCATGCATTTCCCCCTTGGTGAGGAGCGAGGTGTATCTATCACCTCTTCTGTTTTATGGCTAGCAGCACCCGGTTGAAGCGCAACACCACGCCGAGCCAATCTGACTCTACCCGCGATTTGGGTATCAGCCACAGCCACCACAATACTCCCACAAGGGGGCCGACCTCAATGAGAACGCTTGGACGTATACTTAAACCGTGGTACCGAAATTAAGGGCTCGGCTTGCCCTCCCCTTTCAGTCCCGACAGACTCGGACTTGGGGAACGCCGCCAGTTTTGGCATGATTGCCCGGGGCTGGTCACCTATCCGCCTGCGGTGATCCAATCATTTGCCGACGCCGCATAAATACGACATCGGCAAATGCTGTCAGCAGCCTCATCTTCTCCAGCGTCTCCAGCACTCCAGAAACGACCCAGTGTCCATCCACTTCGTGTATTCCGAGCCCATCAAGGTCCCGCACATCTGCATACAGCATGTGCAGCCAATCCTCAAGCTCAGCGCCGCATAAGCATGCTGGCGTGTTGCTCAAGCACCTTGCATGCAGGAAAGCGGTAAGCGATCCATGGCCAGTCAGCAAAAATCCGACACATTGACTGAAACTAGTCACGTCTGTTGAAAACGAAGCTTGCATCCGGGATAAAACGGTGAGTGACACGCCCGTGCCGGTTTCCGTCATCCCATCTGTGCTGCCACGCACATAGCAACTCTTCGTCCACCAGGGCCATTTTCTCCGACCAACTAAGATTTGCCAAATCTCGGTTAAACAGCCAGTCGCCTTCCACAAGCGGGTAGTCACGCTTCAGTTTGAACCTAATTGCTGATTTCATAGAAATCAGGTCAAACGGGGGAGCTCCAGCTAGTACCTGCATGTACGACATACAGGTACGCAGGATGAGCCGCTGGCAGGACAACAGGTGTCTCCTGGCGTTTGCTCGTCTCATAACCAGGGCATACCACACTGAGGTACCAAACAGTGCACAAGGCACCATGAGTCCGGCATATATGGTCCGCCTGTCGCGAGGACTGAGACCCGAGTCGACCCGCAGTACGCGAGCCAAGCCGTTAATGACTCCAGCCAGCCTATCACGTAAAGACGCGATATGCAGTTGAAAACTCAACCGCTCGGCGACTGTGATGCCCAGGTATCGGCATTTCGCTGCATATGGCAGATTTGCTCCAGCAAATCGCACTAATGGCCGCCTGTTGGGAGACAGTGTGCCAGTGTGACAGCATGACGGATGTCTTGCTGGTGGACACGGCTACTCCAACTTCGGCTCCCCAAGCACCTACGATGGACATCAGTTCGCCGCCTTTCAGCTCCGGAACAGTTAATTCTTCATAACTGCTGACCATGCTTGCACTCCTGCCAGAAAAGAAACTTCGCCACAAGCTGGCTTCTCTGCATCCTGAGTCAACGATTCGGCGTAGCGCGGCATCCCATTCCAAGTTGTCAAAGGCTTCTTTGAAATCCACGAAGATTCCGAGCACATATCGCGCCGAGCTGGCCTCGACAGTGCTCACAACGTGTCTCCAAGCATCCTCTACACAACGTTCTGCTCTGAAGCCGAGTTGCCATCTGTTGCCTACCGGCAGCACATCTTTCAAACGATTCACCATTATACCTTCAAGCACTTTTCCAAACACTGGTAACAGGCATATACCACGATAAGAAGCAGGATCGCTCCTGTCTTTATCGGGCTCTTTGAGCAACGCAACCACTCTGGTTCGCTTCCACTCTGCAGGGAAACAGCCTTCAGCCACGCAGCGTGAAAATAGTGCTGTCAGATGCTGGGGGATAGCACACCATACCTGCTTGCAGATAGTGCCGGTGATACAATCAAGGCCAGGCGAACGTCTGCTCTTCAACCGAGCGACGCAGGCACCAACGTCGTGCCATGCTCGGACCAGCCTGCCATCCGAGTGAAATGCCCCTATCTCGGTGCTCTTCTTACGTCTTCTGCAAATCTTGTAGACTTGCCCCCATAGGTCATCAGTGTGCTCTCCAATGAAGCGTCGCCAGTTCTCCTCCTTCGCCGACAGAATTAGCTTCTTGTATTGGCGTACGGAAATCCGTAGGTCAATAGCAAGTCGCTCAGCATCGTCGTTGCCACTACGCCGTGCATTCTGGAGCATGCGCATGAGTTTCCTGACTTCACGGCGCTTGGTACTAAGGCTGGTATTCCACCAAACCACTTTCCTCATTGCTTTTGGCGATCTGTGGCCTAACACTCGATCACACACATCGTGTACAATCAAATGCTTGCTCCTCTGGCGGTGTCTCCGCGACATTCTCCGGTAGTTCAGCTGCCATTCTTACCAATTCATCTCTGAATAATCGCCAACGTGCAGTGCCAACAGTAATAATGCCACAACAGTAATAATGTTGTGGTCAATCATCCACTTTCCAGTCGAATGTGGCCAACATCGACGCTGCATTGTTGACCATCTTAACTTCGATGTCACTTCGAGCGCCCGTGATCAGCTGGTGGTAGGCGCACACCTCGGTGTGTATATTCAGCACGTTAGCACGGCTCTCCAAAATCCACTCAGACAGCAGCTCACCCCGGATTTGGTTCTGACGCCTCAGCGAGTGCGCTGAGAGCGCTTGCTGAACCGCATGGGGGACGCTGGATGGACTGGATCGCTACTGGCTTGAAGTAGCACCGCATCTCAGTACGAGAGGTACGGCTCCATCTCGCAGTCGAATTGGCAGTATACGGAGCAGAGAAAGATAGTGCCATATCTCCCTGTGACGCTCACGCATATGCCAAAATCTGTGGTAAGCGGCGCTATGGGCATACAGATGGCCGAATCGTCCACTTTGCACGCAGCCTAATTTCGCATGTCTGGGTATAAGCGGCATCTACGTGAGGCTCCTGTATTAGTGCGAACAGATGGCTTGAGTCACGCATCCTGAATCAGAGCTCGATGGTAGCAGCTCGTCCGCGACCACAATTCGCTTGGGTGAAACTAAACATTTATGTTTAGCATGCACCCTCGCTAGCACTGTGCCGTATATAGGGCAACTCTCTGAGAGTACGCCATGCCCTGAGGGGAGTCCCTAGAGTCCCCTTCTTGCTAAGTATGTCCAATGCATTCTCACTTAACTCCAGGGTTAAGTTTGTCTGGACTTCTTTGGTGACAGCCCTCCTTCATTACCTTGCTTACCCGAAATGTTCGGCTCCCGGCTCGTCACTACTGCTGACCATGTCTCAACAGGCCACTTTGGGCGTTGGTTGGCAACAGGTGGGGGCATATATCCGGCTGTCTTGGACAGCTCACCATTTTTGACTACTAATGCCATGATTAGTTCGTCATAGGGAGCTGTGGCGTCGTAAATCCTCCTGCGATCCGCTTTGTTGAGCCCAATGGTTTCCTCAAGTGCCTCGTGCATCGTTTGCCGCATTTCCTTTACCTCATCGAGCATGGCATTCATGCCTTCAGCGGCGATCGCCCACGCGGTCTTGCGCACACGATCGATAGCTGGCTGCTGCGGGGCAGAAGGAAAAGCGACGGCGGCAACTTTAGCCAGATCGCGAAGTGGTGGCGGTATCACGGCGGGAGCAGCGGTTTCAGCTGCGCTCTCAACGGCGCACCGCTTCGCAGTCGGCGCGTCGTCCGGCGTTGGTGAATTTCGCGTAGCACACGTCCTCTTCCGCTTATTCTTCACCACTTCTGGCAACAAGGCGGCGACGACGCTACTGTCGCTGCACATGCTAGCAGAGCAACTGCTCGCTTTACTAGGCATAGCGCCCTCGTATTCAACACAAGCCAAAAAGTGACCTCTGTCGAAAGAGCGGAGACTCGCACCGATATTCTGGACACGAACCAAATTTAACGCCCTCTGTCGGCGTAGAGACGCACTTCGTACAAACAATTTCACACACGTACACGTGTATATTGGCAAAGTTCTAGAGTGTTCTAGAAAGCTCTACAATAATCTACAATGTTCTATAATGTTCCACAATGGTCTACAATGTACTACAATATCAACAAAGGGAACTGTTTTGCCAAATGCTCGAACGGTCTAGTTTACTTGTTTTGCAACAAGTTTCGCGCTGTTTGTTTTATCACTGCACATTGGGCCAAAAAGATAAAGTAGTTGTTCGTAATGACATATATAAGAACTGATATAAAATTCAGATCGATCCGAAAGCGCCCACTCCCACCGCCAACATATGGTGAATTTTGGCTGGGTGTGGTTTTTTAATAATGCAAACTTAATGACGCGATTTTTTAATTATATACTTATAGTTTAGTTTCATTTATGCCAATTTATATTTTAGTTTACAAATAATATGAAAAATTCGAATAAAGCAAAGTGCAATCAATTTTTAACAGTTGATTTCCACATATAATTCAGATGAAAAGAGATTTTCATTTTCGTCTTCACAATGATCAGTGCCATCATCTATGGAAGTGTTACAATTATCAGTGTCACTATAGTCTATCTACTATCTACCATCTGTATTGCCGAGTGAGTTGGCAGCGCTAACACGTTTGCGGATGAGGAAAATTTTCTCCGTTTGTAAAAAATTAAATTTTTGTAATAAATTAATTCATGGACAAGTCCAATTTCATGGCAACATATATTTTATCGCTAAACATAAGTATATTTGTGTGCACAAATAGTCGTAACAATTAAATCATTAAAAAAGCTATTGAGTGACAGTGCAAAAATTGTGAGACTTTTCTGGCACTTATTTTGCCTGTGTGTACATAACCTAAAAATACAGCACAGGAACGCGACAGTCGTTATGAGCGAGCCATGTGCTCAAAACTCATCTCTTGTTAACAATAAAAACAATGTGGTTAATAGAAAAAGAAAAACCCAAAACACAATGGATAACCCAACAGAAAAAGTTCTAGTAAGCAATAACTTTTATGCACTGCTTGATACAGATCCTGATAATGTCGAAGAATGCATAAACGAATTTGCAAATCATGTGAAAAACTTCAACAACGTGTGTGCAGATAAAAACAACAACCGTAAAAAGAGCATCGAAAAAATCGCTCAAATAAATATACAACAACAACAACATAATAATGAGACCCAGCAAAACTCAAACAAAAATCAAAACAAAATAAATAAAAGTATTCCACCAATCAATATAAGAAATGTGAATTCGAATAAACTAATTTCTTTCATAAAAAATGGTTTAAAAATTGAATACTTTCAAATAAAAGAATACAGAGACAACAAAATAGCTCTTTTCGTAAATACAATTAATGACTATACCAACGTTTGCAAAAACTTAGAAAAAACTGAAGCAAACTTCTTCACTTTTACCCCAAAACACTTAAAAGCAAAATCCCTTTTATTGAAAGGTCTAAATAATGAAACAGAGCCAAATGAAATATTATACGAGTTGCAACAACACGAAAATGATAAACTTAAATTCATTAAAGTAACTCAATTTCAAACAAAATATTCAATCAAACAAAACAATAAACTCCCGATTTTCCTGGTGCAAATCTCACCCGAAAGCGATGTTAACTTAGTTAAAAGCATCAAGAACATTCTATACCGCCACGTCAAATGGGAAAACCTCAGAAGACCTGAAATTACACAATGCAGGAATTGCCAAGGTTTCTTCCACAGCGCAGCAAACTGCCATCTACCACCTAAATGCGTTAAGTGCAGCGAATCGCATCACAGCAAAATGTGCCCAAAACCTAAAAACTTGGACGACAAGAACCAACTCTTTTGCGTTCTTTGCCAAAAACACGGACATCCCGCCTCTTACAAAGGTTGTGAAAAATACAAAGAATTGCAGCAAAAAATTAAAATAAGGCAGCAAAAATTAAGCCAAAATAGAGTAAGCAAGCCTTTAGCCACTAACCCTAATATAAGCTATGCACAAATCCTCAGAGGTAATAATAATAACACAGCTCCAGTCCCTATAGAACCTACTCAAAACCACACAAATTCATTTTTTGAAGAAGTAAAAAACACTATGTCAAACTTAACAAACCAAATATATAATTTTCAAACTCAACTTAATGTACAAGCCGCCAGAATTGACGCTCTCTTCACACTTCTAGAAAATAATGAGTAATAACAATATTTGTAAAATTCTAAAAAACAATCTTAAAATTATCTCAATAAATGTTAATTCATTAATAAATCTAAGCAGGAGGCAAGACCTCCAGTCATTCTTATCCGAAAACAGTCCCGATATTGTACTTTTGAGTGAAACGAAATTAAATAATAAACATAAAATAAGTCTCAATGGTTACACTATAATAAGAAAAGACAGAATTAATGCAATAAGAGGGGGTGGAACTGCTATTATAATCAAAAATAACATTAACTTTAACTCTTGTTTTGATGAACTCTCTGAAAAGCTTAAAACGCTCGAGACATGCATAATACAAATTCCAATTGGAACAAATCAGTCACTATTTATTTTGGCAATTTACCAGCCTTCGGGTAATAATAGTGAACATTTTAAAGAAAACCTCAACAAACTGTTTGAAACGTTATAATTATATAAAGAAAATCACTTCTATATAATTGCGGGAGACCTGAATTGTAAACATACTGACTGGGGCAATACTTCTAACAACACAAAAGGTAATATCATGAAACAATGGTTAAACGACAACGAAATAAGCTTTAAGTGCAAACTCTACGCAACTTCCCAACCTTCTTATCCCCGCTCAAACTCTTTCATAGATTTATGCTTAGCGGACACCAGAATTGAAATAAAACAAGATAATAATACTGCAAACTGCTTACCTACACTAGACTACGACAGTGACCATAATGGAATGCTGATTATTGCTTCTAGACAAAATGACATACCCTTTACACTTACAGAGAGACCGTCAGTACACAAGTTCAATTACAAAACCACTAATTGGAAAAAATTCCAAAGAGTACTACTTATTGACAATAATGATTATGTTCCTAATAACAGGAATTTACTAAATACAGAAATTGACATGCACCTAAAAAACCTTAATCAAAAAATTTCAAATACAATAGAAAAGACTGTTCCCAAATCCAAAAATACAGACCTGCTCGACCCGATAAATAATAATACAATTAAAAAACTTCATAAGGAGAAGAGCAAAATACTAACGAGTATTATGAAACATAATAGGTTTGAGAGAACGCTTCCATTAACGGAATACAACTTTTTAAAAACCAAATTAAAACTAATTAGAAAACTAATTCAAGATAACATCACACTTTCAATTAACAAATATATTCAAAATAAACTCTCCAATATTACAGCTAAAGAAAATAGCAAAATGTTTCAGGTCATAAAAAATAATTCAGCAATACAAAAAAGAACACAAGTCTTAAACTATATCAAAGTCCCATTGGACGATACTCAACTAATAAGAGATGCCAACATTGACCCAGAAACACTTAAAAAGGACGTGACAAGTAACAGATACGTTATAAGAAATAAAAATCACATAATAGAAATCATTGGCTTATACTTACAATCAGTGCACTCTCCAACCGAGAATACACAAGATAACGCTTTCCATAACCAGGTAGATTATGTTTTCAATCGATTTTTAGACATAAAAGCCAGATTTGAGTCTAATAACACAACATTAACACAATTCAGCGGCAACAGGCTAGCTAACAATTTTAGCGACGAAAATAACTAATACTTCATAACATAGCAAAAACTCTTATATATATTTAAAAATATTAAAAGTAAATTATCCACTGGTCCAGATAATATCCCCAATATTGTTTTTAAACATCTACCCAAGGAAACAATATCCGATTACTGTACACTGTTCAATAATATGCTGAACAACTCATATTTCCCCACCGTTTGTAAACAAGCCAAAGTTATTTTAATTCAAAAAAAAATTAACGATAACGAACTTAAAAATCTAAGACCTATCAGTCTTCTTCCGAACATAAGCAAAATTTTTGAAATATGCATAAACACCAACCTTACAGACTTTTGTAAGAAAAAAAATCTAATTCACGACAGACAATTTGGCTTCAAATATAAGCATTCAACAATACATGCCATTCATCTCCTAACCTCTGAAGTTCAATGGAACTTTAACCAAAAGAAATGCACAGGTGCTTGCCTAATCGATCTGCAAAAGGCATTCGACACGATATGGCTGAAAGGTCTAATTTATAAAATAATACAGTACAAACTCCCTCTACACCTTATCATCTTAATACACAATATGATATCAAACAAAACTTTTTCTATTTCCAACAATAATATTATCAGCACAAAACAGTTTCATCTGAAAAATGGACTGCAACAAGGAACAGTCAATTCATCAACTTATTCATACTAGATCTATTAAAAAAAATAGAAAATATTATTGCACTTGCAGACGACCTTATAGTGTACCATGCAGACAACACAATCCAGAGCATTTGCGATAAAACCCAAGCTTATTTGGAAATAATTGAAAGGTATACGATTAAATGGAAACTTAAAATAAATTATCAAAAATGCGAGTCAATTCTTTTTCGTCCACCCGTTAAACTCTGCAACTCAGATATTCGAAAAGATGGCGAACGTTAAAGTCGGGCGCAGACGACTTTGGGATACCCTGTACCACCTCATTGCAATTAAGTCCGACATATTGGTTAAGACCTCCAAAAGATATAATTTATTCGGCAAATTTGGCTACGATATTTTCATAAATAAACAGAAATCAGTCGAATTTTACACCAAAAATTTTTTTTTGACCGATCGGTCCTATGGCGACTATATGATATAGTCAACCGATTTTGATCAAATTTGGTACAGTGCTTCGGACCGAGTGTACAGTGCTTGGGAACTCTAAAAAACTTCTAATTGCCGAATTTGGTTACAATATCTTCACAAACAAACAAAATACAACGAATTTTGTACAAAACTCGATTTTTTGACCGATTGGTCCTATGGGAGCTATATGATATAGTCAACCGATTTTGATCAAATTTGGTACAGTGCTTGGGAACTCTAAAGAACTTCTTAATGCCGAATGTGGTTATAGTATCTTCATAAATAAACGAAACACAACGAATTTTGTACAAAACACGATTTTTTCGACCGATTGGTCCTATGGGAGCTATATGATATAGTCAACCGATTTTGATCAAATTTGGTACAGTGCTTGGGACCTTTAAAAAACTTCTTATTGCCAAATTTGGTTACAATATCTTCACAAATAAACGAAACACAACGAATTTGTACAAAACACGATTTTTTGACCGATTGGTCCTATGGGAGCTATATGATATAGTCAACCGATTTTGATCTAATTTGGTACAGTGCTTGGGAACTGTAAAAAACTTCTTATTGCCAAATTTGGTTACAATATCTTCACAAATAAACGAAAAACAACGAATTTTGTACAAAACACGATTTTTTGACCGATTGGTCCTATGGGAGCTATATGATATAGTCAACCGATTTTGATCAAATTTGGTACAGTGCTTGGGAACTCTAAAAAACTTCTTATTGCCAAATTTGGTTACAATATCTTCACAAATAAACGAAAAACAACGAATTTTGTACAAAACACGATTTTTTGACCGATTGGTCCTATGGGAGCTATATGATATAGTCAACCGATTTTGATCAAATTTGCTACAGTGCTTGGGAACTCTAAAAAACTTCTTAATGCCAAATATGGTTACGGTATCTTCACAAATAAACGAAACACAACGCATTTTGTACAAAAAACTAATTTTCGACCGATCGATCCTATGGGAGCTATATGATATAGTCAACCGATTTTGATAAAATTTGGTACAGTGCTGGGGGTCTCTAAAAAACTTCCGATTGCCAAATTTGGTTATGATATCTTCATAAACAAACGAATTATCCATCTAAAACTTTTGATTTTTTTCGAGGTCCTCTGAAACACCCCTATGGGAGCTATATAATGTAATCCCGATATCAAAAAAATAAAATAAACTTGTCTCCTATGGATTAATAAGGGATCTTATCTGAAAGTTTGGTTGCTCTAGCTCTTACCATCTCTGAGATCTAGGCGTTCATACGGACAGACGGACAGACGGACATGGGTATATCGACTTCTTTAGTCACACTGATCATACTTTAGGTAACTTTGGGGGGTCTCCGACTTCTCCTTCTGTACGTTACATACATTTTCGGCTTGCACAAACACAATATACCCTTTGTACCATACGGTACAGGGTATAAAAATTGGAAAAAATTTATTATAAGATCGAATATAACTAATGAAATAATAGCAAACAAAAACCAAGTGAAGTATTTGGGCATACAGCTAGATCGATTTTTATACTTCAATAAACATATAAAAATACAGCTAAACAAAGCGAAACAAGCTTTCTTTATTTATAAGAAACTTTTTTATTCAAAACATATCAAAAAAAGAGTTAAAGTCATTATGTATCAAACCTTGATTAGACCCATCCTTGTTTATGGTTGCCCAGTTTGGTTTAACATTTCGCCAGCATATATGGAAAAACTTAGAATTTTCGAAAGAAAATGTTTAAGATGCTGTACATCATTGCATAGAACTCCACAATCTGACTACACAAAACTTTTTTCTAACAAAAAAGTTTACAATGCATCCAACATAATCAGAATAGACAATTTTGTAATAAACCTCATTCGAAGACATACTGCAATGCACGAACTGTCCTAATAATAACCTCATTCTGGCTCCATATTACACAAATGAAAAATACCTACAGGAATGCTGCAAAAGCGGTTTTGCCCCCCCTGAAACATTCATTTACTTGGACAAAAGAGGTCTCATACAAAACCAAAATATGATACCAATTTTTTATCACATGTACAGAAAAATTAACTTAAATTCAGCAAATGTTTCGGACTTTAGATTTAATACAGATATACTAATAAAGATAAAAAAATAGTGAACACGCAATTCTGGTGGCTTAATGAATAAGTAGGCATAGTCCACTCTTTTTTTCTTGTTGTATTCTTTAGTTTTAAGTTTTAAATTTTTATTTTTTTTTATTTTTTATTTTATTTTTTTTTTGTATTTTTTTTTTTTATGTTAACTACAATATATAAATAATGTTTTTCATTTATTGTTTTTCGTTATATGTAACATTAATTAATCTAACCATTACCATTCAGAAATTAAATCATTTACAATAGTCACTTAAATTTGTTATCAAACATATATGGGAACTTAGTTTTAAGTCATTTGTATGAATTAATTTATTTATTTATCTTTTGTTTATTACGAAATTCACAAATTATACAACAAACCTAATAAACAAGCAAAAAAAAAAAAAAAAAAACTATCTACCATCTGTAAAATTATTATGGAAGTAAAACTTTTTAGGCGGCATTGTGACTTTTCGTAGGGAGTAAATTTGAAATTTTGTTAGTCAAAATGTTAGTTTCGGCGCGTTTTTTCTGATTCTGATGACACAGACACGAAGTAGAGCGTGCTGTGGTCATGGTATGGAGCGGAGAGTAAAATGACCGCGGTTGGTCAGCTAAAGCACGCAGCACATGTGGATGTGTGTAAACGAAAGAATTGTTTTTGTATGTATGCATTGCGTGAACACCAAAAATATTACCAAGATTTGATTGACTGATTTTTCGATGAAAATTATAATCTACCAAATAAAATTCGGATAATTTTTTTGGTGTTTGGTGAATTCTAGCCATTGGTTGCATTAGCAACCAAAATTAGTGCCTTGCAATTTGCATATACCATTTGAAACATAGCATCGTGCCTTCCATGGCGTACCTTTTGAGTACAAATTTTGTATTACAATGCTTCTTCACATATTGGTCTACTACTGGGATAGTATTTTTTGGAGTTTCAAATACAGCTTATATCAGATTTCGTTGATCTAGAGTAGTTTAAATCTTTGGCAATACAGGTTTTTTATGAATTTGACGCAATTAGCGGTCAGGAATGGTTAATATGTAATTGCAAGCAACTGAAAACTCCAGTCTTCAGTGTAACATACCCTTGACATTTGATTGAATAAATTTAAAGGTAGCACCAAGTAACACTAAAGGAATCGTCAAAAAAATATATTACTATACATCTCGAGAAGATTGACTCCCAGGTGATCAATAGTTTCTTGAAAAATATGAGGCATCACTTGAAAGACATTATAAAACCCAAAGGCAGCCTTATCAAACATAAAATGTAAAAAAAAAGACATTTTTCTAACAAAATACCTTTTTTGGTAACAAGTGTCAGAATAATAAATATGTATTTGTGCGTAAAAATCGCTCATTTTTTGGTTTTATTAAGTTTTTATGCATATTTTTCGAAGTTTTATGGTTTTTAATTATATAAGCATGTAAGGAAAATGTTGTATTTTCAATATTAAAATTTTTGTTCTATCATATCTACATCAAAAGTTATTGGGCTTCAAAGTAGCAAATTCGAAGTGTCCGAATAATTTGTGTGCTCTGTGTACATACATATATACATACAAGTGCCAGTGCGCATGCATTAGCTCATGGTATAATAATAAGGTAGCGTCACGCTCCGACGTATGCATGTCAAAAGGGAAAGAAGAATAACGAAGTAGCATGTGAGTGTATTATAACCATGTGCCAGCTCATATTTTTGCTTGCTTCTCTCTCTCGCTCACTTTTTGTTACTCTCACAAAACTAAAACACTCCAGCCGGCAATTCCGTGGCCTTGGTGCTGTTTGGCTGGCTACAAAATAAGATCGCGCTGCGCAAAGAATGATGTAGAAGAAGGCGCGGGCGAGGTGAGAGTTGCACAAACAACAAAGCCAAGCAGCATTACGCGACAGCAACATTGTTTAACTCTATCTCTATTTCTTTTTATGCTGCTTTCTTACGCGCTCAGCGCAGAGCAATTACTATTGATTTTGTTCTATTCGCACTTCTTATGCGTTGGAAGAGCGAAGGTGATAGATAAAAGTAAAAGTGATATTTAAAGATGTTTTTGTGAATATTCGTATTAATATTTAAGCTACTTATATTGAGCTAACTGTATTTTTACTTGTAATATTTTAAAATGTAGGTAAATAAAAATTTTTATATGTATATTATTTACATTGACAAGTTTGCAAACTTGAACCCACGCTCACGTTTTGTTTTAGCTAAGGAGTGCAAATAGTATAACGTTTTCTTTGCGTTGAGCGCCTAAGAAAGTACAAAAGCAATTGCAGAGTTAAACAATAACAATTTAGGCATCTACTGAGAGCGTCTGCGTTTTTTTGCTTTGTTGTTGTTGTAATTCTCTTGCATTTTTTCAATAACATTTTTTTTGTCTCGCTCTGCTCTGTTCAATTGTCTGGTTAGTCAATTTGTGAACTGCATTTTGGCAAGGATCGTAGTAGTTGTGCAACCGTACATAATCCCGCATTATTTAATATAAAGGCGGGATTGTTAAGTTAATTTATGATTTCATCAGCATTAAATAAAAAGAATCTTGCTCCGGTAATAAATGTTGGTACATTTTAAAAGGTCATTTAATTCGGTTCCGGTTAAAGCTAGTAAAGTGTATAAAGCATTCTTAACGTCTAAAAATGCAATCGTGATTTTTTAATAAATTATATTGCAATAATTTTGGCCCTCTAAATTAAATTCTGCAAACAAATTATAACGCAACTGCGTTTGTTTGATGGCTCGGCAGAGTAGTGACTCGGTTTTATAAAGTGTATAGTACTTAATGCATGAAACTTTCGGGGATTGCTAGTGGCCTTGCTGTAAGTCTAAAACCGAGTTTTCGTATTTGTGGATAGGGGCCGTGGCACCGCCCCTGACAATATACATATGTTGGTACGGTTTTTCCATGATATCTTTTTTTCTATCAAACTTAGAGAAAGGTCGAAATTGTTGCCAATATATGCATGTTTTGCTTGATACAGCGGTGGGCAAGAAAAATAACGGAAAGAGCACTTTTTGCTTCTGCGCCTATCTTTCGCCACTGACAAGACATAACGGAAAGAGCACTTGGTACAAAAAACGCCTTGGCTCTTTTTGCACCGAGTGCTCTTTCCGTTATGTCTTGTAAGTGGCGCCAGCCAGACGCACACGCAAAAAGCCGAGAATATTACAAAAACAAAATACACACAGTGTGCGATTTTTATGGCCCTACTCGAGCATCCCTTTTTGAACCGTAACGGTAGTTTTTATTAGTGCTCGCGGACGAAAAATTCGCACAAGTACACTGAGCACAGAAATATAGTTAATTTGGCAACTGTAAGACCCAGTAATTTTTTTGGTAAATTAAAATTGTCATATAAACTCATATGACTTTTCTGTTTTTATACCCTGTACCTATAGGTACAAAGGGTATACTAGATTTGTGCAATGTATGTAACGGCAAGAAGGAGGCGTGGCAGACCCCAAGTCCTTTATACCAAAATGCTTATCATAACCTCGGGTAGCGATTGAGCGATGTCCGTCTGTCCGTCCGTCTGTCCGTCCGTCCGTCTGTCCGTCTGTATGAACACCTAGATCTCGGAGACTATAAGAGCTAGAGATACGAAACTTTACCAGCTGATGCGCATATTTCCTCAGAAGATCAAGTTTGTTGAATCATGTCAATATCTTTCCCCGTTCCCCCGTAGCAGAGTTTCGCGGTTTTTAGCTTAACCGTTTAATATTTTAATCTGAAACTTAACAGAGCGATGCGTTGTGGTAACATGCATCGGTGTGTCAAAAATAAACAAAATCGAACAATTACAACAAAAGTTATAGTCTAAAATGTAAAAATTTCACCTCCCCTTGCCTATAAACTGCGTCAATATTTGACTCTACGTAATAATAGTAACAAATGACCTAGAACCCCCAATTTTGGTAACCTGATTCATGTGCCTCTAATGAACAAATCCACATCCAAATTTTTTCAATGCAGACCCCCCACCCCCCGCAATCGATTTACCGTGTTTTCTCCCACACCCCTAAACATATCCCCTTGAAACTTACCCCATATACTTTAAATTACTCTTTTGACGTAAATTTCGATTTTCATCAAAATCGGTTAAAATTTGCGGAACTTATAGGTATCAATATCATTTTGCACCAACAAAAAAAAGTTCCAATTGGAAATTCTTAGTAAGAATATGCAGGAATAAATCTTTTTTGAGAAAAAAGGTACAGGGTATTACACTGTCGGGCGCCGCCTCGACTGTATTACATTTTTTTGAATGTGTTGCAAAATTTCGTTCAGTGTACACGCACAAGCAGATCGCCGGCGACGCGCCGAGTTTACAAAAACAAAATACACACAATGTGTGCCTTCGCTCGACTCGCAGAAAATTACAAAAACAAAATACACACAGTGTGCGATTTTTATGGCCCTACTCGAGCATCCTTTTTTCTTGATGTTGTTGTAGTGCTCTTTCCGTTATTTTTCGTGCCCACCTCTGGCTTGATAGATAATTTTTGGATAGTCCTTAAACCAGGGATGTCCAAACACTGCTTATGAAAGAGCAAAAACCAATACATATGACGAAAAACACTAACACATTTAAAGTAAACAGTTATTACGGTTTATTGAGTGCACTGAAAGAAATTGTATGTGCATTCTTATAAGAGTGGTAAAAAATAATGAAAAAAAATTATGGTACATATATTTATAAAGAACTTAAAAACTGGTCAATATCAATATTTATTTTAGTTAATGATAGTATTAATAATGCCTCTAAATGTACTTTTGTTAATCAACTTCTCCATTTAAAAAAAATTTATTTTAAGCTTGTAAACGCACATTCACAAATATATGTGCTTCAAAAATAGATAAAATTCGCAAGGGATTTCCTGAAAAATATCTATTTACCACCGGATTTTACAAAAAATATATATATTTTATTCCTATGTTTTTACCTATAGCCACCATCTGTCTGTTATATACAGAGGTGGGCACGAAAAATAACGGAAAGAGCACTACAACAACATCAAGAAAAAAGGTCGAAAAAAGGATGCTCGAGTAGGGCCATAAAAATCGCACACTGTGTGTATTTTGTTTTTGTAATATTCTGCGAGTCGAGCGAAGGCACACATTGTGTGTATTTTGTTTTTGTAATATTCTGCGAGTCGAGCGAAGGCACACATTGTGTGTATTTTGTTTTTGTAAGTTGCTCGAGTCGAGCGAAGGCACACATTGTGTGTATTTTGTTTTTGTAAACTCGGCGCGTCGCCGACGATCTGCTTGTGCGTGAAACACTGAACGAAATTTTGCAACACATTCAAAGAAACAGAAAAGTCATATGAGTTTATATGACAATTTTAATTTACCAAAAAAATTACTGGGTCTTACAGTTGCCAAATTAACTATATTTCTGTGCTCAGTGTACTTGTGCGAATTTTTCGTCGCGAGCACCAATAAAAACTACCGTTACGGTCTAAAAAGGTCGAAAAAAGGATGCTCGAGTAGGGCCATAAAAGCGCACACTGTGTGTATTTTGTTTTTGTAACATTCTCGGATTTTTGCGTGTGCGTCTGGCAGGCGCCACTTACAAGACCTAACGGAAAGAGCACTCGGTGCAAAAATGTCCAAGGCGTTTTTTGTACTGAGTGCTCTTTCCGTTATGTCTTTTCTGTGGCGAAAGATAGGCGCACAAGCAAAAAGTGCTCTTTCCGTTATTTTTCGTGCCCACCTCTGGTTATATACATTGCATAAATCTAGTATACCCTTTGTACCGAAAGGTACAGGGCCATAACTAGTTTTTGTTTGCAAGCAATGCCTTAAAAGTCACATTTTACAAGTTTCCCAAAAAATAGCGAAAGAATCTCATACCGATTTTTGTGAGTGCATGCTCAAACGAAAAGCAACAACAAATTACATTGAAAATCTGTGGGCCAACAACAAATATACGCAAGGGTTGTTTTTGTGCACACGAGATCAGAGAGCAAAGAGAGTAAGTGAGAGAACGCTCGAAATTGTTTTTGTAATTTGCATTGGCACTGGGTGATATACAGTTAGGGCCGTGCATGTACACGCGCATCGCTGCCTATGCCTAAGAGCCATTACAAAAACAAAAAGAGCCATGGGAGCAATGGTCCTGGACATCCCTGCCTTAAACCATTAAGCAAGAGAAATTCCTTTTTTGGTCTATTGTTACGGTACTATGCGTAATTTAAACAATTTATCTCTTACGAATATAAGCCTTTAATATAAACATATACATACATCAGAAAGATAAAATGATACATCATTTGACTTGATCTTTTCTTTTTGCTATAAATTTTACAAAAATTGGCATCACAAATCTGATGCCTCTGGAACGAGAATGCTTTCACTTTCAAAATTATTATAATAAAATTGATTGTTAACGCACCGTTTCGACTCAAAAGTAATGTTAAGACAGCGAAAATAAATTAAAAACAATACGTATGGCACTCGGGGACTGCCGCGGTAAAGCTATTGCATAGCATATTTATCAACTCATGCAATTTTAATATTTATGCAATATTTTTGTACCCTGTACCTATAGGTACAAAGGGTATACTAGTCCTTTACACCAAAATGCTCGAGTAGCGATTGAGCAATGTCCGTCTGTCCGTCTGTATGAACACCTAGATCTCGGAGACTATAAGAGCTAGAGATACGAAACTTTACCAGCTGATGCGCATATTACCTCAGAAGATCAAGTTTGTTGAATCATGTCAATATCTTTCCCCGTTCCCCCGTAGCAGAGTTTCCCTGTTTTTAGCTAAACCGTTTAATATTTTAATCTGAAACTTAACAGAGCGATGCGTTGTGGTTACATGCATCTGTGTGTCAAAAATAAACAAAATCGGACAATTACAACAAAAGTTATAGCCTAAAATGTAAAAATTTCACCTCCCCTTGTCAATAAACTGCGTCAATTTTTGACTCTACGTAATAATAGTAACAAATGACCTAGAACCACCAATTTTGGTAAGCTGATTTATGTGCCTCTAATAAACAAACCCACATCCAAATTTTATCAATGCAGCCCCCCCACCCCACAGCAATCGATTTACTGTGTTTTCTCCCACACCCTTCAACATATCCCCTTGAAACTTACCTCATATACTTTGAATAACTCCTTTGATTTGTAAATTTCGATTTTCATCAAAATCGGTTAAAATTTTGCGGAACTTATAGGTATCAATATCGTTTTGCACCAACAAAAAATGTTCCAAATTCTTAGTAAGAATATGCAGGAATAAATCTTTTTTTGAGAAAAAAAGGTACAGGGTATTACACTGTCGGGCACCGCCTCGACTGTATTACATTTTTTTTTCTTTGATATTAATTCAAGTGGTGAGCGTGGTGACCGATAAGAAAACAAATGTGGTAACCGACATAAGAAACATAAGTTTGAGACTTGATATCCTCTAAATATCTGGGGAATACCGCGTCAATGGTGGTCTCATATTTTGTTGTGGATTCTTGTGGATCATTATTATTTTCAAATTCAATTTTTCCGAAAGAAAAGTTGTCAACCGCTCTGATTTTTTTTCAGCGGAGTTGATGTTGAAATCGCCAGCCATGATAAGTGGAAATTTATTACCATTTGTACCCAGTATTTTCGACCCTTCTTCAAAGTACTCCAGTAAAGTGCGATGAATATTATACACGCACACCCACACAACGCTACGGCGTTAACGTTAAAAGCAACAACAAAAACAACTACAGCTAATACCTATAAAACAGCAAAAATAACAACAACAAGAGCAAGCAAATCAAATAAAATTGTCAGCGAGTACGAAAACTCACACAGAAAAGCGTGAAACCAAAGCCAACGTCAACGCTAACGTCAACAGCGACGTCGACAGCATTGCCAACATTGTGCGCCGCTCTCTTTAGCTTGCCCACTGCGCTGCAAATATGCGTACAGCGCTACGTGCTCGTGTGCGTGTGTGTGTGAGGGTGTTAGGTTTTTCGTTACGGAATTTCTTGATTCGGTCGCCGCGCTCAAAGCCCAAGAAAGAAGCTATGCAATAGCTTAATAAAAGCAGCGTATAAAAGTGTGTGGGGCGAAAAAAGTTTTACTTCTAACGCGTGCTTGTACTGCACGTGAATTTTTGAAGTAAAACTTTTTAGGCGGCGTTGTGCATTTTTGGGCATTGTTGGGCATTGTGCATTTTTGGGCATGAATCAATGCGTGAGTGAATAATGCGTCAATGAATGAATGTGAATTTCTATGGGAGTAACTTTGAAATTTTGTAAAACGAAAAAAACGTTAGTTTGTTTTGATTTTCTCTTTCGCATTGCGACGCTGACGTTGTGTTGGTGGTCATGCGTTATTGAGAGGGGAGTAAAGCGGCCGCGGCTGGTCAGCTAAAGCACGCAGCACATGTGTATGTGTGTAAACGAAAGAATTGTTTTTGTATGCATTGCGTGAATACAACACAGCGACATACATACATACATACATACAAGTGCCAGTGTTTGCCATTAGCTTGTGTTTTTTTTTTTTTTTTCCATGGATTCGCCATGGGGGGTGATAATCTTCAAAAGATGTAAGTGGCCCGTACCACTAAACATGCACGATTCATAGCGTCACTGTACGACTATGCCTACGTACTAACCTCACCCCACACACAACTACACACCTCTACACCCCGCGGGATCACCGTCAAGTATTACTTCGCGAGGCAGGGTTGCCTATTCTAGGCACTATCCATTAAATGTCGCTCTCTTTCGCATCTTCTTAGGTCGCTCTGGATGTATATTATGAGCTGGCTCAGTTCCCTCCATTTCTCTGTTGAATCCGTCATGTACGCAATCAGGTCCTCTGGAGCAGGAACGCCGACTGTTCTTGTCGCGTACCTAGGACATAGATACATCACGTGCTCTGGGTCTTCAACGCACGTATCGCAACTCGGGCATAAAGGGCTAGCCTCGTGCTTAAATCTAAAGAGATAATTTCTATATCCGCCGTGACCAGTAACAAATTGCGTGACGTGAAAATTAGGCTGACCCGCATTACGCCCTAGCCAAGCCTCAATTCCTGGAATGAGCCTGTAGGTCCATCTTCCTTTTGGGGAGGCATCCCACCTAGCTTGCCATACTGCCAAAGACGCACTTCTTTCGGATCTCCGAATGGCATCTGTGATCTTAGCGCCGTTTCCTCCGGTTCGCCACTCGTACAAATTCCGCATCTCCCTGGCTAGAAGATCAATGGGTACTAAGCCCGCCAAAACTAGGGCTGCATCATCTGAAACTGTCCTGAATCCAGAGATGGCTCTTAATGCGCTCAGACGATAAGGCGCGGCTAATTTCCTCCGTAGCTCTATTTTGCTTTCTATGGCCGTTATCCATATTGGCGCTGCATATAGTAACACGGATGCTACCACTCTCGCCATGAGCAGTCGTACTCCGATTCTGGGTCCTCCCAGGTTGGGCAGCATCCTCGAAAGGGCTGCTTGCAATTTTGAGGCCTTCTGGCATACACATTCGACGTGTGGCCTGAAGCTGAGTCTGTTGTCTAACATGACGCCTAAGTATTTAATGGCTGGTTTAGACTCGATCGTCGCATTGCCTACTTGCACCTTGATAAATTCGACCTTCTTCCTGCTTGTAATAAGTACCGCCTCCGTTTTGTGAGCCGCAAGTTCCAGTAGGTTAGCCTCCATCCAGTTGTTTACAATTTTAACTGCAGCATTGACAGTCTCCACCACGCCATGTAGTTCCTTGGCCACCACTACCAGGGCTAGATCGTCGGCGAAACCAATAAGAGAGCATCCCTGTGGTAATTGGAGTCTGAGAACAGCATCGTACATAATATTCCACAGAAGGGGACCCAGCACCGACCCCTGTGGCACACCGGCTGTGACTTTGTATCTCTTTAGCCCTTCATCAGTGTCGTATACCAGCACCCTATCCGAGAGGTAGCTGGATATGATCTTCCTGAGGTATGGTGGAATTTCCATCTGCTCCATGGCTCTTAAGATATTTGGCCAGCTAGCGGAGTTGAACGCATTGCGAATATCTAGCGTTACCACTGCGCAATATTCCTTATTGCCCCATCTCCATCGAGTACCTTCAATTGCCTTGGCCGCGATATCCACCACCGCCATGATCGCGTCAACAGTAGATCGGGCCTTGCGAAAGCCAAAC
Organism: Chymomyza costata; assembly: GCA_018150985.1. Lineage (NCBI taxonomy): Eukaryota > Metazoa > Arthropoda > Insecta > Diptera > Drosophilidae > Chymomyza > Chymomyza costata. The sequence goes on from JAECWU010000269.1 coordinate 87,259, forward strand.
TGTAGGTTTGCGAGTGAATTTTTCTGATCAACTATCGCTAGCAAGCGGTTGTACACAATCCGCTCCAGCACTTTGCCAGAAGTGTCCAGAAGGCAGATCGGCCTATACCCCGAGGGATCTTCAGGTTGCTTGTCACCTTTAGGAAGCAGAATGAGCTGTTGGATCTTCCAGATCTTGGGAAATACTCCATCCTGGAGGCAACTTGTGAAGATGCCTGCAAATGCCTCCTTCCCCAACTCTAACGCTAATTTGATTGCTCTATTAGGAATACCGTCTGGACCAGGTGTCTTCCTATCCCCAATTGAGCGTGAAGCAGATGCAAGTTCATCCAGAGTAACCCGTGGAATAGGCTCTGTGTATGAGTTGATGACAGTCGGCTCCAGCTGCGGTCTCTGTGGAAACAAGGCGTCAACTATTGTAGCCAACAGTGTGGGACACGTCAGCTGAGGGTTGTATTGGCTTAGGGCACGCTTCGTGACTACTTTATAAGCCGTGCCCCTAGGGTTGATGTCAGCTTCCTCGCAGATTTGCCGAAAACAGGCTGCCTTGCTGTTTTTAATGCACTTTTTTAATGCTCGCTTAGCTCTACGGAGCACTTCTAACTTTAGTTCGAAGTCTGGACGACCCCGAGCTCTCTGCGAGTGTCTTCTAGCTAAGAGGCAGGTTTTCCTTAGATGGCTTATCTCGTCGTTCCACCAATAGCAGGGTGCGCCTCGTCTGCTTGGTTTTCTCCGTGGCATAGAGGCGTCGCATGCAGTTTTAATTCTGTCGATCAGTAGCTGTGCCTTGCGCTCGGTGGACTGGATTGTAGTTTCTGTTACGCATAGGCTGTCAGCAAATATTTGCTCATCAAGGAGGTTGGCCTTCCATTTGGGACCCGTTGTTTTGGGCCGTTGCCACTTCCGGGAATTATTACCTTTGATTTCGAAGTGTATAGCCATGTGGTCGCTAAAGGTGAAATCTTCGCTGACTATCCACGAGGTTTTGTTTAACAATGAACTGCATGAAAAGTGAGATCGATGATGGAACCCCTGCCAGCTTTACGGTATGTTAGTTGGTTTCCGTTGTTTGCGAGATTCAGGTCGAGCGATGAGAATTCTTCCAAGAGACACGTTCCTCTGGCGTTCGTCTCCCTACTGCCCCACTCTACAGCCCAGGCATTGAAGTCTCCAGCCACGACAATTGGAGCTTTTCCACGCGCATCATCCGCTATGTGTGCCAACAGTCTTTGGAACTGCCCAAGACTCCAGCTAGGAGGTGCGTAGCAGCTGTAAAATGTCATGCCATGTATTTTTGCGCGAATGAGTCCGTCATAATTAGCACTGATATTCAGTACTGGTGAGTTGGTGCACCAGATAGCTGCCTTGCCACACTTGCTGGCGGCCCAACCGCTTCCGGCGATTGGCTTATATGGCTCGCAGATAATGACAACATCTGCTTTAGACACCCTTACTGTTTGCATCAATAGGTCCTGCGCCGCTTCGCAGTGGTTGAGGTTTATTTGGATGCACTTCATAATCTCATTGCTAAGGCTCTCCTGAATAGCGGGCACATTCCGCTTCCGGCGATGTGAGTTGATTCTTCGCCTTTGTCCCTGCAGATCATGCATTGTGGCTCCTTATTACAATCCTTAGCAAGATGGTCTTTCAAGCCACAGCGTCGGCACAGATTGGATCTGTCTATCACGCTCTTGCACTGTCGCGCCATATGGCCGAATTCCAGACACCTATAGCATTTCGTGACTTCTACTCGCTCCCGAATTCTAGACCTGATCCAACCAACTTTGAGGAATCCCGCTGCCAGTGCTTTACGTGCGCACATCGCAGACATTTTTATGGTCGCAGTTTGGGTTTGCCCATATGCCTTGCGCAGGTTAATATTCTCCACAGTTACGTTCTCTAGTTGAAGCTGCGTAATAAGAGCCTCCCGAACATCCTCCTTTGTGGTAATTTCATCCAGATCTTTGCATTCCACTGATACTTGGTGAGACAACGTTCGTACCTCAGCCTGGTCACCGAGTGATTCGCCGACAAGGTTTTTGAAATTAGCAGACTCCACACCAGAATTATTTAATTGAAGAAGCAACTCTCCCTTCTGCGTTCTTCTGATTTTCGTGACTGCTTGACCCAGACCATTAAGATTATTATCTGATTTGACCTTCCGTAGTATTTCAGAGTAACTGACGTCGCCTTTAGCTTGGATAATTATAGCGTCGGCCCGCGATTTAACCTTGAAGCTATCTTTTTTGGCTACTTTTCGCTTTCTCTCAACTTTCTTCCACTTGGTGGCATCATCCGATGTAACCGGGGATGTGCCCGTGCTCCTAGCTATTGGAGAGCTTTCAAGCAATTGGCCACTTGTGGCAACTTGGGCATCCGTAGGACCTTTGCCGCGCTTTGATAGGGGCGTTCTTACACCGACAGCCTGTCTCCTTTTATTTTCCAGTGCGGCTCGAAAAAGTGGCGAGGTCTGCGAGGACTGGTGCGTCCTAATCACCGCCTTGGCTTTCTCGTCGTGCATTTGGATAGCAACCAACTCATAGAGTACCCTGATGCTCTCAATTGAGTCCCTCATAGGTTGGTGGATCGACCGCCTTTTTCCATCTTCGAGCATTTGAACCAGTTTTGAAATTTCTTCGCCGAGCTCGCAGAATACTGGGTGGTTGCTGCTGTGCAGCTGCTGCTTTGGGTGTTGTTGTTGCTGCTTTTGTTGTTGTTGTTGTTGTTGTTGTTGCTGCTGCTGCGCCGTCTGATCTTCCTCCATTGGTAGAGCTGCTGCTGAGGCGCCGCCACTGACTGGTGATCTTGCAATCCTGCTGCTCCTTGAGAAGACATTGTAGTTCAGCTCCTCTGCACCTTCTTTTACGCCAGTTTCGGAAGTGGTGTTCGTTCGGCTCATTATTGATTAGATCCCCAATGGGGTACGAACCCAGGTCCTGCCGCTTTAGACCAACGCGGCCGACGTGTGGTCGATGATAAAAAAACAACAATAAAAATAGCAAAGCTGGCCTAAAAAATTTTCAGATGTGGTACGATTGGGATTCGAACTCAGGTTCTCCCGCTTCGCAGTCGGCAACGCAACTGTTGGGCCAACACAGCTGCTGAGTGATTGGCGATAAAGACCCAGTAGTATTAATAAATCAAGCTTTTGTTTTGAAAAAATATTTTTAAATATGTGTATAAACGCGCATAATTAAATTAAATATGTTAGATAAAAATAAACGCATGCGGTTCAACCTGGATTCGAACTCAGGTCCTCCCGCTTCGCAGTCGGCAACGCAGCCGTTGAGCCAACGCAGCCAGCGAGTGGTTGACGATATAGACCCAATAGTATTAATAACTCAGGCTTTTGTTTTGTAAAAATTTTAAATATGTATATAAACGCGCTTAAATAAATTAGATACGTTGTAATTAAGAAATTTTTTTTTTTTTTTTTTTTTTTTTTTTTTTATAGTATTAATAAATCAAGCTTTTGTTCTGTTTTGTTTTGTTGTTGTTAAATACGTTTAAATAAAAAATAAACACATGCGGTTCAACCTGGATACGAACTCGGGTCCTCCCGCTTTGCAGGCGGCGACGCAACCGCTTAGCCAATTTAGCCGGCTTTATATTAGTGCTGAAGCACTAATGTAAGCTCACAATTGCTAACGAGATACACAAATTATAGCGTTCATGTGAGGTGGTTCAAGTGAGCGTTTTCTTGAGCCGCCCGCTCACTGGCCGTAGCCCAGAGGTATGTGCAACCGCCTATCAAACACGAGGAATATGGATCGAACCCAGCAACGACCAAGATTGGACTAAAGTTTTTCAAGTGGACTTCCCTGGGAATGCCTGGGCTAAGTAAAGATCCTCCAGCGCTGATCCAGAAAAAAGAGGACCAGCTGTCCCACACCTGGTGGTCAGCAAGCGCGTCAGCGGAGCACCCCTGTCGGCAGCACACCCAAGCACTCGCACTCACTCTTGCCGCCGTCGGCAAATGAAAGTTTCAAAACTTTGTCCTGCTTTCACTCACGAGAAGTATACGCGAGACTCCGCTGGCCCTGATAATGGGCAAAAACAACGAAAGTTAGTTTAGTTACACAAAACAATATCGAACGCGAATCTGCTGCGCAAATAAAAAACACGTCCGTTCCGCTCAACAGCTCACGAGAGAATCCATTAGCTTGTGTGCCAGCTCGTATTTGTGCTTGCTTCTCTCTCTCTCAGTTTTTGTTACTCTCACGGCAAAGCCGTGGCCTTGGTGCGTTTGTCTTGATTTTCTCTTTCGCATTGATGAATTGACGCTGACGTTGTGTTGGTGGTCATGAGCGGCCGCGGCTGGTCAGCTAAAGCAAGAGCCCTGCAGGAAAAAAATTTTGACTCAAAAAGTACGCCATGGAATATTTGGTATATTAAAATTTGCACCGAAAAATCAGTCAATCAAACCTCGGTAATTTTTTGGTGTTTCGTGAATTCTAGCCATTGGTTTTCATTAGCAACGAAAATTAGTGCTTTGCAATTTGCATATAGCATTTGAAACATAGCATTGTATTTTCCATAGCGTACTTTTTGAGTCAAAATTTTGTATTACAATGCTTCTTCACATATTAATACTACTACTGGCATGGAAATTTTTGAAGTCTTAAGTACAGCTCCTATCAGAATTCGCTGATCAAGAGTAGTTAAAATCTTTGGCAATGTAGGTTTTTTATGAATTTGCAAGCAACTGAAAACTCTACTCCAGTGTCCGTACTAGCATACCCTTGACATTTGATTGAATAAATTTAAAGGTAGCACCAAGTAACACCAAAGGAATCGTCAAAAACATATATTACTATACAGCTCGAGAAGATTGACCCCCAGGAGACCAATAGATCCTTAAAAAATATGAGGCATCGCTTGAAAGCCATTATAAAACCCAAAGGTAAGGCATAAAAGTAAAAAAAAAAATTTTTTTTAACAAAATTCCTTATTTGGTAACAAGTGTCCGAATAATTTATGTGCGTAAAAATCGCAAATTTTTTAGTCTTATTAAGTTTTTATGCATATTACTTGAAGTTTTATGGCTTATTATTGTATAAGCATGTAAGAAAAATATTATATTTTTTATATTAAAAAAAATATTTGTTCTATCATGTCAACATCAAAAGTTATTGGGTTTCAAAGTGGAAATTCAAAGTGTCATACAAGTCCCAGTTTGCATGCATTAGCTTGTGTGACAGCTCGTATTTTTGCTTTCTACTCCCCATGCAATGCCGCGGCCTTGGTGCTGTTTGGTGGTGGTTGGCTACAAAATAAGATCGCGCTTAGCTGCGCAAAGAACGAAGTAGAAGTCGGCGCGGGGGAGGTGAGAGTTGCACGAACAACAAAGCCAAGTAGCATTGCGCGACAGTTATATTGTTTAATTCTTTCTCTATTTCTTTTTATGCTGCTTTGTTACGCGCTCAGCGCAGAGGAATTACTATTGATTTGGTTCTATTCGCACTACTTATGCGTTGGCATAAAAGTAAAAGTGATGCTTAAAGATATTTTTGTATGAATATTGAAGCTACATATTGAGCTAACTGTAATTGTAATTGTTTGTGGATTAGGCATAGGCCTAAAAGCACTGCGATTGAGCTAACTGTATTTTCAGTTTTAATATAACAAAATATAAATACAAATTTTAATATATTATTTATGTACATTGCTTACATTGACAAGTTTGCATACATATTTGAAGTCACTCTCACGTTTTGTTTCAGCTAAGGAGTACAAATAATTTGACATTCATAACGTTTTTTTTGCGCTGAGCGCCTAAAAAAATCGTACAAAAAGCAATAGCAGAATTAAACAAAATTCACGTGCAGTACAAGCTCGCATTCCTTCACTTTCGTAACTATGTATTACATATAATAATTGATTGTTAAGACACCGTTTGAACTCCAAAGTAATGTTAAGACGGCAAATAAAAATAAAAACAGCGTAGAAAAATAAGTTGGGCGAAAAGATTAACTTCTAACGCGTGCTTCTACTGCACGTGAATTTTTGATTATTTAGGATATAATTATCACAATTAATTTTAAAACTTTGCGGTTCTAAAAGGTCAATCACAGCTGCCGGTAATGGTAATTTTTTGCTTTTAGCTTATCTTTTATTTATCGGTTACCATAATTCCCAAAGCCCTACATTTGGATTTGGCTTCTCTTACTCTATCGTAACTGGGATAAATATCGGAAGATCGGCTTTTGTGAAGCTCCTGAATGTTGCAATATCGGCAAAAACGCCAAAGCCTCATTGGGCGTTAAGGGTACTACATTTGGGCCATTTGAAGCAAGCAAAGTATTTCTTAATATTAAACCATGTCTATTTCCTTTGATATTTTGACCGAAACTGCAGCAACGTGCACAAGATGCTAACTTTCTCTTTAAACGTGGTCCCGCATCGCTATATTCCATCGGTGGACGTCCTACTGTGTTTGAAAATGACTTTATAGGCTTGGTTGAAGATGTGGAACCTAAGCTATCGAATGAAAAAATCATTTTTGACGATAGCCACTTGGAATGTTTTTCCTTAAAAGTTTTCCAATTTCTGCCACATTTTGGCAAAAAAGTTTTTTGTTATACCCTGTGCCCTATGGTACAAAGGGTATATTACGTTTGTGCAAGCCGAAAATGTATGTAACATACAGAAGGAAACGTCGGATACACCCCAAAGTTACCTAAAGTATGATCAGAGTGACTAGAGAAGTCGATATACCCATGTCCGTCTGTCTGTCCGTCCGTATGAACGCTTAGATCTCAGAGATGGCAATAGCTAGAGCAACCAAACTTTCAGATAAGATCCCTTATTATTCCATAGGAGACTAGTTTATTTTATTTTTTGATATCTGGGATATATTCTATAGCTCCCATAGGGGTGTTTCAGAGGACCTCGAAAAAAACAAAAAGTTTTAGATGGATAATTCGTTTGTTTATGGAGATATCGTAACCAAATTTGGCAGTCTGATGTTTTTTAGAGACCCCCAGCACTGAACCAAATTTGATCAAAATGGGTTGACTATATCATATAGCTCCCATAGGACCAATCGGTCAAAGAAACGTATTATTTGAAAAATGCTTTGTGATTCGTTTGTTTGTGAAGATACCGTAACCAAATTTGGCATTAAAAAGTTTTTTAGAGTACCCAAGCACTGCACCAAGTTTGATCAAAATCAGTTGACTATATCATATAGCTCCCATAGGAACGATCGGTCAAAAAAACGATTTTTTTTACAAAATTCGTTGTGTTTCGTTTGGTTTTGAAGATATCGAAACCAAATTTGCCGAATAAAATATATTTTGGAGGTCTTAATCTTCTTTTTTTTATTTTCGGCTTAATTACTTATTACAAATAATTGTTTTTATTTTATTTTCAGTTCTATAAGTACATATAACATATAACTTGTCTTTTTTTCAGTTTTATAAATATAAGAAACTACTTGTGCTATTTATTTTCAAAAAAATTAATAATAACGTAGTTACCTAAAATTGCTTTATAATGAACATTTAAATTTAAGTTAAGCACATGTATGTATATAATTAAAAAATCTTAGCTAAAGGCCCTGGTAGCCATGGCTTTCTTTCGTTATTGTTAGTTTATATCTTTTAAGTGTAAACTAGCTTTATATAAATAAATAAATAATTAAAAAATCTGTTAATTTTCAATCTGTCTATAATTTAAGAGTTGTACTTATAAGTGAATAAAATGTTTACAAATTAAACAAAATAAACTAATATTTTAATACAACAATATTAACTAGTTCAATATTTGGGTTAAATATACTAGAACGAGTGCATACCCAAACGAATTATTATATTCTAGAACGGAAGCAACTAGTTTTGTCCCATATGCAGGCGAACCAGTTTGCTACCAGTTCAACATCCTACCCAAAAATTCTGGTTGCTTCCTATGACAAGCCCATGTTAAACATACTAGTTAGCCGCATGCAATCATACTAGGTTTGGGACACAAAGTTTCACCGTCGGGGTGGTTCGGAACCAGTTCGGGACTAATTTTTTTTCCCTGCAGGGAGAGAGTTAGGGTTTGCAACCCCGGGATCCCGGGATCCCGAAATCCCGGGATCCCGTTGCTTTTCCGAATCCCGAAATCCCGGGATTGAAATAACTAAGCCCGGGATTTAGCTTTTGTCTGAATTATATTTTGAAATTTTCGAAATACTGAAATATAGGGTTTTCCAACAAGAGGTGTTATTTTGAATCACCCGGTATTTCGGTAGCTGTCACTTTTGAAGCTTTTATTCTTTGCCATTTGACAAGTAGAAACTATGCCATTGCTAAAAATGGAACGATACACGCTTCAACAACGCATTGAAATTAGTAAAATTTACTACAAAAATGGTGAAAATCTTCCATCGAAAAATCATCTTGACTGATGAGGCCCATTTCCACCTCGGTGGCTACGTCAACAAGCAAAATTGTCGCATCTGGGGCTCAGAAACACCAAAAGTTATTGTTGGGAAGCCTCTCCATCCTCAACGTGTGACTGTTTGGTGCGGTTTATGGTCCGGCGGGGTCATGGGACCTATCGAGGACATAGGGCAGCCACTTTGCGATTTGGTTATGGAAAATTTCATGAAAAGGATATGGTCCTGTAAGCGTGGTCGTAGTAGCCATTTGGCTGATGTTGTTTTTCATTTTTAACGGCATACCTTCCTCTTTATTATGAAATAAACATTCGATCATTTATCTCAAAAAATGAAATTTTTCTTTGAATACCAAAATAACACCTCTTATGGAAAACCCTATACTTATTTGCCTATACCAAAGTGCTAAGCAACACACTTTCTTATGCTTTGTTGGAAGACATTCAAGATAATTCTATTTAATTCAGATTTTATTGTTGTTTTATGTATGATTTTGTTAATAAATAGTTTGAAGCTGCGAATTGAGAAGCACTTCGAAAAATTAGAAGCAAATTACTTTGCATTTGGACAAGCAAAGAAATAGATGAGCAATGTGTATTTTGAAGCTTTAATATTATTGTCTACAGTTGACATAGTGTTAGATAATTTTTTGAAAGGGTCGTGGTAAAATTAATTGAAATTTATATTCATAATTTTTTTTCTTTTCATTAAACTTTAAAAAATTGAATCTGCTTTTTTTACAATTAGGGTATTCACGCTTTGTGTTGACTTGAGGACTTGCGGACTTGAGGACTTTTACAAAAACGAAATGTATAGCAAAATACAACCCTGTGTTTCAACTCTCAACTCAACTTTTCCTCAACCCAGACCCCAGTCTACTTTTTGCTGTTGACTTGTTGAGAAAGTGTTGCACAATATGGTAATTCGCTGCCTTTTCAGCAGTAATGCCTTTGCCATTTTTTAGCCATTTCGTGGTATGAAAAGCAACGAGTTACCTTATACTCGGAAAAAAATAAGCGCCAAATTTAAAATAATCAAACTGTATTAACGCAAGTAAAAAAAGCAAAAAAAAATTAGACATAATTACTTGTTGTTGGATTTAACGCAAGTAAAAGAGTAAAAAAAAATGCGAATTGGAAAATGCTGGAGGTGTACTAGGCTTAATATATGCTGGAACTGTTGTTCTGGCACCAGTCAATTGACTTCGGGATGTGGAAATGTATAATTGCATTCATGTCCTCATGATAATTATCTAGAACTTGATCAATTTGTCCGCCGCCACGCAAACCCATTGTCTTTGTATTATACAAAAGTTAGTTTTTCCACAATGAATTTGTCTTAGCAGACGAACCTTCAAGAAAATTGATTTCATCCAAAGCCTTTTGAGCAACAGCTTCAATCAGCATAGACTTGACGGTCTGTCTTGGCATTTTTAAATATAAATTTTAAATTTTGATGACAACTTGCAGCAATTTATAAAAGTAAAAAATCACAGAGAAGAAGCAGCACAAACTCAAATACGGTTTTTCTACAATTGTTTCGTTTTTGCAGCAATAAAATAATAAAAATCTGTGTAGTCCATAGCTACTTTAGCTACAAGTTCTGTTAGTATAGATTTTACTCTTCCACTTGGCATTTTTAATTCAACTATGATAATGTATAGTGTTTTTCATAAATAATTCAACCCCGGGATCCCGGGATTTGGATAATGTAATCCCGAAATCCCGGGATTGAAAATATAACACGGGATTGCAAACCCTAGAGAGAGTGCGCTCGCTCACACACGAAGATCATAGTTTTCAGTCTTGTTGCGACTGTTGATGAGGTAGGTTGGCGATGCGCATGATTTTATTTGCAGCTAAAGCACGCAGTACATGTGTATGTGTTTTTAAACACAGGAATTGTTGTTTTATTTATTGCGTGAATATTTTTATTTGCAGCATTTGCAAGCATACACTTGCACGTGTATGCTATGTGTAAATACAACATAGCTTTTCATAGCTAAAGCACGCAGTACATGTGTACATGCTTGTGTGCCAGCTAGTCTTTTTGTTTGCTTCTCTCTCACTTTTTTTACTCTCACCAAATTTATGATCTTAAGAAACTCTCTATTACTCTACCATGGGCAGCCAAAGAGTATTAAAATATAGAGACGAAGTTTTGCTCTGTGCTTTTTTAACCGTTGAAAGATTGTGCGCCGAGTTCAGCACGCTGGTTGTAAAAGCAAACTGAAACACAGAATGAACACAACGCAACAACAGTAATCAACAGCAAAAGCAAAAGAACTTCAATGTTATTGATGAAAATATCAAAAAGCAAAGGCAAGCATAGCATTGTTGTGTTCATGTTTAACATTACTGTTCGTTGTTTTAACATTGTGCGCCGACTTGGGCACGGCTGTGGAATATTATTTTCGGTTTTAACATTCATTGCGCGCTTACGAAAGGGAAGGCAATAAGAACATATGTTCTGTATAAATGAGCTGTACAAATACAAGCAGAACAGTTAAATTGTATCTGTTAGAATGAAATACAACCTAATGCAATGAAGATACTTTAAAGTTCGTTGCACATTGGTCTTAATCAATGATTTTTATTTGTCAAACAAAAAATAATTTTTATTTCTTTTTTGTGAAGGCTTATCAACATGACGAATCCCATTTTTTGAATTGTCTACTACTTCAGTTGTTCCACAGAATAGTGTAAACTTCATTTAATGAAGCTCTACAGTAGTACAAATGTCAACCAGCATCAAAAAATACAATGTTATAAAAAGTAGTGATGAATGGTTGGAGTAAATTTGATAAGACATTCATTTTGCAGCTTCTCTTATTTAATTCCGTAACTAGTTGGCCTGAAAAGTGAAGATATTGATGTTTTTCTAGTTTTTACAATCGTTTTGAGTGATTTTCAGTCTAATTTGGTTAGGTCTCATTTACTTTTTTTCACATTTTTCTTGAATTGACACTTTTTGTACTCGTTCATTTTTTTATTTTCTTATTGTTAATGTAAATGGAAATATTTTTAAAAATTACTTCATGAAATTCATGAACTAGTATACACATTTTAACAAAATAAAGTGTAAAAGAAAGCTACAATATTGCATATTAGTCAAAAATGAATTGCTTTTAAATATTTTGTATTATTTCGAAGATTTGTACATTTTTGTAGATGCAGTCGCAAAACGACTTATATTTTTGTCGCGTACTAAATCGCAGGTTTATTGTCAATGCAATCGAAATGAGAAATTAACTGATCCCTACCATTTGTACTACATATTCAGCTATAAAAAGAGTATCAAAATGTAAAAACAAGATACAAAAATTATATTTTATCTTACGTAACCGATTCTTCATTAAAATACCCATTTAATTTATTTTTAAGAACTTATTTAACTTACACAATGTACATTGTGTTATTTCTTACATTATTTAAACAAAAATGAAATGTCTATATATTGCATATATAAAAATTACAAAATAAATGCGTTGACAATTAAGTTTTTATATCGAACAACTTCATTCTAGTCTTGTTATTATATATATGTAAGTAGTTTTGCTGCGTTAGTTATACCGCGTGTTCCACACATTCCAAACCTTCGGCATTGGTGGTAATATGCTCTAAGGATTAAAATTAAAGTCAATTATTTTTCTACGATTAATTGTGTAAGAGCCCTTACTCTTTTGTAATTTTCTGTGCTGCATCTTTGCTCTTCTTCTCAACAAATATTGGCGATGCAAATCCAAATTCTTTTGTAGGCAATTTTTCCCTACTCAACCCTGTGGCACACTGAAACAAGTATTTCTTTAGAAAATAAAAAGTTTTCAATTAATATTTTTCACCTGTTTTGCATTTGTAGCAAATTTTGCCATCACCTATGTTGTGGCAACATCAAGTTACTATAAAGAGAATAACAAAATTTTCGATTATAGGGGTGTAGTGTTCTATATCCTTCAAACGCAGCTGTCAATTGCTCACCATTGCTCATGTTTGGGCGTTTGATTGCGAATTTGGGGAAACTCACGTCCCAGAGATGCGCATTTTTCCAGCATTGTCTGTTGATTGCACTAGGAAGATTCAAAATTGGTCAACTGCGTACCAACATTTTCGGCAATCTGCAAGGAATATATATTACGAAAATGTTTAAGTGAAATCTAATAAGAACTTACCTAGGCGTCAGACGATGGTAGTAGGTGTTTCAGGTGTTGTAAGTGCAGGTGTAGTGGTACGTGTCGATTCGGCGGAATTTGTGTTATTTGGATGCAACTTTCGAATTCTGACGGAGTCTCATTGACTTTCTCTGCAGATCCGTAAATATTGAAGTTTTCGCAGTTGTTAGCTGTTCTTTTTGGCCGTTGGTAGTCGCTTTACAAACCAAAGGTCGGTGGTACGATTCCCCGCAGTAGCACTGGTACATTTGCCTAGCACTGGCATCGCTAGCTCAAAGACGCCATTTGCTCAAGAAAATCTCTATTAATCCAAGACACCGCCGTTCGGATTCGGCTATAAACTGTACGGCCCTGTTATCTTTGAACAATTATTAAACGAGATCGTCAGGCTCCGACCAGGGGCGACATATATATATATAGCTCCTCTTTAAATTATGTAATTATAGCATCGCTAAAGTTACATTTTTAGAATTTGCTGTTTGCGCTCCAGGTATCTTTGATTGGTAAGGATAATTGTGGGAATAAAAGATAATTATTTGATTTAGGTTATTTTTCTCAAGTGCTCTTACCTCCTCGAAAGCGTCGTGTACAGTTGAGCTGACTCCAATCAGCGGCTCATTGGGACACTCATTGCCATCCAGAAGATGCTGCAGCTGTTGTAGTGGCACAAAAGGCAAAAACAGCAGAATATACTTTATTGGCAATCGCATGGCCCGCATAGACAACAAATTTACAAATAGTCTACACCTCGGGCATCAACAAGGTGTTGACAATGTGTTTATTTGTTGTTCAGCTCAGACCATTTCAATTCGCAGATGTTTGCAAAATACGGATGAATCAACGAAAACGCTGCAGCGTTCCTGGTGATAAAAGTCATTTGGGCTTCATTGTGCAGGTAATGCAGCTGTCATACGCCAACTGATCAAAGCAGCACTTGACTTTTCCGATTTGCAAGTTGGGGTGTGGCAACTGTAAAAGAAAAATTTTCGATTTTTAGTAATACATCTATTTATTATGTATAACATTTGTTATATCAAAAATACTTGATGAAGCATTGATATTTATTTAACTTCATTTGTACTGAGTTCAATGTTGCAAAGTATACAACATGGACCTGCAAAAGATACAACATTTAATTTTTTTAAATTAAATTATTAACAGTAATTTAACATTGTTGAAATTCTTACCAATTCGAAGCAGTAGCAAAACCGATCACAAAAAAAAACCCAATTTCGAATTCGCTGGAAGATGATTTTTTTTAATTCAATTTAATACAGAGTTAAATTTAAAATCAATAAATTTTCATAAATTTTAGCAATCATGCATTTTTATTTCAGTTTTCTCAAATTTTCAGAGATTTTTGCAGGTGTGACAACTTAAAATCCTCTTTTTTTGTTTTTTGGTGTAGTTTTCAAGCTATTCGGAAAATTGTCTGTTAAATGCTTATTTTTTATAATTGAAATGATTTGCTTATTGCTTATTATATATTCCTTTTCTCGGTATATTTACATTGATGTTTATGTGCATTCAATGTCGAGATATTGCCAAAAAAGCTATTTAATGTACTATCTTGATTTCATTCATGGTATAATCCAATCAATAATAGGTAAAATTAAATCAATTTCTACATTTTTTTTTTTTTTCCCCCTATGGGTTCCTCACAAAGAGGTGGGGCACTGCGACCTGAAGATCTTTTGTACCATACCCATAAATTAAAGCAAAAGACTTTCCGCTTTCCGCATGAATAGCAGTAGGTCTTTTGTTGGTATTGACCTAAGATGGAAGGGACTAATCCGTTCCTTTCCCAAGTGACAGGCTCTGTCCCATACCAGCGCTGGGCAGTCACAGAGAATATGTCTGGTGGTTTCATCGTCCTCGAGGCAGAGTCTGCACTCTGAAGAGTCCGATAGGCCAATTTTCTGAAGATGGTATCTAACAGTGTGGTGGCCAGATAGGTAAGCTACCAGGAGTTTTAAGTCCTCTCTGCCAAGACCTTTTGTCTTGATCATATCCAGGGGTTTGATAAGCGCTTTTGCTTGACGCAACCCGGTAAGGAGAACCAGTATCTCCTATGTTCACCTGCAGCCCATTTGTTTACCATAGTTTTGATTGTGGACCAACCAATACCACAGAAGGGCGCAGGGGGCAGTGGTCAGGGTGGAGGCACCCTGTCGTGCTAGATCGTCAGCGATCGTGTTACCATCCACTCCTGAGTGTCCAGGTACCCAACATAGCACGACTTTGTTCCGGGAGGACAGGGTTTGGAGGTAATTATGGCATTCTTTGACCATCCTGGAGGAGATGCTCCATGATGATAGTGCCCTAATAGCAGCTTGGCTATCTGAGTAGATACAGATGTTTGCTCCCCTAGTTCCCTTATTAAGGATACTATGAGCGCAGATCTCTATGGCATGAATCTCTGCTTGAAAGATGCTGGGCCAGATGCCCATTGCACTAGAGATTCTGGTGTTGGGCCCAACGACTCCAGCACCTACACCCTGCTCAGTTTTGGACCCATCCGTGAACCATTGTTGCCACCGGAGGTTACCACAGGGGCTGCCATCAGCCCAAGTCTCCCGACTTGGGAGAAGAGATCTAAATTTCTTGTTATGAAATAGTTCCGTGATCATAAGATCTGATCTAGAGCAGATGGATACGTCAGGAAGGGAATATATAAGTGCGGCATGACCAGTGTCGCTTGCTAAGAAACCAGATGTGATCTGGATACGCAGTAGACTCTGCATGGCTGACTTTTGGATGAAAATGTGCAGTGGTGTAAGTCCAAGGACCGACTCCATGACAGCTGTTGGACAGGTACGCATAGCTCCCGAGAGAGATAGGCATACTAATCTTTGAAGCTTGCTGCACTTCTTAATGGCCACATTTTGCTGCGTCTTGGGCCACCACACAAGGGCTGCATATGTGACGATAGGCCGTACCATCATACGGTATATCCATTCTATGATATTTGGGCTGAAGCCCCAAGTGTTGCCTAAGAATTTCCTACAAGCCCACATGGCTCGAGTAGCTTTGGAGAGCACTTGTTCTAAGTGGGAGTTCCAGTTGAGTCGCTTGTCTAGGACCACACCTAGATATTTGACCTGTTCTGAAAACTCCACCTCAGTGTTATTTATAACGAGGTTTCGAAGCCTAATGTTGTATCTCTTTGTGAAGGGAACAATCACAGCTTTCAGGGGATTGATGTTAAGCCCTTCGCTTAGACACCAGTTCAGGGTTATCTGAAGAGCATTGTCCATCATCTCTATGATGGTGTTCTCATATTTACCCGTCACTATGATAGCCAGGTCATCTGCGTAGCCAATGACTTTATAACCAAGCACTGTCAGCTTAGTTAACAGTTCATCGATCACGAGAGACCATAGCAGGGGAGATAACACACCTCCTTGTGGACAACCTTTTACAGCTCTTATGCTGACTGCTGTGCCATCTAGAGATGCAGTTATGTCCCTCTGTCGGAGCATGGATTCGATCCATGCGATCACGTGTGGTTCTATGTTTCTACGTGCCAGCGCTCTAGAGATAGAACCAAAGTCAGTGTTGTCGAAAGCTCCTTCGACATCCAGGAAGGCGCTCAAAGCTATGTTCTTGGAGTCAAAAGCGCTTTCAATCTTTCTGACTAGGTGGTGTAAGGCAACCTCTGTTGACTTCCCTTTGGAATAAGCAAACTGCATTGGATGCAACGGGGTCGTGACTTGCAGTTTGTTTCTGATATGCAGGTCGAGAAGCCTCTCTACTGTTTTCAGAAGAAATGATGTTAGACTGATTGGTCTGTATGACTTGGGCTTATCTATTGGCCTATTGCCAGATTTAGGGATGAAAACCACCCGAACTCTCCTCCAAGAGTGAGGTATGTATCCCCAGTCAAAGCTTGCTCTAAACAGACAAATCAGTGGGTCAGAATGAAATCCAGACATTTCTGAAGAAGTGCTGGAAAAATTCCGTCACCACCAGGTGCCTTGAAAGGTTCAAAGGAGCCAATTGCCCATCTGACTTTGTCGGCATCAAATATTGTGCCAGAAATTCTGGCAGCCCCTCGGAAGTTTGGCTCAATCCAATCTGAGAGTTGGGCATCTCCATTGCAGATTGAAGAGCCTGGAAAGTGTGTTTGGAGAAGGAGCTCCAATGTTTCCTTACGGTCTGAAGTGAAGGAGCCATCACTCCTGCTCAACAGACCTACCCCGTTTGAGGACTCTTTGGCCATGACTCGTTGAAGTCTAGCCGCTTCTGTTAGGTTTTGGACACTATTGCAGAAGTTCTTCCAGGTTTCCCTTTTAGAATTTCTTATGTCCTTATTGTAATCAGTGAGAGCAGCCTTGTACTCATCCCACTGTTTGGTTTTCCTAGCTTTATTAAAGAGTCTCCTAACAGTTTTCCTTTTAGCCGTTAGGTTGGCATTCCACCAGGGAACCTCACGTTTCGACTGGTAAGAGCGCTCAACTGTACTGGCTTGGAAAGAGGAGATCAGCACATCTTCAAGCTGGTTAGCAGCCAAATCAATCTCGGATACCGAGTTGATGTTGGAGACTAAAGAGTCGACCGCATGTTCGACCAGTGTCTGAAAAAGTATCCAGTTGGTCTTCTTGGGATTGAAAACCCTCTGCCTTAACTCTAACTGCCCCGGCAAGTCAAACCTGATGTGCTGATGGTCTGAAAGTGTGGCCTCATTTGTTACCCTCCAGTTACTTATAAGGCCAGACAGGGAGTTGCTAGCCAGAGTAAGGTCTAAAACCTCTTCTCTAATAGCATTGATGAAGGTGGGTTTGTTCCCTCTATTTACAACATTTAATTGACAACACAATAAATATTCTAAGAGAGACTCACCTCTAGCGTTGACGTCACTACTACCCCAGATGGTGTGGTGAGCGTTTGCGTCGCAACCGACGACTAATGGCGTTTTACGCTGACTACAGTGGTCAACGAGCCGCTTGACCTCTGTCGGTGGGACATCAGCCGTGTCGCCAGGGAAATAAGCAGCCGCCACCACTATTTCCCTGGTACCCGTCTCCGTGGCAACTTTGACGAGCGCAGCTACTAGATCTCTAGAAATAAAGTTCGTTAGTGGAAGGTATTTGACACCATGGTCAATAAGCATCGCAGTGCGAGGCACATCCACTTGACGGTCGTATAACAACTTACTTGTTTTTACATTTAAGCCTCGGACTTGGCCACCCACCGACCATGGCTCCTGAATGAGCGCTAGGTCGATTTTGTCCTCGGCGAAGGTCCTGCACAGGGTGGCTGACGCTCCTTTAGCGTGGTGCAGGTTCGCCTGGAGCACCCTAGTGGCGCTCATTTGACTCCCGAATGGAGCTCTGGACGAGGCTGTCTCGCTTGCCTCGGCGAGACCCCTTGCCTCGAGCGCCCTTCGGAAGCCGGTCCGCCTTTTCACGGATGCTGGTAGCAGTGACCTGGCCCTTGTGCGTGCCCACCTTAGCTAGCCCAGCAGCTTTGCTAGTTGTGGGTCGCGGGTTGCTGTCAGCATTAAGGGCCGGGTTTTGTGGATCCGTGGACACTGAGGGCACTACAGCTTTCTCAATTGTATCCACGGAGGAGGCCACTGAGGTGGTGGTGGAAGCGGTTGCAGGCTGCTCCGTTTGGGAAGGTTCAACAGTCTTAGGGCCACTACCCTTAAGACTAAGCTTAACCTTCCCAAATTGGTAATACACGTGTTCACCCAGTTCCACCAGCTGTTGATAGGATGTTCCATCAACGGCAAAGACGAGGTGCAGAAGTTGACCATGCGTCAGTCTCTGCATTACTCGCCATTGCGCGGTGCAAACTGGATTCTGCGCGTTTATTGCAGCCAGAACCCTATCATTCGTCAGGTTGATGCTATTGGGGAAATAACCTCGAACCACATGTGTTCGGGGAAACTCCTCCTCTGACATCAACCTGATATCTAGAGCCACCTTGCTCTTGATATGGCTGAAATTGTTGCGAACCCACGCAACTGTGGGTTCATTCGCACATATCAGCAACACCCAGTTTGAGCGAAGAACACATCCTTCGAACTGTGGTGTCGCATCACCAGTGAATTCGATTGTGACATCGAGAATAGCCTCTTTAATCCGAGCCATTTGTTCGGAAGTAAGAGCTGCAGCGTTTGAAATGAAACCCAGCTTGATGCCTTTGACTTCGCTGCTGTAGGGCATCTTGTTTGACTCGACATGAGCTTGCTTGGGTTTCTTTGTCGCCGTATGTGGCGACTTATCGTCAGATCGGATCCTCTTGACCAGTGTCGCAGGGGGTGCCGATCTGGCGGAAGCTAAAGCGTCAGTTCTGGAGAGACCTTTGCCAAGAGCGGCTTTAAAGAGTCTCTTCTCCCGAGAACTGAGCTTTTCAAAGGGAGCATCAGACTCCAGATTGAGGGTCTGGAGTGTGGCACCGATACTGGCACCAGACGACTTCTGCGAGACTACACTCACAGTGTCATCTCCGTCAGAGACCAGGAGTTCTTCCTCGGAGCTCAAGGCCGACACCTCGAGCTGCCGATGAAGAAGCAGTGGTCCTTTCGGTTGAAGGTGTACCGGCTGTTCTTGAACGGATTCAAGTGGTTGGACCCGAGTCCCTACCGTATGCCCAACAGCACTACTAAGGGGGTCACTGGCTGCGGCACATCAGCCACAACGGTACACAGAGAGGTCGCCGTGCAGACTTCCTCTTGGGGTGATGCTTTTAGAGTGTCATCAAACTCATTTGAAGTATTTAGTTTATCCATAAATAAATAAAGTTAATACTCGGGGCGGGGATATCGCCCACGGGATTGCCCGAGATGCCGTGGGAGGTCAAAGATTAAAACTGGAGGTTGACAGGTATCCAGAGTCCGCATACTAGCGACCGAGCACCCCCTCGGCCATGCATCTATTGGCGTATGATGTTCCACCTTAGATTGGGGTAATTTTTGAAAGAGTGTTCTTCTCTTCGCCCGACTACAATTAGTCAGCATCCAAGGCAGAGACATGACCGTGCCAAGGATCTGCTTTTCTACATTAAAAATTTAAAAAAATAATTGCAATTAAAAAAAAACGAAAGAAAAATGGCAAACGAGATTATGATTTGGGATTAAATCCACATTCAAATGGGGAAATTTTTTCTCGATCAATTATTGGTTTTTTAGATAAAATTGAAGCTAAAAATATTACAATTGATGAATTACAAATAATTGAATGGCTCGACTGCCAAATAGATTAAGTCCACTTTTTGAATTTTTCATATATAAGAATC
Source organism: Chymomyza costata (assembly GCA_018150985.1). NCBI lineage: Eukaryota > Metazoa > Arthropoda > Insecta > Diptera > Drosophilidae > Chymomyza > Chymomyza costata. The sequence goes on from JAECWU010000269.1 coordinate 107,054, forward strand.
AAATTCAATATTATTAAAATCTGAATATTCGTAACTTCAATATCATTGATGTCCAATTCTTTTTAAAGTAATTGAAGGTTCATTAATTTCATCAAGTAGGTATAATAATCGAAGTGAAGGTAGGGCAATAAATAATAAAATAATAGCTGGTAAAATAGTTCAAATTATTTCAATTAATTGACCATGCAATAAAAATCGATTAATATAATTATAATTTCATACAAAATATAATTTTTTAATTAAGAATAATCCAAAAAAATTAAAAAATCTTTTAGTTATAAATATGAAATTATAGAAAATATTGAACTGAATATTTATATTTAATTTATTTTCATAGTATTTTAATAAAAATGCAGGGTAACAAATTCGTGAATAAAAAAAAACATGTTATTAAAGTTGATATTATTAAAATTGTTAGTAAAAAATATTGGTTGTATGGTTAGTATGCCAGTCATTGTATTGTAGACAACTTAAATTCCAAGTGCAGGACTTTTGTCAAAAGATATCACATAAGCCTACATTTGAAAGCAAAACTGTTCAAGATTTATATTGAGAAAACAATGAACAAAGTAAATAAAATATTTGTCATTTCATTTTATTTAAAATTTTTTAATTATTATACAAAAATTAAATTTATTGAAATAAAAATTATTTTTTTACATAGCATCTTTATTTGCCAATACAATCAATATATTGAAAATTATTAAATAAGTTTATCTTAACATACATTTCCAATTCAGCAAGATACTGAAACCATAGATGCGATTTTTTTTTTGGCCATTGCAAGACAGCTTTGCTTCCACAGTTTTGGTCTTCATGTACTCCTAGTCAGCCATTTAATAAATCGTCTGTTTGTAGGTTTTCCCCCATGTCGATAGCCCTCCATTTTATCAGCGCAAAATTAATTATTGAGAAATACTTTAAAACACCAACACAAACACTCTTAAATCAATTAAAGCATAACTCGTTACGTATACGTTGATATGCATCAAAAGTTACCTTATATATATATATAAATATATTTTATTTTATATTATTTTATTTTATTTTATTTTATTTTATTTTATTTTATTTTATTTTATTTTATTTTATTTTATTTTATTTTATTTTATTTTATTTTATTTTATTTTATTTTATTTTATTTTATTTTATTTTATTTTATTTTATTTTATTTTATTTTATTTTATTTTATTTTATTTTATTTTATTTTATTTTATTTTATTTTATTTTATTTTATTTTATTTTATTTTATTTTATTTTATTTTATTTTATTTTATTTTATTTTATTTTATTTTATTGTCAAATGTTCCGCAAACATGCGCTGAGCCGCATATGCATATAAATGTATTCATCATATTCATTATTCATATTTATTATTTATTTATTATTTATTATATATTTATTCAAATTATTTATTATTAATTTTACTATTAATTTTTGGTCTATTATTTATTTTTTTCATAATTCTTTTATTATTTATTTTTTATTAATTTTATTATTATTTTATTATTTATTTATTATATTTTTTTTTATTAATTATTTATTATTTATTATTTAAATATTATTTATTATTACTTTATTTCTTATTATTAATTAGTTATTCAATTATTTATAAATTTTTATTTATTTTACTATTAATTTTTGGTCTATTACTTATTAATTTTTATTAATTTTTACAAAAAATATAACAAAATAAAAGAATTTGTAACAAAATTTATATTTTTGGCCCATTGTGAGTTGGCTTTTGCCACCATTTTTTCCCACTAATGTTTGGCGCCAATTCAACTAAAACGTGCGAAACGCTCACCCAAAGCTTCCGTTGGAACGGCTCCCTTCTTCAATTTTTTTTTAATAAGCAGTTTGGCAGGAAATGCCTGCTGCACACCCTGGTGCGGGTGTTGACATCATCCTGGGTGATACCAAGATTGGTGCACCACTCTTCCATTAGTTCCTCCGGAACTCGGAATAGCTTTCCTCCTCCTGGGCATCCATTTGCAATGCACTTGTACGGCATTTTCACTCACTTTAAAACTTCACTTTAAATTTTGAACTTTTCTCAATGAGAATCACCATATAAATGCATAGAGTAAGTGCAGCGCAAGATCTAACTGTTCCAAAAGCGCACCTCTATTCCTAAAGCGCACCTCTATTCCCAAAGCGCACCTCTATTCCCGAAGCTCACCTGTATTTCCAAAGCTTGAGGGTCGTAAGACACTATCAGATCACTCCAGAAATTATACGATAATGATAATGATAGTTCCTACTACAGCAAAATAAAACAAAAAAACATACTTTTTTTTATTTTACGAATTCCATACAAATATATATGAATGAAATCTCCTAAATGTTCCTACATCTCATTAGTTCATTTAATAAATCTCCATTATTCTTTCCATATGGAATATTTTTGAATTTTGATAAAACGATGATTCCCTTAAGTAATACAACAAGATTAACGTACAAGCTATATTTTTTAAAAATTAATTTCATAAAAAAATATTTGTACACATTTCAATATTGAAATCGGCAAAAACTAGCCATAAACAAGCTAAAAGTAAATATATGGCCAAAAAGCAAAAAATTTGAAAAAAAAATAATGTCATTACATTATATCAATTTGGTTGCAAGTAAGAGCAAGTAGCAAGCAACTTTAATGCCACGAAGAAGTCAAGTGAAACCACAATTGTTTTTCATATTTTACTCTACATACTGGTATCATTATTTTCAATAAATAAAACACAGTTTTTGCAATTTAATTTAATTTTATTCATTTCATTGTGTTACAAAATTTTAGAAACCTTAACAATTAGATAAAATACAGAGCAGCAGCAATCTTAGCCTTTTCCATATTTTTTGTGAGGAAAATATAAAAAAATACCATCATTGCTTAACTTAAAACTATGGCTCGAATCGATAGATACTAAACATTATGCAGCCAATGACATGAGCGATTTGGGTATCAACCACAGCCACCACGATACTCCCACAAGGGGGCCGACCTCAATGAGTACGCTTGGACGTATACTCAACCCGTGGTACCGAAATTAAGGGCTCGGTTTGCCCTCCCCTTTCAGTCCCGACAGACTCGGACTTGGGGAACCCCGCCAGTTTTGGCATGATTGCCCGGGACTGGTCACCCATCCGCCTACGGTGGTCCAATCATTTGCCGACGCCGCGTAAATACGACATCGGCAAATGCTGTCAGCATCCTCATCCTCTCCGGTGTCTCCAGCACTCCAGAAAAGCTCCAGTGTCCATCCACTTCGTGTATCCCTAGTCCATCAAGGTGCCGCACATCTGCATACAGCGGGCATACACAAAGAACGTGCAGCCAATCCTCAAGCGCAGCGCCGCATAAACATGCTGGCGTGTTGCTCAAGCACCTTGCATGCAGGAAAGCGTTAAGCGATCCATGGCCTGTCAGCAAAAATCCGACGCGTTGACTAAAACCAAAGTCACGTCTGCTGAAAACGAAGCTTGCATCCGGGATAAAACGGTGAGTGACACGCCCGTGTCGGTCTCCGTCATCCCATCTGTGCTGCCACGCACATAGCAACTCTTTGTCCAGCAGGGCCATTTTGTCCGTCCAACTGAGATTTGCCAAATCTCGGTTAAACAGCCAGTCGCCTTCCACAAGCGGGTAGTCACGCTTCAGTTTAAACCTAATTGCTAATTTCATAGCAATCAGGTCAAACGGGGAGCTCCAGCTAGTACCTGCATGGCGTCAGTAGAAACTGTGCGACATACAGGTACACAACCACGCAGGATGAGCCGCTGGCAGGACAGCAGGTGCCTCCTGGCATTTGCTCGTCTCATCACCAGGGCATACCACACTGAGGCACCAAACAGTGCACAAGGCACCATGAGTCCGGCATATATGGTCCGCTTGTCGCGAGGACTGAGACCCCAGTCGACCCGCAGTACGCGTGCCAAGCCGTTAACGACTCCAGCCAGCCTATCACGTAAAGACGCGATATGCAGTTGAAAATTCAACCGCTCGGCGACTGTGATGCCCAGGTATCGGCATTTCGCTGCATATGGCAGATTTGCTCCAGCAAATCGCACTAGTGGCCGCCTGTTGGGAGACAGTGTGCCCTTCAACAGCATGACGGATGTCTTGCTGGTGGACACGGCTACTCCAACTTCAGCTCCCCAAGCACCAACGATGGACATCAGTTCGCCGCCTTTCAGCTCCAGAGCAGCGCGCGCATTGCCTTCCACGATGAGAAGCAGGTCGTCTGCATATGCGCTGAGCGCACAGTGCGGCTCCAAGCGCTCAAGAAGTAGATCCATCATCAAGTTCCATATAAATGGACCGCTGATGGACCCCTGTGGGCAACCTCGTGTCACCGGAACAGTTACTTCTTCATAGCTGCTGACCATGCTTGCACTCCTGCCAGAGAAGAAACTTCGCCACAAGTTGGCTTCTCTGCATCCTGAGTCAACGATTCGGCGTAGCGCGGCATCCCATTCCAGGTTGTCAAAAGCACCCTTGAAATCCACGAAGATTCCGAGCACATATCGCGCCGAGCTGGCCTCGACAGTGCTCACAACGTGTCTCCAAGCATCCTCTACACAACGTTCTGCTCTGAAGCCGAATTGCCATCTGTTGCCTACCGGCAGCACATCTTTCAAACGATTTACCATAATACCTTCAAGCACTTTTCCAAACACTGGTAACAGGCATATACCACGATAAGAAGCAGGATCGCTCCTGTCCTTATCGGGCCCTTTGAGCAACGCAACCACTCTGGGTCGCTTCCACTCTGCTGGGAAACAGCCTTCAGCCACGCAGCGTGAAAACAGTGCTGTCAGATGCTGGGGGATGGCACACCATATCTGCTTGCAGATAGTGCCGGTGATACCATCAAGGCCAGGCGAGCGTCTGCTCTTCAACCTAGCGACGCAGGCACCAACCTCGTATACTTCGAGGGCTGGAGGAACACCATCCGGAATGGCAATGGGTGCATCAGACTCCGCAACTGGGAAAAAGTTACGGAGGAGCACTCGCGCACAGTCGTGCCATGTTACGACCAGCCTGCCATCCGAGTGAAGTGCCCCTATCTCGGTGCTCTTCTTGCGTCGTCTGCAAATCTTGTAGACTTGCCCCCATGGGTCATCGGTGTGCTCTCCAACGAAGCGTCGCCAGTTCTCCTCCTTCGCCGACAGAATTAGCTTCTTGTATTGACGTACGGAAATCCGTAGGTCAATAGCAAGTCGCTCAGCATCGTCGTTGCCACTACGACGTGCATTCTGGAGCCTGCGCATGAGTCTCCTGACTTCACGGCGCTTGGTACTAAGGCTGGTATTCCACCAAACCACTTTCCTCATTGCTCTTGGCGGTCTGCGGCCTAACACTCGATCACACACATCGTGTACAATCAAGCGCAGTGCAGATGCTTGCTCCTCTGGCGGTGTCTCCGCGAAATTCTCCGGTAGTTCAGCTGCCATTCTTACCAATTCATCTCTGAATAATCGCCAACGTGCAGTGGAAACGTTCCAGGATGGCACAGGAGCAAAGCTCTCAACTGCGCTACTTGGGCCTGGAGTTGCCACAACAGTAATGATGTTGTGGTCACTCAGGCACCAATCATCCACTTTCCAGTCGAATGTGGCCAACATCGACGCTGCATCGTTGACCATCGTTACATCGATGTCACTTCGAGCGCCTGTGATCATCTGGTGGTAGGTGTACACATCAGTGTGTACATTCAGCACGTTAGCACGGCTCTCCAGCATCCACTCAGACAGCAGCTCACCCCGGATATGGTTCTGATGTCTCAGCGAGTGCGCTGAGAACTTGCTGAACCACATGGGGGACGCTGCATTCGCATCAAGGCCAAAGATGACAGGGTTGCTACTGGCTTGCAGTAGCACCGCATCTAAGTACGAGAGGTACGGCTCCATCTCGCAGTCGAATTGGCAGTACACGGAGCAGAGGAAGATTGAGCCATATCTCCCTGTGACACTCACGCATATGCCAAAATCTGTGGTAAGCGGCGCTATGGGCATACAGATGGCTTCCGGATCGTTCACTATGCACGCAGCCTTATTTCGCCTGTCTGGGTATACGCGCATCCCTCCAGGGAGGCCAGTTATACGTCCAGCGGCATCTACGTAAGGCTCCTGTATCAGTGCGAACAGATGGCTTGAGTCACGCATCCTGACTCCGAGCTCGATGGTAGCAGCTCGTCCACGACCACAATTCGCTTGGGCGAAACTAAACATTAATGTTTAGCTTGCACCCTCGCTAGCACTGCGCTGTAAATGGGGCAACTCGCCGAGAGCATGCCATGCCCTGAGGGGAGCCCCTTGAAGCGGCAATTCCGGCAGTCCACCGGATTCGTGCATTTCGCTACGATGTGGCCCATCTGTCCACACTGGCGGCATACGTCGGCCTTGAATTTGCATTCTGCTATCTTATGGTCGAAGCCCATACACTTATGGCAAGCATATGTCCTGACTAACGACCTGTAGCGGAAGGAGAACCACTTCACGTAGATTCTTCCTTGCTTATTCAATATGTCCAGAGCATCCTCACTTAACTCGAAAGTCAAGTTTATGAACGCATCTTTGGTGACAGCCCAAGGCTTCGTCTCCAAATGGACAGCTGACTTAAATGCAGCAGGCGAGAGTTCTTCCTTGAAGTTGAGCTCGTATAGGTCGCTCATGAACTCATCAACGGATATGGCCATATCGACGTTGGTCACCGTAATCTTCGGTTGAAGCGCCTGGTTTTTCTTCACTTCAAGGCCGACTTCCGTGAACTTCCGGTTGCCCACGACCTTCTTCAACTCCGCTTCAGATGGTGTGCGAATAATCGCACCACCACGCTTCAGCTCACGCACTTCGTGCACACGTACACCGAGTGCGGGCGCAACGTCCTTCATAACCTTGTCGGCAACTTGCTTGCCCGAAATATTCGGGTCCCGGCTCGTCACTACTGCTGACCACGTCTCAACTGGCTTGTTGCGGCGCGGTGCGGCAGCAGGAGCCATTTGGGGCGCCTGGACGGCGACAGCGTAGGCGGCTGAGTTGACGACAGGTGGGGGCATCGTTTGCGGCGCCACGGACAACATACCTTTTTTGGCGGCCAACGCGATGATGATTTCATCATAGCGGGCTGCGGCGGCGGTAGATCTTTTGCCCTGTCCTCCTTTGTGATGCCTACAGTCTCGACAAGCGAGTTGTGCATCATTAGCCGCATCCTTTCCAATCTCTGCCAGTATGGCAGCCATGCCTTCATTGGCAATCTCCCAACCTGTAAGGGGCGCATTAGCGTCAACCTTCAGGCGCAGAACCGGCACACGCGGTGCAGCAGGAAAGGCAGCGGCCTCAGCAGCAGCAGCAGCAGCAGCGGAGGTGGTTGGCGCGGCGGTTGGCGGCGGTTTAGCGGCGGTAGCAGCGGCGGTGGCAGCGGCTGAGTCGGTCTCAGCTGCGCTCTCTGCGGCATGACGCTTCGCCGTTGTCGCTTCGGCCGGCGTCGGCGAGCTTCGCGACGCACGCGTCTTCTTGCGCTTCTTCTTCATCGTGTCGGGCAACAGAGCGGCAATGTCGCTGCTGTCGCTGCAGCACATGTTGGCAGAGCCAGACATGGCGCCCTCTATGGCTCGTATTTCCGCTACGAGCACGTACACAAACCAAAAAGTTTATACACGAACCAGTAGCCGAGATACCAACCAAAGAGCGACCTCTGTCGGAGAAGCGAAGACTCGAACCGTAGTCTGGACACGAACCAGACAGCGACCTCTATCGGTAGAGCGGATACTCGAACCGATAGTATGGACTCAAACCAGGCGCAATTCGCACTAACACACACACACGTACACGTACACGCACACGTGTATGTTGGCAGCGGTAAACGTTCTCTAACGGGAACTTGTTTACACCAAATGCTCGCGCGACTGTTGTTTACTTGTTTTGACACAAGTAACGGCAACTTGTTTACAAGTTTTTACACTGTTTTCTTTCACTCAATGCGCGCACACGATAAGCACGTCTGCTCGCGATCAACGTTGAAATCAAACTGAGTAGATAGGGACAGAGTCTTTGGATCTACGCCAATGTGATTTAACGTGCTATATCACTTAAAAGTCTTAAAAACACGGTGCCCATGCACAAGGGTTTGTATTTACGACAAACGGCGGCCCATTGGAAATTCTTCCGCCAGTACCAATTAGAGATACTTCTGCTTGGTCGTAAACTCCACTCTTGGTTTGAGCCGAGGTCTACCTAAAACCTCTGTCGATCTCTGGGTCACGACACCCGGTTGAACTTGACGCAACGCCACGCCAAGCCCTAGAGCTTTACCCGCATTTGGGTAATAAACCACAGCCACCACGATACTCCCCGAGGGGCCGTACCCATCGGTCAGGCACAGTCTTGTTCAAAATTTTCAGAGAAAATTCTGAACAAGGCCGTGGGCTTTCCTGACCGCCCGTGGTACCAGATAACCTCTGGTAAGGCTTTGTGCCATAAGACACTTCCAATTTAAACTCCAAGCAGTTAAGGGTTGGTGACCCAGGAATAAATGTTCTCTAGTATCTTTTGGGGAACCAGCCAGCGTTCTAAAAACCCCTTCTAAGATATTTTGAGAAATTTATATTGGCCATCCTATTCCGAAACCAGTGCACAATAAACACTTGCCTCTTCCTAGGTTGGCCGTGTCCCTAGATTAGTCGCCTTTTACGACAAGCACAGGGGGGCTGTGATGGTATTCTAGTCCGCCACCACACGGGGAGTAGATAGGGACAGTAGGAATCTCGTTAATCCATTCATGCGCGTCACTAATTAGATGACGAGGCATTTGGCTACCTTAAGAGAGTCATAGTTACTCCCGCCGTTGACCCGCGCTTACTTGAATTTCTTCACTTTGACATTCAGAGCACTGGGCAGAAATCACATTGTGTCAACACCCGCTAGGGCCATCACAATGCTTTGTTTTAATTAGACAGTCGGATTCCCCAAGTCCGTGCCAGTTCTGAATTGATTGTTAATTGATAATCGTTATAATTTAAAAGAACTAATTGGTTTAACCCAATTAGTATTCTTAAAAATTTTAGCAAGAAAGTTCCACAATTGGCTACGTAACTACTATCCGGGGAACAAATTACTACCATAAATGATAGAAACTCTATTTACCCAGAACGAGCACATAAACCATGTTATTGTTTCCCAATCAAGCCCGACTATCTCAATCTTCAGAGCCAATCCTTATCCCGAAGTTACGGATCTAATTTGCCGACTTCCCTTACCTACATTATTCTATCGACTAGAGACTCTTCACCTTGGAGACCAGCTGCGGATATTGGTACGGCCTGTTGAGAAGTTTGCGTATCCCCACCATAAATTTTCAAGGTCCGAGGAGAAAATATCGACACAACAGTATATGTCATGCTCTTCTAGCCCATCTACCATATCTCTCTGCGAAAGACTTCCATGGTGGTACGGCTATAAAACAGAAAAGAAAACTCTTCCGATATCTCTCGACGGCTTCTTTATGGTCGTTCCTGTTACCAGGATGAGCACGAGGCCCATATTTAATAACAAACGGATACTCAACAGGTTACGGAATTGGAACCGTATTCCCTTTCGTTCAAAATTATTCAAGTATTTTAAATGACAACTTTATATATAGTTATTATATAAAATAATAGTATATATTTGATTTCCGATATATTTTTACTTGAAAATTTTCGGCTTTCGCCTTGAACTTAGGACCGACTAACTCGTGATCAACCACTGTTCACACGAAACCCTTCTCCACTTCAGTCCTCCAAGGTCTCATTCGATTATTTGCTACTACCACCAAGATCTGTACCAATGGCAGCTCCATGCAGGCTTACGCCAAACACTTCTATGCTCACCATTGTACCTTCCTACTTACTAAAGTTTCAAAATTTATAATACATAAATGTATATATAAATCATCTACTTTAGCAGTAATGTATAGGTATACAACTTAAGCGCCATCCATTTTAAGGGCTAGTTGCTTCGGCAGGTGAGTTGTTACACACTCCTTAGCGGATTACGACTTCCATGTCCACCGTCCTGCTGTTTTAAGCAACCAACGCCTTTCATGGTTTCTGTATAAGTTGTTAATTTGGGCACCGTAACATTACGTTTGGTTCATCCCACAGCGCCAGTTCTGCTTACCAAAAGTGGCCCACTGGGCACATTATATCATAACCTTAAACTTCATATCAAGAAAGTTAAGGTTCTTACCCATTTAAAGTTTGAGAATAGGTTAAGATCGTTTCGACCCTAAGGCCTCTAATCATTCGCTTTACCAGATAAGATTATTTTATATAATATTTTAATGCACCAGCTATCCTGAGGGAAACTTCGGAAGGAACCAGCTACTAGATGGTTCGATTGGTCTTTCGCCCTATACTCAATTCTGACAATCGATTTGCACGTCAGAACTGTTTCGGTCTTCCATCAGGGTTTCCCCTGACTTCAACCTGATCAAGTATAGTTCACCATCTTTCGGGTCACAGCATATATGCTCAGGGTACGTTCCAGTTAGAGGTATAAATAATATAAATATTATTATACATAACTATATAGAACGCCCCGGGATTGAGTTAATAAACTATAAAATAGTATAAAAACTAATCCCATTTTAGACAAGTCAAGTTAATTACGCCATTAGGTTTATATATAAATCCCAATGACTTGCATATATGTTAGACTCCTTGGTCCGTGTTTCAAGACGGGTCCCGAAGGTATCCTGAATCTTTCGCATTGTTAATCATACAAATGCATATAATAAACATAAAAATCATTGATAATTATGCCATTATATAATTTCGAAAAATTAACGCATTGTATTTCATATAAATCTATCAATACTTTATCAAATTGAATGACATTTATTTTATGTTAAAATGCAAGCATAATAATAAAAATAAACTATAAGTCATATTTTATGATAAATTAAATATATTAATAGATTACAATGTCCTTATATGGGAAAAATGCACACTATCATTATAATATATTTTAAAATATTACAATTCTAATGATGAATTTCCCATAATGGATATTCAGGTTCATCGGGCTTAACCTCTAAGCAGTTTCACGTACTATTTAACTCTCTATTCAGAGTTCTTTTCAACTTTCCCTCACGGTACTTGTTTACTATCGGTCTCATGGTTATATTTAGTTTTAGATGGAGTTTACCACCCACTTAGTGCTGCACTATCAAGCAACACGACTCTTTGGAAACATCATCTAATAATTATTAGCGTTATACGGGCCTGGCACTCTATTGGGTAAATGGCCTCATTTAAGAAAGGACTTAAATCACTAATTTTTCATATTAGAATATAGATGTTCCCTTCAAGCCTTAGAGCTCCTCAACTAGCCCAATTTCCGTGACAAACTTGATTATCTGAGATGGTTCTAGTCGGGTAATATCGTGCATCAATATTCTATGCTTACCAAGAAGGGATTTCCTTCTTCTGGCTAGGGCATCACACTCTGTAAGTATGTGCTGGGAGGTTTCCTCCTCGGTTTCACAAAACCTGCATGTAATTGAATTCAAGATGCCAATAGTACACAGGTGTTTCCTGAGTCTGCAATGTCCCGTTAGTAACCCCGTCAGTATCCTAAGGGAATTCTTGCCCAATTGGGACACTTTCTTGAACCTAATTAAGTTGTAGGAGCCAAAAAGTTGCTTGGCCTGTCGTAAGCCGTCTGTGCCAGCCCAGTCAGTTTCCCGACAGGACCTTTCTTCATCTCTTAGCAGCTGCTTGGTAGTGTGTCTGTCAATGCCACAGTAAGGTTCAGGCCCTATTAGTGGTTTCGCAGCACCATTCCTCGCCAGTTCGTCAGCTGCTTCATTCCCGGGGATGTTCTTGTGTCCCGGGATCCGTCTAAGGGAGACTCTGTTCCATTGTCCTAGACGGTTCAATTTGGTCCTGGTATCCCAGACCAACTTCGAATTAATCTTCGAGCCAGCCACCGCATTAATCGCAGCTTGACTATCGGACAGAATAGCAATATCTCTGTCTTTATATTTTCTTTCTAGGTTGATGTCTACACATCGGCCTAGCACATACCTCTGTCTGAAATATGCTGGTGTATTTACCCAGAGCTTCTGACAGTCGCGTTCTTGGTCCCGCGACTCCCAGTCCAGTGCCTTCTTTAGTCAAGGACCCGTCCGTATGCTACACAATAGTGTGTCTTTTCATAGGATGTATCTCCTCTAGCGTTGTCCAATTCTCTTTGTTGCTCAAAATAGCACTGAAGTTCCTTTCAAAGTGGTACTCTGTGATCATCTCATCTCTGGGTAAGAGAATTGAGGGGACCAGTTTTCCCAGTTCGTCAGCGTCTCTAGCACTTATTATGTGGCCTTTGCCAATTCCCTCAGCCAAAATTCTTAACAGTGTCGCCTTCATTTGAAGCCTTACAACAGTATGAAGTGGTGTCAACTCCATAAGGACTTCCAATGCTGCTGTAGGACAGGTTCTCATGGCTCCTGTCATACATACACAGGCTAGCCTCTGTATCTTCTTAAGGTCATTTTGGACGGAGGTTATCTCCACCCGAGCTCCCCAAGCAATAGCTCCGTAAGTGAGCATCGGCCTTATGACCATTAGGTATAGCCAGCGTAAAATCTTGGGAGATGCACCATTTTCTCCGTCCAACTAAGATTTGCCAAATCTCGGTTAAACAGCCAGTCGCCTTCCACAAGCGGGTAGTCACGCTTCAGTTTGAACCTCATTGCTAATTTCATAGCAATCAGGTCAAACGGGGAGCTCCAGCTAGCACCAGTAGAAACTGTACGACATACAGGTACCCAGCCACGCAGGATGAGCCGCTGGTAGGACAGCAGGTGCCTCCTGGCGTTTGCTCGTCTCATAACCAGGGCTACCACACTGAGGCACCAAACAGTGCACAAGGCACAATGAGTCCGGCATATATGGTCCGCTTGTCGCGAGGACTGAGACCCCAGTCGACCCGCTCGGCGACTGTGATGCCCAGGTATCGGCATTTCGCTGCATATGGCAGATTCGCTCCAGCAAATCGCACAAGTGATTTGGCGTTGCGCGGCATCCCATTCCAAGTTGCCAAAGGCTCCCTTGAAATCCACGAAGATTCCGAGCACATATCGCGCCGAGCTGGCCTCGACAGTGCTCACAACGTGTCTCCTCAACACAACGTTCTGCTCTGCAGCCGAATTGCAATCTGTTTCCTACCGGCAGCACATCTTTCAAACGATTCACTATTATACCTTCAAGCACTTTTCCAAACACTGGTAACAGGCATATACCACGATAAGAAGCAGGATTGCTCCTGTCCTTATCGCAACAGCGTGAAAACAGTGCTGTCAGATGCTGGGGGATGGCACACCATATCTGCTTGCAGATAGTGCCGGTGATACCAAGGCCAGGCGAGCGTCTGCTCTTCAACCTAGCGACGCAGGCACCAACCTCGTATACTTCGAGGGCTGGAGGAACACCATCCGGAATGGCAATGGGTGCATCAGACTCCGCAACTGGGCAAAAGTTACGGAGGAGAACTCGCGCACAGTCGTACCATGTTACGACTAGCCTGCCATCCGAGTGAAATGCCCCTATCTCGGTGCTCTTCTTACGTCTTCTGCAAATCTTGTAGACTTGCCCCCATAGGTCATCAGTGTGCTCTCCAATGAAGCGTCGCCAGTTCTTCTCCTTCGCCGACAGAATTAGCTTCTTGTATTGGCGTACGGAAATCCGTAGGTCAATAGCAAATCGCTCAGCATCGTCGTTGCTACTAAGACGTGCATTCTGGAGCCTGCGCATGAGTCTCCTGACTTCACGGCGCTTGGTACTAAGGCTGGTATTCCACCAAACCACTTTCCTCATTGCTTTTGGCGATCTGTGGCCTAACACTCGATCACACACATCGTGTACAATCAAGCGCAGTGCAGATGCTTGCTCCTCTGGCGGTGTCTCCGCGAAATTCTCCGGTAGTTCAGCTGCCATTCTTACCAATTCATCTCTGAATAATCGCCAATGTGCAGTGGAAACGTTCCAGGATGGCACAGGAGCAAAGCTCTCAACTGCGCTACTTGGGCCTGGAGTTGCCACAACAGTTATGCTGTTGTGGTCACTCAGGCACCAATCATCCACTTTCCAGTCGAATGTGGCCAACATCGACGCTGCATCGTTGACCATCGTAACATCGATGTCACTTCGAGCGCCTGTGTTCGTCTGTTGGTAGGTGTACACCTCAGTGTGTACATTCAGCACGTTAGCATGGCTCTCCAAAATCCACTCAGACAGCAGCTCACCCCGGATATGGTTCTGATGTCTCAGCGAGTGCGCTGAGAACTTGCTGAACCACATGGGTGGTAAGAGGCGCTATGGGCATACAGATGGCTTCCGGATCGTTCACTATGCACGCAGCCTTATTTCGCCTGTCGGCGTATATGCGCATCCCTCCAGGGAGGCCAGTTATACGTCCAGCGGCATCTACGTAAGGCTCCTGTATAAGTGCGATCAGATGGCTTGAGTAACGCATCCTGACTCCGAGCTCGATGGTAGCAGCTCGTCCGCGACCACAATTCGCTTGGGTGAAACTAAACATTAATGTTTAGCTTGCACCCTCGCTAGCACTGCGCTGTAAATAGGACAACTCGCCGAGAGCATGCCATACCCTGAGGCGAGTCCCTTGAAGCGGCAATTCCGGCAGTCCACCGGATTCGTGCAATTCGCTGCGATGTGCCCATACACTTATGACAAGCGTATGTCCTCACTAGCAACCGATAGCGGAAGGCGAACCACTTAACATATATTCTGTCCTTCTTGTTCAAGATGTCCAATGCTTCCTCACTTAACTCAAGAGTCAAGTTTATCAGGGCATCTTTGGTGACAGCCCAAGGTTCTTCGCCAAATGAACAGCTTGCTTATATACCGCAGGCAGGTTCTTCCTTGAAATTGAGCTCATACAGGTCGCTCATAAACTCCTCAACGGATATGGCCATATCGACGTTGGTCACCGTAATCTTCGGTTTTAGATAGGTGCACACGTACACCGAGTGCGGGCGCTACCTCCTTCATTATCTTATCGGCAACTTGCTTACCCGAAACGTTCGGGTCACGGCTTGTCACTACTGCTGACCATGTCTCAACAGCTGAGTTGGCGGGGTGGGGGCGTCGCTTGCGGTCCCGCTGACAGCATACCATTTTCACAGCCAATGCGATGATGATTTCATCATAACGGGCTGCGGTGGCGGTAATCTTCGCCCTGTCCTCCTGCTTGATGCTGATGTCCACGGTCTCGACAAGCGAGTTGTGCATCATAAGCCGTACCTTCCCTATCTGCGCTAATATGGCAGCCATGCTATCAGTGGCGATCTCTCAACCAGAGAGGCGCGCATGGTTAGCGCAAGCCCTCAGGTCGATGACGGGCACACTTGGTGCAGCGGGGGAGGCGACGGCAGCAGCAGCAGCAGCGGAGGTGGCGGACGCAGCGGTTGGCGGCGGTGGCAACGGTTGAGTCGGTCCCAGCTGCGCTCCCTGCGGCGTAACGCTTCGGCCGGCATCGGCGAGCTTCGCGACGCACGCATCTTTTTGCGCTTCTTCATTTGATCGGGCAACAGAGAGGCAATGTCGCTGCAGCACATGTTGGCAGAGCCAGACATAGCGCCCTCTATAGCTCGTATTCAGCTACGAGCACGTACACAAATGCATAAGTTCACACACGAACCTGTAGCCAAGAGTAGCGAAGACTCGAACCGTAGTCGGGACACGACCCAGAAAGCGACCTCTATCGGTAGAGCGGATACTCGAACCGATAGTCTGGATTCAGACCAGGCGCACTTCGCACTAACTTACACACACGTACACGTACACGTGTATGTTGGCAACGGTAAACGTTCTGTAACGGGAACTTGTTTACGCCAAATGCTCGCACGATTGTTGTTTACTTGTTTTGACAAAAGTAACGGCAACTTGTTTACGAGTTTTTTGCACTGTTTGTTTTCCACACTATGCGCGCACACGATAAGCACGTCTGCTCGCGATCAACGTAGAAAGCAAACTGAGAAGATAGGGACAGATAAACCAGATCTTTCCGGAGTTTATTTAACGTGGTATGTTCCTTTGCAGGATTAAAACCACGGTGTTCAAATATGCAACCTGAGTGTACATATAACACAATGAGTCTGGATTAATGCGCCAACTAACGCCCCACAGAGCCATCAGCCGAAACTGATTTTCCTTTGGTACCAATTCGAAAAGCATACTGTCGGGCATGCATTTCCCCCTTGGTGAGGAGCGAGGTGTATCTATCACCTCTTCTGTTTTATGGCTAGCAGCACCCGGTTGAAGCGCAACACCACGCCGAGCCAATCTGACTCTACCCGCGATTTGGGTATCAGCCACAGCCACCACAATACTCCCACAAGGGGGCCGGCCTCAATGAGAACGCTTGGACGTATACTTAAACCGTGGTACTGAAATTAAGGGCTCGGCTTGCCCTCCCCTTTCAGTCCCGACAGACTCGGACTTGGGGAACGCCGCCAGTTTTGGCATGATTGCCCGGGGCTGGTCACCTATCCGCCTGCGGTGATCCAATCATTTGCCGACGCCGCATAAATACGACATCGGCAAATGCTGTCAGCAGCCTCATCTTCTCCAGCGTCTCCAGCACTCCAGAAACGACCCAGTGTCCATCCACTTCGTGTATTCCGAGCCCATCAAGGTCCCGCACATCTGCATACAGCATGTGCAGCCAATCCTCAAGCTCAGCGCCGCATAAGCATGCTGGCGTGTTGCTCAAGCACCTTGCATGCAGGAAAGCGGTAAGCGATCCATGGCCAGTCAGCAAAAATCCGACACATTGACTGAAACTAGTCACGTCTGTTGAAAACGAAGCTTGCATCCGGGATAAAATGGTGAGTGACACGCCCGTGCCGGTTTCTGTCATCCCATCTGTGCTGCCACGCACATAGCAACTCTTCGTCCACCAGGGCCATTTTCTCCGACCAACTAAGATTTGCCAAATCTCGGTTAAACAGCCAGTCGCCTTCCACAAGCGGGTAGTCACGCTTCAGTTTGAACCTAATTGCTGATTTCATAGCAATCAGGTCAAACGGGGGAGCTCCAGCTAGTACCTGCATGTACGACATACAGGTACGCAGGATGAGCCGCTGGCAGGACAACAGGTGTCTCCTGGCGTTTGCTCGTCTCATAACCAGGGCATACCACACTGAGGTACCAAACAGTGCACAAGGCACCATGAGTCCGGCATATATGGTCCGCCTGTCGCGAGGACTGAGACCCGAGTCGACCGGCAGTACGCGAGCCAAGCCGTTAATGACTCCAGCCAGCCTATCACGTAAAGACGCGATATGCAGTTGAAAACTCAACCGCTCGGCGACTGTGATGCCCAGGTATCGGCATTTCGCTGCATATGGCAGATTTGCTCCAGCAAATCGCACTAATGGCCGCCTGTTGGGAGACAGTGTGCCAGTGTGACAGCATGACGGATGTCTTGCTGGTGGACACGGCTACTCCAACTTCGGCTCCCCAAGCACCTACGATGGACATCAGTTCGCCGCCTTTCAGCTCCGGAACAGTTAATTCTTCATAACTGCTGACCATGCTTGCACTCCTGCCAGAAAAGAAACTTCGCCACAAGCTGGCTTCTCTGCATCCTGAGTCAACGATTCGGCGTAGCGCGGCATCCCATTCCAAGTTGTCAAAGGCTTCCTTGAAATCCACGAAGATTCCGAGCACATATCGCGCCGAGCTGGCCTCGACAGTGCTCACAACGTGTCTCCAAGCATCCTCTACACAACGTTCTGCTCTGAAGCCGAGCTGCCATCTGTGCCTACCGGCAGCACATCTTTCAAACGATTCACCATTATACCTTCAAGCACTTTTCCAAACACTGGTAACAGGCATATACCACGATAAGAAGCAGGATCGCTCCTGTCTTTATCGGGCTCTTTGAGCAACGCAACCACTCTGGTTCGCTTCCACTCTGCAGGGAAACAGCCTTCAGCCACGCAGCGTGAAAATAGTGCTGTCAGATGCTGGGGGATAGCACACCATACCTGCTTGCAGATAGTGCCGGTGATACCATCAAGGCCAGGCGAACGTCTGCTCTTCAACCGAGCGACGCAGGCACCAACGTCGTGCCATGCTCGGACCAGCCTGCCATCCGAGTGAAATGCCCCTATCTCGGTGCTCTTCTTACGTCTTCTGCAAATCTTGTAGACTTGCCCCCATAGGTCATCAGTGTGCTCTCCAATGAAGCGTCGCCAGTTCTCCTCCTTCGCCGACAGAATTAGCTTCTTGTATTGGCGTACGGAAATCCGTAGGTCAATAGCAAGTCGCTCAGCATCGTCGTTGCCACTACGCCGTGCATTCTGGAGCCTGCGCATGAGTTTCCTGACTTCACGGCGCTTGGTACTAAGGCTGGTATTCCACCAAACCACTTTCCTCATTGCTTTTGGCGATCTGTGGCCTAACACTCGATCACACACATCGTGTACAATCAAGCGCAGTGCAGATGCTTGCTCCTCTGGCGGTGTCTCCGCGACATTCTCCGGTAGTTCAGCTGCCATTCTTACCAATTCATCTCTGAATAATCGCCAACGTGCAGTGCCAACAGTAATAATGCCACAACAGTAATAATGTTGTGGTCAATCATCCACTTTCCAGTCGAATGTGGCCAACATCGACGCTGCATTGTTGACCATCTTAACTTCGATGTCACTTCGAGCGCCCGTGATCAGCTGGTGGTAGGTGCACACCTCGGTGTGTATATTCAGCACGTTAGCACGGCTCTCCAAAATCCACTCAGACAGCAGCTCACCCCGGATTTGGTTCTGACGCCTCAGCGAGTGCGCTGAGAGCGCTTGCTGAACCGCATGGGGGACGCTGGATGGACTGGATCGCTACTGGCTTGCAGTAGCACCGCATCTCAGTACGAGAGGTACGGCTCCATCTCGCAGTCGAATTGGCAGTATACGGAGCAGAGAAAGATAGTGCCATATCTCCCTGTGACGCTCACGCATATGCCAAAATCTGTGGTAAGCGGCGCTATGGGCATACAGATGGCCGAATCGTCCACTTTGCACGCAGCCTAATTTCGCATGTCTGGGTATAAGCGGCATCTACGTGAGGCTCCTGTATTAGTGCGAACAGATGGCTTGAGTCACGCATCCTGAATCAGAGCTCGATGGTAGCAGCTCGTCCGCGACCACAATTCGCTTGGGTGAAACTAAACATTTATGTTTAGCATGCACCCTCGCTAGCACTGCGCCGTATATAGGGCAACTCTCCGAGAGTACGCCATGCCCTGAGGGGAGTCCCTAGAGTCCCCTTCTTGCTAAGTATGTCCAATGCATCCTCACTTAACTCCAGGGTTAAGTTTGTCTGGACTTCTTTGGTGACAGCCCTCCTTCATTACCTTGCTTACCCGAAATGTTCGGCTCCCGGCTCGTCACTACTGCTGACCATGTCTCAACAGGCCACTTTGGGCGTTGGTTGGCAACAGGTGGGGCATATATCCGGCTGTTTTGGACAGCTCACCATTTTTGACTACTAATGCCATGATTAGTTCGTCATAGGGAGCTGTGGCGTCGTAAATCCTCCTGCGATCCGCTTTGTTGAGCCCAATGGTTTCCTCAAGTGCCTCGTGCATCGTTTGCCGCATTTCCTTTACCTCATCGAGCATGGCATTCATGCCTTCAGCGGCGATCGCCCACGCGGTCTTGCGCACACGATCGATAGCTGGCTGCTGCGGGGCAGAAGGAAAAGCGACGGCGGCAACTTTAGCCAGATCGCGAAGTGGTGGCGGTATCACGGCGGGAGCAGCGGTTTCAGCTGCGCTCTCAACGGCGCACCGCTTCGCAGTCGGCGCGTCGTCCGGCGTTGGTGAATTTCGCGTAGCACACGTCCTCTTCCGCTTATTCTTCACCACTTCTGGCAACAAGGCGGCGACGACGCTACTGTCGCTGCACATGCTAGCAGAGCAACTGCTCGCTTTACTAGGCATAGCGCCCTCGTATTCAACACAAGCCAAAAAGTGACCTCTGTCGAAAGAGCGGAGACTCGCACCGATATTCTGGACACGAACCAAATTTAACGCCCTCTGTCGGCGTAGAGACGCACTTCGTACAAACAATTTCACACACGTACACGTGTATATTGGCAAAGTTCTAGAGTGTTCTAGAAAGCTCTACAATAATCTACAATGTTCTATAATGTTCCACAATGGTCTACAATGTACTACAATATCAACAAAGGGAACTGTTTTGCCAAATGCTCGAACGGTCTAGTTTACTTGTTTTGCAACAAGTTTCGCGCTGTTTGTTTTATCACTGCACATTGGGCCAGAAAGATAAAGTAGTTGTTCGTAATGACATATATAAGAACTGATATAAAATTCAGATCGATCCGAAAGCGCCCACTCCCACCGCCAACATATGGTGAATTTTGGCTGGGTGTGGTTTTTTAATAATGCAAACTTAATGACGCGATTTTTTAATTATATACTTATAGTTTAGTTTCATTTATGCCAATTTATATTTTAGTTTACAAATAATATGAAAAATTCGAATAAAGCAAAGTGCAATCAATTTTTAACAGTTGATTTCCACATATAATTCAGATGAAAAGAGATTTTCATTTTCGTCTTCACAATGATCAGTGCCATCATCTGTGGAAGTGTTACAATTATCAGTGTCACTATAGTCTATCTACTATCTACCATCTGTATTGCCGAGTGAGTTGGCAGCGCTAACACGTGTGCGGATGAGGAAAATTTTCTCCGTTTGTAAAAAATTAAATTTTTGTAATAAATTAATTCATGGACAAGTCCAATTTCATGGCAACATATATTTTATCGCTAAACATAAGTATATTTGTGTGCACAAATAGTTGTAACAATTAAATCATTAAAAAAGCTATTGAGTGACAGTGCAAAAATTGTGAGACTTTTCTGGCACTTATTTTGCCTGTGTGTACATAACCTAAAAATACAGCACAGGAACGCGACAGTCGCTATGAGCGAGCCATGTGCTCAAAACTCATCTCTTGTTAACAATAAAAACAATGTGGTTAATAGAAAAAGAAAAACCCAAAACACAATGGATAACCCAACAGAAAAAGTTCTAGTAAGCAATAACTTTTATGCACTGCTTGATACAGATCCTGATAATGTCGAAGAATGCATAAACGAATTTGCAAAT
The DNA here is from genome assembly GCA_018150985.1 of Chymomyza costata. Classification (NCBI taxonomy): domain Eukaryota; kingdom Metazoa; phylum Arthropoda; class Insecta; order Diptera; family Drosophilidae; genus Chymomyza; species Chymomyza costata. The sequence continues at coordinate 128,250 of JAECWU010000269.1, forward strand.
CATGTGAAAAACTTCAACAACGTGTGTGCAGATAAAAACAACAACCGTAAAAAGAGCATCGAAAAAATCGCTCAAATAAATATACAACAACAACAACATAATAATGAGACCCAGCAAAACTCAAACAAAAATCAAAACAAAATAAATAAAAGTATTCCACCAATCAATATAAGAAATGTGAATTCGAATAAACTAATTTCTTTCATAAAAAATGGTTTAAAAATTGAATACTTTCAAATAAAAGAATACAGAGACAACAAAATAGCTCTTTTCGTAAATACAATTAATGACTATACCAACGTTTGCAAAAACTTAGAAAAAACTGAAGCAAACTTCTTCACTTTTACCCCAAAACACTTAAAAGCAACATCCCTTTTATTGAAAGGTCTAAATAATGAAACAGAGCCAAATGAAATATTATACGAGTTGCAACAACACGAAAATGATAAACTTAAATTCATTAAAGTAACTCAATTTCAAACAAAATATTCAATCAAACAAAACAATAAACTCCCGATTTTCCTGGTGCAAATCTCACCCGAAAGCGATGTTAACTTACTTAAAAGCATCAAGAACATTCTATACCGCCACGTCAAATGGGAAAACCTCAGAAGACCTGAAATTACACAATGCAGGAATTGCCAAGGTTTCTTCCACAGCGCAGCAAACTGCCATCTACCACCTAAATGCGTTAAGTGCAGCGAATCGCATCACAGCAAAATGTGCCCAAAACCTAAAAACTTGGACGACAAGAACCAACTCTTTTGCGTTCTTTGCCAAAAACACGGACATCCCGCCTCTTACAAAGGTTGTGAAAAATACAAAGAATTGCAGCAAAAAATTAAAATAAGGCAGCAAAAATTAAGCCAAAATAGAGTAAGCAAGCCTTTAGCCACTAACCCTAATATAAGCTATGCACAAATCCTCAGAGGTAATAATAATAACACAGCTCCAGTCCCTATAGAACCTACTCAAAACCACACAAATTCATTTTTTGAAGAAGTAAAAAACACTATGTCAAACTTAACAAACCAAATATATAATTTTCAAACTCAACTTAATGTACAAGCCGCCAGAATTGACGCTCTCTTCACACTTCTAGAAAATAATGAGTAATAACAATATTTGTAAAATTCTAAAAAACAATCTTAAAATTATCTCAATAAATGTTAATTCATTAATAAATCTAAGCAGGAGGCAAGACCTCCAGTCATTCTTATCCGAAAACAGTCCCGATATTGTACTTTTGAGTGAAACGAAATTAAATAATAAACATAAAATAAGTCTCAATGGTTACACTATAATAAGAAAAGACAGAATTAATGCAATAAGAGGGGGTGGAACTGATATTATAATCAAAAATTAATTAACTTTAACTCTTGTTTTGATGAACTCTCTGAAAAGCTTAAAACGCTCGAGACATGCATAATACAAATTCCAATTGGAACAAATCAGTCACTATTTATTTTGGCAATTTACCAGCCTTCGGGTAATAATAGTGAACATTTTAAAGAAAACCTCAACAAACTGTTTGAAACGTTATAATTATATAAAGAAAATCACTTCTATATAATTGCGGGAGACCTGAATTGTAAACATACTGACTGGGGCAATACTTCTAACAACACAAAAGGTAATATCATGAAACAATGGTTAAACGACAACGAAATAAGCTTTAAGTGCAAACTCTACGCAACTTCCCAACCTTCTTATCCCCGCTCAAACTCTTTCATAGATTTATGCTTAGCGGACACCAGAATTGAAATAAAACAAGATAATAATACTGCAAACTGCTTACCTACACTAGACTACGACAGTGACCATAATGGAATGCTGATTATTGCTTCTAGACAAAATGACATACCCTTTACACTTACAGAGAGACCGTCAGTACACAAGTTCAATTACAAAACCACTAATTGGAAAAAATTCCAAAGAGTACTACTTATTGACAATAATGATTATGTTCCTAATAACAGGAATTTACTAAATACAGAAATTGACATGCACCTAAAAAACCTTAATCAAAAAATTTCAAATACAATAGAAAAGACTGTTCCCAAATCCAAAAATACAGACCTGCTCGACCCGATAAATAATAATACAATTAAAAAACTTCATAAGGAGAAGAGCAAAATACTAACGAGTATTATGAAACATAATAGGTTTGAGAGAACGCTTCCATTAACGGAATACAACTTTTTAAAAACCAAATTAAAACTAATTAGAAAACTAATTCAAGATAACATCACACTTTCAATTAACAAATATATTCAAAATAAACTCTCCAATATTACAGCTAAAGAAAATAGCAAAATGTTTCAGGTCATAAAAAATAATTCAGCAATACAAAAAAGAACACAAGTCTTAAACTATATCAAAGTCCCATTGGACGATACTCAACTAATAAGAGATGCCAACATTGACCCAGAAACACTTAAAAAGGACGTGACAAGTAACAGATACGTTATAAGAAATAAAAATCACATAATAGAAATCATTGGCTTATACTTACAATCAGTGCACTCTCCAACCGAGAATACACAAGATAACGCTTTCCATAACCAGGTAGATTATGTTTTCAATCGATTTTTAGACATAAAAGCCAGATTTGAGTCTAATAACACAACATTAACACAATTCAGCGGCAACAGGCTAGCTAACAATTTTAGCGACGAAAATAACTAATACTTCATAACATAGCAAAAACTCTTATATATATTTAAAAATATTAAAAGTAAATTATCCACTGGTCCAGATAATATCCCCAATATTGTTTTTAAACATCTACCCAAGGAAACAATATCCGATTACTGTACACTGTTCAATAATATGCTGAACAACTCATATTTCCCCACCGTTTGTAAACAAGCCAAAGTTATTTTAATTCAAAAAAAATTAACGATAACGAACTTAAAAATCTAAGACCTATCAGTCTTCTTCCGAACATAAGCAAAATTTTTGAAATATGCATAAACACCAACCTTACAGACTTTTGTAAGAAAAAAAATCTAATTCACGACAGACAATTTGGCTTCAAATATAAGCATTCAACAATACATGCCATTCATCTCCTAACCTCTGAAGTTCAATGGAACTTTAACCAAAAGAAATGCACAGGTGCTTGCCTAATCGATCTGCAAAAGGCATTCGACACGATATGGCTGAAAGGTCTAATTTATAAAATAATACAGTACAAACTCCCTCTACACCTTATCATCTTAATACACAATATGATATCAAACAAAACTTTTTCTATTTCCAACAATAATATTATCAGCACAAAACAGTTTCATCTGAAAAATGGACTGCAACAAGGAACAGTCAATTCATCAACTTATTCATACTAGATCTATTAAAAAAAATAGAAAATATTATTGCACTTGCAGACGACCTTATAGTGTACCATGCAGACAACACAATCCAGAGCATTTGCGATAAAACCCAAGCTTATTTGGAAATAATTGAAAGGTACGCGATTAAATGGAAACTTAAAATAAATTATCAAAAATGCGAGTCAATTCTTTTTCGTCCACCCTTTAAACTCTGCAACTCAAATATTCGGAAAAATTGGAAAAAATTTATTATAAGATCGAATATAACTAATGAAATAATAGCAAACAAAAACCAAGTGAAGTATTTGGGCATACAGCTAGATCAATTTTTATACTTCAATAAACATATAAAAATACAGCTAAACAAAGCGAAACAAGCTTTCTTTATTTATAAGAAACTTTTTTATTCAAAACATATCAAAAAAAGAGTTAAAGTCATTATGTATCAAACCTTGATTAGACCCATCCTTGTTTATGGTTGCCCAGTTTGGTTTAACATTTCGCCAGCATATATGGAAAAACTTAGAATTTTCGAAAGAAAATGTTTAAGATGCTGTACATCATTGCATAGAACTCCACAATCTGACTACACAAAACTTTTTTCTAACAAAAAAGTTTACAATGCATCCAACATAATCAGAATAGACAATTTTGTAATAAACCTCATTCGAAGACACATACTGCAATGCACGAACTGTCCTAATAATAACCTCATTCTGGCTCCATATAACACAAATGAAAAATACCTACAGGAATGCTGCAAAAGCGGTTTTGCCCCCCCTGAAACATTCATTTACTTGGTCAAAAGAGGTCTCATACAAAACCAAAATATGATACCAATTTTTTATCACATGTACAGAAAAATTAACTTAAATTCAGCAAATGTTTCGGACTTTAGATTTAATACAGATATACCTAATAAAGATAAAAAAATAGTGAACACGCAATTCTGGTGGCTTAATGAATAAGTAGGCATAGTCCACTCTTTTTTTCTTGTTGTATTCTTTAGTTTTAAGTTTTAAATTTTTATTTTTTTTTATTTTTTATTTTATTTTTTTTTGTATTTTTTTTTTTTATGTTAACTACAATATATAAATAATGTTTTTCATTTATTGTTTTTCATTATATGTAACATTAATTAATCTAACCATTACCATTCAGAAATTAAATCATTTACAATAGTCACTTAAATTTGTTATACAACATATATGAGAACTTAGTTTTAAGTCATTTGTATGAATTAATTTATTTATTTATCTTTTGTTTATTACGAAATTCACAAATTATACAACAAACCTAATAAACAAGCAAAAAAAAAAAAAAAAAACTATCTACCATCTGTAAAATTATTATGGAAGTAAAACTTTTTAGGCGGCATTGTGACTTTTCGTAGGGAGTAAATTTGAAATTTTGTTAGTCAAAATGTTAGTTTCGGCGCGTTTGTTCTGATTCTGATGACGTTGCAAAGCAACAGACACGAAGTAGAGCGTGCCGTGGTCATGGTATGGAGCGGAGAGTAAAATGACCGCTGTTGGTCAGCTAAAGCACGCAGCACATGTGGATGTGTGTAAACGAAAGAATTGTTTTTGTATGTATGCATTGCGTGAACACCAAAAATATTACCAAGATTTGATTGACTGATTTTTCGATGAAAATTATAATCTACCAAATAAAATTCGGATAATTTTTTTGGTGTTTGGTGAATTCTAGCCATTGGTTGCATTAGCAACCAAAATTAGTGCCTTGCAATTTGCATATAGCATTTGAAACATAGCATCGTGCCTTCCATGGCGTACCTTTTGAGTACAAATTTTGTATTACAATGCTTCTTCACATATTGGTCTACTACTGGGATGGAATTTTTTGGAGTTTCAAATACAGCTTCTATCAGATTTCGTTGATCTAGAGTAGTTTAAATCTTTGGCAATGCTGGTTTTTTATGAATTTGACGCAATTAGCGGTCAGGAATGGTTAATACGTAATTGCAAGCAACTGAAAACTCTACTCCAGTCTCCAGTGTAACATACCCTTGACATTTGATTGAATAAATTTAAAGGTAGCACCAAGTAACACTAAAGGAATCGTCAAAAAAATATATTACTATACATCAGATTGACTCCCAGGAGATCAATAGATTCTTGAAAAATATGAGGCATCACTTGAAAGACATTGTTAAACCCAAAGGCAGCCTTATCAAACATAAAATGTAAAAAAAAAGACATTTTTCTAACAAAATACCTTTTTTGGTAACAAGTGTCAGAATAATAAATATGTATTTGTGCGTAAAAATCGCTCATTTTTTGGTTTTATTAAGTTTTTATGCATATTTTTCGAAGTTTTATGGTTTTTAATTATATAAGCATGTAAGGAAAATGTTGTATTTTCAATATTAAAATTTTTGTTCTATCATATCTACATCAAAAGTTATTGGGCTTCAAAGTAGCAAATTCGAAGTGTCCGAATAATTTGTGTGCTCTGTGTACATACATACATATATACAAGTGCCAGTGCGCATGCATTAGCTCATGGTATAATAATAAGGTAGCGTCACGCTCCGACGTATGCATGTCAAAAGGGAAAGAAGAATAACGAAGTAGCATGTGAGTGTATTATAACCATGTGCCAGCTCATATTTTTGCTTGCTTCTCTCTCTCGCTCACTTTTTGTTACTCTCACAAAACTAAAACACTCCAGCCGGCAATTCCGTGGCCTTGGTGCTGTTTGGCTGGCTACAAAATAAGATCGCGCTGCGCAAAGAATGATGTAGAAGAAGGCGCGGGCGAGGTGAGAGTTGCACAAACAACAAAGCCAAGCAGCATTACGCGACAGCAACATTGTTTAACTCTATCTCTATTTCTTTTTATGCTGCTTTCTTACGCGCTCAGCGCAGAGCAATTACTATTGATTTTGTTCTATTCGCACTTCTTATTCGTTGGAAGAGCGAAGGTGATAGATAAAAGTAAAAGTGATATTTAAAGATGTTTTTGTGAATATTCGTATTAATATTTAAGCTACTTATATTGAGCTAACTGTATTTTTACTTGTAATATTTTAAAATGTAGGTAAATAAAAATTTTTATATGTATATTATTTACATTGACAAGTTTGCAAACTTGAACCCACGCTCACGTTTTGTTTTAGCTAAGGAGTGCAAATAGTATAACGTTTTCTTTGCGTTGAGCGCCTAAGAAAGTACAAAAAGCAATTGCAGAGTTAAACAATAACAATTTAGGCATCTACTGAGAGCGTCTGCGTTTTTTTGCTTTGTTGTTGTTGTAATTCTCTTGCATTTTTTCAATAACATTTTTTTTGTCTCGCTCTGCTCTGTTCAATTGTCTGGTTAGTCAATTTGTGAACTGCATTTTGGCAAGGATCGTAGTAGTTGTGCAACCGTACATAATCCCGCATTATTTAATATAAAGGCGGGATTGTTAAGTTAATTTATGATTTCATCAGCATTAAATAAAAAGAATCTTGCTCCGGTAATAAATGTTGGTACATTTTAAAAGGTCATTTAATTCGGTTCCGGTTAAAGCTAGTAAAGTGTATAAAGCATTCTTAACGTCTAAAAAATGCAATCGTGATTTTTTAATAAATTATATTGCAATAATTTTGGCCCTCTAAATTAAATTCTGCAAACAAATTATAACGCAACTGCGTTTGTTTGATGGCTCGGCAGAGTAGTGACTCGGTTTTATAAAGTGTATAGTACTTAATGCATGAAACTTTCGGGGATTGCTAGTGGCCTTGCTGTAAGTCTAAAACCGAGTTTTCGTATTTGTGGATAGGGGCCGTGGCACCGCCCCTGACAATATACATATGTTGGTACGGTTTTTCCATGATATCTTTTTTTCTATCAAACTTAGAGAAAGGTCGAAATTGTTGCCAATATATGCATGTTTTGCTTGATACAGCGGTGGGCAAGAAAAATAACGGAAAGAGCACTTTTTGCTTCTGCGCCTATCTTTCGCCACTGACAAGACATAACGGAAAGAGCACTTGGTACAAAAAACGCCTTGGCTCTTTTTGCACCGAGTGCTCTTTCCGTTATGTCTTGTAAGTGGCGCCAGCCAGACGCACACGCAAAAAGCCGAGAATATTACAAAAACAAAATACACACAGTGTGCGATTTTTATGGCCCTACTCGAGCATCCCTTTTTGAACCGTAACGGTAGTTTTTATTAGTGCTCGCGGACGAAAAATTCGCACAAGTACACTGAGCACAGAAATATAGTTAATTTGGCAACTGTAAGACCCAGTAATTTTTTTGGTAAATTAAAATTGTCATATAAACTCATATGACTTTTCTGTTTTTTTGAATGTGTTGCAAAATTTCGTTCAGTGTACACGCACAAGCAGATCGCCGGCGACGCGCCGAGTTTACAAAAACAAAATACACACAATGTGTGCCTTCGCTCGACTCGCAGAAAATTACAAAAACAAAATACACACAGTGTGCGATTTTTATGGCCCATACTCGAGCATCCTTTTTTCGACCTTTTTTCTTGATGTTGTTGTAGTGCTCTTTCCGTTATTTTTCGTGCCCACCTCTGGCTTGATAGATAATTTTTGGATAGTCCTTAAACCAGGGATGTCCAAACACTGCTTATGGAAGAGCAAAAACCAATACATATAAAGAAAAACACTATCACATTTAAAGTAAACAGTTATTACGGTTTATTGAGTGCACTGAAAGAAATTGTTTGTACATTCTTATAAGAGTGGTAAAAAATAGTGAAAAAAAGTTATGGTACATATATTTATAAAGAACTTAAAAACTGGTCAATATCAATATTTATTTTAGTTAATGATAGTTTTAATAATGCCTCTAAAGGTACGTTTGTTAATCAACTTCCCCATTTAAAAAAAAATAATTTTAAGCTTGTAAACGCACATTTACAAATATATGTGCTTCCAAAAATAAATAAAATTCGCAAGGGATTTCCCGAAAAATATCTATTTACCACCGGATTTTACAAAAAATATATATTTTTTATTCATATGTTTTTACCAATAGCCACCTTCTGTCTGTTATATACATTGCATAAACCTAGTAAACCCTTTGTACCAAAAGGTACAGGGCCATAACTACTTTTTGTTTGCAAGCAATGCCTTAAAAGTCCCATTTAACAAGTTTTAAAAAAATAACGAAAGAATCTCATACCGATTTTTGTGAGTGCATGCTCAAACGAAAAGCAACAACAAATTACATTGAAAATCTGTGGGCCAACAACAAATATACGCAAGGGTTGTTTTTGTGCACACGAGATCAGAGAGCAAAGAGAGTAAACACAGAGTAAGTGAGAGAACGCTCGAAATTGTTTTTGTAATTTGCATTGGCACTGGGTGATATACAGTTAGGGCCGTGCATGTACACGCGCATCGCTGCCTATGCCTAAGAGCCATTACAAAAACAAAAAGAGCCATGGGAGCAATGGTCCTGGACATCCCTGCCTTAAACCATTAAGCAAGAGAAATTCCTTTTTTGGTCTATTGTTACGGTACTATGCGTAATTTAAACAATTTATCTCTTACGAATATAAGCCTTAAATATAAACATATACGTACATCAGAAAGATAAAATGATACATCATTTGACTTGATCTTTTCTTTTTGCTATAAATTTTACAAAAATTGGCATCACAAATCTGATGCCTCTGGAACGAGAATGCTTTCACTTTCAAAATTATTATAATAAAATTGATTGTTAACGCACCGTTTCGACTCAAAAGTAATGTTAAGACAGCGAAAATAAATTAAAAACAATACGTATGGCACTCGGGGACTGCCGCGGTAAAGCTATTGCATAGCATATTTATCAACTCATGCAATTTTAATATTTATGCAATATTTTTGTACCCTGTACCTATAGGTACAAAGGGTATACTAGTCCTTTACACCAAAATGCTCGAGTAGCGATTGAGCAATGTCCGTCTGTCCGTCTGTATGAACACCTAGATCTCGGAGACTATAAGAGCTAGAGATACGAAACTTTACCAGCTGATGCGCATATTACCTCAGAAGATCAAGTTTGTTGAATCATGTCAATATCTTTCCCCGTTCCCCCGTAGCAGAGTTTCCCTGTTCTTAGCTAAACCGTTTAATATTTTAATCTGAAACTTAACAGAGCGATGCGTTGTGGTTACATGCATCTGTGTGTCAAAAATAAACAAAATCGGACAATTACAACAAAAGTTATAGCCTAAAATGTAAAAATTTCACCTCCCCTTGTCAATAAACTGCGTCAATTTTTGACTCTACGTAATAATAGTAACAAATGACCTAGAACCACCAATTTTGGTAAGCTGATTTATGTGCCTCTAATAAACAAACCCACATCCAAATTTTATCAATGCAGCCCCCCCCACCCCACAGCAATCGATTTACTGTGTTTTCTCCCACACCCTTCAACATATCCCCTTGAAACTTACCTTATATACTTTGAATAACTTCTTTGATTTGTAAATTTCGATTTTCATCAAAATCGGTTAAAATTTTGCGGAACTTATAGGTATCAATATCGTTTTGCACCAACAAAAAATGTTCCAAATTCTTAGTAAGAATATGCAGGAATAAATCTTTTTTTGAGAAAAAAAGGTACAGGGTATTACACTGTCGGGCACCGCCTCGACTGTATTACATTTTTTTTTCTTTGATATTAATTCAAGTGGTGAGCGTGGTGACCGATAAGAAAACAAATGTGGTAACCGACATAAGAAACATAAGTTTGAGACTTGATATCCTCTAAATATCTGGGGAATACCGCGTCAATGGTGGTCTCATATTTTGTTGTGGATTCTTGTGGATCATTATTATTTTCAAATTCAATTTTTCCGAAAGAAAAGTTGTCAACCGCTCTGATTTTTTTTCAGCGGAGTTGATGTTGAAATCGCCAGCCATGATAAGTGGAAATTTATTACCATTTGTACCCAGTATTTTCGACCCTTCTTCAAAGTACTCCAGTAAAGTGCGATGAATATTATACACGCACACCCACACAACGCTACGGCGTTAACGTTAAAAGCAACAACAAAAACAACTACAGCTAATACCTATAAAACAGCAAAAATAACAACAACAAGAGCAAGCAAATCAAATAAAATTGTCAGCGAGTACGAAAACTCACACAGAAAAGCGTGAAACCAAAGCCAACGTCAACGCTAACGTCAACAGCGACGTCGACAGCATTGCCAACATTGTGCGCCGCTCTCTTTAGCTTGCCCACTGCGCTGCAAATATGCGTACAGCGCTACGTGCTCGTGTGCGTGTGTGTGTGAGGGGTGTTAGGTTTTTTCGTTACGGAATTTCTTGATTCGGTCGCCGCGCTCAAAGCCCAAGAAAGAAGCTATGCAATAGCTTAATAAAAGCAGCGTATAAAAGTGTGTGGGGCGAAAAAAGTTTTACTTCTAACGCGTGCTTGTACTGCACGTGAATTTTTGAAGTAAAACTTTTTAGGCGGCGTTGTGCATTTTTGGGCATTGTTGGGCATTGTGCATTTTTGGGCATGAATCAATGCGTGAGTGAATAATGCGTCAATGAATGAATGTGAATTTCTATGGGAGTAACTTTGAAATTTTGTAAAACGAAAAAAACGTTAGTTTGTTTTGATTTTCTCTTTCGCATTGCGACGCTGACGTTGTGTTGGTGGTCATGCGTTATTGAGAGGGGAGTAAAGCGGCCGCGGCTGGTCAGCTAAAGCACGCAGCACATGTGTATGTGTGTAAACGAAAGAATTGTTTTTGTATGCATTGCGTGAATACAACACAGCGACATACATACATACATACATACAAGTGCCAGTGTTTGCCATTAGCTTGTGTGCCAGCTCGTATTTGTGCTTGCTTCTCTCTCTCTCAGTTTTTGTTACTCTCACGGCAAAGCCGTGGCCTTGGTGCGTTTGTCTTGATTTTCTCTTTCGCATTGATGAATTGACGCTGACGTTGTGTTGGTGGTCATGAGCGGCCGCGGCTGGTCAGCTAAAGCAAGAGCCCTGCAGGAAAAAAATTTTGACTCAAAAAGTACGCCATGGAATATTTGGTATATTAAAATTTGCACCGAAAAATCAGTCAATCAAACCTCGGTAATTTTTTGGTGTTTCGTGAATTCTAGCCATTGGTTTTCATTAGCAACGAAAATTAGTGCTTTGCAATTTGCATATAGCATTTGAAACATAGCATTGTATTTTCCATAGCGTACTTTTTGAGTCAAAATTTTGTATTACAATGCTTCTTCACGTATAAATCTACTACTGGCATGGAAATTTTTGAAGTCTTAAGTACAGCTCCTATCAGAATTCGCTGATCAAGAGTAGTTAAAATCTTTGGCCATGTAGGTTTTTTATGAATTTGCAAGCAACTGAAAACTCTACTCCAGTGTCCGTACTAGCAAACCCTTGACATTTGATTGAATAAATTTAAAGGTAGCACCAAGTAACACCAAAGGAATCGTCAAAAACATCAATAACTATACAGCTCGAGAAGATTGACCCCCAGGAGACCAATAGATCCTTAAAAAATATGAGGCATCGCTTGAAAGCCATTATAAAACCCAAAGGTAAGGCATAAAAGTAAAAAAAAAAATTTTTTTTAACAAAATTTCTTATTTGGTAACAAGTGTCCGAATAATTTATGTGCGTAAAAATCGCTAATTTTTTAGTCTTATTAAGTTTTTATGCATATTACTTGAAATTTTATGGCTTATTATTGTATAAGCATGTAAGAAAAATATTATGTTTTTTATATTAAAAAAAATATTTGTTCTATCATGTCTACATCAAAAGTTATTGGGCTTCAAAGTGGAAATTCAACATACAAGTCCCAGTGTGCATGCATTAGCTTGTGTGACAGCTCGTATTTTTGCTTGCTACTCCCCATAAAATGCCGCGGCCTTGGTGCTGTTTGGTGGTGGTTGGCTACAAAATAAGATCGCGCTTAGCTGCGCAAAGAACGAAGTAGAAGTCGGCGCGGGGGAGGTGAGAGTTGCACGAACAACAAAGCCAAGTAGCATTGCGCGACAGTTATATTGTTTAATTCTTTCTCTATTTCTTTTTATGCTGCTTTGTTACGCGCTCAGCGCAGAGGAATTACTATTGATTTGGTTCTATTCGCACTACTTATGCGTTGGCATAAAAGTAAAAGTGATGCTTAAAGATATTTTTGTATGAATATTGAAGCTACATATTGAGCTAACTGTAATTGTAATTGTTTGTGGATTAGGCATAGGCCTAAAAGCACTGCGATTGAGCTAACTGTATTTTCAGTTTTAATATAACAAAATATAAATACAAATTTTAATATTATTATTTATGTACATTGCTTACATTGACAAGTTTGCATACATATTTGAAGTCACTCTCACGTTTTGTTTCAGCTAAGGAGTACAAATAATATGACATTCATAACGTTTTTTTTGCGCTGAGCGCCTAAAAAAATCGTACAAAAAGCAATAGCAGAATTAAACAAAATTCACGTGCAGTACAAGCTCGCATTCCTTCACTTTCGTAACTATGTATTACATATAATAATTGATTGTTAAGACACCGTTTGAACTCCAAAGTAATGTTAAGACGGCAAATAAAAACAGCGTAGAAAAATAAGTTGGGCGAAAAGATTTACTTCTAACGCGTGCTTCTACTGCACGTGAATTTTTGATTATTTAGGATATAATTATCACAATTAATTTTAAAACTTTGCGGTTCTAAAAGGTCAATCACAGCTGCCGGTAATGGTATTTTTTTGCTTTTAGCTTATCTTTTATTTATCGGTTACCATAATTCCCAAAGGCCTACATTTGGATTTGGCTTCTCTTACTCTATCGTAACTGGGATAAATATCGGAAGATCGGCTTTTGTGAAGCTCCTGGATGTTGCAATATCGGCAAAAACGCCAAAGCCTCATTGGGCGTTAAGGGTACTACATTTGGGCCATTTGAAGCAAGCAAAGTATTTCTTAATATTAAACCATGTCTATTTCCTTTGATATTTTGACCGAAACTGCAGCAACGTGCACAAGATGCTAACTTTCTCTTTAAACGTGGTCCCGCATCGCTATATTCCATCGGTGGACGTCCTACTGTGTTTGAAAATGACTTTATAGGCTTGGTTGAAGATGTGGAACCTAAGCTATCGAATGAAAAAATCATTTTTGACGATAGCCACTTGGAATGTTTTTCCTTAAAAGTTTTCCAATTTCTGCCACATTTTGGCAAAAAAGTTTTTTGTTATACCCTGTGCCCTATGGTACAAAGGGTATATTACGTTTGTGCAAGCCGAAAATGTATGTAACATACAGAAGGAAACGTCGGATACACCCCAAAGTTACCTAAAGTATGATCAGAGTGACTAGAGAAGTCGATATACCCATGTCCGTCTGTCTGTCCGTCCGTATGAACGCTTAGATCTCAGAGATGGCAATAGCTAGAGCAACCAAACTTTCAGATAAGATCCCTTATTATTCCATAGGAGACTAGTTTATTTTATTTTTTGATATCTGGGATATATTCTATAGCTCCCATAGGGGTGTTTCAGAGGACCTCGAAAAAAACAAAAAGTTTTAGATGGATAATTCGTTTGTTTATGGAGATATCGTAACCAAATTTGGCAGTCTGATGTTTTTTAGAGACCCCCAGCACTGAACCAAATTTGATCAAAATGGGTTGACTATATCATATAGCTCCCATAGGACCAATCGGTCAAAGAAACGTATTATTTGAAAAATTCTTTGTGATTCGTTTGTTTGTGAAGATACCGTAACCAAATTTGGCATTAAACAGTTTTTTAGAGTACCCAAGCACTGCACCAAGTTTGATCAAAATCAGTTGACTATATCATATAGCTCCCATAGGAACGATCGGTCAAAAAAACGATTTTTTTTACAAAATTCGTTGTGTTTCGTTTGGTTTTGAAGATATCGAAACCAAATTTGCCGAATAAAATATATTTTGGAGGTCTTAATCTTCTTTTTTTTATTTTCGGCTTAATTACTTATTACAAATAATTGTTTTTATTTTATTTTCAGTTCTATAAGTACATATAACATATAACTTGTCTTTTTTTCAGTTTTATAAATATAAGAAACTACTTGTGCTATTTATTTTCAAAAAAATTAATAATAACGTAGTTACCTAAAATTGCTTTATAATGAACATTTAAATTTAAGTTAAGCACATGTATGTATATAATTAAAAAATCTTAGCTAAAGGCCCTGGTAGCCATGGCTTTCTTTCGTTATTGTTAGTTTATATCTTTTAAGTGTAAACTAGCTTTATATAAATAAATAAATAATTAAAAAATCTGTTAATTTTCAATCTGTCTATAATTTAAGAGTTGTACTTATAAGTGAATAAAATGTTTACAAATTAAACAAAATAAACTAATATTTTAATACAACAATATTAACTAGTTCAATATTTGGGTTAAATATACTAGAACGAGTGCATACCCAAACGAATTATTATATTCTAGAACGGAAGCAACTAGTTTTGTCCCATATGCAGGCGAACCAGTTTGCTACCAGTTCAACATCCTACCCAAAAATTCTGGTTGCTTCCTATGACAAGCCCATGTTAAACATACTAGTTAGCCGCATGCAATCATACTAGGTTTGGGACACAAAGTTTCACCGTCGGGGTGGTTCGGAACCAGTTCGGGACTAATTTTTTTTCCCTGCAGGGAGAGAGTTAGGGTTTGCAACCCCGGGATCCCGGGATCCCGAAATCCCGGGATCCCGTTGCTTTTCCGAATCCCGAAATCCCGGGATTGAAATAACTAAGCCCGGGATTTAGCTTTTGTCTGAATTATATTTTGAAATTTTCGAAATACTGAAATATAGGGTTTTCCAACAAGAGGTGTTATTTTGAATCACCCGGTATTTCGGTAGCTGTCACTTTTGAAGCTTTTATTCTTTGCCATTTGACAAGTAGAAACTATGCCATTGCTAAAAATGGAACGATACACGCTTCAACAACGCATTGAAATTAGTAAAATTTACTACAAAAATGGTGAAAATCTTCCATCGAAAAATCATCTTGACTGATGAGGCCCATTTCCACCTCGGTGGCTACGTCAACAAGCAAAATTGTCGCATCTGGGGCTCAGAAACACCAAAAGTTATTGTTGAGAAGCCTCTCCATCCTCAACGTGTGACTGTTTGGTGCGGTTTATGGTCCGGCGGGGTCATGGGACCTATCGAGGACATAGGGCAGCCACTTTGCGATTTGGTTATGGAAAATTTCATGAAAAGGATATGGTCCTGTAAGCGTGGTCGTAGTGGCCATTTGGCTGATGTTGTTTTTCATTTTTAACGGCATACCTTCCTCTTTATTATGAAATAAACATTCGATCATTTATCTCAAAAAATGAAATTTTTCTTTGAATACCAAAATAACACCTCTTATGGAAAACCCTATACTTATTTGCCTATACCAAAGTGCTAAGCAACACACTTTCTTATGCTTTGTTGGAAGACATTCAAGATAATTCTATTTAATTCAGATTTTATTGTTGTTTTATGTATGATTTTGTTAATAAATAGTTTGAAGCTGCGAATTGAGAAGCACTTCGAAAAATTAGAAGCAAATTACTTTGCATTTGGACAAGCAAAGAAATAGATGAGCAATGTGTATTTTGAAGCTTTAATATTATTGTCTACAGTTGACATAGTGTTAGATAATTTTTTGAAAGGGTCGTGGTAAAATTAATTGAAATTTATATTCATAATTTTTTTTTTCTTTTCATTAAACTTTAAAAAATTGAATCTGCTTTTTTTACAATTAGGGTATTCACGCTTTGTGTTGACTTGAGGACTTGCGGACTTGAGGACTTTTACAAAAACGAAATGTATAGCAAAATACAACCCTGTGTTTCAACTCTCAACTCAACTTTTCCTCAACCCAGACCCCAGTCTACTTTTTGCTGTTGACTTGTTGAGAAAGTGTTGCACAATATGGTAATTCGCTGCCTTTTCAGCAGTAATGCCTTTGCCATTTTTTAGCCATTTCGTGGTATGAAAAGCAACGAGTTACCTTATACTCGGAAAAAAATAAGCGCCAAATTTAAAATAATCAAACTGTATTAACGCAAGTAAAAAAAGCAAAAAAATTAGACATAATTACTTGTTGTTGGATTTAACGCAAGTAAAAGAGTAAAAAAAAATGCGAATTGGAAAATGCTGGAGGTGTACTAGGCTTAATATATGCTGGAACTGTTGTTCTGGCACCAGTCAATTGACTTCGGGATGTGGAAATGTATAATTGCATTCATGTCCTCATGATAATTATCTAGAACTTGATCAATTTGTCCGCCGCCACGCAAACCCATTGTCTTTGTATTATACAAAAGTTAGTTTTTCCACAATGAATTTGTCTTAGCAGACGAACCTTCAAGAAAATTGATTTCATCCAAAGCCTTTTGAGCAACAGCTTCAATCAGCATAGACTTGACGGTCTGTCTTGGCATTTTTAAATATAAATTTTAAATTTTGATGACAACTTGCAGCAATTTATAAAAGTAAAAAATCACAGAGAAGAAGCAGCACAAACTCAAATACGGTTTTTCTACAATTGTTTCGTTTTTGCAGCAATAAAATAATAAAAATCTGTGTAGTCCATAGCTACTTTAGCTACAAGTTCTGTTAGTATAGATTTTACTCTTCCACTTGGCATTTTTAATTCAACTATGATAATGTATAGTGTTTTTCATAAATAATTCAACCCCGGGATCCCGGGATTTGGATAATGTAATCCCGAAATCCCGGGATTGAAAATATAACACGGGATTGCAAACCCTAGAGAGAGTGCGCTCGCTCACACACGAAGATCATAGTTTTCAGTCTTGTTGCGACTGTTGATGAGGTAGGTTGGCGATGCGCATGATTTTATTTGCAGCTAAAGCACGCAGTACATGTGTATGTGTTTTTAAACACAGGAATTGTTGTTTTATTTATTGCGTGAATATTTTTATTTGCAGCATTTGCAAGCATACACTTGCACGTGTATGCTATGTGTAAATACAACATAGCTTTTCATAGCTAAAGCACGCAGTACATGTGTACATGCTTGTGTGCCAGCTAGTCTTTTTGTTTGCTTCTCTCTCACTTTTTTACTCTCACCAAATTTATGATCTTAAGAAACTCTCTATTACTCTACCGTGGGCAGCCAAAGAGTATTAAAATATAGAGACGAAGTTTTGCTCTGTGCTTTTTTAACCGTTGAAAGATTGTGCGCCGAGTTCAGCACGCTGGTTGTAAAAGCAAACTGAAACACAGAATGAACACAACGCAACAACAGTAATCAACAGCAAAAGCAAAAGAACTTCAATGTTATTGATGAAAATATCAAAAAGCAAAGGCAAGCATAGCATTGTTGTGTTCATGTTTAACATTACTGTTCGTTGTTTTAACATTGTGCGCCGACTTGGGCACGGCTGTGGAATATTATTTTCGGTTTTAACATTCATTGCGCGCTTACGAAAGGGAAGGCAATAAGAACATATGTTCTGTATAAATGAGCTGTACAAATACAAGCAGAACAGTTAAATTGTATCTGTTAGAATGAAATACAACCTAATGCAATGAAGATACTTTAAAGTTCGTTGCACATTGGTCTTAATCAATGATTTTTATTTGTCAAACAAAAAATAATTTTTATTTCTTTTTTGTGAAGGCTTATCAACATGACGAATCCCATTTTTTGAATTGTCTACTACTTCAGTTGTTCCACAGAATAGTGTAAACTTCATTTAATGAAGCTCTACAGTAGTACAAATGTCAACCAGCATCAAAAAATACAATGTTATAAAAAGTAGTGATGAATGGTTGGAGTAAATTTGATAAGACATTCATTTTGCAGCTTCTCTTATTTAATTCCGTAACTAGTTGGCCTGAAAAGTGAAGATATTGATGTTTTTCTAGTTTTTACAATCGTTTTGAGTGATTTTCAGTCTAATTTGGTTAGGTCTCATTTACTTTTTTTCACATTTTTCTTGAATTGACACTTTTTGTACTCGTTCATTTTTTTATTTTCTTATTGTTAATGTAAATGGAAATATTTTTTAAAAATTACTTCATGAAATTCATGAACTAGTATACACATTTTAACAAAATAAAGTGTAAAAGAAAGCTACAATATTGCATATTAGTCAAAAATGAATTGCTTTTAAATATTTTGTATTATTTCGAAGATTTGTACATTTTTGTAGATGCAGTCGCAAAACGACTTATATTTTTGTCGCGTACTAAATCGCAGGTTTATTGTCAATGCAATCGAAATGAGAAATTAACTGATCCCTACCATTTGTACTACATATTCAGCTATAAAAAGAGTATCAAAATGTAAAAACAAGATACAAAAATTATATTTTATCTTACGTAACCGATTCTTCATTAAAATACCCATTTAATTTATTTTTAAGAACTTATTTAACTTACACAATGTACATTGTGTTATTTCTTACATTATTTAAACAAAAATGAAATGTCTATATATTGCATATATAAAAATTACAAAATAAATGCGTTGACAATTAAGTTTTTATAACGAACAACTTCATTCTAGTCTTGTTATTATATATATGTAAGTAGTTTTGCTGCGTTAGTTATACCGCGTGTTCCACACATTCCAAACCTTCGGCATTGGTGGTAATATGCTCTAAGGATTAAAATTAAAGTCAATTATTTTTCTACGATTAATTGTGTAAGAGCCCTTACTCTTTTGTAATTTTCTGTGCTGCATCTTTGCTCTTCTTCTCAACAAATATTGGCGATGCAAATCCAAATTCTTTTGTAGGCAATTTTTCCCTACTCAACCCTGTGGCACACTGAAACAAGTATTTCTTTAGAAAATAAAAAGTTTTCAATTAATATTTTTCACCTGTTTTGCATTTGTAGCAAATTTTGCCATCACCTATGTTGTGGCAACATCAAGTTACTATAAAGAGAATAACAAAATTTTCGATTATAGGGGTGTAGTGTTCTATATCCTTCAAACGCAGCTGTCAATTGCTCACCATTGCTCATGTTTGGGCGTTTGATTGCGAATTTGGGGAAACTCACGTCCCAGAGATGCGCATTTTTCCAGCATTGTCTGTTGATTGCACTAGGAAGATTCAAAATTGGTCAACTGCGTACCAACATTTTCGGCAATCTGCAAGGAATATATATTACGAAAATGTTTAAGTGAAATCTAATAAGAACTTACCTAGGCGTCAGACGATGGTAGTAGGTGTTTCAGGTGTTGTAAGTGCAGTTGTAGTGGTACGTGTCGATTCGGCGGAATTTGTGTTATTTGGATGCAACTTTCGAATTCTGACGGAGTCTCATTGACTTTCTCTGCAGATCCGTAAATATTGAAGTTTTCGCAGTTGTTAGCTGTTCTTTTTGGCCGTTGGTAGTCGCTTTACAAACCAAAGGTCGGTGGAACGATTCCCCGCAGTAGCACTGGTACATTTGCCTAGCACTGGCATCGCTAGCTCAAAGACGCCATTTGCTCAAGAAAATCTCTATTAATCCAAGACACCGCCGTTCGGATTCGGCTATAAACTGTACGGCCCTGTTATCTTTGAACAATTATTAAACGAGATCGTCAGGCTCCGACCAGGGGCGACATATATATATATAGCTCCTCTTTAAATTATGTAATTATAGCATCGCTAAAGTTACATTTTTAGAATTTGCTGTTTGCGCTCCAGGTATCTTTGATTGGTAAGGATAATTGTGGGAATAAAAGATAATTATTTGATTTAGGTTATTTTTCTCAAGTGCTCTTACCTCCTCGAAAGCGTCGTGTACAGTTGAGCTGACTCCAATCAGCGGCTCATTGGGACACTCATTGCCATCCAGAAGATGCTGCAGCTGTTGTAGTGGCACAAAAGGCAAAAACAGCAGAATATACTTTATTGGCAATCGCATGGCCCGCATAAACAACAAATTTACAAATAGTCTACACCTCGGGCATCAACAAGGTGTTGACAATGTGTTTATTTGTTGTTCAGCTCAGACCATTTCAATTCGCAGATGTTTGCAAAATACGGATGAATCAACGAAAACGCTGCAGCGTTCCTGGTGATAAAAGTCATTTGGGCTTCATTGTGCAGGTAATGCAGCTGTCATACGCCAACTGATCAAAGCAGCACTTGACTTTTCCGATTTGCAAGTTGGGGTGTGGCAACTGTAAAAGAAAAATTTTCGATTTTTAGTAATACATCTATTTATTATGTATAACATTTGTTATATCAAAAATACTTGATGAAGCATTGATATTTATTTAACTTCATTTGTACTGAGTTCAATGTTGCAAAGTATACAACATGGACCTGCAAAAGATACAACATTTAATTTTTTTAAATTAAATTATTAACAGTAATTTAACATTGTTGAAATTCTTACCAATTCGAAGCAGTAGCAAAACCGATCACAAAAAAAAACCCAATTTCGAATTCGCTGGAAGATGATTTTTTTTAATTCAATTTAATACAGAGTTAAATTTAAAATCAATAAATTTTCATAAATTTTAGCAATCATGCATTTTTATTTCAGTTTTCTCAAATTTTCAGAGATTTTTGCAGGTGTGACAACTTAAAATCCTCTTTTTTTGTTTTTTGGTGTAGTTTTCAAGCTATTCGGAAAATTGTCTGTTAAATGCTTATTTTTTATAATTGAAATGATTTGCTTATTGCTTATTATATATTCCTTTTCTCGGTATATTTACATTGATGTTTATGTGCATTCAATGTCGAGATATTGCCAAAAAAGCTATTTAATGTACTATCTTGATTTCATTCATGGTATAATAAAATCAATAATAGGTAAAATTAAATCAATTTCTACATTTTTTTTTTTTTTTCCCCCCTATGGGTTCCTCACAAAGAGGTGGGGCACTGCGACCTGAAGATCTTTTGTACCATACCCATAAATTAAAGCAAAAGACTTTCCGCTTTCCGCATGAATAGCAGTAGGTCTTTTGTTGGTATTGACCTAAGATGGAAGGGACTAATCCGTTCCTTTCCCAAGTGACAGGCTCTGTCCCATACCAGCGCTGGGCAGTCACAGAGAATATGTCTGGTGGTTTCATCGTCCTCGAGGCAGAGTCTGCACTCTGAAGAGTCCGATAGGCCAATTTTCTGAAGATGGTATCTAACAGTGTGGTGGCCAGATAGGTAAGCTACCAGGAGTTTTAAGTCCTCTCTGCCAAGACCTTTTGTCTTGATCATATCCAGGGGTTTGATAAGCGCTTTTGCTTGACGCAACCCCGGTAAGGAGAACCAGTATCTCCTATGTTCACCTGCAGCCCATTTGTTTACCATAGTTTTGATTGTGGACCAACCAATACCACAGAAGGGCGCAGGGGCAGTGGTCAGGGTGGAGGCACCCTGTCGTGCTAGATCGTCAGCGATCGTGTTACCATCCACTCCTGAGTGTCCAGGTACCCAACATAGCACGACTTTGTTCCGGGAGGACAGGGTTTGGAGGTAATTATGGCATTCTTTGACCATCCTGGAGGAGATGCTCCATGATGATAGTGCCCTAATAGCAGCTTGGCTATCTGAGTAGATACAGATGTTTGCTCCCCTAGTTCCCTTATTAAGGATACTATGAGCGCAGATCTCTATGGCATGAATCTCTGCTTGAAAGATGCTGGGCCAGATGCCCATTGCACTAGAGATTCTGGTGTTGGGCCCAACGACTCCAGCACCTACACCCTGCTCAGTTTTGGACCCATCCGTGAACCATTGTTGCCACCGGAGGTTACCACAGGGGCTGCCATCAGCCCAAGTCTCCCGACTTGGGAGAAGAGATCTAAATTTCTTGTTATGAAATAGTTCCGTGATCATAAGATCTGATCTAGAGCAGATGGATACGTCAGGAAGGGAATATATAAGTGCGGCATGACCAGTGTCGCTTGCTAAGAAACCAGATGTGATCTGGATACGCAGTAGACTCTGCATGGCTGACTTTTGGATGAAAATGTGCAGTGGTGTAAGTCCAAGGACCGACTCCATGACAGCTGTTGGACAGGTACGCATAGCTCCCGAGAGAGATAGGCATACTAATCTTTGAAGCTTGCTGCACTTCTTAATGGCCACATTTTGCTGCGTCTTGGGCCACCACACAAGGGCTGCATATGTGACGATAGGCCGTACCATCATACGGTATATCCATTCTATGATATTTGGGCTGAAGCCCCAAGTGTTGCCAAAGAATTTCCTACAAGCCCACATGGCTCGAGTAGCTTTGGAGAGCACTTGTTCTAAGTGGGAGTTCCAGTTGAGTCGCTTGTCTAGGACCACACCTAGATATTTGACCTGTTCTGAAAACTCCACCTCAGTGTTATTTATAACGAGGTTTCGAAGCCTAATGTTGTATCTCTTTGTGAAGGGAACAATCACAGCTTTCAGGGGATTGATGTTAAGCCCTTCGCTTAGACACCAGTTCAGGGTTATCTGAAGAGCATTGTCCATCATCTCTATGATGGTGTTCTCATATTTACCCGTCACTATGATAGCCAGGTCATCTGCGTAGCCAATGACTTTATAACCAAGCACTGTCAGCTTAGTTAACAGTTCATCGATCACGAGAGACCATAGCAGGGGAGATAACACACCTCCTTGTGGACAACCTTTTACAGCTCTTATGCTGACTGCTGTGCCATCTAGAGATGCAGTTATGTCCCTCTGTCGGAGCATGGATTCGATCCATGCGATCACGTGTGGTTCTATGTTTCTACGTGCCAGCGCTCTAGAGATAGAACCAAAGTCAGTGTTGTCGAAAGCTCCTTCGACATCCAGGAAGGCGCTCAAAGCTATGTTCTTGGAGTCAAAAGCGCTTTCAATCTTTCTGACTAGGTGGTGTAAGGCAACCTCTGTTGACTTCCCTTTGGAATAAGCAAACTGCATTGGATGCAACGGGGTCGTGACTTGCAGTTTGTTTCTGATATGCAGGTCGAGAAGCCTCTCTACTGTTTTCAGAAGAAATGATGTTAGACTGATTGGTCTGTATGACTTGGGCTTATCTATTGGCCTATTGCCAGATTTAGGGATGAAAACCACCCGAACTCTCCTCCAAGAGTGAGGTATGTATCCCCAGTCAAAGCTTGCTCTAAACAGACAAATCAGTGGGTTCAGAATGAAATCCAGACATTTCTGAAGAAGTGCTGGAAAAATTCCGTCACCACCAGGTGCCTTGAAAGGTTCAAAGGAGCCAATTGCCCATCTGACTTTGTCGGCATCAAATATTGTGCCAGAAATTCTGGCAGCCCCTCGGAAGTTTGGCTCAATCCAATCTGAGAGTTGGGCATCTCCATTGCAGATTGAAGAGCCTGGAAAGTGTGTTTGGAGAAGGAGCTCCAATGTTTCCTTACGGTCTGAAGTGAAGGAGCCATCACTCCTGCTCAACAGACCTACCCCGTTTGAGGACTCTTTGGCCATGACTCGTTGAAGTCTAGCCGCTTCTGTTAGGTTTTGGACACTATTGCAGAAGTTCTTCCAGGTTTCCCTTTTAGAATTTCTAATGTCCTTATTGTAATCAGTGAGAGCAGCCTTGTACTCATCCCACTGTTTGGTTTTCCTAGCTTTATTAAAGAGTCTCCTAACAGTTTTCCTTTTAGCCGTTAGGTTGGCATTCCACCAGGGAACCTCACGTTTCGACTGGTAAGAGCGCTCAACTGTACTGGCTTGGAAAGAGGAGATCAGCACATCTTCAAGCTGGTTAGCAGCCAAATCAATCTCGTCTACCGAGTTGATGTTGGAGACTAAAGAGTCGACCGCATGTTCGACCAGTGTCTGAAAAAGTATCCAGTTGGTCTTCTTGGGATTGAAAACCCTCTGCCTTAACTCTAACTGCCCCGGCAAGTCAAACCTGATGTGCTGATGGTCTGAAAGTGTGGCCTCATTTGTTACCCTCCAGTTACTTATAAGGCCAGACAGGGAGTTGCTAGCCAGAGTAAGGTCTAAAACCTCTTCTCTAATAGCATTGATGAAGGTGGGTTTGTTCCCTCTATTTACAACATTTAATTGACAACACAATAAATATTCTAAGAGAGACTCACCTCTAGCGTTGACGTCACTACTACCCCAGATGGTGTGGTGAGCGTTTGCGTCGCAACCGACGACTAATGGCGTTTTACGCTGACTACAGTGGTCAACGAGCCGCTTGACCTCTGTCGGTGGGACATCAGCCGTGTCGCCAGGGAAATAAGCAGCCGCCATCACTATTTCCCTGGTACCCGTCTCCGTGGCAACTTTGACGAGCGCAGCTACTAGATCTCTAGAAATAAAGTTCGTTAGTGGAAGGTATTTGACACCATTGTCAATAAGCATCGCAGTGCGAGGCACATCCACTTGACGGTCGTATAACAACTTACTTGTTTTTACATTTAAGCCTCGGACTTGGCCACCCACCGACCATGGCTCCTGAATGAGCTCTAGGTCGATTTTGTCCTCGGCGAAGGTCCTGCACAGGGTGGCTGACGCTCCTTTAGCGTGGTGCAGGTTCGCCTGGAGCACCCTAGTGGCGCTCATTTGACTCCCGAATGGAGCTCTGGACGAGGCTGTCTCGCTTGCCTCGGCGAGACCCCCCTTGCCTCGAGCGCCCTTCGGAAGCCGGTCCGCCTTTTCACGGATGCTGGTAGCAGTGACCTGGCCCTTGTGCGTGCCCACCTTAGCTAGCCCAGCAGCTTTGCTAGTTGTGGGTCGCGGGTGGCTGTCAGCATTAAGGGCCGGGTTTTGTGGATCCGTGGACACTGAGGGCACTACAGCTTTCTCAATTGTATCCACGGAGGAGGCCACTGAGGTGGTGGTGGAAGCGGTTGCAGGCTGCTCCGTTTGGGAAGGTTCAACAGTCTTAGGGCCACTACCCTTAAGACTAAGCTTAACCTTCCCAAATTGGTAATACACGTGTTCACCCAGTTCCACCAGCTGTTGATAGGATGTTCCATCAACGGCAAAGACGAGGTGCAGAAGTTGACCATGCGTCAGTCTCTGCATTACTCGCCATTGCGCGGTGCAAACTGGATTCTGCGCGTTTATTGCAGCCAGAACCCTATCATTCGTCAGGTTGATGCTATTGGGGAAATAACCTCGAACCACATGTGTTCGGGGAAACTCCTCCTCTGACATCAACCTGATATCTAGAGCCACCTTGCTCTTGATATGGCTGAAATTGTTGCGAACCCACGCAACTGTGGGTTCATTCGCACATATCAGCAACACCCAGTTTGAGCGAAGAACACATCCTTCGAACTGTGGTGTCGCATCACCAGCGAATTCGATTGTGACATCGAGAATAGCCTCTTTAATCCGAGCCATTTGTTCGGAAGTAAGAGCTGCAGCGTTTGAAATGAAACCCAGCTTGATGCCTTTGACTTCGCTGCTGTAGGGCATCTTGTTTGACTCGACATGAGCTTGCTTGGGTTTCTTTGTCGCCGTATGTGGCGACTTATCGTCAGATCGGATCCTCTTGACCAGTGTCGCAGGGGTGCCGATCTGGCGGAAGCTAAAGCGTCAGTTCTGGAGAGACCTTTGCCAAGAGCGGCTTTAAAGAGTCTCTTCTCCCGAGAACTGAGCTTTTCAAAGGGAGCATCAGACTCCAGATTGAGGGTCTGGAGTGTGGCACCGATACTGGATCGATAGACTTCTGCGAGACTACACTCACAGTGTCATCTCCGTCAGAGACCAGGAGTTCTTCCTCGGAGCTCAAGGCCGACACCTCGAGCTGCCGATGAAGAAGCAGTGGTCCTTTCGGTTGAAGGTGTACCGGCTGTTCTTGAACGGATTCAAGTGGTTGGACCCGAGTCCCTACCGTATGCCCAACAGCACTACTAAGGGGGGTCACTGGCTGCGGCACATCAGCCACAACGGTACACAGAGAGGTCGCCGTGCAGACTTCCTCTTGGGGTGATGCTTTTAGAGTGTCATCAAACTCATTTGAAGTATTTAGTTTATCCATAAATAAATAAAGTTAATACTCGGGGCGGGGATATCGCCCACGGGATTGCCCGAGATGCCGTGGGAGGTCAAAGATTAAAACTGGAGGTTGACAGGTATCCAGAGTCCGCATACTAGCGACCGAGCACCCCCTCGGCCATGCATCTATTGGCGTATGATGTTCCACCTTAGATTGGGGTAATTTTTGAAAGAGTGTTCTTCTCTTCGCCCGACTACAATTAGTCAGCATCCAAGGCAGAGACATGACCGTGCCAAGGACCTGCTTTTCTACATTAAAAATTTAAAAAAATAATTGCAATTAAAAAAAACGAAAGAAAAATGGCAAACGAGATTATGATTTGGGATTAAATCCACATTCAAATGGGGAAATTTTTTCTCGATCAATTATTGGTTTTTTTAGATAAAATTGAAGCTAAAAATATTACAATTGATGAATTACAAATAATTGAATGGCTCGACTGCCAAATAGATTAAGTCCACTTTTTGAATTTTTCAAAATTTTACAAGGTGAAACTCCTTGATAGATACCCCACTTCTCCTTTTTCTTAATAAAAACCTCTAAAAAAAAATTTTTCCCTCAAAAAGCCAAATGTTTTTGCACTGAATAATCATTTATTTTTCAGCCACCCATCTTAATAACACCCTATAATATAAAGTAAAAAAAAATTCGAGATACCTCTTTTTATAAAATTTAAAAATGGGTTAAAATTCTATATTTTTTAATTATTATTAAATTTAGAGATAAAAAAAATTAAAGCTTTATAATTAAATTAAATTTAGGAAAATTAAATTGCTTAAAAATTATTAAAAAGCCTTTAAAAAAAAAAGTAAATAGAAAAAAATAAAATAGAAATTATTTTTGTTCTTTTGGAATATATAAGAATCAAATTCAATATTATTAAAATCTGAATATTCGTAACTTCAATATCATTGATGTCCAATTCTTTTTAAAGTAATTGAAGGTTCATTAATTTCATCAAGTAGGTATAATAATCGAAGTGAAGGTAGGGCAATAAATAATAAAATAATAGCTGGTAAAATAGTTCAAATTATTTCAATTAATTGACCATGCAATAAAAATTATTGAGAAATACTTTAAAACACCAACACAAACACTCTTAAATCAATTAAAGCATAACTCGTTACGTATACGTTGATATGCATCAAAAGTTACCTTATATATATATATAAATATATTTTATTTTTATTATTTTATTTTATTTTATTTTATTTTATTTTATTTTATTTTATTTTATTTTATTTTATTTTATTTTATTTTATTTTATTTTATTTTATTTTATTTTATTTTATTTTATTTTATTTTATTTTATTTTATTTTATTTTATTTTATTTTATTTTATTTTATTTTATTTTATTTTATTTTATTTTATTTTATTTTATTTTATTTTATTTTATTTTATTTTATTTTATTTTATTTTATTTTATTTTATTTTATTTTATTTTATTTTATTTTATTTTATTTTATTTTATTTTATTTTATTTTATTTTATTTTATTTTATTTTATTTTATTTTATTTTATTTTATTTTATTTTATTTTATTTTATTTTATTTTA
Organism: Chymomyza costata; assembly: GCA_018150985.1. Taxonomy (NCBI): domain Eukaryota; kingdom Metazoa; phylum Arthropoda; class Insecta; order Diptera; family Drosophilidae; genus Chymomyza; species Chymomyza costata. The sequence continues at coordinate 156,093 of JAECWU010000269.1, forward strand.
TTTTATTTTATTTTATTTTATTTTATTTTATTTTATTTTATTTTATTTTATTGTCAAATGTTCCGCAAACATGCGCTGAGCCGCATATGCATATAAATGTATTCATCATATTCATTATTCATATTTATTATTTATTTATTATTTATTATATATTTATTCAAATTATTTATTATTAATTTTACTATTAATTTTTGGTCTATTATTTATTTTTTTCATAATTCTTTCGGTTGAAGGTGTACCGGCTGTTCTTGAACGGATTCAAGTGGTTGGACCCGAGTCCCTACCGTATGCCCAACAGCACTACTAAGGGGGGTCACTGGCTGCGGCACATCAGCCACAACGGTACACAGAGAGGTCGCCGTGCAGACTTCCTCTTGGGGTGATGCTTTTAGAGTGTCATCAAACTCATTTGAAGTATTTAGTTTATCCATAAATAAATAAAGTTAATACTCGGGGCGGGGATATCGCCCACGGGATTGCCCGAGATGCCGTGGGAGGTCAAAGATTAAAACTGGAGGTTGACAGGTATCCAGAGTCCGCATACTAGCGACCGAGCACCCCCTCGGCCATGCATCTATTGGCGTATGATGTTCCACCTTAGATTGGGGTAATTTTTGAAAGAGTGTTCTTCTCTTCGCCCGACTACAATTAGTCAGCATCCAAGGCAGAGACATGACCGTGCCAAGGACCTGCTTTTCTACATTAAAAATTTAAAAAAATAATTGCAATTAAAAAAAAACGAAAGAAAAATGGCAAACGAGATTATGATTTGGGATTAAATCCACATTCAAATGGGGAAATTTTTTCTCGATCAATTATTGGTTTTTTAGATAAAATTGAAGCTAAAAATATTACAATTGATGAATTACAAATAATTGAATGGCTCGACTGCCAAATAGATTAAGTCCACTTTTTGAATTTTTCAAAATTTTAATGTGAAACTCCTTGATAGATGCCACATTGCTCCTATTCATAATAAAAATCTCTAAAAAAAAAATTTTTACCACTAAAAGACAAAATGTTTTTGGCCACTGAATAATCATTTATTTTTTTCAGAAGCCAATCTGATTAACACCATACTATAATATAAATCGTAATAAAATTCTAGTTACATCACTTTGTACAATTTGTAAATTGGCTTAAAATTCACTGGATTTTTCTTAACTATTAAGTTACCTTATATATATATATAAATATATTTTATTTTATATTATTTTATTTTATTTTATTTTATTTTATTTTATTTTATTTTATTTTATTTTATTTTATTTTATTTTATTTTATTTTATTTTATTTTATTTTATTTTATTTTATTTTATTTTATTTTATTTTATTTTATTTTATTTTATTTTATTTTATTTTATTTTATTTTATTTTATTTTATTTTATTTTATTTTATTTTATTTTATTTTATTTTATTTTATTTTATTTTATTTTATTTTATTTTATTTTATTTTATTTTATTTTATTTTATTTTATTTTATTTTATTTTATTTTATTTTATTTTATTTTATTTTATTTTATTTTATTTTATTTTATTTTATTTTATTTTTTTTTATTTTATTTTATTTTATTTTATTTTATTTTATTTTATTTTATTTTATTTTATTTTATTTTATTTTATTTTATTTTATTTTATTTTATTTTATTTTATTTTATTTTATTTTATTTTATTTTATTTTATTTTATTTTATTTTATTTTATTTTATTTTATTTTATTTTATTTTATTTTATTTTATTTTATTTTATTTTATTTTATTTTATTTTATTTTATTTTATTTTATTTTATTTTATTTTATTTTATTTTATTTTATTTTATTTTATTTTATTGTCAAATGTTCCGCAAACATGCGCTGAGCCGCATATGCATATAAATGTATTCATCATATTCATTATTCATATTTATTATTTATTTATTATTTATTATATATTTATTCAAATTATTTATTATTAATTTTACTATTAATTTTTGGTCTATTATTTATTTTTTTCATAATTCTTTTATTATTTATTTTTTATTAATTTTATTATTATTTTATTATTTATTTATTATATTTTTTTTTTATTAATTATTTATTATTTATTATTTAAATATTATTTATTATTACTTTATTTCTTATTATTAATTAGTTATTCAATTATTTATAAATTTTTATTTATTTTACTATTAATTTTTGGTCTATTACTTATTAATTTTTATTAATTTTTACAAAAAATATAACAAAATAAAAGAATTTGTAACAAAATTTATATTTTTGGCCCATTGTGAGTTGGCTTTTGCCACCATTTTTTCCCACTAATGTTTGGCGCCAATTCAACTAAAACGTGCGAAACGCTCACCCAAAGCTTCCGTTGGAACGGCTCCCTTCTTCAATTTTTTTTTAATAAGCAGTTTGGCAGGAAATGCCTGCTGCACACCCTGGTGCGGGTGTTGACATCATCCTGGGTGATACCAAGATTGGTGCACCACTCTTCCATTAGTTCCTCCGGAACTCGGAATAGCTTTCCTCCTCCTGGGCATCCATTTGCAATGCACTTGTACGGCATTTTCACTCACTTTAAAACTTCACTTTAAATTTTGAACTTTTCTCAATGAGAATCACCATATAAATGCATAGAGTAAGTGCAGCGCAAGATCTAACTGTTCCAAAAGCGCACCTCTATTCCTAAAGCGCACCTCTATTCCCAAAGCGCACCTCTATTCCCGAAGCTCACCTGTATTTCCAAAGCTTGAGGATCGTAAGACACTATCAGATCACTCCAGAAATTATACGATAATGATAATGATAGTTCCTACTACAGCAAAATAAAACAAAAAAACATACTTTTTTTTTATTTTACGAATTCCATACAAATATATATGAATGAAATCTCCTAAATGTTCCTACATCTCATTAGTTCATTTAATAAATCTCCATTATTCTTTCCATATGGAATATTTTTGAATTTTGATAAAACGATGATTCCCTTAAGTAATACAACAAGATTAACGTACAAGCTATATTTTTTAAAAATTAATTTCATAAAAAAATATTTGTACACATTTCAATATTGAAATCGGCAAAAACTAGCCATAAACAAGCTAAAAGTAAATATATGGCCAAAAAGCAAAAAATTTGAAAAAAAAATAATGTCATTACATTATATCAATTTGGTTGCAAGTAAGAGCAAGTAGCAAGCAACTTTAATGCCACGAAGAAGTCAAGTGAAACCACAATTGTTTTTCATATTTTACTCTACATACTGGTATCATTATTTTCAATAAATAAAACACAGTTTTTGCAATTTAATTTAATTTTATTCATTTCATTGTGTTACAAAATTTTAGAAACCTTAACAATTAGATAAAATACAGAGCAGCAGCAATCTTAGCCTTTTCCATATTTTTTGTGAGGAAAATATAAAAAAATACCATCATTGCTTAACTTAAAACTATGGCTCGAATCGATAGATACTAAACATTATGCAGCCAATGACATGAGCATAAGTTAAATGAAAAAATCAATTTCTAAACTAAATATTATTATTACAATATTTAGTATACATTAGATAAATTAAAGCAGATTAAATACTATTTTTAATAGAGTTATTTTTGAGCTATTTGTATAAGCCAATGTGACAATTGGCAACATCAGCCCAGACTGTTGTCTCGTTGAATAAAATCACTTGGAAAATGCATCTAAATAGGTATACAGCTAGTTCTCTATGTTTAAACATGGGCTTATATTGCTGAAAAACAAGAGTGCTTCAACGGACTTATAACTTTTCGCAATTGTGTAATTAACATTATCATTCAAAGTGAGCTAAGAATCTAAAGTATCTCAAATACATTTTACACTTTCTTTTTCGCCAATTAATGAACGCAAAGCTAACGTTAATGAGAAAAGACGGAAGGTCTAAGGTTTTAGGCTTTCTTGTAGAAAAAGTAACCAGAGATACATCGGTTAATAGTTGTTTCAACAGGCACAGTGCCGCAACAAAGTATAGCAGTGTCATCTGCAAAAATATAGGTTGTGCAATCGATTAGATCGGGGAAATCCGAGTTCAAAATGTTGCAAACAACAAGCTGCTCAGAAGGAGTCTTCACTAAATGAATATTCACAACTTTAATGAGACTCAAGAATATTGTGACGAATCTTAAGTATCTTTATCCGCCCCAAATTTCGCCCTTTTAATTTTTACTATGTAATATTTAGCCTTTGAATTAATAATATAAATTCCAAATACCAATCACCAGCAAAAAACAATTTTCAGCATCAAAAGTGCGCGAAATAGGTATATCCAGTCCTTATTTATTTTTATTTATTTTTGATAGTTACAAATTAGCTTAAAAACTAAAGGTAACTTTGTTCAAGCCCTGGCATCTTAGGCCTTCGGCTAATATCCAGTCTTATTTCGTAGCAAAGTAACAATAAATTATTTTTTTTTTTAAGCATTTTTTTTTAAATGTTTACAACGAAACACAATTTATAGAAAAAGTTTAAAAATTATTTAATAGAAATGTATAAAAATTGTACAAAAATTTCTTAGAACGAAAAAACTAAGAGATACACTTTAGCATTTCTTACTTTTAATTTCAATAACTTAATATTCGTTTAACACAACCGACCAAATAAGATCTCAACAATTATGTTTAGTTAATTTTGAATACCAGACTTACCTATCACCTTAGAGTTTTATTGCGCACTCATTTCGGTACAACTTATGAGCAAGTATAACCCAAAAATTTTCAATTGCATCCAGTTCCGCCTTTCTTGCTGACCACGATATTCACGTTATCTTTCGTGCCCAAACAAAGAGTTTCGACGCACAGGAAACATGGCAGCGTTATCCTGTTGTGAGGAGGCAAATCGCCACCTCACAACGTTAGCTAGGTTTGCCAATAGGGCCATAGGGACACTGCTTGGACTGCTTGGTGAAAGTACTCTCACCAATATCAACAAGGGCTGGAGAGAGTACTCACACTATCAAAGGATAGCGGCAGCAGTTTTGGCGCGCTCGAGTCGCGCTAGTATTAGTATAAAAAGCCACCAATACTAGGGAAAAGATAGCGGCCGGGATTTTGGCGCGCTTAAATAGGTAGGAGTATTAGTGAATAGGAGAAAGTAGTAGTGCATAGGTGTGAGTGTAGAGTAGGAAATAGGGATAGTTGTGGGTAAGGCGTACTCTGTCTTTCTAGGGAGAATAGGTAGTTAGATAAGCAGAGTACAGTTTAGGAGGTAGTAGTATAGGTTTGGGCGGGAATTCCAGGATTTGGCGGCGATCATGTGCCTATATAAGGCGGATCAACAGCCAAATCTGGGTCAGTACAGTACAGTACAGTGGTTCGTGAGTCAGTCGGTCAGCTCAGTACAGTCGTTCAGTGAAACGGAAATTAATGGTCAGTCAGTGAAGTGCAAGTTACCAAGAGCAATATAAGAAGTGCAGGAAAATCAGTGAAGTGACAGAGCTTGTGACACCACAGGCCTGAGAGAAGCGAATAGCTTAAATCATTGCAGTGAAAATAAGAATAAATAAAATAAAGTCAGTGCCGAAATTTTAAGGCGTATGCGGGAAAAGCTAATGAGAAAAAGCCTTGCACAGAAGCAAGAAGGACATTTTAATTAGTAGCGCACCGGGTGCGACCGCGACGGAGTAACTGCGTCCGTAACCATCTTCTAGGAGACGTTTTGCCACCAGGACAAACCTCTGGGTGAGCGTATCGCCAAGAGGCGTAGTTGTAAAGTACGTTAGACTTAGAAATCCTCGCCATAATAAATAAACGTTTTGCTATCAGGATTTTATATCTGGATAAGCGTCTCGTTAAGAGAAAAGCGTTTGCTATCAGGATTTTTATCTGGATAGCGTACCACCAAGACAGACCCATAGGTCTTGGAGGGAAATTAGTTTTAACATTTAGTACTAAGATCGACATAATAACTTATTATCTATCCCTTGTCCAAATTTGTGTTAAATATTCAAAACCTTTTGTTTATAATAATTTATTGGTTCAAAGAGAGATTTGTAAATCTAGCGAGCGTGTCGGCTCAAATTTAAGTGTGGTGAGAAAATACCGCAAACGGCGGATAATATACATTTAAAACTTAAAACGAATTGTGTTTTTATTTCAAATATCGAAAGTCTCAGCAAATATAAATTTTGTTGTGACATTTACCCTGGGCATAGCTGAGCTATCCCAGCCGTTGTTCTGGACTAACCAGAGGTCGTTACAACTGGCGCCCGAGCAGGGACTTTCGATATTTAAAATATAAAATACTCGCTTTGAGTCTTAAACTTATATTTCACAGCCTTCAAAGTAGCTCACAGACACACAAAATGGTGGCACGTACTTGGATTAAATATCTAAGACGTGATGAACTCCTGGCATATGGCCGAGAATTCGGCATCTCAATGGCGGGCACTGTGGAAGAATTGCGCAGCCAATTTTCCCAGTGGGTAAAAATGCAGGAGGGCCAGATGCAATGGGCGTTGCGACTGAGCGAGCTGGCCAGAAAACATGGCCGGCGCGGATCCACGAGCAACTTGGAGGAGAGTGGTTGTAGTGGACTGGCAGTACCGCAGGGTAATGCAGTCCTGACCACGAGTACTCCGGCCCAAGTCGACACAAGGCCAGCACCGTGGGGCACAGGATCCTTTAGAGAAAATATTGCCGTCGAAATCCCTGTGCCTCAGAACGGGTTTGGCGGTTCCACGGGGCTTCGCGACTATCCCAAAGTCGCGAAGCAGGTGCGCGAGTGGAAGTTTCGTTTCGACGGATCCACAAAGCCACTGGAATTCCTGGAACAAGTGGAATGGTCAGCCGAGACATACGGCTTGGACCTGGATCTGATTCCACGAACAATGCCCGAACTCTTGACAGGCATGGCCCTAAAATGGTATGTGGCCAATAACAATCATTGGACCACGTGGGCGGCCTTCGTCGAAGATTTCGAAGGCTATTTCCTACCTAGAGGCTATTTTACGAAGCTGCGGGAGGAAGTTAGCCGAAGGCGACAAAAGCTGGGCGAGCCTTTTAAGGTGTATATGGTCGAAATGCAGACACTGATGCGTCCTTGTCGCTATTCCAAGGAGCATCAACTGCAAATCATATATGACCAAAGCGTGCCTGATCTGCGAGCATATGCTCGGTCCGGCCAATTTCGAACCCTCAACCAACTCATGGAGTTGGCAGAGGAGTTCGAAGATTTGGAAAAGGACAGGCAGAGATTGAAGGCGGACGCACAGCATGCACGGCCAAGGGCCATGTATGTAGCTCAGGACGAAAGGCCGCCAAATCGAGATATGCCAAGTGCATACCAACGATCTTGGCAGGCGCCTAATACACAAAGGCGGGATTTGCCAAATCCCAGGTCAAGGGAGGCAAACAGGCCCCAGCAACCGCAACCACAAGGCAGGATCGAGGATCCTAGCAATGTGTGCCGCAGGTGTGGACATCCGGGGCATTGGGCTCGGGAATGCCAGAACCGGCAGATAGTATTCTGTTGGAAATGCGGGAAGGTTGGCAGGAGCACCCAAAGCTGTTGTCCAGCAGCGGGAAACGCCAGGCGGCTCTCGCTGCAGGAAAACGAGCGAGGGCCGCGCCAACAAATCCCACCGCGGCGTTGATAGGCAAATTGGTAGATGCAGGCGGCCGTATAGATGCGGAGGTGTCAATAGCGGGCAAATTTTATAAAGCCACAATTGACACCGGTGCAACTGGCAGTTTTATTTGTGAAAAACTGGCCAGTGCATTAGGCAAGGCAAGATTCGAGATGCACAGAGTGCAGTTGGCGGATGGCCGTTATAGCGAACTTGCGCAACGGCTCGATGTGGAAATCGCCTTTGGACACAGTGTCGCCACCGTAGGGCTCAGGGTGATGCCGGGTGTGATAGACGAACTGGTCCTTGGGTGGGATTTCCTCGGGCAAATGGGCGTAAGCATGAGCTGTGCAGGCCATGTACTAAACATCCCCAACAAAACGCACGATAGGCGTTTGGCTAAAGAGCGAATCACAGTCACACGGGCGGGCGGGCCTGGTGTTGATGTGGATGCGTTTCTTAGGATAGAATTAGCTGAGTTTGAGAAAATGGCGGGCGTTTCAAACATTGCGGAACATAGCATTGTTATGAAGGACACCCGGCCGATCAAACAGCGGTATTATCCTAAGAACCCAGCGATGCAGGCTCGCATCAATGAACAAATTGACGAGCTGCTGGCGCTGGGATGCATTGAGCCTTCGCATAGTCCACACAGCGCGCCGATTGTTATGGTGCGTAAGAAAAACGGCCAATGGCGGCTGTGTGTGGACTATAGACAGCTAAACGCGAGGTCAGTGCCTGATGCCTACCCTTTGCCTCGTATAAATCATATCCTGGATCAGCTGCGTGATGCCAAATATATCAGTAGCCTAGATTTAAGGAATGGTTATTGGCAAATTCCAATGGAAGAAAAGAGCAGAGAATATACTGCGTTTACAGTACCTGGGAGAGGACTGTTTCATTGGAAGGTAATGCCTTTTGGCCTACATTCGGCGCCGGCGACGTTTCAGAGGGCGTTAGATTCCGTGATTGGCGCGGATATGCAGCCACATGCGTTTGCGTACTTAGACGACATTATTGTCATTGGACGCACGCTGGAGGAGCATATGGCCAATTTAAAAGAAGTTTTCCGCCGCCTAAAGGCGGCAAACTTACGTCTTAACACGGAAAAGTGCGCGTTCTTTAAGAAAGAACTAAAATATCTGGGTCATATGGTGACAGACCAGGGTATTTGCACAGATCCGGAGAAAGTAGCCGCAATTGCAGAGCTAAAGCCGCCATCTAATATAAAAGAACTACGCCAATATATGGGCGTTGCCTCCTGGTATAGGCGGTTCGTGCCTGGGTTCTCCGCAGTGGCACATCCTTTGAACGCGCTTTTAAAAAAGGCGTCAAATGGATGTGGACCGAGGAGCAGGAAAAGGCGTTTTTAGAGATAAAGGCAAAACTTACTGCGGCGCCGGTACTAGCTTGTCCAGATTTTGGGAAAACGTTTGTACTACAAACAGATGCAAGCAATTACGGATTGGGCGCAATTCTGACGCAAAACTCAGAAAATGGTGAAAGAGTAATATCATATGCTAGCCGTACGTTAAATGCGGCTGAGCGGAATTACTCTGCAACAGAGAAAGAATGTCTGGCCATAGTGTGGGCCATCCGTAAATTGCGCCCATATTTGGAGGGATACCATTTTAAAGTTGTGACTGATCACATGGCTTTAAAATGGCTAAATTCCATAGAAAGTCCTGCAGGCCGTGTAGCACGGTGGGCATTAGAACTCCAGCAATATGATTTCGAGATCGCATATAGAAAAGGCCAACTTAATGTGGTGGCGGATGCGCTGTCTCGACAGCCATTAAACACGGACAAATGTAGGCGAACGGCGGATATAACTAAGCCAGCAGAACCTACTTGTGCGTGGATTAAACAGATGCGAAGGGACGTACAGGCTGCGCCACAAAAGTCTACCGATTATTTGATAGAGGCGGGCCAACTGTATCGTCATATTCCGCATAGAGCTGGAAATGAGGACGTGGCTGCATGGAAATTGTGTGTACCTACAGAAAAGAGGCCGCGAGTCATAGCTGAGTGCCATGATGCGCCGGCGGCAGGACACACTGGCGGCCGGAAAACTATAGCCAGAGTAGCGGCACGGTACTACTGGCCTGGAATGTATAGAGACATTCGGGCATATGTACAAAAGTGCGAGGTGTGCCATAAATATAAGGCGAGCCAGCTACAGGCGGCGGGTAAAATGCTGACGCAGATTCCAGAGGAACCTTGGGCAACGGTGTGTGCGGATTTCGTTGGGCCTTTGCCCCGATCGAAACATGGCAACACAATGCTCCTGGTCTTCGTGGACCGCTTTTCAAAATGGACAGAGCTAGTCCCTTTACGGAAAGCGACGGCGGCGTCACTGCAAAAGGCGTTTCGTGAAAGAATACTTGCTAGGTTTGGAGCACCAAAAGTATTAATCACAGACAACGGAACGCAATTTACCAGCCGGGCGTTTAAACGGTTCTTGGAGGATTTGGGTATACGGCATCAGTTTACAGCGCCTTACACACCTCAAGAAAATCCTACCGAAAGGACTAACAGAACCGTGAAGACAATGGTGGCCCAGTTTGCTAACAACGAGCAACGTACCTGGGACGAACTCCTGCCAGAGATAATGCTCGCCGTGAATACCAGTGTTTCGGAATCCACTGGATATTCACCTGCCTTTTTAACACAGGGCCGCGAGCCGCGATTGCCAAATGCGTTGTTTGACGAAATAACCATTGGCACGGGCCAACCGCAGCGTGATCCTGGCGAAACGGCTCAAAGATTAAAGGAAGTATTTGAGGTGGTCCGCCGCAGCTTGGAAAGAGCTGCACAGGATCAAGCTCGATACTATAATCTGCGCCGGAGGCCGTGGAAACCAGTCATAGGAGACTTGGTATGGGCCAAGGAGCACCAATTGTCCAATGCGGTGGAAGGTTTTGCAGCCAAACTAGCTCCAAAGTTTGGCGGTCCATTTCGCATTGTAAACTTTATATCACCGGTCATCGTAAAACTGCAAGGCATGAATGGTGAGCGGGCCAGGACGGCACATATAAGCTCAATAAAACCTCATGGCCCAGCTGTTACCAGCCAACCCAACACTTAAGCTTACTTACAGAAGAAATGATGGGGAAAAGGCGGCAGAATAGATTAAAATAAAGTGGAGATCATTTACTGCATACTGGTAGAGACATCGACCGGTGGAGACACAGTCTAGGTGGCATAGGATGCAGTGGACAGATATTTCAGGCTGTCCAAAAGCTACTTGTGCGTTAACTTTGTTAACAGCCTAGATGGAGGTGGAAATTGTAAGATACAATGCCTTGACAACTGTGCGATGGATATTTGTTTATAGCCGAAGCCAAATAGGGCAGTCTGTTACAGTTTGAGCCATTACATGACTCAAATTGTAGTGTGTGAAAGTATTATTTAACTAGATAATACTTTCACATACAACAAAACACACATTTACATTTTCATCATAGAAAATAAATGATGTGTTAAGAGACAGACTGCTTGTTGGCGGGAAATATTCAAATAACACCCACACACAAGCAATAGCACTGCTTAACTATCTTAGTTGGTAGTTTATCCGGTAAGCAGTGCTAAACGGCGCTTGTCTATGTGTGAACAGAGGCTCACAAATACATAAACATGTATGCACTTTTACGTTAGTATGTTTGAATATATTGTATGTATATTCAAATAAATACAAAACGGAACATAAGTGCGGGAGGCATACACACATAGATGCGAGTCACTCAAAAACGAGAACTCGTATGTGTAAGGAGAGTGAGTGGATATCTGGAGAGGCACCGTTAGGACATTTGCCTCGGCTCTCCACTCGGCTCAGCAGCAGCAACTTCACACTTTAAATGTCATGATCTACGCTAGTAGCGGTCATTTAAAAGTGAGCAAGCATTCGTGATGGAAGGCGCAAAATTGAAGCTGAGCATGGAGGAAGCACAGGAAAGTGTCCCACGTGGACCGGGCGAAGGCGTGACAGGGCCTATAGCCGAGGAGGCGGAAGGCGGTCGCGGGCCTGGAGAGGTGCCTCAGGTGATGGAGACGGATGAGGAGGACGCCATCTCGGTGGTGAGCATCAGCTCCAACGAGAGCGAAGGCGGCAGGCCGAGCCTGGTGCTGTTGGAGCGCCACCAGAAGTGGATGGCGGATAGGTGGCGAACCCGGCACTTCATCATGCTGGAGACGTTCAGTTTCCCAAAAGTGTCGGGTTGCGGGGTGTCCGGCTGGTAGAAATACCAGAACAACCGAGGCCGGCACCCCAACGGGGCGGGGGGGTGCCCAATGTGAGGGACCTCCTCAAAAGGTACGAGGCGAGGCAGCAACAGCCGCGGCCACAACCCGAGCCACAGCAACAACAGCAGCAGCCACCAGCAGAGCAGCCGCCAGCAGAGCCGCGCCAACAGCAGCAGCAGCGCCGACCGAAGCAGCAGCCGCGCCAGCAAGCGCAGCAGCAGCGCCAACAACAGCAGCAGTCACCAGCCGAGCCGCGCCAACAGCAGCAGCAGCGCCGACCGAAGCAGCAGCCGCGCCAGCAGCAACAGCGCCAAGCGCAGCAGCAGCGCCAACAACAGCAGCAGCGCCAAGCACAACAGCGGCGCCAACAACAACAGCAACCACCCAGGAGGATGAGGCCACATCCGGCCCGTACAGACCAGCAGGTGCGCCAGAAAGGAGAGAAGCGGCGTAGGAGCGCCGAACAACGGTACGCCCAACGGCTGCGCAACGTGGCCCAAGAGCGGCTAGCGCGCTTGCGCGAGTCACTGGGGCGGCAACAGAGGGCCGCAGAACCGAGGAGGCGCTGGCGCTTAGTGGCTGATGAGGCGAGGTGGCCTACGGCGGTCTTGGAGGTAGTGCGGCAGAGGCTCCTACGAGGTCCACCGATAGGGGTAGGTGGGCAACTGGTGAGCACCAGTGGGAAAAGGTATCGAGTGCGTTGGAGCCAGAGTGGAGACATCAGAGTCTTCATTCTGGCCCAAACGCCAGAAACGTAGAGAAAAAAAAAATAAATAAACCAGGGGTTTAGGAATACTATTTTTATTTAATGTTTACAAAATGAATTTGGAAAAATAATAAAACAGAATCAAATGAAGGAAAATTTTTGTTATTAATTAGGAAAAAAAAATATAAGGGGAAAGAAAAACACAGCGGCAGCAAATTTTTATTATTTATTTTTTTTTATGACCATTAACACACAAGAGCACAACACAGTGTTATTTTTTTTTGGCTTATTATTTATTTTTATGACAACTAACACACAAAGGAACACTCACACAAGAGCACAACACAAAGTTTTATATTTTTTTTGTTTTATTTTCCACGATTAAAAGTTTTAGAAAAAAAAATAAACATTTTGCACATGTAAACCGAATGGAGGCTAGAGATGTCTTCTAGGCGGTGGCGGCGACTCCGGTCCGAGAGGGAAAAAAAAAGAAAAGAATAAAGTAAAGGAGATATAGGAAGTATGTATGTACTTGCCGGGTCCAGCGCGGGGCTTAGGCGGAGGATGGAGAGCAGCTGCATGCCGAGGTAGAAAAGGCGATTTTGCACAAGGCTGCAGTATCCACAATATGGGGCGGATAACATCGAAATAAACCCAGACGGGTAGTAGAGCCCTATGTAAGGTGATTTTGCCGACACTAGGAAGGAGAATGGGAATGTTAGTCAATTAAAATTGAAAAATTCGAATTTGGTACTTACCTGAGGAAGCGGAGGAGCCATAAAGGGAAATTTGCACTAGGCTGCAAAAGGCAGAAGGAAGAGTTCTTTGGGATGCCGCGGTTATAGGGAGGTAGCAGGCCTCAATAGAAACCAATTTCAGCAGTCCTGGCAAGTCGAAAGCAAGGATTAATAGTTTTTTTATATTTTGCAAAAATACTTACCAGGTAGTGCAGCCATGCGTTTTAGTGTTTTCTCTTCTTTTAGCTACTAACACAGCTGACACGGCGCTGCCAACCGCGCCGACGCATAGTGGCAACGCTGCGCAAGGGCATTAGCCAACACTTAGGGATAGACAACAAAAGCTGGTTGATAGCGAACAACATTAACAGCTTAGGTTTGAATTGTGCACAGTGGGCACAAGGTTATTGTTAATAGGGTAAAAAGATTAGGGTGATATTGGTGGGAAAATAGGTAGGGCGAGTTTGTTTGGTGTTATAAATATGTTAATAAAAGGTAGGAAAAGGAAGAAAAAAAAGGGAAAGAAAAATCAAGGAAAAGTTAGATTGCGCAAAATAGGCATGCCGATGTAGGTAGTTAGCTGCGGGCGAAGCCGAGTGGTTACTGGGACGCGCTAGGGGTATGAGAATGAGCAGAGCTGCACTTAGGGATGGCTGGTGGAGCATCCCGAGTAGTGTGCAGCGAGAATAGTTTTATGACCTTTGCTGCGTTGGCCGTTGACTCCGAATGAGGGAGCACGGGGACCAGCAAAGGTAAGCAACGTATCTGGCTATTCTCCCAATGAGGGGAGGCAGCAGAACGTTTTGGGAGGCTGTTGCGCCGCTTGATCTGGGGCCGACTTAGGGCACAGATAAGGGCGAACAAAGGATGGCGAGTGACGCTCAGCTCGCGAGGAGGATCCGCAGGGGCGGTGCAACTAGTCGCGGGCGCCATGCCACTTGGTGGGGTCACAGCTGGAACTACGATGGTTTCATGCCACACACTCTTGTTTTTTTCCCTTTTCCTCGTTTTTTTGTTTCCCGAAGAAAGGGGGGAGTGTGAGGAGGCAAATCGCCACCTCACAACGTTAGCTAGGTTTGCCAATAGGGCCATAGGGACACTGCTTGGACTGCTTGGTGAAAGTACTCTCACCAATACCAACAAGGGCTGGAGAGAGTACTCACACTATCAAAGGATAGCGGCAGCAGTTTTGGCGCGCTCGAGTCGCGCTAGTATTAGTATAAAAAGCCACCAATACTAGGGAAAAGATAGCGGCCGGGATTTTGGCGCGCTTAAATAGGTAGGAGTATTAGTGAATAGGAGAAAGTAGTAGTGCATAGGTGTGAGTGTAGAGTAGGAAATAGGGATAGTTGTGGGTAAGGCGTACTCTGTCTTTCTAGGGAGAATAGGTAGTTAGATAAGCAGAGTACAGTTTAGGAGGTAGTAGTATAGGTTTGGGCGGGAATTCCAGGATTTGGCGGCGATCATGTGCCTATATAAGGCGGATCAACAGCCAAATCTGGGTCAGTACAGTACAGTACAGTGGTTCGTGAGTCAGTCGGTCAGCTCAGTACAGTCGTTCAGTGAAACGGAAATTAATGGTCAGTCAGTGAAGTGCAAGTTACCAAGAGCAATATAAGAAGTGCAGGAAAATCAGTGAAGTGACAGAGCTTGTGACACCACAGGCCTGAGAGAAGCGAATAGCTTAAATCATTGCAGTGAAAATAAGAATAAATAAAATAAAGTCAGTGCCGAAATTTTAAGGCGTATGCGGGAAAAGCTAATGAGAAAAAGCCTTGCACAGAAGCAAGAAGGACATTTTAATTAGTAGCGCACCGGGTGCGACCGCGACGGAGTAACTGCGTCCGTAACCATCTTCTAGGAGACGTTTTGCCACCAGGACAAACCTCTGGGTGAGCGTATCGCCAAGAGGCGTAGTTGTAAAGTACGTTAGACTTAGAAATCCTCGCCATAAAAAATAAACGTTTTGCTATCAGGATTTTATATGTGGATAAGCGTCTCGTTAAGAGAAAAGCGTTTGCTATCAGGATTTTTTATCTGGATAGCGTACCACCAAGACAGACCCATAGGTCTTGGAGGGAAATTAGTTTTAACATTTAGTACTAAGATCGACATAATAACTTATTATCTATCCCTTGTCCAAATTTGTGTTAAATATTCAAAACCTTTTGTTTATAATAATTTATTGGTTCAAAGAGAGATTTGTAAATCTAGCGAGCGTGTCGGCTCAAATTTAAGTGTGGTGAGAAAATACCGCAAACGGCGGATAATATACATTTAAAACTTAAAACGAATTGTGTTTTTATTTCAAATATCGAAAGTCTCAGCAAATATAAATTTTGTTGTGACATTTACCCTGGGCATAGCTGAGCTATCCCAGCCGTTGTTCTGGACTAACCAGAGGTCGTTACACTGTTGCAAAATCAATAAAGATACAAATATTGCTTTCCACAAATAATCGTCATTCATAATAATATTTACACAGTTTACAGTAACATACATTTACCATCATTATTATCATAAATATTACATTAGCTTTGCTTATAAAATAAGTTTTATAAATAAGTTGACAAAGTTATGTTGCTTAAAATGAGTTCACTCATAATTATTATTATAATTATACATATTGTATTATTAAAATAATTATAATGCAATAATATTCAATTAATAATGAAATGCAGCATGGATGAATGCATGTAAATTCAAACCCAGCCGATTTAAGCGCCAACTCTGTATATAAATGAAATGCAAACCAAATGTTAACGTTCAAATGGTTTTAACAGCAACAGCTGTCTCAAAAAAACACAAAACCAAACATAAACGAAATGAACACTTTTATTTACGCTGTTGCTGTTCATTTCTTTGATTTTGCTTTTCAGTGTGTTTCCGACCCCATCTGGCGCATGATCTTTTCGAAACTTTCAGCTAAGAGCAAAACTTCGTCTCTATATTTTAATACTCTTTGATGGGCAGCAGCGGCCGCAGTCGAAATATTTTGTGTGTAAAATCCTGAGTGCAAATATTCTTTCGATCCGTGTGCACAAAGTGTGCACGCTGCTGCTTAGGCTCTGAATTTTGTCGCAGCTGCGAGCGTCGAGCTACGATCGGCTCTATTCGATTTTGTCTTTTCAGCTGCGACTGCTACAGCACATATTGAAAATTAACAGAGCCCAAGCAGCAGCGGCGGCAGCTACTACGAAAATGTAGCGTACTTTTTAAACGCTGAGCTTACCTGTATAATTCTACCATGATTCTACCATGCTTGTGCATCACTTCGGTTCTTGCTTAGGGAGCTTGCTTGCCTTTTTACTCTCACAAAAGTATTCATATTTTTTGTGAGAGCGAAAAACCGCCATCGTTGCTGTTGTTGTGCATAAGCAAACATACACATATAAAGTTGACTTTGTGTTGAACGGTTGTGCGGCCGTTGGTTGTCGAAATGCCGTCGGGAAAACAAATGCGTGAACAACGGATACATACGAATGTGCATTCTGTTGTTCTTTTAATTATTGCGATAGTGTTTGTTTTTAGTTGGTTTTGCAACGCCGACTGAAAAGGAACATATTTATTTTATATATATTATATACAGTTTGTCAAGAGTGTTTTTACAGGGGGAAAAAACATCAAATTTTATGTTTGGTCGCAAAAATATATATTTTTTTAATAAAAAAAACAAATTTTCATATGTTTTGCCTGGCCTCATGCTGTTTCACTCTCACTCACATGCTCCATTGTTATTCTTCATTCCCTTTTGACATGCAAATTTATTTTCCTTACATTGCAAAAAACAAAATAATATTTTAATTGCGCAGAGCGCATTTCAAACTTAAAACTAAGACTCAACTGAGACTGGACTAATACTAAGACTAAGACTGACTCTTACATTTTTCTTTTGCCTACAAGAAACCTCGGCAAGCAGCTTTTTCAAAAACTGCAATTTTGCAGCTCCCACTTAAGCGATTTGGAAATGGATCTGCTTATAGCTTGTAGCAGTGCGGTTGCAGCGACTTTTAGAATTTAGCTTATTAAGCTTATTTGTAGTTCATGGCAAACCATGCATCGAAAATGAAGTATCTTATTACAAGCTGTTAATTTGCTTACAAAGTAAATTTGTTTTTAAACACAATATTAAATGGATGCAAGCCATCACATAACTCTCCCCCCTGTTAAAATGGTTCGTCCCGGACCATTATCGGTTTTCGGATAATTGCTTTAGTGCAATATTTAAAGAGTCTGGTAATGAATCTTGATTCGCCAAATTTTGGCTTGAAATTAGATTTATTGCGCTTTGCCGAAGCCTCCTTAGAAATTTGATTGATTTATAGCTAATTATCAATAAGAAGAACGATATTATAAACGTTATGATGAAACACGACAGTGGATACTAAACGTTATTGAGTTTAGGGACTTAATATACTAATATTTATATTACCAAATGACAGGTCTGAGTTGCTAAAAATTATATATTTGTTGATCTCGTAATCGAGAAATTGATTATGTTGCAAGTAATTTAAAATTTTTCGTGTCGGATTTTCAAAAGTTTTGTTATTTATTTAAATATTGTAACTTAGAAATTAATTCTAGGGAACAAAAGAAGTTTTAAAGCCAGAGCAGCATAGGCCTTCAGGCTGGGTGGTATATAAAATTAAGTAACATATGTTCTTTTTTGTATCACTTAGATTAAGTTATATATACATACATAATATATATAATACATAATCGTAGAATCATTAAAAAGTACTAAAAAAAAACCATTCAGGATGGTACTATTAACAATATTTTGGCCGGTAATTAACACGGCTCCTTCTTGTAGTTCTTCAATTTTTTTGTTTCCCTCTCTTATTCTTGAACAGTTTGCTTTCTGTCCATTTAATAGTTTAATAAAACAATTTTCTTTTTTGGCGATTTGACCGTAATAATTAAATATTTCTTTCTTGAATTTAGTTATTTCACAATATATTTTTTGGGAACGAGCTACCTGATTGCCAATCAGCAATTTACCTTCCTTATTTGCTATGGCCCTAGAGGTGTAAAGCTCGCATGAACTAATCACAACGGGGTATTTAATATATATGACTAATAAATTTTCGTTACGTAGAATTTTAAAACTTACTCCTCAAGCGGGTAGTTATGATTCAGTTTGAAGATAATTGCTAATTTCATAGCAATCAGATCGAATGAGGGAGCTCCAGCTAGTACCTGCATGGCGTCAGTAGAAACTGTACGACATACAGCTACACAGGCACGCAGGATTAGCCGCTGGCAGGACAGTGGGTGCCTCTTGGCGTTTGCTCGTCTCAGCACCAGGGCATACCACACTGAGGCACCAAACAGCGCACAAGGCACCATGAGTCCGGCATATATGGTCCGCTTGTCGCGAGGACTGAGACCCCAGTCGACCCGCAGTACGCGTGCCAAACCGTTAACGATTCCAGCCTACCTATCACGTAGAGACGCGATATGTAGTTGAAAATTAAACCGCTCGGCGACTGTGATGCCCAGGTATCGGCATTTCGCTGCATATGGCAGATTCGATTCAGCAAATCGCATTGCCCTTCAATGGCATGACGGATGTATCGCTGGTGGAGACGGCTACTTCAACTGCGGCGCCCCAAGCACCTACGATGGACATCACTTCGCCGCCTTTCAGCTCCAGAGCATCGAGCGCATTGCCTTCCACGATGAGAAGCAGGTCGTCTGCATACGCTTTGAGCGCACAGTGCGGCTCCAAGCGCTGAAGAAGTAGATCCATCATCAGGTTCCATATAAATGGACCGCTGATGGACCCCTGTGGGAAACCTCGTGTCACCGGAACAGTAACTTCTTCATAACTGCTGACCTTGCTTGCACTCCTGCCAGAGAAGAAACTTCGCCACAAGTTGGCTTCTCTGCATCCTGAGTCAACGATTTGGCGTAGCGCGGCATCCCATTCCAAGTTGTCAAAGGCTCCCTTGAAATCCGCAAAGATTCCGAGCACATATCGCGCTGAGCTGGCCTCGACAGTGCTCAAAACGTGTCTCCAGGCATCCTCCACACAACGTTCTGCTCTGAAGCCGAATTGCCATCTGTTGCCTACCGGCAGCACATCTTTCAAACGATTCACCATTACACCTTCAAGCACTTTTCCAAACACTGGTAACAGGCATATACCACGATAAGAAGCAGGATCGCTCCTGTCCTTATCGGGCCCTTTCAGCAACGCAACCACTCTCGGTCGCTTCCACTCTGCAGGGAAACAGCCTTCAGCCACGCAGCGTGAAAACAGTGCTGTTAGATGCTGGGGGATGGCACACCATATCTGCTTGCAGATAGTGCCGGCGATACCATCGAAGCCAGGCGAGCGTCTGCTCTTCAACCCAGCGACGCAGGCACCAACCTCGTATATTTCGAGAGCTGGAGGAGCACCATCCGGAATGGCAATGGGTGCATCAGACTCTGCAACTGGGAAAAAGTTACGGAGGAGCACTCGCGCACAGTCTTGCCATGTTACGACCAGCCTGCCAACCTAATGAAGTGTACCTATCTCGGTGTTCTTTTAACGTCTTCTGCAAATCTTGAAGATTTGCCTCCATCAGTGTGCTATCCAACGAGGCGTCGCCAGTTCTCCTCCTCCGCCGACAGAATTAGCTTCTTGTATTGGCGTACGGAAATCCGTAGGTCAATAGCAAGTCGCATCGTCGTTGCAACTAAGACGTGCATTCTGGAGCCTGCGCATGAGTCTCCTGACTTCACGGCGCTTGGTACTAAGGCTGGTATTCCACAAAATCACTTTCCTCATGGCTCTTGGCGATCTGCGGCCTAACACTCGATCACACACATCGTGTACAATCAAATGCTTGCTCCTCTGGCGGTGTCTCCGCGACATTCTCCGGTAGTTCAGCTGCCATTCTTACCAATTCATCTCTGAATAATCGCCAACGTGCAGTGCCAACAGTAATAATGCCACAACAGTAATAATGTTGTGGTCAATCATCCACTTTCCAGTCGAATGTGGCCAACATCGACGCTGCATTGTTGACCATCTTAACATCGATGTCACTTCGAGCGCCCGTGATCAGCTGGTGGTAGGTGCACACCTCGGTGTGTATATTCAGCACGTTAGCACGGCTCTCCAAAATCCACTCAGACAGCAGCTCACCCCGGATATGGTTCTGACGCCTCAGCGAGTGCGCTGAGAGCTTGCTGAACCACATGGGGGACGCTGCATTCGCCAAAGATGACTGGATTGCTATTGGCTTGCAGTAGCACCGCATCTAATTACGAGAGGTAAGGCTCCATCTCGAAGTCGAATTGGCAGTATACGGAGCAGAGGAAGATTGTGCCATACCTCCCTGTGACACTCACGCATATGCCAAAATCTGTGGTAAGCAGCGCTATGGGCATACAGATGGCCGAATCGTTCACTTTGCACGCAGCCTAATTTCGCATGTCTGGGTAAAAGCGGCATCTACGTGAGGCTCCTGTATTAGTGCGAACAGATGGCTTGAGTCACGCATCCTGAATCAGAGCTCGATGGTAGCAGCTCGTCCGCGACCACAATTCGCTTGGGTGAAACTAAACATTAATGTTTAGCTTGCACCCTCGCTAGCACTGCTCTGTAAATAGGGCAACTCGCCGAGAGCATGCCATGCCCTGAGGGGAGTCCCTTGAAGCGGCAATCCCGGCAGTTCACCGGATTCGTGCAATTCGCTGCGATGTGGCCCATCTGCCCACACTGGCGGCATACGTCGGTCTTGACCTGGCATTACGCAATCTTGTGGTCGAAGCCCATACTTTTATGACAAGCGTATGTCCTCACTAGCGACCGATAGCGGAAGGCGAGCCACTTGACATATATTCTGTCCTTCTTGTTCAAGATGTCCAATGCTTCCTCACTTAACTCAAGAGTCAAGTTTATCGGGGCATCTTTGGTGACAGCCCAAGGCTTCGTCTCCAAATGAACAGCTTGCTTACATACCGCAGGCGAGAGTTCTTCCTTGAAATTGAGCTCATACAGGTCGCTCATGAACTCCTCAACGGATATGGCCATATCGACGTTGGTCACCGTAATCTTCGGTTTTAGCACCTGGTTTTTTTTTACTTCCACTTGGGGCGCGTGGAAGGCGTTGACGGCTGAGTTGGCGACAGGTGGGGGCGTCGCTTGCGGTCCCGCTGACAGCATACCATTTTCGCAGCCAATGCGATGACGATTTCATCGTAACGGGCTGCAGCGGCGGTAGTCTTCGCCCTGTCCTCCTGCTTGATGTTGATGCCCACGGTCTCGACAAGCGAGTTGTGCATCATAAGCCGCACCTTCCCTATCTCCGCTAATATGGCAGCCATGCCTTCAGCGGCGATCTCCCAACCAGAGAGGCGCGCATGGTTAGCGCTAGCCCTCTGGCGGACGACGGGCACACTTGGTTCAGTGGGAAAGGCAGCGGTGGCAGCAGCGGAGGTCATGGGCGTAGCGGTTGGTAGCGGTATAATGGCAGGGGCAGTGGCTGAGTCGGTCTCAGCTGCGGTCTCTGCGACGTAACGCTTCGGCCGGCATCGGCGAGCTTCGCGACGCCCGCGTCTTTTTGCGCTTCTTCTTCATTTGATCGGGCAACAGAGCGGCAATGTCGCTGCTGTTGCTGCAGCACATGTTGGCAGAGCTAGACATAGCGCCCTCTATAGCTCGTATTCAGCTACGAGCACGTACACAAATGAATAAGTTTACACACGAACCTGTAGCCAAGAGTAGCGAAGACCGGAACCGTAGTCGGGACACGACCCAGAAAGCGACCTCTATCGGTAGAGCGGATACTCGAACCGATAGTCTGGATTCAGACCAGGCGCACTTCGCACTAACTTACACACACGTACACGTACACGTGTATGTTGGCAACGGTAAACGTTCTGTAACGGGAACTTGTTTACGCCAAATGCTCGCACGATTGTTGTTTACTTGTTTTGACAAAAGTAACGGCAACTTGTTTACGAGTTTTTTGCACTGTTTGTTTTCCACACTATGCGCGCACACGATAAGCACGTCTGCTCGCGATCAACGTTGAGACCAAACTGAGAAGATAGGGACAGATAAACCAGATCTTTTCGGAGCTTATTTAACGTGGTATGTTCCATCGCAGGATTTAAAAAACGGTGTTCAAATATGCAACCTGAATGTACATATAACATAATGAGTCTGGATTAATGCGCCAACTAACGCCCCTCAGAGCCATTAGCCGAAACTGATTTTTCTTTGGTTCCAATTCGAAAAGCATACTGTCGGGCATGCATTTCCCCCTTGGTGAGGAGAGAGGTGTATCTATCACCTCTTCTGCTTTATGGCTAGCAGCACCCGGTTGAAGCGCAACACCACGCCGAGCCAATCTGACTCTACCCGCGATTTGGGTATCAACCACAGCCACGACGATACTCCCACAAGGGGGCCGACCTCAATGAGTACGCTTGGACGTATACTTAACCCGTGGTACCGAAATTAAGGGCTCGGCTTGCCCTCCCCTTTCAGTCCCGACAGACTCGGACTTGGGGAACCCCGCCAGTTTTGGCATGATTGCCCGGGACTGGTCACCTATCCGCCTGCGGTGGTCCAATCATTTGCCGACGCCGCATAAATACGACATCGGCAAATGCTGTCAGCAGCCTCATCTTCTCCAGCGGCTCCAGCACTCCAGAAACGATCCAGTGTCCATCCACTTCGTGTATTCCGAGTCCATCAAGGTCCCGCACATCTGCATATAGCGGGCAGACACAAAGAATGTGCAGCCAATCCTCAAGCTCAGCGCCGCATAAGCATGCTGGCGTGTTGCTCAAGCACCTTGTATGCAGGAAAGCGTTAAGCGATCCATGGCCAGTCAGCAAAAATCCGACACGTTGACTAAAACTAAAGTCACGTCTGCTGAAAACGAAGCTTGCATCCGGGATAAAACGGTGAGTGACACGCCCGTGTCGGTCTCCGTCATCCCATCTGTGCTGCCACGCACATAGCAACTCTTCGTCCAGCAGGGCCATTTTTTCCAGAACAACGGTTGGGATAGCTCAGCTATGCCCAGGGTAAATGTCACAACAAAATTTATATTTGCTGAGACTTTCGATATTTGAAATAAAAAGACAATTCGTTTTAAGTTTTAAATGTATATTATCCGCCGTTTGCGGTATTTTCTCACCACACTTAATTTGAGCCGACACGCTCGCTAGATTTACAAGTCTCTCTTTAAACAAATAAATGATTATAAACAAAGGTTTTAAATATTTAACACAATTTAGACAAGGGATAGATAGTAAGATGTTATGTTGATCTTAGTACTAAATATTTAACCTAATTTCCCTCCAAGACCTATGGGTCTGTCTTGGTGGTACGCTATCCAGATAAAAATCCTGAAAGCAAACGTTTCTCTCTTAACGAGACGCTTATCCAGATATAAAATCCTGATAGCAAAACGTTTCTTTATTATGGAGATGATTTCTAAGTCTTACGTAATTTAGATCTACGCCTCTTGGCGATACGCTCACCCAGAGGTTTGTCCTGGTGGCAAAACGTCTTCTCGAGGATGGATACGGACGCAGTAACTCCTTTCTTGCTTCTGTGCAAGGCTTTATCTCATTAGCTTTCCCCGCATACGCCTTAAAATTAGCGCACTGACTTTATTTTATTAATTTTTCACTGCAATAATTTAAGCTATTTGCTTCTCTTCAGACCTGTGGTGTCACAAGCTCTGTCACTTCACTGTTTTCCTGCACTTCTTATATTTCTCTTGATAACTTGTTCACTTAGTTATTTCGGCGATTTTTTTCCGTCTCATCTGGCTGACTGACGATTAACTGACGCTTCACTGACTGACCCAGATTTGGCTGTTGATCCGCCTTATATAGGCACATGATCGCCGCCAAATCCTGGAATTCCCGCCCAAACCTATACTACTAACTCCTAAACTGTACTCTGCTTATCTAACTACCTATTCTCCCTAAAAAGACAGAGTACGCCCTACCCGCAACTATCCCTATTTCCTACTCTACACTCACACCTATGCACTACTACTTTCTCCTATTCACTAATACTCCTACCTATTAACCGCGCCAAAATCCCGGCCGCTATCTTTTCCCTAGTATTGGTGGCTTTTTTATACTAATACTAGCGCGACTCAAGCGCGCCAAAACTGCTGCCGCTATCCTTTGCTAGTGTGAGTACTCTCTCCAGCCCTTGTTGGTATTGGTGAGAGTACTTTCACCAAGCTGTCCAAGCAGTGTCCCTATGGCCCTATTGGCAAAACTAGCTAACGTTGTGAGGTGGCGATTTGCCTCCTCACACTCCCCCCTTTCTTCGGGAAACAAAAAAACGAGGAAAAAAAAAGTGTGTGGCCTGAAACCATTGTAGTTTCGGCTGTGACTCCACCAAGTGGCATGGCGCCCGCGGCTAGTTGCACCGCCCCTGCGGTTCCTCCTCGCGAGCTGAGCGTCACTCGCCATCCTTTGTTCGCCCTTACCTGTGCCATAAGTCGGACCCAGATCAAGCGGCGCAACAGCCTCCCAAAACGTTCTGCTGCCTCCCCTCAATGGGAGAATAGCCAGATACGTTGCTTACCTTTGCTGGTCCCCGTGCTCCCTCTTTCGGAGTCAATGGCCAACGCAGCAAAGGTCATAAAACTATTCTCGCTGCACACTACTCTGGATGCTCCACCAGCCATCCCTAAGTGCAGCTCTGCTCATTTTCGTACCCCTAGCGCGTCCCAGTAACCACTCGGCTTCGCCCGCCGCTAACTAAGTACATCGGCATGCCTATTTTACCCAATCTAACTTTTCCTTGATTTTTTTTTCCTCTTTTTTTCCTTCCTTTTCCTACCTTTTATTAACACATTATACAACCAAACAAACCTCGCCCTACCTATTTTCCCACCAATATCACCCTAATCTTTTTACCCTATTAACAATAACCTTGTGCCCACTGTGCACAGTTCAAACCTAAGCTGTTAATGTTGTTAACTATCAGCCAGCTTTTGTTGCCCTATCCCCTACTGTTGGCTAATGCCCTTGCGCAGCGTTGCCACTATGCGTCGGCGCGGTTGGCAACGCCGTGTCTGCTGTTTGGTAGCTAAAAGAAGTTAATCACTAAAACGCATGGCTGCCCTACCTGGTAAGTATTTTTGCAAAAGGTAAAAAAAACTATTAATAATTGTTTTCGTCTTTCTAGACCTGTTGAAATTCGTTGCTATTGGGGCCTGCTACCTCCCTATGACTGCGGCATCCCCGATAACTATTTGTTCTGTCATTGGCAGCCTAGTGCCAATTTTCCTTTATATGGCTTCCCCGTTTCCCCAGGTTAGTATCAAATTCAAATCTTCAATTTTAATTGTCTAAAATTTCCCGTTTCCTTCCTAGTGCTGGTCAAATCACCTTACATAGGGATCTACCACCCGTCCGGGTTTATTTAGATGCTATCCGCCCAATATTGTAGATGCTGCAGCCTTGCCCGAAATCGTGCGTTTCTGCCTCGGCATGCAGCTGTTCTCTACCCTCCGCCTAAGCCCCGCGCTGGACCCGGCTAGTACATATGTTGTGTATTACACCTTTAAAATTAAATGCGACCGGCAGCTTCAAGTGCTAAATTTTTATTGTTCCTTTATTCCATTTCTTTTCGTTTTATAACTTCCACTTTCTTATTACTAACGTATTGTACATAAAGAGAGTTGCCAGATATCAATTAGTACTTTTATATAATCAGTATTAAAATACCAGTGGATATCTAACACGCCCCTTCTTAAGGTTGCTTACATAATACAAACAAATTATAAATTACAGAATACTGAATGGATTACATTATGATTAAGTTCTTACATTCATCTTTGTTTTCATTAATTTTTAAATACTTTTCCATCTTTACGTGGTCTCAATTGTCTCATGGCTTGTGACTGTTCATCAGGTATATCATCATTTTCATTACTACAAACTTGTTCATCTTCATGGTTTTCGCTTATGACATTGGTGTCCTGCTCACACACCTCAGCTGCATCATTTGTATTCAAATCGTTGTCTTTTATTTGATCTAGGTGTCTCTTGATGGTTCTATCATTGTGAGTAAGAATGCAACAATACGATCGAGGCCCTAGTTTGTCTTTGATAGTTGCCTGAGTCCAACTTGCTTTATTTGGGTTTTTGTAGTCTCTAACCATAACCTTCTGACCTTTCGTGAATTCTGAATTACGCTTCCCTTTGTAATTTCTAACACTTTTTTTCTGATTTTCGACTATGCATTCTCTTACTAAAGGTGGTCTGAGCCGACTGAATCTTGTCTTTAATGCTCTGCCAAAAAATAATTTTGCAGGCGATTCTCCAGTGGTACAGTGTGTAGTATTGCGGTAATCAATTAGGAATCGGTTTACTACCATCTTAATATCACAATTTGAGTTTATTTTTATGTTCGCATAAATAGACTTTTTTAAGGGCTTAACAAAACTCTCTGCTTGGCCATTTGTAGATGGATGTCCTGGTGCTGTCAATATGTGCTTAATGCCATTGTTAGCTAAGAAATTCTGAAATTCCTCTGAAGTAAACTGCCTTCCATTATCACTTACTACCACATCTACTATGCCATATCGACAAAACAGCTCTCTCAACTTAGCTACAGTAAACGAAGTTGTTATATCTTTGGTTTTAAACACTTCTACCCATTTTGAAAAATGAGTCGACAATGATAAATAAATAATAATTTTTAATTGGCCCTGCAAAATCAATGTGGATTCTTTGCCACACCGAATCGGTTGGTTTCCACGGAATTAATACACTTTTTTTTGGGCTTGGCTGCAATTCTTGACATGGCGTACAATTTTTGATTAAATGCTCAATGTCTTTATCCATTGCAGGCCACCAAATGTAGGAACGCGCAAACATTATAGTTTTCACTATCCCCAAATGTGATAAGTGAAATTCACTTAAAATTCGTTTTCTTAGTTTAGAAGGAACTACAACTCTATAGCCCCATAGGATACAGTCGTATTCAATTGAAAGTTCATATGCTTTTGAAACAAAAGCTGAAAACTGATCTCCTTTTAATTTAAAAATTGTACCGTCTTTAATGGCTGCACTGACTTTTGATAAAACAGGATCTCGATTCGTTTCTCGAGCAATATCCTTGAAATTTATTTTGAAAATATTATTTGACTGAATCAAATTGACATGATTATATTCTGAAACCTCTCTAACATATGAAACTTGTGGAATTCTTGACAAGCCATCAGCTATATTTAATGATCCTTTTATATATTCTACGGAGTAATTGAATCCTGATAAAATTAAAGCCCATCTCTGCATGCGAGCAGATGCCATTAATGGTAACCCTTTAGTTTCTCCAAATATACCCAATAATGGTTTGTGGTCAGTTCGTAAAACGAATTTATTGCCAACAAGGTACTGTCTCAGTTTAGTTACTGAAAAAATTATTGCAAGCGCTTCTTTTTCAATAGTGCTATAATTACACTCACTTTTGGTTAATGCCCTTGAAACAAACGCAATAGGTTTTAAAACATTTTCAATTCTGTGTGAAAGCACCCCAGAAACTGCGCTATTACTTGCATCTGTTGTTAAAATAATTGGTAGGTTTGGATTATAGTGAGTTAACACTTGATCCGAAGTGATTTCATTTTTTATGATAGCGTACGATTTTTCACATTTTTGTGTCCAAATAAACTTTTTATCTTTGCGAAGCAGTTCGTATAAAGGATTCATCTTGTTAGCAAAACCGTTAATGAATTTGGAATAATAATTTACCATTCCAATAAAAGCTCTAAGCTCAGAAACATTTTTCGGACTAGGTGCTAAGAGCAAACTGGCAGTCCTTTCCTTGCTTTTACTTAAGCCATTTCTATCAATATGAAATCCTAGATATGTTATTTTTTGTTGAAAGAACTCGCACTTTTCTAAATTAAGTCTTAAGCCAGCTTCTTTAAGTTTCCCTAAAACTTGTCTTAAATTTGACATGTGCTCTTGCATGTTTTTCCCAGTCACCGTTATGCCATCCTGATATACTACCACGCCCTGGATATTCCTCATTAAATTCTCCATTGTCTTTTGGAAAATTGCTGCAGCTATCTTTATGCCAAAAGGTAAACGCTTCACCTTCATAAGCCCTATATGAGTGCTCCAAGTACATAAAAGCTGAGACTGTTCATCCAACTGTAGCTGGTTATAAGCATTGCACAAATCTAGCTTAGAAAACAGCTGACCTCCCTCCAAAGGCGCGAAAATTCGTCGATCCTAGGTAAGGGGTATTTAAAATCTATCAATACTTTATTAAGAGTGACTTTATAGTCTGCGCAAATCCTTAAATCGCCGTTTGGCTTTAATATTGGGACCAATGGTGTTCCCCAATCAGAACTATCTACCTGTTCAATAACATCATCATCAATAATTTTTCGCAATTTTTCTTCAATCTTTGATTTCCATGCTAATGGTAGTGGTCTAGGCTTGAAAAATACAGGTTTCGCGTTTTCATTAATTTCTAAATGTATTTTGCCAAAGTTGTAGCAACCCAACTCATTTTTAAACACTTCAAAAAATTCCGATTTAATCTGGTCTGTACCAACAACTTGCTTTTTATTAGTGTTAATATTCCTAACTTGCACCAAATCAAAACTAAATGCCCTTAAAAATGATCTACCTAACAATGGTGGACTATTCGTTTCAGTGACAACAATAACAATTTTCTTCTTGTCACCTCGATACGTTATGTCTGCATCGTACTCACCAATAACAGACACTTCATCATTGTTGTATGTGGTGTAAGGCATTTGACATACTCTTAGTGGCTTCTTATTCATTGTCTTATCATAAAACGATTTAGATACCAATGTGCAAGGAGCACCTGTATCACAAGCAATATCCATGAGACAACCATCAATGTCAACAGTTAAAAAGTACACCTCGCCAGAAGACTTTGGAGACACACTGTATATAGAGGATTCAAAATTATTATTATTATAAGTACAATATGAATTTTTATTCGATACAAAATTTACTGTTTTATGGCCCTTTGACCGACACACTGATGCTAAATGCCCCATCCTGCCACAAGAGTTACATTTGCAATATTTATATTTGCAATCATTAGAATAATGATTGCGCCATCCGCAATGATTGCATGGTCTATTCGATTCTCTGCCGCCGTCGCTGCTTCTGTTGTTGCTGCCTCTGCCGCTGCTTCTGTTGTCGCTGCTTCTGTTAGTTGAGCCTTTTCCGTCTCTTTTAATTGAGTGCTTCAAATGCACCGTATTGGACTGTCTGCCTTTTATGTAGCTTATTCCGTTGTCCGTGTCCTTAGTTGCAATTTTTGTCTCCATTATCATTGCTTTCTTTAACGCATCACTTAACGTTAGTTTTTCGTCTTCTTCACATATGCCCTCAAAGATTTTTGTTGGTAGGCTCATGACAAATTGATTTAATACAAATGCTTCTAAAACATCGCCAAATTTGCATTTTAAAGCCAATTGCTTTACACGAGCAAACCATTCTGCCACAGTCTCATTATCGCTCATTATTGACGAATGAAACTTTTTACGCTCACGGAAAATAATTGTTGGTGGAGTATAATGTTGGCTTAAAATTGAGCACAAATCTTTATACGTTTTTGACACTGGCGAATCTGGACTGCATAAGCTGTGTAATACACTATATGCTGCAGTACCAATTGACTTTAATAAAGTCGCCTTTTTTGCGTTGTCTGTGGTACAATTTACTTCGCAAAAGTGAATATCCAATTTTTCTTTCCAAATCTCGAAGGTTTCGCAGTTTGGTGAAAATTCCGGAACACTTGCAGTTTGGTAAAAATTTGTTATTGGAGCGGTAGCCATTTTTTTTTTAAATGTTTTTTGCACTTTGTATATAATTTTGTATTACAAAATTCTCTTTGAATTGTCTTTTCACTTTGTTTGTTAATTCGTATTACGAATTTTTGTTAATTTTATTGTTTAATTTGAAATGTTTTGTTTAACAACACTGCGGTATATTATACGCACAATCTATTTGATTTTTGTTAAACTTTTTTGTCTTTTTTTTTTTTTATATCCTCGTCGCCAATTTGTTGTGTATTACACCTTTAAAATTAAATGCGACCGGCAGCTTCAAGTGCTAAATTCTTATTGTTCCTTTATTCCATTTCTTTTCGTTTTATAACTTCCACTTTCTTATTACTAACGTATTGTACATAAAGAGAGTTGCCAGATATCAATTAGTACTTTTATATAATCAGTATTAAAATACCGGTGGATATCTAACAACATACATACATACTATGTTTTACTAACTTTATTTCCTTTTTTTTTCTCGGACCGGAGTCGCCGCCACCGCCTAGAAGACATCTCTAGCCTCTATTCGGTTCATCAAGTGCAAATTTTTTTTTTTAAATTTTTAATATCGTGAATTTTCATATAAAAAAAAAATAAAAACCAAAAGATGGCGAACGTTAAAGTCGGGCGCAGACGACTTTGGGATACCCTGTACCACCTCATTGCAATTAAGTCCGACATATTGGTTAAGACCTCCAAAAGACATAATTTATTCGGCAAATTTGGCTACGATATTTTCATAAATAAACAGAAATCAGTCGAATTTTACACCAAAAATTTTTTTTTGACCGATCGGTCCTATGGCGACTATATGATATAGTCAACCGATTTTGATCAAATTTGGTACAGTGCTTCGGACCTCTCTCTTCGGACCGAGTGCCAAATTTGGTTACAATATCTTCACAAACAAACAAAATACAACGAATTTTGTACAAAACTCGATTTTTTGACCGATTGGTCCTATGGGAGCTATATGATATAGTCAACCGATTTTGATCAAATTTGGTACAGTGCTTGGGAACTCTAAAAAACTTCTAATTGCCAAATTTGGTTACAATATCTTCACAAACAAACAAAATACAACGAATTTTGTACAAAACTCGATTTTTTGACCGATTGGTCCTATGGGAGCTATATGATATAGTCAACCGATTTTGATCAAATTTGGTACAGTGCTTGGGAACTCTAAAAAACTTCTTAATGCCAAATGTGGTTACGGTATCTTCACAAATAAACGAAACACAACGAATTTTGTACAAAACACGATTTTTTCGACCGATTGGTCCTATGGGAGCTATATGATATAGTCAACCGATTTTGATCAAATTTGGTACAGTGCTTGGGAACTCTAAAAAACTTCTTATTGCCAAATTTGGTTACAATATCTTCACAAATAAACGAAACACAACGAATTTTGTACAAAACACGATTTTTTGACCGATTGGTCCTATGGGAGCTATATGATATAGTCAACCGATTTTGATCAAATTTGGTACAGTGCTTGGGAACTGTAAAAAACTTCTTATTGCCAAATGTGGTTACGGTATCTTCACAAATAAACGAAACACAACGCATTTTGTACAAAAAACTAATTTTCGACCGATCGATCCTATGGGAGCTATATGATATAGTCAACCGATTTTGATAAAATTTGGTACAGTGCTGGGGGTCTCTAAAAAACTTCCGATCGCCAAATTTGGTTATGATATCTTCATAAACAAACGAATTATCCATCTAAAACTTTTGATTTTTTTCGAGGTCCTCTGAAACACCCCTATGGGAGCTATATAATGTAATCCCGATATCAAAAAAATAAAATAAACTTGTCTCCTATGGATTAATAAGGGATCTTATCTGAAAGTTTGGTTGCTCTAGCTCTTACCATCTCTGAGATCTAGGCGTTCATACGGACAGACGGACAGACGGACAGACGGACAGACGGACAGACGGACATGGGTATATCGACTTCTCTAGTCACACTGATCATACTTTAGGTAACTTTGGGGGGTCTCCGACTTCTCCTTCTGTACGTTACATACATTTTCGGCTTGCACAAACACAATATACCCTTTGTACCATACGGTACAGGGTATAAAAATAAAAACCTAGTGCTGTGCTCTTGTGTGAGTGTGCCTCCGTATGTTTATTTTCATACTTAAATAAAGAATTTGCTGCCGCTGTTTTTCTTTCCCTCTTTTTTTTTCCTTTTTTTTTTGTTTTCTAATGAATAACATCAACTTTTCTTCCTTCGATTTAGTTTTATTCCTTTTTCAAATTCATTTTATAAACATTAAACTATTATTATTATAATCCTGGCTTGTCTTTTTTTTCCCTCTTACATTTCTGGCCTTTGGGCCAGAATGAAAACTCTTATGTCTCCACTCTGGCTCCAACGAACTCTGTACCTTTTCCCGTTACTGCTCACTAATTGACCACCTACCCCTATTGGTGGGCCTCGTAGGAGCCTCTGCCGTACCACCTCCAGGACCGCCTCGCCTCGTCGGCCACCAACCGCCAGCGCCTCCTTGGTACCGCTGCCCTCTGTTGCTGCTCCAACGACTCGCGCAAGCGCGCTAGCCGCTCTTGGGCTACGTTGCGCAGTCGTCGGGCGTAGCGTTGCTCGGCGCTCGTACGCCGCTCTTCCCCTTCCTGTCGCACCTGCTGGTCCGCGCGTGCCGGATGTGGCCTCATCCTCCTGGGTGGTTGCTGGTGTCGTTGCTGCTGCTGCTGTTGTTGGCGCGGCTGCTGCTGTTGTTGGCGCTGCTGCTGCTGTTGGCGCGGCTGCTGCTTTTGTTGGCGCGTCTGCTGCTTTTGTTGGCGCTGCTGCTGCTGTTGGCGCGGCTGCTGCTTTTGTTGGTGCGGCTGTTGCTTTTGTTGGTGCGGCTGCTGCTTTTGCCGGCGCGGCTGTTGCTGCTTCGCCTCGAACCTTTTGAGGGGGTCCCTCACATTGGGCACGCCCTGGTATTTCTACCAGCCGGACACCCCCGCAACCCGACACTTTCGGGAAACTAAATGTTTCCAGCATGATGAAGTGCCAAATGCGCCACCGATCCGTCAGCCATTTCTGGTGGCGCTCCAAAAGCACCAGGCAAAGCCTGCCGCCTTCGCTGTCATTGGAGCTTATTGTCACCACCGAGATGGCGTCCTCCGTGTCTGTCTCCATAAGCTGGGGTACCTCGCTAGGTCCGCGACCGCCTTGCGCCTCCTCGGCTATAGGCCCTGTCGCGCCTTCGCCCGGTCCACGTGGGTCACGTTCATGTTCCTCCTCCATGTTCAACTTAATTTGCGTGCTTTCCATCACGTTTGCCTGTTCACTTTTAAATGACCGCTGCTAACGTAGATCATGGCATTTAAAGTGGGAAGTTGCTGCTGCTGAGCCGAGTGGAGAGCCGTGGCAAATGTCCTTACGGTGCCTCTCCAGCTATCCCCTCACTCACCCTACACATACGAGTTCTCGTTTTTGAGTGACTCGCATCTGTGTGTGTATGTCTCCCGCACTTATGTTCCGTTTGGTCATCTATTTGAATATACATACAATATATTCAAACATACTAACGTAAAAGTGCATACATGGTATCCGCTAACGTTGGGTCTACAGTTGTCGGCTTCCCGCTACTGTATCTGGGCCGACCGGAGCGAATCAATGCCAATCCCTTGGATTTGGCCATTGCCTGTCTCGACGGTGCTGCTCACGAGTAGTCCGGGCGCCACAACGTCGCCCAATGCCGCGTACCATTCGACTAGGCGTACCCTCTGCCACCCAATGAACACCTTCCGGATGTCGGACTCGTTTCTCGGATCTCGTTCTCCGCCATCGTCGTTATTGCACTATCACCATTTAACACGGCTGTGCTCCGACTCACGACACTAAGTTTCACTCAACTGCACTCACTTTCTTGACTGACTTGACTCCACTGCACTGACTCTCTTAATGGCTCCCGATTTGGCTGCTGAACGCCTTATATAGGCCTTGATCGCCGCCAAATCCCTAAATTCCCGCCCAAACTTATACAGCTGAAACATAAACGGTACTCTGTTTATCTAGATACCTATCCTTATAGATGAAACAGAGTCCACCGTATCCTACAATATCCCTATCACCTACTCTACACCCTTACGTAAACGCTAACACAGATGCATAAGCAGCGCGCCAACTCTGAGGCTGTTATACGTAAGTCGGTGTTGTTAAGAGTGAAAACCACGCGCTTTCTTCGCTACTCTCACTCAACAACTACCCTGTAGGAATTTTAGGGAAATTAAAAAAAAATAAAACTTCAACCTAGCCCAAATGAAAAAAAAAAAATCTGTAGTTCCTCTCGAAAGCTGCTTGACTTCGCGCTCTCAGCCAGTTATCGAGTTCTGTAGCAGCGAGCTTTCTGCCCATATCGGTGTTGCCACCCGTTACTACCACTCACCCACTGTCGCTGATCGCGAGTGATTGTCAAAGCTGGAAGAGGAAGCATGACATTTGATAACGTCAACAAAGTAAATAAATGCAACCTCTCGAGACCAAGGCTTTGTTGATGTTATCGCTACCTGAAATTACCCCGGCAAGTTTTCCCTTCTCTTTTTTCCTAAATTAACTTAAAATTTTTTTTTTTTTTATTGACTCCAGTTTTATTTTTTTTTCAACGTTGTTTGAACACCCTGCACTCCCCAAAGTGGTTCCAGCGGATACGGTACCGTATCCGCTGCGCCGTCACCAACATGCTGGAGCGCTGGCCAACTACGCGACTGCTGGCTATCCGCCTGCGTATCGCCGCCAGTACCGCTCCGGGCCAGTGCGCCTCCTCGACCAGCTGCCAATTTGTTTCGGTGCGGCGTGCCTGCTCCAATTGCCGTCGCACCGCCTCCAGTCGCCTTTGCGCTTCCCGCTCCAGTTGCCGCAGGTGCAGCTCCCGTTCGCGGCGTACGCCTGCCGCGCGCCGTGACGCTGCCGCTTCTTCCCTTCGCAACTCGGCCCACAGTCGCTCTAGGCGTGACTGAGCCGGTTGCCCACGAGAGCGGTGCTCTGGCGTTCGAGGGCGCCTGGGTTGTTGCTGTTGCTGCCGTTGTTGTGTCCGCGCTTGTTGCTGCGCCTGGTGCTGTTGCGTCAGCTGCTGTGCCAGCGCCCGTTGCTGCTGCTGTTGCGCTGCTTGCTGCTGTTGTTGCGCCTGTTGTCGCGCCAGCGCCTGTTGCTGCTGCTGCTGCGCTGCTTGCTGCTCCTGCGCCTGTTGCTGCGCCTGCGCCTGTTGCTGCTCTTGCTGCTGTTGCTGCTGGTGCAGCCACTGTGCCGTTGCCGCCTGCGCCTGTTGCCGCGCCCGCGCCTGTTGCTGCTCTTGCTGCTGTTGCTGCGCCTGCGCCTGTTGCTGCTCTTGCTGCTGTTGCTGCGCTTGCTGCTGTTGCTGCTCTTGCTGCTGTTGCTGCGCTTGCTGCTCTTGCTGCTGTTGCTGCGCTTGCTGCTCTTGCTGCGCTTGCTGCTGTTGCTGCGCTTGCTGCTCTTGCTGCTGTTGCTGTTGGTGCAGCCACTGTGCCGTTGCCGCCGCCCTGGCCAAATCTGGCTCATTGGGCTCCCTACTTTGGCGCGGTGTGTTTGGCAGCTCTGTCAGCCGCACTCCGCCGCAACCCGAAGTATTGGCTCGGACCCGCACGTCGGTGGTCTCGACTTTCGTGAAAATCCACCACTTGCCGTCCAGCCGGTAGGTGGTTTTCACATCGCGAGACACGCCGTTTTCGTGGCCGTCGTCCGAACTCAGCGCTATGGCGGAGTGCGCCGACGACAGCTCCATGTCGAGCACATCGTCCAGATCGGAGTCCGGCCCTCCCAATAGGGCTTCCTCTGTCATTGCTGACGGAGACGCCCTACCTGCGGATGGCCGGATAGGCAGGCACGCTCTCATGCTCCCACGCACATTTCACACATATTCATTTCGGCGTTTTATTTCTCCACGCTCTCATGTTCGCTTACACACATACGTAACACTTTGCCTCTCATCCGCCTTAGCCAATCACAGCTTCCCGTCACCACTAGATCTCCGTTTACTCACGTAAGACGTTTTAGTTTGTGACGTAAGCCGTTTTATTTATTGGCGTAAGCTCGTTGGACTTTTTTTTTTTTTTTTTTCAAATTAGAGCGCCAGAATTTTGTATAAGTGGCGTAGGGCGAAAGCTTATTAAAGTAAAATTTTGCGTGTCTGAGAACTGTAGTCCCGCCTTTCCATCCCGGCTTGGATCTTCCAATCCTCAACCTGTACTCGTGCATGCGCTATTATGTCTAATAGCCAGCCGAGCACTCTGGAGGAGGATTCTGCGCGTCTCATTATTTTCCTCTGCTACAACAGAACTCAAAACTTGCGAAATTTACCCGTGTGTAAACTTCCCGACTAGTCAAAATTATTACAGAGTCCCTGCTCGGGCGCCAGTTGTAACGACCTCCGGTTTGTCCGGAACAACGGCTGGGATAGCTCAGCTATGCCCAGGGTAAATGTCACAACGAATTTATATTCGCTGAGACTCTGTAATAAAATTGAGAACGCCGGGCTTTTTTTAAGTTTTGTTCTTATTGTCTTTATTATTCGCCTTTCTCGGCTTATTGCGCGTATACATATATTCTCGTCATACTTATAGGGCCGCAGTTTCTCGCCCACTAAACAGTTTATGTTCTTAACATTAGTTTGGCTGACTCACCGGTTCTCTCGTCGTTCCCACCAAGGCCTTCACCGGCCAGACAGCGCACTGTCTGGGTATCCGCTAACGTTGGGTCTACATTGTCGGCTTCCCGCTACTGTGTCTGGGCCGATCCGAGCGCATCAATGCCAACCTTTAGATTTGGCCATTTCCTGCCTCGCCGGCGCCGCTCACGAGTAGTCCGGGCGCCACAACGTCGCCCAATGCCGCGTACCATTCGACTAGGCGCATCCTCTGCCGCCTAATGAACACCTTCCGATGTCGGACTCGTTACTCGGTCTCGTTCCCCGCCATCTCGTTATTGCACTATCACCTTATAACACGGCTGTGCCCGACTCACGACACTAGTTTCACTTGACTGCACTCACTTTCTTGACTGACTTGCTCCACTGCACTGACTCTTTAATCTCCCGATTTGGCTGCTGAACGCCTTATATAGGCCTTGATCGCCGCCAAAACAATTTATATTCGCTGAGACTCTGTAATTAAGAGTTGAGAACGCCGGGCTTGTTTTTTAAGTTTTGTTCTTATTGTCTTTATTATTCGCCTTTCTCGGCTTATTGCACGTATACATATATTCTCGTCATACTTATAGGGCCGCAGTTTCTCGCCCACTAAACAGTTTATGTTCTTAATATTAGTTTGGCTGACTCACCGGTTCTCTCGTCGTTCTCACCCAAGGCCTTCACCGGCCAGACTATCGCACTGTCTGGGTATCCGCTAACGTTGGGTCTACAGTTGTCGGCTTCCCGCTACTGTATCTGGGCCGATCCGAGCGCATCAATGCCAATCCCTTGGATTTGGCCATTGCCTGCCTCGACGGTGCCGCTCACGAGTAGTCCGGGCGCCACAACGTCGCCCAATGCCGCGTACCATTCGACTAGGCGTATCCTCTGCCACCCAATGAACACCTTCCGGATGTCGGACTCGTTTCTCGGTGTCCGCCTAAGTCGGCACAACACCTCCCGAGACCCAAGGCTTTGTTGATGTTATCGCTACCTGAAATTACCCCGGCAAGTTTTCCCTTCTCTTTTTTCCTAAATTAACTTTAAACCTCTTTTTTTTTATTGACTCCAGTTTTATTTTTTTTTCAACGTTGTTTGAACACCCTGACTCCCCAAAGTGGTTCCAGCGGATACGGTACCGTATCCGCTGCGCCGTCACCAACATGCTGGAGCGCTGGCCAACTACGCGACTGCTGGCTATCCGCCTGCGTATCGCCGCCAGTACCGCTCCGTGGCAGTGCGCCTCCTCGACCAGCTGCCAATTTGTTTCGGTGCGGCGTGCCTGCTCCAATTGCCGTCGCACCGCCTCCAGTCGCCTTTGCGCTTCCCGCTCCAGTTGCCGCAGGTGCAGCTCCCGTTCGCGGCGTACGCCTGCCACGCGCCGTGACGCTGCCGCCTCTTCCCGTCGCAACTCGGCCCTCAGTCGCTCTAGGCGTGACTGAGCCGGTTGCCCACGAGAGCGGTGCTCTGGCGTTCGAGGGTGCCTGGGTTGTTGCTGTTGCCGTCGTTGTTGCGTCTGCGCTTGTTGCTGCGCCTGGTGCTGTTGCGTCTGCTGCTGTGCCAGCGCCTGTTGCTGCTGCTGTTGCGCTGCTTGCTGCTGTTGTTGTTGTTGGTAACGACTTCTCGGTGCACCACGTAAGTGGATTGTCAGGTTTATGGAAAAAAAGAATAGGAGAAAGTTAGAAAAGTTATAGTACATTAGAGAGTAACCCTGTCCAACTCGAGGAAGCGAGCTGCCTCGGTCGGATTTGTTCAGAGGGATGAAGGCGTGAGCCCGGTGCGTTTCGCTGGACACATAAAGAGATGTTGTGTGTTGTGGGGGCTGTTGCCACAGTGTGGACAAACATCAGCCACCTCTGGGTTGACTCTCGCCAGGTAGCTGTTTAGTAGCTTTGAATATCCTGAGCGGAGTTGGGACAAGGCAGTTCTTTGCTGCCTTGGGAGTGATTTTTCGGACGGATCTATAGGGGGAGGCTTGAAGCCTAAGACTGGGTTCGGTCTAGAATTTGTAATAAAATTACCCACTGACTCCGTGTGGATAATTTGGAGTCTGTCCTTTATTGGAATTGGAAGTTGAGCTACATTCGAAACGGCAGGTAGCTCACTGCGGATGTCTAGTCGGACAGGTCTAGGTCTCTCTGACAATGGATTTTGGAAGGTGTTGTGATTTGGGTGTGTGGGTAGGGTTGAATTTATGAGGAATTGTCTAGACAGCATACGGCAGTGGTCACGTACGGGTAGGATGCCCACTTCTTGGTGGAGATGGTCGCCATGCACGATTGCATGGCAACCCGTAGCTACCCTAAGGGCTGCATTTTGTACAGTCTGGAGGTTCCTCCATTGTGTATCACTATTGGCAGGAGTCCAGACTGGCGACGCGTAGTCAAGAAGTGGGCGTCCTATTGCTTTGTAGGTAGTAGTAATTATTTCCTTATCTTTGCCCCAGGTACTACCGGCTAAGGCTTTAAGAATTCTGTTTCTTCCACGGACTTTTTTGGCAACTCCTTCCGAGTGCTTGGCAAACTGGAAGAGGTTGTCGAAGACGACACCAAGAATTTTGGGATATCTCTCAGTGGGGATAGTACGGCCGTTTGAGATGATATTGAGGTCGAGGGAGACCTCCTTTGTCCAAGTGGTGAACAGTGTGGCAGAGGATTTTGATTCTGAGAGGCTGAGGTTTCGGTCAGCGAAGAAGTTTGCTAACGTTGGGAGATATTGATTGATGCGCTCTTCAATTACTTGTATGTCACGGTGAGAGGCTACTATAGAACAGTCATCTGCATACGAAACTAGTTTGATCCCTTCGGGAGGGGTCGGCATCTTGGAAAGGTAATAGTTAAAGAGGATCGGAGAGAGGACTCCACCTTGAGGGACACCTTGCTTACATTTTCTAAATTTTGATGAGGTCCCGCGAAACTCAACAAAAGATTGCCGTCCGGCCATGTATATAGCAAGCCAACGTTTGATATTAGGGGATAGGGTTGATTGAAAAATATCCTGGAGGAGTTGGCCATGGTTGACGGTGTCAAAGGCCTTTGAGAGGTCAAGGGCAACCAGGATGGAACGTTTGTGGGGCCGTTTGCTGTTTAGACTTTCAGCAATATGGGTAGACAGCTCACATAGAGCTGTTGTAGTGCTCCTGCCAGCACGAAAACCATGCTGGTGGTCTGCAAGGGGAAGGGATTCGCAAAGGGAGGGAAGGAGCAGTGATTCAAGGATTTTAATCACTGGTGATAGGAGGGTGATTGGGCGGTAGGATGAGCCTAGATTTGTGGGTTTGCCGGGTTTGGGAACCGGGACTATTTTGCCAGTCTGCCAGATGTCAGGGATCTGGAGGTCAGCTAGACAGGCATTAAAGGTTTTAGAAAGATACTCAACGCCGGCTAGTCCGATACGTTTGAGCATCACTGTGGCAATACCATCGGGACCTATGGCCGTGGAGTTTTTGGCCTCTTTGATGGCTTGCGCTACTTGCCCTGGTGTGAAAGAGAGCGGTGCTACGTTGGGTAGGGCACGAAGATGGCGATTTGAGCTGCGGAAACGGCTATCGGTGGTTGGTGGGTGTTCCACAAATTGTCTGCAAAAGGAGGCCGCACAGTTTTGGGGAGTTGCTGGGGTGGAGTTACCAAAGGAGATTTGAACTTGGTCGCTCCTCCGCGGACTGGTCAGACTTTTGATGGTCTGCCATAGTTTGGCCGAGCCTGCTGACAGATCCCCTAGCTGCTGGATCCATTTATCACGGCGATAGTTAGATACTATCTCCGTGATACTGTCACCCAGCACCTTTATGCGGGGGTCTGCAGCATTGCGTTTCCGTAGTTCGTCCCGCTCTTCCGCTAGGCGGGAGGCCTCAGGCGGAAAGTTTGGGACAATTTTGGGAATCCTACCAGCGGGAATGCAAGTTTTTGCCACACTTGTGAGGATCTTACGAATGTTTCGTTCGCCTTCGAAAACATTTCGCGGTGGGGGAAGGGATGCAAAGGACGCGTTGGCCATCTGCTCAAATCGGTCCCAGTCAGCTTTGCGAAAGTTGATGTAAGTGCGACGCTCAGGGGTAATGAACGCCTCACTCCCATCAACCCTCACAGTGATCGGGACGTGATCTGAGTTTAGGGCAACGTCTGCGTGCCAGCTGGTGGACGTGATTAGGTCAGGACTGGCGATTGTCAGGTCAGGGGAGCTTCGACAATTCGCCGTAATCCTGGTGGGGTGGTCCTCATTCATTGTGCTGAAGTCGGAGTTACTTACCTGCTCATCAATGACAGAGCCCCTGGCGTCGTTGCCGAGTTCAGAGAACCAGCTGTCATGATGAGCATTAAAGTCGCCTAGAATAATGCGGCGGTCACCGACCAGCAGAAAGTCAATGTTGGGACAATATCCAGCTTGACATGCTGCCACTGGGGGGATGTAGACATTTATGATGTCTAGATCCTCGTCCCCTACCTGGACAGTGATGCCTTGGACCTCGAGATGGGCATCGTTACTGCTTATAGCCAGGTGTTTATAGGAGACGGATTTATGAAGAATGAAGGCAAGCCCGCCACCTTTGTTGCGTTCGCGGTCCAGGCGAACGAGGTTATAATTGGCCGAATGGGTTAAGGGGTTTCGGCTTGAAAGCTTTGTCTCCTGCACGGCTGCTATGGAGATGTCTTTTCGGGTCATATAGTTGGTAATCTCGACTATTTTCCTACTAAGGCCGTTGCAATTAAGTTGCAAAATTTTGGCCGAGGAAATGGTGGACGGAGTTTGAGTATCATTCGTGGGGGGCTGAGACGGTTGTGGTGTTGGGCCGTTTAGGCGGGGGGAAGTGACGTGTGCCGATCTGTGGCAACACGGTCCGACAAAGTCCGCCTGATAAAGGCGGGAATTCCGCAGTCCCGAACACCTAAGGTGGCTACATTCACCGCACGCGGAGCACTGGATAGGGGTGGCCGCGCGGGTGAATGGCCTCCTGCACATACGGCATTGTGTGTTCAATACCCTCTGAGGGGGGGCAGAAATAGGTGCCGCCTGTGCAGGAGGTACAGTCACTGGAGTCGGGAGTGCGGGATTCCTACAGCAGAGGCCTACGTAACCTGGTTGATAAAGGTTTGAGTTACGTAGGCCTGAGCATCTCAGGTGGCTGCTCCTGCCGCAAGAGGCGCAGGGGATGGGGGTCGCGGCTCTGGTGAACCGCTTCCCACATACCCCGCAGGATGGAAAATTCTGCGGCGGGGCAGCAACCTGAATGTCGGAGGTTACCGCAGGTCGGGGAGAGATAGACGGACAGTTTTGGCAGAGGTAGTTGGTGCGCCCAGCTGTGTGCTGAAGGCCCGCGCAGGGGAGGTGAACCCTGTGTCGGCATGAGATGCACAACACAGAGTTCATATCCCCTGTGGTGTCCTGTGAACACACCGGACACACCTTCACCCGGGGACCGGGGTTAAGCTCTACGTCTCCGGCACGTAGAATTGGAAGTCTGGGCAAACAGGCCGGAGTTGTTTGCCCAGGAAGGAGAAAAATAGGAAAGTAATAAATAAAAGGCCACATACTTGGGCATCCGAGATCGTCGAGGGTTGGCAGCCCTTGGGCAGGTCGTGGAGACCTGCGTCGACTCCGGTACAAAGAACCGGCTGCCGTGGGAGTCGTCTTGCTGCTGTTGCTGCGCTTGCTGCTCTTGCTGCTGTTGCTGTTGGTGCAGCCACTGTGCCGTTGCCGCCGCCCTGGCCAAATCTGGCTCATTGGGCTCCCTACTTTGGCGCGGTGTGTTTGGCAGCTCTGTCAGCCGCACTCCGCCGCAACCCGAAGTATTGGCTCGGACCCGCACGTCGGTGGTCTCGACTTTCGTGAAAATCCACCACTTGCCGTCCAGCCGGTAGGTGGTTTTCACATCGCGAGACACGCCGTTTTCGTGGCCGTCGTCCGAACTCAGCGTTATGGCGGAGTGCGCCGACGACAGCTCCATGTCGAGCACATCGTCCAGATCGGAGTCCGGCCCTCCCAATAGGGCTTCCTCTGTCATTGCTGACGGAGACGTCCTAACTGCGGATGGCCGGATAGGCAGCACCCCAGACTCGGCTTCAGCACACTCGGTATGCAACGCCGTGGTCTGGCTGCGCTCCTCTTCTTCGACCAGCTGTGCCCACGATTTATTTTCCATCTTTCCTTTTTTTTTTTTTTTTATTTCCATTGTTGTTTTTTTTTAAAATAAATTTATTTACATTATTTGTATTATTTCTTTTTTTCCATTTTTTTTTCCCAGCCTGCTAAACGTATATATCTATAGGCATATATGGGACTGTCACCATTTGCATGTATATATATATGTTTCGCCGCTAATCCATGTGATCTTACTTACCTCGCCAAAGTCTCAAATTAAATAGAATGCCATCACCTTATCTTAGGCTTGACATCGACTTTTGGCTAGCATCCGTTATCCCGCCAAATAGCTTTCCAAGTTTGGCCCACGCATGGCTTGCCAAAGGGGTGTGAGTAGTCGCGCTACTGTCCCTTTTACCGTAGGGTATGCTCTCAGCATACTCCCACGCTCAACCGCATATCGGCGATGCATTCTTGCACGCTCTCATGCTCCCACGCACATTTCACACATATGCATTTCGGCGTTTTACTTCTCCACGCTCTCATGTTCGCTTACACACATACGTAACACTTTGCCTCTCATCCGCCTTAGCCAATCACAGCTTCCCGTCACCACTAGATCTCCGTTTACTCACGTAAGACGTTTTAGTTGTTGACGTAAGCCGTTTTAGTTATTAGCGTAAGCTCGTTGGGCTTTTATTCTCTTTTTTTTCCAAACTAGAGCGCCAGAATTTTGTATTAGTGGCGTAGGGCGAAGTAGCTTTGCGTGTCTGAGTACTGCAGGCCC
Source organism: Chymomyza costata (assembly GCA_018150985.1). Classification (NCBI taxonomy): domain Eukaryota; kingdom Metazoa; phylum Arthropoda; class Insecta; order Diptera; family Drosophilidae; genus Chymomyza; species Chymomyza costata. Next base: position 199,706 of record JAECWU010000269.1, read on the forward strand.
GCCTTTCCGTCCCGGCTAGGATCTTCCAATCCTCGACCTGTACTCGTGCATGCGCTATTATGTCTAATAGCCAGCCGAGCACTCTGGCGGAGGATTCTACGCGTCTCATTATTTTCCTCTGCTACAACAGAACTCAAAACTTGAAATTTACCCGTGTGTAAACTTCCCGGCTGATCAAAATTATTACAGAGTCCCTGCTCGGGCGCCAGTTGTAACGACCTCCGGTTTTGTCCGGAACAACGGCTGGGATAGCTCAGCTATGCCCAGGGTAAATGTCACAACGAATTTATATTCGCTGAGACTCTGTAATAAAATTGAGAACGCCGACTTGTTTTAGTTTTGTACTTTAGTCTTTATTATCCGCCTTTCTCGGATTATTGCGCGTATACATATACTCTCGTCATACTTATAGGGCCGCAGTTTCTCGCCCACTAAACAGTTTATGTTCTTAACATTAGTTTGGCTGACTCACCGGTTCTCTCGTCGTTCCCAGCCAAGGCCTTCACCGGCCAGACGAGCGCACTGTCTGGGTATCCGCTAACGTTGGGTCTACAATTGTCGGCTTCCCGCTACTGTGTCTGGGCCGATCCGAGCGCATCAATGCCAATCCTTTAGATTTGGCCATTTCCTGCCTCGCCGGCGCCGCTCACGAGTAGTCCGGGCGCCACAACGTCGCCCAATGCCGCGTACCATTCGACTAGGCGCATCCTCTGCCGCCTAATGAACACCTTCCGGATGTCGGACTCGTTACTCGGATCTCGTTCCCCGCCATCGTCGTTATTGCACTATCACCTTATAACACGGCTGTGCCCCAACTCACAACACTACGTTCCACTTGACTGCACTCACTTTCTTGACCGACTTGCCTCCACTGCACTGACTCTCTTAATCTCTCCCGATTTGGCTGCTGAACGCCTTATATAGGCCTTGATCGCCGCCAAATCCCTAAATTCCCGCCCAAACTTATACCGCTGAAACATAAACGGTACTCTGTTTATCTAGCTACCTATTTTTATAGATGAAACAGAGTCCACTGTATCCTACAATATCCCTATCACCTACTCTCCACCCTTACGTATACGCTAACACAGATGCATTAGCAGCGCGCCAACTCTGAGGCCGTTATACGTAAGTCGGTGTTGTTACGAGTGAAAACCGCTCTTTCTTCGCTACTCTCACTCACCAACTACCCTGTAGGAATTTTAGGGAACGTGTTGTGAGGTGGCAATTCGCCTCCTCACAATTTGCATTTGTCAAATGGGTTCTTTTTTTCATCCGCCAACTGCACTCTGTGCATCTCGAATCTTGCCTTGCCTAATGCATTGACCAGTTTTTCACAAATAAAACTGCCAGTTGCACCGGTGTCAATTGTGGCTTTATAAAATTTGCCCGCTATTGACACCTCCGCATCTATACGGCCGCCTGCATCTACCAATTTGCCTATCAACGCCGCGGTGGGATTTGTTGGCGCGGCCCTCGCTCGTTTTCCTGCAGCGAGAGCCGCCTGGCGTTTCCCGCTGCTGGACAACAGCTTTGGGTGCTCCTGCCAACCTTCCCGCATTTCCAACAGAATAATATCTGCCGGTTCTGGCATTCCCGAGCCCAATGACCCGGATGTCCACACCTGCGGCACACATTGCTAGGATCCTCGATCCTGCCTTGTGGTTGCGGTTGCTGGGGCCTGTTTGCCTCCCTTGACCTGGGATTTGGCAAATCCCGCCTTTGTGTATTAGGCGCCTGCCAAGATCGTTGGTATGCACTTGGCATATCTCGATTTGGCGGCATTTCGTCCTGCGCTACATACATGGCCCTTGGCCGTGCATGCTGTGCGTCCGCCTTCAATCTCTGCCTGTCCTTTTCCAAATCTTCGAACTCCTCTGCCAACTCCATGAGTTGGTTGAGGGTTCGAAATTGGCCGGACCGAGCATATGCTCGCAGATCAGGCACGCTTTGGTCATATATGATTTGCAGCTGATGCTCCTTGGAATAGCGACAAGGACGCATCAGTGTCTGCATTTCGACCATATACACCTTAAAAGGCTCGCCCAGCTTTTGTCGCCTTCGGCTAACTTCCTCCCGCAGCTTCGTAAAATAGCCTCTAGGTAGGAAATAGCCTTCGAAATCTTCGACGAAGGCCGCCCACGTGGTCCAATGATTGTTATTGGCCACATACCATTTTAGGGCCATGCCTGTCAAGAGTTCGGGCATTGTTCGTGGAATCAGATCCAGGTCCAAGCCGTATGTCTCGGCCGACCATTCCACTTGTTCCAGGAATTCCAGTGGCTTTGTGGATCCGTCGAAACGAAACTTCCACTCGCGCACCTGCTTCGCGACTTTGGGATAGTCGCGAAGCCCCGTGGAACCGCCAAACCCGTTCTGAGGCACAGGGATTTCGACGGCAATATTTTCTCTAAAGGATCCTGTGCCCCACGGTGCTGGCTCTGTGTCGACTTGGGCCGGAGTACTCGTGGTCAGGACTGCATTACCCTGCGGTACTGCCAGTCCACTACAACCACTCTCCTCCAAGTTGCTCGTGGATCCGCGCCGGCCATGTTTTCTGGCCAGCTCGCTCAGTCGCAACGCCCATTGCATCTGGCCCTCCTGCATTTTTACCCACTGGGAAAATTGGCTGCGCAATTCTTCCACAGTGCCCGCCATTGAGATGCCGAATTCTCGGCCATATGCCAGGAGTTCATCACGTCTTAGATATTTAATCCAAGTACGTGCCACCATTTTGTGTGTCTGTGAGCTACTTTGAAGGCTGTGAAATATAAGTTTAAAAATCAAAGCGAGTATTTTATTTTTTAAATATCGAAAGTCCCTGCTCGGGCGCCAGTTGTAACGACCTCTGGTTAGTCCAGAACAACGGCTGGGATAGCTCAGCTATGCCCAGGGTAAATGTCACAACAAAATTTATATTTGCTGAGACTTTCGATATTTGAAATAAAAACACAATTCGTTTTAAGTTTTAAATGTATATTATCCGCCGTTTGCGGTATTTTCTCACCACACTTAATCTGAGCCGACACGCTCGCTAGAATTACAAATCTCTCTTTGAAAACAAAATAAATGATTATAAACGAAAGTTTGAATTTAGACAAGGGATAGATAGTGAGATGTTATGTTGATCTTAGTACTAAATATTAAAACTAATTTCCCTCCAAGACCTATGGGTCTGTCTTGGTGGTACGCTATCCAGATAAAAATCCTGATAGCAAACGCTTTTCTCTTAACGAGACGCTTATCCAGATATGAAATCCTGATAGCAAAACGTTTATTTATTATGGCGAGGATTTCTAAGTCTAACGTACTTTACAACTACGCCTCTTGGCGATACGCTCACCCAGAGGTTTGTCCTGGTGGCAAAACGTCTCCTAGAAGATGGATACGGACGCAGTAACTCCGTCGCGGTCGCACCCGGTGCGCTACTAATTAAAATGTCCTTCTTGCTTCTGTGCAAGGCTTTATCTCATTAGCTTTTCCCGCATACGCCTTAAAATTTCGGCACTGACTTTATTTTATTTATTTTCACTGCAATGATTTAAGCTATTTGCTTCTCTCAGACCTGTGGTGTCCCAAGCTCTGACACTTCACTGGTTTCCTGCACTTCGTATATTTCTCTTGATAACTTGCACTTCACTTAGTTATTTCGGCGTTTAATTGACGCTTCACTGACTGCCTGACTGACCGACTGACCCAGATTTGGCTGTTGATCCGCCTTATATAGGCACATGATCGCCGCCAAATCCTGGAATTCCCGCCCAAACCTATACTACTAACTCCTAAGCTGTACTCTGCTTATCTAACTACCTATTCTCCCTAGAAAGACAGAGTACGCCTTACCCACAACTATCCTTATTTCCTACTCTACACTCACACCTATGCACTACTACTTTCTCTTATTCACTAATACTCCTACCTATTTAAGCGCGCCAAAATTCCAGCCGCTATCTTTTCCCTAGTATTGGTGGCTTTTTATACTAATACTAGCGCGACTCAAGCGCGCCAAAACTGCTTCCGCTATCCTTTGCTAGTGTGAGTACTCTCTCCAGCCCTTGTTGGTATTGGTGAGAGTACTTTCACCAAGCAGTCCAAGCAGTGTCCCTATGGCCCTATTGGCAAACCTAGCTAACGTTGTGAGGTGGCGATTTGCCTCCTCACAACTTCATATAAAATAAAATATGTATCCCAAAAAAGGAAATTTTTTTTTTTGTATGAAGTTTTACATTTTGACATTAACTGCATCAGATGTGCACATACAAGAATACATGTAAATTCAAGCATTAGTGTTTGTGTATGCATGCGGTAAAATCCTTCAACAAATTTGGAGTCGATAGCAAAATACCCTTTTTCGCTTTTTTCTAATTTTTTACATTCATTTGTTAGTGCGAAGGCAAACGCGGTTAAGGAGTGTCATAGCAGGCATATTCTCCGAAAGGGCATGGATGCTCAGAAACTAAAAATTAACAATTTTGCCTGAGGCTGAAAATATGAGCATTGGTGACAGACGTTTGTTCTCTGCCCGCCCGCACCATAGAGCTCTAGAAATTATGCATACACACCTTAGTATGTATACTGTCATTGGGAAAACAGTTGTCGACAAGAAATACACAATCATTTCGTCTTGTGGCTACCTCCTTATTATACCTCACAAAAGTGCGTATTTTACTATGAAATTAAATGCAAAGAACGCGTACTGTACCAGTGAGCATATTAAAATCCCAAAATACGAAAATTAATCATTACTTTTCTTATGACAATAAAAAAAAAATTTAAAAGAACAGAAATTATGGAAAATTAACAAAAAAAAAACAAGTCGAATCCAACATCATCTTGAGAATCGAACCTCGACACATTAGACTGTGAGTCGAACACGCATTCCACTAGGCCATTGCCACTGCGCGCATTTCGTTTGCAAAGTTTCCTCTTCAAGCAAATGTACAAATGCAAGCAATAGTTTCTGTGGGGTACTAATATCAGTACCTCACATAGTAAAATTTTTTTGTATGAGATGCGCATTCTATGTAGTTCTATATTCTTTGGTATTATCTAACCCGAACGCCAGCGGAGTCTCGCGTATGCTTCTCGCGAGTGAAAGCAGGACAAAGTTTTGAAACTTTCATTTGCCGACGGCGGCAAGAGTAATTGCGAGCGCTTGGGCGTGCTGTCGACAGGGGTGCTCCGCTGACGCGCTTGCTGTCCACCAGTGTGGGGCAGGTGGTCCAACTTGTCTTGGACGGCGCTGGAGGATTCTCATGTGGCCCAGCCATTCCCAGGGAAGTCCACTCGATAAAAACTCTTGTTCAATTCTGGCCTTGTCGCGGTTCGATCCGTGGTCCTCGTGTTTGATAGGCGGCTGCACATCAGAGAATGGCTTCGGGTGATTGCAAAAAGTTCATACACGATCAACACACGAATAAACGAGCCATTCCACTCAAGCGTTCATCCTTGCACACGCACATGTGTTCACTGTTGATTTAAAATCGCTCAAATGTGCAAAGTTTTTATGCTCTCTGAGCCTACTCATGCTCATGTTCAAACCATTCATTCGGGCGTACGTTCATTCAGCTCAACAGTGATTCTTTTTATCAAGAATCAAACTCAGAAAGCCAAAATCAACTCGTATGAGTGTGTTCATGTGCGAAGTCAGCAGCGCTGCCTCTGCACTGAAAAACAAGCAAAACCAACCAGCAGCAGATATTGCGCTGTCTATTAATTGTTTGCAAAATGCAAACACAAGGCGTAAATAGAATAAGTAGGAACAAGCTAACTGTAAATCAAATTTGAAACAAATGAACACCTGCGTCTTTGCACGCATTGCGTGATTGTGACCTTGATTTTTGTGATTTTTTTCATTTTGCAAACAATTACTTGACAAACTGTATGTATAACATAAATAAAAATTTTATTTTTATTAATTATTAAATTAAAATATAAAAAAGAGGAACACATTCGTATTGACTTCATACTTAAATATATGTAAACATAAATAAAAATTTCATTTTTATTAATTATTAAATGTGAAAAAAGGAACTTAGTATTAACAAATTCATAATTAATATTTATACTTAATACTTATATTTTCATTATTACTATTATTTAATTTTTAAAACTTTTAAAGTATGACTTTAAAAAAAGTAAACTGTCTACCGATTTCGGGCCAATACGGTTTCTTTTTTCTGTAATAACGTTACCAGCCAAAGAAAATCCGCGTTCTGCAGCTGCACTGCTAGCCGGAATTGAATGAACGTTAAGTGCGAATTCAGATAGTTTTGGATACGTTTTTTCATTAGTTTTCCACCATTTTAATACATTAAAGTCATCATTTATTTCTACAATTTCCTTACAGTAGTTTTCTACTTCATCTAAAAGTGTTTTTAACGTATTTAAGGTTGAGTTTTTAATAAGGTAAGGGAAAAAAAAGTGAACATCTTTTTGCTTATTTATGGAGGTATTTGTTGAATCGACTGACCCAATAGATTCAAATGAAAATTGAGACACGTTATCCGAAATCGGTGTACATGGACTTAATGGAACAGAAGATGATGATGATGGATTTATGTCCAAGTAGTTGATTTGAGAAACACAAAAATTTTTAATGTCGCCGTGATCATTTGATTGCATATTTTACGCAGGTGGATATAAAAAAATGCTTCTTTATGCCATAGACTGATATTTGGAACCCAAATTTTATCAGCGTTGAACGCTGGAAGTCCATAGATTTTAGTCCCAAAATTAATTCATAAAGCTGTAAATCTTTTTCATAATGCAAAGTCACTCCTAAAAAGTTTCTATGCACATAATTGTCCGTCCACAAATCTAATGTAGCAGCTGCTCCACCAAAATGCGCAATGTCGGCTATTTCATATTTTATTTTTTTTCTCATCCGCTATCTTTTTCGTTGCTCGTGACACCGTTGTTGCATCAGGCAGCAGGTCTTCAATGTCGATCTCCTCTTTATATTTCACTCCAATGTTCATAAAAAATTTTGCCAGCTTTCTAAGTCCAACGCCATTGATAGCTGAAAAAGGTTGGCAATCCTCAGTCACCCATGCCACACAAGCGTCAAAAGCGTCTTTTTTTGCCTCTGGCGTCGCAGTTTTTAGCAACTTTGTCTCCTTAAGGAATTTGCAGCACTTGTGTCGGCTTAAATTTGACGATTGTTTCGACGAATATTTTAAAATGTCATTGCAAGACCGGCAGTATAAAAACAATTAACAATTTCAGACAAAATGTTCCAAACATTGCTCTTTCCCTTACGTCGGGCGGACAAAGTGTACACATTTGCGCGAATTTTTTCAATAACATCCATAACGATAAAACGACAAAATGTCATGCAAAGTGCAACACATACATACATTATGAGCGCGGCCCACACCAATCGTTTGCTTGTATGACTCGTGTAAGACACGAGCCGATCAGATGACTCAAATTGATTCCACTTGTGCGTTCGTCAGCTTGATTTGAGTGCATTCATAGCTGTGTTTCGTTGAGTGATTATACGTGAGCAGAACTTCTCGGACCGAAGGCTGAAAATGCTCCGAATGATGCGTTCATCAGCATGAGCTGATTTTCACTCAACGCTGTGTTTTGTTAGGGGCCATACCCAAATTACGTGACCCGTTTAGGGGGGGAGGGGGTCTTGAAAATACCACGCTTGGTCACTCGACCGGGGCGGGTTCAAATTTTTTGTCACGTAGTCCAATGAGCTTTTTTTTTTTTTTTTTACACATATTCCTTCCACAAGTGATACTTTTCTATGTTTTTTGGTTTGTTCGACCTTTGTACTTGTTATTCATTTTTTTAAATGTAGGACCACGTGACAATTAGGGGCGAGGGGGGTCTTGGCATATACTACGGTTGGTCACCGGGGGGGTGGGGGGGAGGGGTTCAAAAATAGTCAAAATCGGGTCACGTAATTTGGGTATGGCCCCTTAGGTGAATTGAATTGAGTAAGAATTTGGTCGTATGAGTAAAATCAAGAAAATAGTGAATTTTGCAGTTCTCTGCTGCACATACCTCTGAGCTTCGACCATTGAGCGTGCGGCTCTGACAAGCCAGCAGTTAAACCACCGCACTGCAAGCTCTCATTAAATGATCTGCGAGCTTGTATTGGGATTTTAGCACCGGCAAGTCGGCTGTGTTGGCTTAGCGGTTGCGACGTCGACTATCAAACGAAAGGTCGTGAGTTCGAATCCAGACGAAGGCACTTGTAAGGTTTTTTATTTTTATTTATAGATCTCTATTTATATCGTATCTAATTTGTTTTTATGCGCATATGTATGTCTAAAAAACTTTAGAAACCAGCTTTGGAAATCTATTGGTGATTTACCGCATCGGTTCAACGGCTAAAATCGTTGACTCCGAAGCGGCAAGGCCTGGGTTCGTTTCCCAAGGGGGAACGCACACATCAGATTTTTCTTTTTCTTTTTTTCTCTTTCTATATCACGTGTATAATTCTAAAAAATCTCTGAAGCCAGTTTGTAGTTCTATTGGTGCTTTACCAGTAATTACTCATAGGCCGCGTTGGTTCAACGGTTACATCGTTGACTCCGAAGCGGCTAGACTTGGGTTCGACTGTGGTCGTATATTTATTTATTTATTTTTTTCAAATATTTTTATTTACTATATTATTTAATTAATCTTCGTCTTTGACCCGGTCAATGTAATAGAAAATGAGCCTGTTAAATACTACTCCAGGCGAAAAAGAAGGCCAAGATGTGCTGAGCTGCATGGCCTTTACAAGGAGCAGTAAGATGGCAAGGTCTCCACCAATCGGCGGCGGCGGCGCGGCAACCGCAATACCAATGGAAGAAGATGAGCCGGTGCAGCAACATCCGGTTGAGCAGCAGCAGAATAGTAGCAGCCCGATCTTATGCGAGCTCGGCGAGGAAATAACCAAGCTGGTTGAAATGCTTGAAAACGGAAAAAGGCGGTCCATCCACCAACCGATGCGCGACTCGATAGAGAGTATCAAAGTACTTTATGAGCTGGTTGCTACTTATTTGCACGACCAAAAAGCCAAGGCGGTGATACGGGCGCACCAGTCTTCGCAGACGTCGTCAATTTTGAAAATAGTAACAGAACCTAAACGGAAGCAAGGGCCCAATGCGCAAACGCCTCAGCATAAAAGAGGAAAGGGACCGGTTGCCGAAAGACAGACCCAACCCTCCTTATTAGGAAACTCGGAGCTCTCCCCACGACACTCAGCCTCGCAGGTGGCGCCACGCGTTGAAAATAGTGCGAGCTGGACAACAGTTGTCAAAAAAGGGAAATACTAGGAGTACTGCAGCTCAGAGACCTAAGAGTGAGGCACAGCCAAAACGAGCTGTTAAAGAAAAGGCAAGGCCAGATGCTATTCTTATCGCGTCTAAAGGAGATGTCAGCTACGCAGACCTACTAAGGAAGGTGAAGTCAGACGTAAAGCTGAGCGAATTGGGAAATGCAGTCTCGAAAGTTCGCAGAACCCAGAAGGGCGAACTCTTGCTTGAGCTAAGCAAATCCGGAGAGGAGACAGCCGCGTTTCAGGCTCTTGTCGGAGAGTCACTTGGTGAAAAGGCAGAAGTTCGATCACTCTCGCATCGCATCTCGATTGAATTCAAGGATCTGGAGGAAACAACGACCGCCGAGGATATCTGCAACGCGCTGAAGGAGCAAATCCAATTAACAGATGTAGCCGCGTCAGACGTAAAGCTAAGAAAAGCGTACGGAGAAACACAGATTGCCACCATAAGGCTACCTGTTAAACGTGCGGAAAAGGCTCTAAATATTGGGTCAATAAGAGTTGGCTGGGTAAACACCAGGCTCAGAGAAAAAGCAGCCTCCCCTATGCGATGCTTCAGGTGTCTGGAGTTTGGACACCAGGCAAGACTCTGCAAGTGCGAGACAGACCGCTCTAAATTGTGTCGGCGCTGCGGAATGATGGATCATCTGGCACGAGATTGCGACAAGGATCCTTCGTGCATCTTCTGCAAGGACACAAATGTAGATGCAAAGCACATCGCTGGTGGCAGTAGTTGTCCTGTCTTTAGAAGAGCACTCTCAAACCAAAAATGAGGGTCTTACAGTTGAACCTAAACCACTGCGAAACCGCACAGGCACTGCTAATGCAGACAGTGCGCGAACAGAAGACAGACGTAGTCCTGATAAGTGAACTATATAAACTTATACGGGGAAATAGTGTTGCAGCCAGCAACAACCAAAAACCAGCTATTTGGTCCTGCACATCTTCGATAAGTAAAGTTGACTCGAGCCACGATGGGTTCGTTAGAGCGACGATAAAAGGAGTCACATATTATGGCTGCTACGCTCCTCCTAGCTGGACAATCAACGAATTTAAAGATATGCTGGACTATATAGTAGCAGACGCGAGACCCAGAGCTCCAGTGGTCATCGCAGGGGATTTCAACGCATGGGCAGTTGAATGAGGCAGTCGAGAGACAAATGCTAGAGGAAACTGCGTCTTGGAGACGCTCTCACAACTGGAGGTGACACTAGCAAACGACGGCAAAAGAACACTTTCTGTAAGGCGGGGTACGGCTCATGTATCGACATTACTTGGCTGAGCAACTCCTTAGCTAGGAAAACAAAGTGGAAAGTTAGCGAAGACTTTACTTTCAGCGACCATCAAGCTATCTTCTTTGAACTTTTTTCACGAAAACCGCAGCAAAGACCAAAGACATCTGGACCCAAGTGGAAAGACAGTTGCTTCGACAAGGAAATGTTTATAGAGACTCTAGGATCTGTCGAAGAAGACCAAGGCGCCGCGGAGCAGATTACACACCAACTGGCACGCAGATTGGCTAATGCTTGCGACGCACAGTGGCACGGAAGCCGAAAAAACGTTGCAAAAATCATATTTGCTAAACCAATAGACATATTTTAATGAAATAAATTGTAGTTGAAAGAAAAATATTCAGGCTTTTAAATAAGTACTCATACATGGTGATACGATATCTGAAAGCTGCGCAATATGTTGTGGAAGTTGGATTTTGTTGCTTTTGCACTATTTGCCATTGAAAAATATATACATATTTTTTTCATATTTTCTAAACCAATTGAAATATTTTTATGAATTAAATTTTAATTGAAAGAAAAATGTTCAGGCTTTAAAACAAGTACCCATGCATTGTGACACGATATCTGTGAGCTAGGCAATATGTTGTGGAAGTTGGATTTTGTTGCCTGTGCAACATTTGCCATTGAAAAATATGTACCTAAATATTTTTTTTTTCATTTATAAAGAAATTTTGCTGTTAAATTTTTTTGTTCATTATTTTATATTTCAGTCAATAAATTTAATTTAACAATGCTTCTTTATTATAATATGTTGTATAATTTGTCTTATCAGTAGTTTTTTGTAAAATAATCATCCAAATTTATATTTGAAGGAATATCCAAAAGACTTAACATTTCTTTTGAATAACTACTTGTTAATTCTGTATTGGATCTCACTTTTCTAAGGGATGAAACTAGTGGATCTGAAGAGGCTGCTAACATATTAAAAAGATCCTCGTTTTCCCTCGATCGTGATATTTTACATGTATTCATAGCTCTGAATTTTTTATAATCCTTGTTTCTCGATTCCTGGGCTTCTTCTGACATCTCCCCAATGGGTAGGCAATGATATTCAATTATAGTTTGGCCATGTGCCAAAATTTTGTGAAGCGTAGGAGTCAGTTTCTTTCCTGGATATTTTTCCATTAACAGCTCTGCAGTCTTGGTGGCATATTCATTATTTGCTGCCGTTAATGTTTTCCTTGCAGTTCATAATGTTTAAAATTACACCCAATCTTTTGATAATTTCATCATCTACTCCAGTTTTTTCTGTTGTCATTTTTTTTTCTGCAAAGAATTTTCGTGATGAGTTTCCATCGTTTGAGTTACCATATCCATATTTGGGGACTATCAGTCCAAGTCGATTAAAGAAATCGTCTTGAATTTTGCTTTTCCTGATATTTTGTTTTTCTTTGTCTGGTGTGTTGTCTTCAAAGGATTCGTTAGCTTGCGGAAAAGTGTATGCAGGCTTCAAAATAAACTCCATGCATCTAATTCTGGCATGCAATGGTGAAGTACCAAATTCCAGATCTCCCTCTTTAAATAAGGAATTATCCAAATTTTGGAAATATTCAAGCAAATATATACAAGGCTTAATCCTTAATTCACAAAACGCGTAACAGGTAAAAATGTAGTTACATTAAATGTTTTTTAGTTGGTACCTAACATTATAAAGGGAAAGGTTACATCCCTATCCGTATGTTTTCGGTTCAACTACCTAAAAATGCAAAGAATTTGCATTTCTCTTAATAATAAAAAGCAAAATTTTTTGAAATGTCACAGGTAGGTGCTTTTTTATTGTCAATTACAAATATAAGCAAACATCTCTTAATTTAGTGGATACATCTACTGCGTGTTCTTCTTCTTCTTTTACATGCGGTAGCATTTTTTTGAGTTGGGTTTCTGCACTTCTAGTGGCCTTACAGCCACAGCTGGATTAAGGCGGACACAAAATTTATAGAGAAGGTAAATAAATTGATAACAAACGTATTCATGTTAAAACTAAAAAATATAAAAAAATATAATTTGAATTATTTTCTTCCAAAGTTGAAAAAGTGGTCCAAATATAGTGGTTCAGGTACACGGAAGTATTGAAAAAACCAGAAAAGATACGAAGTCATTTTTTCTTCTTTTATGTTCAAATTTCATATACCTTTTCATAGAATCGAAGAAAATATGGATTGGTTGCGTAGTTTTTTTACAAAACGATCTTAAACACGCACTTTTATTCAAAAAATTCAGATTTTTTTCAAAGTTGAAAATATACTACACTTTGAGCGGCTGTAGCAACTAAACTATTTATCCGAGTTGAATTTGAATTGAATTTTCTTGATCCCTGGGAAATTCTAAATAAGATGCATGTATTACTTTTGCAAAATGATTTCATCGCAAAATCGATTTTTGCAACGCTTTTGTGGCTGCCGTGCCACTGTGCGACGCGGCGATGCCGAGGAGAAAGCCGTCACATCGCGGATCACGCTGCTACTGGTGGACGGACGAAATTTGCCAGTTACGTAAGGCGTTCCTAAGAGCCCGAAGAAGGTCGCAGAGATCAAGAAACCGCCCCAATTTTCAGCTCCAGCTTGAAGACTTCAGAATGGCAAAGGCTTCGCTTAAGCGGGCTATTATTGGGGTACGGCCTATAAAGTGGTGACGAAAAGGATCAGGACCCAATCGACGGTAAGCGTCACATGCCCAGTAATACTCCGCAGGATCGTAGAAGCGCTGCTTCTCCGACATTCGCTACTGGAGATAAACACTGAAGATCATAGGATGAAAAGGATCGAACCTGTGACCCTGGAGGAAGTCGATGCAGCTAGCAGAAGGATAGGAGACAAAAAGGTACCAGGGCCTGATGGTATCCCAAATAAAGCCTTAAAGCAATTTCAAAGAGGCCACAGACCTTCGCGGATGTTTTTACGAGATGTCTACAGGAAGGGACATTTCCAAAGCGCTGGAAGCTTCAAAAGCTGATTCTCCTCCCTAAGGGAGACAAATCGGCGGACGACCCCTCTGGATTTAGACCGATTTGCCTACTGGACTCGATGGGAAAGGTCTTAGAACGAATAGTGTACAACCGACTTCTGGCCTCTGTGGAAGAAAAGGGTGGACTTTCCGAGTCCAAATACGGATTCCGCAAGGCTCGCTCTTCGGTAGACGCGGTCAAGGCAGTAGTGGATATTGCTTCGAACGCCATTGAAGGAAAACGATGGAGGTGGGGTGATAAGGAACACTGCGCCGTAGTTACGCTAGACGTGCGCAACGCTTTTAATTCGGTGCGCTGGAGACTAGTTCAGAGGGCTGTAGCACGAATAGATCTACCAGCTTACCTACGGAGAATCATCTCAAGCTACTTATCGGACAGAGTGCTCGTATATGACACGGATGACGGACCAAAGCAACATATAATAACAGCTGGCGTTTCCCAAGGGTCCGTTCTTGGACCTCTCCTCTGGAATATTGCATACGATACTAAGGTACTAAGACTAAGCGTCCCACAAAGATGTAAGCTTATTGGATTCGCGGATGATCTGGCACTGGTGGTAGTAGCCAAACACAAGCATGAGGTCGCGATGGCTGGTAACGCCTCCATTGCAGCAATCGTTGACTGGCTAAATGGTGCTGGCCTCGAGCTAGCTAGTCGGAAGACAGAGGTAGTATTAATATCAAGTAGAAAAATAGTGGAGACCATAACTATTTAGATCGGCAATGTCATTATCCACTCCAAACCCTACTTAAAGTACCTGGGTGTCATGCTGGACTACAGGATTAACCTTCGTGCACACGTTGAGTATGCCAGTAAAAACCTGCGGACAGGCAGAGTGCTCTTGCTAGGATGTTGCCCAACAAAGGGGGTCCGAGAGCCGGAAAGCGTCTTCTATTGTCCAGAGTTGTTGCGTCCATTTTTCTCTATGCAGCACCAGTATGGGTGGGGGTTTAAACATCCAAGAACTTCGGAGGAAGTTGTCGGCACCGTACCGGCTAAGTGCTCTTAGAGTCATCTCAGGATTCCGGACGATATCCGATGAAGCTGTCCTTGTGCTTGCGAGGATGATGCCAGTCGACATACTGGCAAGGGAAATGGATGCAACCACGGTGGCAGAAACCCGAAGGATACACCGCGGAGCATCAATGGCAGTCTGGCAGTCCAGATGGGACACTTCTCTAAAGGGAAGATGGACGCACAGACTTATCCCAAAGCTGGACGTATGGATCGTAAGACATGGAGGACAAATGAACTACCATTTGACGCAATTTATGTCTGGACATGGCGGCTATAGGGAGTACCTACACAGATTTACACACGAAGATACACCTTTCTGTCCAGTGTGTCCTCACGAAAAGGAAAACGTGGAGCACGTTCTATATCAATGCTCAAGATACAAAGCTATAGTGGGTAGACTTCCCCCTTCGGAGGAGTTGTTAGCATATATGCTTGAGGACAAAGAGAATTGGCAAAGTGTAAGCCAAATCATCGTCATGGTCCAAAGTGACTTGAGGCAGTGCGAAAGAGCCCGACGAGAGACTCAGGACTAGCAGGCTAATCAATTTAGTAAAAGGTGCAAAGGATTACAGGAAGCAGGAAACACCCGGTTCTACGAAGGCATCCAGAAGGATCTGAGATAATGCAAAGAGAACTGAAGTGCCTAATTAGGCAAACTGAGAAGATAGGGACAGATAAACCAGATCTTTCCGGAGTTTATTTAACATGGTATGTTCCTTTGCAGGATTAAGACCACGGCAAACTCAAGACGGGTTTTTTTTTGTTTTAGCAGTCGGTCAGCTCAGATACAGAATCAGAACAGTTAGACGCTGCAATGCTGATTATAAATACTGATTATAAATTATCGATCTATAAATATGTCAACCTAAAAAAAAAAAAAGTCTCTGATACCGATTGTGTTCGAATACTTGAACGTATCAAGGTAAAAGTTAAATATGTGATACCCACACCCCAACAGACTTTTTTTTGTTTTGACTACACTGATAAAAAAAATAAAATCTTAAATCAAAATTTTTGCATTCTTGATTTTAATTCTTAAAATGAGACCAAAAAATCGTAGAACAAGGCTAAAAAATGTTGAATCAAGATTAAAGTTCTTGAATTAAGAAACAAAAATATTGAACTCCAATAAAGACCAAAAATTCTAAAATCATGACGAAAATTCTTAAATTTAGACAAAGAGTTCTTAAAACAAGATTAAATTAAGATGAAAAAAATCTTAAATTCAGATTTTGGCGGTAAAAAAATTGCAATCTTAAAAGAAGAAAAAATATTCTCGAAATAAGAAAAAAAGTCTTAAAACATAGCCAAACATTCTTAAATTAAGATTTAAAATTCTTAAATTACAATTTTCGCATACTTAGATTACAAGACAAAAACAAAACACATGCTTCGGCTGAGGCGCCTGTGTTCGTTATGAAAACGCACTATTTGTACGTGTTCTTTTTCAGTGCTGTCTCGCTTGCACTCGCACTCGCACGTAAGAAAAATTGGGTTTTTGAAGCGTGTCAAAAATTAGGCGATAGCTTCAATTCATGGCTTCAATTTTCAGTATACCACCAACAAGTGCAGACGCGTTTTTGTTAACATGTTGTTGTGCATAATATATATGTAACATGCGGGATCAAAGTAAATAAAGTTTCAACGAGAAAGATCCTGTCGAAAAATTTAATTAATCTTTTTAAGGATTTCGAAATGGAAGGAATATATGAATATATAAAAGGTGAGTGGAATAAATTAATTCATTTCAATGAAAAAACAAACTTAGGCGGCGTTATTCATGAAATTATTTCTGTACACTTGGCGGCAGTTTGCGAGAATAATAATCTTGTATAATATTATTTTATTTATATTGGCTTGACAAAATACATTTCTTGCTTTTCAGATACAAATAGATTTTGATATTTTGCACCGGGGGAAAAAAAAAAGTTGATATCCAAATGGAAAGGTTTCAAAAAGAGTGTAACAACTTTTTTTGAAAACAACATCCCCAACGATCTGTGCATGGATCAATTTAGCATAGCTACATCAATAACCCACAAAGGTAAGACTAGAAAAACAATTCTTTTATGCATAGGTATAAGTAAAATTTTTCAATTATATATAGGTTTTATTAATTATATTTTATTGATTTTAATTATGACTTTAAAATTCGATTTCTCAATAGATCCAAGAGAGGCCTACATGTACGCAATTCTGCTAACATCGGTATTGCCGTCATCTGTGAGATTACAAGACGAATCGGGAAAACGTATCAGGAAGGAAACGGAGAGTGGAAATGAATCCATAAAATATCTCAGACTTTACCAGTCCGCTGCTTCATTTATATTCACTTAACATGAGTAAAACATTTATTCGCCCTAATACGCAGTAGTAAGTTTTGTATAAGTTTGAAGTTATAAAAGTTTGTTATATTAAAAAACAAAAAAATAAAAATTGTAAAATACATTTTGAAAAGAATTTTCCTTTATTTGTAATGAGAGTTTATAAATCTTATTTTAAGATTTTGGTCACGATTTTAGATTTTTTCTCGGCTTACTTCAATCTTAAACATTCTTAACTTTAAGATTTTTCGCTCTTAAAAGAAGTTTACCCATTCTAGGACTGGCACCAATTCGTTCTTAAAGTAAGCTTAAAAAATCTCTTTTCAAGATTGTTCACAATCCGAAATTAAGATTTTGGTCACGATTTTAGCTATTTTTCCGGCTTATTTTAAGAATAAAGATTCTTATTTCAAGATTTTTTTAGGCTTAAAACAATCATATTTAACTCTAAAATCAAGATTATTCGGGCTAAACTGCAAAAATCTTAAATCAAGAACGGCATTCTTAAACTGACAACAAAAAAAGCTTACGCTACTTTCGTGACTATTTGGTCACGATTTTATGACCAAAAATCTTAAAATCAGACAGTTTTTTTTATCAGTGTATATGATTGTTTTCATAGCAACTCCAGAACAACAATTCACTTGACATTATTTCAATTATGTTCTTCGCATTTGTTTCAATAATTGATGGCAATAATTATTTGTTGCTATCAACAATAGTTTCAAAATGTTAGATAAATTACAATTATCTATTGTTTAAATTAAGGGTTTTTAGTGCGAATTTAAGGTAAGCATTACAATACTGAAAAGTGCGAGTGAATAAAACTAAAAAAAAAATGTAATACAGTCGAGGCGATGCCCGACAGTGTAATACCCTGTACCTTTTTTCTCGAAAAAAGTTTTATTCCTGCATATTCCTTCTAAGAACTTTCCAATTGGAACATTTTTTTTGTTGGTGCAAAACGATATTTATACCTATAAGTTCCGCAAATTTTAACCGATTTTGATAAAAATAGAAACTTACGTCAAAGAAGTTATTTTAAGTATATGGGGTAAGTTTCAATTGGATATGTTGAGGGGTGTGGGAGAAAACACGGTAAATCGATTGCGGGGGGTGGGGGGCCCGCATTTATAAAATTTGGATGTGGATTTGTTCATTAGAGCCACATGAATCAGCTTAGCAAAAAATCGCTTGCACTCGCACTCGCACGTAAGAAAAATTGGGTTTTTGAAGCGTGTCAAAAATTAGGCGATAGCTTCAATTCATGGCTTCAATTTTCAGTATACCACCAACAAGTGCAGACGCGTTTTTGTTAACATGTTGTTGTGCATAATATATATGTAACATGCGGGATCAAAGTAAATAAAGTTTCAACGAGAAAGATCCTGTCGAAAAATTTAATTAATCTTTTTAAGGATTTCGAAATGGAAGGAATATATGAATATATAAAAGGTGAGTGGAATAAATTAATTCATTTCAATGAAAAAACAAACTTAGGCGGCGTTATTCATGAAATTATTTCTGTACACTTGGCGGCAGTTTGCGAGAATAATAATCTTGTATAATATTATTTTATTTATATTGGCTTGACAAAATACATTTCTTGCTTTTCAGATACAAATAGATTTTGATATTTTGCACCGGGGGAAAAAAAAAGTTGATATCCAAATGGAAAGGTTTCAAAAAGAGTGTAACAACTTTTTTTGAAAACAACATCCCCAACGATCTGTGCATGGATCAATTTAGCATAGCTACATCAATAACCCACAAAGGTAAGACTAGAAAAACAATTCTTTTATGCATAGGTATAAGTAAAATTTTTCAATTATATATAGGTTTTATTAATTATATTTTATTGATTTTAATTATGACTTTAAAATTCGATTTCTCAATAGATCCAAGAGAGGCCTACATGTACGCAATTCTGCTAACATCGGTATTGCCGTCATCTGTGAGATTACAAGACGAATCGGGAAAACGTATCAGGAAGGAAACGGAGAGTGGAAATGAATCCATAAAATATCTCAGACTTTACCAGTCCGCTGCTTCATTTATATTCACTTAACATGAGTAAAACATTTATTCGCCCTAATACGCAGTAGTAAGTTTTGTATAAGTTTGAAGTTATAAAAGTTTGTTATATTAAAAAACAAAAAAATAAAAATTGTAAAATACATTTTGAAAAGAATTTTCCTTTATTTGTAATGAGAGTTTATAAATCTTATTTTAAGATTTTGGTCACGATTTTAGATTTTTTCTCGGCTTACTTCAATCTTAAACATTCTTAACTTTAAGATTTTTCGCTCTTAAAAGAAGTTTACCCATTCTAGGACTGGCACCAATTCGTTCTTAAAGTAAGCTTAAAAAATCTCTTTTCAAGATTGTTCACAATCCGAAATTAAGATTTTGGTCACGATTTTAGCTATTTTTCCGGCTTATTTTAAGAATAAAGATTCTTATTTCAAGATTTTTTTAGGCTTAAAACAATCATATTTAACTCTAAAATCAAGATTATTCGGGCTAAACTGCAAAAATCTTAAATCAAGAACGGCATTCTTAAACTGACAACAAAAAAAGCTTACGCTACTTTCGTGACTATTTGGTCACGATTTTATGACCAAAAATCTTAAAATCAGACAGTTTTTTTTATCAGTGTATATGATTGTTTTCATAGCAACTCCAGAACAACAATTCACTTGACATTATTTCAATTATGTTCTTCGCATTTGTTTCAATAATTGATGGCAATAATTATTTGTTGCTATCAACAATAGTTTCAAAATGTTAGATAAATTACAATTATCTATTGTTTAAATTAAGGGTTTTTAGTGCGAATTTAAGGTAAGCATTACAATACTGAAAAGTGCGAGTGAATAAAACTAAAAAAAAAATGTAATACAGTCGAGGCGATGCCCGACAGTGTAATACCCTGTACCTTTTTTCTCGAAAAAAGTTTTATTCCTGCATATTCCTTCTAAGAACTTTCCAATTGGAACATTTTTTTTGTTGGTGCAAAACGATATTTATACCTATAAGTTCCGCAAATTTTAACCGATTTTGATAAAAATAGAAACTTACGTCAAAGAAGTTATTTTAAGTATATGGGGTAAGTTTCAATTGGATATGTTGAGGGGTGTGGGAGAAAACACGGTAAATCGATTGCGGGGGGTGGGGGGCCCGCATTTATAAAATTTGGATGTGGATTTGTTCATTAGAGCCACATGAATCAGCTTAGCAAAAATGGTGATTCTAGTCCATTTGTTACTATAATTAAGTAGAGTCATATATTGACGCAGTTTATTGGCAAGGGTGTTGAAATTTGTACATTTTAGACAAAAACTTTTGTTGTATTTGTCCGATTTTGTTTATTTTTGACACACAGACGCATGTAACCACAACGCATCGCTCTGTCAAGTTTCAGATTGAAATAGCAAACGGTGTAGCTAAAAACCGTGAAACTCTGTTACGGGAAAACGGTTGAAGATATGGACATGATTCAACAAACTTGATCTTCTCAGGAAATATGCGCATCAGCTGGTAAAGTTTCGTATCTCTAGCTCTTATAGTCTCCGAGATCTAGGTGTTCATACGGAGGGACAGACGGACATGGCTCAATCGCTACCCGAGGTTATGATAAGCATTTTGGTATAAAGGACTTGGGGTCTGCCACGCCTCCTTCTGTCCGTTACATACATTGCAGAAATCTAGTATACCCTTTGTAACTATAGGTACAGGGTATAAAAACTGAAAGAGAACTGTATCGAAGGAACCATTTTCGACGTTCCTATTCCAGTTGCGAATCAGAAAAGCATGCAGTTTTCTGCTGTTCCAGAGTATTGAATGTATGTATGTATGTATGATGTAAATAGGGTGTGAGTAATTTGCTTCCTCCTGCCACTGCGACCAGAATACATGCATGATCTTTTGTGCACCCGTATACACCTTAATTGCTGTTCATAATTTTGGCAAATGCAATTATTCCTTATAGTGATAGGTTTGGTAGTTCTTTTCTGGTTTTTTCGGAAAAGATATTTGTGATGTCATTTTTTGTGAAGCCATACAGAGGGCTAGGTCCTGTGAAGAGTACCTCCGCCCCTTTTCTGGCTTGTGTATCTGCTGCCTCATTACCTTCAAATTCTTCGTGCCCAGGCATCCGAATAAGTTTTTTTCGAGGGGTCCTTTATGATCTCCTTCTTTGAAATTGTATATTTTATGGAGACTTACAGCCTCTTTAGCAGCTTCTGCTCTTATGATTAGGTCAAGCGGTGTTAAGTTGAGAACAGCCTCCAATCCTGCTGTTGGTGTTGTTCTCATTGCTCCAGTAATGCTGAGGCATGCAAGCCGTTGAATTTTGGTAAGTTTGCGTTGTGCATTTTGTTGAGTTACCTTTTTCCACCATATGACTGAGCCATATAGTATTGTTGGTTCTATCATTTGTTTATAAATCCATGAGGACATTTTGGGGCTAAGACCCCATGTTTTTTCGAGGAGTTGTCTCGTTGCCCATATTTGTTTAGTGGCCTTTTTTATTGTGTTGTCAAGATTGTGTTCCTACGACAGCCTTTTATCTATTGTTTGGCCTAGGTATTCGGCTTCATTCTTAAGTGGTACCTGTTGAGCGCACTTTTTTGGACGCTATACTCTATCTGTCTGTCTGCTGCATTTTTTAGTCATCAATATCGCATCTGTGTATACAGCCATCAGTGACCCGGAAATTTGTTGCTATCCTTCATGCAAACGGAGCGGTACCCAAACCGAAGCCTATGTTGCATGTTGGATGTGCGATAATATGGCTCATTTAAAATGTGCCGGTTTGACCGGCCGTGTCTATGACTGCATACGTGAGGGTAAAGGCCTAAACCGGACCTGCACAACATGTCGTTCCGCCGAAATTGAAATGAAAGCCTTCATGCGCCAAACCAAACTTGGATTTGACTATCTTTATAAGGACTTTCGCACGCTACAAGATAAGTTCTCTGCACTTTCAAGCATGTTTGGCAATTTGCAGCTTATGAGAGTCTCTCCTAAGCGCAAAAAGGCCAATTTACCTATAATCGAATCATTAACAATTTTTAATCAATCAGGACTGGACTCGCCTATAAATCCCCGTCCGACTCAGCTAATCTTCTTTGCTACACCTATCGCAGCTTCCTCAGCCGCTGCTGGGGTCACGGCTAACGCTGTTGCTATCGATACTGGCGTCAGTTTGACTGTAGGCTCTGCAGCTCTTACTGTTTCTGAGTCTGAGTCCGCTACTACGGACTGCGCTACTAACAGGGTGACTGATGCGCCGTCCTCTATCATAGTTTTGAATGGAGTCCCAATACCCGCCGACCCCTCAACTGCTGGTTCTTCGGATTCTTTCGTTGGAGTCGCACCAAAAAAGTCCATCTTCGTCTCAAGGCTAATGCCAGTGGCAACCGAAAGTTGTATTAACCAATTCGTTTGCGAGAAGCTTAAGATATCTCCAAATGAAATTGAAATATTTAAGGTCAATTTTAAATATAAGCGCGATATATCCTCGTTTAAGATAAGTGTTCCTGAATCTCTCTTTTCTACTATTCTTAATCCTTCTTTCTGGCCTACTCATACTTTAGTGCATGAATTTATTAGAAAACCAAAAAAGACTTTAGCATCTAATGTAGCTTTCTCCATACCTGTAACTAACACGGTTAAAGTGCATTTTAATAATTCCTTTATTTATTTTACTTGTTCCTCATCCTTCATCTCGCTGCCATTCATATGGTGGCTGATTCTATTGGTACTCGGGATCAACTTGTTGTCTTAGGCGACTTTAATCTGCCTTGATTGTCTTGGCTTAGTTCTTCCAATTCTAGTTTTCTTTTTCCTTCCGGTTATCATGAGTTTGTTTCAGGACTGATTGATATTTCTCTGAGCCAAATAAATTTTATACATAATTGCTCTAATAGAATGCTTGACCTCGTTTTCGTCAATGATAATTTTGATTTTGAAATCTCTAGGGTCTGTCCGCTCTCCCTACTTGAGGATCCGTACCATCCGACCTTTCAAATCACTTAAAAATTGAATGGTCTCTACCGAAATCAGCCTCATGCTCAAGCTCCTGTTTTCGTAAATCCAATTTTGTCGGCCTTAATAAATTTTTGTCCGATGTTAACTGGTTGCCTTTGTTGTTTACTGAGAACTTTAAACTATCCGTGTCCATTTTCTATATGGTTTTCTACGCTGCTTTTGATCTCTTTGTCCCTTATTCCGTCGCGACTCCTTCTTTAAAGCCGCCTTGGTTTACTACTTCTCTGTCCTCTTTAAAAAATCGGAAGTCTTTTTCATACGAAAAATTTGAGAAATCTGGATCTCCTGTTGACTTTTATTAGTTTTCTATTTTACGCAGCAAGTTCGATCTTCTTAACAGAATTTGCTACAATAATTACCTTTCCCGTTGTCGGCTCAACTTTTTTAGTGATCCCAAAAAATTTTTCTCTTTTGTTAATTCTAAACGTATATCTTCCTTGTTTCCTGCATCGCTATATTTTAAAAATGTAGCTCTACTAATAATTCTGAAATCGCCGACCTGTTTGCGAAATTTTTTCAAACTACCTATTCTGACAACTCTAATAACACTGACCTTAACTATCCCTATGACCTACCTCATTCAAATCTTATTGCTTATCCACAAATCTTTGAAACCGACGTGTTGCAATCCCTACTATCCATTAAATCATCCTTCTCTCCTGGCCCCGATGCCATTCCTAGTTGCGTCTTAAAGCATTGTGCTCGCGCTCTTTCTATGCCACTATGTATTCTTTTCCGCACTTCATTAAAATATTCCCGTCTTCCAGCCATCTGGAATGAATCCTTCATTATCCCTATTCATAAAAAAGGTTCCAAGTCCAACATTGAGAACTACCGCGGTATTGCCAAGCTTTCATCAATTCCAAAAGTTTTTTAAAGGATTGTCACTTCTCAATTGCAACACTACTGTCGTTCTTTAATGTCTGATTCCCAACATGGGTTTGTAAAACGTCGGTCCACTTCTACTAACCTTTTAAAACTTTCGTCTTTTATTAATCTTGGTTTTACGGAAAAAAAAAACAAACCGATGTCATATAGACTTTAGTAAAGCATTTGACTAGGTAAACCATAGTCTTCTCCTTCTTAAACTGTCTCGTTTGGGGTTTCCGTCTCGTCTTGTAAATTGGATATCGTCCTATTTATCAAACCGAGTCCGTAAGGTAGTTTTTAAAGGCTGCGAATCTACTGAAATTAAGGTCACGTCTGGGGTACCTCAAGGTAGCCATCTTGGCCCTCTTCTTTTTAACTTATTTTTAAATGACCACCCTCAAGTAATCTCATCTTCTCGCATTCTTATGTATGCGGATGATGTTAACCTCTATATGTCCTACTCCGATACTAATAAGTACTTACTTCTTCAGCAAGATTTTGATAGCATGCAACCTTGGTGCAATCTCAACTACCTCTTTCTCAATAAGACAAAATGTAACGTTATGACATTTTATCGTTCTGCTCCTCATTTGGCTACTTACTCTTTAGAATCTTATACCTTAGAACGCACCGAGAGTGTGTCCGACCTTGGTATTTTGTTTGATCATAATCTTAAATTTAATAATCATATTTGCAACATCGTGAATAAAGCCAGGGGTGTTCTTGCTTTTATTAAGCGTTGGTCTAAAGAGTTTAACGACTTCGCCTTATAAAGTTGCCTTCCTTAGTTCATCGCAGAACATGCCACGGCGTGCTATCTTGCATAAGCTGTTACTCGGTCTTATCGATTCCAACGTACACTGATAAAAAAACGGTCTGATTTTAAGATTTTTGGTCATAAAATCGTGACCAAATGTTCACGAAAGTAGCGTAAGCTTTTTTTGTTGTCAGTTTAAGAATGCCGTTCTTGATTTAAGATTTTTGCAGTTAAGCCCTAAAAATCTTGATTTTAGAGTTAATTATGATTATTTTAAGCCTAAAAAATCTTGAAATAAGGATCTTTATTCTTAAAATAAGCCGGGAAAAAATCTAAAAACGTGACCAAAATCTTAATTTCGGATTGTGAACAATCTTGAAAAAAGATTTTCCAGGCTCATTTTAAGAACAATTTGCTGTCATTCCTAGAATGGACAAACTTCTTTTGAGAGCGAAAAATCTTAAAGTTAAGAATGTTGAAAATCGTGACCAAAATCTTAATTTCAGATTTCGACCAATCTAGCAATAAGATTGTTAAAATCTTGATTAATAAATTCACATTACAAATAAAGGAAAAAGATCTTAAAATGTATTTTACAATTTTTATATTTTTGTTTTTTAATAAAACAAACTTTTATAACTACGAACTTATACAAACTAATTACTGAATATATGTTTTACTCTTGTTAACCCATTTTCTTCCTCTGTTGCATACACGCAACATCAGCTTAAAAAATTCTTATGTGACTTGTGTGTGAGATACCGGGAAAATTTTTTTTTCGTTTAAAAGGTATATATTTAGGCTTCCTTTTTCTCCTTATTCCAACTTCCTGAAAAACACACACTGACAGACACACTGGCGTCTGTGGACACACATCGTTTCGGACAAATTTTGAACTCTGCACTAAAATTTACTAAATGCGAATTCTTTGTCTTTTCGACTTAAAAATAGGATATATTCCTTCCTTAATAAATCATAATTAATGATAAAATTCTTTAATTATGCTTTACTCTTCCGAGACTATTCCAATTGTCGAGCAATGCTCCAGCGTTGCGTATACGCAACATGATGCCAAGCCCTTTCCAGGTGTCAGAAAATTCTAAAATTTTACAAATAACTTGTTTAAGGCAAATGTAATTTGTAAATTTTTTTCGCGAAAACAGCGAAAATGGGTTAAGTAGATATAAATGAAGGAGCGGACCGGTAAAGTCTGAGATATTTTATGGATTCATTTCCACTCTCCGTTTCCTTCCTGATACGTTTTCCCGATTCGTCTTGGAATCTTGCAGATGGAGGCAATACCGATGTTAGCAGGGTTGCGTATATGTAGGCCTCTCCTGCATCTATCGAGAATGCAAATCTAAAGTCATAACTAAAATCAATAAAATATAATTAATAAAATCCATATATAATAGAAAAATTTTTCTCATACCTATGCATAAAAGAATTTTTTTTTCTAGTCTTACCTTTGTGGGTTATTTTTTTAGCTATGCTAAACTGATCCATGCACAACTCGTTGAGGATGTTGTTTTCAAAAAAAGTTGGTATACTCCTTTTGAAACCTTCCCATTTTTATATCAACAAATTTTGTTTCCCCTGGTGAAAAATATCTGAAAAGCAAGAAATGTATTTTGTTAAGGCAATATTAATATCTTCCTCGTTGAAACTTTCTTTACTTTGATCCCGCATTTATTTTATATTATGCACAACACCTTGATAACAAAAACGCGTCTGCACTTGTCGGTGATATACTGGAAATTGAAGCCATGAAAAAACAAAAAAAAAATTTCGTTACGTGTGATTGCAAGCGAGATGGCAATTAAAAAGAACGTAGTGCATTTTCATAATGTACACTGGCGCCTGGTATGCGAAAATCGTAATTTAAGAATTTTATATCTTAATTTAAGAATGTTCGGCTATGTTTTAAGACTTTTTTTCTTATTTTGAGAATATTTTTTCTTGTTTTAAGATTAAAATTTTATTACCACAAAAATCTAAATTTAAGAAATTTTTTTTTATTCTAATTTAATCTTGTTTTAAGAACTCTTTGTCTAAATTTGAGAATTTTCGTCATGATTTTAGAATTTTTGGTCTTGATTGAAATTCAATATTTTTGTTTCTTAATTCAAGCACTTTAATCTTAATTTAAGATTTTTTTGCCTTTTTCTATGATTTTTTGGTCTCATTTTAAAATTAAAATCAAGAATGCAAAAATCTTGATTTAAGATTTTATTTATTTTTATCAGTGTACTTCTTAGTAAAGTTACCTTTGTCATACCGTCTAGAGTAACTCGTAATTTTAGATCTTTAGCCTTACAATTTTGTAGATCTAATTATGCTTTGCACGATCCTTTCCGTGTCTTATGCTCTAACTATAATAACTTTTACAACCTCCTCTCTTTCGAACGGTCTATTCAATCTATCACTTCCTCTATCTTAAGTCATCTTGACTTGCCACTTCGAGCAACCTTGACCAACCCTATATGATGTGTCACCCACTTGGTCAACGGTGATCAATTGGCTCTTTTTGTGATAAAATGTTAAATTTTTATCTTGTTTCCTTGTTTCCTCTTTAATATTTTAAATCCAAGTGTCTGGCCAGTTCTTGATGTGAGTTGGTGCATATCGTAAAAAAGTTCACCCACTGGGCTAGAGACGCGGAATAGTTAATATATATTCCCTCTATCTTCTTTTTAAAAATAAATTAAACTTTTTTTTTATAATATAAGGTCAACTGTACTTAGTTGTATTCCTCTAATTAAAATAAATAAATAAATAAATAAAAAAGATTTCCTTTTGGATTTTCTTAATTTCTTATTGTAGCTTGTTAGAGCCACTCGATATTGCTCCCAGGATTTTACCCTTTTAACCTTGTTGTATTCTTTACGGGTTATTTCGCGTAACGACGCTAACCTTCCGTTCCACCAAGGAACTTTGTTTTTCGTACTTTTTGTTTTTAGAGGGCAGTTTTTATGATGAGGTTAAGATTACAGTCGTTACTGTTTCAACTGCTTCCTCAATATCAGCTATGCCTTTTATTGGTTTGTTAAGTCTTTGTAAATCATTTTCTAGATTTTCTTTATAGCTAACCCAGCTTGTTGCTCTCGGTGAGCGGTAATAAACGTTTATAGGCTGTTCAATTTCAACCTTAATAGAATGTGGTTACGATCAGAGAAGGATGCTTCCTGCATGACTTTCCGGTCTTTGATCATACCATGGATATTAAAAGTGGTCAGGGTGAGGTCTATTACCCGTTCCCTTATAGCATTTCTAAAAGTGGGGCAGTTCCCAGTATTAGTTATGGCTGGGTTGTTAGTAATTATGAATTCTAAGAGAGACTCACCCCTCTTGTTTGTGTCGGAGTTCCCCCAGACGATGTTGTGGGAGTTTGCGTCGCAACCCATGATGAGTGGTATATTCTTCCCCTTGCACCACTCAACCAGTCGAATCACTGTGTTGGTCGGTGCTGTTTGATGTTCATCCGGGAAGTAGGCCGAGGCACGAGTATGGCTGCCGTGAAAATCCAGAAAATCTGTGATTTGAAGAAATTTTGTATTTCTGACTATAAAAATCGCCGCTCTGGGTCTGTCGGCTTTAACCATAGATCAACTTACCGTTTTTGTTTGTCAGGCCGCATATCGTACCCGTCCTGATTCAGGGCTCCTGGATAAGCCCTATTTGTGATGTACCCAGAGCAAACCTCCTATCTAGTTCTGCAGTTGCAGCTTTAGCATGATAGAGATTTGATTGGATACATTTCATGTTTTGTGGCTAACTACTTCTGAGGTGTTGGCAGGCGTCTTTGCACCTTCCTCAACACTCATGTCTGCGTCAGTGTCAACCACTGCTTCATCTTCGGCATCTTTCTCCTTTTCACCTTCTGCCTTCAGCTAAAGGTGGACTTGGCCGAACTTATAGAAGATTAGGCCCTTGGTTTCCTTCATTTTAGCGGCAGACTTTTGGTCGACGGCTAGCACCAGCATGGCGCTTGTTCCCTTGTTAGAGCATCGAAGCGCCTTCCAGGAGGCTAATGGGAGATCAGCGTTTTGTTTCTTAACAAACGAAAGAATCGTCTCAGTTTCCGTCGCCGCTGCATTTGGGAAGTATCCAACTAGGACTTTCGGATGAGGCATCTTATCTTCCTCTGAGGCGCCCTCCCAAGGTGTAATTTTTAGAGCCGTCTGTTTTACGCACTCTGCCATTTTTTCGTTGCTGCAGAGTAGGGTCATAAAGCCCGCTTTATATGTGCATCCCAGGAATTGAGGCGATGGTTCACCTTCATTCCCGTTCAGCACTTTTGCTATCAGGTCATCCTATATAAGGTCCAATTGCTTTGTGGCTAGGACTGTATTTGGGTAGTCCTTTGCCAGCACAGCAATACGAATGCCTTTAACAGTATCCCTGAAGAACGGCCTACTTTGGCTCTTTGTGGTCGTGTGTGGAGTTTTATACCGTCTACCTGTGTGATCCCTCAACGGCTTTTTGCGATCGGTTCTTCAGGAGGGGTTTTATCAGAAGAGCGCAGTCTTTTTGGGGTACATGATTTCCCTGGAGCTATGGGCTGTTTTGCCTGGGCTTTTGCTTCAGCAAAGCTGACGCCCTTTTTGAGAAGAAATTTCAGCCTCTTTCTTGCGGCTCCACATAACCTTTTTTCTTCTTGGCTGTCTGTAGCCATTTTAACAGGTTGAGGCAACAACTGCCTCTTCCTGACCACTATGCTCCATGAGCTCCTGCTCGTTTTCTTTGCAAGTATTTAGGCTACTGCCGCCTTCTGCTTTTTTAGTTTTATTTATTGAGTCAAAAAAATATTATATGTACAATGTTTGTAGTGTTATGTGCGCGAGTTATGTGGTCTGCTTAGCTTCAAGTGCAAAATTAAACTGAAACTTTATTTCTTATGCTTCTTTTCTTAAGCTATGTTCCATCGCAGTGGAATATTTACACATTATGCTAATGACTCTAATTTGTTTACTTATAATAGGTCTTAAAAATATCTTACATGTCTATGCATGTCTTAAAACTTGCATTTGAAAGGGCGGTTAATACCCAAAGTAGGGTACATAACTCCTCCCCCCCTAGAATAAAGTGGAGGCAATAACGACCCAATGGGTGTTAGGGCCGAAGCGACACGATCTGCCGCACTATTCTACTAATGTAAAAAAAAAAACCAGAACACACATGCATTACCCTTTGCGGTTATATTAATAAGAAAATATATTGGGTCGTTCACTAAGTAATTTCGATTGATGACAACAGCTGATCTTATTGAATTTTTTCGCAGCCAACTTCACACTTAACCGCTTAACCTTTATATATTTGAACAGCTGATAAAGTAAGGCTTTTTTGTAAAAAATTTTGTTAAATTTTTTGGAATAGTTTTTGAAGCCTATGTGGATAAAATAAAGTCGTTGGTCGATGCAAATCGTCGACTAACAACTCGAGAGATTGCTGAAAGATTAAATTTGTCTAACGCAACCGTTCACAAGCACATGAAACGTCTAGGATTAATTTCTAAGCTTGACATATGGGTTCCTCATGTTCTAACAGAACGAAATTAGCTTCGTCGCATTAACGACTGTAATTTGCTTATCAAACTTCAAAGAAGTAATCCATTTTTGAAGCGCATTGTTACTGGCGACGAAAAGTGGGTTGCTAACAAGAATGTAAAGCGCAAGAGATCATGGTCTAAAAAGGATGAACCAGCTCAAACCACTTCGAAGGCCGATAGCCAAAAAAAGGTTATGTTGTCTGTTTGGTGGGGTTTCAAAGGGATCGTTTATTTTAAACTTTTGCCCGACAATACCACGATTAATTCTGAAGTGTATTGTGATCAGCTAGACAAATTGAGGGATGCACTCAAAAAGAAGAGGCCAGAATTGATCAATAGAAAAGGTGTAGTGTTCCACCGGAATAATGCGAGACCTCATACAAGTTTGATGACTCGCCAAAAGCTTTTGGAGCTTAAATGGGATGTGCTACCACACCCACCATATTCTCCAGACTTGGCACCTTCGGACTATCACTTGTTCCGGTCTCTGCAAATTTTTTGGATAGGAGAACCTTCACCTCAAATCAGGACTTCAAAAACCACTTGGACAAGTTTTTTGCCTGCAAGGATCAAACATTTTATGAGCGTGGAATCAATCTCTTGCCCGAAAGATGGCAAAAGGTATTGGATCAAAATGGAGAATATATAATTTCATAAAATGTTTTACACAATAAAAAAATCATGTTTAAATTGCACTAAAAAAAACGAAATTACTTAGTGAACGACCCAACATATATCTCCGTTAAAGTAGAGTGCAGTCTTTCTACTGGAGAATTACTACTAGATTGCTGGAATGACGTTGTATGTAAAAGTATTTTGTATTGTTTACAAAAATCTTTAAAGATAATCGAGGAAAACTCAGGACCTTGGCCACAAATTAACATTTCTGGTGTGCCGTGAGTGCTTATAAATATCTTAAGAGATTTGAGAACATTAATACTACTTCTGCATTCGAGTGTAAATGCAGCTGCAAATTTTGAAAATTTGTCAATAATCGTCAGGATTTGCTTACCGTTTATTGTATAAATGTCTGTATGAATAATTTCCAAAGGTTTTTTGGGATTCTGTGGTATTGTAAAAACTATATTTTGGGGTTTTCTGTCATATTTTTGTGTTTGACATGTTTCGCAATTGTTGACAATTTTAGCAATCTTGTTGCGTAATTGTGGATAATAATATGGCCTTAAGAGATGGTTATATGATTCTTGTATGCCTCTATGATTTGAGTCCAAATGGTATTGGTTTATGATTCTATCCTGTTCATCGTTATCGGAAATGTCTTGTACCAATTTTGTACAACGTATTACTTTGTATAATCCTGAATTTGAATAATATTTTTTATAAACGGCTTGAATAGTCTTGAATAACTCGTCAGAAGAAAATATTGCAGTAGTTTTATTTGCAGGCAAATATTTTTTCAGAAATCCGGACATATTTACCTCGGAGAAATGTTTAGATTTAATTACTCTTCTCAGTTTATTTGTATGGGGAATTGTGTTTATCAGTTGGTCTTTGTTGCTATGTTCAAATATCAATTGAAGTTTAAACTCATTTAGGGGTTTTTCTGAAATTTGTATGTCATTATCTTGGTTTTTTTGAACTGAGTGCTCTGAGCTTCCAGTTGTGGCTGTCGTCGAAAACGTGTTACAGTCCATTTTTTGATTGACATTTCTACTAAGAGCGTCAGCATTTGTGTTCAATTTGCCTTTTTTGTAATAGATTTCATATTCAAATTCTTCTAGCTTCAACCTCCACCTAACTAATTTTGAGTTCGGTTCTTTAAGGGTCATTAGCCAAGTTAAAGGTTTATGGTCGGTTACAATAGTAAGCTTTCGACCGTAAAGATAGGGCCGGAAGTATTTTGAGGCCCAAACAATTGCGAGAAGTTCCTTTTCTATAGTTGAATAGTTAAGCTCAGAGTCTGAGAGTGTTCGACTGGCGAAGCAAATTGGTTTGTCACTTCCAATTTTGCCTTGAGACAATATTGCTCCTAAGGCAAAATTGCTTGCATCAGTGGTTAATATAAATGTTTAATTGAAATCAGGATGGATTAAAATAGCGTTATTGCAGAGGACGCTCTTGCTAATCTCGAAGGATTTGAGGAATTCTGCTGTATGCGTGACATTTTCACCCTTTTTAAGTGTAGAAGTCATGGGTTTGAGTAGTTTGGCGAAGTCTTTAATAAATT
Organism: Chymomyza costata; assembly: GCA_018150985.1. NCBI lineage: Eukaryota > Metazoa > Arthropoda > Insecta > Diptera > Drosophilidae > Chymomyza > Chymomyza costata. The sequence goes on from JAECWU010000269.1 coordinate 232,007, forward strand.
TCCTATAATAGCCTATTAGACCAAGGAATGCCTTTACCTGCTTTTGGGTCCTGGGTATAGGAAAGTTCATTCCTGCTTTTATTTTCTCTGGGTTGGGTTTTATACCCTCAGGCGTAACAACATGCCCAAGGAAAGCTATTTCCTTTTGGAGAAATTGGGACTTGTTGAGCTGAACTCGAAAATTGGAATCTTGTAGTCGTTTGAACACTGCTTCACACAGTGGTTCCGTCCATAGGCCAAAAATCAAAAAAATTACCACAAAATATTTTGACAAAAAAGAAACCAATTGACTCTAAAATGTCCAAACTTTTTAATGGCATAACAGTTTTTTCTGGAAATCTAACGGGACTTTCTAAAAATAGCATTCAAAGCATGAACACGTGTTCATTTTTGCAACATTGCTGCGCTTGGTATGCTTTTTGTCAAAGCAAAAAAAATCAAACTTCAAAGTGGTCAAAGGTTTGGCAGAGTGTCCCAATATAAATAATTTAAAATGAATTTTGAAGTTGAAGGTATTTATTCAGATATTAATAATTATATTATTTGTGATATTCTTCTTGTAAAATTAATATAATGGAATTAACCTTTTTTGTGTATTTTGTGAACGTCTTTTTTTTGTTTAGTTGAAGTTTTAGTTGTGATCCCACAAAATTCCACAATTGGTTTGTATGTCACTGTATTTGTTTTAGTTTTAAGGTAATATATGTGTTAAACTTAGCTGCAGAAACTTGCAGATGTGTGTAGAATCGTAATTTGACTAACGCCGTCTTAGTCGGTAAAGTCGATTTTTTTTGCCTGTTGTGCTGTTGTGCTGTTGCTCTGTCTTTGTCTTTCGTGGTTTGTATAACTTTTGCAAAACCATTTATTTATTACTTAATGATTTTAATTTGATTTTGTTTTTCTCTTCGGCTTTGATTTTGGTAGGCGCTTCTTATAAGTGTGTGTTTGCACGGTTATATATTTTTGATTTATGGTGCACAGAGAAGGGAACCAACGCAGAAAAATTGAAAACATTGATTGAAGTAGTACTACGAAACATTGAAAACAACGGCTATAATCCCGAGTTGAGCGAACTATCGAATCGTATTGGGTACATCTGTAAAAGAATTGTAACTTTTTGGGAAAATTACAAGCGCAAAAAATCTTCAGTTGTTCAATATCAATCTGATTAGGTGAACGAAAATGAGACTCTATTACTATGCAGCGCCCACAAGATGTCGCAACCAACACCAAAAAGTGCTGATCGTGGAAGGCCGAAAATAGACTTTAAAGAGTCTTCTCAAAGGACAAAGCGACGAAGAATTGCTGAGCTGCCAAAATCCGACGAATCTATGGCTTCTACCTTACGCTCATTCAACTCATCACATCCAATGCTCACCGAACTTAATGTCGATGAAGTCTTGTCACTTCTCGTTGAGATAAATGTGAGTAAACATCAGTATTCGCTTATTCGTAGTTTCATTAATAGTAAGACTTCCTGTAATTTATTACCAAGTTACGTTAAACTTCTGACAGCCAAATTATCAAGCTATCCAGAAAAAATCCGTGTTAGTGATTCACAAGCTGAAGTTGAGCTGCAACGCTTGCTAGATCACACTGCGTCACGAATTTTAAAACTTTAAGGTGATGTTCTTGACTGCATTGGTAATGGCGTTGATTGTAGCTTAATGTTAATTGGAATGTGGGGATTTGACGGCAGTTCCGGGCATTCCGAATATAAACAGAAGTCATTGAAAAATATCGTTAACGATTCTAGTATGTTTGTGACGTCGTATGTCCCATTGCAACTAATAACACAAGAAAAGGACCCCAAAAGCCACAAAATAATTTGGAAAAATCCTCGATCGTTTTCCACACGTTACTGCTGACCGATAAGATTCCAATTCAAAAAAGAAACAACTCAATTGACCCTTAAATCAATCAAAATAAATTAAACTAATATATCTACTGAATGTATATTCAAAATTTGTCCCGATCGTTTGTATGGGAGCTATAGGATATAGTCGTACGATTTGTCCAATTTTTTTATAATATGTTTAGATTATTTTTCTAGATTTTTGGTAAAAATTTCATAACGATATCACCACTAGAAGTATTTTTGGCCGCGGCTCCATACAAGCCGAACCACTGTGCTTCAAGTTTTCGCATGTGTTCTTGCAAGGAGGTTGAAAATATTATGATATCATCTAAATAAACTAGACAAGTATTGCCGATCAACCCTTTTAGTAAATTGTCCATTACTCTTTGAAACGTTGCTGAGGCGTTTTTTAAGCCGAAAGGCATACGGACATATTCGTAGTGACCCCCTTCGACCGTGAAGGCTGTTTTTTGCGTGTCTTTGGGATCCATCTCTATCTGATGGAACCCACTTGCAAGATATAACGTTGAAAAATAAAGACAGTTACCCAATTTATCTAATATGTATATCGTTTATATTAGGAATTGGGTACTTATCAGAAATGGTTTTTTCATTCAATTTTCTATAGTCAATGACTAATCTCCATTTTTGTCTACCATTGGAGTTAATTTTTTTTGGAACAATCCAGATGGGGGAGCTCCAAGGAGAAAAGCTAGATTTTATAATTTTTTGGTTTAGCATATCATGGATTTGTTTAGTGACTTCGTCCTTGTGGACGTAGGGATAGCGGTAAGACTTGATAAAAATCGGTTTATCATCCAATGTTTTGATAGTATGTTCAATAGTATTTGTGAAAGAAAGATTTTGACCTTCTTTGTAAAAAATGTCACTGTATTTTTTGCACAATTTAATAAGTGCATTCATGAATATTTTGAGTTGGCAGGGCTAACACGTGTGCAGCTGTCAAAATTTTTTCTCGTGTGTGAAAAATAATTAAAATTTAATTCTTTAATGGACAAGACCACATCTGTGGCAAATCTTTTATGCTATCAGTGTGCAAATACTTTTATATACCATAATCATATAAAACTGTGTTCCGTTATTCTAAAAGCAAAGTACAAACTATTCAGTTGCAACAGAAATTTTTGTTGTTGCTTTAAGACTCCGCTGACTTTTACTTTTCGTAAATAGTGTGTGCTATAAAATAAGTATCAAAATAAAGCGCCAAACGGCGAACCCCTTGTTGGGCGGTGCAAATGCACCGACCAAAAATAAAATGACACGAACAATTAAAAAATCTGCTGATGTTCGCTTACCGCGTAAGGAGTATGAAAACTACTATGGTCTACTGCAAACCATTGATGATAATGATGACAACAACGTTAATGAAATTGAAATTAATGATGGTGGACCTACGGGCAAGGCTCCTGTCAAAATGCCACCTATAACTGTAATTAAGCAGAGCTCCTCCTTTATTCATAAAAATGTTGCTGATCTCAAAATCACTGATTACTTCGTAAAGCCGATTTCAATCGGTATACAAATTTTCGTTAAAGGGATAGAAAACTTCAGTAAATTATGTACAAAATTTATGGAGCTCAAATATGAATTTAATTCATATGAGGCCAAGAACATAAAACCCTACAAAGCAGTTCTCTCTGGACTGGATAAGTTTACCAACCTCGAAGTCAAATCTATGCTGATTGACCTAGGTCTTCAATGCATTGATGTTAAAACCATCGAAAAAACTACTCGCAATGACCATAAGCTACTATTATACGTTGTTTACTTTGCCAACAGAAGTATAACCTTGAAAGATCTTCGTAGTAATAAGTACCACATATGCTGATAACCATAACATCAGTACTCAACCACACAATCTCAGTGGGAATGCTCTGCATAATCACACTTGCAGTGTGCCTAAGACTGCTTATCTCAGCTACAGTCAGGTGCTCTCCAACTCCAATTCCCAACAACAGCAAGTTAATTCTGATCTCTTTACTTTTGAGGAAATCAGTGCTCTAACGACGGAGCTTATCAGTAAATTAAGTAGATGTAAAACTAAGATTGATCAATTAAGCGTCTTAACTGAAATAGCAGTCAAATATGTGTACTCAAAATAAACTTCTTAGCGATCTTAACATTATGGCATGGAATGCTCGTGCTGTTCACATAAAACGAATGGAATTAACAGACTTTCTAAATAGAAAAAATATTCACATTTTACTTGTTAGCGAAACCTGGCTAACGCAAAATATCCGCTTTTATATTCCCAACTATGTAGTTTATAGAAACGATCGCAACTCTAATAGAGGTGGCGGTGTCGCTATTATTATCCATAATTCTATTAATCATAAACAAATCACCAGCATTAATACCCACCTCATTGAAAATATTGGATTAGAGATTTCTGTAGATGCAGTTAATTCACTTAAAATTTTCTCTGTCTACTTCCCTGGTCCATCGGCTAAATGTGTTACAAACTGTAACTCTGTTATTTCTACAAAACATATAAAAGATATGTTTAAATCAGATCTCCTAAAAATTTCCCGCATTTCTGGTAATTATGTTGTTGGCGGTGACCTCAATTGCAGACACAGGCTTTGGAATTGCGCTCGAGCAAACAGTTTTGGCAATACATTGCATGACCTTTCATTATACGGGAAATTTGCCATCATTTACCCCAAAGACCCAACTTATGTACCGGCAAATTATAAAAGCAGACCATCCACTCTGGATTTATTCCTCTCAAATTCACCAAATAATATTTCAGACCTATCGTATATACTGACCTTTCTTCGGACCACCTTCCAGTTGTATGTAAATTTACAAAAAAAATTAGCATCTCCAATGAAAAACTTTACTTACAGTATTCCAAAGCAAACTGGAAGGCATTCAAATGCTCACTAAAAAATAAAATCCAAAGAAGAATTGATGTTATTTCAGATCAACATATTAATCGTAAGTGGGTTGACATGATGGCTAACTGTCTTAAGCTTGATATAACTGAGTCTATTCATGAGTGCCTACCTAAAAAGAATTGTAAACAATCTGCCATTAAATTTACTGCTCACATCACGAAGCTCATCTCAGACCGAAACATTGCTCAAAGGCGGTGGGTTAGATCAAGACTACCCATTTTTAAAGCTAGAGTGAATCATCTTAACAGAGAAATACGTCAAAAACTATTTCTCCATAGTTACGTATCTTGGAACCAAAAGTTGTCCAACTTAGAAAATAGCTCGAAGCCCTTTTGGAAACTAACAAAGGTTATTAAAAATAAGAAGCAATTTATTCCTAGCTTTACTCTTAATAACAAACGTTTTTCTACTGGTCTGGAAAAAGCAAATATCCTTGCTGATGTATTCGAGTCGAAACATCACATAACTGAGTCATTCTCTGATTCGTCCACTTCAAGCTCTGTACAAAATACTCTCAATGAGCTTGTCGATCATGTAAGTGTCATTATAGGCAGTCCTGTCACAGTCGACGAAATTCGAGACGTTATTAAGTCGCTTAAAAACAATAAATCGCCGGGGATTGATAAAATCCCCAATACTTGCTTTAAAAACTTGCCTAAAAATGCATTACATTCTTTATCGGTTTTATTCATCAACTGCATGAAACTGTGCTACTTTCCATCAGAATGGAAAATAGCCAAAATCATTCAGATTGCAAAGCCTGGAAAACCACCTGACTGTCCTACAAGCTATCGGCCAATTAGCCTACTTTGTGGATTTTCAAAAATTTTTGAACGCCTCATTAAAACCAGATTTATTCATCATCTGGAAGAAAACAACATCTTACCTAAAGTTTAATTCGGTTTTAGACCTTCCCTGAGCTGTATCCACCCTCTTGATATAGTTGCAAATTTTGTCAAAGAAAATTTGGCTTTGAAGAGATCTATCGACTTGGTAACACTTGATGTCGAAGCTGCATTTGACACTGTTTGGCATAATGGCCTAATTTACAAACTAGTTCAATGTAAAACTCCGCTCTATCTAACTAAACTCATCTTAAGTTTTCTCTCGGACAGATTCTTTTATGTTTCTTTGGATGGTTTCGAGTCCAACAAAAAATTCATTTCGGCTCGTGTTCCGCAAGGTTCCGTACTTGGTCCCATTTTGTATAATAGTTACACTCATGATATTCCAAGTTTTGAATGTTGCCAAACATTAATGTTTGCGGACGATACTGCCTTATACTGCTCTAAAGAAGCAATCAATCTGCTCTCAGTTCCTTATCCGAATATTTTTATCGGTGGAAAATAAAACTTAATGCTGCAAAAACTAAAGCCATATATTTTACAAAAAAGCGTAAACAATGTTTTCTTCCAATCACAGAACTAAAATTAAATGCATTGAATATAAAATGGGATAATTACGTTCGCTATTTGGGAGTTTACTTCGATAAAAAGCTTCTTTTCTCGGATCACGTTAGTAAAACTATTGATAAAATTAACAAAACTATATGCCTTCTTTACCCTTTTATAAATCGTAAATCTAAACTTTCGTTGCACAACAAATTAGTAATATATAAATCAATATTTTTACCTATAATGTTATATGGATCTGAGATATGGGGCAGCAGTGCGCGAACTCATTTACAAAAAATTCAAACTTCCCAGAACAAAATATTAAAAATGATTCTTAATAGACCATTCTTTTATGCGACAAAACGACTGCATGATGAATCTAATATTAAAAAGATTGATGAACTTATATCTCGCGCTATCAACAATTTCGCGAATAAAAAATCACTTATCGCACAACTTTCGTGCTGACGGGTACTAGCTTCAGTTAGGAACCTGCTTAATTTAAAAACCTTTCTTTTTTTTTTCATCATAATTAAGGTTTTTTTTTTTCTTGCCATTGTTTTTCCTTAACATTAATTATTTGAGTCAAACTCCATTATATTTTTATATTGGAATATAGACCCGCTGAAATTGTAAGGGTATCGGAAATTTGAATTGTGTTAGAGTTAAAGTCGCCCGATTCCAGTAAAACTGGTATTGGTATAACAGCTTTTGAAAAAGCTTCTATGACGTGAATATCGTGTTTTTTATAGCGGTAGTGTTACATCTGGGGTAACTAACTTCATGTCTTTTGCATGTACTTGGCCATCCAGTTCTGTGAGGAGGTCCATGCCGATAAGCCCATCGAAAAAGGGCTTATTATTATTAATCAATCTGCATTAACAACTCTCAACAATGGCTCACCTACTCACTTCTCCACACATCACACTGTGAGGAGGCAAATCGCCACCTCACAACTTTAGTTAGTTTTGCCAATAGGGCCATAGGGATACTGCTTGGACTGCTTGGTGAAAGTACTCTCACCAATACCAGCAAGGGCTGGTGAGAGTACTTACACTTTCGAAGAATAGCGGCAGCAGTTTTGGCGCGCTTGATTTGCGTTAGTATTAGTATAAAAATCCACCAATACAAGGGGAAAGATGGCGTACGTTAAATTCGGGCGCAGACGACTTTGGGATACCCTGTACCACCACATTGCAATTAAGTCCGACATATTGCTAACACCTCCAAGAGATATTTTTTTCGGCGAATTTAGCTACGATATTTTCATAAACAAACAGAAATCAGTCGAATTTTGCACCAAAAAATTTTTTTGACTGATTGGGCCTATGGGAGCTATAAGATATAGTCAACCGATTTTGATCAAATTTGGTACAGTGCTAGAGAACTCTAAAAAACTTCTCAATGCCAAATTTGGTTACGGTATCTTCACAAACAAACGAAACACAACGAATTTTGTACAAAACACGTTTTTTTGACCGATTGGTCCTATGGGAGCTATATGATATAGTTAACCGATTTTGATTTGGTACAGTGCTGGGGGTCTCTAAAAAACTTCCGATTGCCAAATTTGGTTATGATATCTTCATAAACAAACGAATTATCCATCTAAAACTTTTGCTTTTTTTCGAGATCCTCTGAAACACCCCTATGGGAGCTATATAATGTAATCCCGATATCCAAAAAATAAAATAAACTTGTCTCCTATGGATTAATAAGGGATCTAATCTGAAAGTTTGGTTGCTCTAGCTCTTACCATCTCTGAGATCTAGGCGTTCATACGGACAGACGGACATGGGTATATCGACTTTTCTAGTCACTCTGATCATACTTTAAGTAACTTTGGGGGGTCTCCGACGTCTCCTTCTGTACGTTACATACATTTTCGGCTTGCACAAACACAATATACCCTTTGTACCATAAGGTACAGGGTATATAAAACAAACTGTTAAATGGAATAGGACCATATTTCAGACAGAGGTAGATATTAGTTCCACATACATTGAAAAAATAGCCTATACCCAAATATTGAATGGTTTTGGAGTTATAGCCACAAACAGTTTGAGCTTTCGAAGCCAAATACAAAAAGACGACACCACTAATCAATCTGGTGTTATACTTTTTTGGCATGCTCTTTTTATTTCCAAACAAAATTTTTATTAGATCCATATTTGAATTTTTACGTTTTTTCGTCATAATTAAGTATTTTTACATATTTTGATTTGCATCTTTGTAAGTGAATTTTACTCATGCCTTCGTGAAGTGCAGACGTGTTTTTTTGCTAGTCAGTTTTCTTCGATTTTTAGTGCCGGGAAACAAATATTTTCGGGTGCGCCTCTGGTTAATTCCAGCGCGAAACGCATTTCTTCTTTTTGACGCGTGTTTTCCGGGGTGCTTCGCTGAGCCTGCTCGGTTTTGTTTACTAATCCTTCACTGGTTTGGGCAAATTCTCCGATTTCGGGTGGGTGCTCCGCTGGCACAGCTTCAGTGCGTTTAGCGCTCTTTGATTATTGCGTGATTCCGGGTGCTTCGGTGCATGGACAAATCCACATATCATCGTGGTAGTGATTTTTAAAAACCAAGAAAATTTGAAAAACTAGATAATTTACTTTGCCTCTACGGGGGTTTGAACTTGCGTCGCGACGCCTCACTTGTTAGGCTACGTCGTTTCCTATTAAGCCAACGTCTTGTAGCCGCACGATCAGTAAAAAGTGCTTCACAATCTACTTACATTGTGACAATTAAATCTAAAAATAAATAAATAATAACATTCTGCCTCAGCCGGGATACGAACTCTTGACTTTGTGTTTTAAAGTCCTAAGCCTTTACCAGTGGGATATACATACATAGTTTGGTGGACGCTCGGGCTTCCGAAATTACAGCTTGCCAGTCAGGCCATTCAAGTAAACTTATAATCAGCGGTGGGCACGAAAAATAACGGAAAGAGCACTACAACAACATCAAGAAAAAAGTACGGTTACGGTCCAAAAAGGGATGCTCGAGTAGGGCCATAAAAGCGCATACTGTGTGTATTTTGTTTTTGTAACATTCTCGGTTTTTTGCGTGTGCGTCTGGCTGGCGCCACTTACAAGACATAACGGAAAGTGCACTCGGTGCAAAAAGAGCCAAGGCGTTTTTTGTACCAATTTTTTTCAATTTTTTTCGTCTGAACATAACGTTGGTCGTGTTTCTACCGCGCTCCGGTTACTTTTTATTTTTTATAAAAAAAACCTACGAATTTTAACCATTCTTTGTTCGCAAGCGACTAATAACTTAGTGGTGGTCCATTTAATTAAAGTGACAAACTCAAAATAACTGCAACAGTGTTAATTTAATTGCTAAAACATTTTGCTTAAATTCTAAACAGTGCAATTTGTTGTTGCTGCTCAATTTTTGTTTGCATTTTAAGCTCAGCCTAGCCGCTCAGCTTAGTTCTTATTGTTGTTGCTTGTTCCTCAGTGCGAGCTTTTATTTCATGCGGCGCTTTGCGCATTCTTCTTTGTGCTGCGCTCACCAACGCTTTCTTGTTGTTGCGTGCATCTCTTCTTTGCTTTGAGCATACGTATTTGTTGTTGCTGAATAACTGCTGTGTTTATAAGCTTTGGGTCGCTTATACACCGTCAGACTCATATACACTGTCTGTCTGCTGCATCTTTTGTAAACAATCATCGCCATGAGTGACCTAAAGATTTGTTGTTACCCATCTTGTCAATGGAGTGGTATACAAACCGAAGCCTGTGTTGCATGCTGGATGTGCGACAACATGGCTCATTTAAAATGTGCTGGTCTGACCGGCCGTGTCTTCGACTTTATACGTGAGGGCAAAGGCCTAAACTGGACCTGCCCAACTTGTCGTTCCGCTGAAGTTGAGATGAAAGCCTTTATGCGCCAGACAAAACTGGGATTTGATGACCTTTATAAGGATTTTCGTTCTCTTCAAGATAAGTTTTCTTCAATTTCAAGTATGTTTGGCAATTTGCAGCTTATGAGAGTTTCACCTAAGCGCAAAAAGGCAAACCTACCAGCCATTGAACCAACTTTAATAAATTCTAACCCTACAGTGCTGGACTCGCCGATAACTCCCCGTCCGTCGCAGCTTATTTCGTTTGCTACACCTATACCAGTTCCTTCAGCCGCTGCTAGTGACACGGTTAGTGCTGTTGCTGTTGACACTAGCGCTAGTTTGACTGTAGCTTCTACAGCTCCTACCGTCGAGTCTGCCACTATGAACTGCGCCACTAACAGCGTGACTGATGCGCCGTCCTCTGTCATCATTTTGAGTGGAGTCCCTATACCTGCCGCCCCGTCAACTGCTGACCCCTCGGACTCATTGGTAGGAGTGGCTCCTAAAAAGACAATCTTCGTCTCCAGGCTAATGCCATCGGCAACTGTAAATTGCATTAATCAATTCGTTTGCCAGAAGCTTAATATTTCTCCAAATGAAATTGAAGTATTTAAGTTCAATTTTAAGTATAAGCGCGATATCACTTCGTTTAAGATTAGTGTCCCTGATTCTCCCTTCTCTGCTATACTTAATCCTTCATTCTGGCCTACTCATACTTTAGTGCATGAGTTTATTCGAAAACCTAAAAAGACTTTAGCATCTAATGTAGCTTCCTCTATAAGTATAGTTAACACAGCTTCAAAAAACTAAATTCTGTTCTTACCATTCAATATCAGAATGTTCGTGGTCTCCTCTCTAAACTTAGTAGGCTTTTCACCAATAGCGTAAATTTCGATTCTGATATTATTGCTTTCTCTGAAACCTGGCTTAATGCGTCTGTCTATGATTTTGAGATTTTTGTTAGCTCCTATGTAACCTACAGGCTTGACCGGTCTCCCGGTCGTGGTGGTGGTGTACTCATTGCTGTTAATGTAGCCTTAGAATCTCATTTACTATCTCTAAATTTTCCAATAGGCATTGAGTTCATTGCGGTAAAAGTGTTTTTTAATAATTCCTATATCTATTTTACTTGTTCCTATATACCTCCTTGCTCCGACTTGAGTGTATATCAGAATCATCTCCCTGCCATTCGTATGGTGGCTGATTCTGTTGGTACTCGGGATCAAATTGTTGTCTTAGGCGACTTTAATCTGCCTACATTATCTTGGCTTAGTTCAGTCAATTCTAGTTTTCTTTTTCCATCTGGTAATCATGATTTTGTTACAGGACTGATTGATATCTCTCTCAGCCAAATAAATTTTATACATAATTGCTCAAATAGAATGCTTGACCTCGTTTTTGTCAATGATAATTCTGATTTTTAAATTTCTAGGGTCTGTCCGCTCTCCGTACCCGAGGATCCGTACCATCCGACATTACAAATCTCTTTAAAATTTAATGGTCTCTACCGAAATCAGCCACATGCTCACGCTCCTCGGTATCGCTGCTTTCGCAAGTCTAATTTTGTCGGTCTTAATAAATTTTTGTCAGAAGTTAACTGGTTGCCTTTGTTGACTACTAATGACCTTGACTTATCCATTTCCAATTTCTATCGGGTTTTATACGCTGCTTTTGATCTCTTTGTCCCTTATTCTGTCCCGGCTCCTTCTTTAAAGCCGCCTTGGTTTACTAATAGTCTGTCCTCTTTAAAAAATCGCAAGTCTTCCTCTTACAAAAAATTTAAGAAATCTGGATCGCCTGTCGACTTTTATAAGTTTTCTATTTTACGCAGCAAGTTCGTCCTTCTTAACAGAATTTGCTACAATAATTATCTTTCCCGCTGTCGGCTAAACTTCTGTAGTGATCCTAAAAAATTTTTTTGCTTTGTTAATTCTAAACGTAAATCTTCCTTATTTCCTTCATCGCTATATTTCAAAAATGAAAGCTCTACTAACAATTCTGAAATCGCCGACCTGTTTGCGAAATTTTTTCAAACTACCTATTCTGTCAACACTAATTGCATTGACCTTAATTATCCCTATAACCTACCACATTCAAATCTTATTCCTTATCCAGAAATCTTTGAAACCGACGTTTTACAATCCCTACTGTCCATTAAATCATCCTTCTCCCCTGGCCCCGATGCCATACCTAGTTGCGTCTTAAAGCATTGTGCTCACTCTCTTTTTACACCATTATCTGTTCTTTTCCGCACTTCATTAAAATATTCTTATCTTCCGGCCATCTGGAATGAATCCTTCATTATCCCTATTCACAAAAAAGGTTCCAAGTCCAACATTGAGAACTACCGCGGTATTGCCAAGCTTTCATCAATTCCAAAAGTTTTTGAAAGGATTGTAACTTCACAATTGCAACACTACTGTCGTTCTTTAATGTCGGATTCCCAACATGGGTTTGTAAAACGTCGGTCTACTTCTACTAACCTTTTAGAACTTTCGTCTCTTATTAATCTTGGTTTTACGGAAAAAAAACAAACTGATGTCATTTATACTGACTTTAGCAAAGCATTTGACTCGGTAAACCATAGTCTTCTACTTGTTAAACTGTCTCGTCTGGGGTTTCCGTCTTGTCTTTTAAATTGGATATCGTCCTATTTATCCAACCGAGTCCAGAAGGTAGTTTTTAAAGGCTGCGAATCTACAGAAATTATGGTCACGTCAGGGGTACCTCAAGGTAGCCATATAGGACCTCTTCTTTTTAACTTATTTTTAAATGATCTCCCTCAGGTAATCTCATCTTCTCACATTCTTATGTATGCGGATGATGTTAAACTCTGTATGTCCTACTCCGATAATAATAATTACTTACTTCTTCAGCAAGATTTTGATAGCATGCAATCTTGGTGCAATATCAACCAACTCTTTCTCAACAAGACAAAATGTAACGTTATGACATTTTATCGTTCTGCTCCTTATTTGGCTACTTACTCTTTAGAATCTACTACCTTAGAACGCATCAAGAGTGTGTCTGACCTTGGTGTTTTGTTTGATCATAACCTTAAATTTAATAACCATATTTGCAACATCGTGAATAAGGCTAGAGGTGTTCTTGCTTTTATTAAGCGTTGGTCTAAAGAGTTTAACGACCCTTACACAACCAAACTTCTTTATATTTCTCTCGTCCGTCCAATTTTGGAATATTGTTCCTGCGTTTGGAGCCCTCAATACCACCTTTATCAGGACATGATTGAGTCCGTACAAAAGCAATTTCTCCTTTTTGCACTTCGTGGCTTAAACTGGGACCCAAATATCCGACTGCCGCCATATTCTGATAGACTTCGCCTTATAAAATTGCCTTCCTTAAATCATCGCAGAACATGCCACGGCGTGTTATTCTTGCATAAACTGTTACTCGGTCTTATCGATTCCAATGTACTCCTTAGCAAAGTTACTTTGGTCATACCATCCAGAGTAACTCGTAATTTTCGACCCTTAGCCTTACAATTTTGTAGATCTAATTATGCTTTGCACGACCCTTTCCGTGTCTTATGCTCTAACTATAATAACTTTTACAATTTCCTCTCTTTCGAACGGTCTATTCAATCTATCACTTCTTCTATCTTAAGTCACCTTGACTTGCCACTTCGAGCATCCTTGACCAATCCTATATTATGAGTCACCCACTAGGTCAATGGTGACCCATTGGCTTTTTTTGCGATATAATGTTTAATTTTTATCTTGCTTCCTTTTTTCAACTTTAATATTGTAAATCCAAGTTTCTGGCCAGTTCTTGATGTGAGTAGGTGCATATCATTAAAAAGTTCACCCATCGGGCTAGAGACGCGGATTAGTTCATATCAATTTCCTCGCTCTACTTTCTTTTCTAAATAAATTATATGTACTTTTTATAATATAATGTCAACTGTTCGTAGTTGTACCCCTCAAATAAATAAATTAAATTAAATTAAAAGTGCTCTTTCCGTTATGTCTTGTCAGAACATTTTTTGGACCACTCTAATGTATATGTCGTATCGTTTCATTTGCGTAAGTCGCCGATGTTACAAACTATAGGCGCCTGAGAAGTCTACTATGAGTTACTTATTGAGTTATGTTATTGCACTTATGTTAATGTTAAACCACATGCAGATTTGAGTGAAAAGTTATTAGAGCAGGACAAATGTAAACTGCTGCTGAACGTAGTCCCATGGTAGCTGTTGTAGAGGGAGCGAGAAGGCAGTATGAGCTCGCTACGTGTATGGTCTTTTGAAAAAGAACAAAGAAGCTGTGTGTCACTTTGAGTTTGACCACGACAGCCTACAGCACGGGGAATTCGTTGTTACGCAGAGTTTATATTAAAGCATTGGAAAACTCGCTTGAAAATAATCCTGACCCGACATCAGAAGTCGGATCTGTGCCAGCACCTATATTTTCAGCGGAGCAGTGACGAATTATTCGTGAAATGTAAAATCAGATTATGATTGATTTAATGAAAGCAATGCAGTCGTCGACGTGCGTTGCGCAGCCGCAAAGCAGAGTTGTCTCGCTGCCTAAATACAACCCTGACATTACGGGCGTTGATGCGTTAAACATGTTGAATAGTCGCCCAAGTGCCGGTGAGTGTCACGCAGTTTACGCTAGTCGCTTGGTGACGTCATTGACAACAAAATGGCGAAATATGAGCGTCGAGGAAATTGCTGTTTCAACTGCGCTTGCGCACATGGCAAATTTTGATAGCCGCTTGCAACGAACTATTTTTACTTTGAATGTGCAAACTAGAAGCAAGTTACAACAGGAATTGAAGGCGTTTAGATTTGACAAGAAACGTAATGCTAGCCGTGAGGATAGTACTGGACCTGACCATAAAAAGGCCAAGCCGCATACCGGGGTGTGTCATTTTTGTAAAAACCAGGACATAAAATATCAGATGTGGCCAGCAAGGGCATTTTGCTAACCAATGCTCAAATAATGTTAATGCAGCTAAACAGGGAGTGGTTCAACATAAGAATGTAAACCAGTGCTTGGTGTCAGAGCCAAAAGGAAGTATGACACATGGAGGTGAGATCTTTCCAATTTGTTTTGACTCTGGAGCGGAATGTTCACTAATTAAAGAAAGGATTAGCAATGAGTTATCAGGAAAAAGTATTAATAATGTTATCTTAAAAGGCATTGGCGATGCCAATGTATATAGTACGTTGCAGATTTTAAGCAGTGTTGCCATTAACGAACATATGGAAATTTTATTTCAGGTAGTGCAGAATAATCATTTGCAAAATGACATTTTGATGTTATATTGTCTTCTGAAAAGTTTGAAGTGGTAAAATCTAAATCTGTCAATATTTGTTCAAATTCAGAAGAGTCAGTCTGTTTAAATGATGTTGACACTGAATTGGTTGGTAAAGACAAAGATGAGTTAATTAAATTACTTGACACATACTCTTCTGCGTTTGTTAAGGGGATTCCCAGCACTCGAGTTACCTCAGGAGAAATGAAAATTCGGTTAGTTGACCCTAGTAAGATTTTGCAACGGCGACCGTATAGGCTTTGTCCCGATGAAAGAGAAACTGTGCGAGCTATATTGAAAGAATTAATTAAAAATAACATCATTCGTCCTAGTTGTTCTCCTTATGCGAGCCCTTCGCTGCTTGTCAAGAACAAAAATGGTTCAGACGGTTTTTGTGTCGATTACAGAGAATTAAATTCAAATACAGTTTCTGACAAGTATCCGTTGCCGCTTATTAATAACCAAATAGTGCTTAGACATGGCTAGTGGATTTAATCAAATACCAATTCATCCGGATTCTATTGAGTACACTGACTTTGTAACGCCTGATGGGCAGTATGAGTTTTTGACAATGCCTTTTGGCCTTAAAAATGCGCCGTCTGTCTTTCAGCGTACAGTTATGAAGGCATTGGGTGATCTTGCTTACTCTTGCTTGCTGCATCTGTAAATCATTTTCGACATTATCTGCTTGGTCATGAGCTCGTTGTATTTACTGATTGTAATTCCTTAAAAGCTTCGCGTACTAAAATTGATCTGACTCCAAGCGTACACCGCTGGTGGGTGTATTTACAATCTTTTAATTTTGACATTCAATATTAAGAATGAAAGCGCATGGCTCATGTTGACTTTTTATTTAGAAACCCCCTTCCGTCAGAGCCTCCGAAAAAGTGTAAAATACCTGAAGAGCGAGTAAATTTAGCAGAAATTTTTAATGATTGGCTTCTCGCCGAACAGCAATTAGATTCCGACATAATTGATATTGTTACTAAATTAAACTGCAATGAACTTGCAGAATATATGGCTAAGACCTATGAGTTGAGGAAAGGCGTGTTACATCGCAAAGTTCAAATTAATGGTAGAGCTCGTTGTTTACCGCTTGTGCCGCGTGCATTCAAATGGTCAGTAATAAATCAAGTGCATGAATCAATAATGCATTTGGGATGGAAGAAAACGACATGACATGAAAGAGTATGTGATTGTTTTGGTCGATGCCTCTACCAAATTTGTCCACTTGCACCATACTCTTAAATTAGATGCTGAGAGCTGTGTGAAGGCTATGAAATCCTCCATTTCCTTGTTTGGAGTACCTAACCGTGTAATTGCTGACCAAGGTAGGTGTTTCGCTAGCTCAAGATTTTCGGAGCTCTGCTCATCACAAAAAATTAAACTTCACTTAATTCCTACTGGAGCGAGCCGTGCTTACGGTCAAGCCGAGCGTGTAATGAGCACGTTGAAAAATTTGTTAGCTGCTGTTGAATCAAGCCACCGATCATGGCAATATGCTCTTGATGAGGTACAACTTGCGCTAAATTGCACAGTTAGTCGTGCAACTAGATCAAGTCCTCTTGAGATGCTGATCGGAAAAGAGGCTCGACCACTAGGTTTGATTCCACCATGTGAAACAGAGGTAGAAGTCGACTTGGCAAAAGTTAGAGAACGAGCTACTAAAAGTATGAATTCCATGGCTTCATTAGATAAAGCTAGATTTGACAAGAATAAAGCAACTGTTGTGAGATATAAAGTTGGTGATTATGTGCTGCTTAAAAATGAAGAGAGGCATCAGACTAAGTTAGATGCAAAGTTTAGAGGACCATTTTTAGTTGTTGAGGTCTTAGATGGAGGCAGGTATAAACTGAAGTCATTGGGAAATAAACGAAGATATAAGTATTGTCATGAAGATATTCGGAAAATGCCAGATGGTCATATACCCAATGAATTAGATATCTAAAATGAAGAGTCGTGCCTGCCTAAGAGTCCAGTTGCGACTGTGTAATCCGTCCAGGTGGGACGATGAGTTATCCGTCCAGGTGGGACGATGAGCTATCCGTCCAGGTGGGACGATGAGTTATCCGTCAGGTGTGACGATGTGTTATCCGTCCAGGTGGGACGATGAGTTATCCGTCAGATGTGACGATGAGTTATCCATCAGATGTGACGATGTGTTATCCGTCCAGGTGGGACGATGAGTTATCCGTCAGATGTGACGATGAGTTATCCGTCAGATGTGACGATGTGTTATCCGTCCAGGTGGGACGATGAGTTATCCGTCCAGGTGGGACGATGAGTTATCCGTCAGATGTGACGATGTGTTATCCGTCCAGGTGGGACGATGAGTTCAGTTGAACGAAAAGATATCCGCTAAGTTTAGCGAAGGCCTTAAAAATGGGCAATGAGAGTATACGGGTGGAAGACCAAAGAATGGTAGGTGTATAAGATATGAAATGCTGCTAAGAGTTTGTGAACGACATTATATATAGAAGTAACTCAGTACTTGTTGTTATCCTAATATTGCAAATATTTTATTGAAATAAGCAAACATGCAAAATGAGTTATATTGAATTAAAATATGAAATGAAAATTTGACTAAAAAGACAAAAAGAAATGTTAGTAGTATTGTTGAATGCGAAGATGTGAATTCTTTATTATTTTTGATGACTACACAGGGACGTGTAATTGTCAGGTTGGCCGTGTCGTATCGTTTCATTTGCGTAAGTCGCCGATGTTACAAATTATAGGCGCCTGAGAAGTCTACTATGAGTTACTTATTGAGTTATGTTGTTGCACTTATGTTAATGTTAAACCACATGCAGATTTGAGTGAAAAGTTATTAGAGCAGGACAAATGTAAACTGCTGCTGAACGTAGTCCCATGGTAGCTGTTGTAGAGGGAGCGAGAAGGCAGTATGAGCTCGCTACGTGTATGGTCTTTTGAAAAAGAACAAAGAAGCTGTGTGTCACTTTGAGTTTGACCACGACAGCCTACAGCATGGGGAATTCGTTGTTACGCAGAGTTTATATTAAAGCATTGGAAAACTCGCTTGAAAATAATCCTGACCCGACATATATATATAAATATTCAATATTTGCTTTATGTAAAACACTTCTTTGCACATCGAACTATCACAAGGTAATGATATAAGCTGCAGTTACTAAGATAAGATTTAACTGTACTATCGTATGATAATTGTTTTTTAAGCTTTGTGCGTACGGTATTATAGTGTGATGTTTTGGTGCTGATAAAAACAAATAACTGTTATCTGCGTGGGTTGCTCGTGTAGTTTTAAAAATATGTGCGAACTAGTTCATATGAACAACTGGCCACTACATGACACTGCCATACTTTTGTCTTCCTCTAGCGTTTGAATGGCTGCTGATGCCTTGCAGAACATTATTGCAATTTGGACAAAGCGCTGGAACATCCAGCTTAACGGTGATAAATGTTTCAGCGTTTTATTTTCGTTAAGGAAAAACCCGAGTCCTGCGCTCACCATAAATGGGGAGATAATTCCAATTAAAACATCGCACGCATACCTTGGCATTCATCTCGACAAAAAACTGTGCTGGAAGCAGCACATTAAAATAATAACAGCAAGGTGCGGAGCGAAACTTGGCAAAATGGAATGGCTACGTGGCAGAACCAGCAAGCTGTCCCTAGAAAATAAAAGCATCCTCTATAGGAGCATAACAATGCCAATTAGGTATTATGCAACCCAAGTCTGGGAAACCGCAGCTAAGTCCAATATGAAAAAAATTCAAACTTTGCAAAATAAAGTCTTGCGCGAAATTGCTGATGCCCATGGTATATCCGTAATCGCAACGTTCACAAGGATCTAGGCATTCCTTTTGTGGGTGACTTGTTAAATAAACTAAGCGATCGATACGCGGATCGCTTACGATCCCACCCGAATTCTCTTGCTTGCACCCTGACCGGTCATAGACCGCGAAGACGCCTGAAACGTCTCCACACTTGTGACCTCAGAAGTCGTCACATAATCTAAATCGCTATTATAGCTCGTTCTTTCTATCTATGTATTATGAGGAAATGTTTAAAGATGTATGAATATCGCTGTCCTGTGCTCTCTCAGATTAAAGGCATTTGAATATTTAGTAGATTAAGTCGAATCTATTGGTAAATTTTGTTTTTGTAAATATTGTGTAAATCTGTAAATATGTATAAAGTAATTTAAGCCCTATCACACACTAAATCATATATTTGTGTAGCGATTAATTTTTTCATCAATATTGGATCACAACCTAATCGGTATCAATTGATTGCCAATAAATAAAAATAAAATTTCCTAGGCGTAAATTTTTAAAATTCAACTTTTAGATACAAAATTCAATTTCCGAAAACCGTGAAGAATTACATGTTCTTGTAAAATACATAAAGAAATTTACAAAATTTTTTTCGATCAAATATCGAGTGGTAGTCGGAGGTACCCTAAAGCAAATAAGCCAAATGATAAAAAAACCAACAAAATCTTTATAACTAATCGAACATTTTTAAAACAAAAAAGTTTTTAAGCTCAATTTTATGGTAAACGCAGGTTTTTTTACCCTGTACCGTATGGTACAAAGGGTAACCGAAAATGTATGTAACATACAGAAGGAGATGTCTGAGACCCCCCACTAGAGAAGTCGATACACCCATGTCCGATCTGTCCGTCCGTCTGTCCGCCTGTCTGTTTGTTTGAACGCCTAGATCTCAGAGATGGTAAGAGCTAGAGCAACCAAATTTTCAGATTAGATGCGTTATTATGTGGGGGGATACAAGCTTATTTTATATTTTTGATATCGAGGATATATTATATAGCTCACATAGGGGTGTTTCAGAGGACCTCAAAAAAAAAACAAAAATTTTAGATGGATAATTCATTTGTTTATGAATATCGCAACCAAATTTGGCACTCGGAAGTTTTGTATTGTTCCCTAAGCACTGTTCCAAATTTTATTGATATCGGTTGATTATATCATCTAGCTCCGACAGGACCGATCGGGCAAAAAAACATTTTTTGTACAAAATTCGTTGTGTTTCGTTTGATTATGAAGATATCGTAACCATTTTTGGTGTTTGTCAATTTTTTAGAGTTACCCAGCACTGCACCAAATTTGATCATAATCGGTTTACTATATCATATAGCTCCCATAGGACATAAACGTGTTTTGAACAAAACTCGTTTTGTTTCGTTTGTTTGTGAAGATTTCATACCCAAATTTGGCAATCAATTGCCTCATAGAGTTCTTAAGCAATATATCGGACTTAATTGCAATTAGTGGTACAGGTTATCCCAAAGTCGTCTGCGCCCGACTTTGAGAGAGAATACCTAACCTATTCAACAATATTCTGCATTCACATATCCCTCATCATTTCAATGTGAGTACCGTCATACCCATTCATAGACCTAATATTGACAAAACTTCACCTTGCCGTTACCGTCCTATATCCCCTGCCTATCCAAATTGCTCGACAAAATAATAGCTAAACGACTATGGTGGCTAGCTACTAACAGCAAGCTGCTAGACAGTCATCAAATGGGATTCAGAAAGGGAAAATCGGTGTCTGATTCTCAAACCACGTTAGATTACATCCAGATCACATCCTCCCTCTCAAAAAAATATCACTGTTCCATAATTTCCTTAGATTTTGAATAAGCATTCGACAGAATAGGCATACATACAATTATAGACGAACTGAAAGGCTGGAAAGTAATATACACTTACATTATAAACTTCCTCAATAATAGAAAAATCACCGTGCTAGCCAACAATATCTACTCAAACACTCAGTCTATCAACATACCACAATACCACAAGGATCCCCTCTATCTGCTATACTATTCGCAATAGCCTTTAACAAACTTAACAAGTCAAACGTCAGACACGAAAACTTCAAATTTACTGCCTATTCTGACGACTACAATAAAGTACACCATCCCAACAAAGCTCAAAGCTCGCTTAACTTAGATCCCTTTTCCATGATGCATCACTGTCAATTAACAAGTGCAAACATCTGCACGTCTGCCGAAAAAGAAGCTGCCGCCTCACCCTACAATCTAACTACCTCAATTAACAAAACGTAGATGCTCTTAAAATTCTAGGTATCACTCTTTCCAAAAATTATAGATGTAACCAACATATAGAAAATCTTGCTATACAACTTTCAAAAAGACTCACCATAATCAATATCTATCAGGCCACAAATTCAACAGCAATACACTATCATATATGTGATGAAATCGATTAAATTGTCAAAAATCAATTACGGCATTTACCTTTATGGCCAAGCACCGAAATTCATTCTTCACAAAATAAAACAATATTTCACTCCGCAATGGGATTCGCCTTTAACGCCTTTCCCACTGCTCCAAAACACAACCTACTTTACGAATTAAATATGCATATGACATCCAACATAATTTTAAACTCATAATGCACTCTAACGACTCTTCAATAAAAAAAAAATTTTTTCTAAGTTATTATTAGTATTATTAATGTGGCTCCACGAATTATTAAACATTAGTGGAGTCACTTTGATTCATTATAATTTCCGTTTATTCCTATAGTTGTTGTCTTAATTTAGTTATAAAAGTAAATATGTGTCTTTTAATTCAATTTAATACACAGTTTAGCAAAGATATAAAACAGATTTTTGTTTACGTGCGACGGTCTCAGCACTTCACGAGCGACTTCTAGAGCATCCTCTTTTGCTCTCAGCCCAAACCTATTTTGAGTGCAATATTCAGCAGTTGAGTCCGCTACGCGTATTCTTAGACGCAACATGTTCGTCTGGCTTTTCTGAGAATCCCACATTCGGCCCTCCTGACACGGAATTCACCCCGAATGACTTCATATATTCCTTTCCCCTATACCAAACCATTCTATACGGACTGGCAAAATTCACGGCTTGCCTCTCCAAATAATTTAAAACCTCTGCTCTTCCAATGCCACTTGTTGGATACAACCACACATACTTCAAAAACCCATCTACATCCATTGGCCCGACATGATCCTCCATCTGCGACGGCATCGAAATCAACTGCTTGTCAGTATCTTTAAACAAAACTTGGTTCTCAATACAGAAGTCCTCACACCCATTAGTTTCTTCGGCTTCTCTTATTACTTTAGTACAACCATCCAATAGCTGCGCTTCTCCTAAGCTGTGCACATTTTCCATTTCTACTGGTGCTTTTACACATCTTTTCGGTACATACTTTTGAATCATTTCATTAACCTGTCCTGCCTGACACTGATTCAAATACGACAACCCTGTTTCAAGTTTCGTTTCCAAATCTTCAGAGCTCATCATACACAAATTCTCAAACTCTGTCATCAATTCTGAACAATTGGCCTTTCCGCTGGACAAATCAACATTATTTTTGATACTATCGGAACTCTCCAAATCCTTCATTGCAAGTTTTGTGCCCTGCTTCGTTACATACCAATCAACAGAATTAAGCATTGTCCGTCCCAAAATAGCATCAAAGTCAATCAGGCATGTTCTAGATTTCGATTCCGACAGTTTTTGTCGGAAATGTGTGAAATGTGTTTTGGATTTCGATTCCGACAAGAGTCGACTCGTTTTGAAAAGTTTGGCTCGCAGCTGTCGAAATGAAAAGTATTTTGCTTTGTTTACTTAAATAAACGCATTAATGCCACTAAAATTAATTTTGTATTATTGTTTAATGCTTTAAGAAAATTTAGATGTGCTCACTTGAGCGAATCAAGGTTAATTTTCATTATATATTTTTATTAAAAAAAATGTCTATGAAAATTGTGTATACATGCAAAACCAAAACGAGTGGAATGAAAGTAAGGTGTTCTGGATTTAGACAAAACAGAACTTCGAAAAGTTATGTGTTGCCGTGTTGCACAAGTAAACTCGAAGATGATTTTATGATTAGATGGCTTAAAATATGTATATAAAATGAATTGTACAAAATTGGTAAATAAATTAAAAATATTTGTCTCTCAAAAAGATGTTGGCAGAAAGAAAAAATAAATGAATAAAGTGGATGTTCGAAAATTTGTGGCAACTCTACAAGTGAACTTATCGATAGCTGGCCAGTTGGTCAGCTGTTTTGGCCGATATGATTTTGGCGCAAATTTGTAGAAAACAGCAATATGTAGGTAATATTTAAATTGTTTATTTTCATTTTAAACTAAATATTCGTTTTTTGAAGGGGCAAAAAATGCAACGCAAAGCAGGAGAGTATAATGGTCGCGTTTATGCAAAGCAATCCAAGCTTTGCAAAGGGTTTCCCTAAAGGTGATAGGGTGGAGTTGGACGCAAAATGGACGTCATTGACGCAGTCCATGAATGCCCCGATAAAGATGCCAGGGAATGGAAGAAGGTATGTTTTGCAATTATGTTAATGTATTTTAAATTAAAATGTAATTTAATTGCAGTCATGGGTTGATTGGAAGGCCTCCATCCGGAAGAAACTTTCGCATAACCGCAAGGAATGTGCTGCAACCGGTGGAGGCCCAAATTTCCAGCAGCCTCTTCTCCCAATAGAGGAGGAAATAGCAGTTTTATGTGGGCTATTCAAAGACATCGAAGGTATGGAAACGGTGACAACGTTTGGCCATACCGACGATGAAATGGATGTCCAGGATGTAGTAGAAGACTGCTGCACAGCTGAAGGGGATGTCGAGGATGGCCCATCAAGCTCTAAAAGAAAGCGTGGGCGGTCCAGCGACGGTTTGGAGGACATTTGCCTTGAGCAAAATAAAATTCTTTGCACAATCTCCTCAACTTTGCAGGAAATGCTTATGGAAAAAAAAGGCACAACGCAAAAATGGAAGAAATTGCTCAATTGCAACTTGAGGAATCGAAGAAGCGTCATTAAAAATAATTATAAACAAATTAAAAAACAACAAGTGTTCCTTATGAAATAAGAAGACTGAATTATATTACAATTTTAGTATAATTATAATAAATAAATTTTTTTGAAATTATCCCTTAATTTTCGGACTTTTCCTAAATATTTATTTACTCTCATTTAAAAACAAAAAATTGAAGATCCTTCCATTACGAGGATGGCTATAAGGGTTTTTTTTTTTAAATTGAGTAATTGAAGTAATGCAAAATTTGTACCTGTGCGTGATAAAAATGACCGTGAATGCACGTCCAAAATCGAAAATTCCCATACATTTGTATGGAAATACATATGGGTCTGGCTGGACCCATGTGCCAAACCAAAGGTTATCGGAACATTCGCCGAACGGAGGGTTATATAGAGCTTCACACGTTCAAATGAGTGGCGACTTCGTTTCTAACAGCATTTGCAGCTTCGCATGGTGGCTGCATGCTTACAAAATCATCATCATCGCTGTCATCGTTATTGGCGTCATCGCTGTCATCAACGATGTTGACTTCCAGTATTGGCAGATTTCGCCTGCGGCAAATGTTATGCAACGCGCAACAAATATTTATAATCTTTGCCACAAACGTCGGCTCATAATTAAGGGTTCCTTGGAGACACCTAAATCTGCTTTTTAAAACGCCGATCGTCCTCTCAATTATGTTCCGAGCTGCAGCATGCTTTAAGTTAAAAACGTGCTCGGGCGTGTTTTGCTGTGGATTCCTATACGGAGTGAGAAGGAATTGCTGTAGCGGATAGCCAGAATCGCCTAGGATCCAGCAATTCTCTTCAATGTTCCTCTCATAAAAGCGTTTCGCATGACTGTTGTTCCAAATTAACGAATCATGCGAAGAGCCTGGGTGGTTCGCATCCACTGCCATGATTTCCATATTAAAATTGCAAATCTGTAAATAATTAAAATTCTTATTTTTAATGTGAAGATAGGGTTTCGTAACTTACCAACATTGCATTAATACTGAAATATCCTTTTCTATTAAAGAATCGGTGTTCCTCCCGTACGGGCTTGGAAATTTTTATATGGGTGCCGTCAACGCAACCAATAACGCCCGGAATATTGTACTGACTATAAAAATGTGCCTTAGACAAAATAACGTCTTCATTCGACATTCTTTGGCGGATATAGTCTTTACATAAGCACTTTTCCAACTCATCCATGACATCGTGAAGCACTTTTGAAAAAGTGCTTCTGCCCATGTTGATGTCATGGTCTTTTGCTACCCCTAACTGGTATGAACCAGTGGCAAGGAACCGCAATGCTGCTGCAACTTGCATTTGTGGGGATAAAAAGCGATGCTTCTCTGTTAGTTGATTTTCCACTTTCTCAACAATCATTTTGAATGTGTCTTTGTCCACTCGATAGGACTCTATAAACCTACAAAATTAAAAAGTCAAACTTATATACATACATTTTTATGTATTACACACTTACGTGGAATTTAACTGTTTTGTTAAACTTGCTTTTGCTCGCAACTCACGATTTTGCCACTTCGCTCTAGCAACGGCACGCCTTTTTGCCTCCGCACATCCAATTATTGTGGCCGCTGGCATTTTTCAATTTTTATTGTATATTTAAATTTTAAATTTGAATTAAAAAAATCAAAAAGATAAACAAACATCACACAGCTGTTCTGTACAAATGGTTATCGATAGCACTCGAAATGAAAACGATTCGAAAACGATTCGAAGTCGATTCGAACTTAGTCGAAATCTAGAACACCATTTGTCGGAATGCACTCGTTATGACTTTTCAAAACGAGTCGAAATCTAGAACAGGCCTGAATATCTTTGTCCGAAACAACATGAAACTCAAGCTGCATATTGATTCCATCAATTTGGACAGGTAAGACAATACTACCTATTGAAAACAATTGACCTCAAGCAATTCCCGAAACTCTTCTACCATACCCTTTCAAACCAACATCACCCATCTGCTGATATATTTTCCAACGTAAAAGGCATAAACTAGCCTCTCCATCCATCACTCCTTGGAAACTAACTTTAGGGTGAACTACCGATTTCAACTCAAGACCACTAGGTGAAATTACACTCGTTGTTTTGCCATCGCCAATAACAACATTCATGACCTTCTCAGTAATTGGCTGACACTCTGCTGCCCTATGTCCTGGTTTCTTGCACTTTAAGGGGTCCACGCAGCTCGAAAAATTTCGCGCGGAATGACAAAACTTCATATAAAAAAAAAATTCCATTTGGGATATCCCTTTTGGGATTTTTTTTTTATATGAAGTTTTGTCATTCCGCGCGAAATTTTTCGAACTGCATATAGGCCCTAAAACACAACAATTCTTTTACTGGACAGTGTTTCTTAATGTGCGATTTATCTCCACACTTAAAGCACATAATTGACCTTTTGTTGTTATATTCTTGCTGCATCTGATTGCCAACACTGCCATATATTTCTCCAAGCGATGATTTTGACTGACCACGAAGTCAATCCAATCTTTTAGTTCTTCTATCCATTGATTTATACTCGGCAAATCTGTACCCGAAAAATCAGATACTTCCCTCTACATCTTTTAACGTAAACCACGATCTACTCGGTGGCATTGGACTTTCTCTGTTTACCATTTTTGACTGCTCAGGCATACCGACCTGACTTACTTCTGAAACTGTAGTATACAAATCCTCATTTGTTTCCTCATTAGCTTCCTCATCCCGAAGACCATAATGAGCAAGAAGCTTATTTTGCAACTGTGTCCTACTGCCCTCTGAATCAGTATTCAGCTTATAGAGTGCTTCGCGCAAGTCAACTACGCGAAGTGCCAAGATTGCGTTCCTATTCATCTTCTGAATTAAATATATCAAAGTTAATTACAAAACTATGGAATATGTTAGTGATGCAAAAATGTAAAACATTAAAACGCCAAACTCATCTGTTCCTTGCTGGCTTCTGTGTAAATCTTCTTTTGGATGTGTATAATAATAAGGTAGCGAACGTTGAGACGGCGCTCTCGCGGTTGACATGCTTATATCAGTTCAGTATGAAAGTTACTTTGAGTTGAAAGGTTGTCCAGCCGCTTGCTGTCGAAATGCCGTCGGCAAAACAAATCAAATTGTCGTTTTATTTCTCATCAACAGTAAACAAACGCATAATATACATACATACAAAGCAATATTAAGCAAACACATTTTCATATGTTTTGCTTTCCCTCATGCTGTATCACTCTCTCTCACTACTAACAGCACATAAAATGTTTTTTCTTGCTCACACTCACGTGCTACTTTGTTATTCTTCATTCCCTTTTGACATGCATACGTCGAAGCGTGACGCTACCTTATTATTATACCATGTTCTTACCTTGCAAGCCACAAGCAATTACCGCTCTGTTAACGCAGTTCTGCTACCGCGTCTCTGCAAACGTCACTCTGCTAACACTTCTATGTTAATGCCGCTCTGACAACGTTTCTCTGTCAACACCGCTCTGCCAATGCTGCTTCACCAACACCGCTCTGCCAACTCCGTTCTGCCAATGCTGCTATGCCAACACCGCTCTGATAATGCTGCTTCACCAACGCTGCTCTGCCAACACCGCTCTGCCTATGCTGCTTCGCCAACGCTGCTATCCTCCAGTGGCTCTGCTCGATCGCCTTTTCGCTCAACTTGCAGCTCACTCAAAACCAGTGATGTGCAAAATGAGTATTCCCACAGACACGAGCCGAGCACATGCCGAAGTAAAAAGCAATAACGAAAAAATGCTAGCGTGCATGGTAGAATAAACAAGGTATGCTATTCACTGCACTGAAACCTTATTTTTAGTCTGAGCGAAAAAGTGAGAGAGCGAAACCACCCCCATTGCTGTTGTTGTGCGTAGGCAAGCATATTAAAAATTTTTTTTTTATGCTGCTGGTTGCAACTAGAGTGGCTTATTTTTTACCGCTGCACAAAATTACGGTAAATGCTGAAAAACTATGCGCGGAAACAACCTTTCTCGTGAAAAATATCAACGAAACTAAAATAAAGTTTGAGTTGCGAAAATTTTTCGGGAATAGCATACCTTGTTTATTCTACCATGGCTAGCGTGCACTGACAGAATAGCTGTAGTGGCGCGTAAAGCTATTTTTTTTCAGTGCAAATATACCAATATATTTACAATTTTGGCCGCTCTCTTCTTGCACATCCCTGCTCAAAACCATACAAGCAGTCCGCTCACGTAACAGTTCCTATGTTGCCGTCCTTGTTCGCAACCTATCGAACTTTTTGCAAACACTAGCTGTTACTGTCCCAACTGCCCTTGCATACGCTTTTAGCAGCTCGCCTGTTTGAAGGACCGATCCATGATGGAATAAACAAGGTAAGCTATTCCCGAAAATTTTTCGCGACACAAACCTTATTTTTAGTTTCGTTGATGTTTTACACGAGAAAGTTGACAGGCAAAAAATAAGCCACTCTTGTTGCAACTATCAGCACAAATAAATTTTTAAATATGCTGCCCGTGGTGGAATAATACAAGGTGAGGACAAAAGCGAAAAATACGGACCCATAAGAAAATGTGTATGTATGAGCAAGAGAAAACACCCCCTTTGCTACTGTAGCGAGAGCGAGTAAGCATAAGGCTGGGCAAAAACTATTTTTTTATCTGTCTTGCTGTGCATTTTGTATGTTTGTTTTGCTATTGCGGCTTCTATGTGTTGCTGAAATTTTGATCGTTTGTTGCTGGGATTTGTACATGGACTTGTTTTCTTTAATAAATAAAATACTCGGTTAGTTCAATTAAATTTTTTTTTATTATTATTTTTTATTAATTTTATTTTATTCCATGGCATTAATATTTAGTTTTAACAGATAAAAAGAAATATATACATATATAATATATATTATTCTACAACAAAATTTTAAAATATTTTTTATTGCCGATCAAGAGATTAAGAACTTCAACAATAACACGCGAGGACAAATACGATCGAATGCCGACGGCACTTGCACAACCTTTCACTTTCAAATGTAATTCACTACTGCAAGCAAAATAAAGACCCACAAGAGAGCGCTGTTTGGCATATCCTCACCTTGTATTATTAAACTATGCTCGAGCCAATGCAAGCGCTCTCAATTAGCTGAGCTCTGCTCAGTTTTGTACTCTCGACTGCTGCCGTCTCTCAAGCTGCCTCGATCCAACGACGCGAGAGCCGAAATTGTAACGTATTCTAGTTTCCAGTGAATTCTGGTTATTTCACAACTGCACGCAATGCTTCCAGAAACTTCGTCTTTGATAAGTTCATCAATTCCCATACACTCAAATCAGTTTGCAGTTATGCACTGTTTTTATGTATTGTTCAATTTTGTTTTTTAGACAATTTAAACTATTTTCAGACGTTTATAAAAGAAATTATATCCCGGACGAGCTCCCATAAATGTGGCTCCACGAATTATTAAACATTAGCGGAGTCACTTTGATTCATTATAATTTCCGTTTATTCATATATGTAAATGTTGTCTTAATTTAGTTATAAAAGTAAATATGTGTCTTTTAATTCAATTTAATACACAGTTTAACAAAATTATAAACCAGACTTATGTTTACGTGCGACGGTCTCAGCACTTCACGAGCGACTTCTCGAGCATCCTCTTTTGCTCTCAGCCCAAACCTATTTTGAGTGCAATATTCAGCAGTTGAATCCGCTACGCGTATTCTTAGACGCAACATGTTCGTCTGGCTTTTCTGAGAATCCCACATTAATAACATAACCAAATCCAAAAGAAAGCCAAAACTCATCTCCCCACTACAAGACACAATAGAGCAATGCAAAAACTTAAATACACAAATACGACCCCTTAACTTCAAAACCGAAAATGTCCCTCCTTGGCTCTCTCAAATCGCAAATATCAACACGACCCTCCATACCTCCATTAAAGCAGACACCCCACCAATAAAATATAAACAAATGTTCCTTAATTACAAAAACAAACAAAAAGGCACATTTCTATACACTGATGGCTCCAAATCAAGAGACGGTGTTTCATTCAGCGTATCAACAAATGATATAATTACCCGCCAAATTCTACCCGATTACACCTCCATCTTCCCAGCAGAAATATCAGCCATACTTATTATTATTATGACATGCTCACAATTTAGGCCTCCAGATGCCTAAAATGCGCCGCAAACTTCTGTTGACGAAAGTCTGGATCTTTTGAACCAACAATCTCGTTAGCGACCAGGTTTCGCAGCCATACAATAGTGTCGATTTTACACAGGCGTTGAATATTCTCGCCATACTTATAGCCTGCACAAAGTACAAGAGTAAGCACGACTGGAGAGGTCAACTATAACCTCACGCAGCTGCTCACGGGTCACGGATATTTCCGAAAGTTCCTTTTTCGTATTGGCAACTCCATCTATGATGATGCTGACTTAGATGATGTTGGTCATACATTCTTTCACTGCGAGAGGTGGGACAGAGAACGAGCGTCTGATGAAACTGTAGTTGGACAGCTCAATGCAGAGAATATAATCGATAAAATGCTTCACAATTTAGAAAACTTGTAAAAAGATTTCATGTACTATTTGATCTTCCATATAGATTTTATAACAATAATGTCCAACATCGAACCAGTGTTGGGTGGATGAAGTAGCGAGAAAACTCTAGGGTTTCTGCGACAAGAAAATGACACGGAAATTGAAAGGCAAGCTGTACGCGACAGTCGTTAGACCCGCACTCTTGTATGCGTCCGAATGTTGGACGATGAGAGTAAATTATCTGCGACTGAGATGAAAATGCTAAGGATGAAAATGCTAAGGCGGGTGTGACCAAGCTTAATCACATTAAGAGCAAACACATCCGAGGCAGCCTGTTTGTTAAAAAGCCTATCCCTGAGACGCTCAAAGTAGGTCAGATGCGTTGGTATTGCCATGTTCAAAGGCGACCGCCGGAGAACCCCGCTAAGAAGGCAATACTTACCGTAGTTCCAGTTAACGGCCGTAGGTCAGGCAGACCGAAAAAAAACGTGGATCGGTCAAATGCAAAAACATCAGCAACGAATGCGTCTCAGTGATGACATGATCCAGGATCGGAATGCCTGCAGACGAATGCTGAGATCGCATACCCACACCTCAGGAGGAGCATAAGCGAGTCCGAAAAGGGGTAAACAAGGGTTTGGGAGAAGAAGGTGTTGCTCACTGGAGCGGAACCAATCCGGTTACAATTATAATATTACCAAATTTGTTAAATGTCAACAGACAGCTTGCAAATAAAAAATATGATTAAAAATTAAAAAAAAAAAAAAATTTAGAAAACTGGAACTACATAAACAGGTTTGCTGAAAAAGTTCTGAAAATTAAAAAGCGAGATCTTGACAACAGAGCAACAATAGAAAATCGACGAGAATCCAGAACTGCGAGTACCCAAGAAAGGCGAGGCCTCGATGGAGGCTAACGACGTATATTAATAACCAATGAAGAGAGACCCTACCCTCTGATGTAATGACTCAGCTAAATAGTTTCCCAGAGGTAGATAAGGTCCACAAACAAGGGGTGGAGGTTTTAGCCTGTGCAAGACGGGCTTTCACTTTCAGGACGCTGATGTGAATGCCTTAGGCACTTCCTCCTATAGCCCGCAACTAAGCCAGCAATAAGAGAGGCGAATTTACAGTATGCATAGACTCCCTATCGGCTTTGCAAGCCATTAAGAATCTAGATAACCAAAACACTACCTCAATTAGAAATGCTATCCATAAAAATAAAACAATATAACTTTGCTATGGGTCCCTGGGCACTGTGATTTAACAGGAAACGAGTTAGGAGACACAGCTGCAAAAAACGCCACAAACAAAGCTAAAAAAAAAAGTGATACAGTAATACCCTGTACCTTTTTTCTCGAAAAAAGGTTTATTATTTGTTGGTGCAAAACGATATTTATGCCTATAAGTTCCGCAAATTTTTACCGATTTTGATGAAAATCGAAATTTACGTCAAAGAAGTTATTTAAAGTATATGGGGTAAGTTTCAAGGGGATATGTTGAGGGGTGTGGGAGATAACACGATAAATCGATTGCGGGGGGTGGGGGGCCCGCATTGATAAAATTTGGATGTGAATTTGTTCATTAGAGCCACATGAATCAGCTTAGCAAAATTGGTGATTCTAGTCCATTTCTTACTATAATTACGTAGAGTGAAATATTGACGCACTTTATAGGCAAGGGGTGGTGAAATTTGTACATTTAAGACTATAACTTTTGTTGTATTTGTCCGATATTGTTTATTTTTGAAACACGGATGCATGTAACCACAACGCATCGCTCTGTTAAGTTTCAGATTGAAATATCAAACGGTGTAGCTAAAAACCGCTCCTACGGGGAAACGGGGAAAGATTTGGACATGATTCAACAAACTTGATCTTCTGAGGAAATATGCGCATCAGCTGGTAAAGTTTCGTATCTCTAGCTCTTATAGTCTCCGAGATCTAGGTGTTCATATAGACGGACAGACGGACATGGCTCAATCGCTACTCGAGGTTATGATAAGCATTTTGGTATAAAGGACTTGGGGTCTGCCACGCCTCCTTCTGTCCGTTACATACATTGCACAAATCAAGTATACCCTTTGTACCTATAGGCACAGGGTATAAAAACAATATTTCACAAAACCTCGCACCATTACAAAAACATCTGCCATAGCTCATCAGCTGCAACCAACTCAGCACGGACTGACTTAACCAAATTTACAAGATTAAGACTTGGACACACTAACCTAACCCACAGTCACATTCTGAATAAAAGATGGCGTACGTTAAAGTCGGGCGCAGCCGGCTTTGGGATACCCTGTACCACCACTTTGCAATTAAATCCGATATATTGCTTAAGACCTCCAAAACATATTTTAATTGCCAAATTTAGTAACGATAACTTCATAAACAAACGAAATACAACGAATTTTGTGCAAATAACGTTTTTTTGACCGATCTGCCATATGGGAGCCGACTTTGATCCATTTTGGTACTATGCTTAGGAACTTTAAAAAAGTACCAATTACCAAATTTGGTAACGATAGCTTCAAAAACAAACGAAACAAAACGAATTTTGTTCGAAATACATTTTTTCGACCGATCGGCCCTATAGGAGCTATATGATTTAGTCAACCGATTTTGATAAAATTTGGTACAGTGCTGGCTAACCCTAAGAAACCACCCAAATTCGTTACGATATCTTCATAAACAAACAAAACAAAACGAGTTTTGTTCAAAAAACGTTTTTTCGCCCGATCGTTCCTATGGGAGCTATATGATATAGTCAACCGATTTTGATAAAATTTGCTACAGTGCTGGGGGTCTCTAAAAAACTTCCGATTGCCAAATTTGGTTATGATATCTTCATAAACAAACGAATTATCCATCTAAAACTTTTTGTTTTTTTCGAGGTCCTCTGAAACACCCCTATGGGAGCTATATAATGTAATCCCGATATCAAAAAAATAAAATAAACTTGTCTCCTATGGATTAATAAGGGATCTAATCTGAAAGTTTGGTTGCTCTAGCTCTTACCATCTCTGAGATCTAGGCGTTCATACGGACAGACAGACAGACAGACAGATAGACGGACATCGGTATATCGACTTCTCTAGTTCATAATCAAACAAAAAACAGTCGAATTTCGTACCAAAAACTATGGACAGTTTTTTAGAGTTCCCAATCACTGTATTACATTTGATCAAAATCGGCTGACAATAAAATATAGCTCCCATAGGGCCGATCGGTTGAAAAAACGTATTTTGAACAAAATTCGTTTTCTTTCGTTTGTTTATGAAGATATCGTAACCAAATTCGGCAATTGGAAGCTTTTTTAGAGTACCTAAACACAGTACCAAATTTGATCATAATCGGTTGACTGTATCATATAGCTCCCATAGGACCGATCGATCAAAAAAAGTGTTTGGTGCAAAATTCGACAGTTTTTTTTGTTGATTATGAAAAAAAATTAAAATATCGTAAATTTAGCAAATAAGATATTTTTTGGAGGACTTAAGCAATATATCAGATTTAATTGTAATCTGATGGTACAGAGTATCCCAAAATCATTCCCGCTCGACTTTAACGTACGCCATCTAATAAATCAATTTCCACTTTCTTTTATTAAAAAAAAAAATATGCAGATAATAAGTAGGTACTATAAATATAAATTCTATACTAATATTCTTTTTTAGAAAAATTTATTTAAAATGTCAAGTAGCAATTGGTTCCATAGGTCTTAAAACAATAAAAGTTTATTTTTTTTCACCTTGTTCAAAGAATATTTTATTTGAATATCCTCACGACTTGTTAAAACTTTTATTTTATTTATTTAAATTTTACTTTGCAATTTTACTTTTCATTTAATCTATAAAAATTGTTTCATTTATTCTTGACTAATTCGTACTTAAGCTAAATTAAAGAATTATCAAAATTCGACTAAAATTAATTGAAATAAATTTATATATTATAACTACCAACATTCTATGTAATAGATTCATAAGCTATAAATGCGTATATACGATTATGTACATATCAGCATTTACTTTATAAATATGTACATATGTATATAAAATGCTGTGTAAAAGTGTACGCTAATATTACTGAAATTATCGCAGTAATTAGATAATCGAAAAATTGCAAACTCTGCTAAACGTAATACAGGCACGGATCCAGGATGAAGATTCTGGGGCCAAACACCACAAATATAATGGAGGGGCATCCTGCAAGTACCGCAAAAAACTATAAGATAGTCGGATCGGTAAGTGTGAGAGATGGGCGTGATTTTTTTACGATTCCCGCGGTTGCTAAAATTTTTGCTCGTTTGCCAAATTAAAAATTTGGAAGATATTAAGGTTAAAAAAAAGAACGGGAACGTGTTAGAACAACACCAAGGGCGGTACGGAATCGAATTTCCTTTCCCGTTCGCAATGTAATTTTAACCACGGGATTTTTTTTGTATCCGCTCCTGTGGCATGGACATGCTTGGAATATATTTTCACAGAGTTTAATATTATAAACTGCCACAAACACACTCATACATTTGCCGTCATTAATTGTTTGGATATTATTTATTTTAACAATAAATTCAAATTACGATGGGATTTTCAATTTAATTATTGATTAAAAAATGTTGCGTTTAAATATTGAATTTTTTGTTGTTAGATAGTTTGATAATTTCTGGTAGGTCGTAGAAATTTAAGAGCTGTTCCATTACCATTTTTACACTTTTTACTTTTTTGTTTCAGAAATTTCAAGTACGCAATGAGAAATACGGGGTGGTCCATTTCAAAATTGGAATTTAATTTTGGTATAAAAAACAAAACGGCTGAATATTTTTCAATGGTTGAACTTTTATTGGAAAGGTTGTTTCATGGCATTTATTTATGAAAAACAATTTCGATTAAATGACTACCACGGCTGACTTGGCAGTAGCCAATTCGATCTACCCAATTTTTGAGTACATTTTCGATTGTTTCGGGCCTTATGTCAGCAATAGCAGCTTGAATCTCGTGCTTGAGGGCTTGAATTGTTTCTGGATGGTTGGCGTAACATTTATCTTTAACCGCTCGCCAAAGAAAATAGTCCAACGGTGTCAGATCGCAGCTTCTCGGAGGCCAAATCACATCACCGTTTTTGCTGATTATGCTATTTTCGAAGATAGGGCGCAAAACATCGATTGTAGCGTTGGCTGTATGGCATGTAGCGCCATCCTGTTGGAACCAAACATCATCCAAGTCTTCCTCTTCAATTTGTTCGAAAAAAAAAATTAGATAACATTGCACGATAGCGATAACCATTGATAGTTACGGCGGCTCCATCTTCATTTTCGAAGAAAAATGGGCCGATGATGCCACCAGACCAAAATCCGCACCAAACAGTCACTCCTTGTGTATGCATTGGCTTCTCTACAACGACGTGAGGGTTTTCTGTGCCCCAGATGTGACATAACCACCAAGGTGGAAATGAGCCTCGTCCGAATAGATGATTTTTCGGCATCATCGGCCAAACGATCTTCCGCCCAACCGTAGACGGTTCGGATGGTCCACTGGCTTTAGCTGATGCACCAATTGAACTTTATATGGCTTCATGGCAAGATCTTTGCGCAAAATTCGCATCAAAGAAGTGCGTGAAATGTCCCACTGTTGAGAACGACGACGAGTTGATGTTGTTGGTTGGTCACGCACACTTTTAGCAACAACAGCAATGTTTTGAGTTGAGCGCACCGGAAGAGTTTTTCCACCAGCATTCTAGTTTCACGAACACGCTTCACAAATTAATCCACAAATTGAGTTTTTGGAAAGTTTTCTTTGCCAATTTTTTTTTCAAATTTCTCACAGTTTGAACAGAAGACTCACCACTTTGGAAATAAGTTTTTAATATTTCCCAACTTTCTTCAAGCGAATAGTGTCCCATTTCGTAAATATCTGTCACTTGCCGAATGACATTTGACTTTTTAGAAGTCAAATAATTGATAGTTCAAACTCCAAACACTAGATGGATCGTATAAACATTTTTTGACAGATCTCGCTTGTAAGTCTCTTTATTCCGAGTATAGCTCCAGGTAACGAAGTATATTGAAAATCATACGCTTTTCATTGCCACAGAAAATCAAAATATGGATTAATTTCAAAGATTTGGCCAAAAAAAGTTTTGATACATTAAGATTCATAGGCCTTTTAGACCAAAAAAAAATTAGACTTTTGTACGTTGAATTGCGTTGGTATGTTGAAAAAATAATAACGTTTACTTTGTTCATAAGGCTTTTATGATATAATGTATCAAATTATATAAAGAATGTTACTACAGTTTATGTGGGAGCGGTTTTTTTAATTTCCTGGACGGCTTAATGTTGTATCCCTTCGAACCTTCCAAAGCTTAATAACAACTTAAAAACGAAATTTTAATTAAAGAAAAGCAAAAAGACAAATAAAGAAAAATATATTAAAAATGTATTTGTAAGGACAGCTCTCTACTGTTTCCCAACTAATCGAAAATCAAACTTAATGGCGGTGGGTCTGCCTTTTATACCAGTTTGGGTTAGCTAGAGGTGCAACAAATATTTTCATTCGTACCAATTACCAACTACTTAACTTTTGGTTATCGAATACTTATGATTTGCATACAAAATTTCGATTTTGTTTATTAGTCAAGAATTATACATTTCGTTTCGCCGAATGACGTTTGGATTTTCAAATAATTGATCAAATTCAAATTCTAAACACTAGATGGACCACCCTGTAGTTGTTCTTTAAAAAACGCGTATACGCAATGTAGCCTTACATGACTGATGAATGGCCAAATCGGGACAAATTTTGTGTCTGCTATCGTCATCAAATCTACCAAGTTTTTGTTCTGTATTGCATTTTTCGACATTTTTTTCTAAATATTTTGCAATTTAGCGCAACGTGTGGAACTTTTACTAAAATAAAGCCAGAACTGCGGCTTCTCTTCAGTTTTCGAATAAATCTTTCGCCTTTGATACAAAAATGTGCCTCAATCTGACAGTCAGTCATAGAACGCCCTGGGTATATCATTTTGCATACAGTACCTTTGGTTTGTTGAATTTTGCCAAAAGGACAGAGGCCATATTTAATTTAATAAAACCCCCTTCACACTCTTTGCTACGATGGCGGTTTGATTAGGTGCATCCCTGCATCGATTCAATCAAAAGTTGAGATATCCGATATATGTATAATAGGGTGGGTCAATTTTTTTCGGTGTAAGGGCTCACTCGGATTTTGATTCTTTGGGTAATTCTAAGCAAATTTGCCCAAGAAACTATGGGTCTAAAATGAATTTCGAGTCGCCCACTTTTTCAAAATAGGTTTTTATCAAAATATTCAAAAATCGACTTAGACATTGTATTGAAAAGGGCAAAAAACACAATTTTTCTCTAGCCAAATGTGAATTTGGGGGTTTTTGGGGTCGAGGAATTCATTTTTGACATCTATTTTTAATTTTGGGCACCGCCAGAGGGCGCTTTAGTGTATTTTTTTTATTTTTTTCGGTTTTTTTCTTGAAAATTGGCAAAATGCTGCGAGAATCCACGAATACTTCACATTTTCATAGTTCTCAAGCACTGTAACAAATTTTATGAAAATCGATGTACTATATCATACATATACCTCCCATAGGACCGATCGGTCCAAAAAATGTGTTTTTGTGCAAAATTCGTTTTGTTTCGATTGTTTATGATGATATCGTAACCAAAGTTGGCGTTCAGAAATTTTGTAGAGTTTCTAAGAACTCTACCAAATTAGATCAAAATCGATTGACTATATCATATAGCTCCCATAGGGCCGATCGGTCAAAAAAACGTATTTTTTACGAAATTCGTTGTTTTGTTTCTTTATAAAGATATCATAATTAAATTTAAACCCCTAATTATCTGGATTCTTTTCTAATACTCGTTTTTCCTTATTACTAGAGGGAAATATTTCTTCTTTAAATGGATTATTATTTATGTACGTCGTCAAAAAGTTCGCCCCCTTCCATTTTTCAACGGTGAATATTTTGGAAAATTTTAAATTTTAGATTGCGTTATGAAAAAATTAAATATTCGACGATTTTCGCAACATTTTGTCAAATTTAAAAAAAAAGATGGCGTACGTTTAAGTCGGGCATAGATGACTATACCACCACATTGCAATTAAGTCCAATATATTGCTTAAGACCTCCAAAAGATTTTTTGTTTTCAAAAACAGACAGAAATCAGTCGAATTTTGCACCAACAAATTTTTTTTGAATGATATAGTCCACCGATTTTGATCAAATTTGGTTTAGTGCTTGGGTACTGTAAAAAACTTCCTAGTGCCAAATTTGGTTACGATGTCTTCATAAACAAACGAATTATAACTCTAAAACTTCGAGGTCCTCTGAAACACCCCTATGGGAGCTACATAATAGAACCCCGGTTTCAAAAAAATAAAATAAACTTGTCTCCCGTAGGATAATAACGGATCTAATCTGAAAGTTTGGCTGCTCTAGCTCTTACCATCTCTGAGATTTAGGCGTTTATACAGACAGACGGACAGGCGGACATGGGTGTATCGACTTCTCTAGTCACCCTGATCATACTTTGGGTAACTTTGGAGAGTCTCCGATGTCTCCCTCTGTATGTTACATACATTTTCGGCTGGCACAAACTTAATATACCCTTTGTAACATACTGTACAGGATATAAAAACGGAAAAACTAAAAATACACTAAAGCGCCCTCTGGCGGCGCCCAAAATTAAAAATAGATGTAAAAAATGGATTTCTCTACCCCAAAAAAAAATTTGGCTAAAGGAAAAATAACGTTTTTTGGCCTTTTCAATGCAGTGTCTAAGTCGATTTTTTAATATTTCGAAAGAAAACCTATTTTGAAAAAGTGGGCGACTCGAAATTCATTTTAGACCCATAGTTTCTTGGGCAAATTTGCTTAGAATTACCCAAAGAATCAAAATCCGAGTGAGCCCCATAAGGTTTTTTCGGCCCCATACAAATTGACCCGCCCTAAATGTACATATATGAAATTTGTTTAGCTGCCACTTGATTGCGTGAATTTTTAGCTTTTAATACGTTTGAATTTTTGAATTGGTGTTCAAATTAAAATTTGACAAAAAAATGTTGACCACAAACAAGCAGTATTTGACTGTGCAGCTTGCTTCCTCGACTTGGATTTGAAATGAAAAGATAGTTTATAAGGATTAACGCCGGAAATCTCAGTTACCGACATATTTAAAACTAAAATAAACGGTTACTTCGCCGCGCAGAGTTTCGTTTAGGGTGACCCCACAACTAGTATTTATATCAGGGATGTCCAGGCCCATTGCTCATCTGGCTCTTTATACCCTGTACCTATAGGTACAAAGGGTATACTAGATTTGTGCAATGTATGTAACGGCAAGAAGGAGGCGTGGCAGACCCCAAGTCCTTTATACCAAAATGCTTATCATAACCTCGGGTAGCGATTGAGCCATGTCCGTCTGTCCGTCTGTCCGTCTGGCCGTCTGTATGAACACCTAGATCTCGGAGACTATAAGAGCTAGAGATACGAAACTTTACCAGCTGATGCGCATATTTCCTGAGAAGATCAAGTTTGTTGAATCATGTCCATATCTTTCCCCGTTTCCCCGTAGCAGAGTTTCGCGGTTTTTGACTACACCGTTTAATATTTTAGTCTGAAATTTAACAGAGCGATGCATTGTGGTTGCATGCATCTGTGTGTCAAAAATAAACAAAATCGGACAAATACAACAAAAGTTATAGCCTAAAATGTACAAATTTCACTACCCCTTCCCTATAAATTGCGTCAATATTTGACTCTGCGTAATTATAGTACCAAATGGACTAGAATCACAATTTTTGGTAAGCTGATTCATGAGGCTCTAATGAACCAATCTACATCAAAATTTTATCAATGCAGGCCCCCCACCCCCCGCAATCGATTTATCGTGTTTTCTCCCACACCCCTCAACACATCCCCTTAAAACTTTCCTCATATACTTTAAATAACTTCTTTGACGTAAATTTCGATTTTCATCAAAATCGGTTAAAATTTGCGGAACTTATAGGTATAAATATCGTTTTGCACCAACAAATAAAATATTCCAATTCGAAAGTTCATAGAAAGAATATGCAGGAATAAAACTTTTTTCGAGAAAAAAAGGTACAGGGTATTACACTGTCGGGCACCGCCTCGACTGTATTACATTTTTTTGTTTTTGTAATGGCTCTTAGGCAGAGCTGGGCAAAAAAGAGAGCGATCTGCCATAAGTGCACGAACAAAAAGTGCCCGTTTGGGCTATGGGCTGCCCAGCTCTGCTCTTAGGCATAGGCAGCGATGCGCGTGTGCATGCATGGCCCTAACTGTATATCACCCAGTGCCAATGCAAATTACAAAAACAATTTCGAGCGTTCTCTCACTTACTCTCTGTTACTCTCTTTGCTCTTTGATCTCGTGTGCACAAAAACAACCCTTGCGTATATTTGTTGTTGGCCCACAGATTTTCAATGTAATTTGTTGCTGCTTTTCGTTTGAGCATGTACTCAAAAAAATTGGTATTATATTCTTCCTTTTTTTTTTTGATAAACTTGTTAAATGGGACTTTTAAGGCATTGCTTGCAAACAAAAAGTAGTTATGGCCCTGTACCTTTAGGTATAAAGGGTATACAAGATTAACATAACAGTCAGAAGGTGGCTAAAAAAAAAAACATATGAATAAAATATATTTTTTTTGTAAAATCTGGTGGTAAATAGATATTTTTCGGGAAATCCCTTGCAAATTTTATCTATTTTTGGAAGCACATATACTTGTGAATGTGCGTTTTCAAGCTTAAAATTAATTTAAAAAAAAAATTGAGAAGTCAATTAACAAACAAACACTTAGAGGCACTACTAAAACTCTCATTAACTAAAATAAATATAGATATTGACCAATTTTTAAGTTCTTTATAAATATGTTTACCATAACTTTTTTTCATTATTTTTTACCACTCTTATAAGAATGCACATACAATTTCTTTCAGTGCACTCAATAAACCGTAATAACTGTTTACTTTAAATGTGTTAGTGTTTTTCTTTATATGTATTGGTTTTTGCTCTTCCATAAGCAGTGCTTGGACATCCCTGATTTATATACTACACTATCGATATTCCACTAAACGTTAATATATACTAACTACTAAAAAAATTAAATAAATAAATACGACTTTTTCAACTGAAAAAAATAATCCAATCCAAAACATTTTAACAACATAACGAAAAGTGAACTGCTTGGCATGTGCTGTTCATTACAATCGA
Source organism: Chymomyza costata (assembly GCA_018150985.1). Taxonomy (NCBI): domain Eukaryota; kingdom Metazoa; phylum Arthropoda; class Insecta; order Diptera; family Drosophilidae; genus Chymomyza; species Chymomyza costata. The sequence continues at coordinate 273,933 of JAECWU010000269.1, forward strand.
TGGCGTCGTTGTTGGTCGATTCTATGGCATGCCAAATGCCAGCTGATACTATATACTAGTGCTGGAAGTAACATCGATGTTATATCGATGCATCGATGTGTTTTATTTCTTTCCGATCATCGATATATTTATTTCGATTATCGACCAAATCCCATAAGGAAACAAAATATGGGCAATCAACGGCAGCCACTTCGCAGACACTTCGCTATTTTAGAAAAAATCAAATCCCAAAAGATCCGAAATAGTAGGGTTGACTCAATTTTGGCACTTCGACAATATTTTTATGTCGAAAACTTAGATTCAAGCATGTGCCCGTTGAATTACTGGAAGGTAATACTTTTTAAAGTTTGGCAAGGCTGGCAATCTAGTGAGCGACAAGCGGAGTTCGCTTAAATCAAAAAACGTTGACATGATTTTATTTAATAACCATAATTATTAGTTATGTCAAATTAGTTTAAAGATTATGAGACTTGTGATGAACAGCATTATTCAACGTTTATAGTTATACTTTAGAAAGAAAAAATAAAAATTAGTTGGCTAAAAACAAATAAAGAAATTCTGATTATATGAAATTGTACATTTAATCAAAATTACTTATTAAATAATAAGAACAGAAAACAACTATTTGGTGTTGCAAAACTTAAACGAAGAATATTTGGAATTTAAATAATTTAAATACAATATTCGATTGGTTCTTAACGTAACCCAAAATGAGCTTTCACGCTTTGCACCAATAATCTGGCAGCCCCAAAAGAGAGTATTAGTATTTTAATACTGCAAATTCTAATGTCAAACTGACATTACATCAGGAAGAAGCAGAGAACTGCATTTCCGGCCATTTCGGCTATATATACCGCAGATCTAACCTCGATGTGACCTTTTGGTAAAGTTTTAGACTGATTGAGGCAACCGCATACTAAGCTGAGTAAAAAAAAAAAAAAAATCGTTCTTCACGTATATGTATATACACCTCAAGTGAATTGCGTGTAAGTTTGTGCATTATTCTGTTGCCAAATGGCATTACTTTCATATTTGCCTAAACAGGTTCAAATAAATGCAATCCATTGCTTTTTATAATATTGGGAAACTAGTTGTTTTATCTCCGACTTCGTGTGACGTCAGTCACAATTGGAGAGATCGATCCCTATTTGGGCCAGGCAAAAATGTAAGTAGAAGTTCTCTTAGTTTTCTCCTGCTAATTTTTCTATTCAAACTTTGAATAGCCAAAATCAGCAAAAATTATATTGCGTGCAGTCTCAGTCGACGTCGCAGTCGCGATTTACAAAGCAGCGCAGCGCGCATGCGCAGCTGCTAACGCAACCAACAGCGACAAGCCAGAGGCGCGCATAAGAAGCGGTTAAGCGTCGTTCAATACCAACAACACAGGGAGCTGAAACAACATATATAATAATTAAATCCATAAAAACAATATAAAACATATGATCTACTAAAACAAAAGAAAAACAAAAAAAGGGAAAAATTAAATCAAGCTATGTTAAATATTGTTTTGCTCATAATTTAGTGACCTTAAAGAAGAAACGTAAAAAAAAAAAAAAAAAAAAAAAAAATATATAAGTAACCAACAAGTAAATCTAAAAGAGAACAAGTGCCATCAGATCATAATAAATAATAACCAAACATATTAAAATTTAGCAACAACAACCGACGTGAGGAAGGCATTCGCCACGGATGGAATTGTGGGTGAGTTACATAGTTACATATTTATAATGATCTGATATTGTAAACATTAGAACCAAAACAAAATTGAACTTACAAAAAAATAACAAGTTCAAATTAATGAAGTTAAAAGAGAAAACTATAACTACAAACTATTAGAATTTAAGAAATGAAACCTAAGAAACTGTAAAACAAACAGAATTGAAATAAGGCACAGTTAAACAAATGTAAGCCAAACAGAAAAAAGAGAGCAAAACAAAAAAAAAAATGTAAAAACCAAAATATTGTTAAAGAAAAAAAAATGTATTGTTATTATGCAAACAAAAAGGCAAAACAAAGCAAAGAAGACAACCCTTTTATAAAACAAAACGTTATAAACACAGAATCTAATATGTTAAAAGATTTTGAAATCGTCAACCATGCCTCTTTATAATTTCGTATGCTTGAGATAAAACCCTACTAAAAATCAAACAAAAAAAAAGGGGCAAAGAAATTACATCCCACATGAAAATAATGTATTATTATATCTTATGAGTTAAAACAATATTTTGTACACAATAACGCTGATCCCTTAAATAATGTTGTACGACTTATCGAAAATTTCTTTTGTATAGAATGCTATTATATTGAAGTCGCTAAATCAGCTAATTTAAAGTATACAACTTAAACCGATGATTAACAATCGAAAGAGTCAATTATCCAAATATGCTTAAAGTTTTGCAACGAATACCAACAAACACGAATAATACAATCAATTGAATGTATAAAATATTATTATTATGTAATTATAGATATGTATAGAGTTAAGCCTTTCTAGGAAAGGAAAAGAAACGAAAGTCATCAATTTATTTTTTTTATTACTATTATGAATAAATAAGGTGTAATATTATGGAATAGAAATTTTGTTAAGTTTTTTTTAGAGGAAGAGGATAGGGTAAAGAAATTTTGGGAGTCTTTCCTTTTGTTAAAAATTATTTCGCGAAAAAGACTCATAGGTAGGGAGGGTAGAGACGCGACATGTTGCACAACATCAATGCAACTAGTATAGGTGAATGATATTGTCCGGAATTGGTCTGTTTACATAAGGAATTCTATCTATCAAAAATGGCATGGGTCCCACAAACTTAAAAAATTTTTTTTATGAATGTGTAATTCAAAACTACTTCATCAACGAACCCCCCAAAGGCTGTTTTGCTAGCTGTTTCGGAGCCCAAGGGATGATGAGTTTTGGAGTAGGTGGAATAGGGAGGTTGAGGTTGGGTGATGATTTTTCTTTTGTCGATGCCCTCCCACAGAACTGCGTTGTACGTGTAGCAAAACATTTGGGAACAACTTTTGTATGTACGATCACACTATACACCACAGATACAAATACACTCGACACCACATTACAGACTGCAATTCTGGCTGGAATTTTTTTTGGACTTCGGATTCACCTGCTCAAAATCACATCACCTTTTTTTTGTGTATTATCTTTTGTTTTCGTTGTATAACCTTTTGGATTGTTATTTATTATTTCTTTGCTTATTTTTCTATTAAATGTAATTTATTTTAAAATGTACTATATTATGATAATATAGTTATCTCTTGGTTTGCTTGTTAATTCCATTTTATTACTTGAAAATACTTATATAACCAAACCAACAGATGGCCCACTCTGAATTAATTTAAGCATTCAAAAAATGGCCGCCACATGTACTTCGATGTATCGAAACATCGATGTTTCGAAGTTAAAAAATATCGAAAACATCGATGTTGGCCAACAGATGGCCCACTCTGAATTAATTTAAGCATTCAAAAAATGGCCGACACATGTACTTCGATGTATCGAAACACCGATGTATCGAAGTTACATATGTATTTGTTTTATACTAGATAAGGCCTCATGGCATGGCATCACATAAATAAAAGAAATCTTGAATGAAAATGAGTATGCCTGGGCCATTTCCTATTGCAATATTTTCATTCTTCTGTTTTAACCCCTTTTCGGCCAACATGCTTGTCTTTGCTAGGAAAGTCGTTTTGTATTAGGGCCGGTTACAGAGACCCAGTATTCCAAAAGATAACTCATCTATTCAGAATTCCTCATGCGACTCGTAAAAGAAGCTTACACTGTGCAATTTTAAAAATAGTTACTAAAACATTGGAAAAGTAGGAGACTCCGCTACCTGCGGTAAAAATATAAAAAGAACCTTTATATTTTAAACACCGGTTTTGGTTACTGTAGCTTTTTCGTGAAATGTTTTGATTACAAATAGCTTGATTGATATTTGGCTAAACAATTTCTTCAACAATGAGAGCAAATATTTGATTCGTGTAATGCTTGCTTTACACATGGACTACATACATAAGACTTTAATAAACCCTGACATTGCACAAAAATTATTGAATGACTCATTTACCATATATGTATATGGATACATACTTGTATATGTAGTACATACAATATGTATAATGCGCATGATTTGCCTCTATTTTCCGTCGCATTGTAAATTTTCATGTGAGAACTGTCAACAAATAAATAAAAATACGGATTCAAAGTCAGCCACAGCGCACTTATTGTTAGCAGTACATATACATACATATATGTATATGCATACATATTTGTATATATATGTACATACATATATGTATATGTACATAGTAGATCTTGTGAAAAATTGTTTTAAAATTAAAAGACAAGACGTCAGGAAGCATGAATCATGAATGGCACGACTAATTCGCTAAAATAGAATATAACTTTCCGTACAAAAAGAATTTGTTACTAATAAATATATTATATAAGGGTATATTAAATTTGAGAAAGCCGAAAATATAAGTATGTAACATACAGTTGGAGACGTCGCAGACCCCCAAAGTTAACTAAAATTTTAACAGGTTGACTAGAGAAATCAGTCTACACATGCCCTTCTGTCTGTCTGTCCGTCCTTTTGAACACATAAATCTCGTAATAGTAAGACTTGGAGTAACCAAAATTTAAAATTAGATCCCTTATTAGTGGCCGTCGGTAGTGTAGTGGTAGCGTACTCGCTTTGCAGCCCGATGGTCGGTTGGCACTGGCATCGCTAGCTCAAAGACGCTATTTGCCCAAGAAAATCTTTATTAATTCAAAACACCGCCGTAGGTCCATGTTCTCTTCGAACAGTTATTAATAGAGATCGCCCATGGGCGACTGACAAAATAGTCAGTCATATTACAGCTCCTATGTATAGGGGTATTTCGGAGTAACTCGTAAAAAACAAAATGGTTTAGATAAACAATTCGCTTGATTATGAAGATATCGTAACAAATTAAATCTGGCGTTTGGAAGTTTTTTAGAGTTCGATTGTGTTTCATTTGTTTAAAGAGATCAAATGTTATTGTTCATTTGATGAAAATGTGATGCCACAGGGTGTCTCAAAGTCGTGCGTGCCCTACTTTAGCACACAACAAATTTTGTATTATAATATTTTGTTCACTTTATTTTTAATACAATTATTTCGTATACGAAAACAAAAGCAAACAAATTTCTGCGACATTATTATTGCGTATTTCAGCTTTGCGATGGGTACAGAATTGTGAATCCCGCAGAAAGTATTAAAAAAGTGTGGGTATCTGCAGATTTGTCCAAACCCAAGTCAGTTGAGTTTGTATAATCTAACAACTTATTGTATTTTTTTGCATACCTTAAACCAGTAAGATACAAATGTACAATGGAATAATAATATCGATCAAATGTATGTATGTAAACGGCAAAGGAAAGCGTGGACACGCTGTTGCATTCTCAAATTCTTAGATATTCAGGCATGGTCTAGATTTCGATTCCGACAAAAACTGTCGAAATCGAAATGAAAGGTGTTCTAGATTTCGATTCCGACAAAGGCGGAAGCGTTTTGAAAAGTTTGGCTCTCAGCCGTCGAAATTAAAAGTATTTTGGTTTGTTTATTAAAATTAATCTTGTACTATTTTTTAATGTTTTAAGAAAATTTAGATGTGCTCAGTTGAACGAATCAAGGTTAATTTTCATTATATATTTTTATTACAAAATATGTCTATTAAAATTGTGTATATGTACATGCAAAACCAAAAGGAGTGGCATTAAAGTAAGGTGTTCTAGATTTAGGCAAAACAGAACTTCGAAAAGTAATGTGTTGTCAGTCACCGACTTACTCTCTTCGAGTGCAGATGTCAGTGTTATTAATTTTGCTTCTAACTTATTTTCGGCCTACCGCTTTCGTTTTCAACACACACGTGAGACTTGTGTTAATTTTTTTTTTCTGTGCCCAGGTACAATTTATAACCATAGCCCCTGGGCCACCCAATTTAGGGGACAACCGCTATGCCAGTCTTAGCGCTTACCCCAAAGCCAAAAGAAAAAAAATTTCTTAAAATTTACCAACGAGTTTCCTGAGCTCCCCGACGCCCCGCAATAAAACCCTAAATTCTTAGATGTGATGTCTAAAAAAGCAGATAAACCAATCGGCGGATTTTCTTGCTTCGCAGTCTACCGCGAACTAAATATCTTAAGCAAAGAAATTATATCAGTATCAACGCTCCGCGATGGCAATCTTCTAAACTATATCTAAACAACATTCCCGAATCTGAGATCGTTGACAAACTCAACGCAAAACGTGCAATCAGTCTTGAAGTTCACCAAATCCATTGACGGGTGTGCCAACCTCTCAGTCGGCTTGCTGGTCACCTTTGACTTGTGCAATTTACCTAGCAAACTCGACACTTGCTGGCATTCTGTCAAGGTCAGAGAGTACGTTCCTATCCCGACGAGGTGCAAAGCATATCAGCTCTTAGGCCACACGTCCAAACATTGCAAAAATTCCCCCACATGTGTTAAACTGCAACCTTCCACCCCACTCCCCCACTCAGTGCACTCGTACTTTCTGCGCCAACTGCAACGGCGACAACTCCTCGGCCTCCCCAACCTACCCTAAATACAAACTCCAAAAAGAAGTATTAAAAATAAAAACAACCAAAAAGTGTACCATGAGCAGCGGTGGGCACGCCTTGGCTCTTTTTGCTCCGAGTGCGCACACGCAAAAAGTGCTCTGTCCGTTATTTTTCGTGCCCACCGCTGACCATGAGAGAAGATAAAGCCATTTAAAACAACAACTACATTCTAACTCTCAAAGTCTAAAAAATAGCTTCGCTGCTGTTGCTGCTTCGAACTTTTCGGCTACCGAGCAAACTGCCGACGGCGCCGCCAAATCTGACGACGCTCAAATCACTACCTCAGCTCTTACGAAACCAAATACGGCAAAACAAACACACAAAATGCACAGCAAGACAGATAAAAAAAATAGTTTTTGCCCACCCTTATGCTTACTCGCTCTCGCTACAGTAGCAAAGGGGGTGTTTTCTCTTGCTCAGATGCACACATTTTCTTATGGGTCCGTATTTTTCGCTTTTGTCCTCACCTTGTATTATTACACCATGCACAGAAACAACCCTTGCTTATATTTGTTGTTGGCCTACTGATTTTCACTGTAATTTTGTTGTTGTTTTTCGTTTGTGCTCTCTCAACTCTTTTTGTGCACCAAGTGTTAAATGTGAGTATGAAGATGCCTTCAAGCTATGCGCTTGCAAAGAAAAAATAATTACAACAAAAAACAAAACGTATACTATTTTTGTACATAACATAACATGCCTGAGTAACTTTAAGGAATTTTATGATTTTTTTAAAGTTATTACTAATATTAGATAGATAAAGAGTGGGATTGTCGTTTCCAAAGATTTGTGTTCTGGCTTGGTTAAGTGTTGTGCAATGATTTAGTAAATGATCGGTGGTTATTAATGCATTTGTGTTACATAGATGACAGGAGGTAGAGATGGTTTTGTCAATATATTGCTGGTTCGTTATTTTAGTGTGTCCTAGTCGAAGTCTGATAAATTTAATTTGATCAAGTCTACTTAAATTTTGTTGTGAAGTAGAACCCAGATAATCTGGTACTATTAGTTTATTGATATTAATAACTTGATACCAATTGATACACGATTCAAACAGTTGTTGTTGTCTCGAGATCAATGATTTTTTTAGGTATCTGTTTATGTCTTGTGTATTTAAGTTTGGCGTGTATACAAGTGGGAATTGTGTGGTTTTTTTTGCTTCACTATCGGCCAGCTCGTTGCGTTTATGTTTGAATGTCCTGGTATCCATAATGTTTTGATTTTAGGGTAGTATTGACTCAACAGAGATCTTATAGCAGTTGGATAAATGTTCGAGTTGTTATGGTTACAAATTGCGTCAAGAGAAGAAAGAGAATCAGAGCAAATGACGGATTTGCCCTTTTTCCTTCTAGCAATTTTTATTGCTTCAAACAATGCAATAATTTCAGCTGACATTACTGAGGAAAATGGTGGAAGTAGTCCAGTTTTCAGTAAGTGATTTTCCGTAGTTTGCTTCAAATGTGTTAGTGTAGTAGTAGTAGTAGCTCTTTATTGTTTTATAAACGCCTAGATCTCAGAGATGGTAAGAGCTAGAGCAACCAAACTTTCAGATTAGATCCCTTTTTGATCCATAGGAGACAAGTTTATTTTATTTTTTTTGATATCGGGATTACATTATATAGCTCCCATAGGGGTGTTTCAGACGACCTCGAAAAAAAGCAAAAGTTTTAGATGGATAATTCGTTTGTTTATGAAGATATCATAACCAAATTTAGCATTAAGAATTTTTTTAGAGTTCCCAAGCACTGTAGCAAATTTGATCAAAATCGGTTGACTATATCATATAGCTCCCATAGGATCGATCGGTCGAAAAAATGTTTTTTGTACAAAATTCGTTGTGTTTCGTTTGTTTGTGAAGATATTGTAACCAAATTTGGCGTTAAGAAGTTTTTTAGAGTTCTCAAGCACTGTAGAAAATTTGATCAAAATCGGTTGACTATATCATATAGCTCCCATAGGACCGATCGGTCAAAAAAATTGTTTGGTGCAAAATTCGACTGATTTCTGTTTGTTTATGAAAATATCGTAGCCAAATTTGCCGAATAAAATACCTTTTGGAGGTCTTAAGCAATATTTCGGACTTAATTGTAATGTGGTGGTACAGGGTATTCCAAAATCGTCTGCGCCCGACTTTAACGTACGCCATTTTTAATTTTGTATAACAGGAGTGTTTAGTCCCATTGCTCATCTGGCTCTTTATGCCCTGTACCTATAGGTACAAAGGGTATACTAGATTTGTGCAATGTGTGTAACGGACAGAAGGAGGCGTGGCAGACCCCAAGTCCTTTATTCCAAAATGCTTATCATAACCTCGGGTAGCGATTGAGCCATGTCCGTCTGTATGAACACCTAGATTTCGGAGACTATTAGAGCTAGAGATACATAACTTTACCAGCTGATGGGTATATTTCCTGAGAAGATGAAGTTTTTCGAATCATGTCAATATCTTTCCCCGTTCCCCGTAGATTTTCGCGGTTTTTAGCCACACCGTTTAATATTTTTATTTGAACGTTAACAGAGCGATGCGTTGTGGTGATATGCATCTGTGTGTCAAAAATAAACAATCTCGGAAAAATAGAACAAAAGTTATAGTTAAAAATGTACAAATTTCATCTCCCCTTTCCCATAAACTGCGTCAATATTCGACTCTACGTAATTATGGTAACAAGTGACCTAGAATCACAGAATTTTGGTGTGCTGATACATGTGGCCCTAATGAACAAATCCACATCCAAATTTTATTGATGGGGACCCCCCACCCCCCGCAATCGATTAACCGTGTTTTCTCCCACACCCCTCAACATATCAATATATATTTTAAATAGCTTATTTGACTTAAAATTCGATTCTCACAAAAATCGGTAAAAATTAACGGAACTTAAAGTTATAAATATGGTTTTGCACCAAAAAAAAAATTTCCATTTGGAAAGTTCTTAGAAGGAATATGCAGGAATAGCATTTTTTTTGAGGAAAAAGGTACAGGGTATTACACTGTCGGGCACCGCCTCGACTGTATTAATTTTTTTTTTATTTTTTCAATGGCTCTTAGTCATAGGCAGCAATGCGCGTGTACATGCACGGCCCTAACTGTTTATAACCCGATGCCAATGCACAAAAAACATTTCGCGAGTTCTTTCCCTTACTCTCTCTTACTCTCTTTGCCCTCTGATCTCGTGATTAGATAAACAACCCTTGCGTTTATTTGTTGTTGGCCCACAGATTTTCAATGTAAATTTGTTGTGGTTTTTCGTTTGAGCATGTACTCAAAAAATTGGTATTATATTCTTTCTTTTTTTTTTGAAAAACTTGTTAAATGGGACTTTTCAGGCATTGCTTGCAAACAAAAAGTACTTATAGCCCTGTACCTTTCGGTACAAAGGGTATACTAGATATATGCATTGTATATAACTGACAGAAGGTGGCTATAGGTAAAAACATATGAATGGAATATATATTTTTTGGAAAGTCCGGTGGTAATAAAACAAACTTGCACGTGTCCATCATAAATATATCTTATTTATTTATATTATTATAAAGTAGAAGTTAATTCTAAGTTTTAAAAGGTTTGTAGACAGAGCAACAAAGGCCTTCAGGCTGCATAAATATATATTTTTCGGGAAGTCCCTTGGTTATAAAAGAAATTTGCACTTGTATATACATAATCTTTTTTCTAGAAGTAACAAATGTTAACAGATACTAAAGTGTGTTTAGCATCCATTGACCAAGCTTAGTAACTTTGCAATTTTTACGCCCCTACCTGCGCAGGTAAAGAGTTACTTTGTAATATCTTTCAATTTTAGTTTTTTTTAATTTTTATACTGATATTTTTCTATTAAATTTTCTACCTGTTTCGCTAAATTAAAAAACTTTGTCAAGTGCACTCAATAGTAAATTCCGCCAGATCATTATACGTTTTGTGTTTAAACAGTGCAGTCCTTGTTGTCAACATTTATTTTATCAAGTGCAAACAAAATAAATAAAATAAAGATTTTACTGCTGTCTCTGACTAACAGCCGAAGCAAACGGGCGTGTCAATTCCATTGTGTGCTTAAACAGTGTCAAATAAATAAAAACTCAAAATGAGACAACCACCTGATCCTTCAGACATGAATAAAATGCACGCAAATAACATTAATATTCCTGGTCCTAAATACCTAATTATGAAACGCACCTCCAATACCAACATAACTCTTTCCGATGTGTCACCCTTCCTTATTAAAAAAGTAATTGACCATACATGCGGAGGAGAAGTAGAGCAATGCAAAAACTACGAAACGGAACAGTCATGATAAAAACTTAAAACCAAAAGCAAACGGAAAAACTACTCAATTTGAAATTACTCACCGAAACAATAGAAATTACCGTAACTGAACACAATACTCTCTACGAATGCAAAGGCGTAATCTACTCAAATGATTTACGAAATATTTCAGAAGAAGAAATTCTCAAGGAACTAGAAGGACAAGGAGTATGTGAAATAAGGAAAACGGCAACGAATACACTGAAACTGGATTAATCATACTGACTTTCGCTAAACATACCCTTGCCGATTATCTCTTCATTGGATACGAAAAAACCCAAATCAAACCCTACATACCGTACCCAATACGCTGCAGTTGCTGTCTCAAATTTGGTCATACCCAAAAGGTCTGCAAGGCTGAGAAAATGTGCATTGTTTATGGGCAAAAACAACACACCGAAGACAACGAAATGAAGAAATGCACGAACGAAGTAAATTGTGTAAATTGCTCAGCTAGAAAATACTCAGTCAACAACCACTCATCAATAGTCAAAACGTGCCCTGTATTTATCGAAAAACAAGAAATAACTGCCATCCAAAGTTTAGAAAAAGCCGATTTAAAGACTGCATACACAATCTACAACTCAAGACATCAATGAAATCCAAAAACATACGCGTCAGTAACACCTCAAAAAACCACACCTAAAGCAAACAGCAATGCATCGACAGAAACGACGTCAACCCTAATCTAAAATAAAACCAACGAGAAAACTAACAAAAATCGCATCGTGATATCTTACTCAGACGTCGACGGACAACCTTCAACATCATCAGCCAATGCCAACTTACAAAATTCGAATAGCCCTAAAGATTTACCATCAAAATCAAAAAATGTATTAACTCGTAAGCTAAGTCATACAAAACAACCATCAATAGCAAAAAGAAAGAAAACTCAAACACTAAACACGGACACTCAGAAGAATCACTCAGACTCTGATGGCGAGTATGCAAGTATGGAATGAGCGACACATAGCAGAACAAAACACATTACCTTTTGGATCTTGATTGACTGACGACGACTGAGAAGCATTCTGTCTCTCTCACATTTAATAGTTAGACTTGCCTCCTCTCTCAGTCACTCGAAAACCAAAAATGAAATACATACAAACAAAAGCTCACTGTTATAAATAACATATCGATTAAAAATAATCATTTAATCTAAATCGTCAAACGAATTGTCATTGAAAATTATCCAATGGAACATTAAAGGTTATTCAAACAATTACAGTGAACTTTTGGTTCTTATAAAGGAATACTCGCCAAATATACTCTCATTACAAGAAACACACATTCAAGACACAAAACATATACAGATCCCAGTGAATTATAACTTTATAGCGAACAAACCCTCTAGCAGGTTTGGCGGCGTTGCACTTCTCGTGCACGCCTCCATTCAATATAGAGAAATTAACATAAATACCGATTTTGAGTCAATAGCAATCGAAATAGAAACTAAAAAACGAATTAACATTATATCAGCATATACATATATCCCCATCCAAACAATTTTCGCAGTCAAATTTGGAAAATGTTTTTAACATTAACAATCTCCCTACTACTATTACTGGCGACTTTAATAGTTGGCACACAAAATGGGGCTCTTTTTACAACAACCAAAGAGGAAAAATAATATTCGATTTCTTAGATACTTCACAGCTTATTCTTCTTAACGACAAGTCTCCAACCCATTTTAGTACACACAATAGACTCACTCATATAGACCTCTCTTTCTGTTAAGCTGATCTAGCCCCACTTACTCATTGGGAAACCCTCAATGACCTAAATGGCAGTGATCACTTTCCTATACTTATCTCTACTTTCCCTGAAGATCCTAACTCAAAACATTTTAGACCACGTTTTAAAATCAAAGACGCCAGCTGGAAGCATTTCGGAAACATGACAGATGAAATTAGTAACTCGATACCAATATGTACAAACAACATAAACATGGAAAACGCTAACATGACAAAAATTGTATTACAAAGCGCATACTATACTATGCCTCAAACTTCTACGAAACCCTTTAGACATAAGGTTCCTTGGTGGAGCAAACACCTTGAGACCCTTAGAAAATCAAAAATGTTAGCCTGGCGTGCACTCCAAACAAATATCAACCAAGAAAATATTCTAAGATTCAGAAAAGCCAACGCCCAATTGAGACGAGAATTAAAGCAAAGAAAGAAGCAATCAAAGTTAGAACTAACATCTGAGATACAACCCTCAACCCCTACTACAAGAATTTGGTCAAAAATTTTAGTTAGAGTAGGATCACAACAATCCGATGTATACCCTTTACAAAATGGCATCCCTCAGAGGTCACCATTATCTGTGATTTTATTCCTTTTTGCATACAACAAACTTGCAAAAATAATAGATATACAAAAAAAATATTAATTTCTGTGCATACGTAGATCATTTCCAACTGTTTATTAACTTTAAAAGAAATGAAAAAAGAACAATATCTATCTATCTATATATATATATTATATTACACAAGGGCGTTTTTTGTGACATCAAAGGCTCCTAGACGGATCGCGCGATTTCAACAAATGAGGTATCAATCGAAAGCTATTTACAACTAGATGTGCAATATGTAATATTCGCCCAATTAAAAGCTCAACAATAGCGAAGTTACGATCCACTTATTGTTTACTTGCGTATCGAATACCGTAACTTACTACCGCCATCTATTGCTAGTTATGTTTGTTACAGTTTAAATCGACATACATATGTTTTGGGTTGCTTTCTTTCTGTGTTTTGCAATTGAACTGCAACCTAAATTAATGTTAATGTCAAAGAGCGGAAGTATTGACCCAACTAGCAGAGATCTAAGCCTATCCAACCTCAGCCTCGTGTATTAGGCTATTTCTGTTTGTTACGTTGGCCTGTGAAGTTTTGCCTAGAAGTGCTCAAGTATTTTTATAAGTGCTGCTAAAATGTTTTTTGTTTCAAAAAAAAAACGAAAACGTGAAATATGAAAAATTACAAAATTGATTTAAAATTGCACAAAAATAAACATTTGTTTTAAAAATAAATAAAATTTAGTGCATCTTTGAAAAGGCGGAAAATTGAAGAAAAATTTATATATGTGAGTAGCGCATTAATACATACATCATTTAAAAAAAATTTTGTCTTGTTGCCTAATGGTTTTTTTATTTTATTAGCATTTGTCTTTACGACAATTTAAACAATTGCACTTTCATAATTTCGTCGTTGTGCATATACTTATATCAAAGCTGCTCTTAACCTGTATGGCCATACAAGCTAGTGGATACTATCATTATCAAAGCGTTGCTATAAGAGTAATTTTATAGAGCTGAGTCTGTGTGGGGTAAGCTATAAAAAGTAAAACTATCCCAGGAACATTTGTTTGAACAGTTTTTTTTTTTCTGCACTTAAGGAAATTTTGCACATCAAAAGAAAGGGCATTCGATATTTCGCACCCGCTAAGAGAGCGTGGCTAAGCAGTGGCTGTAAACTTCCGATCGTCGCCTCCCCTTTGTGTCATGTTCGTCGCTGGAGTTAAAGATCAGCTGTCGTCTATATAAATGCATTAAAAACTATAAATTGCTAGCGGCGCTACCCTTTTTTTTGTTGTTGCAGAGTTTTTGTTTTTGGCCTTTGTTATGATTTCTTTTAATTAAAACTTAAACAATTACTTAAGCTTTTAGGCTTTGAGGCATATGCACCATAAATGTATAAAAAAAAAATGTTTAAAAATTAAAATTTGAAAAATATGAAGTCGTTAGGTCTATGATTAACTTGGTCTCATAGTAAAGAAAACATACATATGTATGTGCAAGCAAAAACAAAATAAGTAAGAACGTAAAGTAACCAAATTGTGTGTTCTTTTGTAAAAACAAAGAACAAACAAATGCAACATATTCCATAAATCAAAGAGAAATGTATTAACAAGTATGTAATCAAGAGCAACATATTCAAAGTTTAAAAAGCGCTTAGCAATGAAGTTTCAGCTTAGTTTAGTTATATTCTCTTTTTTTCCCCCCCTTAAGCAGCAACACAGCGAAAGATCTTTCGGCGTGGGACTTGCATTATCGTAAGTGTTTGAAAAAAAAAGAAACCCATACATATGTTATTTAATTAAGCTAAAGATACTCAATGTTTGCGCTGCATCTTTGATCATTTAAATATTATTTTGCAATCAGTGTTGTGTCTTGCACACTTCTACTTTTATTCTTATTGTAACTTTACATTATATCGATGTTCGCTTACATTGGTTACTTATCGATATCACTAAGCTAGTATTAAAGTACTAATATGTATCACGCCCCCACTTAAGTTTGTTTAATAAATGGAAGTGTGATAGTTAACAATTATTTTTTTTTAAACTTAAAATAACAATTTTAGCTGTATGTACATTATAAATTCATTTAAAAACAATCATTTATCTGTAAATGTAATTATACTATATATGATGCAAATTTCTTTTATACAACTAATTCATTTTTATACAATTTTCCTATTTAAATTTAAAAAACACAATAATGATTTATGATAGTAATTATTTTGAATATGTTTTACCATCTTTACGTGGTCTTAATTTCATTTTGCTTGAAGATTCTTTGTCGATCACCTTCTCTCCATCATAAAGTTTTTTAGAATTGTTCTCAATATTTGTTTCTTTTTTTCGCATTTGATTACAATGGCGTTTTATTTCTTTATTATTGTTGGTTTTGACGTCTGTTTCCTTTCTGTTCGACATAATGATATGCAAGGTAAACTGGACGATCTAGTCGAAGAAGCTGGTAAGCACGGTCTCGAGGTAAATGTGGATAAAACAAAGGCACTGAAAGTGAACGCCAACAGCGATGACGACTTTTTAATTCGTAACGAGCGCATTGAACTTGTGGACTCTTTCTCCTACCTTGGCAGTGTCATAGCCGCAGACGGGGGCGCAAAGGCAGACATAGAAGCCAGAGTTGCTAAAGCCACAGCTGCTTTCGCGCAACTCCGAAAGATCTGGAATTCCAATTTTCTATCAACAAACACGAAAATCCAGATATACAAGTCTAATGTGCTATCCATTCTACTTTATGGGAGTGAGTCTTGGCTAACAACAGAAGCTATTCTTAGCAAGATACAGGCCTTTGTTGGAAGAGGTCTCCGGCGCATTCTGAAAATCTGGTGGCCAAACACGATCAGCAACTTTGAGCTGATGCAGCGATGCAATATGAAGCCGATATCCTACATAATTACCAGTCGCAAATGGGGGTGGATTGGGCATACTTTGCGAAAGCCACCACATGAAGTTTGTCGTCAGGCCCTTGATTGGAACCCGCAGGGCAACCGAAGAAGAGGAAGACCCAGAACAACATGGCGCCGAACTGTTTTGAAAGAAGCTGAAGAATCAGGACGTTCCTGGAGGGAAGTGAAGCAATTGGCACAAAACCGGATACGATTTAGATGTTTTACAGAGGCCCTATGCTCCTCAAGGAGTTAAAGGAATAAAGGAAGGAAGGAAGGATTGTTGGTTTTTATGCATATGTAAGACCTGGGTCCAAGTTGTTCTTTTATTGTGGCTTCAGACCATTTTGGTTTGTTTGGGTCTTTATAGTCCCTAATAAAAAAACAGATTCATCTTTACTAAATTCTACGTTTCTGTTTCCTTTATAATTATTTATGCTTTTTTCTTGATTTTCTATAATTTTGTCTCGAACTAATGGCGGTTTTAAAAAACTAAATCTTGATTTTAGAGTTCTGCCAAAAAATAGTTTTGAAGGACTTTCTCCTGTAGTACAGTGTTTTGAGTTCCTATAATCAAATAGAAATTGATTTAAGGCTGTATCAAAATTTTGAACTACACGGCAATTTAGGGTGGCTATAAGCGATTTCTTTAATGTTTTTACAAAATTTTCTGCCTGACCATTTGAAGCTGGATGTCCTGGCGCTGTGAAAATGTGTTTTATACCATTATTGGTTGTGAAATCTTTAAACTCATTAGATGTAAATTGTCTTCCATTATCACTAACAAGTGTATCAACAAGTCCATAACGCCAAAACGTTTCTCTTAAAGCTTTGATAGTGAACGATGTTGTTATTTCTTTTGTTTTGTAAACTTCAACCCACTTTGTATATGAATCTATGATCACTAGCAAGTAATAATTATTTACTGGACCTGCATAGTCTACATGTATTCTACTCCATGCTGAACTAGTTGGTTGCCAAGGTATTAAAGTGGATTTTTCTGGATTTGCTCCTAACTCTTGACAATAGTTACAATTTCTTATTAAGTTTTCTATATCTGCATCAATTTTTGGCCACCATACATATGATCTTGCCAATCCTTTAGTTTTAACAATTCCCATATGCGAACGATGAAGTTCTTCCAGTACGGATTGTTGAAGTTTTTTAGGAACTATCGTTCTGTAGCCCCAAAGTACACAACCATATTCTGTGCTTAGTTCTAAAGCTTTAACTTTATATATATCAAACTCATTTCCTTTTAAATTTTCATTTCTACCTTCATTTATTGCTTGCATGACCTTTGAAAGAATAGGATCACGTCTTGTATTTTTTGCAATTTCATTGTAAGTTAAATGTAAGTGATTGTTTGATTCTGTATAATCTACAAAGTTGCATTCTTGTATATCCTGTGCTGTTTCGTATTGAGGTATTCTGGATAACTCGTCAGCTTCATTGGCTTTGCCCTTAACATACTCAATGTTATAATTAAAACCTGACAGAATAAATGCCCATCTTTGGACTCTTGCGGACGCCATTACTGGTAAGCCTTTATCTTCTCCAAATAAGAACTTTAATGGTTTATGGTCCGTTTTTAAAATAAATTTTTGTCCAAGTAAATATTGTTTTAGTTTAACAACGCTATATTTAATAGCTAAAGCTTCTTTTTCTAACGTGCTGTAGTTTTGCTCAGTTTTTGTTAAGGCTCTTGAAACGAATGCAATTGGTTTAACTTCATTGTTTGGAAATCTATGTGAAAGTATACCTGCGACTGAAGTATTACTTGCATCCGTTGTCAGGATGATCGGTAACTTGTTATTGAAATGTACTAAAACCTGATCAGATACAACTTCTTTTTTCATGACTTCAAACGCTGTTTGACATTTTGTCGACCAATTAAATGTAATATTCTTTTTTAGAAGTTCATACAATGGATTTATTTTTTGGGAAAAATTTTGAATGAATTTCGAATAATGATTTACCATTCCTATGAATGCTCTGACCTGTGTAACGTTACTTGGAATTGGGCAGTTTACAACACTTTTGCATCTATCTAAGTTTTTTTTTAAACCGGTTCTATCAATTGTGAATCCCAGATATGAAACTTTTTTTTGTAAAAATTGGCATTTATTAATATTTAATTTTAGTCCAACTGACTGTAATTTATTTAATACTGTTTTTAGAGTTCGAGTGTGTTCCTCTAAATTTTTTCCTGTAATTGTTATGTCGTCTTGATATACGACTACACTTGAAGTTCCATTTAAAACGGATTCAATTGTTTTTGAAATATTGACGCAGCTGGTTTTACACCAAAAGGTAACCTTTTCATTTTAAGAGTGCCTATATGTGTACTCCATGTACAAATTTTCTGCGATTCCTCATCTAGGACAAGTTGATTATAAGCACTTGAAAGATTTAACTTGGAAAACAATTCACCTCCGCTTAAAGCTGCAAAAATTTCATCTATGCGTGGTAAAGGATATTTATAGTCAACTAACCATTTGTTGACTGTTACTTTATAATCACCACATATACGTATTTTTCCATCTGGTTTTAAAATTGGTACTAATGGTGTTCCCCAATCGGAATAATCTACTGGTTCTAAAATATCTTTTTTTATAAGACTCTTGAGTTCTTTCTCTACCATTTCTTTCCATGCTAATGGTATGGCTCGCGGCTTAAAAAATATAGGCTTTGCATTTTTATCTATTGGTAACGAAACCTCACTTAATTTAAATGTTCCTAATTCGCCATCAAAAATTTCTCTAAACTCGTTTTTTATTTCCTCAACTAAAGTTTCAGTATTTACTTGTATGTTGTTCACTTGTGCAAAATCAAATTTAAATGCTCTAAGAAAATTTCTACCTAATAGTGGTTGGTTTTTACAATTTGTTACAATAATTTTAATTCGCTTGGTGATCCCATTGAATTTCACATTTGCATTAAACTCACCAATAATATTTATTTTATGTTTTGTGTAGCTGCTGTACTCTTTTGTACATGTATTTAATTTTTTAAGCTGATCCGCCGTTACATATTTTTCCGGAAACAATGTGCATGGAGATCCGCTGTCGCAAAAAATGTCCAAGTCTGTACCGTCAATAGATACTGATAAAAAATATGGATCAGCACTATCTTCAGTTTGAATACTGTAAACAGATGTATCAAAGTTATTAACATTTTCATTAGAACTAATATTATTTACAACTTTAGAATTATTTCTACAAACGCTTGCTAAATGTCCCACTTTGTTGCAAATATGACACTTGCTGGTTTTGTAGCGGCAAACATCTGATCTATGATTTCTCCATCCACAATGAGTACATGCGTGTGAGTGTTCTTTTTGCTGTTGTTTTTCCTTATTGTTGTTGTTGCTGCTGCAGTTCGTCCTGTAGCTGCTGCTGTTGTTGTTGTTCTGCCACTGGCTGCTATTACCGTAGCTCTTTCTGTTGTCTCTTCTGTTCCTTATTTCCTTGACTGCATTTATATTTGGCATTTCATCAGATTTGGTTAGCATTTTTTTTTCAATAATTATTGCTTTTCGCAAGGCTTTTTCTACAGTTAGCGTTTCGTCTTCTTCACACATTTTGTCAAATATGAAGTCCGGCAGACCCGTTACAAAGCGGTCCAACACAAATGCATTCAAGTTGGCGCCAAATTTGCAATTTATTGCTAACTGTTTCACTCTCGCATACCATTGCGACACATTTTCTGATGCCAATTTATTTGCTGCATAAAATTTTTTTCTTTCAACAAACACTATTGTAGGTGGAGTGTAATGACTCTCCAACATTGAACATAATTCGTCATATGATTTTGATACGGGGCTGTTTGGACTACACAAACTATGAAGCAATCGATATGGCTCCGATCCAATTGACTTGAGCAAAATTGCCTTCTTTATGTGCTCCTCTGTGCACCCAATCTCACACAAATGAATTTCAAATTTCTCCTTCCAAATGCACCACGGCTCCTTCATGTGCATAAACTCCGGCAGCGTTGCAGTTTGCAGAAGAGTTGTTGTTGTCATGCTGGTGTTCACTGTAGCGTCCATTGCCGTTTATATATGTTTGTTATATATGTATGTACGTAACTTTTTTGCTTTTCGTATTTACGAATTTGCTTGTAAGTTTTTAGTTTTTTTTTTGTTTGTATTTTGTGATATTATCACTTCTTTATTATTCTCGCGTATTAACGCACTTATTTAAATAATAATTACTATTTAAATAACTTTTAATTTTTTTCCTCGTCGCCAATTATATGTATCAATCAGTTTTGGACATACAAAAAAAAAAAAAAAATAATAATAACAATAATGATAATAATAATAATTATGTAAATATTATAATAGCTTTTAAGTACCTTTTGTGAATGTAAAAAATTTTATTTTTTTTTTTTTTGTCCTATAGATACGATCAATAATGTTAGGTTTGGAAAGGTTGTTACAATTTAATTAAATTTTTTTTATAAGAAAGATAGTGTCCAATATTGCTTAGAATATATATTAGAGAATGTTTTTAATTTGACATGATTCGTTAACTGATAATTTTTCTTTCTCTCTGATATGATGCTGTAAGAATAATAATGTAGTGCATTTATAAATGGGGTTCTCCAATGTCATCATTTCCGAGGACCATGGTTGGGTGGGTCAAGAACGTGGGTGACATTAACAACTTAGTCGGTTCACCAAGAGATATTCAAAGGAAGAACTACACATTGTTTTTAGTATGTTTGTCCGGTTTAAGTGCACACTTGTTATTGTGTCAAGTTTGTTTTTTTTTTCGTTTGATTAGTTCAGACATGTAGTGTAGGGACTCAATAATAAAATTCGTGTAGTGTGAGTATTCGCAGTAGCAAAACCCCCCCCACCAAGCCGCGTAGAGCTAGAACGCAATAAACGGGTCCCGCTGCGCTACCTGCGAATATTCATGGTCCACCACCATACCAACATAAATACTACAAATAAGGTGTTATTTTTTCGATTTAATCTATATTTAGGTGGATATCGCTAAAATAAAATTTCAATCAAAGATGGTCCAATTTCAACAAATGAGGTATCCATCGAAAGCTATTCACGCGCAGAGTTCTCCATTATGGCCTTGCGTCACTTTATTGCATTTGAAAAGAAATATGCGCGTAAATGAAGGTGAGGAAGAGTTTGCCAACTATTTGCTTCAAGTTGGAGAAGATTCGCTACCGAAAGATGATTCTGGGCAGTCTTTATTATGCGCACGGCTTTTAGGATGCGGTTCACCTATTGACTTTACCAAACTTACCAAATGATATTTTCCATTGGCTTGATTCATGACAAAGCTATACTTGCACCTACAAACGATGTTTGCGCCAAAATTAATTCAACTGTTTTGGACCGAATTCCTGGTGAAGAAATCTTATATAAAAGCATTGATTCAGTCATCTCCACAAAATGAAGGTCAACAACTTCAAATATTGTTTATAACGAAATTTATTAACTTTACACTTTTCATTATATTGGCTTTTTTGTTGCTATTTGTATATTATGCAATGCATTTTCTGGCGATTTTCGCCGCCGGGTTCACTAGTTTAATTTAAACGGCCTGTTCACAAACATGGAAAATTGGTGTAAATACTCAGGTGCAAAATTATCTTTAAACAAATGCAAGCAACTTCATATATGCAAAAAGCACAGTTGTCAATGCACAACATTATGCAATGGAATACAGATACCTGAAGTCACTTCACTAAAAATGTTGGGTCTTACGATCAACAAAAATTATAACTGGCGCACGCACAATCCCTATCCAAGTGACTTGACATTATAAAATGTCTAGAGAGTTGTCGATTCAATTGCAACACCCATACTTTATTAGCTGTAACAAAGGCTATGATCATACCGAAGATAGATTATGCTCTCTTCATCTACGGGCACACTCACAAGAGTACCCTCAACAAGTTGTAAACTCCTCTTAACGCTGCAATACGCACCTCTCTCGGTGCTTTTCATACAACACCTATTAAAAATATGCTATTTGAAGCCAACATTGCAGAAATATAAACCAAATGTGACTATCTTACAGCTACACCATGGTGGAATAATAAGGTGATGTCGTGAGAACGCTCACTCTCTCGTTTGTAACCCTTATCGTCAGTGCAAAGCTTGCTCACTTGTTCACTAGTAAGGTTGGTCGCGCACAAAATTTTTAGCTGCGTGTGTTTTGTATTGCTTAAAAATGCCGTTCTGTAATTGTTGTCGTGTGTATATTGACAGTGAGGAGGCACGTTTCGTACATGTACCCAAGGACGATAATAAAAGGAAAATTTGGGAAGAATCCCTAAATTGTACGTTGGGGAAGCATAATAAGATTTGCGATAAGCATTTTAATGCAGCAGACCGGAAAGTTCTTACAAACCAAGGCAATTTACCCAAAAGAATGCGACTTGCTGTAAATGCGATACCACATTTAGAGCAGGAATTGTCAATATGGACTGCAAGAATTCGAGCTCTCAAACAGAGTAAGTTTGCAATATACAAATGCATTTTCTTATATGTAACTTAAAAATCACGTATTTTAAAGATCTAAAACTATTAACGCCGGCATATTATTGGAAAATATGAACATGGCGAAAAAAATACGTCGACTCGAGCAGGAGAACAAACAGCTTCGTCAACAACTACAAGAGATGGAAAATTTACAAGAGTCATTGAGCAAAATTTTCACTGAAACTCAAGTAAAAATCCTAAAAAGTGGTGGTAAACGGGCGCTATATTCAACGGACATATCGTATGAGATTTGACTTCATGCTGCAGGACCTCGTGCCTACAACCATTTAAATAAACAAGGATTTCCCTTACCAAGCATCAGCACTTTGCAGAGATGGTTGCGTAATGTGGAAATTCAAACTGGTACGCTGGATGTTGTGATAGATTTAATGAAAGAAGACATTGAAATGGAAGAAAATTACAAACTTTGTGTCTTATCTTTTATGAATATGAATATGAATATGATGCAACCGCAGACACTATATACAAGCCTAGCAACTACGTACAAATGGCTATGCCACGTGGTATAAAAAAATCGTGGAAACAACCTGTATTTTTTGACTACAACTGTCGTATGACAGTAGAAACACTGCATAAAATAATCAAAAAATTATATGAAGCTGGCTATCCAGTTGTGGCAGTCGTCTGCGATTTGGGTTCTGGAAACCAAAAGCTTTGGAAAGATCTTGGAATAACAGAAAGTAAGTGTGTATGAAAACTAAAAAAATTTAAAAAATATTTAAGAATACATTTTCATCAGACAAGACCTGGTTTCAAAATCCAGCAGATGCACAGCTGAAAATCTTTGCCTTCTTAGATGTTCCACATCTCGTTAAACTTGTGCGAAATCATTTTGTAGATTCGAGACTGGTGATTGGAGGAAAAAAACTGACAGTGGAGCCAATTAAGCAGGTTTTAGGGTACACCTCTAACTCCGATCTTTCAATAAGCTTTAAAATAACTGAGGAACATCTGAATGTTCGCTCTATTGCGAAACAAAAAGTTAAGCTAGCAACTCAATTATTTTCCAACACAACGGCAAGTGCAATCCGACGCTGCCTTACATTGGGACTTGATGTGGACTATGGTCTCGAAACGGCTAGTTTTTTTAAATTGACAAACGATTGGTTTGATGTCTTTAATTCCAAATTGTCTACGGCACAAAATATTTTGGCTAAGCAACCATATGGGAATCAATTGGAGTTGCAGAAAGACATTTTAAACAAAATGTCAGAAATTATGAAAAAAACCAATTTTGGAAAATTCGTATAAAATGGCGCCGTTCCAGAGAGGCATTTTAATAAATAACGCGTCCCTTGTTGCCCTTTATGATTATTTGTCAGAAAAGTACGAAATGGAGTACATTTTGACAAATAGGCTCAACCAGGACGTGTTGGAGCAATTTTTCAGTGCGATGCGAGCGAAAGGTGGTCTGCATGACCATCCCACTCCATTACAATTTAAGTATAGGTTAAGAAAATATATAACGGGTATGACAAAATTATTTTAAGCTATGCTTTTTATACCCTGTACCGTATGGTACAAAGGGTATATTGTGTTTGTGCAAGCCGAAAATGTATGTAACGTACAGAAGGAGACGTCGGAGACCCCCCAAAGTTACCTAAAGTATGATCAGTGTGACTCGAGAAGTCGATATACCCATGTCCGTCTGTCCGTCTGTCCGTCTGTCCGTATGAACGCCTAGATCTCAGAGATGGTAAGAGCTAGAGCAACCAAACTTTCAGATAAGATCCCTTATTAATCCATAGGAGACAAGTTTATTTTATTTTTTTGATATCGGGGTTACATTATATAGCTCCCATAGGGGTGTTTCAGAGGACCTCGAAAAAAACCAAAAGTTTTAGATGGATAATTCGTTTGTTTATGAAGATATCATAACCAAATTTGGCAATCGGAAGTTTTTTAGAGACCCCCAGCACTGTACTAAATTTTATCAAAATCGGTTGACTATATCATATAGCTCCCATAGGATCGATCGGTCGAAAAAATATTTTTGGACAAAATTCGTTGTGTTTCGTTTGTTTGTGAAGATACCGTAACCAAATTTGGCATGAGGAAGTTTTTTAGAGTACCCAAGCACTGTTCCAAATTTGATCAAAATGGGTTGACTATATCATATAGCTCCCATAGGACCAATCGGTCAAAAAAACGTGTTTTGTGCGAAATTCGTTGTGATTTGTTTATTTGTGAAGATACCGTAACCAAATTTTGCATTAAGAAGTTTTTTAGAGTTGCCAAGCACTGTTCCAAATTTGATCAAAATCGGTTGACTATATCATATAGCTCCCATAGGACCAATCGGTCAAAAAATCGTTTTTTGTACAAAGTTCGTTGCCTTTCGTTTGTTTGTAGAGATATTGTTAGCAAATTTGGCATTAAGAAGTTTTTTAGAGTATCCAAGCACTGCACTAAGTTTGATCAAAATCGGTTGACTATATCATATAGCTCCCATAGGAACGATCGGTCAAAAAAACGCTGTTTTTACAAAATTCGTTGTGTTTCGTTTGGTTTTGAAGATATCGGAACCAAATTTGGCAGTCGGAAGTCTTTTATAGTTCCCAATCAGTGTACTAAATTTGATCATAATCGGTTGACTATATCATATAGTCCCCATAGGACCGATCGGTCAAAAAAATTTTTTGGGGCAAAATTCGACTGATTTTTTTTTTTTTTTATGAAAACATCGTAACCAAATTTGCCGAATATAATATCTTTTTGAGGTTTTAAGCAATTTGTCGGAATTATTTGCAATGAGGTGGTACAGGGTATCCCAAAGTCGTCTGCGCCCGACTTTAACGTACGCCATTTTTTACATATAACAGCATTCAACCAAATTTAACCGTACTAAAAACATTTATTTTCTTATAGATCTAATATTCGTGTGACTGTGTTTGTTAGTAGACCTGTTCAATGTATCATGTTATATATTAGTACACATTTTTAATACTATCTTCAATTCTTGTAGCAAAAAACACTGAAATTTTGGCATATAGTGGAAACGTCGAGGGTACTAATGATGACAAATGGCTAAGTTTAAATTTTAATGAAAAGCAGAAAATTCCAAAAAAACTTAATGATGAAAACAGCTTAGACGTATTAGGAAACTCAGAAGAAATTACTGCCATAGAGTTACCTCCATCAATGGCAAATGAAGTAGATGAACTAACGGAGGACGCTATTGAGTATGTAGCAGGCTACATCATCAAGAAATTTGGACTTTCAAGCATGGTGTCCCAGGATGCCACGTTTACTTACGTGGATGAAATACCACATGGTGGGCTTAAAAAGCCATCCGCAGAGTTTGTCTAAAAATAGTATTGTTAGAAAAGTATTTTCAAAATTCTCACAAACAAGAATTTTGTGAGACAAAAATATTAAACAAAAACTTTTGAAAGTTTCAGAAAGTGTTCCGCTCCCATTAGATGTAAAGTCATTTTATTTTAAAATAAGAATTTATTTTAGAATAAAAAATCTAAACACGAAACTTGCCATTCAAAATCAAAAGCAAAAAATTATGGGCAATTGCAAACTTGTAAAAATTAGACTAAAATAAAATGAATTACTATTTTACTATAAAACATATCTGAGTTGTTCTTTGTTATTTATTTACAAACATAAACAAAATATATATATATCTCATTCACTTACACAAAGCAATGCTAAGAGAGCTTTCCTAACAGAAAAGCTTTTAATCTCTCACTCGCACTCACACGCTACATACAATAAGGGATAGCTTTTACTGACGATACCACCTTATATTATTCCACCATGAGCTACACTATAGAAATTTTTTAAAGTCATATCACTCTCCCATCTATAAAATTCTTCAACAAAACACAAGCCTTAAAAATACCTATTCTACAATATTAAAAGCAAGTAATCTCTGCAAGTATTTCGAAATTCCTTATAAACCTATCATTCCGAGCTTACTAAAACCCTTTTGGACCCTTCCAAGCAATACCATTATAACAGATCTTAGGAAATATAGCAAACAAAACACAAACCCATCTGTGTATAGACAATGTTTTGAAGAAATAAGAGAACAACACAAAAATTACTCATTTATTTATACGGACGGTTCTCAAATCAACAATATAAGCAGCTATGCTATAACTACGGAAAATCACTAACTGAAAACTGGACTACTTCCACCATTTTCCTCAGTAATGTCAGCTGAAATTATTGCCTTGCTTGAAGCAATTAAAATTGCTAAAAGGAAAAAGGGCAAATCCATCATTTGCTCTGATTCCCTTTCTTCTCTTGGCGCAATTGTAACATGTAACGTCTAGGGTTTTTTTGAGGAGCAGATGTTAGTGGAAGCAAGTGGCGCTGGCATCCGGCTGGTTCTGATCGGCTGGGGTGGGTAAAGGGATACCGCCATGTCCGTTGCTCATTTGTT
Organism: Chymomyza costata; assembly: GCA_018150985.1. NCBI lineage: Eukaryota > Metazoa > Arthropoda > Insecta > Diptera > Drosophilidae > Chymomyza > Chymomyza costata. The sequence continues at coordinate 300,993 of JAECWU010000269.1, forward strand.
AGATAAAATATTTTAATTTATTCCGCGTACTAGATGGGTCTTTAGAGAGGAGAGGAAATGGTATAGTCTTTGGAAAAGGATAGTCATATAGAATTGTCTCGGCAACGATAGTCAGCCTAGTGCTACCGGTGCGGATTCATGTCCGCCACACGCCCACCTTACCATGATCCGAAAGGGCCTAAAGAAACTACAACTACATGTTTCGGATCCCTCACACCAAACTGCGGCCTACCCTATATCGCTAAGATGTTGCATGTTCCAAAATATGTGTTGTGCTTAGCACATATGTAACTGAATTATAAACACTGTTAGTTATAAACGGCTTCATTTTTAATTCTCTATTGGTATTTAGACTTGTAACTATTCAAATTTCAGAGTTTCCGCGCGATCTTAGCTTGTAGCAATTTAAACAAACACTGATTTTGTGTTTCCTGCCACACAGCACCAAAGCCACGGCATACTAATGCTGGAGTGCTTTAGCATTGTGAGAGCAAGCACGCTCTCTAAGCAAGAGCCGAAGTCATGCACAAGCAACTTCGTGTCTGTTGCTTTGCAACAAGAGCATGGCCATGGTAGAATTAATTAATTCTACCATGGAGCATGGCAACGCCAGAGAATTGGCTGAGAGTAGTTCAGTACAAAAATCACGCACACATGCATGTGTTTTGTGTACAACACAGTACGTGTAAATCCCATGGGATTGGGTCGTGCCGACCACTGCTGTAGAGCAGTGGTCTGCAAAATATGCATATGCATTTTTTTTTTGCGCTTGTATTGAACATTTTCTGCCGCTGTGACGTATTTCGACGCTGACGTCGCAAAGCAACAGACACGAAGTTGCTTGTGCATGACTTCGGCTCTTGCTTAGAGAGCGTGCTTGCTTTTTGGCTTTGGTGCTGTGTGGCAGAAAACACAAAATCAGTTTATGTTTAGTTGGCTACAAGCTTAGATCGCACCGCTCATTTTTCATTTCCTCTTTGAACATTTTTTCCTTTTTAAAATCAATAATTTGCGTAGCGCGATCTTAGCTTGTAGCAAATTAAACATAAACTGATTTTGTGTTTTCTGCCACACAGCACCAAAGCCACGGCATACTAATGCTGGAGCACTTTAGCATTGAGAGAGCAAGCACGCTCTCTAAGCAAGAGCCGAAGTCATGCACAAGCAACTTCGTGTCTGTTGCTTTGCAACAAGAGCATGGCAACGCCAGAGAATTTGCTGAGAGTAGTTCAGTACAAAAATCACGCACACATGCATGTGTTTTGTGTACAACACAGTACGTGTGAACTCCAATCCCATGGGATTGGGCCGCGCCGACCACTGCTCTAGAGCTATATATTTAATTCTAACTACTAGATTTTTATTTAAGTTTATTTTAGCTTTACAACTAGGATATTAAAAATTGTGTTGTGTAAATTTTTGTTAAAGTAAAATTTAATTTTGAAGTAAAAAATGTGAATAAAAACCTTAAAATAAAAAAAAAAAACTAAATAACTAAGACTATGGTTGTGAACCTAAGATGGTGAGATGTCCGTATTTTTCATATTGAATTTGGTTATAGCCTGACTGATTTTTTCATTAATCATGCAAATATCAGCTTTTTCGTGGAGACAAGAAGTGGAAAAATAAAATGGCAAATCAATCATTTTAAGCAATTTATACTGTTTGTAACTTCAGCCGATGGCACGCAGCACAATCACCCCAAACCTCCGAACCATACAATATACATGGGATAAATATTGTTTTAAATATTATTTATTTGTTTTTTATAGACAATTTTGATTTTCTGTTTATAAAAGTATATAATATTCTTATACTTTTATTAACTTTATCTATTGTCCTGCTAATATGAAAATGAAATAGCTTTTTGCTGCCAAAATTTATACCAAGATATCTAATGTTAGTCTCCCATTGAATGGCTTCATGGTATATCTGAATATTATTGTTTGGAAAATGGCAAGGTTTTCGCTTACGGGCAAAATAAATTGCGCTTGTTTTATTTATGTTTAATTTGATTTTCCACTTGTGAAAATATCTAACAAGGCAGCGCAGAGCTTCGGTAGGTTATTTTCTATGATACTGTAGTTATTCCCAGAGCAGTACAAGTCTGTGTCGTCGGCAAAGATAAGTGTTTTATATTGTTCATGCATTGGAATGTCATGAGTATAAATATTTTAAAGAATGGGTCTTAAAACTGAACCCTGAGGGACGCCTGCGGTTATTAGTTTTTTATTTGACTTGACACCATTCATATCCACCCAAACATATCTTTCCGACAAGAAGCTGTATATAGTACGCAAAAGATACGAGGGCGTGCCTATGTTTTGCAGTTTATGCATAAGTCCTTTGTGCCAAACGGTGTCAAAAGCGGATTGTATATCTAAAGTCACCATACCTACTGAATTTTTACTTTGTAGTTGATCCTTAATGTCTTCTTTAAGTTTTTTGAGCGGATAAATACAGCTACGACTAGTCCTAAAGCCATATTGTGCATACGGAAGAACATGGTTCTCTTCAATATAGGCGCTTAGTCTTGATTTTAAAATACGCTCGAAAATTTTGGAAAACCCACACAATTGGCTAATAGGACGATAGCTTTCTGGAGAGTCCAGAGGCTTACCTGGCTTAGGAATTGCCACAATTTTGGCCAGTTTCCATTTGCGTGGAAAGTAGCCGGTTTGAATGCAATTGTTACAAATTTGGGTCAGCATAACAAGTGCACGTTTTGGTAGGTCTTTTAAACAGATGTTAGGTATACAATCAGGTCCTGGCGACTTGTTGTTTTTAAGACTACGAACTACATTTCTCACATCTGAGGTTGTTATTAATTGATCATGGAAAGGCTCGTTGAAATTAAAATTGCAGCTATTGACTAAATCAATAGTAGCTGCATCAGAGAGCGAATCTGTAAGCTGATGTTTTTGCTCAAATATCTCGCTCATTATTTGCACTTTTTGTTCTCTAGTAGTATAAACTAGGTTATTATGGAAAAAACTGGGAATACATTTTTTTTTATTTTTTATTATTTTCGCAATTTTTCAAAAATGCTTAGAGTTGTTGTCAAGAAGCGAAAGTTTAGTATTCCAACGAGCGTTGTTTTGCATCTTTACTTTTATTTCACGGTTCAAGTGATTAATTTTAACCTTATAAATTGGCTGTCTTGTTCTTAGCGCAATATTTCTAATTTTAATTAGTTCTGTTATATGTTCCATCATTCTGGTGCTGCGTGGACCGGAGACTATGACTTTAGAGACAGCTTCATTTATTGCTGAATTACACTCGAGGTAAGGAATTCAACCTCAGAGTCGATTTCGTTGGTAGATAAATTTGTATTTTTGCTATAAAAAGAATTATCACGAGTGCTGCGGCTAAGGGAGCTTTTGAAATGCTCCCAATTAGCGCTGGAAAGGAGAAATATTTCTTTTGCTGCAATGGACAAGGATGTCTTTAGTTTAGAAAGAATAGGTAGATGATCGGAAGAAAGGTCAGTATGAACAGCTGGTTCTGTAAGGAGATAAGGGGAGCTAGTTATGAAAAAGTCTAAAGTAGATGGATTTGCTCTATGATTAGCAGGGATATATGTGGGATCTCTAGGATAGACAATACTAAATTTGCTTTGCATTGAAAGACAATTTAAAGTATTGCCCCATTTCTTTGCTCTAAGGCAGTGGTCGGCACAAAATACACTCACATTTTTTTTTTTTGCGTATGTATTGAAGTTTTCTCTGCCGCAGTGACGTATGCGACACTGACGTTGCTCTACGTTGCTAAGCAACATACACGCAGTTGAAGGTGCGTGGCTTCGGCTCTTGTTGTTGTTGTTGACGACGAGCAACGTCAGCGTCGCAATACGTCACTGCGGCAGAGAAAATTTCAGTACAAAAAGCACGCACACATGCATGCGTTTTGTGTATAACACATGACGTGTGTCGACGTCGCTAATCCCTATGCTCGCGTGCATAGGCCGTGCCGACCACTGCTCTAAGGCAATTCCACTCACGATTCCGGCAGTTTAAATCACCACCAACAATGTAATTACCAGCTAAGCGGTGAATTTTCAGCAAGTCATTTCGAAAATATGTAGATATTAGTTTGTGTTTTATCTCACTTAACATTATAGCCAAGTAACCTGGGAGTACGAAGTTGTGTTTTGAACTTAAGCAAGTTTCACTTAAAAGGCAGATATGTACATGATTAATGTTTGAATGTAAGAGTTCTAAGCGCTTACTTACAACGGCACGGGCATTCCATGCCATAATATTAAAAATATTTGTTAAATTATTTACTAGGGTACACATATTTAAGAGCTAATTTGGTTATTATATTGAATTGTTCATGTTTACTGGTGCAGCTGCTTAGCTTTTCCAAGAGTTCATTCAGGATCGCATCAATTTCGTTAAACGTAAATAGATCGGGAGATGAGTGAATGTCGTTGCTATTGTTGCCGATGAGAACGTGTTGGTAAGTTTGGCGGTTTGAAGAGTTAAATGAAGCTGTAGTAGTTGCTGGTGTATTAACAACATTACGAATTACCGTTCGTTGATTATTAATATTTGGAAAGTTGGTGTTGTAGTTGCCATTGGTGTTGTCAAATCTTGAGCCTCTTATATTGTTGTTGTTTCTGCCAGAAAAGGGTTTAGTGCTTTGCCTTCTTTTTTGCTGCATGGTCTGGTATGATACACGGCAGGGACAATTTGGATCGGTAGAAGAGTGCGGTCCTTCACAGTTAGCACAGAGAAGAGGAGACGTCTTATTGCAAAGAGCAGTCTTATGAGACCCAGCACAAAAAGAGCATGAAGTTTTAACATTGCATTTGCTCGATCCGTGACCGAATAACTGACAGTTGTAACACTGGGTGATCTGGTTGAGTAGCTTAGATTTAAATTCCCAGCGAACTCTAGTATTGTAAATACAAGAGTGCTCTTTACGCAGACTATGAAGCGTAATGGTGTTATTTTCAAAGTACACTACCTATAAGAGCAGCTTGTAGCCGGTTCGAGTTGTTTTTTCAATAGTCTTAACATCAGTACACTTAAGACAACGTTGTTGTAGGATAACTTTAATTTCTTCGTCTTCTAAGCCAGAGAGTACAGCCTTAAAAGGTTTTGTTTTCTTTGTCTCATAGGAGAAAAACTCGAATTTTTGCTTAGCTAGCTCAAAGAAAACCGAGTTATAATCCAAAAAACTGTTCACAAAGACCTTGATTCCAATAGAAATGGGTTGAACGGAGTAATCAGCTACGTGAAGAGTTTTAAACAAATCGTGCACGGCTTTCGATGTTTTTTTGAGCACAGTAATTGGAGGTACTTTTTTCTTTTACTGCTATCGTCAGCTCCTCGGCGCTGTCAGCGTCATCATCATCAATTGTTTGGAGGGGGCGAAAATAGTTTTTGAAGTGATCGGTATCAGCATTCTTGGTTGACGCACTCTTACTTATGCGAGGCAGTTTAATTTTGCCTGATGCGCTCGAAGCATTAGATATTATATTGGGATTTTTTTCAGTCTTCCTCTTCATAATTTTTGATTGGTGAGACGACCAACGTATATACAAAAAAAAAAAAAAAACACAGAGTGTACACACTGGGTAAATAAAAAGTTTATGCCAGCGCACAATGGGCCCGCGTGGCCAGATTTTGGCCAAAAGCCCTGCTGCTGAAAATCAAAATTTGGACAAAATTAAAATTTAATATTATTTTACACATATTAAGGTATCCCTGTGCAGAAAAAAATTGTAAATTATATTAGTGGTTTTTTGGTTATTGGTAATCAAAGTTGACATTTTGTATTTTATAAGCTTTCGCGAACTTTCAGACAAAAAAAAACTTGCATTTACCATGATACATATAGCTACGAAATCTTCATTTACTTTATTATGTATAAATATTACTACAGAGAAAAAATAAAATTGAGCTTAACAATTTTTTGGTTTTGAATATATTCGAGTAGTTATAAAGATTTTGTTGGTTTTTTTATCATTTGGCTACTTTGCTTTAAGGGTACCTCCGACTACCACTCGATATTTGATCAAATAAATTTTTATAAATTTCTTCACTTGTTTTACAACAAAATGTAATTCCTCCCGATTTTCGGAAATTGAATTTTGTATCTAAAAGTTGAATTTTAAAAATTGACCCCTAGAAAATATTACTAGTGTTGAATTTCTAAGCTACCTAAAAGTATGCTTCAATAACGATTTTTTCAAAGGTTGTACTAAAATGTACAATTGGAAAATTTTATAGCATACTTACAATGATGCAAATCAAAAAATGTATAAATTATCAATTTTGACGAAAAAACATAAAAATGAAATATAGATTTTTGAAATTTTTTTTTTATAAATTATAAAAGCATGCAAAAAAAATTATAACAGTTAAAAAGCAGATGAATTGGTGATCTCGTCTTTCTGTAATTTGCTTGGAAAGCTGAAACTATTTGAGTCTATAACTCCAAAACCATTCAATATTTTGGGTATAGGCTATTTTTTCAACGTATGAGGAGCTCATATCTACCTCTGCGTGAAATATGGTCCAATTCCAATCAACCGTTTTTTTTTTTTTAAGCTATTGCATAGCTTCTTTCTTGGGCTTTGAGCGCGGCGACCGAATCAAGAAATTCCGTAACGAAAAAAAAACCTAACACCCCACACACACACACGCACACAAGCACGTGGGCAAGCTAAAGAGAGCGGCGCACAATGTTGGCAATGCTGTCGACGTCGCTGTTGACGTTAGCGTTGACGTTGGCTTTGGTTTCACGCTTTTCTGTGTAAGTTTTCGTACTCGCTGACAATTTTATTTGATTTGCTTGCTCTTGTTGTTGTTATTTTTGCTGTTTTATAGGTATTAGCTGTAGTTGTTTTTGTTGCTGCTTTTAATGTTAACGCCGTAGCGTTGTGTGGGTGTGAGTGTATAATATTCATCGCACTTTACTGGAGTACACCGAAGAAGGGTCGAAAATACTGGGAACAAATGGTAATAAATTTCCACTTATCATGGCTGGCAATTTCAACATCAACTCCGCTGAAAAAAAATCAGAGCGGTTGACAACTTTTCTTTCGGAAAAATTGAATTTGAAAATAATAATGTTCCACAAGAATCCACAACAAAATATGAGACCACCATTGACGCGGTATTCCCCAGATATTTAGAGGATATCAAGTCTCAAACTTATGTTTCTTATGTCAGTTACCACAAACCTATAGTTTCAATGATAAAAATTCCTGAATAACCTACATGTATTGTAAGATAATAAAAATATTTAAAAAAAAATTAACTTCGCATTTGAAAAGAAAAAAAACGCTCACCACTTGTATTAATATCAAAGAAAAAAAAATGTTATACAGTCGAAGCGGGGCCCGACAGTGTAATACCCAGTACCTTTTTTCTCGAAAAAAGTTTTATTCCTGCATATTCCTTCTAAGAACTTTCTTAACTTATAATTTGTTTAAGCTGTCATTTTTAGGTAGTAGTACACAAATTTTATATTATTGCTTAATTAAATATACACATTTAAAAAAAAAAAAAAAAAACTAAGAACTTTCCAATTGGAACATTTTTTTGTTGGTGCAAAACGATATTGATACCTATAAGTTCCGCAAATTTTAACCGATTTTGATGAAAATCGAAATTTACGTCAAAGGAGTTATTTAAAGTATATGGGGTAATTTTCAAGGGGTGGGAGAAAACACGGTAAATCGATTCGGCACATGAATCAGCTTACCAAAATTGGTGGTTCTAGGTCATTTGTTATTATTATTACGTAGAGTCAAATATTGACGCAGTTTATAGGCAAGGGGAGGTGAAATTTTTACTTTTTAGGCTATAACTTTTGTTGTAATTGTCCGATTTTGTTTATATTTGACACACAGATGCATGTAACCACAACGCATCGCTCTGTTAAGTTTATTAAAATATTAAACGGTTTAGCTAAAAACCTCGAAACTCTGCTACGGGGGAACGGGGAAAGATATTGACATGATTCAACAAACTTGATCTTCTGAGGAAATATGCGCATCAGCTGGTAAACTTTCGTATCTCTAGCTCTTATAGTCTCCGAGATCTAGGTGTTCATACAGACGGGCAGACGGACATGGCTCAATCGCTACATGAGGTTATGATAAGCATTTTGGAATAAAGGACTGGGGGTCTGCCACGCCTCCTTCTTGCCGTTACATACATTGCACAAATCTAGTATACCCTTCGTACCTATAGGTACAGGGTATAAAAATATTGCATAAATGAGTTGTTAAAAATGCTATGCAATAGCTTTACCGCGGCAGTCCCCGAGTGCCATACGTATTTTTTTTTGTATTTATTAATAAAAAATTAGATTGATTTTATGTTCCAATCAAAATAGAATTTTTTGCTGTTTTATGATTATCTAAAAAAGCTACTTTTTAGAAACAAAAACAAAATTTTGAGGTTATTGTAGGTGATTACCTACTATTCAGAAATACATCACCGAAAATGCTAACTCTTTATATATTTTCAAGGTTCAATATATAGCCGATTATTCCATTAACAAATACATACAGTTTTTACAACTTTAAAGTTGTGCCCCTTGGTAACGATTTTCTGGGAAATGCCCATATATAATATATACATATATATAGTATGTATTATATATTGTAACGACCTCTGGTTAGTCCAGAACAAAGGCTGGGATAGCTCAGCTATGCCCAGGATAGATGTCACAACAAATTTGTAATTTGCTGAGACTTTCGATAGTCTTGAATAAAAACACTTTTGCTTTAATTTTTAAGTATGTATATATTCTCCGCCGTTTGCGGTATCCTTTCACAACACTTAAGTTGAGCCGACACGCTCGCTATTTTACACAAAATAAATATTATAGTTAATATTTGTGCAAATACAATATGTTCGGTTAACTTAAATATACAATGTTCAGTCAACTTAAATTAAAATAATATTAAGTGTGTAAATACGCTTAAACTACGCCCCTGGCGATACGCTCACTCAGATACTTTCCTGGTAGCCCTTTACCTTAGCTTAGTTTGGTTGGCGGAGTGTCTATATTCTTCTGTCTTTAGCAGACAAGGAACTTTATGGGTATTCCTTGAAAAAGGTGTCGGCACTAACTTTATACTTTCTTGCAGATTTTCCACTACACAAATGATTTACTTGGCCTTGTTGCCTCTTTGCTACAATCACTTAAGATAGTTTAACTCTCTTCCCACTGCACTATTTCTTAGCTCGGCTTTATTGCCGCTTTGTTTAATTCACTTTTAAAAAAATATGATTTATCTCTTCACTTCTCTTTATTTTGTTTCACGTTGTCACCTCGTCATTTAGTTCTTGACTCTCCCCGATTTGATTGGTGATCCGCCTTATATAGGGACACGATCGCCGCCAAATTCTGGAATTCCCGCCCAAACCTATACTAACGACTCCTAAACTGTACTCTGCTTATCTAACTACCTATTTTCCCTAAAAAGACAGAGCACACCCTACCTACAACTATCCCTATTCCCTACTCTACACTCACACTCATACACCACTACTTTCTCCTACTCACTAATACTCCTACCTATTACGCGCGCCAAAATCCTGGCCGCTATCTTTTTCCTAGTATTGATGGCTTCTTTATAATAATACTAACGCGACTCAAGCGCGCCAAAACTGCTGCCGCTATCCTTTGGTAGTGTGAGTACTCTCTCCAGCCCTTGTTGGATTGGTGAGAGTACTTTCACCAAGCAGTCCAAGCAGTGTCCCTATGGCCATGTTGGCAAAACTAGCTAACGTTGTGAGGTGGCGATTTGCCTCCTCACAATATTATTGTATAAAAAGTAAGGCAGCTTTTAAGCGCTTACTTAGTTGCCCACTTTTTTAATAAACTTTTTTAAATTATTAGATATATAAAAATTATTTATTTAATTAAGCAATATTGGTTTTTTTCTTTGGGATGTGCATTTTGCTGATTTGTCAATTGATTTTTCTTTTTCTCATCATATTTTGATTTGTGAAATCGATTTTTATGAGTCCGGAAAGCCCCTCGAATTTCTTTAAAAACTCCGTCTCCGTATAGTCATTTCGTTTAGCAACATCTCCAAAAACACAAATAAAATAAATATAGTAAAGTACATCATCACCAGAAAGTCTTAAAAGTGGATATGTTTTTGGAGCACTACTAAAAAAAACACTCAAAAAATTCATTTGTGGTGAAATGATACGTCACAAAAACACTACTACACAAAATTGACTAGTGTCGGTTTGCAGTTTGTGCTTTTGCAATTTGTTGATGATATTCTAAGTACGCATCGCTGACACTAATGGTAGTATGTGTGTAAAATTTTGATGGGGTCGAAGTGGGCTTGCTGTTTTTTATTTATTTGCATTTGTTTTGATTCTGGAAAGTTATTAAATTCTGTTTCTTCTTTTTAGTAATTTTGGCCATTAGTTCTTCTTATTATATTTGCTATGCGTATGCGTTAGAGGCACCATAATAATGAGTGCTGTACGGCGGAACGCATTTAGTAAATGTATATATTTACTTATGTATACCTTTTTTTGCACAAAAAATTTTATAACCGCTAGCATAAGTACCGTATAGTACAAAACGGTTGGCAGTAGGTATATATGAATGTATATAGGTGTATACCAGGGGTGCCCAAACTTCTTATGGAAGAGCAAAGACCAATACATATAAAGAATTTTTTTTAAATTAATTTAATTTATAGAAGCATAGCATTAATATTAAGGTTTAACAGATAAAATGTTTATACAGAGTTTAGCTGACTTAGCTTTTCAACTGAGTGGTTGATCTTTAAAAGTATTAAATTAAATTTGCAATAACAATATTACAATTCGTTAGGAAAATTGGAAAAACCTAAAGCTGATAAATTTCTTAAATTACTTCTTAAAACTAAAACCTTAACTATAGATTGATACTTAAGAGCACTAACTTTAGGTAAGCCTCAAAATTCAATCCTGCGAGATTCGCGAGTTACTCTAATTGTTGCGTAACATAAAATTATGATTTCTAAAATTAATTAATTGATTTATGGGGCTGACTTTTGCCCGATCATGGAGACGAGAGGTCGAGTAGTAGTATGGGAGTTTGAGCATCATTTTAAAAGTTTGTTTTGGGCTGTTTGCAGCTTGGCCTGGTGACTGACGGCACAATCTCCGCAAATTTCACAGCCATATAAAAAAATGGGCACAAATATAGATTTTAAGAGAAGGAGTTTATTCTTTATTGAGAGATAGGATTTTCTGTTAATAAAAGGATACAAGATCCGAATAGTTCTATTGATTCTGTCAATTGTGTTGCTACATGATTGTTGAAGGTTTTTTTTTATCCAGTGTTAATCCAAGGTCAACATTAATAGCCCATTGTATTGGCTCGTTATTTAAGTGGAGGTCTATGGCTGGTAAAAAGCAAGGTTTGCGTTTTCGCGTAAAAAAGATAGAGTTGGTTTTGTGAGCATTTAATTTTATTTTCTGATACATATTAGTATTTTAATACTAGATTAAGTAATGTCGATTAGAAACTAATTTAAGCGAAGATCGATACAATTAGGGTATTCACGCTTTGTGTTGAGTTGAGGAGTTGAAAAGTTGAGGAAAAAGTCAACAGGCCAAAGCGTGAACAGCCCTGTTGAGTTTTATAAGTTGAGTAGTTTTCTTCTTCTTCCCAGAGTTTATTTACATTTGTAAATTGGTATTTACAAATAACATTAAAATTCAAAAACTTGAATTAAAAATGCCGAGTCTAAGCATAAAATCTATGTTAATTAAACCTGTAGCGGAAGTAGCTATGTATTACATCGATTTCTGTTATTTTATTGCTGTGAAAATGAAATAATTGCAGAAAAACCATATTTGAGTTTGTGCTTCTTCTTCTTCTTCTTCTTGCGTGTGATTGTTTACATTTGCGATTTGCGAAATGCTGCAAATAATTACTTAAATTAAACATTTTGAATTATAAAAGCCGAGAGTAAGCGTAAAGTGTGTTTTCACTGATACTGTTGCTAAAGTGGCTTTGGATGAAATTGATTTTATTGAAGGTTCGTCTGCTAAAAAAAATGCATCGTATAAAAACTAAATTTTATTTAAAACAGAGACTATGGGGCTGCATGGCGACGCAAAAATTGATGAAGTTCTATACATATAATTATCTAGAGGACATGAATGCATCTCTCGCGTCGGGGCGACCACTTCCACATCCCCAAGTCAATTGTCTGGCGCCACAACGTACTCAGTTCCTTGGACGAAAACCGATTTATTCAAATGCTGAGAGTAACTCCAAACTCCTCATATATTATGCCTAGTACAGCCCCAGCACTTTTCCATTCGCATCTATTTTTTCTCTTTTACTTGCGTTAACTCCAATAACAAGAAATTATGTCTTATTCACTTAATTTCGCATAATAAAAGGCACAACCTTTTTATACCCTGTACCGTATGGTACAAAGGGTATATTGTGTTTGTGCAAGCCGAAAATGTATTTAACGTACAGAAGGAGACGTCGGAGACCCCCAAAGTTACCTAAAGTATGATCAGAGTGACTAGAGAAGTCGATATTCCCATGTCCGTCTGTCCGTCTGACCGTCTGTCCGTATGAACGCCTAGATCTCAGAGATGGTAGGAGCTAGAGCAACCAAACTTTCAGATTAGATCCCTTATTAATCCATAGGAGTCAAGTTTATTTTATTTTTTTGATATCGAGATTGACTATATTATATAGCTCCCATAGGACCAATCGGTGAAAAAAACGTGTTTTGTGCAAAATTCGTTGTGATTCGTTTGTTTGTGAAGATACCGTAACCAAATTTGGCATTAAGAAGTTTTTTAGAGCACCCAAGCACTGTACCAAATTTGATCAAAATCGGTTGACTATATCATATAGCTCCCATAGGAACGATCGGTCAAAAAAATGGTTTGGTGCAAAATTCGACTGATTTCTTTTTTTTTATGAAAATATCGTAACCAAATTTGCCGAATAAAATATCTTTTGGAGGTTTTAAGCAATGTGTCAGACTTAATTGCAATGTGGTGGTACAGGGTATCCCAAAGTCGTCTGCGCCCGACTTAAACGTACGCCATCTTTATACCCTGTACCGTATGGTACAAAGGGTATATTGTGTTTGTGCAAGCCGAAAATGTATGTAACGTACAGAAGGAGTCGTCGGAGACCCCCCAAAGTTACCTAAAGTATGATCAGTGTGACTCGAGAAGTCGATATACCCATGTCCGTCTGTCCGTCTGTCCGTATGAACGCCTAGATCTCAGAGATGGTAAGAGCTAGAGCAACCAAACTTTCAGATAAGATCCCTTGTTAATCCATAGGAGACAAGTTTATTTTATTTTTTTGATATCGGGATTACATAATATAGCTCCCATAGGGGTGTTTCAGAGGACCTCGAAAAAAAGCAAAAGTTTTAGATGGATAATTCGTTTGTTTATGAAGGTATCATAACAAAATCTGGCAGTCGGAAGTTTTTTAGAGATCCCCAACACTGTAGCAAATTTTATCAAAATCGGTTGAGTATATCATATAGCTCCCATAGGATCGATCGGTCGAAAAAATGTTTTTTTTACAAAATTCGTTGTGTTTCGTTTGGTTTTGAAGATCTCGGAACCAAATTCGGCAAGAGGAAGTTTTTTAGAGTTCCCAAGCAATGTTACAAATTTGATCAAAATCGGTTGACTATATCATATAGCTCCCATAGGACCAATCGGTCAAAAAATCGTTTTTTCTACAAAATTCGTTGCGTTTCGTTTGTTTGTAAAGATATTGTTAGCAAATTTGGCATTAAGAAGTTTTTTAGAGTACCCAAGCACTGCACCAAGTTTGATCAAAATCGGTTGACTATATCATATAGCTCCCATAGGAACAATCGGTCAAAAAAACGCTGTTTTTACAAAATTCGTTGTGTTTCGTTTGGTTTTGAAGATATCGGAACCGAATTTGGCTGTCGGGAGTTTTTTATAGTTCCCAATCAGTGTACTAAATTTGATCAAAATCGGTTGACTATATCATATAGTCCCCATAGGACCGATCGGTCAAAAAAATTGTTTGGTGCAAAATTCGACTGATTTCTTTTTTTTTATGAAAATATCGTAACCAAATTTGCCGAATAAAATATCTTTTGGAGGTTTTAAGAAATGTGTCGGACTTAATTGCAATGTGGTGGTACAGGGTATCCCAAAGTCGTCTGCGCCCGACTTTAACGTACGCCATTTTTTTACTTGCGTTATTACAATGTGATAATTTAAAATTTGGCGCTCTTCTTTTTTTTAGCATGTATTTTTTTTTGTAAAAGTCCTCAACTTTTCAACTCCTCAAGTCAACACAAAGCGTGAATACCCTAAATGTAAAGTTACAATAAGATATATAGGGTATTCACGCTTTGTGAGCAGTTGAGCACTTTTACAAAAACAAAATGTATGACGAAATACAACCCTGCGTTTCAACTCTCAACTCAACAAGTGCTCAGCCCAGACCCAAGTCTTCTTTTTGCTGTTGAGTTGAGCAGAAAGTGTTGCACAATATGGTAATTCGCTGCTTTTTCAGCACTAACGCATTTGCCATTTTTTAGTCATTTCGTGATATGAAAAACAACGAGTTGCCTTACTTTTTTTATTTATTTATTTTAATTAAAGGAGTACAACTAAGTACAGTTGACCTTATATGTATTATAAAAAAAAAAGTATAATTTATTTTTAAAAAGAAGATAGAGGGAATATATATTACTAATCCGCGTCTCTAGCCCGGTGGGTGAACTTTTTAACGATATGCACCAACTCACATCAAGAACTGGCCAGACACTTGGATTTACAATATTATAGAGGAAACAAGATAAAAAATTAAACATTATATCACAAAAGGAGCCAATAGATCACCGTTGACCATGTGGGTGACTCATCATATAGGGTTGGTCAAGGATACAAGTCAAGATGACTTAAGATAGAAAAAGTGATAGATTGAATAGACCGTTCGAAAGAGAGGAAATTGTAAAGGTTGTTATAGTTAGAGCATAAGATACGGAAAGGATCGTGCAAAGCATAATTAGATCTACAAAATTGTAAGGCTAAAGGTCTAAAAGTACGAGTTACTCTAGACGGTATGACAAAGGTAACTTTGCTAAGAAGTACGCTGGAATCGATAAGACCGAGTAACAGCTTATGCAAGAATAACACGCCGTGGCATGTTCTGCGATGAATTAAGGAAGGTAACTTTATAAGGCGAAGTCTATCGGAATATGGCGGGAGTCGGATATTTGGGTCCCAGTTTAAGCCACGAAGTGCAAAAAGGAGAAATTGCTTTTGTACAGACTCAATCATGTCCTGATAAAGGTGGTATTGAGGGCTCCAAACGCAGGAACAATATTCCGAAATAGGACGGACGAGAGAAATATAAAGAAGTTTGGTTGCGTAAGGGTCGTTAAACTCTTTAGACCAACGCTTAATAAAAGCAATAACACCCCTGGCTTTATTCACGATATTGCAAATATGATCGTTAAATTTGAGTTTATGGTTAAACAGTATGCCAAGGTCTAAAACACTCACGATACGTTCCAGGGTAGAGGAGTCTATAGAGTAAGCAGCCAGATGAGGAACAGAACGGTAAAATGTCTTAATTTTACATTTCGTCTTGTTTTGGAAGAGTTGGTTGACATTACACCAATATTGCATGCTATCAAAATCATGCTGAAGAAGAGAATGCATATCATTATTATTGTAGGAGTAGGACAAACAAAGTTTTACATCATCCGCATACATAAGAATGCGAGAAGACCGGATAACTTGTGGAAGATCATTAATGAATAAGACAAAAAGTAGAGGACCAAGATGGCTGCCTTGGGGTACCCCTGACGTGACATAAATTACTTTAGATTCGCAGCCTTTAAAAACTTTCTTCTGCATACGATTAGATAAATAGGAAGAGATCCAATTTAAAAGACAAGGCGGGAATCCTAAACGCGACAGTTTAAATAAAAGAAGGCTATGGTTTACTGAGTCAAATGCCTTGCTGAAATCAGTGTAAATGACATCGGTTTGCATTTTACTACTAAAGCCATTGTTAATAAGGGAACCAAGTTCTAAAAGATAAGTAGTGGTGGACCGACATTTTACAAACCCATGTTGGGAGTCCGATATTAAAGAACGACAGTAGTGTTGCAATTGTGCTGTGACAATCCTTTCAAAAACTTTTTGGATTGATGAAAGCTTGGCAATACCTCGGTAGTTCTCAATATTAGACTTGGAACCTTTTTTGTGAAAAGGGATAATGAAGGATTCATTCCAGATGGCAGGAAGATAAGAAAATTTTTAAGAAGTGCAGAAAAGGACAGATAGTGGCATGGAAAGGGAGCCAGCACAATGCTTTAGAACACAGCTAGGAATGGCATCAGTGCCAGGAGAGAAGGAAGATTTTATGGACATAAGAGATTGTAAAGCGTCGGATTCTAAGATCTGTGGAATAGAAATATGATTTGAGTTAGAAAGATTAAAAGGATAGTTGAGGGTAATGCTATTAGGGTTGACAGAGTAGGTAGTTTGAAAAAAGTCCGCAAACAAGTCTGCGATTTCAGAGTTGTTAGAAGAACATGCTTTTTTATAGAATAGCGAAGCAGGAAAAAGGGAAGAGTTACGTTTAGAATTAATAAAAGAGAAAAATGTCTTAGGATCGCTACGGAAGTTAAGCCTACAACGGGCAAGATAATTATTGTAGCAAGTTCTATTAAGGAGAATAAACTTGCTGCTTAATATAGAAAACTTATAGAAGTCGACTGTAGAACCACTTTTCTTAAATCTTTTATAAGAAGAAGACTTACGATTTTTTAAATTAGACAGACTTGGCGTAAACCAAGGCGGTTTAGAGGAAGGGCTCAGGGCAGAGTATGGAACAAAGAGATCAAAAGCGGTATATAATATCCGATAGAAATTATTAATAGATAGCTCAAAATTCTCAGCAGACAACAAAGAGGACCAGTTAACATCAGCCAAAAATTGGTTAAGGCCGACAAAATTAGCCTTACGAAAGCACCGATACCGAGGAGCACGAGCATGGGCAAAGCACTATAGCGAACATTAAGTGTTAGTGTGATTTGCAAGGTTGGGTGATACGGATCCTCAGGTAAGGAAATCGGACAGACTCTTGAAATTTCGAAATCCGAAGAATCACTTACGAATACAAGATCAAGCATTCTGTTAGAGCAATTATGTATAAAGTTAATTTGGCTAAGAGAGATATCAATTAGTCCAGTTACAAAGTCATGCTGATCAGAAGAAAAAAGAGAATTAGAATCAACCGAGCGAGTCCAGGACAAAGAAGGCAAATTGAAGTCGCCTAAAGCAACTAGTTGATCCCTAATACCAATAGTATCGGCCACCATACGAATGGCAGAAAGATGGTTCACATATACGCTTAAGTCAGAGCATGGGGGTATATAGGAACATGTAAAATAAGTAAAACAATTATTGGTAAACACTTTTACCGCAATAAACTCAACTCCTGAGGGAAAATTAAGATAAAGTAAATGAGATTCAAGGTCGGCATTTACAGCAATGAGAACACCACCACCACGACCGGACGGCCGGTCAAGCCTATAAGTTATGTAGGAATTAACAAAAATTTCAAAATCAGAGACAGAAGAATTAAGCCAGGTTTCAGAAAAGGCAATTACATGCGAATCAAAGTCTACGCTATTGGCAAAAAGTCTACTAAGTTTAGAAAGAAGCCCACGAACATTCTGGTAATGAATGGCAAGATTAGTAATTAGTTTTTTGGAATAGAGTTATCTACGGAAACGGATGGTGCAGCATTGGAGGCTAAAGTTTTATTAGGTTTTTTAGTAAATTCATGCACTATAGTATGAGTAGGCCAAAGAGAAGGATTAAGTATAGAAGAAAAGATAGAATCAGGAACGCTTATTTTAAAAGAAGAAATATCACGCTTATACTTAACATTAAATTTAGTTACTTCGATGTCATTTGGAGAAGTTAAGTTAAGCTTCTCGCAAATGAAGTGCTTGACAACGTCTTCAGAGGTGGAGGGCATTAGTCTAGAGACGAACACCGATTTTCTTGGTGCTACGCCAATAAGTGGATGTGAAGGCACCGAAGAAGAAAAGTTACAATAGGAGGAGCAACAGAAGGAGGAACAGCGCTCAGAACAGTGGCCGAGGTAGATGCTTCAGTAATAATACCATCCATAGGGACTGCGATAGAAATCGCAGCAGGGCTGGCAGTGCTGTAATCTTTCAGTGCAGTGACGGGTAAGATTTCGGCAGAGCCGACAGCAACGACATCAGTGGGATCCTCAGCAACGGCAGGCGAGATTGGAACCGGAGTTGTAAATGAAATAAGTTGCGTCGGATTTGGAGTTAGGGGAGAATCCAACCCTGCTGAGTTGGAAGAAACAATTAGACTAGCCTCGGTGGCAAGTATGTTTGCCTTTTTACGCTTGGGAGAAACTCTCATTAGCTGTAAATTTGCAAACATACTTACAATGGATGAAAACTTATCCTGCAATGATCTAAAATCTTTGTACAGATCATTGAATCCGAGCCTAGTTTGGCGCATAAATGCCTTCATTTCAACTTCAGCAGCGCGGCAGGTTATGCAGGTCCAATTTAAACCTTTGCTTTCACGTATAAAATCATGCACACGGCCAGTAAGACCCGCACATTTAAGGTGTGTCATGTTATCGCACATCCAGCATGCAACGTAGGTCTCCGTTTGGATACCACTCCATTTGCATGATGGATAGCAGCATATTTTATGGTCACTCATGATTTTTGTACGCAAATGCAAAAGTCAAAAACTAAAACGAAACAGCAGCTGGACTGATGGTGTATAAGCGTCCCAAAGCTTATAAAACGCAGCAGTTATTAAGCTATAACAAATACTTATGCTCAAAGCAAAGAAGAGATGCACGCAACAACAAGAAATCGTTGGTGACCGCAGCACAAAGAGGAATACGCAAAGCGACGCACGAAATAAGCCCGCACTGAGAAACAAGCAACAACAATAAGAACTAAGCTGAGCGGGTAGGAAGAGCTTAAAATGCAATCAAACATTAAGCAGCAACAAAAAATTGCACTGTATAAAATTTATGTAAGTAAAATGTTTTTACAAATAAATTAACACTGTTGGAGTTATATCAAGTTTATCACTGTATTTTATTGGGCCAATAAGTCATTAGACGCTTGGAAAAAAAGATTGGATTAAAATTTTTAGGTTTTATTATAAAAAATACATAATTAAGCGGAGCGCGGTATAAACACGACCAACAAGAGAGAGAGCGAACTTGCGCTAAAAAAAAAATGAGCGCCAAGTTTAAAATAATCAAATTGTATCAACGCAAGTAAAAAAATGTAATACAGTCGAGGCGGTGCCCGATAGTGTAATACCCTGTACCTTTTTTCTCGTAAAAAAGTTTTATTCCTGCATATTCCTTCTAAGAACTTTCCAATTGGAACATTTTTTTGTTTGTGCAAAACGATATTTATACCTATAAGTTCCGCAAATTTTAACCGATTTTGATAAAAATCGAAATTTACGTCAAAGGAGTTATTTAAAATATATGGGGTAAGTTTCAAGTTGATATGTTGAGGGGTGTGCGAGAAAACACGGTTAATCGATTGCGGGGGGTGGAGGGTCCCCATCGATAAACTTTGGATCTGGATTTGAGAAAAAATAGATGCGAATTGAAAAATGCTGGGGCTGAGTATAATTGCATTTGCGTCCTCATGATAGTTATCTAAAACTTCATCAATTTTTGCGTCGCCACGCAACCCCATTGTATCTGTATTGTACAAAAGTTAATACATACAAATCGATGCAATACATAGCTACTTTAGCTACAGGTTTAGTTAAAATAGATTTTAGGCTTTGACTCGGCATTTTGAATTCAAGTTTTTTAATTTTCATTTAAATTGTACCAATTTACAAATGTAAACAAACTCTGGAAAGAAGAAGAAAAGTGCTCAACTCAACACAAAAACTCAACAGGGATTCACGCTTTAGCCTGAGCACTTTTTCCTCAACTACTCACAAAGCGTTAATACCCTAATAAAATCGTATACGTGTGCAAGACACAACATAATTGGCGACGAGGCAAAAAAAAGTTAAAGTTATTTAAATAGTATTTATACCCTGTACCGTATGGTACAGAGGGTATATTGTTTTTGTGCAAGCCGAAAATGAATGTAACGTACAGAGGGAAACGTCGGAGACCCCCCAAAGTTACCTACAGTATGATCAGAGTGACTAGAGAAGTCGATATACCCATGTCCGTCTGTCCGTATGAACGCCTAGATCTCAGAGATGGTAAGAACTAGAACAACCAAACTTTCAGATTAGATCCCTTATTAATCCATAGGAGACAAGTTTATTTTATTTTTTTGATATAATTAATCCATAGGAGACAAGTTTATTTTATTTTTTTGATATCGGGATTACATTATATAGCTCCCATAGGGGTGTTTCAGAGGACCTCGAAAAAAAGCAAAAGTTTTAGATGGATAATTCGTTTGTTTATGAAGATATCATAACCAAATTTAGCTATCGGAAGTTTTTTAGAGACCCCCAGCACTGTACCAAATTTGATCAAAATCGCTTGACTATATCATATAGCTCCCATAGGAACGATCGGTCAAAAAAACGTGTTTTGTGCAAAATTCGTTGTGATTCGTTTGTTTGTGAAGATACCGTAACCAAATTTGGCATTAAGAAGTTTTTTAGGGTTCCCAAGCACTGTTCCAAATTTGATCAAAATCGGTTGACTATATCATATAGCTCCCATAGGACCAATCGGTCAAAAAATCGTTTTTTACAAAATTCGTTGCGTTTCGTTTGTTTGTAAAGATATTGTTGGCAAATTTGGTATTAAGAAGTTTTTTAGAGTACCCAAGCTCTGCACCAAGTTTGATCAAAATCGGTTGACTATATCATATAGCTCCCATAGGAACGATTGGTCAAAAAAACGATTTTTTTACAAAATTCGTTGTGTTTCGTTTATTTGTGAAGATATTGTAACCAAATTTGCCGTTAAGAAGTTTTTTAGAGTTCCCAAGCACTGTACCAAATTTGATCAAAATCGGTTGACTATATCATATAGCTTCCATAGGAACGATCGGTCAAAAAAACGTGTTTTGTGCAAATTCGTTGTGATTCGTTTGTTTGTGAAGATATCGTAACCAAATTTGGCATTAAGAAGTTTTTTAGAGTTCCCAAGCACTGTTCCAAATTTGATCAAAATCGGTTGACTATATCATATAGCTCCCATAGGACCAATCGGTCAAAAAATCGTTTTTTTACAAAATTCGTTGCGTTTCGTTTGTTTGTAAAGATATTGTTGGCAAATTTGGCATTCAGAAGTTTTTTAGAGTACCCAAGCACTGCACCAAGTTTGATCAAAATCGGTTGACTATATCATATAGCTCCCATAGGAACGATTGGTCAAAAAAACGTTTTTTTTTACAAAATTCGTTGTGTTTCGTTTATTTGGGAAGATATTGTAACCAAATTTATCGTTAAGAAGTTTTTTAGAGTTCCCAAGCACTGTACCAAATTTGATCAAAATCGGTTGACTATATCATACAGCTCCCATAGGAACGATTGGTCAAAAAAACGCTTTTCTTACAAAATTCGTTGTGTTTCGTTTGGTTTTGAAGATATCGGAACCAAATTTGGCAGTCGGAAGTTTTTTATAGTTCCCAATCAGTGTACTAAATTTGATCAAAATCGGTTGACTATATCATAATTAGCATATATAAATATATATGATTTCTTTTTTTTTTATGAAAATATCGTAACCAATTTTCTTTTGGAGGTTTTAAGCAATGTGTCGGACTTAATTGCAATGTGGTGGTACAGGGTATCCCAAAGTCGTCTGCGCCCGACTTTAACGTACGCCATCTTTATTATTTAAATAAGTGCGTAAATACGCGAAAAAAATAAAGAAGTGAAAACATCACAAAATACAAAAAAAAAACTTACAAGCAAATTCATAAATACGAAGAACAAAAAAGTTACATACATATGTACATCTAAACACAACAGTAGGTTTTAATGGAAACATTCTGTTTTACTTATAATTTTTTTTTATTATTATTTAGTACATTTACTTATTGTCCAGCAAAGACAGATTGTAAATAAAATATGAAGAAAAAAAAAAAAAAACATATGTACATATATATATTCCCTGACTGACAATTTTTGTCAGTCACCCCTGAGCGGGGCATGGGGATCTCTATTAATAACTGTTCAAAGAGAACAAGGACCTACAGCTTATACCCGAATCCGAACGGCGGTATCTTGAATTAATAGACATTTTCTTGGGCAAATAGCGTCTTTGAGCTAGTGATGACAGTGCTAGGCAAATGTACCAGTGCTACTGCGGGGATTCGAACCACCGACCTTCGGTTTGTAAAGCGAGTACGCTACCACTACGCTACCGACGGCCACAAGTACATTTAGGCGGGTCAATATTTATGGGGCCGAAAAAACGTTTTGGGGCTCACAGCGATTTTGATTCTTTGGGTTATTCTAAGCAACTTTGCCCAAGAAACTATGGGTCTAAAATGAATTTCGAGTCGCCCACTTTTTTAAAATAGGATTTTTTTCGAAATATTCAAAAATCGACTTAGACATTGCATTGAAAAGGCCAAAAAACGCCATTTTTTCTAGCGAAATGTGTATTTGGGGGGTCGAGAAATCCATTTTTGACATCTATTTTAATTTTGGGCGCCGCCAGAAGGCGCTTTACCGTATGGCACAAAGAGTATATTAAGTTTGTGCAAGCCGAAAATGTATGTAACATAGTCAGGGTGACTAGAGAAGTCGACATATCCATGTCCGTATGTCCGTCTCTCCCTCCGTCTGTCTGTATGAACGCCAAGATCTCAGAGATGGTAAGAGCTAGATCAACCAAAATTTCAGATTAGATCCGTTATTATTCTACGGGAGTCAAGTTTATTTTATTTTTTTTATATCGGGGCTATATTATACAGCTCCCATAGGGGTTTTTCAGAGGACCTCGAAAAAAATGATAAGTATTAGATGGATAATTCGTTTGTTTATGAAGTTATCGTAACCAAATTTGGCAATAGGAAGTTTTGTATAGTTCCCAATCACTGTACCAAAATCGGATGACTATATCATATAGTCCCCAAAGGACCGATCGGTCAAAAAAAAAATTTTCGACTGATTTCTGTCTGTTTTTGAAAATATCGTACACAAATTTGGCAAACAAAATATCTTTTGGAGGTCTTAAGCAATATATCGGACTTAATTGCAATGTGGTGGTACAGTCATCTACGCCAGACTTTAACGTACGCCACCTTTTTTTTGAAAATTGACAAAATGTTCATAATGCAATCTCAAATTTAAAATTTCTAAAATTTCGTACTCTTTGACGACGTACATAATTTATATTCAATTTAAGGCAAACAATCGTTTTTTTGAATTGACTCTAGTAATACGAAAAGACGAGTACATATTCGAAAAGAAACCAAATAACTAGGAGCTTTTTCACGGCTTTCTAATGCCACCATCATAGTTTTTTCACGATTCTGTTTAAAATCTCGTTTCGACACCCTACAACACAACTGAACTTGGCATAAGATGCATTGTTTTTAACAACATTATTTACAATGTGTCTCAAATTCGAATCTTAGTATTGAGTCCAACGAAAGAATTTTCAAAACAATACACTACCGTACACGACAGAGTTGTGATGCTTAATATTACAGATTCTTTCAATTTGTACAACATTTATTTATACCAAAACAAAGATGCTGTATCAAATCCAGTATATTTCCTAAAAACTCCAAAAGATATTTAATTGTCAAATTTCATTACGATATTTGTATAAACAAACAAAAATCAGTTTTTCGTAGAAAAAACGTTTTTTTGACCGATCGGTCCTATGAGGGATATATGACATTGTATACTGATTTTCATAAAATTTGTTACACTGCTTGAGAAGTATGAAAACGTAAAATATTCGTCGATTTTCGCAACTTCTTGTCAATTTTTCAAAAAAAAAGAAAAAAAATTTAAAAAAAACACACAAAAGCGCCCTCTGGCGGCTCTCGAAATTAAAAATAGATGTCAAAAATGGATTCTTCGACCCCAAAAACCTCTAAACACACATTTGGTTAGTGGAAAAATAACGTTTTTTGGCCTTGTAAATGGATGATCCAAGTCGATTTTTGAATATTTGGTGAAAACCTATTTTGAAAAAGTGGGCGACTCGAAATTCATTTTAGACCCATAGTTTCTTGGGCAAAATTGCTTAAAATGACCCAAAGAATCAACATCGCTGTGAGCCTTTATACCGAAAGAAATTGACCCGCCCTTATGTACTTACATATATAACAAATATACATAAATGGCAATGGACGCTACAGTGAATACCAGCACGATAACAACAACTCTTCTGCAAACTGCAACGCTGCCGGAGTTTATGAACATGAAGGAGCCGTGGTGCATTTGGAAGGAAAAATTTGAAATTCATTTGTGTCAGATTGGGTACACAGAGGAGCACATAAAGAAGGCAATTTTGCTTAAGTCCATTGGATCGGAGCTAGTATATCGATTGCTTCATAGTTTGTGCAGTCCAAGCAGCCCTGTGTCAAAATCATACGAAGAATTGTGTTCAACGTTGGAGAGTCATTACACTCGACCTATAATTGTGTTTGTTGAACGGAAAAAATTTTATGCAGCAAATAAATTGGCATCAGAAAATGTGTCGCAATGGTTTGCGAGAGTAAAGCAGTGTTCAAGCGTGAACATGAGACTCTGCCTAATCAGCGATAAGGCCGCCTGACTAGAATACTTAAGATAAGCATAATAGAACCTAAACTATTTACGCATAAACATGAACCCTTGCAACGCACATAAATCGGATAGTTTATGACTATTTCTAAGAAGCATGCGGCCTGCATATGTGTATGATCGTTTTGGGAAGCATTGCGCATCAAATGTCATGGACATAAATGGCCTACACTTCATGTGTGCCTTTCTCCAATATCCATTTGTACTCGCATAATCATAAATTAGACTGTGCACTTGACATGGTTCATGTAAATAATTTTAAGTACGTTGCTGCTTACAACACAGCGTTTATTATGTAACTTAGAAATAAGAACTGAAGAAATTGAATAAAAGCAGAGATCGCTTACTTGAGCGGAGTAGTATCAATCGTACTCAGTAAAGTGTATATTCTTGTACATTTTTTGGTCCTTCGAGTATTAAAAGGCGTTTCTGTGGCTTACAACAGAAAGTTAATGAAATTTTCAAAGTTCAAAAAAATTTTAAAGTTAAAAAACTAATATGTTTTCGAATAAAGCAGTTGTGCTGATGAACGAGCAGGTAAAGATTCATAAAAAACTTCACCAGCACATGGCGCAAGGTGCAAGTGCGCACCAAGTGGACAGTGTATTGGCTAAGTTTACGGCCAACAACACTGCTATACTAAAAGGCGGAATAGTTGACAATCAGTATTTCAATGAGAAAATATTCGAGACGACTATGGAAAAAATCAGGGCCTACAAAGAGTCTCTGATGGTCAAAGTTGCTGACCAAACCGTGGAAGAATTGCCCGGCCCATCTGAAGAACTTTCTGGGCAAATGGCTTCTTCCACCTTTACCGTGATGCATCGAGAACAGAAAGAGAACAAGTGAGCCCATGAAGTGAAGAAGGCCTACGAATATCTAGCCGATTCAAATATAGTTGAAACGCTGGATTGTAAGGACAGGATTGATTGTCTGTCCCTTAAGGTCGAAAAATCCATTGACAGGCTGGAAAACAAGTATGATTATTTTGAGGTTGACGAAAAGATCAGCGAAATCCAGACTAAGGCGTTCTGTTTGTGCAGAAAAATAGAAAGAAAGGTTGCCGAACATCAAACTGCAGTTACGGCAGAGAAACCAGAGCTGCCAAGAGTGGAGCTTCCACATTTTGATGGCAATCCAAAGGATTGGCCTAATTTTTATGGGCTATTTACCGAGATCATCCACGACAGGGAAGATATCAGTAATACAAAAAAGCTGAACTATCTGAAGTCGTGCCTCAAGGGCGAGGCAAAAACAGTGGTGAGCCACCTGCTGATCGGCTCAGCTTCCAACTATGAAGCGGCGTGAGAGCTTATATGTAAGCGCTACGAAAATAACAGAAAAATATTCGCTGAGCGGCTTAACACATTGATGGAATTGGAACCATTAAAATGCGACTCAGAAAAGAGTATTCGGAAATTTATGGATACAGCTGTGGAATGTATTCACATCATAGAGGAGAAAATTGGCAACGAAGTTGACAGCGTATTTGCCCAGATATTGCTACGTCAATTTTCAATAGAGGCTTCGCAGCAGTATGAACAACACATAAAAACTAAAAACAGGGAAATTCAATCTCTGGACGATGTATTTGCATTTATTTAACATTTGCAAAACTCAATGAAATCGGTGCAAAAAAGTGTTGTTAAAGAAACCAAGATGATTCAAATAAAACTGTGCCGATTTTGTTCCATAAATGGGCATGACATAATAAAATGCCAAAAATTTAAAGCAACTTCCACAACAAAACGAAGGGATTTCGTCAAAAAACACAACTTATGCTTTCGTTGCATTGGACCCCACAGCGTTGGGGAATGCAAAAAAGATTGGAAATGCCAAAAATGTAACAGGGGCCACAACGTTTTGTTACATGAGGAGCCCCAAAAGGAAAGCGTGAACTGCATAAAACAGAACACTGGGCAGGACAAAATATTGGCTACAGCAGTAGTTAATGTAAAAATTCTGATGGCACTTATCAAGTACTTAGAGCGCTAATGGATGGAGGATCACAGCGAACTATAATATCAGAGGAGGCAGCCCAACTTCTAAATCTGCCAAGACAGAGGACTTCGGTGGAGTTGGAGGGCATCTGCTCACAACGCTTCGAGAGATCTAACAGCAGTGCTGTTACAGCACCATCAAACTTGAAATAAAGCCAAGATTTTCAAGTAAGTTCAAGACGAGTGCAGAGGCGCTAGTGCTTTCAAAACTACAGAGAGCACTTCCTAGCAAAAGAATCGATATTGCTATCAAAAACATTTGGAAGAATCACTCTCTGGCTGATTCAAATTTCCACAAGGCCAGCAGAATTGATATCATAATTGGCGCAGATGTTTTCCCTATTATAATGATGGGACAAGTGAAAAAAATCAATGGAACGCTCCGCCAAAGAACGAAATTCAGATGGATAATATCTGGAAACATCTCTCGGGCGCCACAGAAAAAAGTTGTTTCAGCTGCGACAACTGTTAGCGACATAGATTTGGAACGATTCTGGGAATTGGAGGCAGAGGACGACAGTCAAACGGAGGAGGAGCAACAATGCGAGTATTATTACCAAAAAACTACCACTCTCGATACAGACGGGCGTCTTATAGTATCGATTCCCTTCCGAGGCGAGTTTGAATTGGGGGACTCCCGCAAGCAAGCTCTGGCACGGCTTCTACAAATGGAGAAAAAATTCAATAAAACCCAAAATATTTTCAAGCAGTACCAGGCTTTCATGAAAGAGTACCTTGAGCTCGGGCATATGGTCGAAGGTAACACAGTTGGTCAAGGTAAATACTACACTGAGAAAAAAAAGTCGGTCTAAAATTAAAACTGTGTTCACTTGAATTAAGAATTTTCAATCTTGAAAATTCATACTTAAAATAAGAATTTTTTACTGAAAATAAGTGAAAAAATCCTTAAATTAAGTAAAAATGTACTCAAAACAAGAAAAATCCTGTTTTACTTAAAATGAGAATGAAAATTCTTAATTTGAGTTCGAACACAACAACAACGACTCGAAGATGAGTCCGAAAAATCTAAAAATAAGTACGAATACTCTCAAATTAAGAAAAAGTGAACGTAAAATAAAAATAAGTCCTGTTTTACTTGCAATAAGAATGAATAATCTTATATGAAGTTTGAAACACAACATCAAAGACACAAAAATGAGTCCGAAAAATCTAATAACAAGAACGAATATTCTTAGGTTAAGTAAAAGTTAGCCTAAAATAGTATAAATCCTTTTTTACTTAAAATATGAATGCAAAATGTTGAATTGAATTGTAAAGCAACAACAAACAAACTTTAAAAATCCTCATAATATGTGCAATAATTCTTAAATTAAGAAAAAGCGATCTTAAAATACATACATATGTATGTATTGTTACACGCAGTGCAAGAACAACAAAAACATTACAGCCCGCGCCACGCGCCTGTGTTGTTGTAGTTTTTTGCTTTGCTTCGTTTTCTTTTACTTTTTGTTAGAGACGAGTGTTAAACAAGCATTTTTGTGTGCTTGACCATTTTCGTCAACGCGTAATTTAGTGTATGTGTGTATGTGATTGACGCTAGGCAAAGCAAGCAGAAAACTGAATAAGGAAAAAAATGCCAACAAGCAAGTAAGAGCAAAGAAGATGCATAGAGTTTACCGTTATTTCTTGTCTATTCCTTCTTTGCATCCTTTTTGTACGTTGAGTTAGCGTCACGACCAAATTTTAACGCATTAGTCGAAGTTTCACAATCAATGAGCACACGTCGAAAATTTAATTTGTTGCCGCGAGTGTACAAATGTCTAACAATGAATTAAATGTGGGCGAAAGCCAAAAAGAAGTGGACAAAAATCTTTTGAATTTAATGGAAGAATTTAATTTGTGCGAAATTTTGCCATATTTGGAGGGTAAGCTAAAATTTTCAATTCGTGAATGCACATAAGTACATATGTATATATGTACATATATGTATGTATGTTGTGCTATACTATACACTAAACTACTAGTAAGTTAAAATATTGAACGACAAAGAATACTTCGATGCTTAAATTTGCAAAACTGAAATTAATATAACAATAATGAATATGTTTATAATATTGTATAAGTATGTTACTAGTGCTATTTTCCAATGTTTTATAAGACAATGCGAAGCAATTTAATTTCACCACATTTACATACATATGTGCATACATGTGTATACATGTGCGCACACTATTGCTCAAATAAATCCGCGTTTTGTTTCGCTGGCAAGCAGATCTTTACCAGCAACTTTTATATTGTAGCAACATATGTATGTATAATACATATGTATTTATGTACGCACAAAGTGTAAATATATTAGTATTGTATTATATTAGTGATTTTTTCATTAGCACTTGCATTATTGCTATATTAATTTAAGTTTTGCAAATTTAAGTATCGAAGTATTTTTCGGCGATCAATAATTTTATTCACTATATGAATATGGGGAATATACTATATACATACAAACATATATATGTATGTATATTTTTTTGTGTAGCTGCACAAATAACGTATGAGCGCCTACAATTTTTAAACAACGAAAACTTAGTTGGTGCAGTGCCATCAATAGGCCTCAGAGCAGGATTTCGAGAAAAGCTGTTTATTTGGAGAAAACTAAAGGTAAATCTAATGTTTAGATGTGAGAGTAAATTAAATTATTAATTTCTATATTCATTTATAGTACAGTAAAAATAGGTTTTGACCTGGAAAAAATTGCACACTGGAATTTCTCTTGCTTAATGTATTAAGGACCATCCAAAAAGTCTAAAACCAAATTGGAGACCTCCTCCCCCCGTAGGGTTTTCCGTTATTTTGACATATGTTTGAGCCCATTTATCTCGAAATCTATAAGCCGTACACAAATACTTCCAAGGCAGAAAATGTTTAAAATTGAATTTAAAATTTTATTTGTACTGGAAGGTATACCCAGAAGTTCATATTTTAGGCGGCAGTGGGCGCCAAAGTTACTACAACGTGGTTTTTTGTATTTTTACCCACCTCCTTGCCCTTTTTTGTTTTTGGTGTGTATCAAAAAATTGTAGATCTCAAAAAAATACACAAGACTGTTTTTTGAATCATGTAAGTATCTCTATTAGTTTCCACGTTATGACACTTTAAAGTCTACCCGTCCCTTGAAAAACATGCAAGCGCATCGCCGCTGCTGCGCGCAGGGGGCGCTAAAGTGCTGAAGGTAGCGCAACGCTTGCTTGTTTTTAAAGGCGCGGGAAGATTTCAAAGCTTTATAACTTGGAAACTACTAGAGATACTTACATGATTCAAAAACCAGTCTTGTGTACTTTTTTAAGATCTAAAATTTTTTTATACACGCCAAAAACAAAAAAGGGCAAGGAGGTGGGTAAAAGTAGGAAAAACTGCGTTGAAGTAACTTTGGCGCGCTCTACCGCCTAAAATATGAACTTCTTGGTATATCTTCCACACAAATAATACAAATAAAATTATAAATTTAATTCTAATCATTTTCTGCCTTGGAAGTTTTTGTGTACGGCTTATAGATATCGAGATAAATGGGCTCAAACATATGTCAAAATAACGGAAAACCCTACGGGGGGAGGAGGTCTCCAATTTGGCTTTAGACCTTTTGGATGGTCCTTAATACATTAAGCAAGAGAAATTCCAGTGTGCAATTTTTTCCAGGTCAGCCCCTGTTTTGGTCTATTTTTACTGTACTATTATTTTCAGTTTGGAATTGAAGACACTACCATTTCAGTGAAGTCTAAGGTTGATAGTTGGTTGGACGTGAATAGCCCATCCCAACAGTCTGTTGTTTCAAATACAAAATTTGTTTTGCATAAGGTAAGCGTCTATTTAAATGTTTGATGCTAGTCACTTTATTTAGAAACAGTACACACCATAAGCTAAATATAACATAAACATTATTGGTATATCTTTTTATATATATATTTTATATATGTATACTATATATAGGATTTGGCTTGTATTTTAAATGAATCCTCAAAAGGACGTGCTATCATTCTTTATGAGCAACAAAATCAGAAACTTTTAAATTGCCATAGGGATGATATTATCAACATTATAGTAGAGGATGCGACTGTTAACAAAATTTGTATTCAAGTTTTGGATTTTCCACTTCTTGTGAATGAGATTTGTACGATATTTCCTTGTGAAAAACATATGCAGGTACTATAACATGTGCATTTATTATTTCGAGCTTTTAATAGTCAACGCTTATTTTTTTTCATTAAAGGAATACTACTATATACCACGAAGTGCTAAAAATAATCCCAGCGGCAAACTATATTCCAAATATAGAAATGCTCGCTCAAAAATACTCAAATTGGAATCAGAACAAAAAGTGGAAAGCAATCAAGAAATTTTTGATGAACCCGAAATTGACACCTCTGTAGCTGTCTCAATAAAAACAACTTTAAATAGAGATTGCTCAAATTGGGAGGATGTATGTGAGAGTTGGAAAAGACTTTTCACATGCGTCAAAAAGATTTAAAGAAGCTCAATAGCGTCGATTTTTTAAAAAATTGGTCGAAATTATCACAAGCAAAATCAAGCGAATTGGTAAATAAGAATCAATGGTTTAAATGACATAAATAAGACATAATATATTTCAGATTAAAATTGACTTTGAATTGATGCATCCCACAAAAACTCACTTACTGTTTGCGAAATGGGAAGACTTTAAGAACAAAATTTTGCTATATTACAAAAATAATCTTACCAACGAGCATTGCAAACAGCTTTTAGAGAAAGCCAATTCTACAACAAACAAAGGTACAAAAAATCAATTCCTTTCCCATATTTCTTAAATGTTTATGTATAAGTAAATAATGTCTTAAATTCTAATCAAAATGTATTTTTCTTGTCTTTTCTATAGATGCACAAGATTTCATAGTTGCAATTCTGATCAACGCTGTGTTGCCATCGACAGCCCGTTTTAAAAATGATGTCGGCAAAAAATACAAAAAAGCAACAATAAATGATGCCATGGAATGCTTCGTTCTACGATTAATTACCATCAATGATTACCAGAGAAAAATTACCACTATTACGAATAAGTACTATTTGTCAGGATTAAAAATTCAACCATTTATAATCGTAGAGGGACTATCTGATTCAGAAATCACTTCATTTTATGTATATTTTGATGGAAACTTAAGCAAATGTATTTCCTTTTTAGAAAGTCTTGACATATGTTTTAAGATGTTTCACGTGCTATCTTTAAAGTATCCCGAAGCTTGCCAACAAGCTTGGACTTTAATACAAAAATTTATTTTCGAAATTAATACAATTTATGATAAAAAATCATCAAATTTGTCATCCCTAACAGATTTTCTAAGTAATTAAGATGTTTGCCTGCTTTCAATGTCAAAAGACATTTGTGGAACCCCAGGTTCTAATTAATCATTTTAAAAATGATCACTTAATGACAAACAAGTTTTTGAAATTAACTTGTATTCAAAATAATTGTTTTCAAATATTTAGTAACTTCCGCAGATTTCGTATACACTTAGAGAGACTACACACGCATAATGAGAGTGATATTGCATCAAACAATAACCATTTACCTTCAGTTAATAATGTTATAGATCCGTCAAATTTAAATGAACCTTTGACAATCATAGAAAATACATGTGACTCTGATGAAATGTCGATTTCTTTTAACAGCAACAACACTGTCAAAAAATTAAAAAAAGAAGCTTTACATTTATCTTTAAATTTATATGAAAAAAGTTCATTGCCTAGAAACTATGTCATGGATTTACAAATTATGTTTTCAACCCTTTTGCAAAATGTTACTGCTGCAATAGAAACGCAATTAAGTCAGAAACATAGAAATGATTTGAAATGTATTCTTAATTTTTGTAAACAACCATTTGATGATATTCGGACAGAACACAGAATGTTTAAAATTTTAAAAGATATGCATTTATTTGAATATCCAACCGCTTATTTAATTGACGAAAAAGTTTCTGAAATTATTGCTCATGGTAATCCTACATTGGGCCAAAAAAAAGCTGAAATTATTATTATGCCATTACGTTTTATATTTAAGACAATTTTTGAAATTCCAAATCTTTTATCTTGCACATTACAAAACGTTAAAAAGGCTTACTTGAAATTAATTTAAATAGCTTAACATGCGGACATATATTTAAAAAAAAAGCACAGTTTCTTAATTATGATCTTATAATTCCATATATTTTATATCTTGACGATTTTCAAATTAACAATCCACTAGGTAGCCATACATTTAGTATTTGTGCTTGTTATGTAAGTTTTCCATCCATGCCAAAGCATTTGCTATCAAAACTTAAATACATTTTTCCAGTTGCTTATATTTCAACTTCAAATGTAAAATCAATTGGTATCGAAAAATCTTTTTATCATTTGGTTGAAGAACTTAAGTTTTTAGAAAACGGTATAGAAATCAATACGGGTCAAGATATAAAGAAAATTAAGTTCGTTTTAAGTTTTGTGGTTGGAGATAATTTAGCTGTAAACACTGTTTTAGGCTTCGTACAATCTTTTAATTCCAACAAATTTTGTCGTGCCTGTAAAAGAACAAAAGTTCAAATGAAATGCGATGTTTCCGAAATTTTTGCCGATTTAAGAGATGAAGGGTCATATCAAAATGATTTGTTAGCTAACAATTTTCAAGACACAGGGATAAAGAGTTATTGCATTTTTGAAAAATTGCCTAGTTTTTTTGTAACAGAAAATTTTGTTTTCGATTTAATGCACGATGTATATGAAGGTGTATGCATTTATGACATATGTAACGTACTTAAAGAGTTAATTAATTCAAATGTAATTTCACTTTTAGATATAAATGGAAGAAAACAACTATTTCAGTATGGCGAAACAGAAATCAATAATGTTTCGATTCCTCTCGATTTTAAGCGGTTAGCTAAGTTTAATCTTAAAATGACTGCAAGTGAAATAGACTGTTTCATATATTTCTTACCACTTATGATAGGGGATTTAATACCTGTAGATAATAAGCACTGGCAGTTTTTCCTTATTTTATTAGATATAATTGATTTACTTTTTCGATCAGACTACGTGGAAGACGATTTAATTAGGCTTAAATGTTTAATCGAAAAACACCATTCAGATTTTATAAAGCTTTACGGGTCTTTGAAGCCTAAGCACCACTTTCTTGTACATTATCCCACAGCTATAAGAAACTGTGGGCCATTGAAATATATTTGGAGCATGCGCTTCGAAGCAAAGCATAAAGAGTCTAAAATATATTTCCACAATATAACTTCACGTTTAAATCCTCCTCAAACGATTGCCTTTAAAGCATGCATTAAGTTTTCAAAATTTTTAGTGGACCACGAAAATGGATTCGAATCCGAATTGGATTACTCATCAATTAAGTTGCAAAATGTACTTCCTGAATCAGAACTTTTGTATTTTATTAAAAATATGTTTAAATTAGAAGAATATAAAATGTGCACCGAGCTAACTTATAAAGGAACAGAATATAAAAGCAACTATTATTTGGCCACTAAACTTGATATTGTTCAATTGTTTAAAATAATATCAATCATAATTAGTAATAATCAAGTTTTTGTAATTTGTCAAAAGGTTAATTTAAATGATTTAAATCGACATTTTCATGCTTATGAAGTTGGAGAATTGTGTCAAAATTTAGAGTTAAAAAGAATTGAAAATTTTGTAAGCCCACCTCTTCATTTGTACCCTAACAATAATGGCAAAACCTATGTTAGAATTAAGTATATTTAAGAAAAAATTACTGAAATAAATAATAATCGTTCTTATTGTAAACAAATGAAAAAATCTTGTTATAAGATTTCAAGATTTTGTTCCATTTTGTTTCCATTTTGTTCCAAAATATTGAAATCTTAATTCAAGATGCAAATATTTTGGATCAAAATCTTGAAATCTCGATTCAAGATTACATTTTTCTTATTTTAAATTTCAGGTCAAACTTGATTCAAGTATATAATATGCTCCAATCAAGATTTTTTTTATTTGATTCACGTACATTACGTACTTACTTTAAGAGTGAATATGGACTTGATTCAAGATGCAAATATTTTGGATCGAAAACTTGAAATCTTGATTCAAGATTACATTTTTCTTATTTAAAATTTCAGGTCAAACTTGATTCAAGTATATAATATGCTCCAATCAAGATTTTTTTTATTTGATTCAAGTACATTACGTACTTACTTTAAGAGTGAATATGGACTTGATTCAAGATGCAAATATTTTGGATCGAAATCATGAGAACTTGTTTCAAGAATATTTCATACTCATATGAAGTATTTTGTTATCTCAATTTAAGTTCAAAAAATACTTGAAATAAGATTTTTTTACTTATTTCAAGAACATTTCGTCCTTATTTTTTAAGAAATCATGTTCTTAATTTAAGAATTTCGGACTTAAAATCGAGTTACTTGAAACAAGACCGAAATTCTACATTACAGAATTTTCGTTCTTGAACCCAAATCAAGTGCGGATTTCCTTGTTTTAAGTACGGAATACTTGATTTTTTTTCTCAGTGTATTTACCACATCAGGCAGTCTTTAGACCCAACAGCTTAACTACAAAACTAAGAGTGGTATTCGACGCATCAGCCAAAACCTCAAATGAGCTGAGTCTAAATGATGTAATGTCGATCGGCCCCAAGATTCAAAGGGATATTTTCGATATTTTAACCAGTTGGCGGATGTGGCAATTCGTCATGATTGCGGATATTGAGTGTTGGAAACTGGCAAGGCTTGCATTTAAATATTAACGTAAGTGGAATTCACCTTTCACCACACATGTACGAAAGGTGAAGATCAATACATATGAATACAACCTAGTTTAAGGTTAGTCACAAATAAACTTCACACTGTTAACACGCACGGCGGTTGTTATTAGTTTTCTTCGTTCTCTCTCACTACCTGCACAACCTTCCTCTACCTCTCAATATTGAGAAGATGTATCGCCAAATTAAAATTGCTCAGGCTGATCAAGATTACCAGCACATCCTGTGGCGAGATGATCAAAAGCAACCCATAAAGGAATACAAGCTGACAACAGTAACATATGGGACTTCTGCCGCGCCATTCCCATCAGTGCGTTCACTGCGTCAGGTAGCAGATACTTACTGCAAGAACGACAAAATCATTTCAAAAATCATTAGAGAAGATTTTTACATGGATGACCTGATGACTGGTGCTCACACAATCAACGATTGCATCGCTATTCAAAATAAATTGAGAGCTGTTATGGAAAGTGCAGGTAAGCATTTGAGAAAATGGGCTTCCAACGATGAAAGTGTGCTCGCTAATATCGCACACAAATCTGAAGCAGAAAAGGTTTTCATTACAGAAGACGAATCCATCAAAACTTTGGGCCTACACTGGGATCCAACCAAAGATGTATTTACATTCAGCGTTCAGGTACCTCAGCTGGATCGGATATCAAAACGATCGGTATTATCGCAATTAGCAAGGATCTTCGACCCCTTGGGTTGGCTTACACCAGTTACGCTCCAAGGCAAATGCTTCATACAGGAGCTATGGAAAATGTCCATGTCTTGGGACGAGGAACTTGATTCGACTTCAGCGAATCTTGGCGAGACTATGCAAAGGAGTTACCAGAACTTGTTAAAATCAGGATTCCTCGTTGGATTGGAGGCACAGACCATGACTGCATAGAACTTCATGGGTTTTGTGATGCTTCAGAGAAAGCATACGCTGCCGTTGTCTATACAAAGATCACTTTGCTTACAGCCAATAGCAAGGTGAATCCAATAAAAAATAAGAAGACCACTCCCAAGTTGGAGCTATGCGCTGCTCATCTTTTGTCCAAACTTTTGGCAAAAATACACGCAACATTGATAGGGCAAAACAAAATTTGCGCATGGAGCGACTCACAGATAGCTATTGCTTGGATAAGTAACAAGCGCAGCAAAGACAAATTTGTAAAAACAAGAGTGGGTGACATCACAAACAAGCTACGCGATGTAAAATGGAACTACGTAAGATCAGAGGAGAACCCTGAAGACGTGGCTTCAAGAGGAATCGCACCTTGTAAGCTTAAGGATCATGCAATTTGGTGGCATGGACCAGAGTGGCTGGCTCAGCCCACTTGTGATTGGCCGGTGCATGAAAAATCGGAACCAGTCATAGTGACTCTGACGATTAAGGGCGAAAATCCATTTATCCGACTTCTGACGAAATATTCAAGCCTGGAAAAATTAAAAAGCGTTAACTTCTACGTTTTGCGCTTCGTCAAAAATCGACGCAAAGTCCAGTTAGCGAATTAGATTTATGGAGAAAATCAAAAACCATTATAATAAGGCTCCAGCAACAGCTGGACTTCGGATCGGAAATAGCTTAACTTCAACAAAAGAGGCCGTTGCAAACCAAAAATAAACTTCTGCCGATCTGACCATTTCTTGACAGCAAAATTCAACGCTACCATTTTCAGTAAAACATCCAATCATTCTGGGAAAATCTCATGTAACATGGCTACTGATTAACCATTGCCACAAAATGACGCTCCATGGTGGAATAAAGCTTATGAAAAACTTTATTGAACGGGAATATTGGATATTCGGATTGCGCAACATGCTGAAAAAATATTTAGGAGGCTGTATCACATGCATTCGATACAAACAGGACACCGCTAACCAGTTAATGGGGAATCTCCCTGCCTACAGAGTCACTGGAAACTATCCGTTCAATGCCACGGGCATTGATTATGCAGGACCCTTTCAAATGAGGTGTTCCAAAGGACGTGGTCAGAAATCTTACAAAGGATATATTTGCATATTTGTATGCATGGCCACAAAAGCAGTACATCTGGAACTCGTCAGTGATATGTCGACCAACAAATTTTTAGAAGCACTGCACCGCTTTTTTGCAAGACAAGGCAAAAGTGAGCATTTGTTCTCAGATAATGGAACAAATTTTATTGGAGCAGCAAGAAAACTGGATAAGGAATTCGCAACGGCGATCAAAAACTACACCAAACTTGCCCCGTATTGCAAAAGGAGGGCATCTCTTGGCATTTTATCCCCCGGGAAGCCGCAAAATGGCGCAATGACCAACCAAATCTTAAAGAAGGCCAAGTTGTGTTAATTAAGCAAGAAAACACACACCCAGGAAGGTGGCCAATGGGAAAAATTATCAAAACTGCAGAAGTAAAGGACAATAAAGTCAGAGTAGTAACGCTTAAAATAAGTAGTGGCGAAATTACAAGATCTCTCAACAAAATCTGTCCGCTTCCAGCACCTGAAGAAGAAAAACCTGTACAAAGACGCAGCCATCGAATTAAAGGTCGGGCTACAGCGACGGTTCTTAGTCTACTTATGATGATCCATGTGGCTGGTACCCTCACAACGCCTAACAACGTCACTACAAAACTGCGAATTCATGAACTTGATGAAGACACAGCTGTATTTCTGGACAAGGTTGGCAGTGTGGAAGTGGTCTCGTCCAGCTGGAATTTTATATTTTACTTCGATCTACAAGCCTATTTTGACATACTCCAGCAAACACCTAAAATATTAGAGAAAGCGGAGCAAATTTGTCCGCAGCTAAAGAAATCGAACGACAATGCGAAGCGATAACGGCAAGAGTTAGTACGCAGCTAAAAGTAATAGTTGACAACAACAACCTGATCATGGAATCGGAACATAAAAAAAAGAAAAGGACTTGCGAGACAATTTATGTATGCCCCGGCGGATGGTTTGACATATCAGAATAGGTATACACAATTATGAATATACAAAATCTGAGGAAAAACCACTCAAACCTCACAGCCAAATGACATGGCCTATGGAAGGGTACAGAGAGCAATCTTTCTGGGTGGAACTGGAACTACCAAATCGCTGGCTATTTAAAGTGTTCCAAACTACATCGGGTCATATTCAATGCACCGACTCGTACCACCAAATAATTCAGATACCCAAAATCGGGATTATAGATCTGGAAGAGGGATGTTCTTTAAGGCTTAAAGGAATAACACTCCAAGCATCGCAAAATATGCAAACCTCACATAAGGTCAAGCATACCACTCATTTCATTAATGAAGCAGACGAGCATACACCATTCGAGCTTGCTCCAATCGGATCCATTACAATCAATAACACTTTGGAGCTGGAGAGGTTACACCAAAAAATACAACACCTCAACAACAGCAAGATACATTTAGAAGACGTGTATTTTTACACTGTAAGTGGGCATACATCACTTGCGATGGTGACTATACTAATTCTATAAGTCGTTCACAAAAGATTTCAAGAACAAAAGTGTTCAAAATTGAATTTAAAATTTTATTTGAAAAGGAAGGTAGAAGGCGCCAAAGTTACTACAACGTAGTTTTTTGTACTCTTACGCACCCCCTTGCCATTTTTTGTTTTTTTTTTTTTTGGTGTGTAATACACACTGTGGCCCTATTTTCCACCTTCAACTTTAGGATATATATATAATACACACTGTGTATTAAAAAATTGTAAATCTCAAAAAAGTACACAAGACTGTTTTTTGAATCATGTAATAACGCTTTAAAGAGATCAAAGAGAGTAAGTGAGAGAGCGCGCGAAATTGTTTTTGTAATTTGCATTGGCATTGAGTGATATCCAGTTAGGGCCGTGCATGTACACGCGCATTGCTGCCTATGCCTAAGAGCCATTACAAAAACAAGAAGAGCCAGATGAGCTATGGGCCTAGGCACCCCTGATGTATTCTATTAAATATTATAAAAATGTGTCATAATATTTGCCATCTTCTGGCAAAAAAAAATTTTAAAAACATTAAAAAACTTTTGTTTTGTACAGGGTACCCCAAAGACGTCCCCGCCCGACTTTAACGTACGCCATCTTTTGTAAAAAATAAGTACGTTGTATTTCGTTTTTTTATGAAGGTATCATAACCAAAGTTGGCAATCAAAAGTTTTTTAGAGTACCCAAGCACTGAACCAAATTTGATCAAAATCAGATGACTATATCATATAGCCTCCATAGGACCGATCGATAGGAAAAAAGTTTTTAGCTCAAAATTCGTCTGTTTTTCGCTTGTTTATAAAAATATCGCAATCATATTTGACAAATAAATATCTTTTTGCAATGTGTTGGTACAGGGTATCCCAAAGTCGTCTGTTTTTTGCTTGTTTATAAAAATATCGCAATCATATTTGACAAATAAATATCTTTTTGCAATGTGGTGGTACAGGGTACCCCAAAGTCGTCTGTTTTTCGCTTGTTAAAAAAAATATCGTTATCATATTTGACAAATAAATATCTTTTTGCAATGTGGTGGTACAGGGTATCCCAAAGTCGTCCCGCCCGACTTTAACGTACGCCATCTTTTTTTACACCTCGTACCTATAGGTACAAAGGATATACTAGATTTGTGCAATGTATGTAACGGACAGAAGGAGGCGTGGCAGACCCCAAGTCCTTTATACCAAAATGCTTATCATAACCTCGGATAGCGATTGAGAAGATGAAGTTTGTTGAATTATATCTGTTGAGCTAACAATATTTTTTGCTAGCATTTCTATTTCTATTTAAACCGTATATTAAATAATAGAATTAATTAACTTGTATGCGATTTATTACAATGTTCAACTTATAAACGCTATAAGTAGGTATTTAAGAAGCGATTTGTTTGTGATGTAAGCAACGAGAGTGCACTGATCTGCATTAGCAAACCATAAGGCAGATTAGCCGCCGGTATGTAAAGCGACAAATGGAGTGGTCGGCAGCGCAGCAGCCGACGTACACAATGCGATTGCGCGAAAGCTTCCTTAGCTTAAGAGAGATTAACAAGAGAGTTATTTTGCCGCGCAGGGCAAGTTACAAAACAAAGAGAAGTAGTATCGATGAATTATAGCTGCTGGACCAAACAATATCAATATCTTCCCCCGTTCCCCCGCTGTAGATTTTCGCGATTTTTAGCCACGCCGTTTTATATTATTTAAATTTAACAGAGCGATGTGTTGTGGTTACATGCATCTGTGTGTAAAAAATTAACAAAATCGGACATATACCACAAAAGTTATAGCTAAAGATGGCGTACGTTACAGTCGGGCGCAGACGACTTTGGGATACCCTGTACCACCACATTGCAATTAAGTCCGACATATTCCTAAGACTTTCAAAAGATATTTTATTCGGCAAATTTGGCTGCGATATTTTCATAAACAAACAGAAATCAGTCGAATTTTGCACCAAACATTTTTTTTTGACCGATCGGTCCTATGGGGACTATGGACTATATGATTTAGTCAAGCAATTTTGTTTGATTTGGTACAGTGCTTGAGAACTCTAAAAAACTTCCCAGTGCCAAATTTGACTTCATAAACACACGAAACACAACGAATTTTGTATAAAAATCGTTTTTTTGACCGATTGATCCAATGGGAGTTATATGATATAATCAACCGATTTTGATCAAATTTGGTACAGTGCTTGGGAACTCTAAAAAACTTCTTAATGCCAAATTTGGTTACGGTATCTTCACAGACAAACGAAACACAACGAATTTTGTACAAAACACGTTTTTTAGCCGATTGGTCCTATGATATAGTCAACCGATTTTGATAAATTTTGGTACAGTGCTGGGGTTCTCTAAAAAAACTTCCGATTGCCAAATTTGGTTATGATATCTTCATAAACAAACGAATCATCCATCTAAAACTTTTGGTTTTTTTCGAGGTCCTCTGAAACACCCCTATGGGAGCTATATAACGTAATCCCGATATCAAAAAAATAAAATAAACTTGTCTCCTATGGATTAATGGTTATGATATCTTCA
Source organism: Chymomyza costata (assembly GCA_018150985.1). Classification (NCBI taxonomy): domain Eukaryota; kingdom Metazoa; phylum Arthropoda; class Insecta; order Diptera; family Drosophilidae; genus Chymomyza; species Chymomyza costata. The sequence goes on from JAECWU010000269.1 coordinate 342,588, forward strand.
TAAACAAACGAATTATCCATCTAAAATTTTTGGTTTTTTTCGAGGTCCTCTGAAACACCCCTATGGGAGCTATATAACGTAATCCCGATATCAAAAAAATAAAATAAACTTGTCTCCTATGGATTAATAAGGGATCTAATCTGAAAGTTTGGTTGCTCTAGCTCTTACCATCTCTGAGATCTAGGCGTTCATACGGACGGACGGACAGACGGACATGGGTATATCGACTTTTCTAGTCACTCTGATCATACTTTAGGTAACTTTGGGGGGTCTCCGACGTCTCCTTCTGTACGTTACATACATTTTCGGCTTGCACAAACACAATATACCCTTTGTACCATACGGTACAGGGTAATTTTGGTTCAAAATTCGTCTGTTTTTGGTTGTTTATGAAAGTATCGTAACCTAATTTGGCAACCAAATGTCTTTTGGTGTTCTTAAGCAATATACCGGGTTTTATTGCAAGCAGTGGTACACGGTATCCCAAAGTCGTTCGCGCCCGACTTTAACGTACGCAATATTTTTAAATTATGTTTAGATAAAAAGGAAGTTTTTTGAACCATGATTTGATTGATCAGAAATAATTTTTTGAAGATTTTTAAGCAGAACAATACAGTCAAACTCGGAAAAAGCGCGAAATTCTACTACGGAGAACTTTATTCAACAAAACTTCATCTTTTAAGGAATTATGCGCACGAGCTGGTTAAGTTTCGGGTCTCTAGCTCTTATACTCTCCAAAAACTAGGTGGGTTAATCGCTACAAGAAATTTTGATAAGCATTTTGGTATAAAGAACTTGGGGCTTGCGACGCCTTCTTCTGACTGTTAAATACATATCATAAATTTAGTATACCCTTTGTACCTATAGGTTCAGGATATAAAAATTAAATTCAGTAATCCTCTGGTTCTATCATTGATGTGGAAATTGCATCGCACGCATTGAACTACGCACCTGCAAGGCAACAAAATTTTCATAAATAAGCTCAAAATAAATGGGAAATGCCATTTAAAATTCCTCTATGGCTACAAATACAAATACTTATTAATAATAACCATATGTATAAACTTGGCTATATACTCAAATGTATGTTTGTATATAAATAATTGTACATATTGGATTTATATCCGGGACGTTGAAAAAACAAAAAATAAACAAAAATAAATTGATTCGAAAATCTCATGCTCTTGTAAGACATGTGTAAATAGGTATATTCTCTTACTCTGTGGCAATCCGAAATGACGTCGACGACCGACGCAAGAATTTTTGGAATTTGGCGTGATCGAAGGACGCCTACTAGTAAGCGTCGTATATACGTAATGAATTTATATTTCACACACAGACAGATGAACTGGGTGGGTGGATTGTTTTGGTACGCATTTAGATCTGTTTATTATGGATTTGGATTTTGCATGAATCAGTTACCCGAAAACCACCCCCGTGGATCCGCCACTTTATGAAGTAGTCTGATCCAGATCAAATTCGAAATATACAAATTAATATAAATAATATTTTTAAATATCAGATTTCATTGAGATAGAATGATAGATGATGGAGATATGACCAAAACGGATTTCCGCTTATATAAATAGTAGCTGTATAATAATCCAGTCCGCACCATGTTACTGGCTAAAATATTTTTTTCCTGTCAAATTTGATGGAGATTGTTTAATTATTTTAGAAGATATTCATTTTCTGGCGCTAGGTAGGCCAAATCCAACACTGTGCGCCGCCGACGATCTACTAAGCAAAAGTTTGCAACACATTTATTATAATTAAAATCTAAAATTTCTTCGCTTATATTACTGTGTTGTTTTATTATTATTATTAACCCGCCGTCCACCCCCTCACAAGCCACGCGAGGTGAGGTCATTTATCCATTACGACGGCAGTTCAACTGCAAGTCTCAGGGTTCTTATCATTCGTTTTATTATTTTTTTTTTTTATTTGGTATTATTATTAATTTATAATTAATCATTTGAACTATGTAGTAACAAATTTTGCTGCTTTTTAAAGGTTGTAGTGAAAATTAGTGTGTACTAATGATTTGTGTATTATTCCTGTTGCGGATATAACGATTGGGATTATTTTTACATTTTTTTGTTTCCATGTTCGTTTAATTTCCTCGGCTAGTAGGTTGTATTTATTACGTTTATCCAAGTATTTCTTGTGTATATTGTTGTCACATGGTACACTGATTTCAATAAGGTGTGTAGTTTTGTTTATTTTATTGGAAGTGTTATTTCAGGTCTATTGTTTGTTGTTGTTTTGTCGGTAAGAATTGTTGTGTCCTAGTAGAGTTTGTGTGTTTAGTTTTTGAGAATTTTATCTGGTTGATATTTATAGTATGAAATTGTAAATGATATTAAATTTTGTTTATGGGCTAGTTGTTGATGAATTATTTTTGATAGGTTATTGTGTCTTTCAGTGTAGTCGGTACCGGCAATCACTTGGTATCCCAGATGTAACATGTACTATCGTTTCTGTCTGTTGGAGGCATTTTCTACATTTGTCGTTTGTTATGTTTGGGTCTTTACATATGTATATGTTTTAGATAATTTCGTGTGGTTATTACATGGTTTTGGATGGCAAACAAAAATGCCTCTGTTTCGGACTGGAGGTCCCCTTTAGGCCATAAATGTGAGTGTAACTTATCAACATTACTGTCGCGCATTATGTATGGGTATTTTCCAAGGAGAGATTTTTCGCACCCTTTATTTATCTTTACCTTGCTATTATTTATTGGTGTGGGGAAGGTTAAGTCTTGCAAGTTTAATGGAGTGCACTGTAGATCAGCTTTGGTGATTGTTTTGTGTAGATTTGATGGATGGTGGTGGAAATATTGTATTAGATTAGTGATTGATTTGCTTATTATGTAAGTTGTGTATGTCAATTATTCCTCTACCTCCTTCATATCGTGCTAAGGTTATTCTCTCAATGCATGAGTTTGGGTGTAGTCTCCTGTTTATTGTAAGTAGTTTTCTTGTAATTATATTTGTTAATGGAATATTAGGCTATATATTCAACCTTCAGAATATATAAACAATTAAGATTTTCGGTGATGTATTTCTGAATAGTAGGTAATCACCTACAATAACCTCAAAATTTTGTATATGTTCCAAAAAAAATAAATTTTTTAGATAATCATAAAAAGGTAAAAAAATCAAAAAATGTGATCCATTTTGATTGGAACATAAGATCAATCTAATTTTTTATTAATAAACGTAAATACATTTTTTAATTAATACTTAAAAAAAATAAATATTGTTAAGTAAAGTTAGGCATACGTTATGTAACGTACGCAACGGAAAAGAAGGTTTTTTTAATGTAGCTGCTTGGATTTTTATTTTTTTTTTATCGAACTAGCTTCGTAAAGCAAGTTTGTTGTGCACTTTAAGAAAATAAAAAAAAGTATGCGTTTGTACAGCAGTTTAAAAAAATGTGTATCATAAAGTATGTAACGTAAAAAAAAGGTCTGCGTTAAATTTGGGTTCAGAAGAATTTGAGATAACATGTACCATCATATTGCAATCAAATTCGGTTTATTGCTTAAATACTACAAAAAAATGTTTGATTGCCCAATTTGGTTGCGAAACAAACAAAAAAAGGAGAATTTTGCACTAAACACGTTTTTTTGACCGATCATTCCTATGGGGGCTATTTGATATACTCAACCAATTTTGATCAAATTTGGTACAGTGTTTGGGAACTAAAAAGAACTTGCGAATGCCAAATTTGAATACGATATCTTAATAAACAAACGAAAAAGCCGGAAAAAGTTTTTAGTTTTACCACCATACCATAGCAGAAAAAAAATTAGAAGGTCCAAGGCAGCTAGAACGATGTTATAACACCTTTACAATAGAGTGCTCCAAGCTAAAGTACATTTCGCAAGTCTTCTAAAGAGCTCAAAATATGTGTACAAAAAACAACAAACTGATCGAGCTATAAGAAATATTGGGCAGAACCGGGCGATCGTCTTGAGGGCTCAAAATATGCAAAAGTACCAAATTTGGTGCAATTATCTCAATATTTTAAGGTTTATGCCAAAAAAGTGGCCAAAAAACCCGTAGTAACGATCGGTCAAAAAAATATTTTTGGTGCAAAATTCAATGTATTTCATTTGTTTATAAAGCTATCGTCCCCAAATTTGGCGTTTGGTAGTTTTTTACAATGCATAAGCACTGTACCAAATTTTACCAAAATCGCTTGACTATATCATATAGTCGCAATAGGAATGATAAGTAAAAAAAAAAGTTTTTGGTGCAAAATTTATTTTATTGATTTTGTTTATAAGATATCGTAACCAAGTTGGCAATCAAAATTTTTTTTCAGTAGTTAAGCAATGAACCGGATTTGATTGCAATGTGATTGTACACGTAATCTTAAAGTCGTCTCCGCCCGACTTAAACGTACTCCATCTTTGTTTTATAGCAGGAAAAAAATGTAACGTACGCAACGTAACGTGCGCAACGATGATTTTTTCAATTTTGGATGAACCTGAACACATATAGTCTTCAACTGACCAAATTTGAAATTCTAAATTATTCTTCTTTCTTTTTCGTAATATGATTTTTTTTGTTACTACGCAAAATTCGCTGAAAATGGCACAAATGCACGTTAACCTCCAAAACTACTTCCGTTTTTTGTAACGTACGCAACGGCACGAATAACTTTTTTTTTTAAAATAGTTAGGTAAAGGCTTGAATGTCATTTGCAAAAACTCTCAAAGACCCTTTTGTGCTGAAAGTTGTATGGATATATCTCATTCAAAGTGCCGATGGTATTAAAAAATATGCGTACGAATGTAACGTACGGAACCTGGGAAATGCCCATATGTATTTATTGCTTTGAAGAGGTCTTTGAAGTTGAGGTAGGATTTTAGTATAGCGCTGTCTACTAAGGCCTTTGGCTAGTGTGTTGTTTAAATTTTAACTTTAATTATACAATTTTTACAAATTTTGTTAACATTTTTCTGTTAAAATGGATTTGTTTTTGCTTGTTGGCAGTGAATTTCTCTCCTTTTAATCATTTCTGCTTGCAATATTCAAATAGCGTCGTTGATTGCGCGGTTTGTTGTTAGTGTTTTTATACCCTGTACCATTTTTTAGAAAGGGTATATTTAGTTTGTGCAAGATGAAAAGGTATGTAACATACAGAAGGAGACGTTGGAGACCCCAAGTTCTTTATACCAAAATACTTATCATAACCTCGGGTAGCGATTGAGCCATGTCCATGTGTCCGTCTTTATGAACACCTACATTTCGGAGACTATAAGAGCTTGTGTATTAAACAATCGGGTACCGCCTAGATTGTATCATACTTTTATTAAAGAAACTTTAATACTCTTACATACAAGGATTAAAAATTTTAATTAATTAGGAAATAAAGTTTGAAAAATTATAACAAATTATACGAATTTATTGAATTTATAAAAATTAATTTTAGATGTAACATTTTTCATGTGAGGAATTAAAAAAACACTTGATACAGTCGAATCGGTGCCCGACAGTGTGATACCTTGCACTCCATTTCTCAAAAAAAAAATTTATTCCTGCATATTCCTTTTAAGAGAGGATACAGGAGAGTAAGGACTAGCTCAAGTGCCATCACAACGGGCATTTTGCAGGCCTAGATGTATGTAAATTTGTAAATTTTTGACTATGACTTTTGTTGTATTTGTCCGATTTTGTTCATTTTTGACACACAGACCCATGTAATCATGACGCATAGCTAGTTTAAGATCAAAATATTATACTGCTGGGGATCGGGGAAAGATATTGACATGATTCAACAAACGTCGTCTTCTGAGGAAATAGGCGCATCAGGTGGTAAAGTCTAACACTTATAGTCTCCGAAATCTAGGTGTTCATACAGACGGACGAACGGACATGGCTCAATCGCTGCCCGAGGTTATGATAAGGTTTCAAGACTTCCCAAAGTACACTCCACCCAAATCTTCGTTTCTTATTTGTAAAATAGTAAAAGTAGTACTTTCCGACATTTTCTCAATTTATCAAGATCAACAACTATTTTCAATGACCGCTCAGAGACTGTATAGAAAAGGTGGCTAACGTTAAAGTCTGGCGCAGACGACTTTGGGATACACCACCACATTGCATTTAAGTCTGGTATATTGCTTAAGAACTCCAAAAGTGATCTAATTGCAAAATTTGGTTACGATATTCTCATAAACGAACGAAACATAACGAATTTTGCGCAAAACACGTTTTTTTGCCCAGTCAGCCCTATGGAGCTATATGATACAGTCAACCGATTTTGATCAAATTTGGTACAGAGCTTAAGACCTATAAAAAACTTCCTAGTGCCAAATTTGGTAACGATATCTTCATAAACAAACTAAACAAAAAAAAACGTTTTTTTGCCCAGTCGGCCCTATGGGAGTTATATGATATAGTCAACCAATTTTGATCAAATTTGGTACTGTGCTTGGTAACCCTAATAAACCGACAAACGGACATCGACAAAATCGTTGTACAATATATTGACATATAAACGTTCGTGAGATATACGTACCTTGGAAAGTGGGGAGTGCTTTGATGCGAAAATTCCGTCTTTTGGCGTTGAGCTCTGAACCTTTTATATCGTGATGGGTTCGTTATATGAAATAATGTTGTACATATAACAATTTTGTAGAGAATTTTACGCCCTACAACTTTGTAGAACATATTAAATATAATTGAAGCACGGGTATGTTATCATGGAAAAAAAATCACGTCAATATCTTTATTCGTTTGGAAGATATGGCTTGTCAAAGAATAGTCTAAAAATAAAAAAAGGCAATTTTCAGTTATCGATAACTCGACAAATAATCGGAATTCTGCAATAAAATTTGACGTGGTTAATATTGGCTAGTAAATCTACCAAATCTGTAAAAATCATCAAAATCGGAGAACTTCGCGGGAAATTGAAATTTTTTAGAGTACCTAAGCACTATCCCAAATTTGATCAAAATCGGTTGACTATATTATATAGCTGCCATAGAACCAATCAGGCAAAAAAACGGGTTTTGCACAAAATTCGTTGTGTTTCATTTGTTAATGATCAGATGTCTTTTGGAGTTCTTTATCAATATACCGGACGTAGATCCACTGTGGTGGTACAGGGTATCCCAAAGTCGTCTGCGACCGATTTTAACGTACGCCATCTTTTTTTCTAAAATTAAAGGTAAAGCTAACAACAAAATCAAATCCGAAGAGCATAAAAGACAGCTGCTAGTGATGCCGTGCAGCTTTTTTGCAAGTGTATTAGTGTGTATCTGTATAAGTGTATATCTCAGTGCTCGCGCAGCTATAAAAACAAAGCGCGCTCGCATTTGTTGCTCACTTTTGGTCGCAGCAACCAAACGGCGTGCAACGCTTCAAAACTAACGAGGAAAAACAAAATTTTCTCAAATCTTTTTTTTTATTGATAAAGTGCAACTTGTGTATGCTAACAAAGATATATATTTATAAATAAATCCAAATTGAACAAGTGATGTGCATTAAAATTAAAGTGTAATTAATAAATGGGCTTACCTACTTTGGGTGCGAATATAACTAACGAGCTGTCGAAATAAAGAGTGTAAAAAAAAATAAAAATAACCAAACGTGAGTGCAAAAATTCACTAAATCACAACTAACTTAAAACGTACCAGTAGTACATAATTAAAACTTGTCAAAAATATCTAATTGAGAGGTCAAAAATTGTACAACTTATTGTATACTGCAGTATTGCAATTTTACAGCAACGATGTGCAGTTAAACAAAGTCTATTAAAAAGACCACTTAAATGAGGCCTAAAAAATTTGGGTAATCAACTCGGCTTTCGCAGGTTTAATAAATCTTACATGCAGTGCTTCTCAAAACTATAGGACGCCTTGAAGTTTTATGTTCTATTGTAAATATCTTTTTTTGTGGAGGTGATCCGCCAAAACTTTTTCGCCATAATAACTGTCTATTATTGAACCTTTCGATTTACCGTTAGACCTTTGCATTATTGCTTTACACGATTTTTCGTATTAGGTTATTCACTGACATGTGACTATTACTGCAAATTTAAGTGTTGCATAACTATAGGACAGTATTCTATTATAAGGAAATTTAGTGTTAGGATGGCCGAAACATTTTAAAGTGAATCAAGTTGCAAATTGCTTCTCATTAAGATGTATAGCGATAATACAGACAAACAAGTAAATTTCAGCACAGCGTTATAAAAATTTAAAAAGAAATCATTTACCAAATGTGGTAAAATGAAATTTCAATTTTTTAACGTATCTAACAATCCGAAAACACAGCAGAATATTACAACATTTTTGAAAGACCCAGAGGCAAATAATTCGAATGCGTTGATTGTTTGGTCGGAAAACCTACGCTACCATTGAATCCAATGTATTTCAAAGATTTAGGCCATCATAGCTGAGGTTTAGCCGAGAAGGTACAGAAACTTGCTGATCAGTAATAAAGTAGATCTTGCATGCTGTTCCTTTCGAAGTTGAAAAGTTCAAATATTGGTCCGTTTTGTTTTTTTTTTCTGTTACGTGTACAAAGCGGTGGCATGGCACAACGCCAGAAGACTTAACCCCAGAAACGTTTCGGCGAAAAAATTTAAATGGGGAACATATTACTATAAGAGGCCAAAAAGTGAGGACTTTTTATAACAGATATTTTTAACCGAGCCTTAGGTAGTTCTGACCCTTTGTCGTTGAGCATCTATATATATAAAAGAGCGGAAAAATAAAAATAGAAACAAGGACCTACCAAAAGAAGTAATCGCACCAAGCTTGAAAATTCAATTTAAAAGCGACGATGATGATCTGCAGGACGAAGAAGATGATGACTAGGGATTGACAAAAAGGTTAACGCATTCGATGAAGCCGATCCTATTGCTTTAAACGAAGAATTTTTAGAAATAAAATATTACAAATTTTCTTTTTGCCGAAAGATGCAAAAAATGATAATACATTTTTATAATATTTAATAGAATAAGCACTTCTATTTAGGTAAATATTAAAATATTAACATTGCTCAACAAACGATTTTTTAATTATTTGCATTAAATGATGCAATCCTAATTCAATGGTGCAATAACTTTCTGGACGAAGCTACTACACATCTTCGCTTTGAATTGTTGACACTGACTTGAAAAAGTTATTCCGGCAAAAAAATATAATTAAATTGGGAATATTTTCGTGCAATTTTATATTGATTCCATAGTTCCATTTATCGAGAAGAATATTACTTATTATTAATATTCGGCAGATTCTTTCATTTGCCATTTTTATAAGTCTTTGATTTTATTTCCCAATTCAAAAAAACACAGCGCCAGTACTATTTTTTTCATAATGTTAAATATGTTGTTACCAATTTTGTATGTTGAGTTTTTTATTTTAATTTTTATCGAAAAACTTAAAGCGGTCATAACGCCAGAATTTTTTGTCTGGCGTTACATCCGTTTAGCAAATGGACTTAACGCCAGATATCGTTTATGGCGTTATGTCCTCTGGCGTTAAGTCATGCCACCGTACCAGGCTATCATATAGTACTTATTAGCCTTAGCATATAGTACTTATTAGCCTTCGTTGTCCTGAACAGAAGTCTGTGCTAATTGGCAGCACATAAGTAAAGGGTCATCAATCTTGAGGGTTTTTTTTCAATATGGTTTTTTTGATAAATCACGCGTGAGTACTGTCAAGTTGCCATGCGTTTTTTAATTCAGTTTTCATTGCCATTTTATCATGGAAAGGATTACACCCGAAGAACGTTTACAAATCGTACAATTATGTTACGAAAATTCGCGTTCTGTAAAGAATTGTTTTCGAGCGGACTTGTGAATTGGCCACCAAGATCGTGTGATATCACACAGTTAAACTTTTTTCTTTGGGGCTACGTGAAGTCTAAAGAGTTTGTGGATAAGCCAGCTACGATTGAAGCATTACCCGTGTTATTCGCGAGATACCGCCGATTATGCTCGAACGCTTCATTGAAAATTGCGGCTAACATTTAAAAGGGATTACCTTTAAAAAGTGAATGGCAAGAATGGTTTTTTCTATTGATAATACAGATTTTCTGATTCATTTGAAATTTTTTGTGTTTTTTGGAATTAAAAGAAAAAAAAACTCAAGATTCATGACCCTTTATGTATGTACCTATGTATATAAAAATGTACCATGTACTGCCATTTTATGTTACACAAAGAACTTCACTTGAAAAAGTACCGCTACATGCGCATGCGCGTATAAAAACAAAGAAAATTAACAAAAAATGTGCTTGTAATTTCAAGTTTATTCCAAATGTGGAGACATAATAAAAACAGCAAGAAATAATAACGAAACTCCGGTTGAACGCCGAAACAAAACCACTCTTCCAACAACACCAGCTCTACAAACTCTACCTGGTTCGCGTGCGGCTGCGCGTGCCCATTGAGCAGAGAGTTAAGAGTTAAGAGTTCAACGTTAGCATTAACGGTTTTTCCGACTCCAATTTTGTTTTCTTCTTTTTGTCTCTTTATACTTGCCACTGTTTTGACCGGGCTTATTAGTGTGTGTGCCTGGGTCTCATGGGTCTATGCATTGTTGTTGGTGTTGTGGATTTCTTGGTTTCACTTTAGGAAGTTGTGCCACAAAAGAAATAAGAAAAAGTTACAAAAGCAAATGCGTTTAGCAATGATTACAAATGAAAACAAATGTTTTTGTTAATACTCACCATTATGTTATATTGTATTCAGACACTTTTATTATAATTCATTTATTATAATATTATTTTATTCTGCAAATTCCACAAATTAAATTTGAATTTTTCTTTCCATTGTTGTTTCCTTACAGCTTACTTACCAAAAATACACAATAGTTTGGCAAAAGTGTGACGAATTTGGAGGTTTACAAAAGTTGAGCTGGCCGCTTTTGTATAGTAGATTTTATTGAAATCAAACTTTTGCTTATTTTACGTTTTTTATAAAAAATAACAAAACTGCAAAATCCAAACAAAATGACAGACGTATCGCATGAGTTGGGCGCATTACGCTTTGTAGTGGTGAGTTTATAGAAATTGCAACTATTTTAATGAGCTCAAAATAATCAAGCATATTTGTGTTGCTTTTTTGGCGAATTCTACAAAGTGTGTATACCCTGTACCTATAGGTTCAAGGGTATACTAGATTTGTGCAATGTATGTAACGGACAGAAAGAGGCGTGGCAGACCCCAAGCCCTTTAAACCAAAATGCTTATCATAACCTCGGGTAGCGATTGAGCCATGTCCGTCTGTCCGTCCGTCCGTCTGTATGAACACCTAGAAACTAAGAGCTAGAGATACGAAACTTTACCAGATGATGCGCATAGAAGATGAAGTTGTTTAAGTTATGTCAATATCTTTTTCCGTTCCCCCGTAGAAGAGGTTCGCGGTTTTTGACTACACCGTTTAATATTTTAATCTGAAACGTTGTGGTTACATGCATCTGTGTGTCAAAAATTAGCGAAACCGGACAAATACAACAAAAGTTATAGTCTAAAATGTACAAATTTCACCTCCCCTTGCCGATAATTTGCGTCAATATTTGACTCTACGTAATTATAGCAACAAATGACCCAGAATCACCAATTTTGTTAAGCTGATTCATGTGGCTCTAATTAACAAATCCACATCCAAATTTTATCAATGCAGGGAACCAAAATGCTGCTGCTAATTTAAAAAAATTTAAGTTCAGAATGCAAGTCAAGAAATTTGAAGAAATGTATCAAACTCAAATATAAAAATTTTAAAACCATTTATTAATAAAATCTTGCAGAATAGTAAAAAATAGAAAATGTATCAAAATAAAATCCATTTAATTATGATTTATTGAAATGGCTTATATTTGAGCATCATATCCCAATGAAGTTTTAACTGTTTGAGAATTGTAGGCCTACAAAAAATTAAAAATAATTTTTTTTTTGGTTACTACTTAAACAACCCTTTTCAGAAAAATTTGAAGGTAACATTATTTTGCCAGCACTATCGAAACCCAGACATACTATTTTTATGCCCTGTTACTGTAAGCTACAAATGATATATGTATATTAAGTTTGTGCAAGCCGATAATAAATGGAAAACAGAGAAGAAGACCCCCAAAGTATGATCCGGATGGATAGGGAAGTCGATATACTTTGACATGTCCGTCTGCCCGCCCGTATGAACGCCTAGATGGCAGAGATGGTAGAAAAACCAAACTTTAAATTTAGATCCCTTTTTATATCACGGGGAAACAAGTTTATTTTATTTGTTGTGGTGTTATATTATATAGTTCTTGGGTCAACGAACTTTACCTTTATAAACAAACGAAGTATGGTCTTAAAACATATTTTTTATCGATCTTATGAAGGCTACATGATATGGTCAACTACTATTTATAAAACTTTGTACACTGCTTTTAAATCTTAAAAAAAACTTCAAAATGCCAAATATGGTTACGACAACGGCGTAAGTAACGGAATTAAGCCATGAAAACTTTTGGTTTTTTTAAGGTGCTACATAATACTCCATTTTGAGCTATATATTATTACGCCGATATCAAAAAAATAGAAACAACTTAAACGAAAGTTGTTGGGATATTTTCAACAGCCGATTCTGGCAAAACTGTGAACCAATGTTTTAGTTCAAACTGCGATGCACTTTAGTAACAGTCCGATATTTATATTTAAAAGTTCCGTTTTCAACCGATATTGCTTATTTGACCTAAATTATACCATAAACCAAATTTGGAAACCTTAGCTCGTGTATTACTATACTTAAATGTAGTAGAATTTCGATGTTAAACAGTTTTGTCTATAACTTTCTTTTGTAATTGTGCGATTTTGTTTATTTTCTCCTACGGAGAACGGGGCAAAATAAAAATGAGTTGATATGTTTTAGAACCAGGTAGTAGTACCAAAAAATTTCATATCAGAAATATAAGTGAAGTTAATATAAAAAGTTCTTCTATTTTACACTCTGCATAAGCATATTTCCATCTTTACGTAAGACCGACGGTACTGATCTAAGAGATCTTACAAGAACTAAATTTATGCACTGAAAAAAGGTGTCGCTAGGTTTCATCAGGGTCGTCCATTAAATTAGAGTTAAAGCCTGCAGAAATGCCGCTTTGCCGTTTACAACAAATACAATCCGTAAGTACATATGAAATGGATACTAAGCGATTTTTATACCCTGTAACATACAGAAGGAGACGTCGGAGACTCCCCAAAGTTACTTAAAGTATGATGAGTCATGAGGTATGACTAGAGAAGTCGATATACACATGTCCGTCTGTATGAACGCCTAGATCTCAGAGAAATCTGAAAGTTTTTTATAGTTCCCAAACACTGTACCAAATTTTATCAAAATCGGTTGACTATATCATTTAGCTCCCATATGACAAATCGGTCGAAAAAACGTTTTTTGTACAAAATTCGTTGTGTGTTGTTTGTTTTGTTGTACAAAATCCGTTGTGGTTCGTGTGTTTTTGAAAATATGTACCGTGACCAAATTTGGTGTTCCAAAGTTTTTTATAGTTCCCAAACAATGTACAAAACTTGATCAAAATCGGATGACTATATCATATAGCTCCCATAGGACCAATCGGTCAAAAAAACGTTTTTTGCACAAAATTCGTTGTGTTTCGTTTGTTTGTGAAGATATCTTACCCAAATTCGGCAATCAATTGTATTGTAGAGTGCTTAAGTAATATATCAGACTTAGTTGCAATTCGTGGTACAGGGTATCCCAACTTAGTCCGTACGCTTACATGTTTAATATTCTCGAGGCGGTGCCCGATAACAATTTTTTTCCTGCATATTACTTCTAAGAACTTTCCAATCGGATTTGGGGACCGCATCGATAAAATTTTGATGTGGGCTTATTTGTTAGGGCCACATGAATAATCTTACCAAAATTGGCAATTCTAGATAATTTTTTGCCATAATTACGTAGAGTCAAATATTGATTTAGTTTATTGGCAAAAGGGGGTGAAATAAGTACATTTTTGGGTATAACTTTTGTTGTACTTGTTCGATTTTGTTCATTTATGATACACAGTTGGATGAAACCATGACGCACAATTCTTTTGAGCTATAAATAAAAATACTAAACGGTGTGGCTAAAAAGCGCGAAATTCTACTAGGGGGATGCAACAAACTTCATCTGCTCAGGAAATATGCGCACCAGCTGGTAAAGTTTCGTATCTCTAGCTCTTATCGTGTCCGAAACCTAGGCGATCATACATACGGATCGCTATCCGAGGTTATGATAAGCATTTTTGTTCAAAGTATTTGTTGTCTGCCAAGCCTCCTTCTGTCCGTTACACACACTGCACAAATATAGTATGTATACCCTTTGAAAATATAGGTACAGGGTATAAAAATGGCGTACGTTAAAGTCGGGCGCAGACGACTTTGGGATACCCTGTACCACCACATTGCAATTAAGTCCGACACATTGCTTAAAACCTCCAAAAGATATTTTATTCGGCAAATTAAAAAAAAAGAAATCAGTCGAATTTTGCACCAAACAATTTTTTTGACCGATCGGTCCTATGGGGACTATATGATATAGTCAACCGATTTTGATCAAATTTAGTACACTGATTGGGAACTATAAAAAACTTCCGCTGCCAAATTTGGTTCCGATATCTTCAAAACCAAACGAAACGCAATGAATTTTGTAAAAAAAAGCGTTTTTTTGACCGACTGTTCCTATGGGAGCTATATAATATAGTCAACCGATTTTGATCAAATTTGCTACAGTGCTTGGGTACTCTAAAAGACTTCTTAATGCCAAATTTGCCAACAATATCTTTACAAACAAACGAAACGCAACGAATTTTGTACAAAAAACGATTTTTTGACCGATTGGTCCTATGGGAGCTATATGATATAGTCAACCGATTTTGATCAAATTTGGAACAGTGCTTGGGAGCTCTAAAAAACTTCTTAATGCCAAATTTGGTTACGGTATCTTCACAAACAAACGAATCACAACGAATTTTGCACAAAACACGTTTTTTTGACCGATTGGTCCTATGGGAGCTATATGATATAGTCATCCGATTTTGATCAAATTTGCTGCAGTGCTTGGGAACTCTAAAAAACTTCTAAACGCCAAATTTGGTTACGATATCCTCACAAACAAACGAAACACAACGAATTTTGTACAAAAAAACATTTTTTCGACCGATCGATCCTATGGGAGCTATATGATATAGTCAACCGATTTTGATAAAATTTGGTACAGTGCTGGGGGTCTCTAAAAAACTTCCGGTTGCCAAATTTGGTTATGATATCTTCATAAACAAACGAATTATCCATCTAAAACTTTTGCTTTTTTTCGAGGTCCTCTGAAACACCCCTATGGGAGCTATATAATGTAACCCCGATATCAAAAAAATAAAATAAACTTGTCTCCTATGGATTAATAAGGGATCTTATCTGAAAGTTTGGTTGCTCTAGCTCTTACCATCTCTGAGATCTAGGCGTTCATACGGACAGACGGACAGACGGACATGGGTATATCGACTTCTCGAGTCACACTGATCATACTTTAGGTAACTTTGGGGGGTCTCCGACGTCTCCTTCTGTACGTTACATACATTTTCGGCTTGCACAAACACAATATACCCTTTGTACCATACGGTACAGGGTATAAAAAGTAGCAACGATTTTTTTAACAAATAAAAAGCACGTAAAGCAACATTATTGCATAACATTTTAAAATCGATTTCATTAAATTATAATTGGCCGTGCTACAGAAAACGAATCCGAACATCTTCCTTCGATATATGTATGTGAAGCTGTGCTAACAAAGAGTAGGAAATATGGGTAGATGGCTATAGAAATTTATGGGGAAATGGGAGCACGCATACATGAATCCGAATAAAATTGTTCGAATTCATTTCTCAGAGTACGGCCAAATATTATAACTAGGTTTCGCTTAAATCGATGTTCTTAATGTTCGCCTCGAAAGCCATTAATATTTTTGTCACGTGCGAACGGTTTCCTTTTTTGCCAATATATTTCTACCTGGACAACGCCTTAAATCAACTTTAGCACTACTTATAGTGCTCCCCAAGAGCTTTCTGATAAGCGTATATTCGATATAAAAAAATATATAAGTTATTATCTCACTTTGAATTCTTTTGACGATGATGTTCGACAATTTGGAATTGCCCATATGCCCTTTACTCGCTGACTTTCAGTGTATAACAACAAAAAAAAAAACGAAAGCTTTATACAACATTGTCGGAATTTGCGGAATGTATCGCCCTAAAATAAATCGAAATATGTACGCACAAACATGCCTAACAATAGACCAAAATTAATCCCTCTTAAAACTTACTTACTTTTTTCCGCAATATCTCATGCGACAGATGCTTAAAGATTATTTTTGTGCAAAATTTTTTAGTCGGCTACCGCAACCAAAAAAAGGCAACAAACAAGCGGGAAAAATTTTGAATACAAACTAAAACTGAGCGTAAAAAAAATTAAGCTGAACGTTTTCCTATTTGCTGGCGAGTTGATGGAACCTTTCCAAGCATCATGATTCAAAATAAACAAACAAAAAAAGATGGCGTACACTAAAGTCGGGCACGGGCCACTTTAAGATACACTGTATGATCACATAACCATCAAAATCGGTATATTGCTTGAGGCGAATACGCAGAATGCAAAAAAATTTCGCACGGAATGACAAAACCATATAAAAAAAAGAAATCCCAAATGGGATATCCCAGATGTAGTACTTACTTTAAAAAACTTTTGATTGCCAAATTATGTTGCTCCTATGAGAGCTCTATAATATAACGTCGACATCAAAAAAGTCAAATAAACTTGTCTCCCGTGACATAATAAGGGATCTAATGCGGAATTTTGACTGTGGGACAATTGGTATATCAACTTCTCTAGTCACCCTGATCATACTTTAGGTAAGGGTAACTTAATATATATATACCCTTTGTGCCTTAAGGTAAACGGTATAAAAATTGTGTTTTATTGGTTTTTATTTTAATTTGTCGCTATATGTCAAGCCAAAAATTACACATACAAGTTTAAATAAATATTTAAATTTGTGTATAATTATATATATATACCACATGAAGCGAAAAGCTGACAACGACAAAAGACGAAATTCCTCACAGCAAAGATCAAAATACGGAAAAATTCTTGGCAATGACCATCGCCGAATGATTTGAAATAGAAAAGCTGCTATACACTACGGGAGCTTCTAGGTATTTAGATGTGTAGTATCTGCTAATATTAATATACAAACTTTGCCGATTAACAATGGCGCGGAAAACTAAACACGACGCCTACATAAATACACATAAATATAGAGTTCAAACAATTTAACTTGTTAAATGACTCTATTTAAACAAATTATTCATCTCTGCCAAAAGCTGTACAAAATATTTTGAGTAGTTTTTTTTATTTTATAATATCCATTTTATTGCGAAACAATACACCCGTAAATTGTAGTTTGAAATTGCTTTTAAAATAGATTCAATATTATTTATTTAAAATATCTATCATCTTGAATTCTACATATGTATGTATAAATGTGCATTTGTAAATCTCAAAGATTCTGTGTTAAAACATAGTTCTTTATTCTGATATCAGCAGAGCTCGCAAATAACAGTTGACCGTTTTTCGTTGTCCAAAAATAACTCTTATTTACTGAGTCTTTAAGCAACGAGTCAGAGATGAACTGTTCACATTGTTCTTTTATTGAATCGTTTTGCGCTCAACGAATTTCGATTTATTATTTTTTAATTTTATATATAATATATATAATATAAAAAAACCTATGAAAATTCTTGCAAACAAATGTAAACTATAGATTTGAGAACTTATTTTTTAAATCTCAAGGTTACAGTTTTTTTTTACAAGTTTTGGAAAAACCAGCCTTTCATTTTTTCGGTCATCTGCTGATGCTCAATGTGCGTCATTAAAAAAAAAATCATTGAAGCGCTTGCAATGTAAGACGCTAAAATTATGTTCTTTAATATGTGTATATATTCAATACGCACCTTAATTTTAAACTTTTGTATACAATGTATATGTACATTGGGATAGTTATTATTTATTATATGGCTGGCCAGCTACTTTTAATGAGAGATACTTGTAGTGTATCCATAAGTTACAAATACTACTGCTCATGTTTCTGCCATAACTGGTACATCTCGTCATTCTAACCGACAAGTTGAAAGTTACTAAAAACTAAATTAAATTTTTATTTGGCTTTCTTAACATACATACATTTTCGCATCATTAGTGTACTCTGCGAAGTTGTCTTATTTATTTGCTTTTGAATAAAAAAAAGCACACACATTTTTTGCATTTTTCTCAAGCCAAAAACTTTCACTTCAGTTGGAAAAGTATGCAAATTGACTGCATTGTCTATGAAGTTGTTTCTCTATTGACCAAGCGAGCATAATTCATTAAAAACAAAAATCACACAGTTAAAATGCAAAAACTTTGCAAAATTCATTCATATCAAAGCACGTTGCGCATTTTAAATACATACATATATAGTATGTAGCTCCTAAAATAGATTCACATACGTACATATATAAGCATTTTTGTTTATATGAATGAAATAGGCTTGACAAATGACCAGTCACTAAATTTATTGAGGAAATTTTGAAATTTGATCAAAAAGCATCCCGACCAAGATCGTCAAGGACGTTAAATTGCTAGCAAAAAAAACAAAATACGCAAAGAGTATTATATAAGAGGTACGCTAAATAAACCAGGGCGCAATGCATACAAGTAGTTAAAAACAAAATGGATTACAAACTGAATATTTGTATATGTATATATATATGCCTATATACATACCTAGCTGCCCATTCATGCTAAATCAGCTGACGCAAATTAGTATACGATATGTACATACATACATACTATCAATTACAATACATTGAAACAAGTGTTTCTTTTTTTTTTTTGCAACATATGGGTAATAAATAGTTTTCTGCGCATTTTAAAACAACTTGCCAAAACAGCTTTTACTTTGTGGTATGTTGTTAGTTTATATTTATATAATATATATATAGTTATATACATATATTACAAAAAAAAAAAAAAACAAAATCAATGTTGCTGAAGGTCGCTGCTTTTTTCTCCTTTTTATTTTGTTTAATTTAATTTAATTTTTTCTTAGTGTTTTAGTCTACGTTTTGCTTGAGGAAATGTATGCTTTATTTTTCGTCAAAGTGCCATGCATGTTTTTATTTATGGCACAACATTTGCGCATTCTTTTCATATGTTTCATTTTTAGCAAGCACTTATATACAACAATATGTACTAGGTGCCTTTTACTTTGTGTGTACTTTCTTAAAAGAAAAATTAAGATACAGGGTATAATTATTTAAAATGTGCAACAGTTGTTATTTAATTACGTCGATTAATTCAAAACATATATTATTGTACCATGTTTTTTTTTTTATAAATTTTAAGGTAATTCGAATTGAGCGCCAAATAAAAAAATAGTTGGCAATGTTTTAAACAAGTTTCAACAGTTGGCAGCACGAGCCAATTTAAAGCAGCACAAATTGGCTTCATAAAACTAATTTTACTATACATTAACTTTGAATGAATAATAATGCATTGAATAATACTTTTGTTCATTGGTTCATTGCAGGATTCACCACTCTCATCGAAAGTGGCCATGTTCAACAACCATGCAACGCAGCATAAGCAATCGCAGTTATTGAATCCATTTTCGCAGGATGGACGTGCCTCTTCACCCAAACCAACATTTTCCAAAGATCAATATGGCAAGCCATTGGCCGGTAGTCTGACAGAAATGCGCGGTCAAAAAGCAAATATACATGTGATGAAGGAAATGCTGGAGTTGTGTCAAATAATAAGCTCGGAGGGCTATGTAGTCAAGGATGAGCCCACAATGCGAGTTATACCGTTTGGTGAACTGTTCAATGCAAGTTTTTTTATTTAATAACCACTTTAAACGGTAGCTAACGTCAATTTTAATCTACACACAGATTTACAACTATATTTCGGATAAAGTAGTTGGCATACTCTTGCGTGCACGGAAACACAAGCTCGTAGAGTTCGAGGGCGAAATGTTGTTTCAGCGACGCGATGATGATGTGCCCATTTTTCTACTAAGACCTATTGTCGATATACGCCACGAGTTGGAGGCCAAAATTGAAGACATAAAACGTGCCGCAAGTCCAGCACCACCTCAATCTACTTCAGTCTTGCTTGACAAATCCGCTCACGAGCAAAAACTTAAGGTGCTAAGTGAGCAGCGGCAGTCAAAGTCTCGTACGCCCTCGCCAGGTGTTAAACCGAAATCAAAATCTGCATCGCCAGCCCCAGCTGTTCAAACTACTGAAACTGAAGCACCTTCAACTACAGCGACAGGTACTAGGCCTGTCATGGAGCAGCTGCTTGAAACTCAAGAGTCTGCAACAGCAACAATAGAGACAAAAACATTGGAGTCAGCAAGCGATTTTAAACCGGAAATGGAGCCAATTCCAAGCGTTGAAGTAGCAAATACTGCTGCTGCATCAGCTGTTGCAGTTACTGAGCCCGAAATAACTGAGCCAAATGAGGCAACAGAGAATGCCGCCGTTGTTGACGATTTGCCTACAATTGTTATTGAAGCAACGGCTGAGTTTGTACGCACAGTGAGCGGTGCTAAAGCTACAGTAGATGAAGCTGCATCAGCGGCTGACACAGCAGTATGCGAGACTGACGTGAGTGTGGGGACAGCTACCAGAAACTGCTCTTAAGTTGTTAAGCCCAAGGAGAGTTGATATTGGAAAAACTCGCAACTATTATAGCGGCAACTTTAAAATGCAGTAATCTAGGTTAATCCATATTTAGTTATAATTACATACTTACATATGTATAATGTTAAAAAGCTGTACACTACTGAAGACAGAAAACTATTATTTATATATAAATAAGGCAGCATGTTGTTTTGACCAAAGAGAAGGCAGCAAATTATATATTAATATACACATTAACTTAAAGGTAAAAGCTATATATAGACACAGTATTATATAAAAATCATTTACGCATGAATATTATATAATATGTTGAAGTAGTTTAATAAAAAATCAAGTGAACAAATAAAAAAACTTAATTTCTTCGTGGCGCTCAAGGTGGCGCTGTACCATTAGGTAGATACACAGTGCTGCCACTGCGCTAGAAAATATTTTAGTGGCAGCACCAAAACAGCTGTTTTAGCAATCGAGCATATAACAAATGTAGTTCGTTTTTTTTTTTGTTTACGCAATATACGCAAAATAAAAGAAATCAAGTATTAAAACCGTTATTTTAATTCGTACACTTGTTGCCTAAATAAGATTGACACTGCTTTTTGCTGCCATATAATGCGAAAATTCTCAGTATTAGCCAGTGGCACAGCGGCTGGTTTGGCCGCATACTGCTATCAACGCCTACGCGAGCCTCAGAAAATCGCGCAAGCTTCTTGGACTAACAGTGAGCAGCCCGTTAATCCTTATGCACTGTGGGACAGCAACTGGGACTTTCGGGAACCTAAAAGTCTTGTGCGTCCGCAAAAGAATGCTCTGCCACATGAACAGAACCGCTTTAATAGCGAACTCGAAAATTCTGTGCCCAAATCTGCGCGTCACATAATACTCATCCGCCACGGAGAGTACCTGGATGTTGGCAATACCGATGAGACTCATCATCTTACCGAGCGCGGTCGTTTGCAAGCAAAATACACTGGTCAACGACTTCACGAAATGGGCATTAAATGGGACAAAGTCATAGCCTCGACCATGGTACGTGCTCAGGAAACTGCAAGCATAATACTTCAAGAAATTGACTACGATGAGAAAAAGATGAAACATTGCGCATTTTTGCGTGAGGGCGCGCCTATACCGCCACAGCCGCCAGTCGGTCACTGGCGGGTCGAGCAATCGGTGAGATTTATAAACCATTAAATTTGTAATGCAATAATATTAATTAAACTATTATTTATGGATTTTTTGCAGCAGTTCTTCCGCGATGGCGCGCGCATTGAAGCTGGATTTCGCCGCTACTTTCATCGTGCCTATCCCGATCAAGAAAAAGACAGCTACACGCTTATTGTGGGTCACGGCAATGTAATACGTTACTTTGTCTGTCGAGCCCTTCAGCTTCCGGCTGAGGCTTGGCTGCGTATTAATATAAATCATGCATCTATAACGTGGCTAACCATTAGTCCCTCGGGCAACGTATCTATAAAGTATTTGGGCGATACAGGCTTTATACCGGCCAAGTATTTAACAAATCGCATACCGCGAGATGCTAAGAATGTCGTCTAACATAAACCCAATAAAGCTATCACGTCTCGTGTCTGATTGAAATCATCTAATCTCATTTTTAATACAAATAAATCTAATCTTAAAATATGATCACAGTCACGATAGCTGTATTTACTCTGACAAGGCAGCACACTCAGTCCCCGAGGATGTGTGGCAAATTCCAGATCAACGTCAATATAACCATTTCTGTCTGCTCGTATCTTTAGGCTGGCAAAGAAAGTTGATTTATGTAGATATCTTGCCCGTCCTCCCGAAGAAGAATTTCGAGAATTTTACGCAATTATAAGCAATATTTCTTGAAAACTTCAAAAATTATAGGTAACAATGTGTATTTATTAGAACCAGGCACGTAGCTAGCGGTTGGGCTAAGGGGCTTACGCCACTCTTCGATCTAATCGAACTTCGTAAAATCAGCCATGTTCTAGATTTCGATTCCGACAAAAGTGGAACCACTACTAAAATTAATTTTGTATTATTTTTGAATGTTTTAATGTATCTTCGGCTCTGCATATACAAGAATCATAAAAAGACATGGCAGCATTATTAATTACATTCGATGCACTTTTTAAATGCATGTTAAGCTTACAGCAAAAAAAAATGTAATACAGTCGAGGCGGTGCCCGACATTGTAGTACCCTATACCTTTTTTTCTCAAAAAAAGATTTATTCCTGCATATTCTTAATAAGAATTTCCAATTGGAACATTTTTTTGTTGGTGCAAAACGATATTGATACCTATAAGTTCCGCAAATTTTAACCGATTTTGATGAATATCGAAATTTACGTCAAAGGAGTTATTTAAAGTATATGGGGTAAGTTTCAAGGCGATATGTTGAAGGGTGTGGGAGAAAACACGATAAATCGATTGCGGGGGGTGGGGGGCCCGCATTGATAAAATTTGGATGTGAATTTGTTCATTAGAGGCACATGATTCAGCTTGCCAAAATTGGTGGTTCTAGTTCATTTGTTACTATTATTATGTAGAGTCAAATATTGATGCAGTTAATGGCACGGGGAGGTGAAGTTTTTACATTTTAGACTATAACTTTTGTTGTAATTGTCCGATTCTGTTTATTTTTGACACACAGATGCATGTAACCACAACGCATCGATCTGTTAAGTTTCAGACTAAAATATTAAACGGTTTAGCTAAAAACCGCGAAACTCTGCTACGGGGGAACGGGGAAAGATATTGACATGATTCAACAAACTTGATCTTCTGAGGGAATATGCGCATCAGCTGGTAAAGTTTCGTATCTCTAGCTCTTATAGTCTCCGAGATCTAGGTGTCCATACAGACGGACATGGCTCAATCGCTACTCGAGGTTATGATAAGAATTTTGGTATAAAGGACTTGGGGTCTGCCACGCCTCCTTCTTGCCGTTACATACATTGCACAAATCTAGTATACCCTTTGTACCTATAGGTACAGGGTATAAAAATGCATCTGAAATTGCTGAATACTTCGAAGTTCGGAGATGAACTAAGAATGCCGAGAATAAATCCCGTGCGAAAGAATATCGGCACATACTTATGGGGAATAAATTATCTTCTCACAGTTTTGGCTACTCTTCCAGTGACGTCGGATATTTTGTCAAAAAAAAAAACCTGTTGGATTATTATGATAAAAATAAAATATTATGGAACAAGAAATCTGTACATCTTTACTTAAAAATCTAACCTGTCAATAAAAAATTCTTGGCTACGGGCGTGAATAGAACGCTTCCTCTATAAACGTCACAAAATTTAAGCCGTTTGTAAACTTTTTGCGACAAAGCTACAGTTTCTAAACTCGGTATGTAGATTCATATTGACTAAAATATAAACGTTCCTTAACTGTGTTGCGATACCACCCACTGGATGCAAGTGTTATGAAAATCCGACTGGAAATTTGGGAGTTATTGCCAAGAATTACCTAGAAGATGCTTAAAAAATCAGCTATTTCAAAAACTTCTTGTGAAAAAGGTACAGTCAGCAAAATCGGTCGACAAAGTTATAATTGTGTAAACGTGTCGTATTAACGAAACTTTTAATTATCTCAATTTGACATTGCAGTTAATATTATCTTCGAAAAAACAAAAATTCGACCGAAACAATTCATGGTAATATAAGATCTACCTTTACTAGGAAGACGCAGTAGATGCAGTAATATATACATCCCACCAAAAAACATTTTCATGTAAAATGTTGCCAAGACGAGAACATATAACTCGCACTGTCAAAAAGTTATCAGATCTCATATAGAGCCAAGCTTCTAACTCTACACGCCCTAACTCTACAAGGCCTAACTTCACAAACTCTACACCTTAGTCAAAATATGTGGCTTGGCCGTTCGTTACAAGAACTATTGTATAACAGAAAAGTAATGAACAGTGAATTAATTTTTCACCTTACGCCTATGTGAATGTAGCGAAATGGCCAAGCCACATATTTTGACTAAGGTGTAGAGTTTGTGAAGTTAGGCCTTGTAGAGTTAGGGCGTGTAGAGTTAGAAGCTTGGCTCTATATGAGATCTGATAACTTTTTGACAGTGCGAGTTATATGTTCTCGTCTTGGCAACATTTTACATGAAAATGTTTTTTGTGTGGATTTCATTTCTTTTTGTAAGTTGTTTGTAACAAATTTTTTTTTTTTTAATTTTTATTTTTTTTTTTATTTTTTAATAATAATTTATAATAACATATATGTATATATCTGGGGGCATCAAGTTTCAGTTCAGATTACCCTTCTAGCGCAGTGGTCGGCACGGCCCTATCTCTGGCGCATAGGCTAAGGCGACGTCGACACACGTCATGTGTTATTCACAAAACGCATGCATATGTGCGTGCTTTTTGTACTACTAAAATTTTCTCTGCCGCAGTGACGTATTGCGACGCTGACGTTGCTTGACGTCAACAACAACAAGAAGAGCCGAAGCCACGCACCATCAACTGCGTGTTTGTTGCTTAGCATCGTACAATACATACGCAAAAAAAAATGTGAGTGTATTTTGTGTCGACCACTGCTCTAGCGTCAAAATTGAAAATTGCAGGTCTCATACAAACTTGCATCACCTAGTTTAAGGGGTTGGGGGATGAAAGTTACAAGTTTTATAATTTTTTTGTTGTTTGTGTGCTAATACTAGCTTACATACAAAATTTCAGCTTTCTAGGACATTGGGAAATACCTAAGAATTTTGATGATCATCAGTGACGAAATCAGCGTTTTTAGGTATCAATAAAATCTAAAGTATGGGAGCTATGCAATTAAAACTTTATACGTTTAATAAGTCCGCTATTGACAACATATCCCGAAAATTTTGTTGATCTAGCATAATCCTAACCAAAGTTATAATGGCTCAAAAAAACGACGAAGCGCTTCGAGAAAAGGTAGGTAGTGCCCTTACGCTTCGCTTCGCTTGGCTCGTCTTGGCGGGGGCACTACCGTGCCACCAGATATATACATATATATGATGCTTTGGCTCCGCGGGGGAGTTTTATAATAAATTTTCAAAACCACAAAATAAATACCTACATACTACAAAATATATTAATTATTATTAAATCAAATGTGAATTTTTGCGGTTGATGATAATGATTAAAAGCTAAAAAAAAAATAGGGAATAAACCAATTCATAACCATTGTTTATGCAAGTGTAACGATGTAGGAAAACATAAAATTATTTTAGCTACTTTGGCAATTGAAAAAGAACTTTGCCTTATTTACGACAGAGCCAGAAAAAAGTGCAGGAGTTCAATTGCACCGATTAAATTTTTTTACTCAGAAAATTTCGCACAAGAACCTCAAATTTCTGCACACCGAACCTTTAGGAATTTAGGAGTGTTGCGATTATTAGTAGCCATGGAAAACGACGATCTTTGCAAAATGTTGGCAGCCTCTTCCAATCTACTAGTTTCATTCGTTAGGCATGCGGCGTCTAAAAAGAAATTCACAATTAGTTTAAAAATGGTAAGTTTTTACATACATACATACTTACATATGTACATATGTATGTATTTTTTTTAATGTCAAGGTGGACGAATATTTTGTAAAAAACTCAAGTTAAGATCACTAGCCATCATACCGGAACATTAGTTTCTACACTCTACTCACATCCGACATACCAAATGCAAGCGGAGTAGACGTCGTGACATACGCTGATGACACGGCAATTATTGCATGTAATGCAGTCTGAATTGAATTTGTTAAAAAAAAAAAATTCACCGCTACTCGGGCGAAATTCCCAACTCAGCCTTGAGGGCAATGTTAGGACTTTATAAGGACGTTCTAAAATCTAGTTGGACATATGGCATGTGTCAAATGCCGAAATCTGATCTTAGCATTTGCTTTGCATTAGATGAAGTCAGCAGATTTAGCAATAGGAACTTAGAAATATTATTAGACCATAGTAATAATATAGCCTTAACTATTACGGATATTAAAAGATTTCATGTCCTTGATCTCTCAAGCAGATTTTAATTCAAAACATTTTTTTTCGTATAACACTAGTTCGTATATAGCAACTAGTCTCCATGGAGACTAACTGCTCCTGTTATTGTTTAATTAATTCCATTTTTTTTTATTTATTTAATATTGTAACTTAGAATTAATGCTAGGGAACAAAATTATTAAAAGCCAGAGCAACATATAATTTATTGATTATTTTTAGAACAGATAATAAATTAAAATGAAAAAAAAAAAATAAAAGACCATATTGGCAACTAAAATTATTTTTATAATAAAATAAATTGTAAATTTAATTTATAAACGAATATATTAAAAAGTTATTGCTAGACAAATCTTTTTGCATGAGCCTACAACATAATGAAAGGGACAGCGACAGTAATTTTTAGGCGTCAGGCTTTCAGTTACATTTGTCTGAATTCGAGCTTTCGGTGGCCTGCAGGACCTGTTGAAACCGCATTAGGCACTTTCGTATGCCCGCGTCTTCTCCAGCGCCACGCTTAAGCTCTACACAAAGCGCCTGCTCCTTAATAAACGGCAGTAGCTCCAACAGTAACATTGGCGTAATTTCCGTTAGCTTGATAAGCATTTGAAAAAAAAAATAGGTGCAATGCGCCAAATGCTTCTTGGCCAATGTGTAAATATCACTGATAAAAGCCTCGCGCACTTTTTCTGAGCTCTGAAATACGGGGTGGGTAATGAGCGTGCGGTACAAGGCTAAAACTAAAGCATTACTATGCCCCAGTTCGTCCACAAACATCATATGCTCCAGAAGCGCAACGTGTGTGGCCTTTAGAATATTCAGCAGCTGCGCTTCGCTGCTAACCTGTTCAGTTGAATCCGTTGTATCATTTAATTCAAGAATTAACTGCTGTATTATTTTTATAGCTAGACCCGCATGGCTGCCTGGTTGCCTCCGCTGCACAGCAAGAAAGTGTGTGGCCAAGTGCTGAAGAACGTAATGCGACAGCTCGCCCTCCTTGTCACCTTGCAACAAGGTAGCGTAGGGACGCGCCACTATTTTGGGACTGGGAGAAAATGTAAAATGCGGGGTCCAATATGATACTAACTGCTGCAGCGCCCAGCTTAGATACGTGTCAGTTTTGTAAGGCAGTTGTCCAATCCCTTGCAACAGCACCGGAAATATCTTATGCATCAGCTGTGGTAGACGTCCCTCGGGTGGCGTTCCCGCCTGCAACTCCTTAGGTAGCAAAAATCGAACCATGGCCGTGTGAAAAAAGCAGGAAGGCTTGGAACGCACATAAGCTAGAGTGGCGCAATTATAGATAATAATAGCCAAAAAGTTATAGAATCTTGCGCTCAGATCGTCACGTCCATTGCGTAAACGCTCCAAAGGCAGCCATATTTCAAAATTCGATACATAGGAGTGCAGCTTATGGCTCAATTGCGTGCGTGAATGCGTAGAATTATATCTTTGGGCGCATCGACCCAGCGCTCCAAAAAAGGCACAAAGGGGCTCACGTTCTTCCAGCGCTTCGGCATTAATGTTCAACGACTGAAACTCAGGAAGCTGCAGCACATAAAGCTTTAGTGCAATAACTGCTTCATGCTGTGGCGTCAGCAACACCAACGACTTTATCCAAACTTTTATAATTACAGTACTGGTAATAGTTGTTGATTTCTCAGCCAGAGCATGCAACAAAAGATGCACGCTGGCTGCATTATTGGCTGGCTCTGTATCTTGAAGAAACAATTGTAGCAGGTTTTCGTCACGGCTGCAGAAATCCGCGGCCAGCTTGGGTAGCCATATGCTATGTCCACTAGAATATTGTATACGCAGCACAGGCAGTACGTGCTGTTGCAAAGCCTCCCACACACCATTGGCATTGCCAGCAATGGCGCAAGTTGTTCGTAAACGCTTAAAAAGTAGATGCAGTGCCTGCCACACGCGTTCCTGTGCAGCCTGACCGCTACGCTCGATGTAGTGCGTAAGCCAGGGTGCCAGCAGCTGCTGCTCGCCGCGAAGAAAGTCTTCCGCCTGCTCAAAGACAGGCACTAAGGATGCAGCAAAGGTTGTTGCAACATCAATGTCATATTGAATGGCTGCTAGTTGTGCAAGCAGTTTGTCGACATAATTACCAAATGAGAGACAGTGCTCCGCGTGCAGCAGCAGTATGGCCATGTGTCCCTTGGCCACAATCAAGCGTCGACCTGGTGGAAGCTTATCCAGTGCCAGGCAAAGCAGCATTTCACGCAATTTGGGTGCTATTTCCTTAAAGTCGGCATACGACAGCAGTAAACATAGAAATAGCTCTATGACATGATGTATACCCGCCTCATTCAAAGCCAACAGCTTAGTAGCGCTAAACTTGCTGAAGATGCGGCCAAGCACTTTTTGAATCTGACTGCCTGTGCCCACGATGGACATCAGCTGCAGTGTTTTGCCTAGGAGCAACGCATATAACGTAAAGCTACTTAAATTCAAATCATCCAGTTGCGATTTGGCTAGTAAGCTGCGATAGCGTTCCACATAAGCGCTGCCACTGGCACAGACTTGCGGTAGCTGCTGCGGTTGATTGGCATTGAAATTACAATTTAGTAAGCGATTAAGATACTCCCAAATCTGACAGAGGACATCACTGCTGGGTTGACACCATTGTAGCTGCAGTGGCGCTAACAAGCATAGATAAACACGTCGCTGTTGCTCCTCAGGCTGGCAGCTGAGAAACTCTTTAAGGCAGGAAGCTGTTTGATAGAGTTCGGCAGATGGCAGTGCTGTGCTGGTGAAGGGTTCATTGTAATCTAGGTTAGAATACCTGTCAATATGCACTAAGGATAGGCGTAACCAGGCATGAAGCTCATGACAGGCCAAGAGAGCGACTGTATTATCATCTGAGGATATGAATTATATAAAAGTTATCTTAAAGCTTTCCTATTAGAGCAAAGGTAAACTTACGCTGTTGCTGTATTTGTGCTTTATAGCGCTGCATAGCCTGGCTGAAGAATGACCAGAAGTTGGCTTGTTCGTGCGATACAACAAGAGAGAGATTCAATAACCACATAGGCAAAAGACGCTGCAATAACAGCCAACACTCTTTGATACACCGACACATAAATGCTGAACTATGCAGCAACTCAACACTATTTTTATTAGAATGATAAAAGCTAGCACACAACACCAATTCATCTAGAAAACGTTCCAGCTGAGCGAGAAACTGCTGTTGAGACTCCAATTTCCTAGTCATTACTTCGTATTTTTGTAGCAAACACAAATCCAGAAATCGCCATTCAAGTACACCATGATAAAGATGATAGGCGGGTGAATTGCATTCATTGCCCTTGGCATTTTCGGCAAAGTACAGTACACGCCACAAGGCTGAATCAAGATTATTGTTGAGCAGCCCGCGCAGATACTCTATGGGCTGACGCAATGCCCTCCATTGCATTTCGACATGGGAGTCATGCAGCAACAAATGGTAGCAGTATGTTACTTGTTGACGCACCCTATACCAGCCCGATTGAGCGTTTGTTTCATGTAGGTGTTGTTGATCTGCCACTGCAGTGTAGAGTTTTTGTACGTTTTTGCTGCAATCCAACGAATACATGTTAATAAATAAAGTCACAATTATGATGTTAATAAGTCTACCATGCTTCACCCAACAAAAATGTCATAACAGAGCGCACTTTCTGCTGTCCAGGCTCAAAATCCAAAGCCGAGAGATCCACCTCGGTATAAACCAACTCGTTAAGGGTATAACCATTTCTTAGAAAACTTTCCCTGTAAATTTGTGTGTCCTTAAGCGTATCTTGACCACTGCAGTTAAACTCCGGTAGTATGGTGGCAACGGAAGCATCCAAATCTGCTTGCTCCGATGTTTTGTTAGTGGCGGCATGGTTAGGTTGCTGTGCAGGTTCTGTTGCTTGTAGAAACGCGCTTAATATTTCTTCTTCGTCGTCCGATTGAAACAATTCATAGTCCATGTTAAAAAAAATATAATAATGCGATAACTTACATTTTCGCAATTATTTTAGTTGATTTGCTGCGCCGTGGCCTAATTTTAAAACAGTGCTGCCCATCACGATTTTGTCAGCTGTCTAGTAACTTTTGCAACTATTGTGTAGTCAAAAATGTATCGATAAATGGGAATTATCTTTTCGCTCATATTGTAAAAAATTTTTTTTTTCATTTTGGACATTTGGACTTTTGCTCTGGTCGCAGCGCTTAGTGTTTTTTAGCTGATAAAATCCTTTTTGTAAAGTGCAGCGTTCCCGCACAGTTGAGTAGGCACTGATCAAACAAACAAGCAAGATGTCTTTGCGTCCACTTGTGGAAGGCGACTGCGGTGCAGTGAATCCATTGATGCAACTAGGTGGCCAGTTTATACGCGATGTTGCACACAAAGATGAGGGCTTTACTCAGGTGCAGTTCGAACGTAGTATGCGCCCCGATGAGCAGCTTATCAATGAGTTTCTCGGCCAAGTAGCTGCTCCACCGCAATCCTTTCAAATGGATACATTGCTGCAGGAAATGCGTGACATAAACATTGCTGGCGCTCCGCAACTGGCACCACGGGTCATTGATGAAGTAGCCAGCCAGTGGAGTCAAGACTTTTCGCAGAATGTCACGCCCAACAAAATAGTGCACATACAGCCTCAGCAGCAGCTGCAGCATGCACAGGATTTTTTTGATGAACCACTGATAAGCAGCCATAACTTTGGAGTGACTCCAACATATATACGACAGCCATTTTTACCAATAACTTCTGCAATGCAGCAACAACACGACAATTTCTTTGACTCTAACGTGGATACTAGTATAACAGACAATTTGCCTAAGACCTCACATAGCGAATCTGTTGAGGACTGGATTACTGACTATCAGCGCAGCAAAGAGGAGAACGAGCAGACTGCTACGAGTTTCAACGAAAAGTTCTTCCAACGGCTTCAAGACGAATGGCAAAAGTTGGCCGAAGAAAACGAGCATCCTTGGTTATCGGAATATAACGAAAATTTAGACGCCTATAAGGAATACGAATTTGCCGAAGAGAATCCTATGTCTGAACTTGAAAACGCATTTGAAAAAGGCAAAGAATACCTTACCAAGGGTGACATTCCCAGCGCCGTTTTATGCTTTGAAGTGGCAGCAAAGAAAGAGCCGGAGCGTGTAGAAATTTGGGAGCTTTTGGGCATTTCACAAGCCGAGAACGAAATGGATCCCCAGAGCATAGCGGCTCTCAAGCGTGCTTTGGACTTACAGCCAGAGAATCGAAGTGTTTTAATGGCATTGGCCGTTTGCTATACCAACGAAGGTCTGCAAAATAGTGCAGTGCGTATGCTTTGCAATTGGCTGCAGGTCCATCCCCAGTATCAGCATCTATTGGCCAATCATCCAGAATTGCAGACAGAAGACATAACGCTTGCCTCCTCGCTGATAGGATCTTATAAATTGCAAACGCTTCAGCAGGTCTACCTTGAGGCAGTGCGCATGCAGCCCACTCAGGTTGATTCTGACGTACAGGAAGCCTTGGGCGTGCTCTATAATTTGTCCGGTGAATTTGACAAAGCTGTGGACTGCTATCGTTCGGCTTTGCAGGTGGATCCTCAGAATGCCAAAATATGGAATCGTTTGGGTGCCAGTCTGGCCAATGGTTCACGCTCCGTAGAAGCTGTGGAGGCTTATCAGCAAGCGCTACAGTTACAACCTGGTTTTATACGCGTGCGTTGTAATGTGGGCGTTTGCTGTATGAATTTGAAGGCCTATAAAGAAGCTGTGGAGCATCTGCTTACAGCTTTGACCATGCAGGCCAATACGAATGCGACACGTGACCTACGAAATGCGGCATCATCGGCAGCGAGTGGGCAAAATCAAATGTCTGATTCAATTTGGAGTACTCTGAAAATGGTTATATCGTTAATGGGACGCAGCGAGCTGCAAGGTCATGTAAGCGATCGCAATTTGGCAGCGCTCAATGAGGCCTTTAAGGATTAAATAGAGTTACGTGTTAAATTCATTGCCGATCAAATTGGGGTGAAGGGTTTTATTTTGTATAGACATTTCCATTTGCCTAGGTTTCCACACAAATTTGTGCGAAGCACGAGCAGGGTCGCTTATTTGTATGGTAGCATTTCGCTTCGATTTACATATCTTTCTTAAGCATGTTTTTTTTTAATTTAGAAGTTTAAACAAAGCAATAAATTTTGAGAGATATAAATACACACATATATTTAATGTGCATTTTGCGTACTAATTAAATTAATTAATAAATAAGATCAAGGAATGGAGCCCAGGCGCTTGTAATCTATCTTTTCAAGCTGCACTAAAGGTTTTAATTGTTCGGCAAAAACGCGCATTTCTTCGCCCACGTTTTCCTGGCCTGTGGGAGCCACCACCGACAACTCTACCAAATAGCTCTGTGAAATAGCCTCATTTGCCATTTCATGTTGCTTGCTGGGCACAATTTTTATGAGTTTCGATACGGTGACTTTCATGCGCCCTTTGCGAAACATGTAGCCTAGGGAGTGACATAAATAAAACCTAGTTACGGCAACCTTTAAATAGCATATTTAGACGTACCCTTGGCAATGTACTCAAACTCCATGCGAAAGCCCATTTCAGTTAGAAATTCCAAGATGCTATTCGTGCACGCACAGTCCATACAGCTGCGCACCAACGTGGGTCTACGCTGATCGACTTCAGGCTGCCCTAGATAGCGCATTTGTAATGGTGCATCTAGACCCAAAGCGCGGCGTACGCGCAACAATAAAGGTGCATTTTGATTTGGCTGACGCAAACTCATGCAGACCTCTAGATCATGAAACGTCTCGGGTGAGGTATCCACATTATCACATAGTCCTTTTAATCTACATACATTGGTAAAACGTATAATAAGTAATTTCGGCAATCAATATTTATGTAAATATTTGCCTGTGCATTAAGTGTTCGACGGCCGAGTCCAAAATCGAGCCTTGCAGCAGATACTCCAGATTTGGTAGGAAGCGATTTTGCACAGCATGTGACAGCGACTCACGAGCGGAAGAGACAGTAGCCATAACAATAGCTTTGATTTTAATAAAAATAAGAAAAATATTCTTGGTGTTTACAGAAGTTCTGGCCTTTTTGTGTTGTGTTTATTGCTGCAGCGCTGCCACACAGTCATGCTCCAGCGTTACCACACTGCGATTGCTTAGCAGAAATCCTCCGGAGTGTTGCCAACGACTATGAAACTAAAAAGAGTGGGATAGCTGGTTATTAGCGTTTATTCGCTCTTTTCTGTGATGAGCAGAAATGACACGAATGCTGGGTCATGTGAGTTGCTGTTTGCGTGTGTGCGAAGAGTATGGAAGAAAACCTCGAACCGATTTCGACTCGTTTTGAAAAGTCAACGAGTGAATTCCACAATTGGTGTTCCCGATTTAGACTGAGTTTCATTCAGGCCAGAAACAGCTGTGTTGTTTATGTTTGTTTATGTGGCGCAAAATTTAAATGACAGCGACATCATACAGCATCCGTCTTTTTAAAATGGAGACGTAAACAAAATAAAATTGCTTGTAGTGCGCATTTTAATTTTATAAGAATAACACACAAATTTTCGCCAAATTTATAAGTTGTTACTTTATTTTATTCAACAAATTACTTTGAGCAGCAGCTTCAGAGTCGCCTTAATTTATTTCTCTGCTATATCCTTCTTTTTCCTGTAATGTTATTTTTTCCCATAAGCATTTCACAGTTATTTAGGTCATGCGGTTAATTATAACATTTTGATGCAAGTAGATGACTTCAAAGTCATTTACCAACATTTGCATTGTGTTGGTGTGCAAAATAATGCCAACGCATTTTACTCTACTTTTATCGCTTATCACTTCATTTTTTGCCCCTTTAAAAATTTATTATTATAAATAACTACAGTGAAAGCGGCTCATTGTTGTTTGTTTTAAAAGTGCGCCAAATTGCCAGCTGACCAACTGGCCACCTATCGATAAGTTGACATTGTAGAGTTGCCACAAGTTTTCGAATAACTAAATAAATCAGCGATGGGCACTTAGACGTCACGCGTGCCAAAGAGCTTTCACACGTACGAGAAAAGAGCTTTTTGCCGAAAAAGCTCGTCTCGTGCGTGTGAGCTAGTTTTACAATGGAACGCAAAGCATAGTCACATGTCAAAACACGAAAGAGTACGGACTCTGCGTATATTTGGATTTTGTTGGTCATTAAAATTTGCTAGTCTAGGCCCCTACGCAGGCACGCAAACAGCCACCTAGCAAAAAGACAGACTTGTTTTGGTCACAAAAGGAACAGTGTGTTTCTAGTAACAAAATGTGAATTTTATCGGAATTATTATCGATAATCAGCTGCTTTTTGTTTACAAATAGCTAATTTTTAAAAGGCGCGAAATAAAACATAAAAACATGAATTATCGTCAACGTTTATTAATTAAACTATTTTGTGTAAAGAATGCTATAATAATGACACGCATTGCAATTGAATTGTTGGATAGAGAAAAGAAGCGACGCGAGGAGGCAAAACCCAGGAAAAGGTGGAGTGTTTGGGTGAACCAATATTTAATGCTCAGAGCTGTGTGGAAGAATTGCAAAGACGTATTATATCGCACATTAATGTTACAATTGAATTGTCTTATTATTATAGCTATTTTCCCTTCCTTTCCCAACGATCCTTAACGATTTTGTCGACCAGCCATAAATTTCGCGTGCAAAATAACTAGCTACACATAAGTTTTGTTTGTGGCGCCAAAACCGAACAGCTGTTTTTGTTGAGTGCGCCATCTATGGTTTGCTACATTTGGCATTAAAAAAAAAAAGAGCAACACTGGTCTAAATACCACCTGCAAGAACAGTTTGTGACCAAACGTTTGTGAGCGTTTTTTTTTATATGAAGTTTTGTTTATTTTTCGTGTCTGCGTAGGGGCCTTCTGGCTGGCGTCATATGAAATAAGTAATGATGTGAGCAAGTCAAATTTTTTTGTAGGTAAGCCCTTGATTGAAAGTACCCTGCGGCAAAGGGGCACAACTTTAAAGTTGTAAAAACTGAAATATATTTGTTAATGGAATAATCGGCTAGGTAATCTTGATTGAAAGTACCCTGCGGCAAAGGGGCACAACTTTAAAGTTGTAAAAACTGTATATATTTGTTAATGGAATAATCGGCTAGGTAATCACCTACAATAACCTCAAAATTTTGTTTTTGTTCCAAAAAAGAACCTTTTTTAGACAATCATAAAACGGCACAAAAAATCAAAATATGTGCAGGCCTGTTCTTGATTTCGACTCGTTTTGAACGAGTGCATTCCGACAAATGGTGTTCTAGAATCTAGATTTCGACCGAGTTCGAATCGACATCGAATCGTTTTCATTCAGGCCAAAAACAGCTGTGTTGTTTATGTGGCGCAAAATTTAAATGGCAGCGACATCATACAGCAGCCGCCTTTTAAAAATGGAAATGTAAAAATTAAGCTGCTTGTAATTCGCATTTTAATTTTATAAGAATAGCACACAAATTTTTGCCAAATTTATAAGTTGTTTATTTTATTTTACTCAACAAACTACTTTGAGCAGCAGCTACAAAGTCGCTTTCAGTTACTTTTACATTTTTCCTGCAATGTTTTTTTCCCCATAAGCATTTCACAAATGCTTAGGCCATGCTTTCTTGCTTTGCGTTGCGTTTTTGGCCCTTCAAAAAACGAATATTTAATTTAAAATGCAAATAAACCATTTAATTATTACTTACATATTGCCGCTTTCTACAAATTTGCGCCAAAAGTTCACTTGTAGAGTTGCCACAAATTTTCGAACATCCACTTTATTAATTTATTTTTTCTTTCTGCCAGCATCTTTCTGAGAGACAAATATTTTTAATTTATTTACCAATTTTGTAGAATTTATTTTATACACATATTTTAAGCCATCCATTAATAAAATTATCTTCGAATTTACTTGTGCAACACGACAACACAAAACTTTTCGAAGTTCTTAAATCCAGAACACCTTACTTTCATTCCACTCGTTTTGGTTTTGCATGTACACACAATTTTCATAGACATTTTTTGTAATAAAAATATATAATGAAAATTAACCTTGATTCGTTCAAGTGAGCACATCTAAATTTTCTTAAAGCATTAAAAAATAATACAAAATGAATTTTAGTGGCATTAATTCGTTTATTTAAGTAAACAAAGCAAAATACTGTTCATTTCGAAAGCTGAGAGCCAAACTTTTCAAAACGAGTCGACTCTTGTCGGAATCGAAATCCAGAAAACGACAGTTTTTGTCGGAATCGAAATCTAGAACATGCCTGGTGATATATTTTGATTGGCATGCGAATGCCAAATTTGGATACGATATCTTAATAAACAAACGAAAAATCCGTAAAAAGTTTTTAGTTTTACCACCAGAAAAAAAATTAGTAGGTCCAAGGCAGCTGGATCGATTTTATAACACCTTTACAATAGAGTGATCCAAGCAAAAGCAAATTTCGCAAGTCTTCTAAAGAGCTCAAAATATGTGTACAAATCGATTTTCAACTCAATAGCTTAAAAAATAACAAAGTTGGTCCAATTCGGACAGATCGCCTATATGGCAGCTATAAGAAATATTAGGCCGAACTGGGCGAAACTTGGTAGATCGTCTTGAGGGCTCAAAATATGCATAAGCACCAAATTTGGTGCAAATATCTCAATATTTTAAGGTTTATGCCAAAAAAGTGTCCAAAAACCCGTAGTGTATAGTAACGATCGGTAAAAAAATATTTTGGTGCAAAATTCAATGTATTTCATTTGTTTATGAAGTTATCGCCACCAAATTTGGCGTTTGGTAGTTTTTTATAGTGCATAGGCACTATACCAAATTTTACCAAAATCGCTAGACTATATCATATAGTCGCAATAGGAATGATAAGTAAAAAAAAAACGTTTTTGGTGCAAAATTGATTTTTTTGATTTTGCTTATAAAGATATCGTAACCAAGTTGGCAATCAAAAATTTTTTTTGAGTAATTAAGCAATGAACCGGATTTGATTGCAATGTGATTGAACACGCTATCTTAAAGTCGTCTCCGCCCGACTAAAACGTACCTTGTTTTATAGCAGGAAAAAAATGTAACGTACGCAACGTAACGTGCGCAGCGATGAATTTTTCAATTTTGGATGAACCTGAACACATATAGTCTTCAACTGACCCAATTTGAAATTCTCAATTATTCTTCGTTCTTTTTCGTAATTTGATTTTTTTTGGTTACTACGCAAAATTCGCTGAAAATGGCACAAATGCACGTTAACTTCCAAAACTACTTCCGATTTTTGTAACGTACGCAACGGCACTTTAGACACCAATAACTTTTTTTCTAAAAATAGTTAAGTAAAGGTTTAAACGTCATTTGAAAAAACTCTCAAAGACATTGTTTTGCTGAAAGTTGTATGGATATTCACAGCGCCGATGGTATTAAAAAATATGCGTACGAATGTAACGTACGCAACCTGGGAAATGCCCATATACGTCCCGCATAAAATAAAAGTCGATGATATTGTCGAATTTAATGACAACTATGCCAAATAAAAGAATTGTCCCATTGTACCTTGGTATTTGCGAAAGCTCTTTTTTGTGTACGCACACAGGCACAAAAAATTGCATTAGTAGTTTTGCCCACCGCTGAACTAAATAATATATTTTTATTTCATCCAAAGCCATTTCAGCTACAGCTTCAATTAATATATATTTTACGCTCTATCTCATTTTTAATTCAAGATTTTAAATTTGTATGATAATTTGCAGCAATTTATAAAAGTAAACAAACACAGGGAAGAAGCAGCACAAACTCAAATACAGTTTTTCTACAATTGTTTCGTTTTTGCAGCAATAAAAAAAATAAAATCTGTGTAATCCATAGCTACTTTAGCTACAGATTCTGTTAAAATAGATTTTACTCTTCCACTTGGCATTTTTAATTCAACCTTTTGAATTTTAATGTAATTTGTACCAATTTACAAATGTAAACAAAAACAGGAAAGAAGAAGAAAAGTCAACAAGTCAACTCATAAGGTCAACAGAAGGGATTCTCGCTTTGACCTGTTGACTTTTTCAACAAGTCCTCAAGTCAACACAAAGCGTGAATACCCTAAATATATTTTTTCTTTTTGCCAACATCTTTCTGAACGAGAAATATTTTTTATTTATTTACAAATTTTGTACAATTTACTAAACGTGTTTGATAGTGTCAACCGATTTTGATAAAATTTGGTTCAGTGTTTGGGAACTTTAAAAAAAACGGGTTGTACCATACGGTACAGGGTATAAATATCTTTTGGAGTTCGCAAGCATAATCGGGTTTGTTCGCAATTTGGTGGTACAGGGTATCCCAAAGTCGTCCGCGCCCGACTTTTACGTACACCATAAGGTTAAGTTTAAATCCGGGATGTCCAGGCCCATTGCTCATCTGGCTCTTTTTGTTTTTGTAATGGCTCTTAGGCATAGGCAGCGATGCGCGTGTACATGCACGGCCCTAACTGTATATCACCTAGTGCCAATGCAAATTACAAAAACAATTTCGAGCGTTCTCTCTCTAACTCTCTGTTACTCTCTTTGCTCTCTGATCTCGTGTGCACAAAAACAACCCTTGCGTATATTTGTTGTTGGCCCACAGATTTTCAATGTAATTTGTTGTTGCTTTTCGTTTGAGCATGCACTTACAAAAATCGGTATGAGATTCTTTTGCTATTTTTTGGGAAACTTGTTAAATGGGACTTTTAAGGCATTGCTTGCAAACAAAAACTAGTTATGGCCCTGTACCTTTCGGTACAAAGGGTATACTAGATTAATGCAATGTATATAACAGAAAGATGGTGGCTATAGGTAAAAACATATGAATGGAATATATATTTTTTGTAAAATCCGGTGGTAAATAGATATTTTTCGGGAAATCCCTTGCGAATTTTATCTATTTTTGGAAGCACATATATTTGTGAGTGTGCGTTTTCAAGCTTAAAATGAATTTTCAAAAAATTGAGAAGTCGATTAACAAACGAACATTTAGAGGCATTATTAAAACTATCATAACAAAATAAATATTGATAAAAAAAGGCCCCTACGCAGACACGAAAAATAAACAAAACTTCATATAAAAAAAACGCTCACAAACGTTTGGTCACAAACTGTTATTAAATATTGATATTGACCAATTTTTAAGTTCTTTATAAATATATGTACCTTAATTTTTTTTCATTATTTTTTACCACTCTTATAAGAATGTTTATACAATTTTTTTCAGTGCACACAATAAACCGTAGTAACTGTTAACTTTAAATGTGTTAGTGTTTTTCTTTATATGTATTGGTTTTTGCCTTCTTCCATAAGCAGTGTTTGGACATCCCTGGTTTAAATTATAAAGACTTCACACATTGGAATTTTTTTTGCCAATATTTTATATATGTATTTAACGAAATAAAATAAAATTTTTGACTAATTAAATGCATAAAGTAAGTATAACAATTAGCACGAAATGCGTTTTGCCACCAATATTAGATTTTGTGGGTAAGGATATTAAGTAAGGGAAAGGATAAAAGATTTGCTTAGTAGTACGGGGGCAGAAACTGACGACTGGGGTAGACATAGCTACGGCCATTCACAGAGAGTATTGTTGGAGTATAAACTGCATATGATGTTGTTGATGGGTGCATTTCATTGCTATAGCTATGCTGAAAGGCTTTTGCGTTAGAGAATTGTGAATCAGGATATTTATTGTCATCCATATATGATAAAGATGATGGTGGATAAGTTATATAATTGGCAGAGCTATGTTTCTTTTGATGGCCAGGTATATATTGCTCTTGTGACTTGACAATAAAGGCAGATGCTGCTGCATCCCGTGTAGGATACTCTGAAAATGAAAATGTAGTTGTCGGATAGGAGATTTGCTGGCTAGAGCCATGCAGCTGTGAATATTTCTGGGAATTTGTGTTTGTGGCTGGCAATTCCATTGTGGTTTGTGGTCGGACTGTATTTGATGGACGTGCTGTAATAAAACTATGGGCTGGCTTGTATTGGGCACTAGACTGATAAGCAGATGCTGGCGATTCATAGAAATGTGATTGCATTTGTAAAAAGTTAGCAGCACTATTTGTTAGTGGATCCTTAAAAACCAGTTGCTGATATTGTTCCGGCAGCGCTTGTGTCATTAAATCTGTAGTTTGTTTGTTGTCTTGAATGTAGCGATCAGGACCAGGCTGAAGATGGTTTGTAGCAGCAGTATTAGCCTTATGACTGTGGGCATAGTTAGGACTCTTGGGAAAGTAATTAATGTTATTGGAACTGGAATGGTAAGGCGCCTGAAAAGCATTATCATTGCTAACATGCATCATTGAACTAGATGAAAGATAGTCGTTAGCATAACCCTGCTCACTCTGCTCCTGTTTTGTATTATGTGAAGGGTTTTCTGTTTTCAGTTCATTGTACTGCATGGTATCGGATCCACTGTAGGCCTGTTGATGCTCCCCACTGCTTGTTGCAGCACTGTTGTAGGAGATTTCATAGACAGCTACATTTGTTGGAGTTTCGGTTTGCATGATATGGTTATATTGCCAGTGTCCAGTTTTGGTGACAGCATCGACGTAGGGTGCACCTTCGGCGGGCAAATATTTGTGTGCTGGTGCATAATATCGGTATCCATGTTTGTGATTGTGTTGCAGCTGCTGTTCGTAATGTTGTTGTGGTGGTGGATTTCGACTTCCTGATGATTGTATGACATGCACCACAGCATTGGTCTGTCCGCTTAATATGACCAAGACGAGTAATATACCCTAGGAATTAAATAGCATTGCGTAGTATTTTGCTTAAACTATTGTACGTACTTACTTTATAGATCATCTGGAAGTATCCTGTGTGTATATGTGTATAATTGTATGACGAGTTGATGTTAACACTGCTAGACAACAGCATTTAATGCGAGCCACAACAGCCCCATTAATAGTTTTTATAAGATGTGCGTGTCTACATACATATATATGTATGTACATACATATGTAGATTCATCATCGGCAGCGCCTCGGCCACCATGATCTGTGACAAAGCTTAATTTAGTACTTGCATGTACACACATACATATGCATGTATGTGCGTGTGAAATATCGTTAGCTCTAATAACACCTAAGAAATAAAGCAAAAAATATCGTAGCGCTTCAAATAAAAATAAAGAAAAAACATACACAACAAAACAATCTCATACATATGTATGTACATATGTAATTTCAATTAGTCACAACATGTTTATAACAAATGCGAAACAATCGTACGAATAATGGTTTTAAATAATGTTTTAAGACAGCACGTTGCTATCAACAAGCAAGAAGTTTGCACTATCTTTATAAACAGAGACTACTTATTCTGTTTGCAGCTGTTTAGCGCCATTTATTTTTACTTTATGCAAGTTAATAATAAGTGTTTTAGAGATTTTCTTTTCGCTCGAGTTCAATACGTGTTGGCTTTTTTTTTGTGGGCAGCACTTTTACTTTTGTAAATTTTTTATTTGTTATGCTTATTTTTATTTTAACTTTAAAGTCGACCAGTTTTTTTTTTAGGCACGTGGGTGCGCAAAAAAAACAAATTGATTATAAAACTCTGTGCTCCGGAAATCGAATCCGAATAAAATAATTCGGATTCGTTTAGAAACCACATGTTAGGTTTCAATTTCATCAAAATTAATTTGTATTAATAATTTATGTTTTTTGAATCCGACTTCTTTGTTGAACGTGAAATCGAATCGAGTTAGCCAAATAGGTTCAAAAATGCACGTACAGTCCCTTGCCATATAAATAGATCTACATATGCTGCAAATTTACTTTTCTGATATGCTTCTTGCATTATTATTATTATAAATTTTTATTTTTTATGATAAAGTTTTGAAAACCGAGCTGTTCACCCAAATGAAAAGATGGCGTACGTTAGTGTCGGGCGCGGACGACTTTGGGATACCCTGTACCACAACATTGCAAAAAGATATTTATTTGTCAAATTTGGGTATGATATTTTCATAAACAAGCGAAAAACAGACGAATATGGGGGCTATATGATATAACGAACAAAAATATATATCGAAAAAATTAAAAAAAACTTGTCTCCCGTAGGATAATAAGAGATCTTATCCGAAAATTTATTGGCTCCAGCTCTTACCATCTCTGAGATCTAGGCGTTCATACAGACGGACATGGGTATATCGGCTTCTCTAGTCACCCTGATCATACTTTGGGTAACTATGGGGGTCTTCGACGTCTCCTTCTGTATGTTACATACATTTTCGGCTTGCAAAAATTAATATACCCTTGGTACCATAAGGTTCAGGGAATAAAAATGTGGTACAGTCGAGGCGGTGCCCGGCAGTGGAATACCCTGTTCCTTTTGTCATGAAAAATTTTTTCCTGCATATTCCTTGCAAGAATTCCAATTGGAATTTATTTTTTTTTTGGTGAAATTCGATATTTATACATATAAGTTCCGTAAATTTTTACCGATTTTGATGAAACTTAAAGTTTCGTCAAAGAAGTTATTTAAAGTATATGGGGTAAGTTTCAAATTGGTATGAAGAAGGGTGTGGGAGAAAACACGGTAAATCGATTGCGGCGTTGGGGGGTCCGCATTCATTATAACCTCAAATATCCCAAGATCCTGACGTGATGAGCCAATTATGGCCCGGATTCGGATTCTACGCAGCAAATTACTTCGGAAATGACCCTTAGCTTTACAATTCCACACGAAATGTCAAAACTTCATATAAAAAAAATATATCCCAAAAAAGGGAAATTTTTTTTTATATGAAGTTTTGACATTTCATGCGGAATTTTTGCATGCTGCGTATGGGCCTTAACTTGTTAAACTTAATTGCTTATTTGCTAAATTTTCAGGCATGTTCTAGATTTCGATTCCGACAAAAACTGTCGGAATCGAAATGAAAGATGTTCTAGCTTTCGATTCCGACAAGAGTCGACTCGTTTTGAAAAGTTTGGCTCTCAGCTGTCGAAATGAAAAGTATTTTGCTTTGTTTAGTTAAATAAACGCATTAATGTCACAAAAATGAATTTTGTATTATTTTTTAATGCTTTAAGAAAATTTTGATGTGCTCACTTGAACGAATCAAGGTTAATTTTCATTATATATTTTTATTACAAAAAATGTCTATGTCATGCAAAACCAAAACGAGTGGAATGAAAGTAAGGTGTTCTGGACTTAAGAACTTCGAAAAGTTTTGTGTTGTCGTGTTGCACAAGTAAATTCGAAGATAATTTTATTAATGGATGGCTTAAAATATGTATATAAAATGAATTGTACAAAATTGGTAAATAAATTAAAAATATTTGTCTCTCAGAAAGATGTTGGCAGAAAGAAAAAATGGATGTTCGAAAATTTGTGGCAACTCTACAAGTGAACTTATCGATAGGTGGCCAGTTGGTCAGCTGGCAATTTGCTAGCAATTTGGCGCACTTTTAAAACAAACACTACTGAGCCGCTTTCATTGTAGTTATTTGTAATAATAAATTTTTAAAGTGGCAAAAAATGCAGTGCCAAGCGGTAGAGTAA
The DNA here is from genome assembly GCA_018150985.1 of Chymomyza costata. Classification (NCBI taxonomy): domain Eukaryota; kingdom Metazoa; phylum Arthropoda; class Insecta; order Diptera; family Drosophilidae; genus Chymomyza; species Chymomyza costata. Next base: position 386,868 of record JAECWU010000269.1, read on the forward strand.
AATGCGTGAGCATTTTTTTGCACACCAACACAATGCAAATGTTGGTAAATGACTTTGAAGCAGAGCCCGCAAATAACAGTTGACCGTTTTTCGTTGTCCAAAAATAACTCTTATTTGCTGACTCTTTGAGCAACGTGTCAGAGATCAACCGTTTACATTGCTCTTTTAATAAATCGGTCTGCGCTCAACCATGGTAGAATAAACAAGGTATGCTATTCCCGAAAAAATTTCGCAACTCAAACCTTATTTTAGTTTCGTTGATATTTTCACGAGAAAGGTTGTTTCCGCGCATAGTTTTTCAGCATTTACCGTAATTTTGTGCAGCGGTAAAAAATAAGCCACTCTAGTTGCAACCAGCAGCACAAAAAAAAAATTTTTAATATGCTTGCCTACGCACAACAACAGCAATGGGGGTGGTTTCGCTCTCTCACTTTTTCGCTCAGACTAAAAATAAGGTTTCAGTGCAGTGAATAGCATACCTTGTTTATTCTACCATGCGCTCAACCAATAACCAATTTTTTTGTTTCACGTTTGCTCTGGTTATTCGCCAACCGTTTTGTCGCGAGCGAAAAAATAAAGGTCTTTTGCGTTTGTATGCGTGTATGTGAGTGAGGCGTCTGTTTGGGCCCATGGTAGAATAAACAAGGTATGCTATTCACTGCACTGAAACCTTATTTTTAGTTTGAGCGAAAAAGTGAGAGAGCGAAACCACCCCCATGGCTGCTGTTGCGCGTAGGCAAGCATATTAAAAAATTTTTTTTTGTGCTGCTGGTTGCAACTAGAGTGGCTTATTTTTTACCGCTGCACAAAATTACGGTAAATGCTGAAAAACTATGCGCGGAAACAACCTTTCTCGTGAGAAATATCAACGAAACTAAAATAAGGTTTGAGTTGCGAAATTTTTCGGGAATAGCACATGGTAGAATAAACAAGGTATGCTATTCCCGAAAAATTTTCGCAACTCAAGCCTTATTTTACTTTCGTTGATATTTTACACGAGAAAGGTTGTTTCCGCGCATAGTTTTTCAGCATTTACCGTAATTTTGTGCAGCGGTAAAAAATAAGCCACTCTAGTTGCAACCATCAGCACAAAAAAAATTTTTTAAATATGCTTGCCTACGCACAACAACAGCAATGGGGGTGGTTTCGCTCTCTCACTTTTTCGCTCAGACTAAAAATAAGGTTTCAGTGCAGTGAATAGCATACCTTGTTTATTCTACCATGGAATAGCATACCTTGTTTATTCTACCATGGGCTCAACTGAAAACCGAAATAAAGAGAAGCGAAGTGTTATGCTCAGAGAGAGAGCGAGCGTGCATGGTTTTTTCGGTTATGTTAGCGTGTAGACCGCAAAGGAAAAAACGGTCAACTGTTATTTGCGAGCTCTGCTTTGAAGTCATCTACTTGCATCAAAATGTTATAATTAACCGCATGAAATAAATAATTGTAAAATGCTTATGGGAAAAACTAACATAACAGGACAAAGAAGGATATAGCAGAAAAGTAACTAAAGGCGACTCTGAAGCTGCTGCTCAAAGTAGTTTGTTGAATAAAATAAAATAAATAACTTGTAAATTTGGCGAAAATTTGTGTGTTATTCTTATAAAATTAAAATGCGAACTACAAGCAACTTAATTTTTACTACGTTTCCGTTTTCAAAAGACGGCTGCTGTATGATGTCGCTGCCATTTAAATTTTGCGCCACATAAACAAACATAAACAACACAGCTGTTTCTGGCCTGAATGAAAACGATTCGAAGTCGTTATGACTTTTCAAAACGAGTCGAAATCTAGAACAGGCCTGTTTATTTTTTTGATTATACTTAAGTTCAATTTTTTTTTGATTTTGTGCAACAACAATTAACCTTATACTGTAAAAAAATCCCCTAAAGGCCTATACGCAGCACGCAAAAAAATGAAAAACTTCATATAAAAAAATAGTCGCGAAAAATTCCGGTCAAAAATTTTTGACAATGGGACGCAGATAAAAAAACAAAACAGTGTTGTCTAAAAATGCTTAACGTTAGATGGCGCCACTACTTCACTAGGTGTGGTAACACTAACAACATCTGTTTGGTTTTTGCCGCTTTGGCGCGAATTAATATACGTACATACATATGTATATGCCCTATATATTGTTCGAAATGGCAGGTAGGAGTAAATAGTGTGAATTATTTAAACGAGAAGAGAGAATAGCGCTTAGAAAAGCAGTACAAGATTATCAAGTGTTATGGGATTTAACAAACAAAATGCACTTTAATGTACTGGTGATGAAAAGTGCGTAGGAGGAAATCGCCAAAATGTTAAATTAAATGTAGGCAGCCATATGTGCATTGTTCATACTATGTAATGTTAACAATACTTCTTGATTCGAATCCATGCTTGTTTTATTTAATTCTTTGTCTTATTTCGTGCGCTTAATTTTTGTAAACATAAAGCAGCTGATTATAATGTGAGTGTGCCCACATTAACCCAAAGTATCGGAAACAATATCGATTAATACCACAAAAAAAAACGATAATTCGGTAAAAAATAGCACTTTGACTTACTATGCACACACTGGTGGCTCCATCTGAAATATTATAAAATAGTTTCCATATGGAATTTTTCGAACTGCGTAGACCCCTTAACGCGCAAAGAGACGCGGCAAAAATTTTTTTTTTTGTTAGTGCTTTCCTTGCAGGTCTAACGCGAATGATCTTTCGACGTGGGATGCAGCAGTGAGTGAGTGCAACCAAAACCAAAAAAAAAAATATACATATACAGTGCACGCTCGATAACGTGAATACCCCAAAACGTGAACAAAAATTTTTTTGTGCATTGACTACTCCAAACGTGAACGAGGCAAGAAAGCTCTATAACATGAACAATAAAAGTTTCAATGTTTGCATGTAATTTTCATTGATCTCAAATAATTCTGATATGGGGGATTCCCCTAATAGTGGCAATTTTGGCCAACGTTGTCTTAGTTTATATCTATGCAGAATAGAAATGAGTTGTAAAAACCCATGTGATTGACATTGAAAGAAAAAGCTGAAATTCTCGGTTTTTTACAAAAAGGATCGAGTGTGACCTGCTTAGCGAAAAAATACAATGTTGCTAAATCAACAATTTGTGGCATTAAAAAAAAAGAAAAAAATATTTTAAAAAGCGTAAACGACACATTTGCCGGGGCTGGAAAAAGAAAAACTTTGCGTACTTCAGAGCTGCACAATATGGGGAAAGCTCCTTATCGTTGGTTTATTCGTATGGGAAGTAAGAATTGGCCAGTACGTGTTTTGAAAATGCTGAAGGAAAAAGCAAAAACACTGCGTTCAAAGTTAAAGGAACGCGAAGGTGATTTCCACGCTAGGGATGGATAGCTTCAAGGATTTAAAAAAAGATACGGAGCGACTTCTTCAAATATCAGGCGAAAAACTTTCTTCGCAGCCTCAGCTAGTGGAACCGTTTAAAGAAATACTTAAAGCTAAAATGGCTAAATTTGAGTTGTGCAACGATTAGCTTTGTAATGCTGATGAGTCCGGCTTATTCTGGAAACTTCTGCCGGAAAAAATGGAGGAGGAGGACGAATCTAACGACGTATCCAACGACGATGACTGCATCTCGGAGGCACGGGAGAAAACTAAACCAAGTGAAGCAATTTAGATTTTCAACAAAGCGGTACAGTGGGCTAGCCATGAAGACGTCGAACAAAATGATATGAATGTACTGAAATGACTAAGGGAGAAAAACAGAAGACACAGAAAAAGATGAATGATTTTTTTAAGTAAAAAAATAAAAAAAAATTTTAAATCAATATATAAATACGAATACAAAACAACAATTAAATGTGAAAATAAACCTGTGAATTAACTTGATACTTGTTTGGCATTCGATAGCGTGAACACTTTTGTTAACGTGAACTCCCTTGGTTTTAATTAGTTCACGTTACCGAGCGTGCACTGTATATAATTTCTTTCCATTTTTTTTTGTTGTTTGCCTATATGCATGGCACATTAGTTTAATTGTTGTTGGCCATTTAATTTTCTTTTTTTCTAATTAAGTTTTTTTGAAACCATTTTTTTTTCTCTCTATCATGTCTGTTTATTTTATTCTTTAATGTTCTTTAATGTTTTAATCTTTAATGTTAATAAATAATTTATGTCTGCTTAAATAATTTTTTTATTGGTTTCCGAGACCAGCAGTAAGCGGTAGAGTCGTAGGTGTTTTGTTTTTAGGGATCATTTATAATTGTTGGATAAAGATGATCAAGGCAGGGTGGGCATTCTTACACTTTTAATCTGAACGCTGCAAGATGCTTTTTTTATTTCTGTCCATATTTTCTGTCTGTTTGTCTGTCCGCACGCGAATAAATTGTTTATTATTATGTAAAATGAGCAAGTAGCACTGCAAAATTTTCTATTCTTTTAACCCATCCCCAAAGGCTGCCGCCCATAGCCGGTGCTCCAGCGCGTGCTTTGCTTTGTAGCTACAAATCCATCATCTCATCAAGGTAGACGTAAAATGCTATAAGCTTCCAAGCACTGTGTCAAATTTGATCAAAATCGGTTGACTATATCATATAGCTCTCATAGGACCAATCGGCCAAAAAATTTTTTTAAAATAACATTCGATGTATTTCGTTTATTTATGAAGGTATCATAACCAAAGTTGGAGGATGGAGCCGTTCGCAAAATTTCTGATCGCCACTCACTTGGGAGTGGCCAGAAATGATTCTTTTGTTGAACGGTTCAAGCAGCTCACAAACTTCCGACTCTGGTGTCAAGTATCCTCTGGGTAGCCCCTGAACAACCGTTTTGGGGAGCTAGCTAATTGTGAGAAGGCGAATCATGGCTTCCTTGCCGAAAAACAGGTTCTGCAGCGGGCCAATAACCCACTCAGGTAAGAAAACAACATATTACAGAAACATTGCCGATGCCCTATGTTCAATTTGAATGTTTTTGCTTAAGTTATTGTTATTATTTATTTATTACCAGTAACTTCCAGCAAAATAAAGGATATATATATATATAACCAAAGTTGGCATTCAGCAGTTTTTTAGAGTACCCAAGCACTAAACCAAATCGTAACCGAATTTCTCGCTCGGTAGATTTTATAGGTCCCAAGTACTGTTCCAAATTCGATCAAAACCGGTTGACTATATCATATAGCTCCCATAGAACCTATCAGCCAAAAAAAATATTGTTTACAAAATTCGTTGTGTTTTGTCACATTCAAAAGTTTTTTATAGTTCCTAAGCATTGTACCAATTTTGATCAAAATCGGTTGACTTTATCACATAGGCCCAATAGGACCGACCGGTCAAAAAAATGTGTTTAGTGCAAAATTCGTTTTGTTTTGTGTGTTTATAAAGATATCGTAACAAAACTTGGCAAATAAATATCTTTTAGAGTTCTGAAGCAATATACCGGATTTGATTGCAAAGTGGTGGTACGGGGTTTCCCAAAGTCGTCCGCGCCCGACTTTACGTACGCCATCTCTATAGCATTGTTTACACAAAATAGCGTAAGAAATAAACGTTGACGAAAATTCATGCTTTTTATGTTTTATTTTGCGCTTTTAAAAATTTGCTATTTGTAAACAAAAAACAGCTGATTATTGATAATAATTTTGATACATTGCATATTTTGTTACTAAGCTTTAGTAACTAAAGACACAGTTCGTTTCGTGACCAAATTAAGTCGCAGTTTTTGCTAAATGGCTTTTTCGTTTCTGCATCTGGCCCTTAATTTTAAATAACAAAAAATAGAGAAAGATAGACTGGTGCATACTCTACACAAAAAAACTCGCATCATAAAATAAAAACACAGTTCAAATGACCGTGTAGACGACGGCGCTCGAGATTTTCTTCCATCTGAATCTGATCCAAAGATTCCATACTGATACAATTTTAACGGTCAGCTGTTTTTATCTCGTTTGTTTCACACCATGCAATACGGTAGCACTGATGCAGCGAAAGATATATATGGCAACTCTGACTTATATTTAATTTCTGCTGACGTTGCCACTTTTGACGTTGACAGCTCAATTCGCAGCTGCTATTGTATGTATGTATGTATGTGAGGGCATGTGTGCATAGGGTACGGCGCTTTGAACTTGCGTTGGTTCGGGGCTATTTTGATGGTTGTTCATTTAATTGGTTAGTTACTTGGTCCTGACAGTAATGTTTAGCAAAACACTTGCTATGTTACTCGGAAGCTGTTTACTGCTACTGGTTTTCAGTGGCTCTGCACAGGCCTGGCATTCAGAAGACCTAGGAATTTTCGACTTGGTCGAAGAGATCAACAAAAATTTTTACGAGTTTATGGGCATTAATCAAACCGCCACAAATAACGAAATAAAACGTGCCTTTCGGACGCTTTCGATAATCTTGCATCCCGATAAGAATCCCTCCGAGGACGCCAACATTCAGTTTCGCAATCTAGTTTCAATCTACGAGGTGCTTAAAGATGCTTCCAAACGCGAGAAATACGACAAGGTCTTGCGCGATGGACTTCCCAACTGGAAATCAGCTTTATACTATTACCGTCGCATGCGGAAGATTGGACTATATGAAGGCGCTTTTATATTGTTCCTCATTACAACCGTGGGACAGTATTTGTTTGCTTGGGCCGCATATTTGGAAAAAAAATACACAGCAGAACAGGTTTTTGGCACTAAGTTAAAAAAGCTGCAAAAGAAGAACAAAAACATCGATATGGTCGTGATACTTAGTGAAATTCCTTTTCCTTCGCTGCTCAATACGCTGCCTTTTCAAATACCGTTGGCTATATGGAGTTTGCCTAAGACAATTAAAAGTGGTTTTAGCAAGGCAAATGAGTTGAAGGAACTGGCGCTAGAAAAACGCAGACAGTGAGTTTAACTTTCAATGTTGAGAGTCTTTATAACATTTGCTGCATTTTCTATATTAGGGAACTGGAGGCTGCAAAACGTCAGGAAGAACAAGAACGCGAAATAGAGGAGCAAGCACGTCTGCGCAAGGAGCACAAAGAAAATTTACGTAAACGAAAGCAAAATACCAAGGCTCCTGAGAAAACAGAAGAAGAGCTGCGTGGCTATGCCCAAATACAAGCGCGGGAGCTTACTGAAGATGATGCTGTGCGTCCAGTTTCACAAAAGGTAATTCAATAGCTACATCAAGCTCATTTATCCCACTGAACATTTGCTTTATTTGGCAGAGCACCGTCACAGGCGGTTTTTGGACCGATGAAGATCTCACCGAGCTTATACGCCTGGTCAAAAAGTATCCAGGCGGCGCAGGCAGCCGTTGGAACACCATAGCCGAGTCCATGAACCGCACTGTGCAAGAGGTCACTTTTATGGCTGCCAAAATGAAAGAAAATGGATATCGCATACCTGGTCAAACAGACAGCGTAGCTAAGCATATATTACAGGAGTCGCAGCAGGCTGTGCGCAAGGAAAAGGTGAAAAAAGGTGCAAACAATGAAAAGAATATGCTCATACATGAAACCAACTGGACGCAGGAGCAACAGCGTGCTTTGGAGGCGGCAATCGTCAAATATCGGCAAAATGTTAGCGGCGGTGATCGCTGGCAAAAGATAGCCAATAGTGTCCACGAAAAGACCAAAGAGGAGTGCTTGATACGTTATAAGTACCTGTGCCAGCTGGTCAAGTCTCAAAAGAAAGCTGAAGAAGAGGCCGGTCCGCCTGTCGAATCGGTCGAATCATTTCCTAACCAGAATGGCGATCAACCCTCCATTGTCAGCTTGGGTACAGAGCTTGAAGAAGAAGCGCACACGACAAAAAAGCTAAGTAAACGCGAAAAACGACGCCGCAAACGCGACCTATCGAGCGACGAGGACTCTGAAGATGCATATCAATATGAAATATGTTAGTTACCATCTGTAAGATTCCAACTACTTTACTAATATAGAGCTCCTAGGAATCCAATTTTTGTATAGTTTATTTTTACTTTTCACATTTCTGGTGGTGTTTTCATTGCTATGGCTTACAACTAGACAGTAACGGCGTTTTTGTATTTACAAAAAATTTGATGTAAATTAAATCTGTATGTACTTACTATTCCGCCCCCAGTTGTCGGCAACTTTTTAATATTTTACTGCCAGACTTTCTAAGTAGAAAGGTAAATATCGGCAAGACGTACATTTACCTAGAGCCTTAAAAAATAAATTATTTCTAAAAGTTTTTGTTAAAACATTGGTAGTTTGGAAACCCCGGCACATGGAGCTGTCTCAAGTTATCATATTACACAAACGTTTAAAACTCTCAAGTAGACTCGTAGGGTGGTTGCCTTTGTTGATACCATTGCAGCTGTTATGCCCACCTCTTTGGATACAGACATGACTGCATAATCTGGAGTGAATTTGAACGGCCATTTGCTTTGGTATGTCCTAGCATTCCCACTCGGGTGAAGATTGTGAAAATCACGGAAAGTACAAGATATATTTTAGTCGGGATTTCCAGAAATTAATCAAAATGGGAAGACGGAGGCTGACGTTGCAGTGTTTTTTTTTTATCTTTGTTTGCTGTTCTTTTCCTTTTCTACTTTTCTTTCTTCTACTTTCCTGAAGCTGTAATGAAAAAAAATCGGTCTACTAATATGTTTTACTAAAAAATGCGTATTTTCCCAAAATAACATGTAATAAAAGACCTAAAATCTATCCTTAAGAAGAAAAGATTCTTAAAAAGGTAATTTCTGACAATTTTTTTATGAACATTTTTTTTCGCAATAAAGAAGGTTTCAAACATATTTTAAGGCTCAACAATATTTATCTCCGCTAAGGACATTTTTCACCTGATTAATTTTAACAGAAATTGGAGATGTGTTTACTGAAAACCCAATTTATTCATTACATATTTTAATTAGTCTACAAATTTTGTTCCTTACAGGAAAGTGTGTCATGTCAGAATATATATTTTAGCAAGTTAAAAATATAATTCAAATAAAAAAATTATATTACAATGTAACTTTATTTAACATGCTGACTTAATTGCAGTGTATGCAATATTATGACATTGCCGACTTAGCGTATCTGAGCGCCAGCTATTAGTCATTGCACTAGTATCCTAATTAATGAAAAATGGAGTGACCAATGCATTTTAAAATTATACGAAAGAATATAGAACTACACTATACTAGCACTAGTTCTATATTCCTTGATTATACGAAAGTAAGCATAAGCCCAACATTGTTATTATAAGTAAACACGATATGCTTACTATACACTCCTAGCGTAAATATACACACATTTAAGCTTAATGTGATGAGCGATCTCGCGTTAACAATCATAAAAACAATAATATGGTAAGCAATTTCTTTAATTTCTGCCCTTTACAAGCAACTTTTACGGCCAAAAATTTGCTCAGCTTTTGTTTTCTTTTTTTATTTTGAAAATTTTTGTCTTATTCCTCAATTTATTAGTTTTACCTCACTCACATGCATTCAATCATTGTTAAAATCTTGTTCAATCAAAATAAAGAATTAACAAACCTATTTTTCTAATTAACCGAATGTTTACTGCATTTCCGTCTTCTCGACGTCAGAAGCCCCTATAGAGTCCTTACTGATGTCTAAAAATGATGCCTGGGACATTTCAGTGTCGTCCTCCTCCTCCTCTATTTCCATCTCAAAAATTGTCATCTTGCGCTTGCGATCAGATAGCACAGTGGCTACTTTGCGGCTGCCTGACACTGCCACCATTTCGCACACGCCATCAAGGCCTTTGAAGGTGGCTCCGTCTACAACATCATGCATGCTGTGCGATACCGTCGCGTCCGGCAATTTGACTAAAAGTTCCAGCTGATGTTGCGTGCTATGACTACGCGCCGCACTCAGCGAGAACTGCACAAAGTAACTATGCGGTCGCACGCCTACCGTATGAACTGTTGTTTGGGCTAGCATAGACAAAGACGACTCATTGTAGAACTGCAGATCTACGAAGCGAAGATTATAGTAGTCATGGTGCAATCTTGAAGTATAAGGACCAGGCAATAAATGTATGCGTGTGCAGCGGAGCATGTCCTCTCCCCGATTAAACTCTAATATCATGGCTTCCTGCCAGCCCGTAGTCACAGCCAGCATATCACATTTAGTCGCCTCATGCACAAAGTAAGTGCAGTGCACAAAATCATCAGCCTCATCTGGGAAATGCGGAAGCTCGCCGCACAGCACAGTAGAACTTAACTTAAAGCTTGCGCTAATACTCTCAGTGGGCTTGTGAAAGACGGCATCAATGGCATTGAACATTTTGTCGCGCTGTTGTATAAGGGATAATTTCTTGTCGTGCGGTACAAAATGAGTGCATTCGCGTAGGCACTCGTTTTCGGCATGTATTTGGTCCCACAAATGGTTCGAATCCAATTCCTGTGGCTGTGTGAGGTCAGTGTTTTCGAAATATTGACCAACGCGTTCCAAGTTAAATTTGCTACGTGGTAACATAACTTGCGAGGCTGCGGAGTTATCCTCATTATCATCCTCTAATCCGCTGGGTCCTAAAATTATATATTTAAAAAGCAACATAAAAATGTGTCGGTAATTATATTAGGCTTTAAAACATTAATAAAAGTCTGACTAATACATAATTACTTTTGTACAATAAATGAAATTTATTATACCCTGTACTAAAAGGTATAAAGGGTATAATAAGTTTGTGCAAATGTATGTAACGGGCAGAAGAAGGCGTGGTAGACCCCATAAAGTATATATATTCTGGATCAGTATCAACAGCTGAGTCGATATAGCCATGTCTGTTTGTCCATCTGTTCGTATGAGCAAAATGATCTCAGAGACTGTAAGAGCTATGGAGTTGAAATTTTACCAAAGATGTGCATAATAGTGAGGTAGATCAAGTTTTTAGATTTATTCCGATATCTTTTCCCGCTGCCTCGTATTAGAATTTCGCGTCTACACAAACACTATAAAAGATATCGGATTCACATTTATTATGATTATATGAAATGACTAAGAATAGTATGCCGCAAAAACTTTAAAAAATATAAATAAATCCAGGTATATTGAAGTATTTATTATTTTATTAACATTAAATTGCAAACACTATTGACAAGAACTAATTGCTAATGCTTTGAAGTTTAAAGAATAAATACCTAACAATAAATCATTCGCACAGCGCCAATTGGCTTCAGCGCCTAATTGTAGAAGCCAGCCTACAAGAGTGGCTAATACTACGCAAAGATCGTATCTCAGAGAAGATTTAGATAGTAGGCATATAAAGCCGGAGAGGGATATTATGCGTAGACGGCGGAGCAGCCAACACTTAGAAGTTCGTCGACAAGAGCAAGCTATGAACGCAGCGCAGAGAAGACATAGAGTTTAGGATGGCAGAGCAGGAAAACTATGCAAGGAACAATATGCATAGAAGACAGATCAGAGAAAACTTTGAGTTTAGCATTGCAGAGCAGGAGAGTGATACATTTCGTAGATCGCAGAGCAGATACGTTGAAGATGTTAAGCAAGAAGAGGAAGTAAGGAACACAGGCTAGGGCTGACCCAACGCGTAATTTAATTGAGCAGGCAAGAGCTACAACTAATAGGAGAATTGCAAGAATACAAGATATCGTCATGAATCGACGTATTTGTTCTGTGGGGTCATGCCTCCATCCGCCTGTTGCGAAGATTTCCACAAACTAATTATACCTTCGTTACAGGTTATATAAGTAAAAAACTAAAATGGGTTTACAGACAATATTTTATGCTCCTCTTACGGTCTTAACGGTACTGCCGCTCTGGGAAAACGGCCACGATTAATTATTGTGTCGCACTAATCATTTTGGAATGAAGGATTCCTTTCTAAAAAGTTTAAACTGTTGAAGATTGATTTGCTTTGACAAGGCTGGCAATCATATGTTTCAAAGCTTAATAGTTTTAAAATGGTCTTTTTGTGACTTACCTTCGCTGGAAATTTCTGGCTCCATGGCACAGAAAAAGTCAGCAAGTGCCAAATGCTCTTCGTCACTGAATACCATGTCATCAGGTATTTCTTGATGTGATAGACGTAGGATGGTAAATATTACCCAGGAGTGAAATAATTTCATATTAAATACAAGTTCATCAATTGTGCGCTGCAATTCATGAACCTTAAGCAAAAATGCACCACAAGCACGCATGGCTTCAGTAGCCACTTCCGGCGATATCAGGGACTACAAAAAATGTGTAAATTTCGGCATATATCGGTTTAGATGAGCATTACCTCGAAAAAGTGCGAAATGCGCCCAAAGCCGGCAATTGTATTCAGAAAATAAAACATATTAACTGCGGCACCAAAAAGTTGCTTAAAAACCAAACTTTGCAGATTATTTAAGCTTAGGTCCACGGAATTAGCTATCTTTTTGAAGCCCTTTTCTGTTAGCGTTCTGTAAGTGAGAGCACATGAGCCCTGTGTATTAAATTTAGATATAAAACTCACTCGAACAGAAATTCCTCGACCTCAAGTGTCGCAAAGCCAAAGACAAGCAGTTCTAGAAAGTGTGCCGATATCATGCCATATGCCTGTGAATTGGCATATTTAGTCAGTTTATTATCCATTTCCAGTTGTACGGTTTCCCAGGCCTCCATCAGGCACTGCTGTGTGTCGTTTATGTAACTGACAAGTGAAATATTTGACAAAACGACAAGTGTGTTATGTAACGTTAATGATTTCAAGAAAACCAAATTCTACATATGTAAAAGATTATGCAAACTTACAATGTGGTGAGATAGGAACCATTAAATTTACCCAAAGACTACACTGATATTGTTTTACAATTATACTCACTTTTTGGTCTCTAATATGTGGGCGCAATGTGCGGCTAACTCCAGCATTGGCAGCATGCACTCTTGCAACACCTCGTTATGAAAATGCAACAACTTTAACTGCCTTCCATCACGCAGCAAGGCATAAATTGCGTTAAAGTCGCCATTCATTCGTACATCGTATACTTCGCACTCCATAGGATTAACTACATGTTGAGTTAAATCGATGCTGCCTGCCTGTAGTGCTCCTAGCAGCAACAAATGTACCTTGCCGCTGCTCATAATGACTACCAGAAAACAGGGCGAGCCTTTTGGAAATGATTTCTGATCTAGCGTTTTGAGGCACGGATCTATATTCGTCAAGGGTAGGAGTTTGGGCAAAAAGCATTTGTGCTTGTCCTTTTCACTACACGTATAGCTGTGCAAGTTTTCATTGCAATTAATGGCCTTGCTAAAGTACACCTTTTTGATGTCGTCCTCGTATATTAGCCCAGATATGATTGTTTCACTTTCGGCATCAAGCAGCGCCACTTTGCCGTTGCTGTAGCCAACGGCAAGCAGCGTTTCATCCATTTGCCAGCTAAGAGATCTAACTCGCACATCCTCGCCAGGCGTGGGAAAGGTAACTATTTTTTGCCAGTTCAAACGTTGAATAACTACCTCACCTACAAATGTTTTTTAAATTATACTAGATTTTCGACGCGCAAAGCAATCAATGCTTACCTTTTTCTGTGCCATAGGCGATGAGATCCATTTTGTTATTCCACTCCATGCGCTCTACTATACAACTCATATTGCGTACCCCGAGCAGTTTCATGGAGTTGCACTGTGCCATGATTGGACAAATTTTAACTTAAAAGAATATAAATAAAAAATAAATTTTAGCACCATCAAGAGCCGGCTCGCGGCAACGCAGGCAAAATAATCGATATTTTCGATAGGCGGAAAATTCAAGCCATAAAAGCAATCATATGTTCAAAAGTACATGTACATAAATTGCTTGAATAGATGAAGCTGCCAATAACATGTGTATTTAAATATATTGAACTGAATAATGTAGCGTTAAAATACTGTAAGGCCAAGGAGTATCAAGCTACATAGAGACGAAGACTTGAACAAAAAGTACTCGGTGGCGCAAAAAATTGTGACGTTTTCAGGGCTTACATTTGAGTTGCTTATGTGTGTGTGTGTGAAACGAATAGCCCTGCAGAAAAAAAATCAGTCCCGAACTGGTTCCGAACCACCCTGACGTGAAACTGTGTGTCCCAAACCTAGTATGATTGCATGCGGCTAACTAGTATGTTTAACATGGGCTTGTCATAGAAAGCAACCAGAATTTTAGGGTAGGATGTTCAACTGGTAGCAAACTGGTTCGCCTGCATATGGGACAAAACTAGTTGCTTCCGTACTGGAATATAATAATTAATTTGGGTATGCTCTCATTCTAGTATATACCCTGCAGTTCGGTCGTTCAAGCCTGAAAAATTCAGTCCTGAATTCAGGCATGAAAAGGAAGCGAATGCTCATGGCTTTGTAAGAGAAACAATGACAAATATAAAATTTCACTTTCTATCTCTTTCTTTTGACAGACAATTAAAGCAAAAAAGAATCAGCAAAGAGAAATAAGAAAAGTCAATTTTATTTTGTTATTTGACTTTACATTAGTATTGGTGTTTGCGTTTGTATGCGTAGCTATTTCTGACGTTTTCTTTATTACACAAAGAAAATTTGCTGTGAAAATTTTAATTTCTGGGTAAGTATTTATTAAATATTATTATTTAAAGTATTAATTTTCTTTATAAAATAATTTTAAAGGTATTGCCAATGTGGAGCAAAAGACAACTGCGTAAGTTTGGGCGTACTGGAAAATTAGAACTTTGAAAAATTTTGACGAATTTGTAAACAAGACAATAAAATTAATTGATGCCTTTGTCATGGGCGCCAACAGTGACGACGTGCAAAAGAAGGTTGCCTTGAAGGGATTTAAGCAATTTTATACCTCTTGATTTGGTAGGTCAAAAAATACAGGTGTTGTAATATATAATAAAAAGTTTTTGATTTTAGAATCATTACCAGTTACAGTGGACTCTGGCCCAGCGGATTCACAACTGCGTAATGCAATGAAGTGTTAAATTCAGTGACAAATGAATGCGTAGATTCATGGCTGGTATTGAAAATTCAGCCATGATTTCATGACTAATTCAGGCCTGAACCGAACTGAAGGGATATTATAGCCTTTTCACACTGAGCACATTTAAGCGGAACGCATGGGATTTTATGAAGATGTGAAATAGTGTGAATCGACTGACAACATCTACCATCTTGCTGCCATTTTGAAAGGCTGGCTGGTGGTGAAATAAGCTAATTATGAAAGTTTATGAACAATTTTATTTAAAATCAAAATATCAATCTTTTTATGAGTTCATTTTCAATATTAACTATTATTAAGGACGAGTTTTATGAATTTGTGTTGAAACCATTAATTATTTGGAAATAATAATGCGGACGACGAGCTGGTACTGACTCGCACATACGTATGTACACACAAATATACGTATACATACATATGTATATGCAGCTCAACGAGCTGTTTGTTTGTTTGTTGGTGTTATGCTAAAGTGTTTCGAGAGCATGGGACCTCACTAATGCCTGAAAGCCACTGGTTTTAAAATTTGATTAAATTCATAATTTAAGAAATGTATATGTAACTTATAAGCTATTTGTTCAATTAGATGGGTGCTATATTAAAATATAGTCACCAGCAGTAGAAGTTCTTGACAACCATATTTATTATGTTCGTTTTTTAACAAAATTAAACCTTGAGCTACACATTTTCGTATGTCAATCACCGTCGAATCAAAAAACAATATGCTGATTTTTTAATCAGCCACATTTTTCTTTGTTAATTAAAATGTAATAAATAAGAGTACAAAATAAATCTGTAAAATTGGTTTCTACTTTTTTCCCTCATCAAACTTGTAGCGCCGACTGGAATGCCTACTGGCTCATCCTTTCAGCCATTTGTTGCCGCACAATTTAAATTGTGTACCAGTTCCATAAACATATGAGAATTTGGCGTCTTGTTTGGAATTAAAAATGGCCAGTCTTTTTCGATGGGACGCAATAAAATAGGAACATTTCCACAAGATGTTGGAATGATGTTGAAATTTACGGAACGGGTAATTCATACGCAACATCTTCGACAAAAGATGTTAGATGTTAAATGTGCCCCAGTGTGAATAGGCTATAACCCAAATATTGAAATATTTAATATTGTTGCATTAAAATATTAGTTTATTTTATCTAATTTGTAAACGTTTTTTTCACTTTTAAGTAACCGATTATCAAACATTTACATTATGAAAATTTACAGATCTTGTAATTATATACATGTGCTTAACTTAAATGTTCAGTATAAAGTAATGTTAGGAAACTACGTTTTTATTTATTTTTATAAAAATAAATGACAATTAATTTCTTGTATTTAAGAAACTAAAAAAAAAGGATAGTTATTAGTTACATGTACTTATCGAACTGAAAAAAAAAATAAAAACAATTATTTGTAATAAGTACATATTAAGCTGAAAATAAAAAAAAAACTATTTATTTGGTGTACATGTATACATACATAAAACTGAAAACAAAAAAACAACAGAATCACTCTCTGAGAGAACGTGAGCATTGAGCGGTACAAATTTTACAGAGAGCTCTCTTTACCGTTTTATCCTATACTGCGGCTGTTCTTTTTTTAACCATTCAAAAACTAGTTACGTTCAGAGTTGTTGAGGCCACTTATATGACACGGAATTCCTGCAGGGTAGAATGAAAGAAAATGTGTGTCGTCAGCTGTTTTTTTTGTTTTTGTCTTGCATAGTAATACGCAAACAACAGCAACTCAAATGTTAGCCCTGAAAACATCACAATTTTTGCAAGCGAGTACTTTTCAAAAGTATCTAGGGTTCCCCTCTATTAGTTTGATACTCCTTGTGTGAGGCGTATCGAAAATATCGCTTCTGCCGATAGGCGTATAACATAGACAATGAGATTGAATATTGTAAATTTGTATGAGTGCAGTGTACATATTTCGTTGCATATGTATTAAGATATATACAGCCATATATGTATGCAATAAACACAAATTAACACCACTGTGTGCCCATTCAAACAAAATGAGTATTTAAGTTATATATGAAATACATAAATACGTAATATATATTTTTCTTCATTATTGAAATTGAACAGTATAAAAGTAGACAATGTACTTTACATTTGATTTAAACATATTTTATAATTAAAAAAAAAAAATAAAACTAATTGTAATCGTTCTATTACTGAATGGATACTTAAAAAGGATGGTTAATGGATACTTAAGTATGTATGAATGTAATTGTAGGAGCAATTGTTCTGTTTATATGCATCATGGACTTGTGTTTTGTTTGTCACCATCTTTCGTATTATTTAGTTTAAGGACACACTTAACTTAAGAGTAGACATTAAGCAGTTTCGCCATTGCTGTTAGTCGATGATGCATCCGGCTTTAAATTTTCGTCATTGATACTGCCACTAACACTGGCAGGACTAGCCACAGCTCCATTTCCAGCACTATTGGGAGTGCTTAGAACGCCAGTGGCTCCACCACCCACAGTGCCACACGTACCACTGCTATTGGGTGAGCTACTGTTGCCATTACCAGTGTGCCAGGTGAGACGCTCCTCATAGAATTGTATGACAACTTGTGGGCATCTAACGTTGGCCACTTTGGCAGGCACTAAGTCGGCATGATCACTGCCTTTCCATTTCATAAGAAACATCAGTTGTCCTGATGAGTCAGTGGCTCCTAGTATTTTGGATGGCTCCAAGCCGCGATCAAAGCCTAAGAGTTTTTTTTGTTCATCACTTTCGTCTTCCATAAATGATTTGCGCTTGCTGCGTATTGAGTCCGGCGCAGACGATGTCGATAAACGTTTTTTGGCTTCCTTTTTATTGTTTTTTAGTGATTCTTCAAAGGCAGCTATCAAATCTGGGCAATCAAGATTTTCAACCGGCTCCCAAGTATTTTCACTGCGCGGATACCCTTTCCATTTTAGATAATATTCCGTGCGACCGTTGACAGTGCGTTTGTCTTCAACGCGTTCCACTGAGAATTCAGCCATTAGTGTTTACTGTAGCGTTTTTCGTATTTGTATTATATTTGCAAGATGGTTTTTGTTTACTGTATGTTTGTTTAAATGTAATTTGTTTGCACTAAGAAATGTGCAGAACACACGGCAAAAATCAGTTCGTAGTTGCGTGTTTGTATATGTGAGTAAGAATGGCTTGTGCAGGGTTGTTTCTATAGAAATTGTTATCGCCATGCATTTATCGAAACCGCATGTGCCTTAAAGTCGGAACATGGAATCAGCTGCTTACATATTGGCACATGTTTTACATGCATGGCAATTGGTGGTGCTTTGAAGTATTTTTTATTGTGTTAAAAATTAGTTAAACTTGCTAAGGCATAAAAAATAAAATATATATAAAATGGGCGAGTTTGTAAGTGAAATGCAGGAACGGCTTCTGCCGGAGTATGAAAAGCTGCTGCACTATCAAATCTATACGCCAGATCAAGTCAGGTACGCTGAAGAAAGTAGTATTAAATATTTTTAATAGTCAAAATTTAAAAACTTACTCTTATGTTTACAGAGAGTGCATACGGTCGCGTGAACGACTGCAACTTAAGACTACACAAAGCCATACCGCCATTAGCGACTATATCAATTATATTGTTTATGAAAAGCAAATGTATAAACTGATAGCGGAAAAAGAAAAGCTGTCTGGGCTTAAATTTACCGACTTAAAATCTTCAATAGCTACACGTATTATACGCCTTTATCGTACAGTTGTGGGTAAATTTTGGCATGATGAGCGTCTATGGAGTAGCTTTATTCGATTTAGTAAAAAATCAACGCCGCAAGAAGTGGCTGCCATTTATGAGAACATGTTATCGGTAGTTGATAGTTACAACTTTTATTGAAAATGTTTTACAAAATAACGATTTTCCTTTGCAGTTTCACGGTGATAAGCCGGAAGTTTGGGTCAACGCCGCTCTATGGCTCTATGAGTACAATCGCATGAACATTACGCGCGTCAGAGATTTACTATTACGTGGCTTGCAGCGTCACCCCACATCCGAAAGTCTGCACAAATGCTTTTTCGACATTCAGCTCAAGGAGGCGGCTTTGTCGGATAGTACACCTAGCCTCAGTGATAATACTGTCTCTGAACTGGATATTGCTATGGAATGCGTCAACGCCGTTTATAGCAACAGTCTGGCAAATATTACAGAAGTTGACTACTTCGTTAAGCTGTTAGAAAGTTGCGTTAAACATGGCGAATTCACTGCCAAGTTGCAGCGGCAAATTATCGATGACATGCAGGAAAAGTTCGCTCGCGAGCCAGCTCTATGGCATGCGTTGGCTCAGCGTGAATTGCAAGGCTATCATCTATCCGATTTGCAAAACCTGGAAAGAACACAGCGTGGGCAAACTCAGAGCAAGCCATCCAATAGCATAACAGGAGCCACTGCAGATGATGCCGCTCTAATTCCAAGCGATTCTGAAAATTACTCGGAAGACGATCAAGCAAATAAGCCCCGCTTAAAAACGTCCAGCGTGTGGCAGCCGCGCACACTTAAACAACGAATTGAACTATGTGTGGCTGTCTATAAGACAGCTGTACAGGTCTTGCAAACCCAAGAAATGTGGTGCCTTTATATTGATGCCATGTTGGCGCTAAACATGGACAACACTACGGCGCGATCACTGAAGCAATCATGCCTAATGACCGCTTTGCACGATGGCCATCACTCCAAGATAATGCACATAGAGCATTATGTCACATTACATGATATACTCTTTAGCAATCCAAATGGTGGCACCGTAGCTGTACGCGTTTTCAGCGAGGCACTCGAGCACGATCAATCATTGCGTATGCACGAACTGTTGCTGGCTACGCACATACTCAACGATAATGAGGCTAGCGTTTTTGAGTTATTCAATCAGGCACGCAAAACTCTAGGCGGCAGTGCAGTGCCCATATGGCAGCGGGTGATTGCCTTTTACAGAGCACGCTATGATGCGGCCAGCGAAAATCGTCTGGAGCAAATTTTTGCACAAGCTTGCGCAGAAAGTAGTCAAGAGTTCGTCCCACTACGCTGTGATTTTTTGAGCTATTGCTGGCATAATCATTCACCGGCAAAGGCGCGTGAGGAATATAAGAGGCTGGCAATACAGCCGCCCATATCGCTGCAGCTGCACCGTCAAATGGCCGATCTTGAGGCTGGCTTGGTAAGATATTTTTTTGACGATATATCATCCAAAGTATGAGCAGGGTAAATAGAGAAGTCGACATACCCATGTCCGTCTGTATGAACGCCTAAATCTCAGAGATGGTAAGAGAAATTTTCAGTTAAGATCCCGTATTATCCTACGAGAGACAAATTTATTTTATTTTTCGATATCGGGTTTATATATATATATATATATATATATATATAGCTCCCATAGGTGTGTTTCAGAGGGTCTCGAAACAAATTTAAAGCTTTAGATAGATAATTCATTTGTTTATGAAGATATCGTAACCGAATTTGGCACTCGGAAGTTTTTTATAGTTCCAAAGCACTGTACCAAATTTGATTAAAATCGGTTGACAATATCATATAGCTCCCGTAGGACCAATCGTCCAAATTTTTTATAAATTCGTTGTATTTCGTTTGTTTATGAAAGTATCATAACCAAATTTGTCATTCAGCAGTTTTTTAAAGCAACCAAGCACTGCAGCAAACATATAGACCCACAGGACCGATCGGCCAAAAAATAAATTTTCGTACAAAATTCGTTGTGTTTCGTTTGTTTATGAAGATATCGTAACCAAATGGCACTCGGAAGTTTTTTTATAGGGTCCAAGAACTGTACCAAATTTGATCAAAATCGGTTGACAATGTCATATAGCCTCCATAGGACCGATCGGTAAAAAAAAAGTGTTTTGGTTATAATTAGTTTGTTTATAAAGATATCGTATCAAATTGTGGTTTAACTATGTTTCCGTGCATCAACCTTTGAAACTTCCGCTGGGGTAGAGTCATAGCCCGAACCTTTGTTATTTTCGAGTGCCTTTATAGCTTCAATGATTTCCCTCTTTCTTGGTGCGTTGTTCTCATCGGTAGGAGGGAAACATTATTTAAACGCGTCGTCTCTACTCCTTCCCTTTGAATATTCAGAACACTGTAGAACTGCTCTTTCCAGCTAGAAAGCTGCTCGTCTACATTCGGTATCACTTCCGCAACTGCTTGTGATCGGTCTAGATCTTGATGGTGTCGTTTCAACGACACGCTTTGTGGTATCGTACAACTCTTTCATATTTCATTTTTTGTAGCCCTGCTGCTCGTTCTGCCTTTCTTGCTAAGTGGTTTATATATTGTCGCTTCTCCTCTCTGATAGCTCTTTTAATTGTCTAATCCAGTGTAGAATATCGTTGTTGTGCTGTTTTTCTTTCATTTAAATTGCGAATTGAGTTGATTTTGTTCTTCAAGGATGGTCTCTCGTCAAAACGTCGCCATGTGTGCGGTTTTATTAGATTTATTTTCCAGTTATTCGTTAGAGCATTCATTTATAGCGCCCTTTATTTCCAGCTATTTTTCAAATTTTTCTTTCAAATTTTTCTCGCAGTTTGCTGGAAAAAGCATTCTTCTGTTGCACGCTATTCAACTTTACCATATTAAACTTAACGTGCAATGCTGTTTTTGTATTTGCTTTATACACATCCGCAGTTTACCAAATACCAAGTGGTGATCCGATCCAATGTCGGCCGAACGTTTGCTCCGTACATCACAGAGTGATTTTCTCCATTTAGCACTAACGCCGATATGGTCGTTTTGATTCTCAGTAACTGAGTCAGGCGAAATCCACGTCACTTTGTGCGCTAATTTATGCGGGAACGGGGTACCGCCAACCTTATGCTCGTGCATACCACAGGACTCTACGAGTCGCTCTCCATTGTCGTTCATTCTTCAAATACTATGTTCTCCTAATATGTGTCTTATTTCTGTATACTCGACACCAACTTTGGCATTGAAGTCATCCATTAACATTTTTAAGTCTGGTCAGGGAATCTCTCTGAATACCGTGTCTAATTGGTCGTAGAAGCCATGTTTGTTGTTATGTGGTGCGGCATAGCACTGAATTACAGTTAGATTTCTACTGCTACTTTTAAATCCAACAGTCATTATATGCTCGTTGACGTACTTGGTGCCGATAACTGTGTTTTTGAACTTTTTATGGATCAGTACACCTACACCATATTGGTGTGTATCGTTTTTGTTGGGCATGCCCGACCAGTGCAGTAGGTGTCCATCCGTTGTGGATATTTGTCCGCATTGATTCTATCGAACTTCACATAGGCCAATAAATGCTAGTCTGAGATTTTCCATGGTTCTGCAAGCTTGTGCTAATTTTCCAGCCTGGTAATGTGTTTTCACGTTAGACTATTTCTTCTACTTGTACATTGTCTGTGTGTATTTACACCAGTTAAACATGAATTCGGCACCCCCAGAATCCTTGTGCGTACCACCTAGGCAAGGGGAGTCACCAGAAATTGGCTTTCCCCTTGGGGTAGTTACATTTGTAGACGTATTATCCATGTTTCTTTCATAGTGTTATTTGATAGATTCATCGCAATGGTTACAGGCTTAAAGTGAGAGCTTAGTGGGATCTATCATCCTTTTTGTGACTTAGAGCGATGGTGTATCTGGTGGAGACCTATGGGCGCCACCGTTGACTTTCTAAGAAAGGTTCATCGGCTGCCATCCCTATTGCATAATCCCATCCTGACCGCGCAAATTCCCTGCTTAGCCCAAGAACTAAAATATGCCTAGGAGCCTAAGCAGGTCCATGAAGTTTAGCCCATGAGTCGACGTGGTTGCCCGGGTGTGGCACGAGGAGCCAAAGGCGAAGAGTTAGGTTTCGGGTGAGAGCCAGACACCATTAGCCACCACGTGCAATACGTCATACAACATACATATAAGCGGTAATACATTTCTTACAGTGTTGTCCAAATATGTATGTAGAAATTTAATTGTTCGACATCACCTTGGCTGATCTAAAATTTGTTTCTTACCTTAATTAACTTTTTGCTTTTTTTCTCTTTTTCCAGACTCCCTCGGATATAAAGTCCTGGCGCATGTGTTACGAGTACATGACCGGCTATTTTGGCAAAAAGGAACCCTCGGTGTGGCTGGAATACATAGCATTTGAACGTGATTTTGGCGAGGCTAAAAACATTGCGTTGGTCAGTCAACGTGCGCTTACGACATTAGATCCACAGCTTGTTGGGGTCTTTGAGGCACAACGTGCTCTGGCTCATGTCAGAAATTGAAAAGTCTAAACGCTTTGTAACAATTAATAATGTTTTAAAACTGTTTGCTTTTTGTACCCTTTTGTCATAAAAACACGAGTATTATACACTGACATGCAGAAAACGGCTTGGTTGATCAGCATTGATTTGGGTTTTCAATGAGCCATGTCTGCCCGTTCCCTTGTCAGTATCTACAACTAGATATCGGAGACTACAGAAACAAAACATATTATCAAATGATGCTCATATTTCCGGTACATCGATATCAGGCATGCTGTTAAATTTTACCTGAAGCTGACAGATCTATGAGTCTTAGTTATGGGCCGAAAATGAACAAAATCCAAACCCAAAATGGGTTTTAAAAACATTAAGTAAAGAAATTTGCTGTCGTTATATAATTTGCTCAAAATAAAGGCTGTAACATTTTTACATCAATAATGAAATACGATTTTAGTCCAATCCACTGCTCTATGATTCGTTTTACTGCATGCTCGATTGAAAGCCCCCTAGTCCCTAAAGGAGGAGACATTTATCCCTACCCGGATACGGGATGATTTGACATTTTTCCCGTCTGAAGTTTAAAGAACAAATCTATCCGAAAAAGGCAAAATTCCCATCACTGATACATAAATACATAAAAACATAAATACATAAATACATAAATACATAAATACATAAATACATACATACATACTATATATGTGGGGAAAAGCCAACAAATTTGATAACTAGCCTCAAAGCCTTATAAACAAAACGGTTTTGATATTTTGTGTATACAAACTTGCCTCGGGTATACTTTTTATTTTGCTTTAACAAATTGTAAATTGGGCGTTTCTTTGTCCGTATCAACAAATACATACATATGTACATAGATCTTGAAAAACATAAAAATTAAGGACTCAAATGTTTACCAAGATGCGCATTATCCTTACGCAAATTAAGTTTGTCAACTATGTCACTATGGTATGCAAATTAAAAATTTTATTGACGGGTGAGAATATATCAAACTTATTTTAATTAAAATAATTTTAGACACCATACAAGCTAAAGCCATACTAATGTAAAATACAAAAAAGTTAGTCAAAGATGGCTTACATTAAAGTCTGGCGCAGACGACTTCGGTATAGTCTCTACCGTCACACTGCAAGCAAATTCGGTATACCTATTGCTATATATACTCCAAGAAAATGTTGGTTGCCAAATTTGAGTACAGTATTTTAATAAACAAACAAAAAATAAACTGATTTTGCTTGGATATATGGTAGAGTCCATTTAATTTAATAAAATTTGGTACGGTGTTTGAGAACTCTAAAAAACTTCCGAATGCCGAATTTGGCTCTTCGACTTAATATACCCTTTGTACCATGATATACAGGGTATCGAAATTACCTTATGGTATCAAGGGTATATTAAGTTTGTGCGAGCCGAAAATTCATGTAACATATAGAACAGGGATGTCCAGGCCCATTGCTCATCTGGCTCTTTTTGTTTTTGTAATGGCTCTTAGGCATAGGCAGCAATGCGCGTGTACATGCACGGCCCTAACTGTATATCACCCAGTGCCCATGCAAATTACAAAAACAATTTCGAGCGTTCTCTCACTTACTCTCTGTTACTCTCTTTGCTCTTTGATCTCGTGTGCACAAAAACAACCCTTGCGTATATTTGTTGTTGGCCCACAGATTTTAAATGTAATTTGTTGTTGCTTTTCGTTAGAGCATGCACTTACAAAAATCGGTATGAGATTCTTTTGCTTTTTTTGGGAAACTTGTTAAATGGGACTTTTAAGGCATTGCTTGCAAACAAAAAGTAGTTATGGCCCTGTACCTTTAGGTATAAAGGGTAAACAAGATTTATGCAATGTACATAACAGTCAGAAGGTGGCTATCGGTAAAAACATATGAATAAAATATATATTTTTTGTAAAATCTGGTGGTAAATAGATATTTTTCGGGAAATCCCTTGCAAATTTTATCTATTTTTGGAAGCACATATACTTGTGAATGTGCGTTTTCAAGCTTAAAATTAATTTTAAAAAAATTGAGAAGTCGATTGACAAACGAACATTTAGAGGCATTATTTAAACTATCAATAACTAAAATAAATATAGATATTGACCAATCTTTAAGTTCTTTATAAATATATTTACCATAACTTTTTTTCATTATTTTTTACCACTCTTATAAGAATGCACATACAATTTTTTTCAGTGCACTCAATAAACCGTAATAACTGTTTACTTTAAATGTGTTAGTGTTTTTCTTTATATGTATTGGTTTTTGCTCTTCCATAAGCAGTGTTTGGACATCCCTGACATCGGAAAAATTATTTTTTTATATACAGGTGTTTCAGAGCAGTTCGAAACTTTGGCATTCGTAAGTTTTTTAGAGTTTCCAAGAACTGTACTGGATTTTATCAAAATCGGTTAATTTTATCATATAGAACCCATAAGACCGGTCGGTCAAAAACATGGAATTTTTTTAGAGTTTCCTAGCACTCTACCCAATTTGATCAAAATCGGTTGACTATATCATATATGTACATATGTACCTCCATGAAAGCGACCAAAAAACTTCTTTGGTTCCAAATTCGTTTGCTTTTTTTTATTCAAATATCGTAGCCAAATTTGTCAATAATTTCTTGTTTGTGAAAACTGAAGCAATTTACAGAATTTAATTTCAATGTGATGGTACAGGGTGTCCCAAATTCGTCCGCACACGACTTTAACGTACGCCATTTTTTTTTTTTGTATTGGTCAATTTATGGTGCGTTTTGTTGTACGCAGTTTTGATAACAACGGCAAAGCTGTCGCTGTCGCTGCCGCTGCCGCTACGGTCAGCATCGGCGCTATTGCGTTTGTGGCTTTGCGTTAACTTACTTCAGTCTGTACGGGAACGCCGCTGTAGCAACACTTACGTACGCATTAAAATTAAATCGTGCTTCGAGAAATATAAAACTTTACAATTTTCGTTTCAAAATGGAGTTCAACAATCGTTTGCTGTTGAAAATTATTGAGTTGGTAAGAGTTAAAAAATTTGACTAACAACGGGTTTTCCATCACTTTTGGTATAAATTTATTTTGTGTTTACTGTTTGCTTTCTTTAGATATTTTTTTGTCTTTAATTTATGTATGTCTATAAACATAGTACATGGTGTATGCATATTATAGTATAATACATATTAAGCGAGTTTTTTTTTCTTGTTTTCATCGCAATATGTTTTTTATTTTTCGGTCTGTGTGTTGTGTGTGCATATAAATATGTACATATGTATGTATGTAGCGCACTCATACATATGTATGTGTGTGTGTGTAAGAAGTGGCTCTATTCTTCTCTCCCTTAAGCTACATCCAACAAGTTTTTTTTTCTTTTTTTTTTGCATGACTTCATTGAAGTTCTTTTATATTTTGCGTCGCAATTTACGCGCATATTGCGTGGCTTCGTGGGATTTATGTTTTTCTGTTTTGTTTTGTTCTGTTTTCTGTGTTTATTTCTATTACTACGTATACGTATGTATGTACATGCATACAAATGTTTTAGGCCATTATTAAGCAGCATGATGTCATTAATACACAAAAAATTAAAGTGCCGTCATTGCTATGAAAAGATGCTCAATATATACATACATACAAACATATGTATATAAGACGGTTTGAGTAGGCGTCACTCACTGAAAACGAAACCCTGACTTGATTAGTTTCCGTTTGAATTTTGAGATAAATTCTGATGATGTCATTAGCAGATCTACAGCGGAATATTTTATGAACATAAATAAAGATGAACCGAAATCGCCAATATATTACCTAAATTAAATATTGAGTTATAATTTAATAAGTTATCAGAACATATTAAAGCGGGAATCCGAACATCCAGATCATTGTAAGAATTTTACCGAGTTCAATCTTTAGTGTTGTGCTTAAAAGAACCTGTTCAAGATTGATCTCAATTAAAATTTGTTTTAAGATACTATTTGTACATTCTCATCAATAACAAATACCCCCTATCCACTTAAGCCCTTGAAATTCGCAAATAACTCTTTCTTATTTTTTGGGAAAAGTGGTTCCAGAATAACGCACTGTACGGCACCGCTCCTCACTGATTTACCTTTTCTTACTAGTTTCGAGATTTAAATTTAAGGCCAAATTTGAGTCCATTTTGATGAATGGAAATCCCTTAACTATACGAATTTTAAAAATCAAAATGTCCCAACTCGCAGTATTTGTTCAACTGGCCCTGGCTTTGTGATGCCCTGCACATTGAATTCAAATTCGGTATATTATGTAAGTAATATAAAAAACGTATGGGTTGTTGAATTTGGTTATGATATCCTTTATATACAAACAAAAAACATAACGAATATCGCCCTGAAAACGTTTTCTAGACCGATCGGTCCTACGGGGGCTGTATGATACAGTCAACCAATTTTGATCAAATTTGGAACAGTGGAGGGGAACGCTAAAAACCATACCGTAAAGTGTATAAAAATACTAATGAAGCAAGAGACTGTTTGCAAGGAAAACTAAAAAAATATGTGTAGTCTGATATGGGATAATATATAATAATAATTTTTAGGGAGATACCATCCCCACTTCCTACACACTTTCTTACGTCAAAAACCTTCCTATATAGCAAATTAAAATTTTCCTCACATCTTCGTTTGTTTATTATCCAACCGTGGATGCAAATTAATAAAATCGCTGGGACATCCCTGAGTTATAGCCAAAAGTTACCAAATAAGCATCTCTTTGGCTATAAGATCCTTTATAAGCTGCGTGAACTGCAATGGTACGGGTATTTTTGGAGTCGGGTAGGCTCGACTGTAACATTATCAAAGACTTAGAAAATAGGATGTGTCCAAAATTAATCAATCAATGAATGAAGCAAAAATGATCTTACAAGGTGGCGTGTGAAGAAACCGAATTCGGTGTTTTTTAGAGTTCCCAAGCATTGCACCAAATTTAGTTAAAATCGGTTGACTAAAACATATAGTTCCCATAGGACCGCTCGGTTAAAGACATATTTTAGGGACAAAATTTTTTTGTTTATTTACATTCGGCATTCAAAAGTTTTTTGTTGTACCTAACCCGTCTGTCGAATTTGATCAAAATCGGTTTATTTTTTTCTTTTTCGTTTTTATTGATGTTACAGGATATCTCAAAGCCTGCGCTGCGATGTATTGTTCGCCATTTTTGCCAAATAAGTATATAATTATAAAAGCTTAATCTTTTAATTGCATTTATCATTTTACAATAATACATATGTATGTGTACGATTGCCCGTATGTGGACATGTATGTAAATATATGTATCTCTACACGCATTCCTATGTTAAGGTCATTTTAGACGATGACCACACAAATTTGTACGTTATATGCGACCCACCTCAAATTAATCAAAGTGCACGTAATTGCAATACATAAACAATGTGAGAGAGTATATAGTACATTATATATGGCGCATTGGTAATAGTAAATACAATGGCAATGATCATTATAGTAATCATGATGATGGTGATCTCATGGCAAATCGTGCGAACTTAGCAAAGCGATCCGATCATCGTATTGCGCATTCGCCATGTGTGTTGGATCTAAAAGTCGCTGCTGTTATTGTTGTTGGATTGCATTGAATAAATAATATGTATAGTTAATTCAATAGAGATTAGAATAGAAGGAAATTTTACCCGGCATATAATTTTGTCGATTAAGTTTAAGATACATAGCTATGGCCGACGTTAAGAGTGCGAAAAAATATCAAACCCAGTCTAGTCCTTAAATAAACATGTTATTTTTGCCTTGGTTAAGAAGTTGCCCTTGGGGTTGACTCATGAGAAACAGTTTAAATACAAGTTGCATATAAGACGCATTTGTTTGTACAAGACACAAAGCTAAAAATAACAAAGTCGGACGAAAATTTTAAGAAAGAGTAAATAGTAAAGAACATCATAACAATATGGTGCACGATTTAGTCGGGCTCGGACGTATTGCTTCAGAACTCCTAAAGATATTTGATTGCACAATTTGGCTACGATATTTTCATTAATAAACAAAAAACAAACGAATTTTAAACAAACAAATTTTTTTTTTTCGACCGATCAGTCCTGTGGGAGCTATATTAGTCTATCTAGTCAACCGATATAAATAAAATGTAATAAAGTGCTTGAGAACTAAAAAAACCTTTCGAGCGCCAAATGTGGTTACGATATCTTCATAAACAAACGAAACACATATAACTTTGCACCAAACACGTTTTTTGGGGGCTAAATGACACATTCAAACTATTTTGATAAAATTTGGTACAGTGCTAGGGAACCAAACTCTAAAACATTCAAACGCCAAATTTGGTTTTGTCATCTTAATAAACAAACCAATTATGCACCTATGGAAGCTATATAACCTAATCCCGATATCAACAAAATAAAAAAAAATTGTTTCCTATGGAGTAATAAGGTATCTAATCTAAAAGTTTGGTTGCTCTACATAAACACATAAAGTATATACATACCTTCTATAAGCCTTCTTTACAAAAAAGTACCCGGAATTTGTTATTTAAAAGAACCGCGTAAAGGTGTCGGTAAAATTTGTTTTCTTATGTTGGTACATCCTCCCTCCGTTACTAAGCCAAAATAAAGCGCCCTCTGGCAAGTGGTCGAAGATTTGCCTCGTTCCAACAACCGACGATAACATCGACCAAAAGTACGACTCATGGAATTTTTCGCACATAGCATTGACTGTGACAAAATACAAAGCAAAAAATGTTATACGGTCGAGGCGGTGACAGTGTAATGCGCTGTATCGTTTTCCTCGAAAAAAAATACATTCCTGCTAATTCATTCTAAGAACATTCCAATAATTTTTTTTGATAAAACTCGAAAGATACGTCAAAGTTATTTAAAGTATATGGGGTAAGTTTCAAGTTCATATGTTGAGGGATGTGCGAAAAAACACGGTAAATCGATTGCAGGAAGCAGGGGGCATCGATAAAATTTAGATATGGATTTGTTCATTAGAGCCACACGAATCACCTTATCAAAATTGGCGATTCTAGCTCCCTTGTTACCATAATTATGTAGAGTCAAATATTGACGCGGTTTAACGGCAAAGGGAGGTGAAATTTGTACATATATGTGGCTATAATTTTTGTTGTATTTTTGCGCATTAGTAAATTTTTTACACACAGATGCATGCAACCACGACGCATCGCTCTGTTATTTTTTCGGTGTCGCTAAAAACCACGAAAACCGACTACGGGGGAACGGAAAAAGATATTGACATAACTTAAACAACTTCATATTCTGAGGAAATATGCGCACCAGCTGGTAAAGTTTCGTATCTCTAGCTCTTATAGGCTCCGAAATCTAAGTGTTCATACAGACGGACAGACGGACAGGGCTCAATCGCTACCCGAGGTTATGATAAGCATTTTGGTATAAAGGCCTTGGAGTATGACAAGCCTCCTTCTGTCCGTAACAAACATTGTTTGTACAATTTTAGGTACAAGGTATAATAACTCAATAAGTACCATCGAACAACCTTGAAAGCTTTAAAAGTTATAGGTAAAAATGTGTTTTTTTTTAACTTTGCAAAGAAACTACACTCATTGGTACAGTATATTTAAGAGTCGGGAAGGCACGCCTGTAGCTTTCTCAAGTTGTTAGAAATTTGGGAAAGTCTGAATGACTTGAAATGAATATAGGTGGCCTTCCGAATCACGCAAGGGGCGGAGTTTACAAACAGTGCAAAGACTAATAACAAAATGCGTCATCGGAAAGTTTTCATACAATGTACATATGTACATAGTTAGCGTTAATGTTGTTTACTTTGACAATGGGAGAGGACGCATTGGGCAGGGTTAATGGAGTGTCAGTTACGTATAATTAATTGAATGCGTGGAGGCCGTTCAAAAATATGTATGTATTAATAGTGAAAAGGGCTAGCACCGGAAAATGGTGAATTTGTTGTTTTTATTATTAAATCAAAGCTCAGGTCGTGAATATAAGAGTCTCATATAGAGACAATAAATTAGGTAATAGTAATATCAGTATCAACACCATACCACGTCTTAAACCCGAAACTTTCTATAAATCCGCCACTAATTTATACTTTTTTTGCCCATACCATATTTGACAAGTTATCCAAGAATACAGAATACAGCAATATACCAAATATAAAAGAAACCTTGTAAGACACAAACGATATTTTCGAACTTAGCCATAAAACCACTGTCACGTACAAATCACATAAACTTTTCGCTTGTATGGCATAAAAGTTTTCAAAAAATCTATCTTAATCCTTATATGTATACACAACGAACTACCAATAAATAATATACAATTTGCTTTGAATGAAAACGGTCATAATAAATCATTTGTGTTTTGCTTACAAGTGGTAAACATAATTCATGTTGAATTACTTTGTGTAAACAATGCTATAATGGCGACTTTATTTATTAATAAATTAATATTAATTAATACGCCTTATCCTTTGAAAACAACGCACAATGATTTTGTCTACCTGTCAAAATTGTTTGCTTCCAAAATAAGTTGCTGCACCTTAGTTTTGGTAGTGGCGGCAAAACCTAACCGAACCCGTTGTTGTTTCTGCTGGCGCCATCTCTCGTTAACAGCATTTTTTAATATTTGTTGGGTTGACCAACAAATGCTTTTAGTAGGACTTGGTTTTAGGCTTCGACTCTGATGAACTCCGACGTCATCAATCATTTAATTTGTAAAACAAATTGGCTAGACCCATTAGTCGCTAATTAGATGCAAATACATTAATTCGCCATGGATACTTCATTGAGGTTCACAAAGTTATGGAATATTTATTGCTTAGTATTAAGAGTATAAATTTCAGTAATGCTACAAGCAATATAGTACCAAATAAAAACTTGTATGTATGAAGTGTGCATTTATGTGGAGGCTGTACAGAAGATGTTTGTCAGTGATTGCCTAATGGTTAACCACTGCTGATAGCCTGTACGTTACCTGCTCAGATATTTTAAATTTGTGCCATTTATGCACCATAGTGACGAGGCATGTCAGAAGAGACTTTTAGTGTCTGTCTGCCGCTATGAACACCTAAATCTTGGCCTCTTAAATTTGGTAATCATCACTAAGAAGGTACATGGCTTTGATTGTATCGACTGATGCGAAATACCACAAAAAAAACTCTTGGGTGATTTTAATGCTTTTATATCCCAGGATATATTAAATTTGTGCTAGTCGAAAATGAAGAAGGAGACGTTGTAGGACTCCCAAAGTTAGCTGAAGTACGATCAGGGTTTCCGACTCTCCGATTAAGTCCCTTAGTACTCCATATGAGTAGGGTTACCATTTTTTTTACAAACGTTTCGTCCAAAGCCGCAAACTTTGATTGAAGAATTTTGTGACTTTGTTGATTCCACATTCAGCAAATTACTTAATCACTGCAAAACAAGGTCGTTGAGTCTCTTACCCGCAGTTGAGCGCATTATGAAATTTTTGAAGGTTTAAAATCATATATTCTGTCCCAAGAGAATCCCCCTGATATCATAAAAAATGTCTGTGAGCGATTTTTCTTAATGTTTTTTGTATTGCGTCCTCTCTTATATGTCAATTTTCCATGACAAATTGTTACCGTTAGAAAAAGAATCTAACAGCATTTTGGAAACTATGGAGGTGATTGATTCTGTTCTCAAGTGTGCGCAACAGATTCCAACACAAATTTTTGCCTGTAAAAGTTAAGAGTCTTCTCTCGAAAGCCCGAAGTGAAGGCCAAGATACTGAATGTGTTCATTTAAAATGATGAAATATTAAAAATTGCCAAATTTTTTCTTTGCCATTCCCGCTTTACTTTAAAATTCTCTAGACTCTAGAGTATCTTGTCTGAATAATGTGGTGTAAGACATTTGTTAATTTTACTCCAATTTAATGTAGTACGATTTTAGTCAAGTGCTACATTAGCCTCGCCTACGATTTTGTGTCTAATTGTGTGCAATATAGCAAAGTATTTAGTTGGGTGCATTTTGGTTCTGACCATACATCAAAAGTATCCTGTCAACCTGAAAATTTCCTTAGGCATTTAATCATATCTGGTATTTTCTCTGCAGAATCAAAATTTCGGCTAATGGCTCCAAGTCCTCTTCCGACATAGGCTTTAATATTGTTGAGACTGTTTCTGCAATTATATTTATATGCTCCTTTGCACCAAAATTTTATTTTGACGCAATTACTTGTTCTTCTTGATTCAATTTTGCTAGTTTTTTTTTACTCTTTTTTAAAATTACTATTTAAAGGCTGCTTCGGTTCTACATATATCGTGCTGTGTTTGGGCTTCTCGCAATGTTGTAGAATTGATGTCGTCTTTTTCTTCTTTTAAAGTTAAATTTTTCTCTTCGC
Source organism: Chymomyza costata (assembly GCA_018150985.1). Lineage (NCBI taxonomy): Eukaryota > Metazoa > Arthropoda > Insecta > Diptera > Drosophilidae > Chymomyza > Chymomyza costata. The sequence goes on from JAECWU010000269.1 coordinate 420,360, forward strand.
CTCCTTTGTTGACGTTCCCAGATAATTTCTAATTTGTAAATACAGTTGATTTACGAGAGCTGTGCCCATTTTCTTTTTGTCTTTTAACAATTGGTTTTATTTCTTTAAAGTTATTTAGTTTAAGTTTGTTTATTTTTAATTTTGTTTTATTTTTAATTGATAGAAATTTACACCTTAAACTTAATTAATTCAATAATTTGAATATTAAATTATTTATTTTATTTGTTTCCTTCTATCCGTATATTGTTGTTGTAGTTGGAGCCCCGAATTTATACATGGGTTTTATTTGTGGAAAAAATTTATAAACAATGTTTAGCTTTTACTTTATTAGCAAGTTTGTAGACGTAATTAATTTTTTGATTATTTTTTGGCTTTAACTTATTCAGCGAATTGTTCAGTTGTGGTGGCAAGACCGTACAGTCTGTCCTTTTTCTAAAGTACTGTGACCAAAGTACTAAATGGCCACTTCCAACAATTATTAATTTTATTATGTGATACGCGATGAATTTGATTAATGATGAAACAAAAAATCACGGTTCCAAACTATTTATTTTCTTAATATAAATTTATATACTGCACTCAATACTTACATTTCATTAACTCAAGCTTATCTTATCGTGAAACCTAAAACTAAGCCCTATTTATATTAAGAGCACTATTTGTGTACGGACAGACATAGTATCATTAATAGTGGCAATTAGATAAAAGGAAGGAAACGTAACTGAATTCGGCGTAGATAAGCACTATGCGGAATTTTATAAAAATCGGTTTATTTGTTTATGTGTTTTGATGGTACGGGTATCTCATCATATTTTTACCTGAAGAATTTGCTTCATAAACTTCTTTTTTTGCTATCTTTGATTCCCAGTGGAGCAGAGGGCCTTCATATTGCTAAATTTGTATTATGTATGTACATATTCTTATTCATATATATTTGTAGTTTTAATTTTTTTTAAATAACATCTGGCTTTTTGAGTCAGACAATAAAAGTAAACAATACTAAAAGAACACTACTTTACGTAGGGTTATATATGAGGTATTCACGTGAATGCAATTTTTATATATACATACATATATGCGCATATATATATTTACTATATATACATATATTTATGCGCATATATATATATATATTATGTATACATATATCTGGTGGCACGGTAGTGCCCCCGCCAAGACGAGCCAAGCGAAGCGAAGTGTAAGGGCACTACCTACCTTTTCTCGAAGCGCTTCGTCGTTTTTTTGAGCCCTTATAACTTTGGTTAGGATTATGCTAGATCAACCAAATTTTCGGGATATGTTGTCAATAGCGGACTTATTAAACGTATAAAGTTTTAATTGCATAGCTCCTATACTTTAGATTTTATTGACATCTAAAAACGCTGATTTCGTCACTGATGATCATCAAAATTCTTAGGTATTTCCCAATGTCCTAGAAAGCTGAAATTTTGTATGTAAGCTAGTATTAGCACACAAACAACAAAAAAATTATAAAACTTGTAACTTTCATCCCCCAACCCCTTAAACTTGGGGATGCAGTTTGTATGAGACCTGCAATTTTCAATTTTGACGCTAGAGCAGTGGTCGACACAAAATACACTCACATTTTTTTTTGCGTATGTATTGTACGTTACTAAGCAACAAACGGTGGCATGACTTAACGCCAGAAGACTTAACGCCAGAAACGATATCTGGCCCTATGACCGTTTCTAACACGGACTTAAAGCCAGATATCGTTTCTGGCGTTAAGTCCGTTTACGAAACGGCCATAACGCCAGAACTTCAACAGGTCATATCGCCGTAAAATCTATTGGTGCTCGAAACAAAAAAATAAAACATAGTAAGATGTAATATTATGCAATCCGTTTAATATTAAATAAATTATAAATTAAAAATGATACACATCTTGGAGGTTTGACCATATTTGCAAATTTAATTCTTTTATTGTTTAATCGTGTCGCTTATCGACACCAATATCGTAATAATAACTAATCAATGGAACATTAAAAAACTTATAATTTACCAAAGGCGAAAATTCAAAATAATGTTTAAGACACGTGCAAATTGTTTGCCGTTTTGTTAATTATTTATTTTATTATTGTTGCCTAGGGATTATGCAACGCAAAGATTTTATTTAATTATATTAATATCGATACATTATCACGCGTACTTATCAATAAAAGAACTTCCTGTGTTAAGTAACTTATGTATTTGTGTTGTGCAACGCAAGAAATCAGTCTCTGCGCCTATGCAGATGACTTCAATTTAATAATAAAAATTTCGAAGGAAAAATACTTAAATATAAATTTGGACCACGTATTTAACGAAATTGATCAGTGGTGCTCCTACTCAGGAGCAGTACTATCAATTGCAATTGTACCGTCTCTACAGGAACATTAAATATAAATGAAACAAAAATATTAAAAATATTAGGAATTACCTTGAAACATAATTATAAATGGAATGAACACATTGACAACTAAATCTATCCCTCACTAAAACATTAAATATTATAAAATGTCTCTCCAGAACCAAATTTTCGTGTAGCACGCACACCTTAATTTCGGTAGTTAAGGCAATCCTTGTTTCCAGCGGTGAGCACGAAAAATAACGGAAAGAGCCCTACAACAACATCAAGAAAAAAAGTCCAGTTACGGTCCCACAAGGGATCCTCGAGTAGGGCCATAAAACTCGCACACTGTGTATATTTTGTTTTTTTAAAACTGTCGGCTTTCTGCACGTGCGTCTGGCTGGCGCCACTTGCAAGACATAACGGAAAGAGCACTCGGAGCAAAAAGAGCCAAGGCGTGCCCACCACTGCTAATTTCCAAACTACAATTTGGTTTACCTTATATGGGTACGCAGCCAACTCTACCTTAAAAAAACTAAACACTTCTTTATACTCCGTTGTGAGATGTGCCCTCCAATTCACACAATTTTAAAAACACATAAATTCAAAAATAGTAAACAATCTGTGCACCCATCCGCAATAGAGCGTATTATAAATCTTAACCAAAACTTAAGCACCTTCATTACACCGCACAAAAGAACTTTAGTAAATAACTCCCCCCATGGGCATTTAACCAGTGCTTAATCAACACAGCACAAAGAATTCATGATAAGTCCAAAACTTCTCCACTAGTGTACCAAAAGGCATTTCTAAACTTCAAATCCAAATATAAATCCAGAAATCATCGCAATCTTTGAAGCCATAGAACCCCTTAAAACTCATCCCGGTAAATTTTTAATCTGCTCAGACTCACTTTTATCCTTAGATGCAATCAACAATACATCAGACAACTTCTCATATTACCCTTCCATTATTAGAAACCTACTTACAACATATCACACAAAATTTAAACTAGAGTGGCTTTTAGGTCATATAGGCATAACAGGTAATGAATTTGCTGATATGGCAGCAAACATGACAAAAATTTTCCCGCTCATTGTCTCAACCAATCTGAACCTATCCGATACCCGAAAATATACTAAAAATGTATATAACACCAAGAAAAACTGAAAACTTCTTAAAAAAATCAAACTGGTATAAAATCAATAATAAATCAAAAACGAATATTACACAAATTTTATCAGAATTCTCAAAAAAACTCTACTAAAACACTGCTACTAAAACACTCTACACTAAACTCACTCAATCCTACTAGATGAAACCTAATTCACCTCCTCCAACATGCCTTTCTGTAATTTAAACCCACTAAAATTAAAACGTATATTAATCTATTGTCCAACTCACCAAAACTCCAACTCCAGTTATAATGTGTAATTGACTTAATTCTGCACAAAAAACAAACAACAACCTGTTTTTGCTTGTGTTAATAAAATTTCATTATTTTAAATTTGGCGCTCATTTTTTTTTAGCGAGTGTATGTATGGTAACTCGTTGCTCGTTGAAATGACATTTCGAGTCATTTGTTTTAATGTTTAACTAGAACACTTTAAGCGGTCATAACGCCAGAATTTTTTTTCTGGCGTTACGTCCCTTAAGCAAATGGACTTAACGCCAGAAACGATATCTGGCTTTAAGTCCGTGTTAGAAACGGTCATAAGGCCAGATATCGTTTCTGGCGTTAAGTCTTCTGGCGTTAAGTCATGCCACCGCAACAAACACGCAGTTGATGGTGCGTGGCTTCGGCTCTTGTTGTTGTTGTTGTTGTTGACGTCAAGCAACGTCAGCGTCGCAATACGTCACTGCGGCAGAGAAAATTTTAGTAGTATGTACAAAAAGCACGCACATAGTATGCATGCGTTTTGTGTATAACCAAAGAATATAGAACTATAGTTCTGGTATAACACATGAAGTGTGTCGACGTCGCCTTAGCCTATGCGCCAGAGATAGGGCCGTGCCGACCACTGCGCTAGAGGAGTAATCTGAACTGAAACTTGATGCCCCCAGATATATACATATATACATATATAAAGAGGCTCCTTGTTATTATAAATTATTATTTAAAAAAATAAAAACCAAAAAAAAAAAATTAAAATTAAAAAAAAAAAAAAAAATTTGTTACAAACAACTTACAAAAAGAAATGAAATCCCACCAAAAAACATTTTCATGTAAAATGTTGCCAAGACGAGAACATATAACTCGCACTGTCAAAAAGTTATCAGATCTCATATAGAGCCAAGCTTCTAGCTCTACACGCCCTAACTCTACAAGGCCTAACTTCACAAACTCTACACCTTAGTCAAAATATGTGGCTTGGCCGTTCGTTACAAGAACTATTGTATAACAGAAAAGTAATAAACAGTGAATTAATTTTTCACCTTACGCCTAACGCCTTTGTGAATGTAGCGAAATGGCCAAGCCACATATTTTGACTAAGGTGTAGAGTTTGTGAAGTTAGGCCTTGTAGAGTTAGGGCGTGTAGAGCTAGAAGCTTGGCTCTATATGAGATCTGATAACTTTTTGACAGTGCGAGTTATATGTTCTCGTCTTGGCAACATTTTACATGAAAATGTTTTTTGGTGGGATATATATATCTCGATGTACATCTTTTCAAAGAATAAATATATATAAATTTGAATCGTTTACATATCTACAGCGGTTACGACCTAAACAATTTTTGCCTGAGATTTGGTATCGCTTTCTATTTTTCAGGCATGCTTTAGATTTCGACTAGGTTTGACACAAGTGCGTTCCTATAATTGGTGCTTTAGATTTGTAGGCTTTTTTTTTCGATCTCGACAAGTTTTGTCGGAACCAAAATCTACTATATGGCAATATATTCGGAAAGCAAATAGAGGTGCTTTTTATGATGAGAATATGGACTTGAAAGTACAGTACGACAACAATGAATGATGAAAAAAACATTTTTTCAGCAGGTGGGAGATTTATGGGGTAAAATTCTTAGCCTTGAGGCATGGCGTTTTCCAGGCGACGAATAAGTTTTTGCAATGAAATGCCTATTTTGTTTTGGTATGCGTGAGAGTCCTAGCGTTTAGGTAGGGCATCATAGGAGCACAATAAAGGCATAGAGCTGTGCCCGAAATTAAGAAGCTGCTATTCGCAATCATTGTCGTCAGGCTTATTGAGTCTATTAAACAATATGTATGTTCACCCTAGGCGTTCTATCGAGCAAATGCCGGAATAAGCGGATTGTGTGTTGGTTTGCCTTCAGAGGAATTTGATACCTTCCAGTAAGGCCATTCATGAGATCAACGCCACCTGTATTTCTATAATATATCAGTAAATACTATCTCGGATCTTATAAAACGTGAAATTTCGGTCTAGTCATATATGTAAATCGTTTTCAAAGGTTTTACAGAGAACGATTTGTTATCTTTCCAAACTGATAAGGAACACCAGACACGGTAGCACAGAATGGTGTTGGTGATGGTGTTGTCAGCAGTGATCTTTCTGGCTTGTTAGTGAACAACGCACGTATGCGCTTCGTTGGTAAAGGCGTTTGAAAAGATAACTTATATGGAGACAGCAAATTTATCAAAGCGGAACTCCTGCTGTGTACCAGACTCCAAAACTGACTCAGATAAACCTACAGCTCTATTAATTATCTTTTTAGCAGTGATTTCATCACTCTTCCTTCTCAAAAAATTGACAAATTTCACATTATGATAGTGACGATGGTTTTGGGTGTTTTTGGCGATCCATGGCTGTTTAAGGAATTTTTTAACAAACAAATTTTTTTCATTAGTCGTCCCAAGCTTGCCTTAACGTTAGTTAGCTTTGACAACAGGTGGAAAGCAAACAAAAAAAAGGCGTACGTGAAAGTCGGGCGCGGACGCCTTTGGGATACCCTGTACCACTGCTTGCAATAAAATCCGGTATATTGCTTAAGAATACCAAAAGACATTTGATTGCCAAATTAGGTTATTAGCTTCACAAAAAAACGAAACACAACGAATTTTTTTTTGATCAAAAAATTTGGTTATGATATCTTCATAGACAAACGAATTATCTATCGAAAACTTATTTTTTTTGGAGATCCTCTGAAACACCCCTAGACTACTGTAGAGCTTAGTCTTGCATTTACGAGTAGTCGCCCCTAGGAGGAGCATAGGGCGGAAACACCCCTTTGGGAGCTATATAATATAAACCAGATATCGAAAAAATAAAATAAACTTGTCTCCCCTGATATAATTACGCATCTAATCTGAAAGCTTGGTCGCTCTAGCTCTTACCATCTCTGAGATCTAGGCGTTCATACAGACAGACGGACAGACGGACATGGGTATATCGACTTCTCTAGTCACCCTGATCATTCTTTAGGTAACTTTGGGGGGTCTCCCACGTCTCCTTCTGTATGTTACACACATTTTCAGCTTGCAGGGTATAAAAAACAAAACATACAAACATTATCATTGTTTTCATTTTGTTTGTGTTTTGCTCTCGTCAAAGGGCTGAATCTTACCTGCTTGAAAGTAAACATATTTGGTGTCAAATTTTTCGTGATTATAATGGCTTATTATCATTATAATTTATTTTGAAAAGACTCATAATTGATTTAAATTAGAAAATCAAAACCGATAAAGGGAGTGATCTAGCAGACTTCGCAGCAAAAAATACCTACCAAACACTATAGATTAACAAGTACCCTTCAAAACAGCCTACTCGGATTCACCGTTTCGCCTGGCTCACTTACTCAACAGAGCTTACAAAACTACTTTGCCTCCGATAAGGACACTGCCATCTCACATATAATCACATATTTGGTAAAACACCAACTCCACTATGCTACTTTTTCCTTACAGACAGTACTCACTTCCTAAACACAAAATCAAGATACTTCTTAAAATCAAACTTATTCAACGCTCTTGCCTTACCAACTTTTAACATTATTCCTTATATGATAAATTTTTTAAAAGAAACCGATTTATACAACAAGATTTAAATTTAAAAAATATACATACCGTAATACATAAATAAATACAAAAGTAATTTTAGTGACATTAAAGGCATTTAATGCTGTGTAGCAAAAGTTTTAAGACCGATTCGATTTGTCGTCGGTAATTTAAAATGACTCTGAGGTTTTCTTTACTCAAGCAGCTGATGCAAATGTTCGACTCGGGTCTTGTTTACGATCTACCGTTTGCAATAGATTTAATGAATACTCTCAAAGTAGCTTTTTTTTTAGCAGGCAAATTTTATCTGAAATCGGAATTGGAAGTTTGTAAAAGTGTTTGGATGTGTACATGTATATGCAATAAATGAACTTCAATGTGTGTTACAGGAAAATATCATGGAATGAAATTATTTGCCTTTTGATAGAAGCTATTAATGTCATTTCATATTTATTAACGTATGTATGTATTCGACAACTAGTATATATAAGTGGCCTGCAAATTATGATTTAGTCATGGCAGTGAAGCCAGAAATCATTTTATCTAATAGATTGTACTTGGCTGCTATGCGATAAAGCTTTCAACTTTATTACGACTATGGCATTATCATTAATTTCGTAACAATAATGACAACCATTAGATTATGAATATGAAACAGTGGCAGCCAATGCGATTATATCAAATATGTATAGTATAAGTACATCCGTAGATGAAACAAATCATACCTACATACATACATATGTATATTTTGTGTCATTTTTCGACTTGATTTTCACTTTGACTCGCATCTTTGTGCATTTGTCTGACTATATGTATAATTTAAGTAACATCAATGAGTACCCGCTCTGTTTGTCCCGAAATTGTTAATGCATCTATTTTATCTACAACGAATGCATCGCCTCTTCTGCAAGTACTCTATTCCGTTTGTCTGCTTGTAATTGTCTTGAAGAGAACTTTTTGCAGATCTTTACTTTAACCAGCGTCATTTTAATTGAGAATATATCGGATCATACCTATAGCAGCCAGGCCATGTTGGTTTGTGGCACTCTGACAGGCTACCTAATAATTTGCAGCACATTGACCATAGGTAATGTTCCTGAAATACAACTAAAGTACTTTTAGCAATTCGTTGGTATTTTCCCTCAATATCTTATAGCTCATCTACTGGGCGCTAACATTGATAAACGCCTTGATATATTGTTCAGTGTTGCCGCATGTGTATTATTCATATCAACGGGCGCCATTATAATGGATCGTTGGACCATTTCTTATGACAGTGCAAGTGATAAGAACACAATTATAGCCGCTGGCGCTTTAATCTTTGCCAATGCAGTTATTTTTCTAGCTGATACTTTTGTCATATTTCGCGCCTAATGAAGTTTTGCGAAAACCGAAGATAATTCTGATTAAGCTATAAGTCTTGATAAGAATATACTTTATGTGTACATATAATAAGGTCTCTACTCTTATTCAACTTTAGGGCATTGCCATTGCCTGTATTGTGCTCTATGAGGTTGTGGGCAAGCTATCCTCCCGCCCGCTTATTGTCTGCGGCACTATTGGCGGCTTTACCATCATCTGCGGTGTACTTTTAATTGGTAAATAAAATGTCATCCACTATCTAAAAATGCTCTTTAATCGAACGAAACTTTTTACTTCCCCAACAGGTCATGTGATTGGTTCGCTCTTGGAAAAACGACTGAATGCTCTAATCTCCTTGCTTGGCTGCGTGCTCTTTGTCGCCTCTGGTGCTTTGGTCATTGATGAATGGCATGATAGCACCGACTTGTTTAAGGAAAGCAAGCGCAATGCTTTAGCTGCTGGATCGCTTATGATCATCAATGGTGCAGTCTTTCTTCTGGATACCTTGTCGATTTGCAGAACGTAAATTGTTTACGCATATTGAAACATATACAAACTTATATTTTTTGTGAGTTGAAATTCTCATGAGCTTATGTACCTCATCGTAAAGTTGAAAAGAAGAATCTGCAAGCGAAGTTTTTACCACAGCGCAAAACTTACCTAAAAAAATAATCTATCTATATATATCAACTATATATGTATTTTTTTTTTTTTTTCGTCAATTTTTATATGAATTGTCATTTTTTTTGTTTACTACTAAGCTAAAAACCTACTTAGAGTATGTTCAAATATCACCGTACCAACTGCTTAAAATTCAAATCACTCAATGTTTAACTAAATTTATATATATACTTGTATTTACATATGCTACATAAAAATAAAGAATAAGGACATTTTTTTTTTGTAATTTGTCATTTGTACCTACCTAATGGTTTTATTTCTATAATAATGTGTGTGCCGCTGTCGAAAATGGTAAAACTCTATTCATTTTTTATACCCTAGCAAGTCGTATAAATTTTGTATTTTACTTCTGCAACGATTTCTTCTATGCATACTACAAACGTTAAACAAAATTAATATACCTTACTTGGGGCCCTACATATTCTTAACTAAATACCCTATCAGGGTAACCCACGCTACGCTCCGGCGTGGGGCCGTCATACTTTTATCACTGTCTTTCTTTATTGTCGATTACTTTATATTTTTTAAAAAAAAAAGTTAAATAATTGTAAAAATTTCGTTTTGATTTTTAATCCTGCTCACTTCTAGACGATCCATGGTTCCAATTTTGTGCACTGAGCCAGCAGATAACCAGATCGAGATAAATCGCTTTTAGGTTAAATCTTTGCCTATGTTGAAGAACTCAAAAGGTGTCGAACCGTGCTTAAAATTTTTTTTTTGTTATTTATGTCATAATTTATTTTATTCTGCCGTTTCTGGAGTACTTATAAAAATTAACATATCTAATACATTTGCCTAGCTCAAAGACGCTATTTGCCCAAGAAAATCTTTATTAATTGAAGACACCGCCGTTCGGATTCGGCTATAAACTGTAGGTTATTAATAGATATCCCCATGCCCCGCCCAGTGGCAACAGACGAAAATTGTCAGTCAGGGAATTATTATTATTAATACTAAACAAATTGTAAGTATTTGTAAATTGTAAGCACAGTCAGTTTTAAACACGTTTGCCAATTGGAAAATTCTAAGTTGTTGAAAAAAAAATGTGATGGTACATGGTATCCCAAAGTCGTCCGGGACTTTATTAGAAGGAATATACAGGAATATTTTATTATTTTTTGTTAAAAAGGGAACAAGGAAGGGAAAAATTACTTTTGTTTTTTTTTCTAATTTAATTCTATAAGTTGTGATTTTGTGCTGTATGCGCGAGTCATGAGTCATTTGTTGCTTCCAAATGTTTCAATACCCATTTCTATTGCCATGCCATTAAACTTCCGGGATTCGAACCCGGACCGGCGTTAGTCCTAGCCACTAAGCCACCGCCGGCGGCCACTTTTGTTTTCAATTACGATTTTCTTTAGCAAAGTTATGGCTTTTCGAAGTAACGAAATATATCCCTTCGACGTCATTAGCAATTACATTAAGCCTTTAAGACAATAATATTTTCGTGTGTTTTTTCACTTGGAGGCTTATTTTTCTGACTTCAAGTTCATTCTCAGCGACCACAGATCACAAAAATTTTTTGCACCCTGTACATAACCTCAAAAGTAGGAAAAAACGCCGATTCTCGGGTAAATAACCTCAAATATCTCAAAATCCTGACGTGCTGCCAATTCGGACTCTACTGCAAATTAGCATCAGCAAATTACTTCGGAAATGACCCTTAGCCTTCCAACAACTAAACCATGTTGACCTGTGTAATCTAACCTCACCTTCTAAAGGACTTATGCGCACTAGCTGGGTCTCTAAATTTTATAGACTTCCAAATCTAGGTATTTATACAGATGGACAGCGCACGGACGGACGGACATTGCTCAATCGCTACCCGAGGTTATGATAAGCATGAAACTACAAATTGGGTGTAGTTTAGCTTGTTTTGTTTTATTTTAAAAAAAGGTTTAAGAATATATTTGCACAAAAAAACTCTTTTAATATCTTTAAGTATTGGTCTGCAGTGACCGTAACAGTAACACCGTTCTCTTCGAAAAAGTAAGGCCCGACAATGCACCACGATGAAACTGCACACAACACTGTGACGCGAAGTGGATGCAATCCCGTCTCACGGGAGTCGAATAACGCATATAAAGAGATCATATATTAAATACATAAATCCACCAGGATCCATGGAATAATGTCTCTTATATCACTTATATTACTTGAGGTCTTCACGCTTTGTGTTGAGTTCATGAGTCGAAAATTTGTTGAAATAGTCAACAGGCCAAAGCGTGAATACCTTCTGTTGAGTTGTTGAGTTTGCCTTCTTCTTTCCAGTGTTTCTTCAAATTTGTAAATTGGTACAAATTCCTTTAAAATCCAAAAACTTTAATTAAAATCGTTGAGTCGAAAAGTAAAATCTATATTTAATGAATCTGTAGCTAAAGTAGCTATGGATGACATAGATAAATAATACAATTATGATACAAATATGAAGGTGATTTTAAAATAATTTATTTTTATTGATTTATACTTAGCATATTTTGTAATTAAAGCTTAAATAAAAATAAAAAAAAATTTTGGTACGTATAATCATTTTGAAAAATAACTATAAAAGTAAGTAATAATCGCTTGCCATTTTTTTTATGTTGTGAACATATCATTATTTTAAAAAAGTATATTATATATTTACAAAAAAAAAAAGAAGAAAAATTAAAAGAATAGTAAAGCGTAATAATAAATCTTGAATTTAATACAAAATACATAATTTTATTTGAATACCAATGTTTATGTTTTAGCAAAAAAGTCAACTTAATTTATACTTGGGTCCCAATGTATTCAAATAGTCAGAGATGTGTACCCTTTAATATATTTTATGACGTGTAGGAAACCATTATGCGCATTCCTCAACATAGGTGGCCGGGAATATACCAACCTGGTTGCGTAATGCACCCAGCCACCAGCCATCATCTTGCTTGGCATGCACCTCGATCATATCACCAGGATTCAGTTCGAGTTCATCATAAAGTTTTGGTGTGTAGCTATACAGTGCCTTACAGCGGGACAGAACTAAGCTGCTGTTGCTTGCTGCTGCCCTATCCTTGGTATTTCCTGAGCTTAGCAATGAGTTCTGCAGCTGCTGGGCATTTTGATAGAAATGCTTTGACTGTGCTTGCTGGTTTTGTTGTGACTGTTTTAGGTGAGAACACTGCTCCTCTTCTTCATCCTGTGAGCTAAAATCATCAAAGTCTGAGTCCTGTTGATTGGAGCCGCCATCTGCTTGACCTCTATCGCTACTAATCAAATTACTTGATAGAGTCTTTGACTTGGTAGCAATCGCAGTCGGAGATGGACTGGTGGCTGATATTATCTTTGGCTGACTGGTAAAATTTTCAATATTACTCTTGCTACGACTAAAATGTTTTAACAACGATTTGCTGGAAGTTGCCTCGCTAATGTTGACGTAGGAGCTGTTGTTATTATTGCTTAGAGGGCTATCCTCACCCGGAGTATCTTTGGTCTTGTCATTGTTTTTCAACCAATTGGGTACTTTTAAGATGCTTTGCTGTAGGCCTGTGCGATCACGAGTAATCTGGAAAAAAATTATTGTAGTTACATACACACACAAACATAAAGTACATCAGTTGTTCGTCAAAATGGATTTCAGAACACTAACCTGTATATGCTGAGCCAGCGGATGTGTGGTGCGCGGCTTATGATCCAGCTGCAGTAAGGCCGAGTGCAATTTCAGCCGAGCTCCCTCCAAATAAGTCAACATTGAACGTATCTTTGATGGAAAGAAGGAGCACAAAGTAATTAATTAAATGTTACTCTAAACCCTTCGAAATGTCAAGCCGTAGTGCACACACTAAGAAGGAAGATATGTCTGGGTAACCAATTACTCAGTCTTCAAATAATCCTAATGTGTACTCCAAAAATCACAAATTAAGAAGCTAGCGATTAATAAAGGGACCAAGGATGGAAACAATTCAAAACTAAGGGCATCAACCCCTGCTTTTCGTATTTTTTTCGAGACTTCCCTGTGTGTGTCTCCTGCACGTTCCCTAAATTTCACATTGTTCATCGAGATTGAGAATGCTAAAGCCGTGCCTATCCGACTCTAAAACAAAAATACACAGCGTCAGTGTCCCCAAAAAGTAAAACGAAACTCTTCCTCACAAAATGATTTACAAATAAGTTGTTTTAAAATGACCTTATAGGCAAAGGGGCTTAAATTTGCTCGGTTTTGCCCATAGCTCCTTAAGTTCCCAATGGCTTTTATACAATATGCAATAAGAAAACGAACATAGAAACATATCTCGTGAGATTTTTTCAACTTTTTACATAAAAATGTATGCTAATGTAAATTATTGAAATTCCTGTAAGTATGTGAAGATAGCAAGCAATTATTTAAATAATTTGATTAATTAATTCAAATCATACTACCCACCCGTGGTTGTAATTTTGATTAAAATCGGTTGGGAACTTCGGGAGTTATAGCCTAGAAGATCCTTTAAAGACTCTGTGAACTGCGTTTGTACGGGGTATTTTCGAGTCGGGCACGGCTGTAACACTCTTAAATTCTTAGAAATTATGGGAATTATATACTTGGCATGTCTTGAAATGAATATTAAAAGCCTTACGGTTTTGGCGTTCGAAACAGTTTACTATAGCTTTTAAGCTTTCATCCAATTTCAAAAATTATTGTTATTATTCTTTATTTTAACAGTGCAAAATTTTGATACGTTAGCTTTCATAGTGTGGTATTGAAGCATATGGTGAATGATTCCGCACACCGATTATACCTTCTATACAAACATGTTAATTTTGACTATAGTCGAAGTACTTAAACGATTTTAATAAAACTTGTAGAACTTTGATGCAAATATGGAAAGTCTAAATGGAGGAAAATACTGTAGGTATACTCAAAAAGTAAAAGGATTTTACACTAATATTTTAGTGAGTCCACAATGTGGTAGACTCTACATACCTATTTTGGGGATTGTAGCTTCTACACAAACAGTTTTATAAATAACTGGTTTCAAATCATCTTCTAGGCAAACGGCATTACCATTTGGCCCTTTTTGCCTTGAACTCCCGAAGCTCCCAAATGAATGACAACCACGAATGGAAAAAAGGAAGGTGTGCGTTAAAACGCTATTTAAGAAAAGTGGTAGTAAGTCGTTAAACTGTTTGGGAAAGGAATGCCTGAGAGTAAAAAATTAGAAAATAAGACGCACCTTGTGGCAAAATTTCATTATCCTTAATTTTTTGGGTTTCAAGAAACAGGCAATACGGTAAGACAAACGGACAAAGCTAAACTGATTTCTTTTGCTGTCCCGATAATTTTAGCATAAAGGTTGTAGGTGTCATAAACAAATATTTCTCGTTTCTGCGCTAACCTAATCAACAAGAATTTTGAAAAGTGAAAACTGGATTTTGTTTAATTTTTCGGTTCATCTTACATGGTACAGCTTGTCTGTAATATTTTGATTCTCCTGATTATTTAAAGACTGCGAGAGGCCACGCAAACCGTCACGGGACCGTCGCTCTCTCTCCAAATCTGTCTTGACCAATTGCAGCAGTTTGATCAACGCATGCTTTCTTCGTTCCCGATTCATCGCCAATGTTGTGTGCTCACAATAAAAATCAGGTAGAAGTTGCTCGCTGGGACCCTCAGAGTTGCGTCGTATATTTCGTACTACTTGCATATCTTTGGCCACATTGCAGGTCTCCAACTGAGGTTTTAACGCCGTAATCAAGCCACCCAAAATGGGACTCATATCGGCTGCGAGACGCGTGTACGTTTCTACAAAGCTTTGCATGCTGGCCAGACGCTGCTGTTCACTGCTCTGGAGCTGCACAGATCCGCGGAGTACAGACATTTCCCAGTCCACCCGTGCCCGTTCGGCGCGCACACATAGCGTATAGTATTCCACATCGGCACGCTTAACAGCCTCCTCAGCCTTTTTCCGCTTGTTGTCCAGTTTGGCGCAGTCCTTCTCAGCAGATTTAAGCTCCTTTTCGGCGGCCTGTTTGTTAGGACCTTGATGGAGTAGTGCAATCGAAGGGGATTTCTGTATACGCACATCAAGCATGGCGTCCTGAAGTTTCTCGTTTTCGCGTGCGGCAGTGTGAGAGGCCTTTTTGGCCTTGGCTTCGCTGGCACGCCACTCGCTGAGCACGCGAGCAGCCTTGTCCACGTTGTTCTCTACCTGTGGAAACGGTCATAAGAAATTGAAAAAGGACTTTTTTTGAAGTGGTTCCTTGAACTTACCGCCTTGCGCGTCTTATGATGGCTGTCAACAATGGATTTCAGCGGTTTGACAAGTTCATCGGTAAGAGAGGCAGCCAATTGGCGATGTATATCGCTGCGACTTTCCATTTCAGTGGCGACACCACGCCAAGCATCCGCAATGCTACCAGGCAACTCGCGGCAGGCCTTGTTCAATTTGTTGGCCATCTTTGATAGAGATTTTGAATATATCAGCTCAGATTCAGTGCTGTGTATCGAGAAAATTTTAAGACATTAAAGACGCAATCAAATTTATATTAACAATTGCATTATGTAAAGGAGAAGTAACAGATGAAGCTACAGGGATAAAGTGCATTTTATATATCCGTATAGCAAAGGTAGAAGCTATATGATATAGTCAACCGATTTTGACCAAATTTGGTACAATGCTTGGGTACTCTAAAAAACTTTCGAGTGCCAAATTTGGTTATGATATCTTCATTAACAAACGAATTATCTATCTTAAACTTTTTTTTTTTCGAGGTCCTCTGAAACACCCCTATGGGAGCTATATAATGTAACCCCGTTATCGAAAAAGTAAAATAAACTTTTCTCCCCTGACATAATTACACATCTAATCTGAAAATTTGGTCGATCTAGCTCTCACCATCTCTGAGATCTAGGCGTTCATACAGACAGCCGGACAGACGGACATGGGTATATCGATCATACTTAAGGTAACTTTGGGGGGTCCCCGACGTCTCCTTCTGTATGTTACATACATTTTCGGCTTGCACAAACTTAATATACCCTTTGTACCATACGGTACAGGGTATAAAAATTAGGGAAATTGTTAAACTAACTTATATTGACTTATTAAAATATTTATTCATTTATTATTTTTTAAAATCTCAAGTGCGCTCTTGATTTTATTATTGTTCTAACGCTTGTTTTTTTGAGTTGAGGAGTTGAAAAATAGCGGGAATTTTGTTGAGTTGTTGACTTTGCCGTCTTCTTTCCTGTGATTGTTTCCATTTTTATATTTAAGCAAATTGCATTGTAGTTTAAAAATTTCCTTTGACGAAAACAGTTTTATTCAAATGCTGCTGGTATCTTCATAAGAGTTCCAGCATGTATTAAGCCTAATACATCGTCCAACTCGCATATATTTTTAGTTCGGCTAGCATCTTCTTGTAGTACATCTGCGCTTTTCCATTCTTAATAGGGTCTGAGTTGAGGAAAAGTTGAGTTAAATGTGGAGGCTCAGCACTGTACATTTTGTTGCTGTAAAAGTCCTCCAATTTTTAGTTCCTCAACCCAAGAGCAAGCGTAAATACCTCAAATATTTAATAAGCTTACCGATTAACACTATTTCTACCGTGGTGTATTAAAAGACTTAACTTCAAATTGTTCTCTTAGTTTAATCATTTGTCCAAAGAAAATTTATTTTTACTTTTCGTACAACCGACTATTGCTATAATACCAAAACACAAAAAAAAAGTTTTCTTGATAAATGTTTAACAAAGATAATAAAGTTAAATCAAAATTTGATAGGTGGTCTTGGTAGAAATACACAGTGTTAATGCATCATAGAAATTTTAAACAACTTTGAAAAAAATCCAGGATATACTATATACAGACCAACTATGCCAGTATAAGTAGTTATTTATACTTTGTTGAAGAACAATGAATAACAGCTAGTCCTAGCCATTAATTTTTTCGGTACATTATAAGTAAAAGGTAATTTCTTAGCAACTTTCTTTTTGGCAACACTGTTTTTGTCAGCTCAGCTGTTTTTGTGTCTTGTGTTACTGTCAAACATGTTCAGTTTGGTCTATAATTTAACCATGAATCGACTTACGACGCTTGCAGATTATTGAATTATTCATGCTCGGTTAAGAAGTGCACTCTTTCCATTTTATGGTCAGTTAGGACGACCTTCTGAGGCGGCTATTCGGAATGTTGTTTGGGACCGGTCAATTGGCCACCTAGATCGTGCGATTTAACGCCTTAACTATATTTTTTGTGGGGCTATGTTAAGGCTCTTGTCTATAGCAACAAGCCCGCAACGGTTGAAGCACTGGAAGCCAATATTGAAGAATTTATGCGTGAGATACCAGCCGATATGTTGGAGTCGTCCAAAATTGAACGCATGTTTGAACCATTTGAGGCGCAGCCGCGGTCAACATTTACATGAAATCATCTTTAAACACAAAATTATATAGATCGTTCTATCGACTCAAATAAATATTTCATACATTTTTCTGAATTTAATGTTTTTTTTTTTTTTTTAAATAAAAGCCGAAAGCTCTTAAAAAGTCACCCTTTAGTTGTGGCGAATACACAAAGTTCAATCAATGTGTGAAAGGAAGCGAATATCTTTTAATTTATTCACTTTGGGCTTATTGTTTGTCATATTTCGTGCGCTTATCGTTTACCTCGCCCATTACCAGAGGTTTGCACAGTAGATAGCTACAATTGACAAACGATGTATTTATGTACTTTCAGTAAGACAATCTCTGCCAGACGTAATAGAAGGGCAGCTTTAGATAAGACAGATATATGAAACATACGAGTATGTACCAGATAAGAGGGATAAATAATAGGAGGGATCGCTTGCTAGTGCAGCTCAGTATAAAACCTAACATCGTAAAAGTCAAAAACGGTGTTTGATTTGTAAAAGAATTACCTGGTGCGGAAAAATTTTCATTATCGCACGAGATATATTTCTGAGACAAAATTTTGTGCAAGGACATACGAAGTAAATAAATAAGATGGCGTACGTTAAAGTCGGGCGCAGACGACTTTGGGATACCCTGTACAACCACATTGCAATTAATTCCGACACCTCCAAAAGATATTTTATTCGGCAAATTTGGTTACGGTGTTTTCATAAAAAAAAAGAAATCTGTCGAATTTTGCACTAAAAAAATTTTTTTTACCGATCGGTCCTATGGGGACTATATGATATAGTCAACCGATTTTGATCGAATTTAGTACACTGATTGGGAACTCTAAAAAACTTCCTCTTGCCAAATTTGGTTCCGATATCTTCAAAACCAAACGAAACACAACGAATTTTGTAAAAAAAGCGTTTTTTTGACCGATTGTTCCTATGGGAGCTATATGATATAGTAAACCGATTTTGATCAAACTTGGTGCAGTGCTTGGGTACTCTTAAAAACTTCTTAATGCCAAATTTGTTAACAATATCTTTACAAACAAACGAAACACAACGAATTTTGTAAAAAAAGCATTTTTTTTGACCGATCGTTCCTATGGGAGCTATATGATATAGTCAAGCGATTTTGATCAAATTTGGAACAGTGCTTATGAACTCTAAAAGACTTCTTAATGCCAAATTTGGTTACGGTATCTTCACAAACAAACGAATCACAACGAATTTTGCACAAAACACGTGTTTTTGACTGATTGGTCCTATGGGAGCTATATGATATAGTCAACCGATTTTGATCAAATTTCCTACAGTGCTTGGAAACTCTAAAAAACTTCTCAACGCCAAATTTGGTTACAATATCTTCACAAACAAACGAAACACAACGAATTTTGTACAAAAAACATTTTTTCGACTTATCGATCCTATGGGAGCTATATGATATAGTCAACCGATTTTGATAAAATTTGGTACAGTGCTGGGGGTTTCTAAAAAACTTCCGATTGCCAAATTTGGGTATGATATCTTCATAAACAAACGAATTATCCATCTAAAACTTTTGCTTATTTTCGAGGTCCTCTGAAACACCCCTATGGGAGCTATATAATGTAGTCCCGATATCAAAAAAATAAAATAAACTTGTCTTCTATGGATTAATAAGGGATCTAATCTGAAAGTTTGGTTGCTCTAGCTCTTACCATCTCTGAGATCTAGGCGTTCATACGGACAGACGGACTTGGGTATATCGACTTCTCTAGTCACTCTGATCATACTTCAGGTAACTTTGGGGGGTCTCCGACGCGTCGCGGCGTCTTCTTCTGTACGTTACATACATTTTCGGCTTGCACAAACACAATATACCATACGGTACAGGGTATAAAAACTGAAAATAGTTTCAGGTGTTTTTCGAAAAATCGCGAACACCGTAAAATGGGCGTGTTTCTTGGCAAACACATCCACATGTTTGAAAGTACATACAATAACTTTGCAAAATATACAAGAAACAAATTTTGCCATTTATGTTATTTATGTTAGTGTTGATAGGTCAGTGGTTTGCGTGCCTGTATGGCGCGGAATTATTTTGAGTTCAATTCCAGAGTTAGGAATTGGTTTCTTGTTTTGTTACGTATAAATAATTATACCCTGTACCATATGGTATAAAGGGTATATTAAGTTTGTGCAAGCGGAAAATGTATGTAATATACAGAAGGAGACGTCGGAGACCCCCGAAAGATACCTTAAGCTTGATCAGGGTGACTTGAAAATTCGATAAACCCATGTCCCTCTGTCCGTCCGTATGAACGCCTAGATCGCAGAGATATTAAGAGTTAGAGCAACAAAACTTTCAGATTTGATCCCTTATTATTCTACGAGAGACAAGTTTATTTTATTTTTTAGATATCGGGGTTATATTATATAGCTCCTATAGGGGGGTTTCAGAGCACCTCGAATAAAAATCAATAGTTTTAGATGGATAATTCGTTTGTTTTTAAAGATATCGTAACAAAATTTAGCATTCAGAAGTTTTTTATAGTCTCAAGCAATGTACATAATTTTTTTAAAATCAATTGACTATATCATATAGCTCCCACAGGACCGATCGGTCAAAAAAACGTTTATTGTATAATAGAAAATCATGACCAAATTTAGCGTTAAGTTTCTTAGAGCTCCCAATCACTGAACTAAATTGGTTGACTATGTATATCGTATAGCCCCCATAGGCCTGATCGGTCAAAAAAACGTGTTTGGTGCAAAATTCGTTTTTATTCGTATGTTTATGAAGATATCGTGGTGCACAGGGTATCTCAAAGTCGCCCACGCCCGTCTTCAACGTGCGCCATCTTTATACCCTGTACCTATAGATACAAAGAGTATACTAGATTTGTGCAATGTATGTAACGGACAGAAGGAAGCGTGGCAGACCCCAAGCCCTTATACCAAAATGCTTATCATAACCTCGGGTAGCGATTAAGCCATGTCCGTCTGTCTGTCCATCTATCTGTATGAACGCCTAGATCCCGGAGACTATAAGAGCTAGAGACTCGTTCCCCCCTAATAGAATTTAACGCTTTTTAGCTACGCCGCTAAATATTTTTATTTGAAATTTAACAGGGCTAGGCGTCATGGTTCAATCATTAAACTTTAATGCATCTGTGTGTCAATAATGAACAAAATTGGATAAATACAACAAAAGCTATAGTCAAAAATGTACTAATTTTCGAGAGAAAGGTATAGGGTATACAATGTCGGGCACCGCCTATTACATTTTTTTATTTTGCGTTTGCTGGTGCTGCCCCTTTCTACCGCCCATTTACAGTGCTTACATAATAAAATCAAAAATGAAAATTATAATATTTTATTTTTGTGGTTTCTGCAGTCACCAAAGAACCATTCGGGAGTTGCAGTGTGGCAAAGGCGAATGATATGTTGATTTATTTGTAATTTCTCTGGTTTTTTCTTAAAGCAACTGTGAAAAATAATAATGTTTTTCTGCATGCTTTCACTAAAGATTCGGAAGGTGAAAGTCAGATTCAGAGCAATAATTTTTATGAAGAATATTTTATTAATTACTAAAAATCAATTTCAACCTTCTATGAAATATAAAATTAAAGGGCCTATTTTTGCTGTCTCTGTCATTAACTGCATTAAATATGCACATACAACCATACATGTAAATTCAACAGGAAACTTGGAGAGTGTAAACAGACCGTTCGTGAGGATCCGAATCTGTCACTACGTGAGTAGGTGAAATTTTCCCTGGTAAGTTGATCTCTAGGGGAGGCGACATAAACTGGCCTCCACGCACTCCTGATTTAAATCTTATGGATTTATTTCTCTGGGGTCATCTCAAATCTAAAGATTATAACATAAACCGACTTTGCTGGTGTATTTGAAACAAAATATTCGCTACGAAATCGCAGCCATCACGGAATTGACCGTTCGCCTAAATTAATGCAAAAAACGCGAATGTTCACATTTGGACAATATTTTTTTTTAAAATAAATATCATAAATTACTTTGGTAATTAATAACTTTTTTTTTTTATGACATTTTTTTTTATTTTTTGGACTCACAAAATATAAACTTTTTTTAGAGGTACCTTGAATATTCTTTTCAAGGCATCCCCACAATAACGCCTACACTTTCCTTAATTTATCAGAATTTGAGAACTCTAAAATAGTTCACTGAGCTTTTAAAGGATCTTTTTGGCCAAGTTCCTAACCGATTTAAATAAAATTTGTCTCCACGTCAAATGTTAAAAACTGCTGCGTTGAAAAAAGAGTTTATATTATATATTTTAGTCCACATGAGTTCAAACGGGCACACGCTTCTTTTCATTTTCTATCCAAAATATTTGAAGGCATCTCTAATATTTTGGAAAACTCTCGACTTAAAAAATGTACACAAAAGAAATATTGGCTTAATGTAGTTCATGAAAGGTTATATTGGAGAATTCATGCTTACCGCTCTTGAAGCACAAGAATAAGCTCTTTGCTGAAGTCACCACCTTGCTTCACATAGCGTCGCAGTTCCTCAAAGCCATTTTGTCCCTGCACAAAAGAGGCAATAACTTTATAAGTACATGTTATACTTAAATTTAATTAAGCTTAGATCAATGCCACTTTTAATCTGCTTATTATAATACCCATCTAGCTATACCTCATCCTTAAACTGCTTGGCATTCGACGACAAATCCTCAACGCTGGCACGCTGCAAAATTGATGACTCCAGCTCCGGTTCGTCCGTTACATCATCACAGCTCTCACAAAGCTCAATTTCTTTGGAGTTTGCTTCTTCTGGTGCCGATGATTGCCTCTCCAGGTCCCCTGCAACCGCAAACTGATTAAGGTTCATACGGGAGGAGGCAATCCGCTTTAGGGGCGTCTGTTGACGCACCGCCTCTTTAAGCCGGGTGGTCTCCTCGCCAAGCCAATGTTTCATGCCTAGAAAGCCCTTCCGAAATTTCTCTTTGTTATGATTAAAGCTTATGAGATGGGAGTTTTTATTTTTTAATAAAGTAATGCGACGCTCACTGGGACGTAACTGATCACGATGCGCACAATACTCCAAATCAATTTCCTTATTGAAATCCTCCGTTTCGTTAATCTGGCGCGTAATTTCATTAAGCTCATCAATGGATACAAATAGATTTTGCGCATGTAGGCTTTGGTAGCTAACCGACTTTAAGTCCAAATCATCGAAGGCGCTGCCTTGACTTAGCTGATCGCTTTGACAGCTAGTCAGGCTTTGCTTTGAAGAGGTGTGGCTGCCATAATGGCTATTATAGGACCGACTTTGATGCCGCGTTGCCGGCAGCTGAAAGGAATCTGTGCTCCTGAAATTCTTCTGTTGTCCCAAAATACTGCTCTCATTACGCTCCAAAGAATTAGATACGTTGGATACTTGATTTGTGGGCGTATCTATGTGCGTTGAATATAGTGAAGCATTCTTTTCATAAAACGTTTCTATATCTACATGGCTGGATAAACTGGGTACATTTCGATCGTAGAGCTCTGGCAAATGGATGCTCAACTCCGGTGCCGTAGCATTCATGTCCAGCGTCGTGGAAGGGGACTTATGCAGAAAGAATTTTAGTGCGGAGCGATTCAGATTTTGCACTGACTGTGATTGCTGTTGTTTGCTAAGCGGGAAACAATGCTCAGGTGGGACGATTTTATAGCAATCTAATATGTTGTCTATTAAGGGTGCCTCCAGTACTGGTAAGGGCAGCGGTGATGTATGTGGTTGCGACGTCGAGGCAGGTGTATGAGATGGAGTCTCAAAGTGCTCCTGCTCTGGTTCTGTTTCTGCTTCTGTATGCGGCTTCGCAATCGTGCATATGGCATCTACAAAATCCTCATCATGCTCGCTTCCCGATGATCGTAACTGTGGTGATGACTGTGCACTATCTGTGGGCGTTAGCGCTCGCACTAGAGTTGTGTTTGCCGCAATGCCACCACCAATTTGCTTAAGACGCGCCTCGGTTACACCAAAGCGATCTGTGTTTAAAGTTGTTGTCGATATTAATATGGGCGCACCAATCTCAAGACGATGATCTTCAGAGTGACTGCCCGTCATATTATAGCTGCCTGTGGCTAAGTTTGGCGGAGAGTTACATTTATGTGGACTGTTACCCCGTCGAAGCTTGTTTCCCAACGTTGAATAGCGTTTGAAGCGTGTTAAAAAACTTCTACCATTGCTATTGTTTGTGTTGTTGTTGTTGCCATTGTTGACCCCTCTCTCCGCAGCAGTTAAATTATTATCTTTGGTACTTAATTTAAATTTGTGGGCTCGAAAATTATTCATTTTGTAGTAAGTTCACAAGCTAAATGGTCTAGTGAAATTTTTATAAACTTAATTATTGTTTATTTACACTTTTTACTTATTTAAAATTGTATTAGAGCTCTGCATAAATTGTGTACATAATATTTCTCTGCGAATTGTGTGTGTGTAAGATGATAATCAAATAGGAAGACACTATCCTGCGAAAATGGATACCAGTATGGGAATTGGGAATAAAGAGTAGACGAAGTAAAAAATATGACATTGTAGCATAGATAGCGTAGCGATACAAATGCATAGAGAAACACGATAAGGTGTGTACAAGGATCGACTCTGACATAACCTGAAGACAACAACAAACTGCACAATAATCTAATCAAGATCGATACTATGATGTTCCTATTTATATATTTTTGATCTTTAAGCTAAGCTTTAATAATAAAAGTCCAATAAAGAAAACTGTGACGATCATTCCTTAAACATTTTTGGAATGTCTATCTGATGAAATTGCAGATTTATGGTGTATAAACAACACTCTGATATTGCCAACAAAAGCTCCAACAATTATGAGAGAATAAGGAAAATTTTAAATTTTTGCACTTCAACCCCGTATGGGCCTGTATATTCATTTTAAGGCATTTCGACTATAATATCCCTTGTACTTTCCTTAATTTCCCCAGTGTTCATTGGATGAAGAATTGTAATGTCGCGCCTCTCCGACTCGAACAACGAATATGCTCCTGATTATGCATATGTTTCCCTACGCAAATTTTGGTGGGCGTAGGTAGCTTCAGTAAAGTTTTATGAATAACTTGTTTTTAAAGAGACTTACAAGATATCGACACAAATCGACAAACTCGAACTGTCTGTAGATAATACACGCCTTTTTTCATACGGATAAACAACCATTGCATAAACTTATTATACCCTTGTATCAATAGTTTTAAATTTGCTTATTTGGATCCTCTTCTCCTATAAATTGGGCTAGAATAAAGCTAGTTGTAAAATTGTATGTAAGGAACCCACAGTCACCAATACCGGTGTGTAGACTCATATGGGCTTAAATAAAAAACCCTTTTTAGTTTGCGTGCGTCATCCATGGACGCAAGTTTTTTTGAAGTTTTGTATTTTAGAGTCAGTCAGGCATGACTGCAGTATTCTCAAATTCTTAGAAATAAAGGAAAGTGCTCGGAATGTATCGAAATGCATATAAAGAGCCATACGGGGCTTAAAAGCGCGAAGCATGCAGGGGTCGGAATTTACCATATTATGTTGGCATATGATATTTGCAACTCAAATTTTCTTTAACCCAGACCCTATTCTACTTCTACATTGTTGAGTTGTTAAGAAAGAATTGCAAAATACGTCTCTGCACAACTGTAATTTTTTAGCCATTTCGTGATATGAAATGTAACGAGTTACCTTACGTTCTGGCGCCAGTCAGTTGACTTGGCGATGGGGAGCTGGTCACCCCGATGCGAGAGTTAAATTGCATTCACGTTGTTAACCATTAAAACTAGATCATCAGTCAGAAACTCATAAACTACAAAGCCAGATGCTAACAGAAAAACCACAATTAACTCTGCGCATATTAAAACTCAAATAAAATATCAACAGGTTATGGTTCCAGAACGCTTTGAACTGCGAAAATAGCAATTGTGAAAAGAATTAAATAGTGAATATTTGTGAAACACCAAACTAACTAAGTTAAAGTGGACAAAATTAAAAAATGCGTAAGCGTGAGTGTGTGTTCGTGTTCGTTGCAAACTACCCTCTCGGATGGTTCGTGATGGGTACCCAATGAACTAGCCCTTCGAAGAACGAATGCCAAACTAGCAAAACAGAGAAAAACTGGTTTAGTCCCGTCTTCTTTCGCAACCCTATATCCACTACCCAATGCACTAGCTAACGGGTATGCGAACGCCGAACCACCAGACAAAAATATATTTTGGTTCGTAGAGAGAAAGAGCGAAAATAAAAAGATTTTTGTTGTTTTTCAGAAAGCTAGACAAAGGAGAATATGTTTTTTCTCTCTGTTTTTAAGGCCTACTCCCGTTACTTGTTGTCCAGCTTGCCCGCGTGTTATTGCTGGAATATTTTTATGCCCTGTACCGTATGGTACAAAGGGTATATGTATTAAGTTTGTGCAATGGACCCATGTCCATCTGTCCGTCTGTCTGTCTGTCCGTATGAACGCCCAGATCTCAGAGATGGTAAGATCCAGAGCAACCAAACTTTCAGATAAGATCCCTTATTATTTTTCTATAGGAGACAAGTTTATTTTTTTTTATATCGGGGTTACATAATATAACTCCGGTAGGGGTGTTTCAGAGGACCTCCTAAAAAACCAAAAGCTGCAGATGGATAATTCGTTTATTTATAAAGATATCGTCACCAAATTTGGCATTCGAGGTTTCCAGTACTATACCAAATTTGATTAATATCGGTTGACTATATAATATAGCATCTGTTTTTTGCTTGTTTATGAAAATATCGTAACCAAATTTGACAAATAAATATCTTTTAGAGTTCTGAAGAAATATACCGGATTTTATTGTAATGTGATGGTACAGGGTATCCCAAAATCGACTACGCCCGACTTGAACGTACACCATCTTTTTTATCAGTGTACGTCTTCACAAAGAACAAAACGACGATGAATAGCTCATCTTTTCGAAAATGTTAAGTCTATAACCTCCGCTTTAATTAATGAATTTGAGAACCTTAAATCATATCAAGCAGATATATTGAAGTTATCTCATTTATAATGAAGGCAAGCATGATCAAACATCAATATTTGTTTATACTAAGAGTTTAATGGATGAAACACCTATAAGCATACTAGAGTTTAAACAAGCTCAATTGAAATTGTTACGGATGACATAGTTAATAGGTAGTCTTACACTAAATGGCAAATAGGGTATCGACGCTAGAACGGGCACAGTGAATTTAAGCAAAAGTCTACAAACATTGATTTGCAGGATAGTTAAATAACTGTAACATCGTACGTACCTATTCAACTTATTTCTCAAGCAAAACAAGATATTGCAGTCCAATCAGACTTCTGTTTAAAGAGGAGACTACTGCTAACAGCGAACCTCATTAAATCCATGATCGCAGCGAAAAAATCCCCAGTTATAAAAATACTAAAAACCAACCGACCGCCAAAAAGTCTACAACTCAACAATATGTAGACCGAATAATAAAATGCAGCAGAGCTAACAACCTACGCTTCCAGCCAGTAACCCCACGCTCACAGACTTCTCCACCCTGGAATATTAATAAACTAAATATCGACACAACCTTAAGTAAATTAAGCAAAAAACACATATCCAGAAGTATGCCGCGCAGAATTCTTACTGATGAAAACAAAAGACAGTCACAAATACACCTATACATATATACACAGATGGATCTCAAATCCATTCAACCACCATTCTCGCCATCACAAATGATACAGAACACATAAAATCAAGTCTCTTGCCCCACTTGGTTTTCTCCGCCTCGGTTTTCTCCGCCGAAATCATCGCAATAGTAGAAGCCTTAAAGATTTTAAAAAATAGAAGCGGTAAATACTGCATTTTCTTTGCTTTTACTGAGATGCCAAATCGATAGCTGACAGTGCGAAAATTTAGCTCTCAAGATTGAACATGAACATTTCCAATATGATCGGAATTGGAACAAACAGGTCATGACAGGATCGAAGAACAGCGTTTACACGGAACTCAAAAAATGTGTACCACTCTTTTTTTTTGTAATCGATCGAACTTTATGAGCCAAAAAACAAGTATGAACATTTTTCTTAAAAATGTGCTAAAAATTACGAAAAATTTTATATGAATGGATAAATAACGAACAAGCCGTAAATTTGACAAAAATAAGTTCCAAATATAATCGATGGGTAATTCAATTATCTACAGTATGGTAAAAAAAATGATGAAAATCAGTTAAGTACAACCAGAGAAATTTTTTTTAGGTACGTTTTTTTTTGTAATTTCGATAATTGGTCTTATCAAAATATCTCGAGATCCGTTCCATTAAAAAATTTTTAGACTGCATTTTCTCCTTTATTATGTCCTTTTACTACGGAAATGACTAGAACATGTTGGGGATACCAAAATTTTTTAAAATTAGTAAACTAGTGTTATTATAATTTTGTTTTCAATTTCACATATACGGGCTTCGCAAAAAATGCCAATTGTTGCCATACTTATGATGTACCACAAAAATATTTAAAATTAATTCCAATAAACGAAAAATATTTAAGTGATGAAGAAGATTCTGCTGATGATCATTAGTATTTTAATATAATAAAATATATAAGAACTAAAACAACTAAAACTTGTTTTTGGGAGCAGTTCTGTTTAGCATTTTTTTTGGCAGATTTATTTTGATTTTTAGCTTATTTTAGCATATTTTTTTTTTTTTTCAAATCTAGCATATTTCGTCTCTCAATTTCTGGCATCACTGAAAACCACAACGTACGAGACATCTTAAAATATAATACTTAAAAAAATCACCCCAGATAAAAATACAGAACAACATAATAGATACTTCTACCTGGTACTAAGCTATAAACTTCAACAAATTCAACAATTACCACCTTTTCAAAAAAACCAAATATCCTTCTCGCAACAACTGCAACCCACTACAACGCCTCTCCAATCCTACCCTAATCTTTACTATATCATATAAAAACAATATCCTCATTCATTAACACCTAATAAAATAATATATATATTAAGAACACTACATTTATACTATCTATACACAATAGTCTGAGCTGAAGGCCAACGTTGCCATAGCCCTAATAATGCACGCCAGCATATAATTTTAATTATAAGTTAGCTCTTAATAAATAAATAAGTAACAGTTTCTTTGAATAAAATAGATTGTACATATTGGTGAATTTGATCAAATCTCAAGCGATTTTGACAAAGATTTTAAAACCGCTGCGAATCATGTCTGTGGCACCAAGAATTGGGATTGCAAAGAAATTAACAAGAAATGGTTTTCTGTGGCACCCCAGATTACATACATATATTAGCAGAATTATAATACATCGACAGAATTATAATAGCTCGATTCCGAACCCGTGTAATGAATTTGACTCTCATCCAATGTTACGCTCTAACGGAGGTCTCCGACCTCGAAGACAACACACACGATTTTGGAGAGTTTACTAGCTTCGACTAATCGAGGAGATATTAAAGTAATTATGGGCGATTTTAACGCGCAGATAGGCCCCGACACCGAAAACTTTGAAAACACAATGGACAAACTTGGCTTAGGCAGAAAATCCGTAAATGGTGAAAGGTTCACAGAGTTGTGCTCCACCAAAATTCTTGTAATTGACGGTTCATTCATAAGGCAATCTGGTTGTCACCAGATGGTTTTACACAGAACCAGATTAACCATATATCGATTGGCAAAATATGTTTCGTTTTAGACGTATGCATCAAAAGAGGTGCAGATATTTATATTATCGGCACAAAATGCAATTTGTTTTTCTTTATAAAAAAAAGAATATAGATAT
The DNA here is from genome assembly GCA_018150985.1 of Chymomyza costata. Classification (NCBI taxonomy): domain Eukaryota; kingdom Metazoa; phylum Arthropoda; class Insecta; order Diptera; family Drosophilidae; genus Chymomyza; species Chymomyza costata. The sequence continues at coordinate 449,887 of JAECWU010000269.1, forward strand.
TTAACTCGATTTTTAATACTTTGGCAACCCGTCAGTATCGCGCCACTTTGGCATTTCGTTATTCATTTGTTATTAATCACAGCGACGTGCGAATTTACGTGTTTTGTGATTGTGAAAGGTTAATAAAATACTAAAAGAACACATTGGTCTTAATTGCATGTGTTACAGTCAAGAAGACGTAAGGGGGGAGTCTGATGAAGACCGGGAGCGTCGTTTAAACATTGAAAGGGAACGTTTAGCAAGGTCACGTTCTAATCGTTCACGAAAAGGTGAACGAGATGAAAGCAATGAAAACATCTTGATGAATCCGGGTACGCTATAATGCATAAACCAGAAAGAACAGACGAACAAACCCAACAAGATAACAACAAAAAAATGTAGCACCAGTATCAAAATAGCCATTGTCTACGTTCCTATTACAGTTGCGAATCATAGCAGCATACAGGTCGCTGCTGTCCCAGAATACTGTAAAGTCGGGCAGGACCGATTGTAGCATGACAATGGTTTAAAGATTACGGAAACATTATGGTCAGCATGATGTAAATTGAATAAAGAACACCGCACGGGGGTTGGCGTGCAAAGTACGCAGGGGGCGGAGCCCCCTAGTAGATTATATAGTTAATGAGAAAAGGAAAGATTTACACATTTCCATAATTAAATGCAATAGTCAACAAGATAACACATTAATTGTGCTTCCGCGCATTGGCGAAAAGGCAAAGTATTCCAATTTTTACTGAACATTCTTAACTCTTTTAGAGATCAATCTATTAACTAAATGTTCTGTGAAGGTTGTTACAAGTGTTATTTTGGTGATTTGTCTTTGGTTTTACTAGAAGAAATATTTTACAGACACAAACATTCTGTCCGCTCGATTTGCATTTGGAGATAAATAATTTAGCCCGAATTGATCAAAGAACCGATCGGTCAAAAAAACGTGTTTAGTGCAAAATACGTCTGATTTTTGTTTGCTTATGAATATATCGTAACCAAATTTGGAAGTGTGTTCACGGTTTGTGTTGAGTTGGGGAGTTGAAAAGTTGAGAACTTTTACAACTTCCAACTCAACTTTTCCTCAACCCAGACCCTATTCTACTTTTTTGCTCTTGAGTTGTTGAGAAAGTGTTGCACAATATGGCAATTCGCTGCCTTTTCAGCACTGCAAAATTTGTAATTTTTTAGCCATTTTGTGATGTGAAAAGCATCGAGTTACCTTATACTCGTTTGAAAAAAGTAAGCGCGCCAAATTTAAAATAATCAAATTCTTTTTTGCGCGAAATTAAGTGAATTAGACATTATTACTTGTTGTTGGATCTAACAAAAATAAAAGAGTAAAAAAGGTGCGAATTGGAATATGCTGGGGCTGTAGTACTAGGCTTAAAATATGCTAGAACTATTGTGGAGTTACCGTCAGCATTTGAACAAATCGGGTTTCGTCGAAGGAAATGAGCACGTTCTGGCGCCAGTCAATTGACTTCGGGATGTGGAAGTGGTTACCCCGATTCGGTTACCCCGTTTCTGTGTTAAACAAAATTTAGTTTTTATACGACGAATTTGTTTTAACAGACGAAACTTCAATAAAATCAATTTTATCCAAAGCCACTTAAGCTTTACTCAAAACACATTTTACGCTTAGTCTCGGCATTTTTAAATCAAAATTTTTAACTTTAATAATTACACTATCCGGAAATCCGTTCCATGAAAAAATTTTTGACTTCATTTTCGGATTAAGCGTGCCATTTTACTACGGAAACGAGTACAACATGTTGAGCAGCATTTCGCAAATGTAAACAAACACACGAAAGAAGCAGCACAAACTCAAATTTGGTTTTTCTGCAATTTTTTCATTTTCGCAGCAATAAAATAATAAAAATCGATGGAATACATAGCTACTTTAGCTCCCGGTTAAATTAAATTAGATATTATGCTTTGACTCGGCATATTCAATTCAAGTTTTTGAATTTAAATGTAATTTGTACCAGTATACAAATGTTAATAAACTCTGGAAAGAAGAAGAAAACTCAACCACTCAACTCTTAAAACTCAACAGGGCTGTTCACGCTTTGACCTGTTGACTTTTTCAATAAATTTGCAACTCTTCATCTCAACACAAAGTGTGAATACCCCAATAGGGTATCCCAAAGTCGTCCTCGCTCGACTTAGCATTATTATTTAAGTGTGGACTCTGCAAGAAATGCCAGGCAGAAAACTAGTCGATAATGATGTTTCTTCAGAGATGATATTTGGCCGTGCTCCGGAAAATGAATCCGAACATTTAATCAGCTTACCAAAATTGGTAATTCTATGTCAATTGTTACCATAATTACATAGAGTCAAATATAGATGCAGTTTATTGGCAAGGGGTGGTGAAATTTGTACATTTGTGACTATAACTTATGCTGCATTTGTCCGATTTTGTTAATTTTTTATACACAGATGCATGTAACGACAACGCATCGCTCTGTTAAATTTCAGATTTCCGAAAATATTAAACGGTGTGGCTAAAAATCTACTGCGGGGTAACGGGGTAAGATATTGACATGATTCAACAAACTTCTGAGGAAATAAGCGCACCAGCTGGTAAAGTTTCGTGTCTCTAGCTCTTATAGTCTCCGAGATCTAGGCGTTCATACGGACGGACGGACATGGCTCAATCGCTACCCGAGGTTATGATAAGCATTTTGCTATAAAGGACTTGGGGTGTGCCACGCCTCCTTCTGTCCGTTACATACATTGCACAAATCTAGTACAGTCGCAGGAGCGACTGTAGTATTCTCGTACTCTTAAAAATTAAGAAAAAATCTAGTATACCCTTTGTACCTATAGGTACAGGATATAAATATCACAAGGTTTTTAAATGAGCGCAGCGCCATCTCTGGCTGTGAATAAATAAATAGTTGATACATATAATGTTTGTACGTGTGTTTAAGTAAATTTCGTTTTGTTTGAGTGACACAAATATTTTCACATCTTATCTCAAGAACATTATTTTGCGCACAAAGCGAAAAAATTACCTCATACACACACATCTTTGTTTTCTCGACCCATGCACGGTGGTTGGACTTGTGTATGTGGGGATCTCTACGCTTATCCGTTATTAGTCTTATTTCTTAGCAAATCACCGCATGAAATTTTGTTTCTTTCTGCAAAACTTTTAATTTGCCTTGGAGCTCTTACTTGCCACTTTTTATACCCTGTACCGTGAGGTACAATGGGTATATTAAGTTTGTGGAAGCCGAAAATGTATGCAACATATAGAAGGAAACGTCGGAGACCCCCCAAAGTTACCTAAAGTATGATCAGGGTGACTAGAGAAGTCTACGCCTAGATCTCAGAGATGGTAGGAGCTAGAGCGACCAAGTTTTCAGATAAGATGCGTAATTATGTCAGGGGAGACAAGTATATTTTATTTTTCCGATATCGGGGTTATATTATATAGCTCCCATTGGGGTGTTTCAGAGGACCTCGACAAAAAACAGAAGTTTTAGATGGATAATTCGTTTGTTCGTGAAGTTATCATAACCAAATTTCCGCACTCGGAAGTTTTTTAGAGTACCCAAGCACTGTACCAAATTCGATCAAAATCGGTTGCCTATATCATATAGCTCCCATAGGAACGATCGGTAAAAAAAATATTTTTGTACAAAATTCGTTGGTTTTCGGTTGTTTGTTGTAACCAAATTTGGCATTAAGAAGTTTTTTAGAGTACCCAAGCACTGTACCAAATTTGTTAAAAATCGGTTGATTGTATCATATAGCTCCCATTGGACCGATCGGTCAAAAATAAATGTTTGGTGCAAAATTTGACTGATTTCTGTTTGTTTATGAAAATATCGTAGCCAAATTTGCCGAATAAAATATCTTTTGGAGGTCTTAAGCAATATGTCGGACTTAATTGCAATGTGGTGGTACAGGGTATTCCAAAGTCGTCTGCGCCCGACTTTAACGTACGCCAAGCTTGTATGAAATCTTGAGAAAATATTCAAAATGGTCAAGCAGACCAAATTCATAATAGCCATCACTTGTTCAACTGGTCCCCTTAATATATCAGCTGTTTATTTCCCACCCAAATTCAACAACACGAGAGATCAATATCTGGACTATCTCAAGTCAATTGGAAACCGGTACCTAGCAGGAGGAGATTACAATGCCAGGCACATTATGTGGGGATCTAGGCTAACCACCGCAAAAGGACGACAATTGTATGAAGCTATTAAGCATAATAACAATCGTGTATTAAGCACAGGAGAACCGACATATTGGCCAACTGACACTAAAAAACTCCCCGACGTAATTGACTTTTATATAACAAAAAACTTGACACACGAAAACCTAACAATAGAATCATGCTTCGAACTGTCGTTAGATCAGTCACCGATCATTATAACGCTTCATGGTAAGCCAGTCGATAAAAATTGCAGCACGCTCTACAACCATAAGACAAATTGGAATATGTTTCGTGATATATTTCAAGAAAATATGGAAACAAGGGTCTCATTAAAATCCAGCACTGATAGTACAGTAAAAATAGACCAAAACAGGGGCTGACCTGGAAAAAATTGCACACTGGAATTTCTCTTGCTTAATGTATTAAGGACCATCCAAAAGGTCTAAAGCCAAATTGGAGACCTCCTCCCCCCCGTAGGGTTTTCCGTTATTTTGACATATGTTTGAGCCCATTTATCTCGAAATCTATAAGCCGTACACAAAAACTTCCAAGGCAGAAAATGTTTAAAATTGAATTTAAAATTTTATTTGTACTGGAAGATATACCCAGAAGTTCATATTTTAGGCGGCAGTGGGCGCCAAAGTTACTACAACATAGTTTTTCGTATTTTTACCCGCCTCCTTGCCCTTTTTTGTTTTTGGTGTGTATGAAAAAATTGTAGATCTCAAAAAAGTACACAAGACTGGTTTTTGAATCATTTAAGTATCTTTATTAGTTTCCACGTTATGACGCTTTAAAGTCTTCCCGTGCCTTGAAAAACAAGCAAGCGCTGCGCTACGTTCAGCACTTTAGCGCCCCCTGCGCGCAGCAGCGGCGATGCCCTTGCATGTTTTTCAAGGCACGGGAAGACTTTAAAGCGTCATAACGTGGAAACTAAAAAAGATACTTACATGATTCAAAAACCAGTCTTGTGTACTTTTTAAAGATCTACAATTTTTTCATACACACCAAAAACAAAAAAGGGCAAGGAGGCGGGTAAAAATACGAAAAACTATGTTGTAGTAACTTTGGCGCCCACTGCCGCCTAAAATATGAACTTCTGGGTATATCTTCCAGTACAAATAAAATTTTAAATTCAATTTTAAACATTTTCTGCCTTGGAAGTTTTTGTGTACGGCTTATAGATTTCGAGATAAATGGGCTCAAACATATGTCAAAATAACGGAAAACCCTACGGGGGGAGGAGGTCTCCAATTTGGCTTTAGACCTTTTGGATGGTCCTTAATACATTAAGCAAGAGAAATTCCAGTGTGCAATTTTTTCCAGGTCAAAACCTATTTTTACTGTACTATGAACTTGAATCTGAAATAGTATACCTAAATGACAACATAATAAAAGCAGTGACACAATCGACACCAGCATTCGATCCTATAACAACAAATAAAACACCGATTTTTATTAAGGAAAAGATTAGACAAAAACGACATCTAAGGAAAATATGGCAGCGCTCCAAACACCCAGACGATAAGACTAAACTAAACAAAGCAACAAGTGAACTTAAAAAAATTCACCAACAGGACAACGATAACACTAGTTTACACGAAAAATGAACCTTCCTAAAAAAGTGTTTTTTAGGGTAATTTGGGGTCGAGAAACACGAAAATGGCAACCTTTTTTTTTCTTAAGCACCGTTTTCGAGATTTTTTCGAAAAACATGCTTTTGGGCACTTATTTCAGTTATTCGTCAATTTCTCGTGAACAAAATCTTGTATCGACATGAAAGATGATTAGATCGAAAGGTTTTGTGTAAGATGTGCTCTTTACAGTAATTTACAATTATGTGCAGGTTAAATAAAAAATATAGAAGTTACAAGCCACCAAAGTCGGAAAAAGTGTAATTTTTGACCATTTTTTTAAATTTCAAATTTTTGATTTGATTTTTACTAACGAAAAAAAATGTTTAAAAATTATGTTAAGCTTTAAACTGAAAGAGAATTCTTTTACGAACATTTCGAGTTCAAGTTCAAGTTTGATATTCACACGTAAAACGCCGTACATTGCCACCTTGAGAGAAAAAGGTGCACTGCACTTATTTATTTAATTATGCACTAAATTCGACGCACTTCATAACGAAAAATTAGTTAAAAGAAATAAAGCAATTTTTATCTTTCATTTAACATCAAAAACGTATATTAATATGCCATAATAATTACTTCGAAATGTTATTATTTAGTACTACAACTATGTGGCAGCTCCCTAGCTCGAAAAGATTTTGCACGTTGAATGGCATATGTACCAAAGATTTTATTAAAGATTTTGTGAAAATGAAAATCATGAATTAAAACATTAGTTTTATCAAAACATGAAATTGAAATAAATTGAATAACCTTTTCGAATAAATAACAGTTTTTTAAATAAAATAAAATTCGTTTCATTGGTGAATTTAATCAAATCTCAAGCAATTTTATCAATGATTTTGAAACCGTTGCGAATCATTTCTGTGCCACCAAGAATTGGGATTGCAAAGAAAGCGACAAGAAATGGGTTTCTGTGGCATCCTAGATAGTAGCCGAATTTCGCGTTTAAAAGTATTTTTAAGTTCCAAGGTCTGTAACAAATTTTGTTCAATATCGGTTGACTATCCATGGGGCGCAAATACGTTTGCTTTTCGTTTTATCTTTACCAAATTTGGCGTGTAAAAGATTAATGTCTACTTACATGTTATAAGTAAGGAAAGCTTCATTTATGCGTATGGATCTAATAATATGCAAGGGATTGTATATAAACTCTACCAATTATAATCACCTAGCATGAGGCGCACGCTAAATTTATCTAGTACTATAATTTAAATTAGGTAGGAGCTGTTTATAAATACATAAATACAGATCGCGTTTTTGTCAGCCAAGTGTTTCTTACTATTTTAAGTACTTTGAAATGTAAGTTGAAAATAAAGAAGAACCGCGGCAGATTTTGAAATGAAAACGTGGGTGAGTCTAAATTAAAAAAAAATAACTGCGTTAACATTGATAGATAAATGTTTTAGTTTTTAAAGCAACTAATTATCTGTGCATAGACAGTTATACGCTCTACGAGCCTCACGGTAGCAAAAAAAGTTTAAAGAATTCTTAATAAATACAAAATCAACCAATTAAAACAAAAAATAAAAAAGACAATTATTTTTTGAGCAAGAATCACAATAGTCCAAAATGCTTGGTGGTACTGAAAAGTCGGACGAAGAGTTAGGAATAATTAAAGAGATGTTTGAATCTAGGATAAACGTGGTGAAAATTTTTATTATTTCAACAAGACACCGCAAACTTTTTAAAAAGTGACGAAAAATTACTCAATTAACAAGGTGTAATTCTTGCAATAATCACCCGATATTGCAGAGACCGAAGCGGCGATTAAATCGCTCAAAAACAATAAGAGTCCGGGTCCAGACAACATCCACCCAGAAATTTTTAAACATGGATGTAGTGCGTTGGCGCCTGCGTTGCTGCCTTTTATTCACGATTGTTGGAATACATGCAACATATACTAGGATTGAAAGGAAGGCGTTATTATCATGCTTCCCAAAAAGGGCGATCTCACTAGATATAAAAACTGGCTTGGTATCACATTGTTGAATACTATCCAAAAAGTAATGGCTCGCATTATATTGGCGCGAATAAACGAATACGTAGAGAACAGTGCCGTTTTCGCAGTGGCAGCTCTTGCGTGGATTATATAAACACGCTTCGCATTATAGTGAAGCAGTCGATAGAGTGGCAATCGCCATTATTTTTGCCTTCATTGACTTCGATCGTGCTTTTGAAAACATCAGCAGAGAAGCGATATAAGAAAGTTTAAATAGGATGGCCGTGCCTGAACATTGATCTGCGCACTTATATGAATGCAGAATGCAGCGTCCGTTACAAGGGTTAAAATGGTGAACAATTTTATGTGGTTAAATGAGTACGACAAGGATAAGTACTCTCGCCATTATTATTTTTGATTGTCCTAGACGCTGTTATGGAAAAAGTCAACACAGACGCAGCAGGTGGAATCCAGTGGCGGCCACTCCAGAAGCTATGCGACGATTATGCAGACGATTTGTACTTTATGACTCATTCATTTGAGGCAATAAAAGTAAAATTGAAATGCCCGATGAATACTGCTGGAAGAGTCGGCCTCGAAGTGACCATGTCGAAAACGAAATTGATGCGGATTGCTACAAACAATGTAATGCATTTGCAAGTAGTAACATTAAACGGTCAACGGCTAGTGATACTGTGCTCAGAAAGCTTCAAGTATTTATAAGCTCGTGCCTAAGGAAAATATTGCGTGTCTTTTGGCCAGAAAAGATTTCAAATATTAAACTGTGGAATCTGGTTGCAAGCCTATTGCTAATGAAGTCCTGCAAAGAAAGTTGCTGTGGATTGGCCATAATTTAAGAAAACCCGAAAATTAACCAGCGAGAATGGCATTTGAATACAATCCGCAGGGTAACAGACGCAATGAAGAAGAAGCGTGCAAAATGAATCTAGTGGATAAGGATCCTGGAAAGAGGGGAAAGGTGTTGCAAGAAGCAGAGATGATTGGAGAAGTTTCATTTCCGCCCTATGCTCCACCTAGGAGCGGGCACAGTAGTGACCAAGGGGCCATACAAATTCGTGCAATTAACGGATGATCTAACTTGGACATGCGGGAGTTAGATGATAATGGCATGTGGACTTTGAACAAAACTGGATTCCGACTCGGAATCAATCCCTATTCTTACTAAACGGCATGGAGTGCAAACAAAGTAAAGCGGACCGTATAATATAATATTAATAGTAATGTACAGTCCCGTGGCCGTCGGAAGCGTAGTGATAGGGTACTCGCCTTAAAAACCGAAGGTCGGTGGTTCGAGTCCCCGCAGTCGCTAGTTCACTGTAGGTCCCTGTTCTCTTTGAACAGTTATTAATAGAGATCCCCATGCCCCGCCCAGGGGCGACTGACAAAAAAATTGTCAGCCAGGGAATTATTATTATTATAGTCCCATACCCCAGAAACCATTTTATATGAAATGTGCAAACACTAAATTTAAAAATTGCGCAAAGTATTTTTATTAAGCGAGAAAAAAAAGTACAGTGTACATAATAACATGAAAAATGATTTGCTTTAGATCAGTGGCACCCATAGCCCGTGGGGGCCGAATGAAAATGAGTATTCACACAGATACGAACCGAGCACTTGCCGAAGTAAAAAGCCAAAACGAAAAAATGCTAGCGTGCACTGACAGAATAGCTGTAGTGGCACGTAAAGCTATTTTCACTTTTCAGTTGCGCACTGGCCGTCTTATGCGAACGTTCGTTGTGTAGTTTTTGATTGCAAGTTTTTATTTGCCAGTTGTGCGCTAGCCGCCTTATGTGAATATAATGTGGGATTCAATGTGCGAACAAGAATTTTTATTTTCAAAAAATATATTTAATTTATTTATTAAAGGTGGATTCAAGTATTTAGTTTTCAAGTCATTAAGTAATTAGTTAAATAATTACATTTAGTTATTCATACATATAACTTTTAGTTATTAAGTTATTTCTTTATATTTATGAACATCCCAACCAATTTTCTTTTCCAAACCAGCAAATTTGCTTTTTTAACAACCTATCAACAGTTTATTTGATATAAATAGAATTTAAATCGAAATAAATAAATCAGTATTTTTAGCTGAACACTAACTTTTACTTTGCTACTATGTAATTTTTTTCAGTGCAAATATACCAATACATTTTAATTTTGGCCGCTTTCTTCTTGCACATCCCTGCTTTAGATATGTTAGTGTTTTTCTTTCATATGTATTGGTTTTTGCTCTTGCATAAGCAGCATTTGGACACCCCTGTTTTGGGTGAATGCAAATGCGTAGTATTGTGGGTGAGTGCCTTATTCATCTTATTAGTTCACTCTTTTGTATTGCATTAGAAACTCGATTCCAGCCTGTAGTGCAGCGGCTAAAACGGCGTTTTCGTTGGCAGGAAGTATCATTACAGACAAGCGAAACAGAATTGGGGCAGGCACAGTATACTTTTTTTAAATTCTTTTTACAAACATTTTTAAAACTTAATTTTTATTCAAATAAATTTAGTTATTATAAGAAATAATTCATATAATTTTTAATAATTTCATGAAATTTTAAATCTTTATGGAAGTTAAATTTTTAAGTGACTGAAAAAAATTGTAATTTCTTTAAAATTTTATTTTATTGATTCGTTATTTATCTTTAAGTTTCAAAATTTCGTTATAAGTTAAAAAAAAGTGTTTATATGAAGGAAAACAAAAATAGAGGAATTTCTTTAAAATTTTCTTTTTTTCATGCGTTATTTATATTTAAGTTTCAAAATGTTGTTATAAGTTAAAAAAAGTGTAGTACTCTTATAAATGTTTCGATCTTCGTTTAAACTATTTTTTGTTTGCAAGCAATGCTTTAACACTCAAATTTGGTGCACAAAAGTTTTGTGTCTGCGATCAATCTCATACCCTTTTGTTTTAAGTGCAAGAGTTCAGAGAGAACCAACGAAAAACAACAAAAAAATTACAGTGAAAATCAGTGTGGTAATGAGATCAAAGAGCAAAGAGAGTAAGAGAGGGAACGTGCGAAATTGTTTTTGTAATTTGCATTGACATTGAGTGATATGGAGTTAGGGCCGTGCATGTACACCAGTGATGCCATTATTATTTTGAATATTATTTTTTTAGGTTATTGATCAATTTTCCGTAGAAAACATTCTTCGATCGAAAAAAGAGCCAATTACCGAAGTATTTGAGCTTTTTAAAGTGAAAAACGAAGTGATTGACTTAATGTTAACGCAATATGCTAGCATTCATTTGGTAAAATGAAAAAATATTGGTTGTACCATGAAATTTTGACCCGAGGCTAGAAAATATGAGGACTCGGCAGGCAACAGGCTATTTTGTGAATTGGCATCATTTGCTTTAACTTTATTGTCGTTACCCTGGTCGGACGCATAAGATAAATGAGTCTTTAGCCAGGTTAATTTGGTGAAAACCAAAGTAAGAAACCGATTGCAAACAGAGACCTTGAATGCAATTTTGTCCATCAGGTAATTCTATACAACTAATTTCAGGTTTAATAATATATATATATTACATCCAATTTTCTCTTTTAATTAGATTCTGATTACGCCGCCACGGCTTGTGCTGCGCATTGCTGTCTATGCCTGAGAGCCATTACAAAAACAAAAAGAGCCAGATGAGCAATGGGCCTGGGCCTCCCTGATTCATATGAAGTTCACTGTGCTGCCCTAACGGCAGCAAAGGTCATATCAACAACAGGAAAAAAATAATAGCAATAAAGGAATTTCGCAGCCAAAACATATACTTTTAAGCAAAAAACAAAAATTAGTTAATACTAAAAAAATAATATATATTAGTTAAAATGTCAGTTAAAATTATGAAAATACCAACTCGTGGGTTTTATTGCATTTAAGTTTTTTAAACAACGACAAAAAATCATACATTTTGACGGCACATCTTCATAAATAAGGCTTGCACAGCTTCATAGCAATGATTTCTTGCACATACACACTTGCACACAAACCATGAACGCACATATTCCTGTTACTCACATAGCAGAAGCTCGGCCACCTTTCTCGTTTGCTTTGCAGTGTTCAACAAAGTGGCCTATAAGAAAAAGAGCCATCCATTTATAAAATTATCTTCGAATTTACTTGTGCAACACGACAACACGTAACTTTTCGAAGACTTGTTTTTTCTAAATCCAGAAAACCTTACTTTCATTCCATTCGTTTTGGTTTTGCATGTACACACAATTTTAATAGACAAATTTTGTAATAAAAATATTTTATGAAAATTAACCATAATCCGTTCAACTGAACAGTTCTAAATTTTCTTAAAACATTAAAAAAATATGGCGTACGTTAAAGACCACTTTATAAATAAGCAAAAAAAGTCTAATTTTGCACAAAACACGTTTTTTTGACCGATTGGTCCTATGGGGGCTATATGATATAGTCAACTGATTTTGATCAAATTTGGCACAGTGATGGGACACTTTAAAAGACTTTCGAATGCCAAATTTGGTTACGATATCTTTATAATCAACCGAGGTATGCCTTAAAAATATATATATGGTATAGTCAGCCAAATTTTATAAAATTGGTACAGTGCTGGGAACTCTTAGAAACTTCCAAGTACCAAATTTGGTTACGATACTATCATAAACAAACGTAACAGAACGAAGTTTGCACCAAACACGGTTTTTGTGAGACGACAATGGGAGCTATTTGATTTAGTCAACCGATTTGGATCAAATTTTTATCAGTGCTGGGACCTCTAAAAAACTTTAGAATTCCAAATTTGGTTACGATATCTTCACAAGCAAACGAATTATTCATCTAAAACTTTTGATTTTTTTCGAGGTCCTCTGAAACACCCCTATGGGAGCTATACAATAGAACCCCGATATCAAAAAAATAAAGTATACTTGTCTCCCGTAGGGTAATAACGGATGTAATCTGAAAATTTGGTTGCTCTAGCTCTTACCATCTTTGAGATCTAGGCGTTCATACAGACGGACGCACAGACAGGCAGACATGGGTATATCGACTTCTCTAGTAACCCTAATCACACTTTAGGTGACTTTGGGGGTCTCCGACGTTTCCTTTTCCGGCTTACACAAACTTAATATACCCTTTGTACCATACGGTACAGTAGGGATGGGCGATAGTGTATCGATATATCGGAATAACGCTATTCTTTCTTTGGCAGTCGACTATTTTGTATCGATATCCATGTTCGACGATATAACCGATATCGATAGTTTCCTCCGCTACTGACGATATTTACTAATTCGGCGCAAAAACTAAGCGAGCAGGGTGGAATGACCTTTTGACAAGTGCCACTTGTGTGTTTATGTTGAATTATTTTTACGCGACAATATATCGAGATAACGATATTTTCTGTCGATATATCTATATTCCACATCGGTTTCATTCGATACACATCGATACAGAATATCGATATTCAAGTCCGCGATACCCATCCCTACGGTACAGGGTAGTGCTGGAGAAAACATCGATGATCGAAGTTTAAAATCTCTATATATCGATCAAATGGGTGTTTAGTAGTGCTGGAGAAACATCTCTGTTGGCACACATAGAGATTTTAAACTTCGATCATCGATGTTTTCTCCAGCACTACGAAGTTTAAAATCTCTATATATCGACGTTGGCCAACAGAGATGTTTCTCCAGCACTTCTGAACTCATCAAATGGGTGTTTAGTAGTGCTGGAGAAAAATCTCTGTTGGCACACATCGATATATAGAGATTTTAAACTTCGATCATCGATGTGTTCTCCAGCACTAGTACAGGGTATATAATACAAAATTAATTTCAGTGGCATTAAATGTATTTATTTAAGTAAATTAAGCCAATTACTTTTCATTTCGACAGCTGCGAGCCAAACTCTTCAAAACGATTCGACTCTTGTCGGAATCGAAATCCATTACACCTTTCATTTCGCATATTATGCTCACTCAGAAATCGTCTTAATAACAATGTTGTTTGAAGGTGATCAAAAAATACGCGCCTTAACTCTAAAAAAAATGTACACTACCGTAAGCATGTGGAAGATCCGATGCAACTGAGAATTTATAAAGAACCTACAATAAATTTAAATTGCGATTCAATATGATTGACCTGAATAATAATTCAATCAAATTCGAGCCACAATTTACTTTAAATATTCCTTGTGAACATCTACGGCAACATATATGTACATAGAAGGCAATGATCCACCGCTGCCTGACCCAAAATCAAAAGCCACGTTCAATTGTTGTGTAGAGTGTCGAAACGAGTTTTTGAACAGAATCGTGAAAAAGTTATGATGGTGACATTAGAATGCCGTGAAAAATTCCCTAGTTATCTGGACTCTTTTCTAATACTCGTCTTTCCGTATTACTAGAGGGAAATATTTCTTCTTTATTGATAGTGTAAATAAAAAAAAAAAACGAATGTTTGTCTTAAATCGAATATAATTTATGTGTGTCGTAAAAGAGTACGCCCTTAAAACAGTCACTACTTTCATTTTTCAACGTTGAATATTATGGGAATCCTCAAATTTGAGATTGCACTATGAAAAATTTCGTTGATTTTCGCAACATTTTGTCAATTTTCAAAAATAAAACGGAAAAAAATCAAAAAAATACACTAAAGTGCACACAGGTGGCGCCCAAAATAAAAAAATAGATGTCAAAAATGGATTCCTCGACCCCAAAAATCCCCATATACACATTTGGCTAGAGAAAAAATAGCGTTTTATGGCCTTTTCAATGCACTGTCTAAGTCAATTTTTGAATATTTAGAAAAAAAAACTTATTTTGAAAAAGTGGGCGACTCGAAATTCATTTTAGACCCATAGTTTCTAGGGCGAAAATGCTTAGAATGACCCAAAGAATCAAAATCGTTGTGAGCCTTTATACCGAAAAAAATTGACCCACCCTAATATATAAGTATATATAGGTCGATAAGCCTTCAAAAAAAAAAGACACCGATAAAAGCATGATATTTTGTTTTAAGACCACTGGAAAAGACAACTAACCCAAAAAGACACTATTTTTATCGATAACTCGCACTATTCATCTTAGCATTTACTAGAAAAATTTAAATAGCGTCTAAATAAATAAATCAAATTTTAAATATTTGCTGACTAATTTAAATACGCTATTTGTTTACTACATCATATATTAAGTGCGAAAGAATATGTAGCATCTTTGTACATAAAAAAAGTATAAAAAAAATTAAGCCAACAATTTAAAAGAAATTAGTACAAAATTTGCAGAGCGCTAAGTTAAGTCTAAAATATACATAAGTACATATACATATGTAAATTTTTATGTATGAATATACATGCTTGTTTATATGCACATACTACATGCAATTGGATTTATGTACGTACATACGTGTATATTTTTTTTTTAGAGCAAGTGTTGTTTGCATATTTTGTTTTATTTACACAAATTGTTTTTAAATATGTGTGTTGTTTTGTGTTTATACAATATTAGGTAACCAAAAAATAAAAATCAAATAAATACAATTGTGTGTTCTCACAATTTCACTTTATCGGCCTACATTTTTAATTTGATAGCACTAAAAAAAAAGAAACAATGAAAACCAAATAATATGTAACACTTCTTTTCGAGTTCGCGAGTCATGCAAAGGCAACGCGATCTTGGCGCTTAAACAAACTTCCGAAATTATTCTAAAATTTAGATAAAAATAAAAATAATTTCTACGACGACGACATTAATGCACGTCTCCGTAGCCTTTCCAACTAATGCGACGGTTTTTCTGCGACTCAATTCAATTTAAAATAAACTCAACCAGCAGCCAACAGAACACATAGTGAGAATACAATGACTAAGAGAGCGCGTGCGCATTAAGAGCGCAGATTGAGAGAGAAAGAGAGCATGTCGACAGCAGCAAATCAATACTGTTGATCTTCCGCTACAACGCATATATGTACAGCGCAAGGTACATATGCATGTATGTATGTATGTAAATACCTAATTTGTATACGAAGTGGTCTGGCAGTAGGAGAGCAGCAGCTGAGCGTAGCACCTGCAGCGCCAACAACGCGTAGGCCAAATATTTGTCTGCTGTTAACTTACGGTACCCGCCAATGATTGGACACATACATATACATATGTATGTACACACATATGCATCTTTGTATGTATGTATATTCTGTATACAAAAATACATCTATGCGTAAAATTGGACTTGGGTGGGTATAACCATACTTATTGGTACGTTTTAACTGTGTCTTGAATTAATGCAAAAGCTAGTACATACCTACATATGTACATATATACAGGGGGTAACAGCTTAAATGATCCAGTTGATTTTTTCAACTTAAGGACGCTATATCTCCACATCCATGTATATGCAACTGACAATAAGTTTATATTGGTAGATTGTAGTTTCACAAATTATAAATTTTATGAGGAATAAGAAATTTCCAATTTGTGCGTACATCCAACGCAAGAAGCAATGGAGGAGTCAAATTAAAAAATTAAACGTTACAGCTTACTATATTTGATCCAGCAGCTTTGCTCGTACACATCACTTTCAAACGGTTCTTTTATTCACTTACGTCATTTATTTGTATATAGACGCATATTGCATAAATGGGAAAGCGCACTACATTTGAGCAGCAGGACCTGGTTATTTTCCATTTTAAAGCCTAAAAGCCACCTAGCAAACTGTGACTTAGTTTAAGGCCCCTACGCAGACACGAAAAATAAACAAAACTTCATATTATATAAAAGAAACGCTCACAAACGTTTGGTCACAAACTGTTCTTGCAGGTGGTATTTAGACCTGCGTTGCTCGTTTTTTTGTTTTTTAAAGGCCTCTACGCAGACACGAAAACAGCCACCTAGCAAAAAGACAGACTTGTTTTGGAAAATATTTGGTGGAAATGTGAAAAATTTTCTCCGTGTGTTTCAAATTAAAATTTTGCGATAATTTACTTTATGGACAAGTCCACTTTTTTGGCAATACATATTTAACCCTTGGACATAAGTCTTTATGTGATAACAATCAATTTAATGAGTTTCATGACAAAAACAAAACCAAAAGTTGTGCAGTGACATTGCAAATTTTTTTGAGACTCCGCTGTCACCTTTCCTCATTGAGCAGTGTGTACACACGGTTTGTTTGTGTTGCACATTGTTAGGTTCTAAGTGTGTACACATAATTGACAAAATATTAAACAAAAACAAAATAAATTTAAAAAAAAAGATGGCGTACGTTAAAATTGGGCGCAGACGACTTTGGGATACCCTGTACCACCACATTGCAATTAAGTCCGACATATTGCTAAGACCTCCAAGAGATATTTTATTCGGCAAATTTGGCTACGATATTTTCATAAACAAACAGAAATCAGTCGAATTTCACACCAAACAATTTTTTTGACCGATCGGTCCTATAGCCTATATGATATAGTCAACCGATTTTGATCACATTTGGCACAGTGCTTGGGAACTCTAATCAATTATATATAAGATTTTTCGTCACGAGTGCTCGACTAGAGACTGGGATTAGTTTTTTTATGCTATACCGCTACATTTGTTTATTTATGTATCTACCAACTAGTTTGTTAAAAATAAAAATTAAAAAAAAAAAAAAAAACAGATTTGCTTTGGTCACAAAAGGAACAGTGTGTCTCTAGTAACAAAATGTGCATTTTATCGGAATTATTATCGATAATCAGCTGCTTTTTGTTTAAAAATAGCTAATTTTTAAAAGGCGCGAAATAAAACATAAAAAAATGAATTATATCAACTTCTATTACTTTTGCTATTGTGTGCAAACAATGCAATAATAATGACATGCATTGCAATTGAATTGTTGGATGAAGAAAAAAAGCGACGAGAGGATGCAATACACAGGAAAAGGCGGAATGTTTGGGTGAACCCATATTTAATGCGTAGAGCTGAGTGTGGACGAATTGTATAGAATTTTTTCAAAAATATGCTAAAAATTAGAAAAAATTTCATATGAATGCATAAATAGCGTCCAAGCCGTAAACTTGACAAAAATATGTTCCAAGTACTTATAATGGATAGGTAATTCAATTATCTACAGTTTTGTAAATAAATTGTCAAAATCGGTTTGGTAGAACCAGATATTTGCTTTTAAGTAAAGACTTCTTTCTTAGGAAAAGGTGGGGTGAATGTGGACGACTTTGCAGAGACGTATTTTAATGCACATTACTCGCTTGTGTTCTAGATTTCCACTGCACAATGGTCCCAAAGCCCAAATCTTTGGCATAAAATCGAAAAATAATTGTTGAGATTTTATATTCGTTACGATTGTAATGACACAAATATGAACTAAGAAAAATATCAGACCGATCCGACCATGCCCACTCCTACCGCCCATAGATGCTTCGGTAGGTACAAAGCGATTAGCATTAAAATCGTCCCCCCTTTAGGAAGCTTCTTCACTTTTTAAGATATTTTCCTTTCAGCAACGTAAAGGCTAGACATAAAAGGATCTGATGAATCCATAGCTTTGTGAAATGTATCGGTAATATTGTTCAGTCGACTATTTTGACTTGACTGTGACCGACGATCTTTTTTGTAAAATTTATTTCGAGCTTCTGAAGCATTTTCACCCAGAGAACTAAAAGGAAACAGGAACAACAGAACTTTCAAAGTTTTGCCATCCATGGGCCAGTAGCTTATGAAGTGTTGCTGAAAAGGGATACCACGGACAATTGTCCATGAACAAAGCTGCCATTCTATTGTAAAAATGTTGATTTTTTTCTGAAGAAATTCTTATCAAATACTATAATATATGTATGTATACTTAATAATAAACTATTTATAAAGTATGGAAATTTTCAAGTACTTCGATATAGAAACCCAAAATTGAGGCAAAGCTTCCGTATTTGAAAATCCTCTGCGGGCCGAGTTGCCGTTGTTTGAGTTCCCGTTTCCATTTTGCTTTGGCATGCCAACAACAAAGCGTATTTCATCAAATAATTTGTCTTTAATTTGGATAAAGAGTTTTCCAAAAGATATGCCAGTGCTTCATCACGAGTTATTTAATGTTTGGCAATATCCAGTGAGTAACTTTGGCGAGATTTTTTAGCTGAAACAACTGCCTTATACAGTAGAAGGTCTGTCTCCTGGCCATAATATTCAGATACCGCCGAAGCCAATTTTCATTTTAAGTGATCCCTTGGTTCCATATAACTTAGCGTAGGACGACCTCTTTTTGTGAGTGATGGAGTAAATGTGAAGGTTTCATCGACCAATATAAGCATATTTAATGAGAGCCCGATTTTTTTCAAACCGGCTTAGCATTGCTTTGCATTTCGGCAAGTATTTATGTATGTAGGTACATTAGTGTGTCCCAAAAAAATAAAAATATTTTTTTTCCAACGCATACCCTCTTATTTTGTTCCAATGATGTCAAAACTATTATAAATAAAGTTTCACGTATTTAGAACAACGGCAACCCGTGTCGACTTGCATCGAAACATGTCTGAACTTGTTTAATAAGGCGCGCGGGAGCCAGCGTATTGATGTGCTTGTTGTTGCTTGTTTGTTTGATTAGTAAACGCATTGTTTTCATTCAGTCGCAATGTCAGTGGAGTTAAAAAATGAAATATTTATACCCTGTACCGTATGGTACAAAGGGTATATTAAGTTTGTGCAAGCCGAAAATGTATGTAACACACAGAAGGAAACGTCGGAGACCCCCAAAAGTTACCTTAAGTATGATCAGGATGACTAGAGAAGTCGATATACCCATGTCAGCCTTTCAGCCTTCAACCCAATAGAATTTCATAGAATACCACGAAGCTTTGACGAGGTGAACATGTGGAAAACCACAGAGTTTCGACTTTTCATCTTATACACTTCAATTGTGCTCCTGAAAGATCTGATACCTGATGACTTCTATTATAACATACTTTTGCTCCATTGGGGATACAGGCTGTTACTCTCCAAATCTGATTATAAAAAAAATTTTGACGAAATTCAAAGTATTTTTGAATATTTTGTGAACACTTTTTTCCATATAACACAGGACAACAAAATGTGTCTTTTAATGTTCACAATTTACTTCATACATATGTGCGAGTCTGTCCGAGAAACCGGCTATATCCAACATTTAACAGCATATAAAGTTGAAAATTTCCTGCAGAAACTGAGAAAATCCATTAAAAGCCCAACAGAAATTTTGGAGCAGATTACAACATTTATTTCAGAATTCAATCCAAAATCGAGCAACATAAAACTGAGTTCATTGAAAACAAAAAGGGGGTGATTATTAAGTGGGTCAATGAAAAATACATTCTAACGACAGCCTCTCCAAACAATTACTGTCGCATTAGACCATGTTTTCCAGCAATAATTTTAAAATTTGTGAAAAATGCACAAGAAGAAAAGTTTGCGCCGTTTCGACTTTTTGTAGATCCTCAGCCATTTTACACTGAGCCTTTAAATTCCAAAACAGTGGGTACAGTGAAATCTAGTGAATTTTTGTCAAATGAAGAGTTGGTACCACTTAGTGAAATAAGTTATAAATACATTTGCATACCTTTTAATAATAATCTGGTTTTTATACCAATTTTAAGATATGTTTCATCAAAAGAAGTTTAAAGCAACATCGTCGGAGTTCGACGAAGGCAACAACCATGATGCCAGGCTTGGCAGAATTGAAATCCAAATTAAGGAAATAAAGGAGAACCAAATCAATTTTCTCAAAAGCTTAAAAATAATTGAAAGCAACCAACACAAAATATTGGCTATTTTGAGGAAACTAACGAAAGAGGACATTCCAGTTGAGGATAATACATTCCCTATTTGTACCATGGAAGATTTACAAAAATAATATAATAGCTTCTCATAAGTTCAAGTAAAGACAAATATGTAAGTGTGCTACATTTTGTTTAATTTAATTTTTAAATAATGATTCAATTCTTTCTTTTTTAAACAAAGGTGAATTTATTTAAAACTATCATAAAAGGAGACGTAGTCAAAAATTTTGATTAAATGGGAAAAAACATAATTATAGACTTTAACTTTTTTTTTTTTTTTTTTTCTTCATATTTTATTTACAATCTGTCTTTGCTGGACAATAAGTAAATGTACTAGACTTAAACTATGACGGAATAAATGAAAAGTGTGGATTTAAGCAGTTCCATGCGTTGAACGATGCGTTGTATGGTATGTATAAATATTTTCAAATAACCCATTCAATAAAAAAAGACTTAATAAATGTATTTTTTTTTACAGACAGTTGAAAATTTAATGGATTTAATAACCGTCAGTACGTTCAAATGGTTCGCCAGGCGTTTAGAACCCACAAAGAGCGAATTGCAAAAATAAAATTTGATGGGAAGGTCAAAGAAAATAATAAGTATGTACAAATACTTAAACAATTGTAAAACTAAATATTAATAAAATAAGTAAGGCTAAGAGGCAGTAGTATAAAACCGACTGAAAGAAAACAAAACTTCATATAAAAAAAACGCTAAGAATTTTGACAGCGTTGTTTTATATGAAGTTTTATTTTCGTTCAGGCGTCTTTAGACTACTGCCTATTAGCCTTAAACTAAAATAAAATTAACTGTATTACTATTTTTTTACTCGTTCATATGGGCGGTAATATATACACGTGCATTACAAATCTGTATACTTCTCTTACAACTTCTCTTATTTGTATATTGAAAAGTAAACCAAGTACATTACCAACCAATATACTATTTTTAAAGCAGTGTATTGAATCGTAAACAAAGCGTATTACTAACACATATGCTATTCTTTCAGCAGTATATTAAAAAGTAAACCAAGTACATTACCAACCTATATACCATTTTTAAAGCAGTAAAACGTATTTGGCAGTACATATATTGAAAAGTAAACCAAGTGTGAGAGGCGAAGGCTGTTCGGATCTGGTATATTAATTTGGTTTACGTGTAATGCAGATTTTGGACACAGCCCGTACCACCTGGCTTGCCCAGAAGGGCAAGTAACCAGCAATGTAAAATTGACAGCAACAAAACCCTTCAAAATACCAGCCCCGGCCCAAAATTTTTGATAATGTAACGTACGGACGAAAACAAAAACCTATCAGCAACTAACGTGTTCCTTATTAAAAAAGTAACTGATGGTATTTGTGGTGGAGAAGTCGAGAAGTGTGAGGGACTATCAAATGGCACATACGAAATCAAAACAAAAACCGTTGTTGCAAGCCTCAAAATTGATAAAACTGACCACTCTAGATTTGCAAACCAACCTAGAAGTCACGAGAAGAAATTCTAGATGAGCTAAAATCACAAAACGTTATCGAAGTTAAAAAAATCTTCAAAAAACACCAGGACACTCCACAAGAAACTGGTCTAATTAAACTAGTCGACACGAAAAATGAACCTTCCTAAAAAAATGTTTGTTAGGGTAATTTTGGGTCGAGAAACACGAAAATGGCAACCTTTTTTTTTTCTTAGGCACCGTTTTCGAGTTATTTTCGAAAAACATGTTTTGCGGAACTTTTTTCTGTTATTCCTCATCATCCCGTGAACGAAATTTTGTATCGACATGAAAGACGATTACATCGAAAGGTATTGATGTGCTCTTTACAGTGATGTATAATTATATAAAGATTAAATAAAAATTATAAAAGTTACAAGCAACCAAAGTCAAATTATCAACGAAAACAAAATTAGATTATTTCAAAAAACTAATCCTTCCAATACCTAGTGTCACCTTCTCGTGATGGCATAGTCCATAAAAAGAACGCAGATTTCTATTTTAATGGACATCATAAACTTCATATATACGAAACAGGTATTCTGGTACAGGGCACAGCCCGAACGCAAGTAATCAACTTTAAAGCAGTGAACGATCGGATGTGCACTATGTGGATAAAATCAAAATTCCACAAAATCAGTATTATCAACGTACATGCACTTACCGATGATAAGACAGACGAGGAAAAGGATGAATTCTATGATATCGTAGAAAAAGAGTATGATAAGTGCCCGAAACATGATCAAAAAATTATAATGGGAGACCTAAACGCCAAAGTGGGCCGACAACCAAGACACAGAAAACAAACTGGAGCGTATAGTTTACACGCCAAGTGTAACGATAACGGCCAAAGGCTACTACATTAAGCAGTCGCCAAAGGCCTAATAATCGGTAGCACATATTTCGAAAGAAAGAGTATACACAAACAAACATGGAGGTCACCAGATGGAAACACTCTCAACCAAATATATCATTTACTAATAGATTCACGACATATGTCAAGCCTGATGCATGTAAGGACATACTGCGGAGCTAACATCGAATCCGATCACTTATACCCTGTACCGTATGGTACAAAGGGTATATTGTGTTTGTGCAAGCCGAAAATGTATGTAACGTACAAAAGGAGACGTCGGAGACCGCCCCAAAGTTACCTAAAGTATGATCAGAGTGACTAGAGAAGTCGATACACCCATGTCCGTCTGACCGTCTGTCCGTACGAACGCCTAGATCTCAGAGATGCTAAGAGCTAGAGCAACCAAACATTCAGATTAGATCCCTTATTAAGCCATAGGAGACAAGTTTATTTTATTTTTTTGATATCGGGACTACATTATATAGCTCCCATAGGAGTGTTTCAGAGGACCTCGAAAAAAAAGCAAAAGTTTTAGATGGATAATTCGTTTGTTTATGAAGATATCATAACCAAATTTGGCAATGGGAAGATTTTTAGAGACCCCCAGTACTGCACCAAATTTTATCAAAATCGGTTGACTATATCATATAGCTCCCATAGGAACGATCGGTCAAAAAAACGCTTTTTTTTACAAAATTCGTTGCGTTTCGTTTGTTTGTTAAGATATTGTTAGCAAATTTGGCATTAAGAAGTTTTTTAGAGTACCCAAGCACTGCACCAAGTTTGATCAAAATCGGTTGACTATATCATATAGTCCCCATAGGACCGATCGGTCAAAAAAATAGTTTGATGCAAAATTCGACAGATTTCTTTTTTTATACCCTGTACCGTATGGAACAAAGGGTATATTGTGTTTGTGCAAGCCGAAAATGTATGTAACGTACAGAAGGAGACGTCGGGGACCCCCCAAAGTTACCTAAAGTATGATCAGTATGACTCGAGAAGTCGATAAACCCATGTCCGTCTGTCCGTATGAACGCCTAGATCTCAGAGATGGTAAGAGCTAGAGCAACCAAACTTTCAGATTAGATCCCTTATTAATCCATAAGAGAAAAGTTTATTTTATTTTTTTGATATCGGGATTACGTTATATAGCTCCCATAGGGGTGTTTCAGAGGCCCTCGAAAAAAAGCAAAAGTTTTAGATGGATAATTCGTTTGTTTATGAAGATATCATAACCAAATCTGGCAGTCGGAAATTTTTTAGAGACCCCCAGCACTGTACCAAATTTTATCAAAATCGGTTGACTATATCATATAGCTCCAATAGGATCGATCGGTCGAAAAAATGTTTTTTGTACAAAATTCGTTGTGTTTCGTTTGCTTGTAAAGAAACCGTAACCAAATTTGGCAAGAGGAAGTTTTTTGGAGTTTCCAAGCACTGTTCCAAATTTTATCAAAATCGGCTGACTATATCATATAGCTCCCATAGGACCAATCGGTCAAAAAATCGTTTTTTCTACAAAATTCGTTGCGTTTCGTTTGTTTGTAAAGATTTTGTTAGCAAATTTGGGATTATGAAGTTTTTTAGAGTACCCAAGCACTGCACCAAGTTTGATCAAAATCGGTTGACTATATCATATAGCTCCCATAGGAACGATCGGTCAAAAAACGCTTTTTTACAAAATTCGTTGTGTTTCGTTTGGTTTTGAATATATCGGAACCAAATTTGGCAGTCGGAAGTTTTCTATAGTTCCCAATCAGTGTACTTAATTTGATCAAAATCGGTTGGCTATATCATATAGTCCCCATAGGAACGATCGGTCAAAAAAATTTTTTGGTGCAAAATTCGACTGATTTCTTTTTATACCCTGTACCGTATGGTACAAAGGGTATATTGTGTTTGTGCAAGCCGAAAATGTATGTAACGTACAGAAGGAGACGTCGGAGACCCCCCAAAGTTACCTAAAGTATGATCAGTGTGACTCGAGAACACGATATACCCATGTCCGTCTGTCCGTCTGTCCGTCTGTCTGTCTGTCCGTCTGTCCGTCTGTCCGTCTGTCCGTATGAACGCCTAGATCTCAGAGATGGTAAGAGCTAGAGCAACCAAACTTTCAGATAAGATCCCTTGTTAATCCATAGGAGACAAGTTTATTTTATTTTTTTGATATCGGGATTACATAGTATAGCTCCCATAGGGGTGTTTCAGAGGACCTCGAAAAAAAGCAAAAGTTTTAGATGGATAATTCGTTTGTTTATGAAGATATCATAGCCAAATCTGGCAGTCGGAAGTTTTTTAGAGATCCCCAGCACTGTACCAAATTTTATCAAAATCGGTTGACTATATCATATAGCTCCCATAGGATCGATCGGTCGAAAAAATGTTTTTTGTACAAAATTCGTTGTGTTTCGTTTGGTTTTGAAGATATCGGAACCAAATTCGGCAATAGGAAGTTTTTTAGACTACCCAAGCACTGTTCCAAATTTGATCAAAATCGGTTGACTATATCATATAGCTCCGATAGGACCAATCGGTCAAAAAAACGTGTTTTGTGCGAAATTCGTTGTGATTTGTTTATTTGTGAAGATACCGTAACCAAATTTGGCATTAAGAAGTTTTTTAAAGTTGCCAAGCACTGTTCCAAATTTGATCAAAATCGGTCGACTATATCATATAGCTCCCATAGGACCAATCGGTCAAAAAATCGTTTTTTCTACAAAATTCGTTGCGTTTCGTTTGTTTGTAAAGATATTGTTAACAAATTTGGCATTAAGAAGTTTTTTAGAGTACCCAAGCACTGCACCAAGTTTGATCAAAATCGGTTGGCTATATCATATAGCTCCCATAGGAACAGTTGGTCAAAAAAACGCTTTTTTACAAAATTCGTTGTGTTTCGTTTGGTTTTGAAGATATCGGAACCAAATTTGGCTGTCGGGAGTTTTTTATAGTTCCCAATCAGTGTACTAAATTTGATCAAAATCGGTTGACTATATCATATAGTCCCCATAGGACCGATCGGTCAAAAAAATTGTTTGGTGCAAAATTCGACTGATTTCTTTTTTTTTATGAAAATATCGTAACCAAATTTGCCGAATAAAATATCTTTTGAAGGTTTTAAGCAATGTGTCGGACTTAATTGCAATGTGGTGGTACAGGGTATCCCAAAGTCGTCTGCGCCCGACTTTAACGTACGCCATCTTTTTTTATGAAAGCATCGTAACCAAATTTGCCGAATAAAATATCTTTTGGAGGTTTTAAGCAATGTGTCGGAATTAATTGCAATGTGGTGGTACAGGGTATCCCAAAGTCGTCTGCGCCCGACTTTAACGTACGCCATCTTTTGAATAAAAGTGCGTGTTTAAGATCGTTTTGTAAAAAAACTACCCAATCGGTCCCTATTTTCTTGGATTCTATAAAAAGGTATATGAAATTAAAACATAAAAGAGAAAAAAATGACTTCGTATCTTTTCTGGTCTTTTCAATACTTCCGTTTACCTGAACCACTATATTTGGACCACTTTTTCAACTTTGGAAGCAAATGTTTTATATTATATATTTTTATATTTTTTTGTTTTAACATAAATGCGTTTGTTATCAATTAATTTACCTTCTCTATAAATTTTGTCTCCGCCTTTATCCAGCTGTGGCCAAACTATATTTGAATATCATTGCCTACCCATTGGGGAGATGTCAGAAGGAGCCCAGGAATCGAGAAACAAGGACTATAAAAAATTCAGAGCCTTGAAGACATGTAAAATATCACGATCAAGGGAAAACGAGGATCTTTTTAATATGTAAGAAGCCTCTTCAGATCCACTAGTTACATCCTTTAGACAAGAGAGATCCAATACAGAAAAAATGTAATACAGTCGAGGCGGTGCCCGACAGTGTAATACCCTGTACCTTATTTCTCGAAAAAAGTTTTTTTCCTGCATATTCCTTCTAAGAACATTCCAATTGGATTTTTTTTTTGTTGGTGCGAAACGATAATTATACCTATAAATTCTGCAAATTTTAACCGATTTTGATGAAAATCGAAATTTATGTCAAAGAAGTTATTTTAAGTATATAGGGCAAGTTTCAAGGGGATATGTTGAGGGGTGTGGGAGAAATCGCGGTAAATCGATTGCGGGGGTTGGGGGGGTCGCATTGATAAAATTTGGATGTGGATTTGTTCATTCGAGCCACATAAATCAGCTTACCAAAATTGGTGATTCTAGGTCATTTGTTACTATAATTACGTAGAGTCAAATATAGACGCAGTTTATAGGCAAAGGGATGTCAAATTTGTACATTTTAGATAATAACTTTTGTTGTATTTGTCCGATTTTGTTTATTTTTGACATACAGTTGCATATAGCCACAACGCATCGCTCTGTTTAGTTTCAGATTAAAATATTAAAGGGTGTAGCTAAAAACCGCGAAACTCTGCTACGGGGGAACGGGGAAAGATATTGGCATGATTCAACAAACTTGATCTTCTCAGAAAATATGCGCATCAGCTGGTAAAGTTTCGTATCTCTAGCTCTTATAGTCTCCGAGATCTAGGTGTTCATACAGACGGCCAGACGGACAGACGGTCATGGCTCAATCGCTACCCGAGGTTATGATAAGCATTTTGGTATAAAGGACTTGGGGTCTGCTACGCCTCCTTCTTGCCGTTACATACATTGCACAAATCTAGTATACCCTTTGTACCTATAGGTACAGGGTATAAACACAAGTAGTTATTCAAAAGAAATGTTATTTCTTTTAGATATTCCTTCAAATGTAAATGTGGATAATTATTTTGCAAAAAACTACTGGTAAGACAAATAATATAACATATTATAATAAAAAAGCATTGTTAAATTAAATTTATTGACTGCAATATAAAATTATGAACAAAAAGATGTATCATCAAAATTTCTTTATAAATGAACAAAAAAAATATTTAGGTACATATTTTTCAATGGCAAATGTTGCACAGACAACAAAATCCAACTTCCACAACATATTTCGCAGCTTTCAGATATCGTCTTACCATGTATGAGAACTTATTTTAAGGCCTGAACATTCTACAATTTATTTAATTAAAATATTTCTATTGGCTTAGAAAATATGATTTTGTAACGCTTTTTCGGCTTCCTTGCCACTGTGCGTCGGAGACCCCCCAAAGTTACCTAAAGTATGATCAAAAAGTGACTAGAGAAGTCGATATACCCATGTCCGTCTGTATGACCGCCTAGATCTCAGAGATGGTAAAAGAGAGAGAGAGAGGGAGACACGTTTATTTCATTTTTTGTGTTTTTGAAGATACCGTCACCAAATGTGGTGTTCCAAAGTTTCTTACAGTTCCCAAGCACTGTACAAAATTTGATCAAAATCGGATGAACTTAACGATATTCACCGACTCACACCAAGAAGTGCCCAGAGACTAGGACTTACAATAACAATGTGGAAAAAGGGAATAACAAAAAAAAACATTAAGCGTGTTTATTTTGGCACTATTAAGTTCCGCATACTTTCGTTTTTGATCGTCAACGTCAACTTTATTTATGAATTTTTGTGCCTTTTTGCCTTTTGATATTATAAGACAAATCTTTCATTTCTATTCCATCTGATCTTCGATAAAGATTTCTCGTAGTTTTTTTACTTTCTTTCACTGTCAAGCGAAGCTTACTATCTAAAGCAGAATCGAAACCGCTCTGAAGTACCTTTTTTTCTTTAATTAATCTGAACAATTTTTAACTTAAAAGCACTTTTTTTTAATCCCAAGTACTGTACCGAATTTTATCAAAATCGGTTGACTTAACAATATAAATCCGATAGGACATATCGGTCGAAAAAACATTTTTTGAACGAAATTCGTTTTGTTTCGTTTTTTTATGAGAATATCGTAAGCAAATTTTGCAATCGGATGTCTTTTGGAGTTCTTAAGCAATGTTCCGAACTCAAATGCACTGTGGTGGTACAAGGTTTCCCAAAGTCGTCTGCGTCCGACTTTAACGTACGCCATCTTTTAAAGTCATTCTACATACTTTGACGTTCATTTTCCATACAAATACCTCTATAACGGTTGTTTTTTAATAGGGTCCGGATTTCCAAAAAGGGATATCTCTGAAACCAGTTGTCACTTTTGACAAATGTAAATGTCATTTTATTTTGAAAGGCCTAACAATTCATCATAGAAAGATTTACACCACAGCAACGCCTTCAAATCTTCGATATTTATAATCAAAATCAGTGTTCTCTTGCAAAAGCTTATAGAGCTCTTCGTACAATTTATGGACCGAATAATCGTCCATCAGAACGTGCTATTCGTCGTGTTATTGATCATGTTCGAACTCATTTGACATTCCACGATGTCTGACCACTAACTAGAATGAGAACAGCACGGTCCGAAGAAAATATCGCTGTTGTAGACGCAAGTGTAGAGGAAAATCCAAATCTCTTTTCTTTCTAATAAAACCATATTTGAGACTTTTCTGTATTTTATTTAAGTTTGAAATCCGGGCGCGCTTAAAAAACACCTTTTTTTTTAAATTAATTGCGACAATTTTGGCATCAATTGAAAGTCAGCAACTAGTTCGCGCTAATTTGCAAATGCCAGGGCCGTCATTAATCGCCCGTCTTCACGACTGTGCCAAATTTGCAGGGTTGGCAAAATACTCAAAAAAAAAAAAACAGTTTTATTCTAATTGGAGTGTCTAGTTTTAAAATTTGAATTCATTTTCCAAAATATTTACATAACAATTTGGATGTTATGCCGCTGTGAGACCATTGTGCGATGAGGAAATACGTTTCATCCACGGAAAATTAACAATATTCGTATGTTATCAGCTCGAAAACTGTCTGTGGAGGTACAAAAAGAATTGGGCAAGTCATGTAGCACCCAAAAAGTCCGCCGCGTGTTGCATGAGCATAACTTTCTTGGCCGAGTAACCCACAAAAAGGCATTCATTAATAAAAGGCATCAACAAGCCCATTTGGCATTCGCCCGGGAGCATGAATCCGAAATTCCAGAATTTTGGAATAAGGCTATTTTTGCAGATGTGTCTAAATTTATCCTGTTTGGATCCGATGGAAGGTTTAATACGTGACGAAAGGCAAATAAAGAGCTGGATAAACAGAATTTAAAGCGAACAATAAAGCACGTCGGTGGCTCTGTTTGGTTTGAGCCTGCATCTCAGCTGGGGGAGTAGGCCACATTGAGTATATCGATAGAATAATGGATTAAGCCCATAATCTTAGTATCCTAAAGCACTATTTGCTCCAAATTGCCGAGTTATTGGGCATTAGGGACACATTTTCCTTTTATCTGGACAATTACCCAAAACATAAGACGGGCATTGCGCAGAGTTGCAGTATTTGGAATTGTGCGCACTTGATGATGACACTTGCACAGTCATCAGACTTACATGAATATTATTGGAAATTAGTTGGCAATTTTGGACAATAAGATAGGAAACCTATCATTTTCGAATAAAAATGACCTGAAGAAGGGGCTTAAGGATGAATGGGCCAAAATATCATCCGAAATGACCCAAAATTGGCCGATTTCATGCTAAACCGTCAAAAACCAATTAGAGTGCAGAAGGGCTATCACCACGGCTGCCACACTAGGCGATTTGGGGCCAAAACTGGTGCTTTTTTTTTCCTCTTGGCGCCCTGACACTTTTTTATTTAAATTGACGCTTTTTGGGAAATGATTGACTTCTGTCACAACTAATAGCACTAATTTACAGCAAAATGTATCCTCAACATCTTTTAGACTTTCCCTTAGTAAAATGGCATGCTTAAACCGAAAATGCAGTCGAAAAATTTTTGCATGGAATTTTTTCGAGATATTTTGAAAAAAAACCTTTTTCGATTTTAAAAAAAGTGTCCCCTTATTTCCATAATTTTTCTCCGATTTTTATGAACAACCAACTCATTTTCTTCGTAACTGAACATTTTCTTTAAAACTTTGCTAAAAATTACGAGAAATTTCATATGAATGCATAAATAGCGTCTAAGCCGTAAATTTGACAAAAATAGGCTTCAATTGTAATCGATATGTGATTCAATTATCTACAGTTTAGTAAAAAAATTATCAAAATCAGAGATATTTGTAGTTGAGTAGAGAAATTTTGTTTTCATTGCGAAAAATGTTTTTGATGCAGTTGATCAGTTGTTAATGTACTTCTAAATTCGTTACTTCTCATTACTTTACGAATTTGAGGACCCACGAATATTCCTTCCTTAACGTTTGACTTGCTTTATTTGGTGAACTGGTGTTCTAAGTGATCGATTATAACATCGCTTACATTTTTTCCAATTACTTTAAGTCTCTTTTTGTCAACGTAAGGACCATTATAAAAAAAATTCTTCTATTTTCGGTGAAATCTTGAGATTTCAGGAACTCATGGTAATTACAGTTCCATGCCATATTATTAGATCCATGCTACAAATTTACTTTTTTGATATGCTTCCTGCTTAATTATTATTATTATAAATTATTATTTTTATTTATTACTAGGGGGCTCCACCCCCTGCTTGCTTCGCACGCCAACCCCTGTGCGGTCTTCTTTAATCCATTTTAACCCATTGTCATGCTACAGTCGGTCCTGCCCGACTTTACAGTACTATGGGACAGCAGCGACCTGTATGCTGCTATGATTCGCAACTGTAATAGGGGAACGTAGACAATGGCTCTTTTGATACTGGTACAAATTTTTTATTTTTTTTGTTATCTTGTTGGGTTTGTTCGTCTGTTCTTTCTGGTTAATGCATTATAGCGTACCCGTGCCAGCGTTGCTATGCACTCATTTTGACTCGGGTTCGTCAAGATGTTTTCATTACTTTCATCTCGTTCACCTATTCGTGAATGATTAGAACGTGACCTTGCTGAACGTTCCCTTTCAATGTTTAAACTACGTTCCCGGTCTTCATCAGACTCTCCCTTACGTCTTCTTGACTGTAACACATACAATAAAGACCAAGGTGTTCTTTTGGTATTTTACCAACCGTTCAAAATCACAAAACTCGTAAAATTAAAATTTTTGCACGAACCTCGTTGTGATTAATAAATAATGAAATGTCAAAGCGACGCGGCACTGCCGGGTTGCCAAAATAGTTTTTTTTTTAAGTATTAAAAATTTGAATTAGGTAACTATATTATTTTTTCCATAAAGAATCGTGTTTTTGTTCAAAACTCGCTTTTTTTTTCTCACAAACCTTAAGAATAAAGATGGCGTACGTTAAAGTCAGGCGCAGACGACTTTGGGATACCCTGTACCACCACATTGCAATTAAGTCCGACATATTGCTTAAGACCTCCAAAAGAAATTTTATTCGGCAAATTTGGCTACGATATTTTCATAAACAAACCGAAGTCAGTCGAAATTTGCACCAACAAAATTTTTTTACCGATCGGTCCTATCGTATAGTCCCCATACGATATAGTCAACCGATTTTGATCAAATT
The DNA here is from genome assembly GCA_018150985.1 of Chymomyza costata. NCBI lineage: Eukaryota > Metazoa > Arthropoda > Insecta > Diptera > Drosophilidae > Chymomyza > Chymomyza costata. The sequence goes on from JAECWU010000269.1 coordinate 482,190, forward strand.
TAGTACACTGATTGGAAACTATAAAGAACTTCCGACTGCCAAATTTCCGATATCTTCAAAACCAAACGAAACACAACGAATTTTGTAAAAACAGCGGTTTTTTGACCGATCATTCCTATGGGAGCTATATGATATAGTCAACCGATTTTGATCAAACTTGGTGCAGTGCTTGGGTACTCTAAAAAACTTCTTAATGCCAAATTTGGTTACGGTCTTCACAAACAAACGAAACACAGCGAATTTTGTAAAAAAAGCGTTTTTCTGACCGATCGTTCCTATGGGACAGACGGACAGACGGACATGGGTTTATCGACTTCTCTTGTCACCCTGATCATACTTTAGGTAACTTTGTGGGGTTTCCGACTTCTCCTTCAGTACGTTACATACATATTCGGCTTGCACAAACACAATATACCCTTTGTACCATACGGTACAGGGTATAAAAAAATCTTTAATTTAAAAGTGGTTTGGATAAAATCTGAATACGCATTGTTAACTTACATACATCTCACAAATCTAGTATACCCTTTGTACTTTTAGGTACTATTATACTAAAGGGTCATCAATCTTGAGGTTTATTTCATATTTTTCATGTGGGGGATATATTATATAGCTCCCATGGGGGTGTTTCAGAGGACCTCGAAAAACCCCAAAAGTTTTAAATAAATAATTCGTTTGTTTATAAAGATATCGTAGGCCGTCAGCCAATAGGTATCACAAGGGGAATAACATGTAATCACGCTGGTGAAACGCGCCGTAATTGTGGTACACTAGTGGTAGTGCGACTATACTCTCCCCGTGAGGGCGGCTGGAAGCAGGCCCATGGTAAGGTCATGTCTCTGCCATGTTGTGCTGACTAATTGTAGCCGGGCAAAGAGAAGAACACTCTTTCATAAAAAATTATCCCAATCTAAGGCGGAACATCATACGTCGATAGATGCATGGGCAAGGGGTCGCTCGGTCGTTAGTATGCGGACTCCGGATACCTGTTAACCTCCAGTTTAAAATAGCTGACTTCCCACGGCATCTCGGGCAATTCCGGGGGTGACCTCCATGACCCGTGTTTCTCAATATCGCATGGATATAAAACTTAAACAATTCTGATGAGTTTGATGTCTCTCTAAAAGCATCACCCCAGGGAGAAGCCCGCGCGGCGACTCCTAGATGTACCGCTACAGCTGAAGTGCTGCAGGATACAACACTCCCTAAGCGGCGCCGACGGGCACATTTCAGGGAACCGGGTGTTGTCACCGGAATCTGTTCATACGGAACAACCGGAATTACCGGGACCAAGTCAACAGAGGGGACTTATGGTTAGACAACGGCAGCTCTAGGTGATGGCCGCTAGCTCCGAAGACAAACCATTGGTCTCTGACGGAGACAAAACTGCAAGTATTGGCTCGCAAAAATCTTTAGGCACCTCATCGGACCCGACAAAGCAAAAGCGGACCCAAGCGGAGTCCAACAAGATGCCCTACAGCAGCGTAGTGAAAGGCGTCAAGCTAGGCTTTATTTCTATTGCTGCAGCGTTTTCATCCGAGCAAATGGCAAGGATTAAAAGTGCAATTCGTGGGGCCACCCTGAAGTACGTCGGTGAGTTGAAACCCCAGTTCGAATGATGTGTCCTTCGCACTAACTGAGTTTTGCTTATCTGTGCGAACGACTCCACGGCCTCATGGGTGAAGAGCAACTTCTGCAACATCAAAAGCAAAGATGCTCTTGATATCAAGTTGATAACGGAGGAAGAGTTTCCACGTTCCCATGTGGTTCGCGGCTACTTCCCCAAGAGCATCGACTTGACTAATGATAGAGTTTTGGCGGCTGTCAGTGCCCAAAATTCTGCTTGCACCTCGCAATGGCGAGTAATTCAAAGGTTGACACATCTCGTCCTTGCGGCCCTGCTACCGCGAAGACTATCTGGTCCAAAGCGGATAAACTGCCGAAGGGCGTTAGAGGCAATGGGTCTCGTCGAGGCAAGCTCAACAGCCTCGTGCAGCGCTCCATAAGGGAGAGCAATGAGCGCCATTAAGGTGTTCCAGGCGAACCTGCACCACGCCAAAGGGGCGTCAGCAACCATGTGCAGAACCTTCGCCGAGGACAAAATCGACCTGGCTCTCACCCAGGAACCTTGGTCGAATGGTGGCCAAATCCGTGGACTTAACATCACTACAAGTAAGTTGTTGTATGTATGTATGTGGATGTGCCTCGCCCTGCGATGCTCATTGACAATAGTGTCAAATATCTTCCACTAACGAATTTCATATCCAGAGATCTAATGGCCGCGGCTACAGAGCACGGCACGAGGGAGATAGCTGTAGCGGCAGCTTATTTTCCTGGTGACACGGCAGACGCTCCGCCGACAGCGGTCAGGCGGCTTGTAGACCACTGTAAACAACAAAAAACACAGTTGGTCATCGGCTGCGACGCCAACGCGCACCATACCATCTGGGGCATCACCGATACTCTTAGAGTTATTATCAATAAAGGAAATAAACCCACATTTATAAACGCTATCAGAGAAGAGGTTCTAGACCTCACTCTGGCTAGCAACTCCCTGTCCCATCTCATTAGTAACCCAAAGAAAACATATTGGGTACTTTTTCAGACCTTGGTTGAGCATAGGGCCGACTCTTAGGTCTCAAATATCAACTCGGTTGACGAGATTGACCTGGCTGCAAGTCAGCTTGAAGATGTGCTAGTCTCCTCCTTCCATGAGAGCACGGTTGAGCGTTCTTTCCGATCGAAACGCGAGGTTCCGTGTTGGAACGCCAACCTAACTGCTAAAAGGAAAACAGTAAGGAGACTCTTCAACAAAGCCAGGAAAACAAAACAGTGCGAGGAGTACAAGGCTGCTCTCACTGACTACAATAACGACATAAGGAATTCCAAAAGGAGGAATTTCTGTAGTAATGTCCAAAACCTCACAGAAGCGGCTAGACTCCAGCGAGTTATGGCCAAAGAACCTTCAAATGGGGTTGGTCTACTAAGTAAGAGTGATGGCTCATTCACTACAGACCAAGAGGAAACTCTGGAGCTTCTACTCCAAACTCACTTTCCAGGTTCGAACATTTGTGACGGAGATGCCCAAGAAGATTATGAACCTAATACACTACGGGCTGCCAGAACATCTGGCAAAATATTCGATGCTGACCATGTTCGGTAGGCGGCAAACTCATTCGATCCCTTTAAAGCGCCAGGAGGAGATGGGATCTGTCGAACTCTTCTTCAGAATTGCCTGGAAACCATCTTACATCCACTGATTCGTCTGTTTAGAGCAAGCTTCGATTGGGGCTTTATACCCCTTCCTTTGAAGAGGGTGCGGGTAGTTTTCATCCCCAAGGCTGGAAACAGGCCATTTGACAAGCCCAACTCTTACAGACCCATCAGTCTTACCTCTTTTCTTCTGAAGACGGTAGAGAGACTACATATCAGAAATAAACTTCACAGTACAATCCCATTGCACTCGATGCGGTTTGCATACGTCAAAGGAAGGTCAACAGAGGTTGTCTTGGTTAGGAAAATTGAATCCAGGAACATAGCTTTGTGCGCATTCCTAGATGTTGAGGGTGCTTTCGACAATACCAACTACGGTTCTATATCCAGGGCGCAGGTTCGTAGGAATATTTACCGTAACACTGTTGCATGGGTAGAGGCCATGCTTCGTCAGAGAGATATAACATCAACCCTGAATGGCACTTCGGTCAGCTTAAGAGCTGTAAAGGGTTGTCCACAAGGGGGGGTGTTATCTCCACTGCTATGGTCCCTGGTAAATGATGAATTGCTAACCAAACTGTCGGGACTTGGTTATGAGGCCATCGGCTACGCAGACGACCTAGCTATAATAGTGACAGGGAAATACGAGAGCACCATCACAGATGTGATGGAACAAGCCCTCCACTTAACCCTTAACTTGTGCCTTAGTAAAGCACTTATAGCATCAATCCCCAAAAAGCCGTGATTGTTCCCTTTATGAAGAGATACAACACGAGGCTTAGGAACATGACTATTAATGGAACAGAGGTGGTGTTTTCCAGTCAGGCTAAGTACTTAGGGATAGTCCTAGATAAACGGCTGAGCTGAAACTCCCACCTAGAGATAGTACTCTCAAAGGCCACTCGAGCTTTATGGGACAATATAATAGACTGGTTGTACCGTATGATGGTCCACCCTATTATCACGTACGCAGCCCTTGTGAGGTGGCGCAAGGTGCAGCAAAGCGGAGCAATTAAAAAGTGCAGTAAGCTACAAAGACTGATATGCCTATCTCTGTCGGGAGCAAAGCGTACATGTCCCACAGCTGTAATGGAGACAGTCCCTGGACTGACTCCACTGCACATACACATCAAAAAGTCAGCTATGCAAAGTCTTCTGCGGATCCGGATCACGTCTGGACTCGTGGAAAGTGACACAGGCCATGCTGCACATATAAGTTCTCTTCCTGGCCTATCGATCGAAGATCAGATTATATGATTATGATTATATTATGATTATATTATTCTCCATAATAGGAAATTATGATCTCTCATTCCAAATCGCAAGACTTGGACTTAAGACAACCCCTGTGGTAACCTCCGGTGCTAGCAAAAGTTTACGGATAGTTCCAAGATGGAACAGGGTCTAGGTGCTGGAGTTGTCGGACCCAACACCAGAATCTCTATTGCAATGGGAATCTGGCCCAGTGTCTTTCAAGCAGAATTTCACGCCTTAGAGGTCTGCGCCCAAAGTATCCTCCTTAAAGGTACTAGGGGTGTTAACATTTACATATTTACAGATAGCCAGGCCGCTATCAGCGCATTGTCTTCGTGAAGTGGATGGTAATTTGACAGCTGATGAGCTCGCAAGACTGGGTTCCTCTTCGCCTACCACTTGCCCCGCGCCCTTCTGTGGCATTAACTGGTCAACAATGAAAACTATGGTCAACAAATGGGCCTTAAGTGAATATATAGGCGATATTGGTTCTCTTTACCGAATTTAAGACAAGCAAAAGTGCTTGTCTGACCCTCGGATGCAAACTGAACTATAGGTCTCTGTAGAGCGGACCTAAGGTTCCTGGTAGCCTAATTATCTGGGCACCATACTGTAAGTCATCACTTGCAAAAAATGGGTCTATCGAACTCCTCAGAGTGCAGGCTTTGTTTTGAAGACGACGAGACGACCAAACACATCTTGTGTGACTGACCAGCAATAGTGTGGGACAGAGTTACACATTTGGGAGCTGAACGGATCACCCCGTTCCAGCTACGCCGAATCCCAACGAAAGACTTACTGCCCTTCATAAGGAAGGCAGATGGTCTTTTGTCCTAAAAGAATGGGTAAGGTACAATAGATTTTCAGTGCTACAAATTTAGCACTCTTAAGTTTTGTTTAGTTCCCAACCACTGTACCAAATTTGATCCAAATCGGTTGTGTTTCGTTTGTTTGTGAAGATATCGTAACCAAATTTGGCACTTTTTTAGCGTTGGCAATCATTGTACCAAATTTGATCAAAATCGGTTGACTATATCACACAGCCCCCATAGGACCGATCAGTCAAAAATAAGTGTTTGGTACAAAATTAGACTGTTTTTTTTTTTTTGGTTTGTTTATGAAAATATCGTAGCCAAATTTGCCAAATAAAATATCTTTTGGAGGTTTTAGGCAATTTAACGGATTTACTCCAGACAAATAATTATATGTACATTGCTTCAACTACATTTATTTTTTGAAAGAAGGCTTAACGTTATATTTTTTTGTTTTAGTGTTTGTTAAGAGCTTTAAAAAAAATATAAATTTAATTTTTTAATAATATTCCTTAATACTAAAAAAAAAAGATGCAGATTTTCTCCATAGAAAATAATTATATGTGCATAACTCTATTTTGCTTAAATAACTAGTTTATATTGCCTATTTCCAGAACTTCAAGTAATGTAAGTTAGATATTGCATTTCCATTTACTTTATAAACAAATTTTAGGCTGCGGGGCATTAAGTGTGCGAGAATTTTATAGGGTGAAAATATGAATTTTGGGCTTAATCCACTACAAGGTCACTTTATAGGTCTTCTTAATAGTCATACTTCGTTATGATAACAAAAATGTTTTTGAATGGCATCTCTAAGATATTTTCAATCAGATTTTGGTCCAAGTTTGTCGTAGGCCATTCCATAAATGCAACATTTTACACCCTATAGTATGATTTTGGAGCTTCTGCTTTGTGATTAAAAAAAAGCCTCAGCAGGCTGAAATATCTTGTTGCGGCCGGTAGATCCTTCGAATATGGTACCGAATCGTAGCTCGTGTAATTTAATATATTCCTGTGCATATATGTGACCATGTAAAAAACATTTAGGATCCTTGCAAATAACGCTAATCGCAGACTGTATTATGAGGGATTTTCCGCAACCAATTCGTTCTTAACATATGTTAAATTTATACCTTATGTCTTGTAATTCTTGTTAAATACCATCAAAATCGTCCAAATTCGACGTTTTCCATCAAATTCAGTGTTCGTTGAGCCCTTTTTATAAGTACCTTGAGCAATTATAGATTGTAGTGCTTGCGCCTTGGCATACCATTGATATAACATGGTTTCCGGCCTATGGGACCTTATATTACGATTCGGTCCACCTGACTTTTTTACACTACATGCAGTTTAGTAACAATAAGGATTGATCCCGACCTAGTCTTCTTGAAATTCATCATGTAATAAGTATCCAACTGCCGGATGGCCCATTTGGATCATCCGCCAATTTTAGGAATTGCACCCATGCCCTTGTAAATTGAGAAGTTTTCTTTGTTTTTAAAAAAATTTGCGATCTCTAATTGAAATAACAACAATTTTTACTGCTTCTAACCCAGATAAAAGGATCCCTTTGATCCACCCCTGCTCTTCGTCCTACTTTTTGGTATCCGCAAGCATTTTTAACAATTGTGATCTTTTTTCAAAAAATAATTTTCCTTTTTTAATTTTAAACTAATGCTTTTGCATTAATTAACAAATCTTTAAACGTTTCTGGCGACGTTAAAGACCTAGTGGAACTCATAGAGCAAATAACTCTGTTTGCACATATAATTATTTTCTATGAAAAGTAAAAGGATTTAACCTAACGGTACCTAAATTGACAAAAACAAGGAAGGTTGTTTTGTGAAAAACAGTCACAAAGGATGTCTTCAAAAATCTGCATACTCAAAATTAATATTCCGCTGCTCATAAGTGTGATATATAAAAAAAAATGTATGCACATATAATTATTTGTCTGGGGTATTTGCAATGTGGTGGTACAGGGTATCCCAAAGTCGTCTGCGCCCGACTTTAACGTACGCTATCTTTCAACAATAAATTAGTTTTGGCAGACGTGCCTTTAATACATTCATTTTGGAGCTGTAGGTCTTCAATTCATGTACTATAGATTTTAATTTTAGTTTGCAGCAATTTACAAATGTAAACAAACGCTGGAAAGAAAAAGCACTAATTGAAAATATGTTTTTCTACAATAAATTCGCCGCCGCCGCGTTCAAGGCGCAATCCGGAACACCAATTTTCACAAACTTTCCGCAGCATTTGCGGCCGTATTTCGCCAATTACTCTTCGAATGTTGATTTCCAGGTGTTCAATTGTCTATGGTTTTTCGACGTAGACAAGTGACAGTAATTTTCTGTTGATGTAATGATGTTTCGACAAATGGTTGTGGATTATCCTCACTCCAAAAGCGACCCATTCAACCAAAAATGGGCTTCATCGGACAGCCAAATTTGGCATTTTGAATAAGTTTGACGAACGGAACCATTATTTTGATAACAAATTCCAACAATTTGCAAGCGTTGCTCTGGTGTAAGTCTATCCATAATGAAATGTCAAACAAAACTCAACAAAAAGCAACTATCAGCTGTTGAATGGGTTGTCAGCTAAGGCAGTGTTGCCAACTCAAAGTTGTGAACCTCTAAAAAAAAACGCGCGTATAAATTCATTTCATCCATAACTACTTTAGCTACAGATTCTATAGCTATAGATTTTTCAACAAAGTTTCAACTCAACGCAAAGCGTGAATACCTCTAATGTCAAATTTATAGAAAATACTCGTTTTGATTTTTTTTTTGTGTGTAGACTAGGGACTTACATGCATTGATCTAAGTGAACAATTTTTATTGGTGCAAGTAACGTTGAGCTTACCTGTAAATATAAGGTTACAAAAGTAAATTAATAAAAAATTTTAAAACAATGTTTAAGATATGTGGGTAATTATAATTATTGTGATTTTAAAAATTATTTAAATTACTGCGTTTGACTTCTTTGCGACTTGAGCAAAAATTACTCAAAAATAAAATAATAATATTTAAAATAAATAAGTCCAATTTTTCTTCAGTCCTCTGAAACCTAGAAATAAAAGTGTAGAAATTTGAAACTTAATTAATAAAACTAACTTATCATTTCCAAATATATTGCCGACGCGTCAAAATCTTATGAGCATTCTGGAACGTGAGCTCCATTATAAATAAAGATGACGTACGTTAAAATCGGGCGCGGACGACTTTGGGATACCCTGTACCACCACATTGCAAAAAGATATTTATTTGTCAAATCTGGTTTCGATATTTTCATAAACAAGCGAAACAGTCGAATTTAGCCCAAAAAACTATTTTTTGACCGATCCGTCCTATGGGGTCATATAGCACAATCAACCGATTTTGAACAAATTTGGTACAGTTTTTGAGAACTATAAAAAAATTTCGAATTTGAAGTTTGATTACGATATCTTCATAAACAAAAATACAACGAATTTTGCACCAAACACGTTTTTTTGACCGATTGCTCCTTTTGGTACAGTGTTGAAGATCTCCAAAAAACTCCAGAATGCCAAAATTGATTATAATATATTTATAAAAACACGAATTATCCATCAAAAACTTTTGGTTTTTTTCGAGGCTTCTGAAACACCCCTATGGGAGCTATACATATAAGGTAACCTCGATATCAAAAAAACCCATAGAGGTGTTTAAGAGGACCTCAAAAAAACAAAAAGTTTTAGATGGATAAATCGTTTGCTTATGAAGATATCGTTACGAAATTTGATGTTTGTCATTTTTTTAGGGTAACTCAGCACTGCACCAAAGGGTCTAACTGGATAAGGTACTGGAAACTGCCCCCAACGATTTTTGAGAACTAATGATGCAGTTCGATGCATAATCCAGAAAAAAAATTTTCGTAAATTTTCAGATCTTAAAATACGTCTTTAAAAAAAAATGGTGATTGACTTATTTAAGGAACATACCTACTCAAAAAAAAAATAAGAAAATTTCATTTTTTTTTTTAAGAAAATGTGTTCGTTTAAAAAATATAAATATTTGTTTTAAATAGCCCTATTACCAACTTAGATTAAAAAAAAATTGGTTCAAAAATATTCAGTAGATTAGACACAATTAAATAAAAACGAAAAACACATTTATTTTAAATTCAGCCACAACGCGTTAAGTTTAAGTTTTTAAGTTCAAAAACTGAAATTTTGCGAAAATTTTTTTTTTTCTGATTATGCATCGAACTGCATCATTAGTTATCAAAAATCGCTGGGGGCAGTTTCCAGTACCTTATCCAGTTAGACTCTTTAAAACTGAAATCCAAAAAAAAACACCAACGGCTTCGAGCAACAATTTTGTGGTTCAGTTTCTATTTCCCTTTGCTTAAATTTATTTCATGTTGCTCTTATTCAGTACTTCATTATGCTTTAATAAAACAATAATTACTGATTATAATACTTCTTATTATATTAAAGCTAAAAAAACAAACAATTTCCGGATAAAAAATTTACTTAAAATGCATACTTGTTTTCTTTCTTTGAGCTTCCTATCTGATTCTGGGACTAAAAATTAACAATTTTCTCCCAAAATTTTCTGTGTGAGAAGTCTTAATTGACCCTCCATACTTCTAAAATCTCAATGAAATCTTTTACCTTGTTGGTCGCTCATCGTACCCAAGATCTTATTTGAAAGGTAATGACTACTTCTTTATGTAAAAGCTCCAAATATAGAAAAATCAACCACGAAAAAAAAATTCCTTCGAAAAAAATTGTATTTTTTTAATTTTTAGTAAAAATTCAATAAATCAGTCATTTTGTATCATAAAACGACGACACGACGGGGCATTTTGGAAACGCCTCTCTCTAGTTTTGAGAAAAGTTAAAATAATGAAAAAATTCCAAATAGTAGAGTTTTTATGACCTCATATGTGCAACCGTATTTTGAAAAATGTCCTTCTTCACACAAATAGCCATTAAAAAAAGATGGCGTACGTTAAAGTCGGGCGCAGACGACTTTGGGATACCCTGTACCACCACATTGCAATTATGTCCGACATATTGCTAAGACCTCCAAAAGATATTTTATTCGGCAAATTTGGCTACGATATTTTCATAAACAAACAGAAATCTGTCGGATTTTGCACAAAAAAATTTATTTTGACCGATCGGTCCTATGGGGACTATATTATATAGTCAACCAATTTTGATTAAATTTGGTACAGTGCTTGGGAACTAAAAAAAGTTTTCGAGTGCCAAATTTGGTAACGATAACTTCATAAACAAACGAAACACAACGAATTTTGTATAAAAATCGTTTTTTTTTACCGATTGGTCCTATGGGAGCTATATGATATTGTCAACCGATTTTGATCAAATTTGGTACAGTGCTTGGGTTCTCTAAAAAACTTCTAAATGCCAAATTTGGTTACAATATCTTCACAAACAAACGAGACACAACAAATTTTGTACAAAAAACGTTTTTTTGACCGGTTGGTCCTATGGGAGCTATATGATATAGTCAACCGATTTTGATAAAATTTGGTACAGTGCTGGGGGTCTCTAAAAAACTTCCGATTGCCAGATTTGGTTATGGTATATTCATAAACAAACGAACCATCTAAAACTTTTGCTTTTTTTCGAGGTCCTCTGAAACACCCCTATGGGAGCTTTATAATGTAATCCCGATATCAAAAAAATAAAATAAACTTGTCTCCTATGGATTAATAAGGGATCTTATCTGAAAGTTTGGTTGCTCTAGCTCTTACCATCTCTGAGATCTAGGCGTTCATACGGACAGACGGACAGACGGACATGGGTATATCGACTTCTCGAGTCACACTAATCATACTTTAGGTAACTTTGGGGGGTCTCCGACGTCTCCTTCCGTACGTTACATACATTTTCGGCTTGCACAAACACAATATACCCTTTGTCCTATACCATGGGAGGATAAAAAAAAACGGATTTTGAATGTTGAAACATTGCCCTAACATAAATATTAATCTCATTTATTTATTATTAGAGGAGTACAACTATGTACAGTTGACCTTATATTATAAAAAATAAAATAAAAATATAATTTTTTTTTTTAAAAAGATAGAGGGAATATATATAAACTAATCCGCGTCTCTAGCCCGGTGGGTTAACTTTTTAACGATATGCACCAACTCACATCAAGAACTGGCCAGAAACTTGGATTTACAATATTAAAGCTGAAACAAGGAAACAAGGTAAAAATTAAACATTATATCACAAAAAGAGCCAATAGATCACCGTTGACCAAGTGGGTGACTCATCATATAGGGTTGGTCAAGGATGCTTGAAGTGGCAAGTCAAGATGACTTAAGATAGAAGAAGTGATAGATTGAATAGACCGTTCGAAAGAGAGGAGGTTTTAAAAGTTATTATAGTTAGAGCATGAGACACGGAAAGGATCGTGCAAAGCATAATTAGATCTACAAAATTGTAAGGCTAAAGGTCTAAAATTACGAGTTACTCTAGACGGTATGACAAAGGTAACTTTGCTAAGAAGTACGTTGGAATCGATAAGACCGAGTAACAGCAAAAATAGCACGCCGTGGCAAGTTCTGCGATGAATTAAGCAAGGCAACTTTATAAGGCGAAGTCTATCGGAATATGGCGGGAGTTATATTTGGGTCCCAGTTTAAGCCACGAAGTGCAAAAAGGAGAAATTGCTTTTGTACAGACTCAATCATGTCCTGATAAAGGTGGTATTGAGGGCTCCAAACGGAGGAACAATATTCCAAAATAGGACGGACGAGAGAAACATAAAGAAGTTTGGTTGTGTAAGGGTCGTTAAAACCAACGCTTAATAAAAGAAAGAACACTTCTGGCTTTATTCACGATGTTGCAAATATGATTAATAAATTTAAGATTATAATCAAACAAAACACCAAGGTCGGACACACTCTCGGTGCGTTCTAAGGTATAAGATTCTAAAGAGTAAGTAGCCAAATGAGGAGCAGAACGATAAAATGTCATAAAGTTACATTTTGTCTTATTGAGAAAGAGGTAGTTGAGATTGCACCAAGGTTGCATGCTATCAAAATCTTGGTGAAGAAGTAAGTACTTATTAGTATCGGAGTAGGACATATAGAGTTTAACATCATCCGCATACATGAGAATGCGAGAAAATGAGATTACTTGAGGGACCCCAGGTGTGACCTTAATTTCTGAAGATTCGCAGCCTTTAAAATCTACCTTTTGGACTCGGTTGGATAAATAGGACGATATCCAATTTACAAGACGAGACGGAAACCCCAGACGAGACAGTTTAACAAGGAGAAGACTATGGTTTACCGAGGCAAATGCTTTACTTAAGTCAGTATAAATGACATCGGTTTGTTTTTTTTCCGTAAAACCAAGTTTAATAAAAGACGAAAATTCTAAAAGGTTAGTAGAAGTGGACCGACGTTTTACAAACCCATGTTGGGAATCAGACATTAAAGAACGACAGTAGTGTTGCAATTGGGATAATGAAGGATATATTTTTTATGAAGTGCGGAAAAGAATAGATAGAGGCATAGAAAGAGCGCAAGCACAATGCTTTAAGACGCAACTAGGAATGGCATCGGGACCAGGGGAGTAGGATGATTTAATGGACAGTAGGGATGCATCACGTCGGTTTCAAAGATTTCTGGAAAAGCAATAAGATTTAAATGAGGTAGGTCATAGGGATAGTTAAGGTCAATGTTATTAGGTTTGTCAGAATAGGTAGTTTGAAAAAATTTCGCAAACAAGTCGGCGATTTAAGAATTATTAGTAGAGCTTACATTTTTAAAGTATAGTGATAAAGGAAACAAGGAAGATTTACGTTTAGAATTAACAAAAGAGAAACATTTTTTGGGATCACTAAAAAAGTTGAGCCGACAACGGGAAAGGTAATTATTGTAGCAAATTCTGTTAAGAAGAACGAACTTGCTGCGTAAAACAGAAAACTTATAAAAGTCAAGAGGAGATCCCGATTTCTTAAATTTTTTGTAAGAAGAAGACTTCCGATTTTTTAAAGAGGACAGAGTAGTAGTAAACCAAGGCGGCTTTAATGAAGGAGTCGCGACGGAATAAGGGACAAAGAGATCAAAAGCAGCGTATAAAACCCGATAGAAATTGGACACGGATAGTTCAAAGTTCTCAGTAGACAACAAATACAACCAGTTAACTTCGGATAAAAATTTATTAAGACCAACAAATTTGGTCTTACGAAAACAGCGATCCCGAGGAGCTTGAGCATGAGGCTGATTTCGGTAGTGACCATTAAATTTAAAAGTGATTTGTAAGGTCGGATGAAACGGATCCTCAGGTAATTAGAGCGGACAGACCCTAGAGATTTCAAAATCAGAATTACACTGGTCGACAAAAAAACACCTTTTGTGTGTAACATGAAAACTTGTATCTAGATATGTTAAGGACAAGGATAAGGATGACAAAAATAAAACTAGGAAGCTACGAATAGTTTTTTTGTTATCTGATATTATGTACATTTTGGGCACTATTTTCTGTTATTCCTCAATATCTCGTGAACGAAATTTTGTATCGAAATGAAAGACAATTAGATCGAAAGGTATTGATGTGCTCTTTACAGTGATATATAATTATGTAAAGATTACATAAAAATTATAGAAGTTACAAGCAACCAAAATCTAAAAAAAGTGTAATTTTTGACAATTTTTCAAAATAACACATTTTCGGTATGCATTTTATTAACAAAAAAAAATTTTGGAAAATTATGTTAAGCATTAAACTGAAAGAGAATTCTTTTACGAACATTTCAAGTGCAAGATCTTTAGAGTCGGCTTTTTTCGACTTTGGTTGCTTGTAAATTCTATAATTTTTATTTAATCTTTATTTGAGGAATAACAGAAAAAAGTGCCGAAAAACATGTTTTTCGAAAATTACTCGAAAACGGTGCTCTAGAAAAAAAAAGGTTGCCATTTTCGTGTTTCTCGACCCCAAATTAAAAAACACTTTTTTAGGAAGGTTCATTTTTCGTGTCGACTAGTGTTATCATTGATGAAAACGAGGTCAAGCATTATTAGAGCAATTATAGTACAGTAAAAATAGACCAAAAAATGGGTTGACCAGGAAAAAATTGATTGCTGGACTTTCTCTTGCTTATTGTATTAAGAACCATCCAAAAAGTCTAAAACCAAAATGCTGATCTCCCGCCCCTGTGGGGCTTAGCGTTATTTTGACATTTTTGTCGGCCCGTTTATCTCGAATTCTATAAGTCGTACATAAAAACTTCCAAGGCGAAAAATGTTCAAAATTGAATTTAGGCGGCAGAGGGCGCCAAAGTTACTACAACGCAGTTTTTCGTAATTTTCACCACCCCCCTGCCCTTTTTTGTTTTTGGTGTGTATCAAAAAATTATAGATCTCAAAAAAGTACACAAGACTGGTTTTTGAATCATGTAAGTATTCATAGTAGTTTCCAAGTTAAAAAGCTTTAAAGTCTTCCCACGCCTTAAAAAACAAACAAACAACAAAACCTATTTTTACTGTACTATTATGTATAAAATTTATTTGGCTCAGAGAAATATCAATCAGTCCTGTAACAAACTCATGATAACCGGAAGGAAGAAAAAAACTAGAATTGGAAGAACTAAGCCAAGACAATGAAGGCAGATTAAATTCGCCTAAGACAACAAGTTGATCCCGAGTACCAATAGAATCAGCCACCATACGAATGGCAGCGAGATGATTCTGATATACAACCAGGTCGGAGCAGGGGGGTATATAGGAACAAGTAAAATAAATAAAGGAATTATGAATTATTATATTGAATAGTAAGTATAGAATTTAGATTTTTGAAACTGTGTTAGTTACAGGTATGGAGAAAGCTACATTAGATGCTAAAGTCTTTTTTGGTTTTGTAATAAATTCATGAGTAGGCCAGAAAGAAGGATTAAGAATAGTAGAAAAGAGAGATTCAGGAACACTAATCTTAAACGAGGATATATCGCGCTTATATTTAAAATTGAACTTAAAAATTTCAATTTCATTCGGAGATATCTTAAGCTTCTCGCAAACGAATTGGTTAATACAACTTTCGGTTGCCAATGGCATTAGCCTTGAGACGAAAATTGACTTTTTTGGTGCGACTCCAACCAAAGAATCCGAAGAACCAGCAGTTGAGGGGGCGGCGGGTATTGGGACTCCATTCAAAACTATGACAGAGGACGGCGCATCAGTCACCCTGTTAGTAGCGCAGTCCGTAGTAGCGGACTCAGACTCAGAAACAGTAAGAGCTGCAGAACCTACAGTCAAACTGACGCCAGTATCGATAGCAACAGCGTTAGCCGTGACCCCAGCAGCGGCTGAGGAAGCTGAGATAGGTGTAGAAAAGAAGATTAGCTGAGTCGGACGGGGAGTTATTGGCGAGTCCAGTCCTGCTTGATTAAAAATTGTTAATGATTCGATTATAGGTAAATTGGCTTTTTTGCGCTTCGGAGAGACTCTCATGAGCTGCAAATTGCCAAACATGCTTGAAAGTGCAGAGAACTTATCTTGTAGCTTGCGAAAGTCCTTATAAAGATTGTCAAATCCAAGTTTGGTTTGGCGCATGAAGGCTTTCATTTCAATTTCGGCGGAACGACATGTTGTGCAGGTCCAGTTTAGGCCTTTACCCTCACGTATGCAGTCATAGACACGGCCGGTCAAACCGGCACATTTTAAATGAGCCATATTATCGCACATCCAACATGCAACATAGACTTCGGTTTGAATACCGCTCAATTTGCATGAAGGATAGCAACAAATTTTCTGGTCACTCATGGCTGTATACACAGAAGCGATATTGATGCTCAAAAAATGCAGCAGACAGACAGATAGAGTATAGAGTCGCAAAAATGCGCTCAGCAGTGTGATAATAAAACAAAATAACGCTCAGATCGAAACTAACGCGGAACTGTTATAAAGTTAGTGCACGCAACCATGGTATAATAACAAGGTAGCGTCTCGCTCCGACGTATGCATGTCAAAAGGGAATGAAGAATAACAAAGTAGCATGTGAGTGTGAGCAAGAAAAAACATTTTATGTCAGGGATGTCCAAACACTGCATATGGAAGAGCAAAAACCAATACATATAAAGAAAAACAATAACACATTTAAAGTAAACAGTTATTACGGTTTATTGAGTGCACTGAAAGAAATTGTATATGCATTCTTATAAGAGTGGTAAAAAATAATTAGGGTATTCACGCTTTGTGAGCACTTGAGCACTTGAGCAGTTGAGGAAAAAGTGCTCAGGCTAAAGCGTGAATCCCTCCTGTTGAGTTTTTGTGTTGAGTTGAGCACTTTTCTTCTTCTTGCCAGAGTTTGTTTACATTTGTAAATTGGTACAATTTACATTAAAATTAAAAAACTTGAATTAAAAATGCCGAGTCAAAGCATAAAATCTATTTTAACTAAACCTGTAGCTAAAGTAGCTATGTATTACATCGATTTGTATAATTTTATTGCTGCGAAAATTAAATAATTGCAGAGAAACCGTATTTGATTTTGTGCTTCCTCTTCTTGTGTTTGTTTACATTTGCAAAATGCTGCAAATAATTATTAAAATTAAAAATGTTGAATTAAAAATGCCGAGTCAAAGCATAAAATCTATTTTAACTAAACATGTAGCTAAAGTAGCTATGTATTACATCGATTTGTATTATTTTATTGCTGCGAAAATTAAATAATTGCAGAAAAACCGTACTTGATTTTGTGCTTCCTCTTCTTATGTTTGTTTATGTTTAGTTAAAATTTATATTTAAAAATGCCAAGACAGAGCGTAAAGTCTATGCTGCTTGAAGCTGTTGCTCAAAAGGCTTTGGATGAAATCTATTTTATTGAAGGTTCGTCTGCTAAAACAAATTCATTGTGGAAAAACTAACTTTTGTATAATACAGATACAATGGGGTTGCGTGGCGACGCAAAAATTGATGAAGTTTTAGATAACTATCATGGGGTCGCAAATGCAATTATACTCTCGCAACGCGGTGACCACTTCCATATTTCTAAGTCAATTGACTGGCGCCAGAACGTGCTCAGTTCGTTCGACAACAACCGATTTCTTCAAATGCTGACGGTAACACCACAATATGTCCAGCATATATTAAGCCTAGTACAGCCCATGCATTTTCCAATTCGCATGTATTGTTACTCTTTTATTTGCGTAAACTCCAACAACAAGTAATTATGTCTAATTCACTTAATTTCGCACAAAAAGTCACAACCTCTTTTTACTTGCGTTGATACAATTTGATTATTTTAAATTTGGCGCTCATTTTTTTTTAGCGAGTGTAAGGGAACTCGTTGTTTTTCATATCACGAAATGACTAAAAAATGGCAAATGCGTTAGTGCTGAAAAAGTAGCGAATTACCATATTGTGCAACACTTTCTGCTCAACTCAACAGCAAAAAAGTAGACTTGGGTCTGGGTTGAGCACTTGAGCAGTTGAGAGTTGAAACGCAGGGTTGTATTTCGCCATACATTTTGTTTTTGTAAAAGTGCTCAACTGCTCAAGTGTTCAAGTGCTCACAAAGCGTGAATACCCTAAATGAAAAAAAGTTATGGTACATATATTTATAAAGAACTTAAAAATTGGTCAATACATGCCGTCATGAACAGTACTAAAGCTTTTTTCCAAAACTTATAAATCAATTTTTAATAGATTGACTATTTTAGTTCTCCGATTCATACATTATTTACCCGCCCCTTTATTACACCAAACCTTTCCTAGAAATTTAAAATTTATCGAATACAAATAAATAATATTTTTTACGCGTTCTGAAGTTCTGAAGGCCAATGTAAGAAATGAATAAAAAATAGGAACAAATTACAAACTCTTTAATTACCTTTTAATTTTTGAAAATGTTACGGGGATAACACTTTTTATCGAAAACAATGCTACGCGTATAACACGATGCACAGCTTGTGTTTCGCGCCAAAACAAAGATCAGCTGTTGAACTAAAGTATCAATCGGAAAAAAACAAAGCTACTCAGCTAAAATTGACTTTGCTCGAATTAAGTTTTGCGCTTTAAAAATGTCAAAGGTAACAGGCTGCACCGATGCGTCGGTCAAAACGTGAAAATCTGATCAAAATGAACGTGAAGTTATTTTTGTTGGTACTTTTTCCGTTTTGTATATTGTATAGTAGTGTATTGTTCTACATAAACTTAAAAAACTTTTCCAATTACACAAATTATGGTTCAAACATTTTGCAGGCGCTATATGCAGGTAAAAATAAAACTTTTCAGGCAGTGGCGTTATTAAAATCGTCGGTTTAAAAATTTGCCACACCAGCGGCGGCCGCCGTAGTGTACATCATACATTATAAGCCGATCTATGTACATATGTATGTATGTATGTTTCGAAAGCAAAAATAATTTCAAGTTGCGGCAGAGTGAAAAGAAACTAACAACAATAGAGAAAGTGCTTTTGCTGCTTACTATGTACATGTACACATATGTATGTACGTATTCACCTATTACATTTCATACATACAACTAAAAGGCAGTCAACGATAAGCAAAATAACATATGTATGTATGTATGTATGTATGTACATACATATATAAAAAAATGTTCATATGTTAAAGACAATAAGTACAGTAAACGAAGACTTTCAGCTGGAAAAAAATACTTACTTGATTAAACTTTCAGGGATCGTTAGAGACCTTGTTCTAATTCTAAAACCGAGTTTTCGTATTTGTGGAGGGGGCTTGGCACCGTCCGTACTGCTACGGTTTTGGCAAGATATCTTTTTTTTATCAAACTTAGAGTCATAATTTAAAGGTCGAATTGTTGCCAATAAATAATCTATCAAACAAGGTTAAATCAAGTAGTTGTAGGTTAATTGGTTCAAGCACAATAACTGTTAAAAGTTAAAAGTACGCTTTGTGAAAGAATTTGAAATGATCTATAAAATGAGTGCAGCAATCGAACAAAAAAGTTGCTCATGAGCGCCACTTTTGTACTTCAAACGAAATTCGAAATTGCTTCATTTTGCTTTGCTCGAACACAACACAACACAGACCGAGGCAATGGTTGTCTTTGCTTTTGGTTTGGTCGAACCGAACCTAAGTGAACGCAAAAATGTCACAACACAGCTCAATGCATGAACATCAACACAAACGCAGAACGCAGCCAGAGCCGATGCTTGCTTTTGCTTAGTTATTGTAACAAATAACATTTGCAAATGTAACACAATACCCTGCAGGAAAAAAATCAGTCCCGAACTGGTTCCGAACCACCCCGACGGTGAAACTGTGTGTCCCAAACCTAGTATGATTGCATGCGGCTAACTAGTATGTTTAACATGGGCTTGTCATAGGAAGCAACCAGAACTTTTGGGTAGGATGTTCAACTGGTAGCAAACTGGTTCGCCTGCATATGGGACAAAACTAGCTGCTTCCGTTCTAGAATATGTATAATAATTCATTTGGGTATGCTCTCGTTATAGTACAAGGTGGCGCAAAAGAAGTCATCCGATGTTGTTTGGCTCTTATTTTTTTTCTAAATGAAAAACTTCGATTCTGTTTTTTGATTATGTTTATTTAGACCTTTAGAATTAATTGTGTTAAGTTGAGAAGATGATATCGGACAAATGGGCGCCGTCACAATTGATTGCCATACGGGCTCGTTTTATGGCTTTTCCATCACTTCGGCGAGAGTTTCGGGCGATAAATTCTCGCATTCGTGTCGGATATTTTCCTTGAGGGCTTCCAAGGTCTCAGGCTTGTTGATGTAAACACGGGACTTCAAAAAACCCCATAAAAAGAAGTCCGGGACCGTTAAATCGGGCGATTTTTCGCGCCAAAACGCGAAATTAAGCGACCCGGAAACGGAAATAGACACAATTATTCCGCGTTCTTGGGGAGTGTATCGCTCCATGGCTTATTCACTTGTATTCTGTATCTGTCTAGTCCACAAATGTCAAAACAGATTTGATATTGGCGGCCATTTACAAAAATGAGGGCATCTTCCAATAGGGTGATTTCTTTTGCGCCACCTTGTATATATAACCCAAATATTGAAATAGTTAATATTGTTGCATACATAAATTTATGAAAGGTCAGCATAGCCACTCTAGTTGCAACTATCAGCACAAATAAATTTTTAAATATGCTGCCTACGCACAACAACAGCAATGTGGGTGGTTTGCTCTTCGCTCTCTCGTTTTTTCGCACTCCCACTTTTTCGCTCTCACTTTGTCGCTCCGACTAAAAAATAAGGTTTCAGTGCAGTGAATAGCGCACCTGTATAATTCTACCATGATCTGGCTCTTTTTGTTTTTGTAATGGCTCTTAGGCATAGGCATGGTGGAATAATACAAGGTGAGGACAAAAGCGACAAATACGGACCCTTAAGAAAATGTGTGCATCTGAGCAAGAGAAAACATCCCCTTTGCTACTGTAGCGAGAGCGAGTATGCATAAGGGTGGGCAAAAACTATTTTTTTTATCTGTCTTGTGCATTTTGTTGCATGTTTGTTTTGCTATTGCTGCTTGTATGTGTCGCTGAAATTGTGATCGTTTGTTGTTGCTGGGATTTGTACATGGACTTGTTTTCTTTAATAAATAAAATACTCGGTTAGTTCAATTTGAATTTTTTTTTATTATTATTTATTATTAATTTAATTTAATTCTATGGCATTAATATTTAGTATTAACAGATAAAATAATAATAATAAATACATACAGAGCTTAAATTATTTATTATTATTAATATTATTCTACAACAAAATTTTAAAATATAATATAATAATATAATATTTAGATTAAGAACTTCAACAATAACACGCAAAGGCCTAGTGGAATGCGTGTTCGACTCACAGTCTAATGTGTCTAGGTTCGATTCTCAAGATGATGTTAGATTCAACTTGCTTTTTTTGTTAATTTTCCAT
The DNA here is from genome assembly GCA_018150985.1 of Chymomyza costata. Classification (NCBI taxonomy): domain Eukaryota; kingdom Metazoa; phylum Arthropoda; class Insecta; order Diptera; family Drosophilidae; genus Chymomyza; species Chymomyza costata. Next base: position 503,369 of record JAECWU010000269.1, read on the forward strand.
AATTTCTGTTCTTTTTCTTTAAATATATTTTTTTTTATTTATTGCCATAAGAAAATTTATGTTTCATTTTCGTATTTTGGTATCCTCGCAGGTACAGTACGCTTTCTATGCATTTAATTTCATAGTAAAATACGCACTTTTGTGAGGTATAATAAGGAGGTAGCCACAAGACGAAATGAGTGTGTATTTCTTGCCGACAACTGTTTTCCCAATGACAGTATACATACTAAGATGTGTATGCATAATTTCTAGCTGACATAGCAAACGCGAAAATCTAAAAATAGGCAATTGATCTCGGCTCTGAACTTCGTTTTTGGCTGTCGGAAATGTTCATATTTTCAGCCTCAGCCAGAATTGTAAATTTTTAGTTTCTGAGCATCCACGCCCTTTCGGAGAATGTGCCTGCTATGACACTTCTTAACCACGTTTGTCTTCACACTAACAAATGCATGTAAAAAATGAGAAAAATGCGAAAAAGGGTATTTTGCTATCGACTCCCAATTTGTTGAAGGATTTTACCGCATGCATACACATACACTAATACTTGAATTTACTTGTATTCTTGTGTGTGCACATCTGATGCAGTTAATGATAAAGAGCGTAATCATAGTTCCTTTTATTTCCCACAGAAGGCTGAAAATTATTTTTAATAATTAATTAATTATTTTTCATAAAAATGCTTGCTTTAAATCTAATTTCGGTAGGCTCTTTCCACCTGCCGATTCTTTATAGTGGAAGCATTCAAAAGACATACATATTATTATTTTTCCCAGTTGCTTTAAGAAATAACCGGAGAAATTACAAATAAATCAACATATCATTCACCTTTGCTATACTACGACTCCTGAATGGATCTTAGTTGATTGAAGAGACCACAAAAATAAAATAGAGTTTTTAATTAAAAAGCACTGTAAATGGACGGTACAAAAGGACAGCACCAGCCAACGCAATATAAAAAAAAACAACAAAAAAAATAAAATCAAAAATTAAAAATGTAAAACCGATCAAATAATATTAAAAATAAAAGATAAAATTTGCTTACAATTCTTAGCTCTGGAGTTGAACTCAAAATAATTTCAAGTCATTCAGGCACGCATACCACTGACCCATCAAGAGTCACTCGAAATTCTTGTTGACATATGTAAGTCTCTTGTACATTTTGGAAGGACAACTTTGCAAATTAACGGAGTCTGCAAGCTCTAAAAATAGAAGCAGCATTTCGCATCGTTTGGTGCCGCCCGCCCGTACCAACAAGCGCTAAAATGAATTTGGGCGAGATGCGCATTCTATTCTTTGCTATCATCAGATTGTTTGGGACCCTAATTTAGTCTTAAACCGAGTTTTCAAGCGGTAAGTTGCCCTTTCCCGCCTAAAAGTGATTGTTGTGATTTTTGCATTAATATTTTTTTTTGCTATTAGACATTAGATTTATGTTTTTTTAATCAAAAATTATTGGCAGTAAAATCTAGCATTTTTCAAATAAAACTTAAATCAAGGTGATTGATTAATTGGTTCAAGCACAATGACTATTCAAAGTTAAAAAAGTGGAAATCATTTGGTGCAAAATCTGCTCCTACCGTAAAATCGGTGGGACTTTCGCAAGAATATCCCCGAACTTTGTTGAAGTATGTGAAATCGTCTACAAAATGAGTCCTCTATCACTTTCCTAGGATTAATAGTTTTCTAGCAATCGAACAAATAAGCCGCTTGCAAACGCCACTTTTGTTCTAAGCCGCCTACTTGCGACACACAGTGTGCGCTTTTATGGCCTTACTCGAGGATGCTTAGGCGGCCGTAACGGTAGTTTTTATTACGATCGTCGGCGACGCGCCGAGTTTACAAAAACAAAATACACACAATGTGTGCCTTCGCTCGACTCGCAGGAACTTACAAAAACAAAATACACACAGTGTGCGATTTTTATGGCCCTACTCGAGGATGCATTTGCGACCGTAACCGTACTTTTTTTCTTGATGTTGTTGTAGTGCTCTTTCCGTTATTTTTCGTGCCCACCTCTGCTTATCATAACCTAGGGTAGCGATTGAACTAAAATGTTCCTAGGCCTGTGCATAAACAACAAAACAAAAGCAGCAAGAAGGCCACGCAGAAACATCACAACACAGTCCGAACCAATGTTTGCTTTTGCTTAGTTATTGTTGTTCACTGCAGCTTTTCCTTGTATATAAAGGGTTTTCCAATAAGAGGTGTTATTTTGGTATTCATTTGAGATAAATGATCGGATGTTTATTTCATAATAAAGAGGCAGGTATGCCGCTAATAATGAAAAACAACATCAGCCAAATGTCCTCGATAGCCTCATGAATTCTATCTTTGAGGTCTTGAATCGACGCTGGGCTGTTGCCGTAGACCTTATCTTTCACGTGGCTCCAAAGGAAGAAGTCGCAAGGTGTTAAATCACAAGATCTCGGTGGCCAATTGTGATCACCTCTTCGAGAGATAACACGGTCCGGAAACTTTTCCCGTAAAAGAGCAATGGTTTCGTTGCTTGAGTGGCACGTAGCGCCGTCTTGTTGAAAGTAAATGTTGTCCAGATTAATACCAACTCCGACCATAAAAAATCATTAATCATCTCTCGATAGCGCAATCCATTCACCGTAACTGTTGATCCAACCTCATTTTCGAAAAAGTAAGGTCCAATGAACCCTCCGGACCATAAACCACACCAAACAGTCACACGTTGAGGATGGAGAGGCTTCTCAACAATAACTCTTGGGTTTTCCGAGCCCCAGATGCGACAATTTTGCTTGTTGACGTTGCCACCGAGGTGGAAATGGGTCTCATCAGTCAAGATGATTTTTCGATGGAATTCCGGATCATTTTCATGCATTTCAAGGACCCAATCAGCAAAGACACGACGTTGTTGATGATCGGTCGGCTTGAGTTCTTGTGTTAACTGAACTTTATAAGCCTTAAGACCCAAGTCTTTATGCAAAATACAGTGTAATGACGTTTGTGGAGTGCCCAACTCCAAAGAACGACGAGGAATGGACATTCTTCACATCACTAACTTGTCCCAACAGCTCGAATTTTTCCACCAATTTCTGTATTGCGGTCCGACAAGGTGCTTCACGACGACCCAAAAATGCTTTAGTTTTGCGAACTGTGACTGCAAGATTTTCACCATTTTTGTAGTGAATTTTAATAATTTCAATGCGTTGTTGAAGCGTGTATCGTTCCATTTTTAATAATGGCGTAGTTTGTACTTGTCAAATGTCAAAGAATAAAAGCTTCAAAAGTGACGGCTAACGAAATACCGGGTGATTCAAAATAACACCTCTTGTTGGAAAACCCTGTATATGCATATTTGCACATATGACACCGAAGCGGCCATGGGTTAGTTGAATGTGTGATTGACTCCAAATCCAGTGAAACCAGGTTCAATTCCCATGTGGGATATTAATTTTTAATATTTAATTAATTTTTGTTCTTTCCTTTTAGAACTTATTTTTTTATTGTCAAGAAAAAATGAGTCTTTTATCACTTTTCTACAATTAATAGTTTTACAGGAATCGAATAGGTTGCTTGCAAGCGCCACTTTTGTTCTATGTCGCCTACATGCGTGACACCAAAGCAAACAGCCGCCGGCAAAATATCGGCTCCTTTGCCTTGTGAGATTGAAGGCGATTGGAATTAAAATTTAATTTGGCGTCGTAAAAAAGTAAACTAAAACAAGTCTATGAAGTAACAATACTTTTCGTTATGAAAGCAAAATAATATTTAGGCACATTGTATTATTTTCTATGATGAAACACTAAATCCTTTTTTTATATACATATAATTATTTGTCTTGGGTAGTTTTTACCTTAAAATTATTTTAAGATATGCTGATTTAATTAAAAATTACAAGGAAAATAACACTAGTTTACACGAGAAATGAACCTTCGTAAAAAAGTGTTTTTTAGGATAATTTGGGGTCGAGAAACGCGAAAATGGCAACCTTTTTTTTTCTTAAGCACCGTTTTCGAGATATTTTCGAAAAACATGTTTTTGGGTACATATTTCAGTTATTTTTCAATATCCCGTGAACAAAATTTTGTATCGACATGAAAGATGATTAGATCGAAAGGTATTGATTTGCTCTTTACAGTGAATTTTAACTATGTACACATTAAGTAAAAATTAAAGAAGTTACAAGCAACCTAATTCGGAAAAAGTGTAATTTTTCACCATTTTTCAAAATTTTAAATTTTCGATTAGATTTTTACTAACGAAAAAAAATATTAAGCTTTAAAATGAAAGAGAATTCTTTTACGAACATTTCGAATCTAAGATCATTAAAATCGGGTAAGAATTGTAGATGATATGGAGCCATGAATGAAAAAACACGTATACAGCTGCATACAAATGCGTGAAGAAGTAAATTAACGCAAATGAAAAACTTTGAGTGAAAAATTTTTTTTCATATTATACAAAAGTGTGAATGAGTGAAGATTGGTACTTTCGTATATGGTTCCATAACATCTACAATTCTTGCCCGATTTTAAAGATCTTAGACTCGAAATTTTCGTAAGAGAATTCTCTTTGAGTTTAAGGCTTAACATAATTTTTAAAAAATATTTTTCGTTAATAACAAGCATGCCATAAATTTGTCGAAAATTACACTTTTTTTCGACTTTGGTTGCTTGTAACTTCTATAATTTTTGCTTAATCTGTACATAATAATAATATCACTGTAAAGAGCAAATCAATACCTTTTGATCTAATCATCTTTCATGTCGATACGAAATTTTGTTCACGACATATTGAAAGATGGCGTACGTTAAAGTCGGGCGCAGACGACTTTGGGATACCCTGTACCACAACATTGCAATTAAGTCCGACACATTGCTTAAAACCTCCAAAAGATATTTTATTCGGCAAATTTGGTTACGATATTTTCATAAAAAAAAGAAATCAGTCGAATTTTGCACCAAAAAATTTTTTTGACCGATCGGTCCTATGGGGACTATATGATATAGTCAACCGATTTTGATCGAATTTAGTACACTGATTGGGAACTATAAAAAACTTAAGACTGCCAAATTTGGTTCCGATATCTTCAAAACCAAACGAAACGCAACGAATTTTGTAGAAAAAACGATTTTTTGACCGATTGGTCCTATGGGAGCTATATGATATAGTCAACCGATTCTGATCAAATTTGTAACAGAGCTTGGGAACTCTAAAAAACTTCCTCTTGCCGAATTTGGTTCCGATATCTTCAAAACCAAACGAAACACAACGAATTTACAAAAAAACATTTTTTCGACCGATCGATCCTATGGGAGCTATATGATATAGTCAACCGATTTTGATAAAATTTGCTACAGTGCTGGGGATCTCTAAAAAACTTCCGACTGCTAGATTTGGTTATGATATCTTCATAAACAAACGAATTATCCATCTAAAACTTTTGCTTTTTTTCGAGGTCCTCTGAAACACCCCTAAGGGAGCTATATTATGTAATCCCGATATCAAAAAAATAAAATAAACTTGTCTCCTATGGATTAACAAGGGATCTTATCTGAAAGTTTGGTTGCTCTAGCTCTTACCATCTCTGAGATCTAGGCGTTCATACGGACAGACGGACAGACGGACAGACAGACAGACGGATAGACGGACATGGGTATATCGACTTCTCGAGTCACACTGATCATACTTTAGGTAACTTTGGGGGGTCTCCGACGTCTCCTTCTGTACGTTACATACATTTTCGGCTTGCACAAACACAATATACCCTTTGTACCATACGGTACAGGGTATAAAAATAGCTGAAATATGTGCTCAAAAACATGTTTTTCGAAAATATCTCGAAAACGGTGCTTAAGAAAAAAAAAGATTGCCATTTTCGTGTTTCTCGACCCCAAATAACCCTATAAAAAACTTTTTTACGAAGGTTCACTCGATGACCCTTAAATTTGTAAACTAGTGTAATAGAAGGCTTCTTTTTATTTATTTAGTAGTCAGGGTCTAGGAGATACATAATAACCTAGGGTAGCGATTGAACTAAAATGTTTCTATTTCTAAGTCAATGCATAAACATCAAAGCAAACGCAGCCAGAGCCAACGCTTCATTCATATCGCTTTGCTTTTACCGAGCCCAAGTCACGCAGAAACGTCACAACACAACGCAGCCAGAACCAATGTTCATATCGGTGCTTTGCTTTTCCGAGCCCCAGTCAATGCAGAAACATCAACACAAAGCACATTTTTTGTTTGATTTTGGTTTTGCGCAAACCGAGCCCAAGTCCACGCATAATCTTTCAACGGGGAAAAAAGCTCGGAGAGAATTGTCGCCTCTGTCTATTGCCGAAAATTCCATTCCAAATGGACTAGATTTCTCAGCTTTACCAGAATGTTTAAAAAGGTTAAAGTCCTTAGAGGAAAGATACATAAGTGTCACCTCCGCTCCCGTTTATTGAAGAATGGATATCTTCATATTCTCTGAATAATTAGTGAACTAAACGATAGTTGTGCAGCTCCTGGGTTAGAAAGGGACGTCCAGGCAAAAGAGGAGAAGTAGCTATTATGCCAGGTGGTGGACAGCGATCTTGGATTGCGATTTAGAGAAATTGTCTTTTTCCACCAAGATTAAGAGAAAGTGTACGGAGAGCTACACACCAATAGTTAGGTCAGAGCTAAGAAACTTTGATAGAAGAGGCTGTAGAATAGTAAATTATTTTCAATTATAGAAAATTGGAATTGATCAATATAGGAACGATATATCAATTTGCTTAGTGCCGTGCCACTTAAGATATAACAGCTCGAACAGCAATTAATGAAAGTGAAATGGACATCTTAATTCATCATGATAAGGGCTATAGAGCCTTAAAAAGGAATAAGCTGTGATAAGGCATACATGCGTTAGTACAGGGTATCTTAGAATCAGGCAGGACCGACTAAAGCATTGATACATGCAATGGAATAAACATTATGAAAATAAAGAATTGTACAGGGTATATTATGGTCACGATGATCTGAATCGAATAAAGAGGATCGTACGGGGGTTGGAGCGCGAAGCACTCGGGGGCTGGCGCCCCCTAGTTTTTATATAAAATTCAAACTAATGCTAAAACGGTCTAATATATGTATAAAAAATTGTTTTACTATGTTATATTGTATATGTATACTAGGGTGTCCCAAAAAAATAAATGTATTTTTTTCCAACGCATAGCCTCTTTTTATACCCTGTACCGTATGGTACAAAGGGTATATTGTGTTTGTGCAAGCCGAAAATGTATGTAACGTACAGAAGGAGACGTCGGAGACCCCCCAAAGTTACCAAAGTATGATCAGTGTGACTCGAGAAGTCGATATACCCATGTCCGTCTGTCCGTCTGTCTGTCTGTCCGTCTGTCCGTCTGTCCGTATGAACGCCTAGATCTCAGAGATGGTAAGAGCTAGAGCAACCAAACTTTCAGATAAGATCCCTTGTTAATCCATAGGAGACAAGTTTATTTTATTTTTTTGATATCGGGATTACATAATATAGGTCCCATAGGGGTGTTTCAGAGGACCTCGAAAAAAAGCAAAAGTTTTAGATGGATAATTCGTTTGTTCAGAAGATATCATAACCAAATCTGGTAGTCGGAAGTTTTTTAGAGATCCCCAGCACTGTAGCAAATTTTATCAAAATCGGTTGACTATATCATATAGCTCCCATAGGATCGATCGGTCGAAAAAATGTTTTTTTTACAAAATTCGTTGTGTTTCATTTGGTTTTGAAGATATCGGAACCAAATTCGGCAAGAGAAAGTTTTTTAGAGTTCCCCAGCACTGTTACAAATTTTATCAAAATCGGTTGACTATATCATATAGCTCCCATAGGACCAATCTGTCAAAAAATCGTTTTTTCTAAAAAATTCGTTGCGTTTCGTTTGTTTGTAAAGATATTGTTAGCAAATTTTGCATTAAGAAGTTTTTTAGAGTACCCAAGCACTGCACCAAGTTTGATTAAAATCGGTTGTCTATATCATATAGCTCCCATAGGAACAATCGGTCAAAAAAACGCTTTTTTTACAAAATTCGTTGTGTTTCGTTTGGTTTTGAAGATATCGCAACCAAATTTGGCTGTCGGGAGTTTTTTATAGTTCCCAATCAGTGTACTAAATTTGATCAAAATCGGTTGACTATATCATATAGTCCCCATAGGACCGATCGGTCAAAAAAATTGTTTGGTGCAAAATTCGACTGATTTCTGTTTGTTTATGAAAATATCGTAACCAAATTTGCCGAATAAAATATCTTTTCGAGGTTTTAAGCAATGTGTCGGAGTTAATTGCAATGTGGTGGTACAGGGTATCCCAAAGTCGTCTGCGCCCGACTTTAACGTACGCCATCTTTTTAGTTAATTCAGATCAGTGAAGTCTAGCAGTTCGTTAATTTAGGCATGCTAGCTTTTCTGTATAGCTCTGTATCCTCTCGGGATCAACATTTTTTTTTTTCAATGATGTCAAAACTATTATAAATAAATTTTCACGTATTTAGAACCACGGCAACCCGTGCCGACTTGCATCAAAACATGTCGGAACTTTTTTACTAAGGCGCGCGGGAGCTAACGTTTTGATGTGCTTGTTTTTGCTTGTTTGTTTGATTAGTTAAAGCATTGTTTTCATTAAGTCAACATGTCAGTGGAGTTACGTAGTTCTGAAAAGGGGATATTTTTAATAGGGGACGTAAAACATCAAATCATCTTCCGGAGGGAGCCGGGTTGGCCTGGTCACTTACCTGGATTAGATAAAAAACTGGGCGAAAAGGAGGAAAGGGCCTACGTTAGAAACATTGACGAGCAAAAGCGACGCGATAAATATCTGTCATCCTTAACTCCTACACCTTCTATGAACCACTACAAGAAAATTCGTCTTTTGAGCTTGAAATAATGGATTTTCAAGAAATCTTGCCCACCTCTATCGAAAGCACACAGTCTAACACTTCTTTGAGGAAAAATTTCATAACTCCGAAATTAGTGGCAGCTTTAAATAGGTGTCAATTAAGTATACGAAATTCTGCATTTATTTTTGAAGAAACTATTGAAGCGTTTGGACATAACACTGACGAATATCCTATAAGTGAGTCCTCAATTCAAAGAACTCGTACAGAAAAGTGAAAAGAGCACGCAGAAGCTATGAAAGTTGATTTTCAAAACGAAGCACCGGATACTGTAACTGTGCACTGGGATGGCAAACTCTTACCAGCTTTAGATGCACGAAAATCTAAAGAAGAACATCTACCTATAGTTATTTCGTACGATCATAAAGAAAAACTCATCGCTGTGCCAAAATTAGAGAACTCTTTAGGCTCTTCGCTGTATATATATATATGTATATTGATTGGAATCTTGAAGATAAAGTGCAGATTCTCTGTTGTGATACTACTGCTTCAAATACGGGTCGTATTAATGGTGCCAGTGTACTTATCGAACAAAAAATGAATAGAAAATACTCGCTTATGCTTGCCGCCATCACGTTAACGAGTTTGTATTAAAAGGCGTGTTTGGAGCCAAAATTAGCCAAGTCACTACGAGCCCTGACAATCCACTGTTTAAAAAGTAGAGAGATAGAGAAAATAAATTTAAGATTCGGCCTCCAGGTCCCATGTACTAAGCTCAATGGATGGCGAGAGCAATTTATTTATTAAAAATAACTTTACTTAGCTCTCAATTCAAAATTTCCAACAAGGACAATATAGTTCTATTAGACGTGAGCCTGTTCATCGTGACATCCTACGTAAAGCCTTGGCTGCAGTGCACTGTAGCGGTACAAGCACCATACCAGGATTTATGCTTTTTGAATGAAGGCTTACGAATGAAACAACAAAAGCATCTCAAAAGCAGCTTTACAAAAGTTCTGCCAGCATTTATGGTATTTAATAGATGAAGTATCTGTCTTGGCTATATTTGATGATAATGTAGACCAGGAAACAAAGGTAATAAAAATGGTTGGTAACTTATCCAAAGAAAACTCATCAGCCAACGGTAAACGCTACATCCCATCGAAGGAAGAACTATGTATGTATGTGGCCCACTTTTCGGTTAGCAGAACTAGTAAAATATTTGTTTTCTTTTATTACTTTGCTTAGAGAACTTATTTCTATCTTTTTCAATTTCGGAGAGCATTAATTATTTTGATTCAATGAAAAGGACGGCCGTATTCAATCGACTCAAAATTGATGACAGTTTCATCACCGAGTGTCCTGGTTTATGGTCGAATAATACCTCGTTCAACATGCTAAGAAAAAGGTGCTAGCACTGAGAGCAGTTAACGATACGGCTGAAAAAACGGTTACTGCAAGACTTACATGGCTTAATTACTGCGGAAAAGGAACACAAACTATTTTTTTTTATTACGTTGCGTACAAGAACACAGACAGGTATATCCGGACTGCAAAAAGCAAACCTTAAAAAGAAAATTTATTAAATAATGTTCTTTTAATGATAAATACTTAACCCTTTCATGCACGCTTTTTGCACAGGACAGTTAGAATTTTTTTGACGTTAGTTTTTTACTAAATTGTGGTCAAATAACACGATTAAATCAAATTTTTAAAACTTTAGTCGCTCCTACTATTTTTAATACTTTGTTGTACATGTACCACATAGTGCATTAAAGGAGTAAAACTGCGTTGCAAAATGGAATTAAAACAATATTTTTTTTAAATCAAAACAAACACTTATATTTTAGCATTTCATAGCAATTCAAAATATACTTCTTTTGGTTTGAATAGATGACTTAGCCCACTTTAATTTAAGTAATAATTAGTAGTTTTTCTTTGTGGTAAAACACAATTCTCAATTACACTTAGTGCAAACCACTGTCTGTAGCCGCTTTTGCAGAGTTTGTAGCGCGACTGCGATGGATTGTAATCGGGAAAATGCCCTGTTCCATCAAATCGGATGTCTTGATGTAGCTGCTGAGTTGAGAATCCAAAAGAAAATTCGCATATAGTATTTTCGGGATTGAAGATTTATTCTATATAATTCACAGGTCATGTTGGCCAGGTCTAGGCCTCCCATAAAGCGATTGTATTGCTGAACAATTCTAGGTATTGTTATGTCAATTGACTTTTTATCTTTCTGGCACCATCTCTGGAATGCAGATATTGCTTCTGTTGATAAAAATTGAACCTGTTTATTATCATACCATTTTACAGCAATAATGTCATAATTTGTTTCTACTCTATAGTCATAAGAGCTACGACCTTTTTTTTTAATTTTGCTTTAAAGTCCAAACTACATTTTCCCAAACGATTGCTACGAACTGTTCCAGTTGCCGAAATTCATTGGTCCAATTATCAAAAAATACTTTTAAGTTTCGATGAGCTGGTATATCCTTTACCAAGTGAATAACTATATCAGACGAAACGCCTAAACCATAATTAGGGCAAGTTCCTTCTCCTACGTACATGGTGAAGTCATATATTATACCAGACTTTCTACATCTTGTAAACATTTTAAACCCCATTTGTGCGGGTTTTTTTTGTTGAATTGTTTAAATTGCTGTCGTCCTCGAAACAGTATAGTCTGCTCATCTACGCAGTTGTGTTGCTCTGGAGAAATCTTTAGACAATTTTTGCGGAAGCCTTCTAAAATGGGCCTAATCTTATGCAACTTATCATATTTAGTCATTTTTTTTGCGTTAATACTAGAAAAATATTAATATTGCTTTATTTTTTCTTGTTGGCCCATTGATTTTCGCTGTACACAAAATACTCTGTTAATGCATGATGTTGTATACATACAACATATCAATTTTACGTTGTATTAATACTATGTGCATTAAATTTACCTGTTTCTTGTTATAATTCGCTTCTTTATAAAGTATTTAAGCAGTAAAAAAATGACCAATGCTCTGGTGTATTGTTAAGTTAGTAATTTTATCATCTTAATGTTGGATTTTTTCGCTGCTCAAAAAAAGTCCGACTCAAGTCAACAAAAACCAAAATATGACACTCAAACTCTCACAACAGTGTCTCATTTACTGAAATACGTAGTAAGTTCAAAAACCTTTCTATGGCTTCCATACAAACATTTCATTCTAAAGTTTGACATCATAGCCTGCCCTTATAGCCTGCGACACCCTAATTGTACACAGCCCCAGACTTTAAAGCGACAACAACAGTTCGGCAATTTTAAAAAGTGACGCAATGAGTTCGCCCCCAAAAAACCCTTCCCTTCCAATTTTCAACGCTGAACATTTTGAGAAACTTCAAATTTGCGACTGAACATTTCGTAAATTTTCAAAAAAAAAGGGGGTACAATAAAAAAATAAAAAAAAGCCCCATCTCGCGGCGCTCAAAAATAAATCTAAATCTCAAAAATGGATTCCGCGACCCCAAAACCCGCGTATACACATATGGCTACATATGCCTTTTAAATGCAATATCTAATTCGTTTTTTAAATATTTAAGAAAATATTAATCATGAAAGATACTTAAATTTAATGCAACCAATTTTTATTATACCCTAATGTTCCTAATGGTACAATGGATATATTAAGTTTATGCAAGGCGAATATGTATGTAACATCTATATCCTTCTATAAGGATTCCTCGAAGACTCCCCCAAATTACCTAAAATATGTTCAGGGTGACAGTATGAACGATTAAATTTCAGAGATGGTAAGAGCTAGACAAACCAAACTGTAAGATGAGATCTCTTATTTTTCTACGGGAGACTAGATTATTGTATATTTTTGATATGGGGGTTATATTATATAGCTCCCATAGGGGTGTTTCAGAGGACCTCGAAAATAAACTAAACTTTTAGATAGATGATTCGTTTGTTTATTCAGTTATCGTAACCAAATTTAGCATTCGGATGTTTTTTATAGTACCGCTGTACCAAATTTAATCAAAATCGGTTGACTATATCATAAAGCTCCCATTGCACCGATCGGTCAAAAAAACGTGTTTGGCGCCAAATTCGTTGTTTCGTATGTTTATGAAGATATAAGTAGTAACAAAATTTTGTATTTGCTAATTTTTTTTGAGTTTTATCAAAATCGATTGACTATATCATAAAGTTCCTATAGGACTGATAGGTTAAAAAAACGTTTTTGGGGCAAAATTCGTCTGTTTTTTTTGCTTTTTTATGAAAGTGTCGTAACCAAAAACGCTACCATAACGCATTAAGTTTAAAAACTGAATTTTTGCGAAAATTTTTTTTTTTTTGCCATATGCATCGAAGTGTCGATACATCGAAGTACATGTGGCGCCATTTTTTGAATGCTTAAATAAATTCAGAGCGCGCCACCTGTTGGTTTGGTTGTATAAGTATTTTCAAACAATAAAATGGAATTAACAAACAAACCAATAACAATATTTTCATAATATACATTTCAAAATTAATTACATTTTATGGAAAAATAAGCAAAGAAATAATAAATAACAATCCAAAAGGTTATACAACGAAAGCAAAAGATAATACAGGCCACAAAAAAAAGTGGTGTAAACCTAACAGGTGACAGAGGCATCCCTTATGGATTTTGAGCAGCCGAATCCGAAGTCCAAAAAACACATGGGTTATGGATATCCAAATAAAAATACCATAAAATGAGATAATTTGGATATTATCTAAGAACCCTTGGATCGGCGTTTTTTGGACTTCGGATTCAGCTGCCCAATTCCATAAGGGGTGCCTGAGTTATAACAAAAAAATGTTCTGTTCCAGCCAGAGTTGCAGTCTCATAATCCTTAAACTAATTTGAGATCCCTTTATTATGGTTATTAAATAAAATCATGTCAACTTTTTTTGATTTAAGCGAACTCCGCTTGTTGCTCACTAGATTGCCAGCCTTGCTAAACTTTAAAAAGTATTACCTTCTAGAAATTCAACGGGAAGTTGTCGAAGTGCCAAAATTGAGTCTACCCTACCATTGCGGATCTTTTGAAATTTGTTTTTTTCTAAAGAGCGAAAAGTGTGCGACGTGCATGCCGTTGATTGCCCATATTTTGTCCCCAATGGGATTTGGTCGATAATCGAAATAAAAATATCGATGATCGGAAAAAAATAAAAAACATCGATGTTATAATACTTCCAGCACTTATGGGAGCTATATGATTTAGTCAACCGATTTTGTTCAAATTTGGTTCATTGGTGGGGAAACCTAAAAAACTGTCAAACACCAAACAAATTATTCATCTCAAACTTTAGATTTTAAGAAAAATTGACTTTTTGTGCTTTTTACAAAAATTCCTGTTATTTCCATAATTTTTCTCCGATTTTGATAAACAACAGCTCATTTTCTTCGTAATCGATCGAGCTTTACGAGCTATGAATAAAACTATCGGGGGTGCCAAAGAAATCTTTCAGGCATGTTCTAGATTTCGATTCCGACAAAATCTGTCGGAATCGAAATGAAAGGTGTTCTAGATTTCGATTCCGACAAGAGTCTACTCGTTTTGAAAAGTTTGGCTCGCAGCTGTCGAAATGAAAAGTATTTTGCTTTGTTTAGTTAAATAAACGCATTAATGCCACTAAAATTAATTTTGTATTATTTTTTAATGCTTTAAGAAAATTTAGATGTGCTCACTTGAACTAATCAAGGTTAATTTTCATTATACATTTTTATTACAAAAAATGTCTATGGAAATTGTGTGTACATGCAAAACCAAAACGAGTGGAATGAAAGTAAGGTGTTCTGGATTTAGACAAAACAGAACTTCGAAAAGTTATGTGTTGTCGTGTTGCACAAGTAAATTCGAAGATGATTTTATGATTGGATGGCTTAAAATATATATATATTATAAATTGTACAAAATTTGTACATAAATAAAAAATATTTCTCGCTCAGAAAAATGTTGGCAAAAAGAAAAAATAAGTTATTTAGTACGTTGTTCGAAAACTTGTGGCAACTCTACAATGTGAACTTATCGATATCACACAGCTGTTCAATACAAAAGGTTATCGATAGCACTCGAAATGAAAACGATTCGAAATCGATTCGAACTCAGTCGAAATCTAGAACACCATTTGTCGGAATGCACTCGTTATGACTTTTCAAAACGAGTCGAAATCTAGAACAGGCCTGTTTAACCATTTTTGCAACGCTTTCAAACCAATCCGTTGAAAGGTGCCACAGAAACCTCAAAGATTTCATTTTTCGAACTTCGAATGTTTTTCTTTTGCAAGAATGGCAGCAGAGGGTTGCTACTTTGCACAAATTATTTTAGAACATTTAGACACTCATTTAAATTAATGTTTATTAACAGTGATCCAAAAAAGGTTATTCTTTATTAAATTAAGTGATAATTTTCAGCATATTTTGCATCATTTTGCTTTCCATTTGTACAAAATAAATTTAAATTAAGTTTAAATATTTGTGCCGCCCAATACAAAAGTTTGTATGGCAACGCTACGGCTCAACAGCTGTTCACAGCGTTGTGAACAAATTTGCACGAAAATAGAAAATAATTTTTAAAATACCTATTGAGGGATTATTAGCCATTGAGGCCTTAAAAAAGACACACAAACATAGAAACCGTCGAGCGAAGAGGTCGAAGAACCTCTAGATAGCTTCAAGGCTGTCATACAGTCCTTCAAAGGTTGCAACATTTATGTATGTATACTGTGCACTGCATAACTACGCCAAACAAATGAAATGAAATTTTAATATAAAACACACACACTGATGAAAACAATAATGCAAATGGTTATGAAAATTGTAATTCTAATTGTTGTGCCCTTGTAGAAGTTAGATTTAGTATTTTCGATGCACTCGCCAATTATTTAAAACGACGCCATATTCAATAAATATTACTTCATTTATTAAAATCATTTAATTAATTTTTTAAATTTCCATATGCTGTTGTGGCTTCTTTCTCCTTAGGTTGCGCTACTGATATTTTCATTTTGAACTTAAACTGCTGAGCTATTGATATTCACACGTAAAACGCCGTACATTGCCACCTTGAGAGAAAAAGGTGCACTGCACTTATTTATTTAATTATGCACTAAATTCGACGCACTTCATAACGAAAAATTAGTTAAAAAAAATAAAGCAATTTTTTATCTTTCATTTAACATCAAAAACATCCAGTAATATGCCAAAATAATAACTTCGAATTATTATTATTTAGTACAGCAACTAGGTGGCAACTCCTTAGCTCGAAAAGGTTTTGCATGTTGATACAGAATTGCAAATGTACCAACCATTTGAATAAGGACTTCGCCAAAATGAAAATCATGAATTAAAACATTAAAATTGTCAAAACATAAAGATACAGAAAACTCAGAAATTAAATACACTTTCCAAATATGTAACAGTTTCTTTGAATAAAATAGGTTTTGTTGGTGAATTTAATCAAATCTCATGCTATTTTGTCAAAGGTTTTGAAACCGTTGAAAATCATGTCTGTGGCACCTAGAATAGGAATTGCATCGAAATTGACAAGAAACGGTTTTCTGTGGGACCCCGGTATGTGTTTAAAATTTAAAACTACGTTTGGAATAGAATTTTTCTCAAAAATTTGATGAAAATGACGAAAAATTGCAAATGAAAGGATAAATAACGATCAACCGTAAATTTGACAAAAAAATGTTCCAAATGTTATTCAATTATGTACAGTTTGGAAAAAAAATAATCTAAATCAGTTTAGTACATCCAGAGATATTTTCATTTGAGGACAGAGCTTTTTGTTTTGATTGTGTTCCGCTGATTTAGCAGATGCTCACGCTTTAACACAAGTCATTGGAAAGGTGCAGTGGGAATATAAAATGTATGTAAGGCAGTTTTCTAAAAAAAGTATGCTTTGTAATGTAATTTTATTTTTTTTTCCTTCGTACACGCTTTTTAACTTATGACTACATTTTGAAACTTAAATAAAAATAACGCATGAATAAAACAAGAAAAAAATTCCAATTTTTTTTACAGACTTAAAATTATAACTTCCATAAAGGTTTAAAATTTTATGAAATTATCAAAAATTATATTACTTATCTATATCTATATATGCATATATAAAAATGAATGTATGTTTGTACGAGGCTTATAAATCCACTTTATTGCAGTGTGATTGTGTTCATATTTACAGGCTTTGTTCGGTACGCTGTCGTGAAGGTTTACAACATAAGTATGGACACCTTTCGATAGGTGGCGCTGAGTACTGAGCATAGTTTTCAAATGCAACGCAAAAAAACACAGTGTTCACTCAGTTTCCATTCAATTCAAATTTGACAATTATCATTGCTAATGATAAAGGAAACACTTATTGGAGTCAAAATTCACATAAAGAAAATTAAAAAAGGATTAATTCATAGAAATTTGTAAGTGTTTTTGTGTTTTGTATAAGCCAATTTCTTCATACAAAGGTACAAAGAAGCATGCCACCGAAAAGACAAAACATCGGACGAAATACACGTAAAAATCAACAAAATAGAGTTGCAAGAAATAATTTGACTGAAGAGCAGCGCAGACAACGTAATGAATCAGAAAGATTACGCATCGCACAATTACGTGCAAATGAAACAGCCGATCAACATTCATCGCGAATTGAAAGTGTCCGATTGAGAACGAGAGAAATTCGAAACGACCAATCAGATTATAATCAAGAAATTTCAAATAATCGGATACGAATCCAATCGCGTCGTCTACAAAATCAATCGTCATTTAATCGGATTGCATTTGAATACGATAATGTTTTCGATTATGGTTCACATGCATTTGTTGCTGTCGGACCAATGAACAAAGTTTGTAGGCATTGCAATGCATTGAAATTCCAGAAAGAAACGCCAGGAACGTGCTGTGCAAATGGAAAAATATGCTGTGCAAATGGAAAAGCATTGCAGTCTCCACCCGAACCATTATTTACATCAGTATCCGGTATTACGCCGGAATCGAAGCATTTTTTGGCCAATATTCGAAAATACATTGCATGCTGCCAGATGACATCGTTGGCGCGACTAATATCATATATAATAATTTCATGCCGACATTCAAGGTTCAAGGCCAAATTAACCATCATGCTGGCTCTCTTTTCCCATTTCCAGATTCAGATCACAAATTTCTTCAAATATATATATGAGCCAGTTAATCAGCGTTGTTCAAACAATACAATTTCTTTAAATTTAGTAAACGGCACAGCAAGGCGTGACGGGTATAGCTAGTAAATAGATAAATTTATTTGAATAAACATGAACAATCGCAACAAAAATACATACAAGTTATGGGCCAAGCAAGACCGACCGCGGCAAACTTCTTAAGGTTACTCGTGTTACTCGAGTACATTATGAGTGTTGCAAGTCAACGGCTCAAAAAATACACTCACTCAAATAGCTCATTGTGTACTCAAAACACAAAAAGCTAGTGAGTGACTTTTGATAGCTCAAAAGATGCACATATGTACATGTTTTGATGAATTGGTTTAGATTGCTCAAAAGTTTAAGTTATGACTGAGTGCACTCAAAAAATGTTGTACTCGTTGCAGCTCTCTGGTCCAAATGCCAGGCCTCATTCTATCTTAATTACTCTTGATACTAATAATGCACAGCGATGCATGAAATGTTTTATATTTCGATACTTCTTTTCGTTTTGTCGCTACCTCCTTAATTATACCTGATAAACTTGCGTCTGTTGGTATGCAATTAAATGCATGGGACGCGTACTGTACCTACCACATGCGAGCATGGCAAAATCCGAAAATGTGAAAATTAAACATTTTTTTTTTCTTATGACAAAAAAAAAAAAATATTTAAAAAAAAAAGAAACAAATTAGAAATTTTGAAAAATAAATGAAAAAATATATATTGTAAACAATTAATGTTATTAGGTTAAGTACTATTTAAATGTAACGAATGTAATGTGGCATAGTGGCAACGCCTTAAACATTGTGTGAACATCGATAAGATCAAGATGTGATCTTATCGATGTGTAATGACCTTATCGATATGTGTTCATCCTATCGTGGCATGCACTGTTGATGCATGCGGTATCGATTGGTAATTATATTGTGAAATAGCACGCACGCAAGCTGCGCTTGATATATTGTTCTTGGAATTAATAAAAGCATTGCGTATTAAAATAAGCGTTGGTTACAAATCAGATGTGGGGTAAGCCCAGTGCCTTCCGTTGTGGCCGGGATTATGAAATACGAAGAAATTTTAAAGAAAACAAAAGAGGACTTAGTGGCTATACTCGATCGTGAAGGCGTGCAGGTGCGGCAAGACGCCCAGTTTCATGAGCTTCGTGTGGCTGTTAAACGAATTATGGAGCAGAAAAACCGTAGTGCAGATGAGATTTACACTCATAGTTCACCTATGTCCGGCAGCAATTTTTCTCCGAAGGAAAATTCAATTGTTTCAGCGCCAATGGCTGATGCAATAGTCGAAATAGACGCTGACGCCGGTGGTGAAATAGACGCCATTGCTGGCGAGCAGCAGAAGCTTGTATACGAGTGTGCAAATGAAACAGCACTATTAAAGAAAATGGAGGACCTTTACGTTCAAAGACAACGAGTAGCTGAGTTGCGTTTGGCTGCGATGCAGGCAGAGGCTGAGTTGCGTCAGCAGGAGAGCGGTTGTAGTCAGCGGGCAGAAATACTTAGTATCCGTGACTTTGAGGGATTAATTCAGCCGTTTTCTGGCGACGATGGCTACCCAGTGGGTCGTTGGTTGGATGAGTTCACGGATATTGCAGAATTGTTCAAGCTTTCGGACCAACGCCGTTGGATTTTTGCTAAGCGAAGTTTGACTGGTTCAGCGAAGACCTTTATTGCACATGCGGCTCCGTTGAGCAAAAAGTCACAAGTTGGGATATTGGAAAGAAATTGGATGCGCGTAAAATTTCAAAAGGAGAGTCAGCGTTGCAGTATTATGTGGCAATGTGTAATATTGCCCGTCAGGCAGAGTTGGCAACTAGTGACGTGATCAAATTCATCGTTAGTGGGCTGCAGGATGAATCAGGAATCGCTGCGCCTATGCTGTATTGTAAATCCTTAGATGAGCTGCGAGATAAAATTATACTTTTTGACAAGGTGAGGCCTACCATGGCGTCAACACATATCGGCCTTAAACCATTGGAGAAAAGCAAGGAGTTAGGACCACAAATGTCTAACACGCGTTGCTTCAATTGCCGTCAGTTTGGCCACCTTATGAAGAACTGTGTGAGGCCAAGGCGACCTGAGGGAGCTTGCTTTAAGTGCTGGAGTGCAGATCACAAATATATGCAGTGTCCGAAGCGGCGAATTGGAGTGACTGTGGGCGCCGTACAGGAGCTGCAACCTGATGACCAAACAACAGAAGATTTAGCAGCTGTACAACTCATTAACTTATGAGTGCTATTTGGTGAGGAAAGATGCAGTAATGTTTTTGCCCTTTTAGATACTGGTAGTCGTGTTTCATTTGTTAAAAAATCCCTAGTATATAATGGTATTTTTAAGAATAGTATAGTTACTCCTTACCACGGCCTAGGTGGACCGCCTATATCGACATATGGAAGAGTAAAATGTCTTGTATTTTTTGGAGGAAGATCCTATATAATTTTTGCATACGTTGTGGACGATTCACTATTACCCATTCCCTTATTATTAGGTCGAGATTCATTGAAAATTCTTGGAATTAAGTTGACACATGAAAAGTCAATTATTGAAAATAATCACCCTTTTTTTGGTTCATTTAAAGAAAAAATTAATTTGATTTATAATACTGTATATGCATCTTTGTTCACCGGACTAAAAGCAAATAGGTTAAGAAATGAAAAATTTGATAAGTTAGGTAAGCTGAGTAAGCATACTTCTGATAACATGATTGAGCAACTCGGATGTGACCCATACTTGCAGTGGTTGGATGAATTTGGGAGCATTTGTGCAAGCATAGAGATAGAGCCGATTAACGTAGGTATAGAATTTGGTCTAATAGAGGCAAACCGTTGTCGCGAACTTATTCAGAAACATTACCTTAGTAAAAAGAAAAACTTTACGGGTACTCCTAAACATTTTATGAGTATTAATTTAACTGATACCACACCCTTTTATTGTGCACCCAGACGACTTTCCCATTTTGTAAAAGAAGAAATTAGGAAAATAACTGAAGACTTGTTGAAAAAGAAATTCATTCGCCAAAGTAATTCCCCTTATGCTTCCTCTATAGTACCAACTGTAAAGAAGAACGGAGACTACCGTATGTGTATTGATTATCGTATACTAAATAAGCGAACTGTTAGGGATAACTTTCCCTTGCCCCTTATTGAAGATTGCATAGAGTATTTAGAGGGTAAGGAATGTTTTTCTGTGATCGACATGAAAAATGGATTCCATCATATTGGTGTAGAAGAGAAGTCGATTCAGTACACTGCATTTGTTACCCCCCATGGTCAGTATGAATACTTACGTATGCCCTTTGGTCTTAAAAATGGCCCTCCAGTATTTCAAAGATTTATTTTTAATGTATTTCAGGACCTTGTTAGAGACAAGTTGATCGTTGTGTACATGGACGATATTATTGTAGCGACACGGACCTTAGAGGAGCATTTTAGGATACTTGAGAAACTCATGGATCGTTTGGCTGAATATAATCTTGAAATTGGCATGAAAAAATGTTCATTTTTGCAGAAAAATTGTGAATTCTTAGGATATAGAGTTGATTCAACAGGAATTACCCCTAGTGACTCTCATTTGGAAGCCCTTAAAAAGTACCCTGTTCCAAATAATGTTAAGGAGCTACATTCTTGTCTAGGATTTTTCTCATATTTCCGCCGCTTTATGCTTAACTTTGCGCGAATAGCGAAACCCCTTACGGAGTTACTGAAGAAGGGCGGACCATTTCCCCTGAAGGCAGATGAATTGAACTCTTTTAATACGTTGAAAGCGGCTTTGTCGAGCCCACCAATTTTGGCTATATTTAGTCCCGATAGAGAAACTGAGTTGCATACAGATGCTAGTTCCCATGGGTTTGGAGCAATATTAATGCAACGTCAGGATGATGGAAAAATGCACCCAGTTTTCTTTTATTCTAGTAAGACATCGTTAGCAGAATCTAGGTATGATAGTTATCGATTGGAAGCGTTGGCTGTGATCAGGGCTGTACGTAGGTTCCGTGTTTATCTAGAGCATAGGCCATTTAAAATCATTACGGATTGTAACGCCCTTGTTCAGGCGTTTGAAAAAAAGGCTACTAATCCATTGATTGCACGCTGGGCGGTAGAGCTACAGCATTATGATGGTACCCTTGTTCATAGGCCTGGGGCAAACATGGCGCATGTTGACGCCCTGAGCAGACAAACACAATTGAGAGAGATATTGCGAGATGGTGATGATATTGATGATAATGCATTGGAATGTAGAAAATGTATGAATATGAACGTTAAGAGTAGTGATCAAAAGCATAGTGCACATAGTAACCATAGCGTAGAGAACCGTAGTGCATATAGCAACCGTAGTGACCTGACCCGTAGACCACATAGTAACCATAGTGTAGAGAACCGTAGTGCATATAGCAACCGTAGTGACCAGACCCGTAGTCCACATAGTAACCATAGTGTAGAGAACCGTAGTGCATATAGCAACCGTAGTGACCAGAAGCGTAGTCCACATAGCAACCATAGTGTAGAGAATCCTAGTTCGTATAGCAACCATTGCGACCAGATCCGAAGTGCACGTAGTAACCATAGTGTAGAGAAGTCTAGTGCATATGGCAAACATAGTGACCAGACACCTAATGCACATTGTAACCATGGCGTAGAGAATCCTTTTGCGTATAGTAAAAAGCATAGTGCATATAAAATCCGTGGTGTAGCGAATCCTAGTGCATATGTCAACTGTAGTGACCAGATTCGTAGTGCATATAGCAAACCTAGCGTAGGTAACCCTAGCGCGTATAGCAATCACAGAGACCAAGATCATAGTGCATATAGTAACCATAGCGTAGGGAATCCTAGTGCATATGGCAATTGTAATGACCAGACCCACGGTATGCACAGTAATAATAGTGTAGAGAACTCTAGTACATATAGAAACCATAGTGAAAAGACTCCCGATGTATGCAAAAACCGTAGTGCACGAAATATTAGGATGTATAGCAGTGATAGGCCAAATGGCGAAAATATTGACCGTTGTGAAAATATAACTTATGATGTTGGAAGTAGCGATCTTACCAAAGACGAGCATATTGAAGTAAGAAAACATGATGAAGGCAATTGTCCATTTTATTATATGGGAAAATGTTATGGCGAACCTTTACCATTTGTAGGTGTCGTAGGTGCAACTCCGGAAGATATTGATTTATTGTTGCAGACTGAGCAAATGCGTGACCCAGAGATAGAGAAAATTCGTAAGATGTTAGAGAAGAAGAATGTTGATTTCTTTGAGCTTCTTAATGGAGTGGTTTATAGGTCAACCAAGGAAAATAATATGTGTCTGTATGTGCCTAGTGTCATGGAAGAACAAGTTATAAGAGTAACACATGAGAAACTTGGACATCTGGCGAAAGATAAGTGTTTCGATTATTTGGCTCTTAGGTATTGGTTTCCTGGAATGCGTCGTAAGGTTGATAACTTTATTAGGAATTGTTTGCCATGTATACTTCACTCAGTCCCTAGATCAGTTCACAATAGAACATTACACAGTATACCAAAGTCGTCCGTACCATTTCATACCTTGCATATTGACCATTTGGGTCCGCTTCCTAGTTTAATGTCGAAGAGGAAGCATTTGTTGGTTGTCATAGATGCCTTTACTAAATTTGTTAAGCTTTTCCCAGTAAATTCAACAAGTACTAAGGAGGTGACTGCTTCGTTGAGCCGGTATTTTGAATTTTATAGCCGTCCCCATAGGATTATATCAGATCGCGGCCCTTGTTTTACATCCTTGGATTTTGGTCCGTTTTTGTCTGAACGAAATATTGAGTATATTAAAGTAGCCACTGCGGCTCCGCAAGCCAATGGGCAAGTTGAAAGAGTGAATAGAGTCCTTATTCCAATGTTGGGCAAGTTGTCGGAACCCCTTAGTCAAGCCGATTGGTATAAGCTGTTGTACAAAGTAGAGTTCGCAATTAATAATTCTGTCCATGCTACTACACAGAAGTCCCCTAGTATGTTGTTATTCGGAGTGGAGCAAAAGGGAGCAATTGTAGATGAGTTGGCCGAATATTTGGATGAGAAATTTAGTTCTAGTAATCGCGTTGATTTAGCTTGTCTTAGAGATGAAGCTAGTGGAAGAATTTTGAGGTCACAGGCTAAGAATGAGGAGCTTTATGCAAGGAAGCATCAACCGCCGTGTGAATATAAAGTAGGTGATTTTGTGGCTATTCGAAACGTAGATACAACTGTAGGCATAAATAAAAAAATCGCTCCTAAGTATCGTGGTCCCTACAAAATTAATCGTGTGCTCAGTCATGATCGTTATGAAGTTACAGATATAGACGATTGCCAACTTACACAGATACCATATAGAGGCGTGCTTGAGCCTGCAAGATTGAAACCGTGGATGCAAGTTGTGAATAAGACAGTTGCATTTTGTTCTTAGTTTAATAGTTGTAATCACATATTGTAAGCCACATAGTGTTAAGAATTAATTGATAACTAATGTAAATGAAATTGAAATAATAATTGTAAGTAGTATTGTAATTATAGTGTAGATCGAGGACGATCTAAAGTCAGATTGGCCGAATGTAAACAATTAATGTTATTAGGTTAAGTACTATTTAAATGTAACGAATGTAATGTGGCATAGTGGCAACGCCTTAAACATTGTGTGAACATCGATAAGATCAAGATGTGATCTTATCGATGTGTAATGACCTTATCGATATGTGTTCATCCTATCGTGGCATGCACTGTTGATGCATGCGGTATCGATTGGTAATTATATTGTGAAATAGCACGCACGCAAGCTGCGCTTGATATATTGTTCTTGGAATTAATAAAAGCATTGCGTATTAAAATAAGCGTTGGTTACAATATATACATATAGCATGGGAATGGAACATCGATACATCACACTTGGAGTCGAACACACACTCCACTAGACCATAACCGCTTGTCGCGTTTCACTTGCAAAGCTGCATATATGTATGTACACTGATAAAAAAAATGTAATACAGTCGAGGCGGTGCCCGACAGTGCAATACCCTGTACCTTTTTTCTCGAAAAAAGTTGTATTCCTTCTAAGAACTTTCCAATTGGAACATTTTTTTTGTTGGTGCATAACGATATTTATACCTATAAGTTCCGCAAATTTTAACCGATTTTGATGCAATTTACTTCAAATAAGTTATTTAAAGTATATGGAGTAAGTTTCAAGGGCATATGTTGAGGGGTGTGGGTAAAGCGATTGCGGGGGGTGGGGGGCCCGCATCGATAAAATTTGGATGTGGATTTGTTCATTAAAGCCACATGAATCAGCTTAGCAAAATTGGTGATTCTAGTCAATTTGTTACTATTATTACGAAGAGTCAAATGATGACGCAGTTTATAGGCAAGGGGTGGTGAAATTTGTACATTTTAGACTATAACTTTTGTTATATTTGTCCGATTTTGTTTATTTTTGACACACAGATGCATGTAACCACAACGCATCGCTCTGTTAAGTTTCAGATTGAAATATCAAACGGTGTGGCTAAAAACCGCGAAACTCTGCTACGGGGAAACGGGGAAGGATATGGACATGATTCAACAAACTTGATCTTCTGAGGACATATGCGCATCAGCTGGTAAAGTTCGTATCTCCGAGATCTAGGTGTTCATACAGACGGACAGACAGACGGACACGGCTCAATCGCTACCCGAGGTTATGATAAGCATTTTGGTATAAAGGACTTGGGGTCTGCCACGCCTCCTTCTGTCCGTTACATATATTGCACATTGCAGGTACAGGGTATAAAAACGGTCTGATTTTAAGATTTTTGGTCATAAAATCGTGACCAAATGGTCACGAAAGTAGCGTAAGCTTTTTTTGTTGTCAGTTTAAGAATGTCATTCTTGATTTAAGATTTTTGCAGTTAAGCCCTAAAAATCTTGATTTTAGAGTTAATTATGATTATTTTAAGCCTTTATTCTTAAAATAAGCCGGGGCAAAATCTAAAATCGTGACCAAAATCTTAATTTCGGATTGTGAACTATCTTGAAACAAGATTTTTCAGGCTCATTTTAAGAACAATTTGTTGTCATTCCTAGAACGGACAAACTTCTTTTGAGAGCGAAAAATTTAAAGTTAAGAATGTTGAATGATTGAGATAAGCCGTGAAAAAGTCTAAAATCGTGACCAAAATCTTAATTTCAGATTTCGACCAATCTTGCAATAAAATTGT
The DNA here is from genome assembly GCA_018150985.1 of Chymomyza costata. Lineage (NCBI taxonomy): Eukaryota > Metazoa > Arthropoda > Insecta > Diptera > Drosophilidae > Chymomyza > Chymomyza costata. The sequence goes on from JAECWU010000269.1 coordinate 529,602, forward strand.
TAAAATCTTTATTAATAAATTCTCATTACAAATAAAGGAAAAAGATCTTAAAATGTATTTTACAATTTTTATATTTTTGTTTTTTAATAAAACAAACTTTTATAACTACGAACTTATACAAACTAATTACTGAATATATGTTTTACTCTTGTTAAGTAGATATAAATGAAGGAGCGGACTGGTAAAGTCTGAGATATTTTATGGATTCATTTCCACTCTCCGTTTCCTTCCTGATACGTTTTCCCGATTCGTCTTGGAATCTTGCAGATGAAGGCAATACCGATGTTAGCAGGGTTGCGTATATGTAGGCCTCTCCTGCATCTATCGAGAATGCAAATCTAAAGTCATAATTAAAATCAATAAAATATAATTTATAAAATCTATATATAATAGAAACATTTTTCTCATACCTATGCATAAAAGAATTTTTTTTTCTAGTCTTACCTTTGTGGGTTATTGATTTTGCTGTGCTAAACTGATCCATGCACAACTCGTTGAGGATGTTGAAACCTTCCCATTTTTATTTTGTTTCCCCTGGTGCAAAATATCTGAAAATCAAGAAATGTATTTTGCTAAGGCAATATTAATAATATAATATTTTTTAAGATTATTATTCTCGCAAACTGCCGCCAAGTATACAGAAATAATTTCATGACTGGCGTCGCCTAAGTTTGTGTTTTTATTGAAATGAATTAATTAATTTCACTCACTTTTTATATATTCATATATTGCTTCCATTTCGAAATCCATTAAAAGATTAATTACCTAATTTTTTTCGACGGGATCTTCCTCGTTGAAACTTTCTTTACTTTGATCCCACATTTATTTTATATTATGCACAACACCTTGACAAAAAAACCGCGTCTGCACTTGTCGGTGGTATACTGAAAATTGAAGCCATGAAAAAACAAAAAAAAAATTTCGTTACGTGTGAGTGCAAGCGAGATGGCAATTAAAAAGAACGTAGTGCGTTTTCATAATGTACACTGGCGCCTGGTATGCGAAAATCGTAATTTAAGAATTTTATATCTTAATTTAAGAATGTTCGGCTATGTTTTAAGACTTTTTTTTTCTTATTTTGAGAACATTTTTTCTTGTTTTAAGATTAAAATTTTATTACCACAAAAATCTAAATTTAAGAATTTTTTTGTATTCTAATTTAATCTTGTTTTAAGAACTCTTTGTCTAAATTTGAGAATTTTCGTCATGATTTTAGAATTTTTGGTCTTGATTGGAATTCAATATTTTTATTTCTTAATTCAAGCACTTTAATCTTAATTTAAGATTTTTTTGCCTTATTCTATGATTTTTTGGTCTCATTTTAAGAATTAAAATTAAGAATGCCAAAATCTTGATTTAAGATTTTATTTATTTTTATCAGTGTATAAGTATAAATGTACACATGCAAGCAATAGTTGCAGTGGGGTATTAACATCAGTACCCAACATTTTAATTATTTAATTTTAAAAGTTTCAGCAATATAGAAGAAAATTTTCAGTTTTGTGTTATACGTACATAACATACATATATGTATCCTTTTCTAGCAACAAAAGCTCGCACGACCCGAGTCAATACAGAATTTTTGCTGAGACGAGCCCAGCCTTTTACTCGTTGAAATAAGTTGTTTAGGGTTAACAGTCCCCTATGTGTGACTAATTTTATTGCGCTGCTATGTTTAAGCAAACGGCTACATGATTTCAGATTTAAGGGGTCTACGCAGTTCGCAAAATTCCATATGGAAACTATTTTATAATATTTCAGATGGAGCCACCAGTGTGTGCATAGTAAGTCGAAGTGCTACTTTTTATCGAATTATCGTTTTTTTTGTGGTATTAATCGATATGTTTTCCGATACTTTGGGTTAACGTGGGCACACTCAAATTATAATCAGCAGCTTTATGTTTACAAAAATTAAGCGCGCAAAATAAGACAAAGAATTAAATAAAATAAACATGGATTTGAATCAACAAGTATTGTTAGCATTACTTGGTATAAGCAATGCAAGTATGACTGCCTACCAAAGGGTAGAGCAGAAAGTAGAAGATTTTTCAAAGATGTATGTATTTTGTATTGGACTAACACAATTGTGTACATTTCGTGTTCAATTTAAAGTTTGAAGCCATGGTGCGTAATCAATCGGTAATTCGCGCCAAAGCGGCAAAAACCAAACAGATGTTGTTAGTGTTACCACACCTAGTGAAGTAGTGGCGCCATCTAACGTTAAGAATTTTTAGACAACACAGTTTTGCTTTTTTGTCTGCGTCCCATTGTCGAAAAATTTCAATCGGAATTTTTCGCGACTATTTTTTTTTATATGAAGTTTTTCATTTTTTTGCGTGCTGCGTATAGGCCTTAAGCCAAAATTATTGAGAGACTATAACTTTTAAACTTTTACTACAAACTTCGATTTACTTCATTTTGGTGTCAGTTGATTTCTGTTGGCGTCCTGTTTCATTATCTTTAGTATGCAAATTTGCAATTTTACTTGCGAACCAATTGTTAAATCAACCAAAACTTTAACTTTCTACAATAACCATAAATACGCTACAACATTGTTTAACTGCTTTCCCCCAAATCTTTTCTCGTAAAAAGATAAAACTTATGACGAGCATCAAAATAGTCGCTTTCAACGTATGCTTCAAGCTAGTCGGATGAACCCTACAGGGTATATTATAGTCGGAATGCCCCGACTGTAACTGGCCAACTAGTTTATTAAATAAATATGTGCCTGTCAAGACCGTAAGTCAAACCAGCCACCAAACACGATTGCAAGCGCAGTGAAAGTTGCTGTACACCCAAAACCAATGCAGAGGTAAATATGGTATACGAATATGTAAAGCACATGACTGGTTCGTGGAAAATACGGCGGAGATTGACGTGAAGTTGACGACAATTTGCTGAAATTGAATTGCCGAGGAACATCAGCTAAAATAATCTCTTTGCATGGAAAAGTGACAATAGTCACAAAATTAAGGCATGTTTTTATTGAATATGCCAGCTGCAGAAAAATTTTTGCCAAATAATTGTTATTTAATTTATTATACCCTGTACTTCATCCAAGGTACAAAGGGTATATGGGCATTTCCATGATCGTTGTTCGCGGCATGCTTACGCATTTAAAGTGCAAAAAAGTAAAAAAAAAAATGTTGTTTGTTGTTTGTTTTTATATTTTGATACCCTTTTTGTAGCAGTGCATGTAGTACAGAGGGTAGGATCTGTCTATTTGACTTTTCCAAAATATCGGGAAAAAACCTGCCGATTTGGTACGCGACAATAATAGAAGTCTTCGAAATAATAAAAAATATTAAAAAGCGATTATTTTATAGCTAATACAAAATATTATTGCTTTCAATTACACTTTATTTTGTTAAGGCTAATACACTCGTTATTTTATTATAATCTTCATTCTGATAAAGTACGCGACATTCAGTAAGCGAATAATTTTTTCCACCTCTTTAGTTTTAGGAATTTCTTCAAGTAATTTTTAAAAATACTTGAATTTACAATAACAATAAGAAAATATAAATATTTATATATACAAAAATGGATAGCACTAGTTTACACGAAAAATTAACCTTCTTAAAAAAGTGTTTTTTAGGGTAATTTTGGGTCGAGAAACGCGGAAATGGTAAACTTTTTTTTCCTTAAGCACCGTTTTCAATATATTATTGAAAAACATGTTTTTGGCCACTTATTTCAGCTATTCGTCAATATCTCGTGAAAAAATTCGACGTGAGAGATGACTAAACCGGAGGGTGTTGAAGTGCTCTTTATAGTGATATAAAATTATGTATAGATTAAGTAAAAATTATAGAAGTTACAAGCAACCAAAGTCGAAAAAAAAGCCCAAAAACATGTTTTTCGGTGCAAAAAAGGTTGCACTTTTCGTGTTTCTCGACCCAAAACCACTTTTTTAAAATGGTTCACTCGTTGACCCTTAAATTTGTAAACTAGTGTATTTCAAGAGTGACAAATGAGTAACCTAAACAAATTAGACTGAAAATCACTCACACTTACAGAAGCCGATATATCCATGTTCTTCTGTCTGTTCGTCCGTATGAAACGCGTAAATCTCAGAGATGCAAAGAACTAGGCATCGGGGTTATATTACATAACTACAAAATTTTTAAAATTGGGTCACGTAGTATGGGTACGTTCCCTAACAGCACTTAAATAATTAATCTCGGCAGAAACCTGCTATTTATTTATTTTGGCACGATGATTTTTTATGTTTTTCGACAAGGATTATCAAGAAAGCAATTTTTTGTTTCTACAGCATAAATTTCATAAATAAAACTTTTTGAAACGAATTATTTGCATTTAAGTGCCCATACGGAAATTTCCATATGAAAATTCTTGCATATTATTTCAGATGGAACCACCAGTGTGTGCATAGTAAGAAAACGTACTATTTTTGATCGAATTCTGTTTTTTTTTTGTGGTATTTATCAATATTTTTTCCGATACTTTGGGTTAATGTGGCAAACAGTCACATTACAAAAATTGAGCGCCCAAAATAAAACAAAGAAAAAATCAAAACAATTATGAATTTGTATCAACAAGTATTGTTAACATTACTTAGTGTAAACAATACGTGTATGAATGCCTACCTAATTGTAAATAGGTTGCTGCAAAAAAAAAAAAAAAACAACACGGCGCAGGAACCGAAGTGTCTAGGTGAACCCTTATTTAATGGGCAGAGCAGAAAGTGGAAGATTTTTCAAAATGTATGTATTTTGTGGTGGACTCATATTACAACACAATTGTGTACTTACATTTCGTTATTAATTTAATTTAAAGTTTGAGGCAATGCACAATGGGCCCGCTTAGCCAGATTTTGGCCAAAAGTCCCCCAGAAGAAAGTCAAAATTTGGACAAAATGACAATTTTATATGATTTTACACATATTAAGGTATCCTGTGCAGAAAAAAAATTATTAAATTATAATTAGCGGTTTTTAAGTTATTGGCAATCAAAGTTGACATTTTGTATTTTATGAGCTTTCGCGATAATTTACAGAAAAAAAACCTGCATTTACCATTATACATGTTTCAACTAAATCTATATTCACTTTATTATTAGTTAAAAAAAAAATTAAATTGAGCTTAAAAACTCTTTGGTTTTAAATATATTCGAGTAGTTATAAAGATTTTTTTGTTTTTTTTTTATCATTTGGCTACTTTGCTTTAAGGGTACCCCCGACTACCAATCGATATTTGGTCGAAAAAATGTTTATAAATTTCTTCACATGTTTTGCAACAAAATGTAATTCCTCCTGATTTTCGGAAATTGAATTTTGTATCTAAAAGTTGAATTTTAAAAATTGACCCCCAGGAATTTTTACTGTTTTTTTAATTACTTAGCTGCCTAAAAGTATATTTTAATAACCATTTTTCACTAAAATGTGCAAAAAATATACAATTGGAAAATTTTATAGCATACTTACAAAGATGCAAACCAAAAAATGTAAAAATTATCAATTTTGACGAAAAAACGTAAAAATGTATATAGGATTTTTGAAATTTTTTTTCGGAAATTAAAAGAGCATGCAAAAAAAATTATAACAGTTAAAAACCAGATAGATTGGTAATATCGTCTTTTTGTAATTTGCTTAGAAAGCTGAAACTTTTTGGGGCTAGATCTCCAAAACCATTCAATATTTGGGGTATAGGCTATTTTTTTCAATGTATGAGGAGCTCATATCTACCCATGTGTCTAATTTAAATTTTTATGTTTTTTTTTAATTTTTTCCAATTTCGGTCTAGACTACACTAGTTTACACGAAAAATGAACCTTCGTAAAAAAGTGTTTTTTAGGGTAATTTGGGGTCGAGAAACACGAAAATGGCAACCTTTTTTTTTTCTTAAGCACCGTTTTCGAGATATTTTTGAAAAACATGTTTTGGGCCATTATTTCAGTTATTTTTCAATATCTCGTGTACAAAATTTTGTATCGACATGAAAGACGATTAGATCGAAAGGTATTGATTTGCTCTTTACAGTTTATTAACGAAAAAAAATATTTAAAAAATAAGTTAAGCCTTAATCTGAAAGAGAATTCTTTAACGAACATTTCGAGTCGAATATCTTCGAAATCGGATAGGAACTGTAGATGTTATGGGACCATGAATGAAAAAACACGACTACAGCTGCATACAAATGCGTGAAGACGAAAATGAACGCAAATGAAAAACTTTAAGTGAAAAATTTTTTTTCATACAAAAGTGTGAATGAGTGAAGGTTGGAACTTTCGTATATGGTTCCATAAAATCTACAATTCTTACCCGATTTTAAAGATCTTAGACTCGAAATGTTCGTAAAAGGATTCTCTTTCAGTTTAAAGCTTAACATAATTTTAAAAAATTTTTTTTCGTTAATAAGAAGCAAGTCGAAAATTAGTAATTTTGAAAATTGGTCGAAAATTACACTTTTTTTCGGCTTTGGTTGCTTGTAACTTCTATAATTTTGACTTAATCTGTACATAATTATATATCACTGTAAAGAGCAAATCAATACCTTTCGATCTAATTTTCTTTCATGTCGATACAAAGTTTTGTTCACGAGATATTGAGGAATAACAGCAAATAGTGCCCAAAAACAAGTTTTTCGAAAATATCTCGAAAACGGTGCTTAAGAAAAAAAAAAGGTTGCCATTTTCGTGTTTCTCGACCCCAAATTACCCTAAAAAACACTTTTTTAGGAAGGTTCACTCGATGACCCTCAAATTTGTAAACTAGTGCTATCTATGTCTTAAAAAAATCTGAGGAGGCTCAAACTTCCCAAAAATAGTTCAATCCTTTAAGAATACATGTGTAAAATTTCATCACTCTGAAGAAATTATTATGGAAATGACAGGGTTTTGACCAAAATATGAAAATCTGGGCCCAGAGTGCAATGGTGCGTAATCCATCGGTGTTTTATGACAATTTGCATATGTCTTCAACATACATATTTCAATATATTGTTCGGAATGATGGAGCGTTACTTGGTTCCTTAACGGCTAACACGACTAGACGCGATTCCGGATAAAGCCAAGTTGGCAACCAGTATATAAAAGTGAATTTTGTTAATTTTATCCTATAACACTGGATTCTCCTCCACTGCTTTAATAAGCGCTATTTTCTCTTCTTGTGGAAATGATTCACATCTTTTTCTCCTACCTAAAATAATAAATATCCCACCCGAATTCTCTTGCTTGTGCCCTGGCCGGTCATAGACCGCGAAGACGCCTGAAACGTGACATCCATGTGACCTCAAAATCGTCATATAATCTATATCTCGTGCTTCCTATCTTTATATTATGAGAAAATGTTTAAAGATGTATGAATCTCGCTGTCCTGTGCTCCCTCAGATTAAAGGCATTTGAGTATTTAGTAGATTGAGTCGAATCTAATGGTAAATTTTGTTTTTGTAAATATTGTGTAAGTCTGTAAATATTTATATAGTAATTTAAGCCCTATCACAAACTAAATTATATTTTTGTGTAGCGATTAACTTTCATCAATGTTCGATCATATCCTAATTTGTATCGGTTGATTGTCAATAAAAATATATAAAAAAAAAAATCAAAATTGTCGCATGTCAAAAAAAAAGAAAAATTATTATATGGATTTTAAAATAGTTTTTTTCAGAAATTGAAAAAGCAGACCAAAATAGTTATAGCTTTTGAAATCAATGTAAAAAAGAATTGCGTATCACCTCTGAATGTGTGTTGGTATTGTTTAGTGTTTTGTGTATGTCTATTTGAAAGTAATATTTAGCAAAGGTAGTTATGTTGTGTAGAGCATTTCTTTTGAGGCGCGTGCTGGCGCAAGCAACTAGAAATGTCAAGTTCTTACTAAAAGCATAAAAATTCACTTTAACTAAGGTTCGTTTGCCCGTTTTTGCCCCTCTTTGCAAAAATCGGTGACTTGCAGTCAAGTTTGAGTTCAGCTATGCAGAGCTGCTGAAGCAACGATAGTCGCAATGAAGCTGAAGTAACCACTTTTATAATGGTAAAAATAAACAATATTGGGATAGAAGCAATAACGAATGTAATTCAAAAGAAAGTAAAATGTTTTTTTCCACATGTACATTATTTATGCGGAAATGCAAAAAAATGCAAGGCTCTTATTAAACATGCTTATATTGGTCGATGAAAGTTTCGCCGCTACTCCATTACCCTCAAAAAGAGGTCGTCCATCCCTTAGTTCAGGGGTGCCCAGGCCCATACATAGCTCATCTGGCTCTTTTTGTTTTTGTAATGGCTCTTTGGCATAGGCTGCAATGCGCGTGTACATGCACGGCCCCATAATGTAATAATACAAGGTGAGGACATGCCAAACAGCGCTCTCTCGTGGGTCTTTATTTTGCTTGCAGTAGTGAGTTACATTTCAAAGTGAAAGGTTGTGCAAGTGCCGTCGGCATTCGATCGTATTTGTCCTCGCGTGTTATTGTTGAAGTTCTTAATCTCTTAATCGGCAATTAAATATATTTTAAAATTTTGTTGTAGAATAATATTAATAATAATAAATAATTTAAACTCTGTGTATATTTATTTTTATCTGTTAAAACTAAATACTAATGCCATGGAATAAAATAAATTAAATTAAATTAATAATAAATAATAAAAAAAATTTTTAATTGAACTTACTAACTAACTACTCTCTGCGCTCTCTGAGCTCATGAGCACAGAAACAACCCTTGCGTATACTTGTTGTTGGCCCACTGATTTTCCCTGTAATTTTGTTGTTGTTTCTCGTTTATGCTCTCTGAACTCTTGCACTTAAAACAAAAGGGTATGAGATTGATCGCAGACACGAAACTTTTGTGCACCAAATGTGAGTGTTAAAGCATTGCTTGCAAACAAAAAATAGTTACAACGAAAATCCAAACATTTATAAGAGTATATACTATTTTTTCCAGTGCCCATAATAACATGAAAAAACGGTGTTAGTGTTTTTCTTTCATATGTATTGGTTTTTGCTCTTCCAAAAGAAGCGGGCACCCCTGCCTTAGGTATGGAAGCTGGGGATCGCTTAAAAAGAAAATTGGCTTCGGCGGTATCTGAGAATTATGGCCATGAGACGGCAGCTGTTTCAGCTAAAAAAACTCGCCAAAGTGACGCACTGGACATCGCCATCCATCAAATAACTCGCGATGAAGCGCTGGCATATCCTTTGAAAAACTCTTTATCTAAATCAAAGACAAATTATTTGATGAAATAGGTTTTGTTGTTGGTATACCAAAACAAAATGGAAGCAGGAACTCCAACGATGCTCTGCGGGCCATTTTCAAATACTGAAGCTTTTGCCTTAATTTTAGGTTTTTGGGTGAAAATGCTTCAGAAGCACAAACAAATTTTACAAGAAAGATCGTCGATCACAGTCAAGGAAAAAAAGTCGACTGAACAATATTACCGATACATTTCAAAAAGCTTTGGATTTATCAGATCCTTTCATGTTACGTTGCTGAAAGCAAACGATCTTACAAAGTGAAAAAGCTTCCCCAAGGGGTTATAGATCTTCTGAAAGAACCGACAATTGTTTGTAATACAAATTTGGACAGCGACAATGACAATGAAAGTAACAGCGATTTTAATAACAAATTGTATTAATTAAAAAAACGCATTAAATGCTTATGTATTAAGTTAATTATTATTTTTTTAGCGAGTAATGGTATTTCTAAAATATCAATTCTACTGAAAATCATGTAATAAGCAATTGATTAAAAATTATAACGAAATAAAATCAAATGATGACGATTTTAATGCTAGCCGCTTTGTACCTACCGAAGCATCTAGGGGCGATAGGAGTTGGCGTGGTCGGATCGGTCTGAAATTTTTCTCAGTTAATATTTGTGTCATTACATTCAACCGTACCGAATATAAAGTCCCTAACATTATTTTTCGATTTCGTGCCGACAATTCGGGCTTTGGGACCATTGTGCAATGTATGTAACAAACAGAAGAAGGCGTGGCACACCCCAATACCACAATACTCAATACTTATCATAACCTCGGATAACAATTGGGCCAGCTAGATTTCGGAGACTATAAGAGCTAATAAATTTCCAGCTTGTGCGCATAGTCCCTTAGAAGATAAAGTTTGTTTAATTTATTAATTATGTCATTACCTTACCCCGTTCCCCCATGCTTTTCAGCTATACTTCATTATTTTAATCTGAAACTTAACAGATCTATGCATCGTGGTTACTTGTATACAATATTATCGAAACCAAATTCGACTTGGGAAGTTTCTTAAGGTTCCCAAGTACCTACTATATTAAGTCTTATCCCGATCAGTTAAAAAAAGTTTGTTTTTTGTTTACTTAAGAAAATATCGTAACCAAATTTGGCAATCAAAAGTCTTTTGGTGCGCTTGATCAATTAGCCGAATTTGATTGCAATCTGATAGTACAGGCTGCCTCAAATTCGTCCGCGCCCGACGTTTTTAGAATTGGTGATAGTTTTTATTTGGTAAACTACTTTTGTGGATATAATTAAGTTATTTATTTTAACTGATGGATGCAAGTTTTTAAAGTCAAACTGCCCCAAACACTCACCCATAAATTATCTCGGAATTGTGTCATATTTCCCGTGGACAACTTGCGAGACACTGTAGCGAGGGTTTCGGTCGGGTATGAAAAAGGAAGTTTCAAAAAGCAGAAATGTTGACTTTGATTTTTAATTTTTATACTTTTTGTTTTTATGTGTTGTGTCGCAATTATTTTTTACATCTGTTTAGTTTTTAAGCATTTCTTAGCTATTTTACGCAAACATATGTAGTAGACACACACGATTAGTAATGTTTGAATTAAATGCAACGAAGCCTAACGCATGAATATGAGTCCAAAGCATGAGATACATACTAAAGTATGTATACGCATATACGTATGAATACACACATACACACATGTATGTATGTGTTAAAGTTTTTTTAACTTTGTTACGCACGCACACAGCTAAATCATGCCCCATACATAAAGTAACTAGTACGTACATATACTTGTAAGTAGTACATACAACACAAACAGTAAGAGACACATAAAAAAAATTCATCAACCAGTTCTTATTGACAAATCGCTTGAATTTTATTAATTTCTTTAAAAATTTCATTAACTACTTTCGCAAATAGTAAGTGACAGCACTAGCAGCAGCAGCTTCGTTGGGCTTTCTGCAGCCCAAATAAATTAACAACAAAAAAGTTAAACTAAGTTGAAGACCGCTTAAAATAAAGAAAAGCAAAATCAATGGCTCAAGAATATCAAACTGCGAAAACGCATTTCGAGTTGCGCGAATTTTGTTGCGAAACGATTCAAATTCGTTGATTTTACGTACGAAACAAAACATCGAATAGGGCTCACAACATAAACAACCGACCGACTGACTACCGCGACCAGCAATAACTAAATCGAGACACGAAATTTCTCGTTACGGCTGCTACCACTCATCACTTCGCGTGTGGTGAGGCAGGGCTTGGTGAAGATAGGTGTGTTTGTATGAACTGGTTAGCCAAGTATCAAACCACTTGATAGCGAGCTTTGAGCTTTTATATAGTAAAAACTATCTCACCAAAAAAAAAAACATCAAAAATGTAAATTTTTGTGTTTAGTGTCCTTTTCTCCAAAAAAAAAGCATTGCAACAAAAAGATCTCGTGTCTCAAAAATGACGCAACAAAAAGATGTGATATCTTTGAAAGTTAATTTGGAGTTTCGTGTTAATAATTTTTCACTACTTCTATCTTTGCAAATCAGTTTTCACGAATATAGTCTATATCAATATCAAGCTTGTTTTTTTAGCAAGCAGTTTTTCTAGTCGCATTGTCAGCATTGTCCCAGCAAAAACGGAGCTTATACTCTTTTCTATCTCCTCTCAACTTAAACGATTCTTGTCCTTTAGCGACAGTGCAAGGTACATGGGGCTTGTACTAGACAAGAAACTTAATTGGAATCTTAATATCGCACAGAAGGCTAATACTGCACACCTGCAAGAGAACAATAGGACTTAAATGGAGCATGTCCCCACAGAAAGTTCGTTGGTTATACACTGCCATAGTTAGGCTCAAACTGTTTTATGCAGTTTCTACCTGGTGGCCAGCCCTTACCACCAAGTCTAGGCTCAAAGCACTTAATAAGGTGCAGAGAACAGCACAATTATGCATTGCAGTTGCCCTCAAAACAACCTCGAGTGAAGCGTTAAACGCCATCACCAGTATTCCTCCTAACCTTGTAATGGCAAAATAAATTCTGGGGAACTAAATAATCGGCAGTCTTTCTGACTTCCGGATCACTGAAGCGTTTTTCAAGCGGAGATCCATGCCATTAACGAGGCTCTGATCTGCTTACGTAATACCGGCCTGGAAACCGGTGTAGTATATAAATATATACTCGGACAGCCTGGCTGCCATAAGGTCACTTCGAGCACTATCCTCAAACTCGTTGACAGTCAACAACTGCCGCAAATCTATTCAAGAGATGGCACAGCAGTTCGTTATTAGCCTCATTTGGGTGTCAGGACACCAAAATATAACAGGCAACGAGATAGCAGATGAACTGGCCAGACAGGGCACGACCAGTACCCTCTTAATAGATAAAGAGGATATTCGTATGCCAATGGCCATTTTTAAGCTTCAAACAAGGGAAAAATTTAGATCTCATGTACAAAGGCTGTGGTACAATACACCCCACTGTACAATCAGCCTCTGTGGACTCATCAGAGCGATCACCGAACACTGGCTTGTCGCAACACAAGCGACCAGAATGAACGCTCCGAGCAACGACTTTTGCAGAAGCTGCAAAGATGAGGAAGAGGTAGAGTCAGTAGAACACTTCTTCTGCTCCTGTGAGGCTCTTAGTAGACGCAGGAATAAGTACTTGGGAAACTACTTCCTTCATAACCTAGCGGAGCTAGCATTTATATGTCCGAGAAGGATTGCAAGCTATATTGCAGCAACCGGATGGAAATCCTTTTAGCGTTTCACCTCAGGAGAAGGGTTTAAAGAGAAATCCGCGGTTTCACAATGGGCCGGTACAGGCCTAAATGTGCTGGCTTTCAAAGCCTAAAATTCAAAATTTATTTAATAGTCTACCATTAGTTTCATATTTCTAGAATCATTTATAAATACGTGTTTTTTACAAAACTCAAAAGTTTATCCAATACATTGTAGTTCTAATAATCTTAAATGATTCTGTATGTAGTTTTGTATAAGACGTATAACAAATTTTTTATAAAGCGATTTTGTATAAAATATGCATAAATCTTTCCAGACGTCGTACCGCACTTTGTACTACATATTTATTTGTTAAAATATGATTAATGAACATTTATTAACCCTTAACACATAATTAACTTCCAGAGATGCTTTGCAGTAGGTATCTCATCTTTTTGTTGTGACGCATTTTTCGAGATACCAGAAGATCACTAAACACAAATTTTATATATTAGTTTTTTTTTTTGGTAGGATAAATTAGTTTCTTCAAATAATTGTTTTTAACTGTAAAAAATTTGTCTCCTATGGACAGGGTAAAAAAACGTAATACAATCGAAAGTTGCGTCAAAGAAGCTAGTTAAAATATATGTGGGTCAGTATCGATCAAATTTGAAAGTGGAGGTGTTAAGTAGAGCCTCATGAATCAGCTTACCGAAATTGGTTAATCTAGGACACTTGTTACCATAATTACGTAGAGTCAAATATTGACGCAGTTTATTGGCAAGGGGATGTAAAATTATTACATTTTTGACTGTAACTGTCCGAATTTGTTCATTCATCATTCATCAGCTGGTAAAGTTTCGTATCTCTAGCTTTTATAGTCTCCGAAATCTAGGTGTTCATACAGACGGGCAGACGGGCATTGCCCGAGGTTATGATAAGCATTTTGGTGCAAAGGACTTGCGGTCTGCCACGCGTCCTTTTGTCCGTTACATACATTGCACAAACCTAGTATACCCTTTGCACCTATAGGTACAGGTTTCAAATACGGACTGTTGAGTTTATTTTCGTGACACTGACATAAGTCATTCTAATTAGTCACCGCACTTTGTGCATACACCATCACAAGCTTCGCAACCTTTTTTTTCTTAAGCACCGTTTTCGAGATATTTTCGAAAAACATGTTTTTGGGAACTTTTTTCTGTTATTCCTCAATATCTTGTGTATCAACATGAAAGACGATTATATCGAAAGGTATTGATGTGCTCTTTACAGTGATATATAATAATGTAAAGATTAAATAAAAATTATAGAAGTGACAAGAAACCAAATTCGAAAAAAAGTGTAAATGTTGTTAATTTTTTAAAATAACACATTTTCGGTATGCTTTTTGTTAACGAAAAAAAATTTTCGAAAATAATGTATTTTCATCTACAGTTCTTATCCGATTTCGAAGATCTTAGACTCGAAATGTTCGTAAAAGATGTCTCTTTCAGCTTAAAGGTTAACATAATTTTGCCTAAAAATTGACAAATGGTAGCAGTGCTGAAAATGCCGCAATTATCGTATTATACAACACTTTAGCAACAAGTCAACAGCAAAAAGAAGACTAGGGTTGGGTTGAGGAAAAGTTGAGTTAAGAGTTGAGACACAGGGTTGTATTTTGCCATACATTTTGTTTTTGTGAAAGTCCTTAAATTTTCAACTCCTCAAGTTGTGTTGAACAAAGCGTGAATACCCTAAATATAATTGTTTGTTATTTTTTTTTTCTCAAAGAGCTCAAAAATTGTAATTAAGTTTTAAAATATTTAATTGCGTTCTGCATATTCACCTGGTGCATCCTGGGTAACGTTAAATGACCTACCGGCACGACCCTGCTTCCTTCACGGACTATGATTATTGCTTCCAATGTTTGGGCTTGACGACTTAAGCTGGTGAACGTTACTTCCGGACCTAGTAGCGACGGAGTGAAATCCGAAGTGAACGGCTCCGGTCCAAGGCTGCGTTTGCCCCCCGTCCCGTTAAAACTTTGGCAGGTCTCAAGGTACGTTCGACGTTCGTCACCGTTAAGTTGGTGGTTTGGGTTCGGTTGCTCTTTCTCGTACGTGTGAAAGCTCTTTGGCACTCGTGCCTTGTACTAAGTGCCCACCGCTGATCTAAAATAAACAAAACTTCATATAAAAAAAACGCTGCCAAACGTTTGGTCACAAAGTTTTCTTGCAGGTGGTATGCAGAACCAGTGTTGTGCCAGTAGTAAATAGCCTTATAGCCTATTCACACTGGGGCACATCTAACATCTTTTGTCCAAGATGTTACGTAAAAATTTGCCGTTCCGAAAATTTCTACATCATTCCAACATCTTGTAGAAATGTTCCTATTTTATTGCGTCCCGATGAGAAACTATTCGATTATTTTTCTGTGCACCTCTTTTTTTGTCATTCGCTGGGAAAATGTTAAGACTGTCAACGAAAAAGACTGGCAATTTTTAAATCCAAACAAGGCGCCCAAACCACATATGTTTATGGAACTGGCACACAATTTAAATTGTGCGGCAATGTATGGCTAAAAGGGTGAGCCAGCAGGCATTCCAGTCGGCGCTACAAGTTTGATGAGAAAAAAAAGTATAACAGAAACCAATTTTATAGATTTATTTTGTACTCTTATTTATTACATATTAATAAACAAAGGCAAATTGTGGCTCATTAAAAAATCAGCATATTGTTTTTTGACTTCTACTCCAGCACGGTGATTGATATATGAAAATGTATAGCTAAAAGTTTAATTTTGTTAAAAAACTAACTTAATAATTATGGTGGTCAAGAATTCCTGCTGCTGGTGACTTCATTTTAATGTAGCACCCATCTAATTTGACAAATAGCTTATATGCATAAATTTTTTAAATTATGAATTTACTCCAAGCACTTTAGCACAACACCAACAAACAGCTCGTGGCGCTTGCATACATATACATACATATGTATATATGTATGTGTGTATGTCCAAGTCAGCACCAGCTCGTCGTCTGCATTGATACTCCCAATAAATTGATGGTTTCAACATAAATTCATAAAACCCTTCCTTAATAATAGTAAATGCTGAAAATCAACTCATAAAAAGATTGATATTTTGATTTTAAGTAACATTTTTTAATAAATTTTCATAATTTGCTTATTTCACCTGTCAGCCTGTCAATATGGCAGCAAGATGTCAGATGTTGTCAGTGCGAACACCTTTTTCACATCTTCAAAAAATCCCATACGTTCCGCTAAGATGTGCTCAGTGTAAATAGGCTATTAAGGCGTCTACGCAGTTCGAAAATTTCCATATGGAAATTATTTCATATTATTTCAGATGGAACCACCAGTGTGTACATGGCAAAACAAAGGGCTATTTTTGATCAAATTATCGTTTTTTTTGTGGTGTTAACCGATACTTTGGGTTAATGTGGTCACACTCACATTATAATCAGCTGCCTTATGTTTACAAAAATTAAGCGCGCAAAATAAAACAAAGAAATAAATAAACATGGAAGTTAAGATCAGCCATTCAAAAAAGCTTATCAGCTACAAAGCATTGAAGCTGCTAGCTTTTTAGTCTCTTTTTATCTTTGGTATATTTGTGAAGAGCTTTTGCGTAAACAACATCCCACCAAAAACATTTTCATGTAAAATGTTGCCAAGACGAGACCATATGTCAAAAAGTCAGATCTCATGTAGAGATCGCTCAACTCTACAAGGCCTAACTTCACAAACTCTACACCTTAGTCAAAATATGTGGCTTGGCCGTTCGTTACTACAAGAACCATTGTATAACAGAAAAGTAATGATCAGTGAATTAATTTTTCACCATACACCTATGTGAATGTAGCGAAATGGCCAAACCAAATATTGACTAAAAGGCCTATACCAGCACGCAAAAAAATGGAAAACTACATATAAAAAAAATAGTCGCGAAAAATTCCGATTGAAAATTTTTGACAATGGAACGCAGATAAAAAACAAAACGGTGTTTGG
Organism: Chymomyza costata; assembly: GCA_018150985.1. Lineage (NCBI taxonomy): Eukaryota > Metazoa > Arthropoda > Insecta > Diptera > Drosophilidae > Chymomyza > Chymomyza costata. The sequence goes on from JAECWU010000269.1 coordinate 546,523, forward strand.
TTTTGGCGCTATGGCACGAATTAATGTATATGCACTATATTTTGTTCAAAATGGCAGGTAGGAGAAAATCATTTCTAAGACATGAGAAAATAGCGCTTATTAAAGCAGTGGAGGTGTACCTAGTGTTATGGGTTATAACAAACAAAATGCACTTTAATGTACTATTGCCAACTTGGCTTTAGCCGGAAAGCATGTCTGGTCGTGTTAGCCATTTAGGAAAGAAGAAACGCTCCAACATTCCGAACAATATATTGAAATTTGTTGAGGACAAATGAAAATTTTCATGAAACACCGATGGATTACGCACCATGGCCTCAAATTTTAAATGGAACACGAAATGTGTTGTAATATTAGTCCAATAAAAAATACTTACATATGTACATCTTTGAAAAATCTTCCACTTTCTGCTCTGACCTTTGACAAAAGGGTTCACCCAGATACTTCTGTTCCTGCGCGTCCCTCTTCTTGTTGTTTTTTTTTTTTTGCAGCCAACCTTTTTCAATTAGGTAGTCATACATGCATTGTTTATACTGTGTAATTTATTTATTTATTTATTTATTTGAGGGGTACAACTACGTACAGTTGACATTATATTATAAAAAAGTACATATAATTTATTTAGAAAAGAAAATAGAGCGAGGGAATTGATATGAACTAATCCGCGTCTCTAGCCCGATGGGTGAACTTTTTAATGATATGCACCAACTTACATCAAGAACTGGCCAGAAACTTGGATTTACAATATTAAAGTTGAAAAAAGGAAGCAAGATAAAAATTAAACATTATATCGCAAAAAAAGCCAATGGATCACCATTGACCAAGTGGGTGACTCATAATATAGGATTGGTCAAGGATGCTCGAAGTGGCAAGTCAAGGTGACTTAAGATAGAAGAAGTGATAGATTGAATAGACCGTTCGAAAGAGAGGAAATTGTAAAAGTTATTATAGTTAGAGCATAAGACACGGAAAGGGTCGTGCAAGGCATAATTAGATCTACAAAATTGTAAGGTTAAAGGTCGAAAATTACGAGTTACTCTGGATGGTATGACCAAAGTAACTTTGCTAAGGAGTACATTGGAATCGATAAGACCGAGTAACAGTTTATGCAAGAATAACACGCCGTGGCATGTTCTGCGATGATTTAAGGAAGGCAATTTTATAAGGCGAAGTCTATCAGAATATGGCGACAGTCGGATATTTGGGTCCCAGTTTAAGCCACGAAGTGCAAAAAGGAGAAATTGCTTTTGTACGGACTCAATCATGTCCTGATAAAGGTGGTATTGAGGGCTCCAAACGGAGGAACAATATTCCAAAATAGGACGGACGAGAGAAACATAAAGAAGTTTGGTTGTGTAAGGGTCGTTAAACTCTTTGGACCAACGCTTAATAAAAGAAAGAACACCTCTGGCCTTATTCATGATGTTGCAAATATGGTTATTAAATTTAAGGTTATGATCAAACAAAACACCAAGGTCAGACACACTCTTGATGCGTTCTAAGGTAGAAGGTTCTAAAGAGTAAGTAGCCAAATAAGGAGCAGAACGATAAAATGTCATAACGTTACATTTTGTCTTGTTGAGAAAGAGTTGGTTGATATTGCACCAAGATTGCATGTTATCAAAATCATGCTGAAGAAGTAAGTACTTATTATTATCGGAGTAGGACATACAGAGTTTAACATCATCCGCATACATAACAATGTGAGAAGATGAGATTACCTGAGGGAGATCATTTAAAAATAAGTTAAAAAGAAGAGGGCCTAGATGGCTACCTTGAGGTACCCCTGACGTGACCATTATTTCTGTAGATTCGCAGCCTTTAAAAACTACCTTCTGGACTCGGTTGGATAAATAGGACGATATCCAATTTAAAAGACAAGACGGAAACCCCAGACGAGACAGTTTAACAAGTAGAAGACTATGGTTTACCGAGTCAAATGCTTTACTAAAGTCAGTATAAATGACATCAGTTTGTTTTTTTTCCGTAAAACCAAGATTAATAAGAGACGAAAGTTCTAAAAGGTTAGTAGAAGTGGACCGACGTTTTACAAACCCATGTTGGGAATCCGACATTAAAGAACGACAGTAGTGTTGCAATTGTGAAGTTACAATCCTTTCAAAAACTTAAGGAATTGACGAAAGCTTGGCAATACCGCGGTAGTTCTCAATGTTGGACTTGGAACCTTTTTTGTGAATAGGGATAATGAAGGATTCATTCCAGATGGCCGGAAGATAAGAATATTTTAATGAAGTGCGGAAAAGAACAGATAATGGTGTAAAAATAGAGTGAGCACAATGCTTTAAGACGCAACTAGGTATGGCAACGGGGCCAGGGGAGAAGGATGATTTAATGGACAGTAGGGATTGTAAAACGTCGGTTTCAAAGATTTCTGGATAAGGAATAAGATTTGAATGTGGTAGGTTATAGGGATAGTTAAGGTCAATGCAATTAGGGTTGACAGAATAGGTAGTTTGAAAAAATTTCGCAAACAGGTCGGCGATTTCAGAATTGTTAGTAGAGCTTTCATTTTTTAAATATAGCGATGAAGGAAATAAGGAAGATTTACGTTTAGAATTAACAAAAGAAAAAAATTTTTTAGGATCACTACAGAAGTTAAGCCGACAGCGGGAAAGATAATTACTGTAGCAAATTCTGTTAAGAAGGACGAACTTGCTGCGTAAAATAGAAAACTTATAAAAGTCGACAGGAGATTCAGATTTCTTAAATTTTTTGTAAGAAAAAGACTTGCGATTTTATAAAGAGGACAGACTAGAAGTAAACCAAGGCGGCTTTAAAGAAGGAGCCGGGACAGAATAAGGGACAAAGAGATCAAAAGCAGCGTATAAAACCCGATAGAAATTGGAAATGGATAAGTCAAGGTCATTAGTAGTCAACAAAGGCAACCAGTTAACTTCGGACAAAAATTTATTAAGACCGACAAAATTAGACTTGCGAAAGCAGCGATACCGAGGAGCGTGAGCATGTGGCTGATTTCGGTAGAGACCATTAAATTTTAAAGAGATTTGTAATGTCGGATGGTACGGATCCTCGGGTACGGAGAGCGGACAGACCCTAGAAATTTAAAAATCAGAATTATCATTGACAAAAACGAGGTCAAGCATTCTATTTGAGCAATTATGTATAAAATTTATTTGGCTGAGAGAGATATCAATCAGTCCTGTAACAAAATCATGATTACCAGATGGAAAAAGAAAACTAGAATTGACTGAACTAAGCCAAGATAATGTAGGCAGATTAAAGTCGCCTAAGACAACAATTTGATCCCGAGTACCAACAGAATCAGCCACCATACGAATGGCAGTGAGATGATTCTGATATACACTCAAGTCGGAGCAAGGAGGTATATAGGAACAAGTAAAATAGATATAGGAATTATTAAAAAACACTTTTATCGCAATGAACTCAATGCCTATTGGAAAATTTAGAGATAGTAAATGAAATTCTAAGGCTACATTAACAGCAATGAGTACACCACCACCACGACCGGGAGACCGGTCAAGCCTGTAGGTTACATAGGAGCTAACAAAAATCTCAAAATCATAGACAGACGCATTAAGCCAGGTTTCAGAGAAAGCAATAATATCAGAATCGAAATTTACGCTATTGGTGAAAAGTCTACTAAGTTTAGAGAGGAGACCACGAATATTCTGATATTGAATGGTAAGAACAGAATTTAGTTTTTCGAAGCTGTGTTAACTACACTTATAGAGGAAGCTACATCAGATACTAAAGTATGAGTAGGCCAGAATGAAGGATTAAGTATAGCAGAAAAGACAGAATCAGGGACACTAATCTTAAACGAAGAGATATCGCGCTTATACTTAAAATTGAACTTAAATACTTCAATTTCATTTGGAGAAATATTAAGCTTCTCGCAAACGAATTGATTAATGCAATTTACAGTTGCCGATGGCATTAGCCTGGAGACGAAGATTGTCTTTTTAGGAGCCACTCCTACCAATGAGTCCGAGGGGTCAGCAGTTGACGGGGCGGCAGGTATAGGGACTCCACTCAAAATGATGACAGAGAACGGCGCATCAGTCACGCTGTTAGTGGCGCAGTTCATAGTGGCAGACTCAACAGAAACGGTAGGAGCTGTAGAAGCTACAGTCAAACTAGCGCCAGTGTCAACAGCAACAGCACTAGCCGTGTCACTAGCAGCGGCTGAAGGAACTGGTATAGGTGTAGCAAACGAAATAAGCTGCGACGGACGGGGAGTTATGGGCGAGTCCAGCCCTGTAGGGTTAGAATTTATTAAAGTTGGTTCAATGGCTGGTAGGTTTGCCTTTTTGCGCTTAGGTGAAACTCTCATAAGCTGCAAATTGCCAAACATACTTGAAATTGAAGAAAACTTATCTTGTAGAGAACGAAAATCCTTATAAAGGTCATCAAATCCCAGTTTTGTCTGGCGCATAAAGGCTTTCATCTCAACAGGGGCAGGTCCAGTTTAGGCCTTTGCCCTCACGTATAAAGTCAAAGACACGGCCGGTCAGACCGGCACATTTTAAATGAGCCATATTGTCGCACATCCAGCATGCAACACAGGCTTCGGTTTGTATACCGCTCCATTGACAAGATGGATAACAACAAATCTTTAGGTCACTCATGGCGATGATTATTTACAAAAGATGCAGCAGACAGACAGTGTATATGAGTCTGACGGTGTATAAGCGACCCAAAGCTTATAAACACAGCAGTTATTCAGCAACAACAAATACGTATGCTCAAAGCAAAAAAGAGATGCACGTAACAACAAGAAAGCGTTGGTGAGCGCAGCACAAAGAAGAATACGCAAAGCGCCACACGAAATAAAAGCTCGCACTGAGGAACAAGCAACAACAATAAAAACTAAGCTGAGCGGCTAGGCTGAGCTTAAAATGCAAACAAAAATTGAGCAGCAACAACAAATTGTACTGTTTAGAATTTAAGCAAAATGTTTTAGCAATTAAATTAACACTGTTGCAGTTATTTTGAGTTTGTTACTTGAATTAAATGGACCACCACTAAGTTATTCGTCGCTAGCGAACAAAGATTGGTTAAAATTCGTAGGTTTTTTTTTATAAAAAATAAAAAGTAACCGGAGCGCGGTAGAAACACGACCAACAGAACAAAAGAGCAAAAAGCTTTTTAATGTTAACAATCAGGCCTGTTCTAGATTTCGACTCGTTTTGAAAAGTCATAACGAGTGCATTCCGACAAATGGTGTTCTAGATTTCGACTGAGTTCGAATCGATTTCGAATCGTTTTCATTTCGAGTGCTATCGATAACCTTTTGTATTGAACAGCTGTGTGATATCGATAAGTTCACATTGTAGAGTTGCCACAAGTTTTCGAAAAACTAACTAAATAACTTATTTTTCTTTTTGCCAACATTTTTCTGAGCGAAAAATTTTTTTTATTTATTTACAAATTTTGTACAATTTATTTTATATATATATTTTAAACCATCCATTAATGAAATTATCTTCGAATTTACTTGTGCAACACGACAACACATAACTTTTCGAAGTTCTGTTTTGTCTAAATCCAGAACACCTTACTTTCTTTCCACTCGTTTTGGTTTTGCATGTACACACAATTTTCATAGAGATTTTTTGTAATAAAAATATATAATGCAAATTATTTGTAAAACAGAAATATCAATCAAAAAACCACATAATTTAACTAAGGAAAAGTTTCAAGAAACTCAAAAAAAATGCACATTTAAAATAATAGCGTATAATGTAGCCGGATTAGCAAATAAGTCAAAAAATGCGTACTTTATAAATTATGTTAAGAAATTGGAAGTTTTTGTTTTATTTGAAACTTTCATAGAAAATAAGTCTGAATATTTTGAAAACACGTTTAATGAATATATATTACATTGGGAATATGCAATAAGAGTAGCAAATAGAGGTCGAGCGAGTGGAGGACGACTATATGGTATTCGGAAGGAACTTCAAATACATGGAAAGGTAGCTTATACGAGAATAATAAGTTCAACTGTAGTCGAAATGAACCTGTCAAGTAAGAAGTTGTTCCTTATTCCGGTTTACTTAAATTGTAACAACTGGCAAAATGATTATGAAACATTATGTGATATTTTAATGGAAACTGAAAATGAAAATGTGATGATGGCAGGAGATTTTAATGCGAGAATAGGTGGCGAGCAATGCTTGGAATTTAACCCCAGTATACACAGATATAATATATATGACCAGAGAAAAGCAATGGATACGGTTAGAGATAGAAATGGAAACCAATTATTGAACATATGTAATACGATGGGTGTTACAGTTCTAAATGGCAGAATGGCTGGTGACAAGGAGGGTACACTAACATTTATCAGAGGTTTGGCAAAATCAACAATAGACTACTGTTTTGTTAAAGGCGCCTGGCTAGATATTATGGAAAATTTTCAGGTAAAGGACATGATATACTCTGACCACCAACCTATAGAGGTGACATTAAGTCTGGATAAACGTAGAATAAAGGAGACAACAATGCAACTGCTACCTAAACTCGTTTGGAAAGATCAATATGCCAATTTATATAAAAACAATTTAAATGCAGCACTAAGACCTTATAACGCGGATATGTTCACATCAAATGAAGGTGATGATATATTGCAAAACTGTGTAAAGCTAGCAGCAGAACCATTTCAAACAAGATCAACAACTAGAAAGAAAAGTATACAAGAATGGTTTGATATTGAATGCAAAGTCGTGAGGATAAAAACTTTCAAATGTCTTCGCAAAGCGAAAAAGACTGGAGGCTTGTCAGATTTAGAAAAATACAAAGAGGTACTAAAAGATTACAAAACATTATGTGAAGCAAAGAAAAAAGCATATGATAATAAAATGGCAATGACAGTAACGCATGCCACTGACAGTAAATCTTTCTGGAGCGGAGTGAGGAAAATAAACGGAGCGGACCATGTTAAAGGTTTGAAAGTAGACGCGGAAACTTTAGCAATACATTTTGAAGTCCAGCTTAATGCAAATACAGAAAGACATTCTTTCAGCTATGCACTGCCTTATATTGTCAACGAAGAGTTAGATGCACCAATAAGAATATCAGAAATTTATTCAGTCCTCAAAAATCTAAAAAATAATGAAGCCCCAGGTGAAAATCGAATCCCTGTTGAATTCATAAAAAATGCCACCCCGGAATTCATACAACGGGTAACTGAAACATATAACTATATATTTGAAAATGCAGCGCCGCCACAAAGCTTTAAAAGATCTGTAACATTCCCCCTATTCAAAAAAGGAGATCCAAATAATGCTGAAAATTACAGGGGAATATCATTTCTGAATGCATCAGTAAAGGTGTTCACAAGCATCCTGTACAACCGAATTAACAACTGGATGGAGAATAACAAAGTTTTGAGTGAATTTCAAGCAGGTTTTCGGAAGGGATATTCAACGGTTGATAATATTTTTGTTCTTTTAAGTATTGCTAAACAACGAATTGCAATGGGTCTTAAATTGTATGTATTTTATGTTGATTTTAAAGCAGCGTTTGATACAATTCAAAGAAATGCCTTATTTTACAAACTTAGCAACCTCGGTCTTTCGACAAAAATTATAAAAATCCTCCAAAGTCTGTATGCTGAAAACGAGACAACAGTATGGGATGGGAAGTGTATATCGAGATGGTTCCCAACATGTACAGGTGTAAAGCAAGGCTGTATATTAAGCCCTATGCTCTTTGCGTTGTTTATGGATGATATAAATGAAGCTCTTTCTGGTGGAATAAATATCGCTGGCGTGAGTATTAAAGTACTGTTATATGCAGATGATATTGTCTTGTTAGCAGACTCTCCGAAAACACTGCAAGAAATGATAAACAAATTAACAGAATATTGCGAAAAGTGGGGCCTCACCGTAAACATAAACAAATCTAAAGTCATGATTTTTAAAAAACATGCAAGAAGGTTAAAGAACGAAGAAAAATGGTTTTTAAATGGAGAACAACTGGAAGTTGTTAAGACATACAAATATCTAGGAGTACACATGAAATACAATACGAGTTTTGATGACCACTTAAGGGAAAAACTTAAAGAGGCCAAATTGGCTTTAAATTGTACATGGAAAAAAGTTATGGGAAACCAAAAAGTGTCTCTATCGGTGAAACATAAAGTATTTGAAGCAGCAGTCAAATCTGTTTTAAGCTATGCAGCACAAGTGTGGGGAGCTGATAGATATGAAGAAGTAGAGAAACTGCAAAGATATTTTACAAAGCGTCTCTTTCGAGTTCCAATGAATACCCCGAATTATATGATACATATCGAAACTGGATTGCCGACACTTTATATACAAACGCTACAACTGCATTTTTACTACGTTAATCGAGTAATGAGTATGAGAGGCGGTAGGATTCAAAAAGTATTAATGCAGTACATATCTACTGAGAAGATATTGTATTTCGAAAAATGGTCGAAGCTCGCGGTTGAATTAAACGAGCCCATAGATTTCAACGACTCAGAAAGCTGGAGAACATGGCAGAAAAATATAATTGAAAAGTTATCGGCCAAAATAAGTGAAACGCTTCACTTTTCCCGCGACCTTCTCCGATTTTGATGATTTTTACAGATTTGGTAGAGCTACTAGCCAATAGTAACCACGTCAAATTTTATTGCAAAATTCCGATTATTTATCGAGTTATCGATAACTGAAAATGGCGTTTTTCGTTTTTAGACTATTCTTTGACAAGCCATATCTTATAAACGAATGAAAATATTGACGTGATTTTTTTTTTCCATGATAGATAAAATATTAAATTTAAAAAAAAAATATTTTATTTATTTTTAAGATTTTTTTTTTTTGATTTTTTATCATTTTTAGTTTTTAATTTAAAAATTCAAAAGTGATCTCCCACTTTTAAAAAAAAAGTGTTAATGTAATTTTATGCGTGTAAGTTCACTGCAAAAAACAAAACAAAAAAAAGTTAGTAACTCTTAGAATTGTAGAAGTTATGCTTATTTTAGTAATGGCACCTCGCTCGTTCGCCATAGTAAACAGTACCTTGAAAAATACAAATAAGCATAACTCCTCGGAATTGAAAGATAATACGTTCAAACTTGACATGATTAATCGTTTTGACATTCTGAGATCAATTTTGAAAGCGCCTACATATATTTAAGGTCAAAGGTCACAAAAATTGGTTTTTTGCAAATAACGTTTTACCCGTGCTTCAACTATAATCAAAATGTTCTACAAAGTTGTAGGGCGTAAAATTCTCTATAAAATGGGTGTACGACATAATCTTGTACATATAACCGTTCGTGAGATATAGCTTGGAAAGTGGAGAGTGCTTTGATGCGAAAATTCCGTCTTTTGGCGTTGCACTCTGAAAACTCTATCTCCTGATGGGTCAGTTGTATGAAATAATGTTGTATGACAATTTTGTAGAGAATTTTACGCCCTGCAACTTTGTGGAACATTTTAAAAATATTTGAAGCACGGGTAAAACGTTATTTGCAAAAAACCGATTTTTGTGACCTTTGACCTTAAATATATGTAGGCGCTTTCAAAATTGATCTCAGAATGTCAAAATGAATACTCATGTCAAATTTGAACTTATTATCTTTTCATTCCGAGGAGTTGTGCTTATTTGTATTTTTCGAGATACTGTTTACTATGGCGAACGAGCGAGGTGCCATCACTAAAATAAGCATAACTTCTACAATTCTAAGAGTTACTAACTTTTTTTTGTTTTGTTTTTTGCAGTGAACTTACACGCATAAAATTACATTAACACTTTTTTTTTAAAAGTGGGAGATCACTTTTGAATTTTTAAATAAAAAACTAAAAATGATAAAAAATCAAAAAAAAAAAATCTTAAAAATAAATAAAATATTTTTTTTTTAAATTTAATATTTTATCTATCATGGAAAAAAAAAATCACGTCAATATTTTCATTCGTTTATAAGATATGGCTTGTCAAAGAATAGTCTAAAAACGAAAAACGCCATTTTCAGTTATCGATAACTCGATAAATAATCGGAATTTTGCAATAAAATTTGACGTGGTTACTATTGGCTAGTAGCTCTACCAAATCTGTAAAAATCATCAAAATCGGAGAAGGTCGCGGGAAAAGTGAAGCGTTTCACTTATTTTGGCCGTTATATATTCAAGAGCGCGGAGGATTTATTGAAAAAGCAAGAAATAGTGTCACAAGAGATGCTTACAGCAAATTAAATTATGACCTTGGTGCCAAAAATTATTTTAACGAAAAATACAGTGCTGAGTGCATACGCACAATCTTCAAAACTCGCGGAGAACTAATACGCCTATGTTATGTGCCCTATGAAAGTCAGCAGACAACACTATGCTCTATATGCAGCCTTAGAGTAAAAGGGGACGTTATTCATTTTATGGGAGAATGTCCAATTTTTAAAGAACTCCGAATGCTCTATTTTAATAAACCCTCGCTGAACCTAAATGAAGTACTAGATATATTAAACGTTAGTAATTGGATTGTGTTAATCGCTTACATTAATACAGCTTTAGATTATAGGAGTTAAATTGTGCATGAAAGTTTTTAGAGATTATTTTGAAATGTTAAATTGAAGTTTCTGCTCATATTTGAATTTGAAAAAAAAAAAAGAAAATTGTACAGAAATAGCCGGCTGACGGCATATAGCCATAGCCGTAAGCTCTATATATAAAATTGTTGTAATTTATTACATTGTACATACCATTATACAGAATTTAAAACAATAAAGAGCTACTACTACTACTATATAATGAAAATTAACCTTGATTAGTTCAAGTGAGCACATCTAAATTTTCTTAAAGCATTCAAAAATAATACAAAATGAATTTTAGTGGCATTAATGCGTTTATTTAAGTAAACAAAGCAAAAAATTTTTCATTTCGACAGCTGAGAGCCAAACTTTTCAAAACGAGTCGACTCTTGTCGGAATCGAAATCCAGAACACCTTTCATTTCGATTTCGACAGTTTTTGTCGGAATCGAAATCTAGAACATGCCTGAATACTTGTTGATTCAAATCCTTATTTTGCGCGCTTAATTTTTGTAAACATAAAGCAGCTGATTATAATGTGAGTGAGCCCACATTAACTCAAAATATTGGAAAAAATATCGATTAATACCACAAAACAAACGATAATTCGATAAAAAGTAGCACTTTGTCTTACTATGCACACACTGGTGGCTCAATCTGAAGTAATATGAAATAGCTTCCATATAGAATTTTTCGAACTGCGTAGACCCCTTAAGGTGTAGAGTTTGACAAGTTAGGCCTTGTAGAGTTGGGGCGTGTAGAGTAAGAAGCTTGGCTCTACATGAGATGTGATAGCTTTTTGACATATGGTCTCGTCTTGGCAACATTTTACATGAAAATGTTTTTGGTGGGATTTCATTTCTTATTGTAAGTTGTTTGTAACAAATTTTTTTTTATTTTTTTTTTATTTTTTTTATTTTAATATATATTTTATATATATATATATATATATATATATATATATATCTGGGGGCATCAAGTTTCATCAGTCTGTCAGTGACGAAATCAGCGTTTTTTAGATATCAATAAAATCTAAAGTACAGGAGCTAAGCAATCAAAACTTTATATGTTTAATAAGTCCGCTAGTGACAACATATCCCGAAAATTTTGTTGATGTAGCATAATCCAAACCCAAGTTATAAGGGTTCAAAAAATCGACGAAGCGCTTTGAGAAAAGGTAGGTAGTGCCCTTGCGCTTCGCTTGGCTCGTCTTGGCGGGGGCACTACCGTGCCACCAGATATGTGCTGTTTTGCACCGGTAAATCGTTGGAACAAGTGGTCTGTGGGGGAGCGGCGCGGACGACTGGAATAAGGGTCGGGTGTGCTGAACTGCCGTCGGGCCACGTGTGATCTCGTGGATGTTGCTGAATAAGTTAGCGTAGGTAATAATTTAAGATTTGATGGATCAGTAATAAACGGAACCCCAACCGGTACTAACTGCGTTCGACTTTAATTAATTCAAGAAGTAAAATCTTTAACTTGGATTTGTTTCAACAAGTATTGTTAACATTATTTAGTGTAAGCAATGCGTGTATGAAGTAAAACTTTTCGCCCAACGCTGTTTTAATTTCTTTAGTTCAGCCGTCTACACATTACTTTGAAGTTCAAAAGGTTTCTTAACAATCAATTATTATAATAATTATGAAAGTGAAGGAACGCGTGCTTGTACTGCACGCGAATTTTGTTTAACTCTGCTATTGGTCTTTGTACGACTTTTTTAGGCGCTCAGCGCAAAGAAAATGTTATGAATGTCATACTATTTGCACTCCTTAGCTGAAACAAAACGTGAGAGTGACTTCAAATGCAAACTTGTCAATGTAAACTGTTTGGTCCAGCAGCCAAATAATTAAACATAAACAAAACAAATGTAAACAACTGCAGCTTTAGGCCGCGCGTACACAGGGCGCTTACATGACATGAACTTATCGGCGTGATCAGCCGCATGATTTTTTCATGACGCTGATTTTTTTTTTGCGCGTACACTAAACGCTGACATGAACTAGCTGATTTTCTCTTTCCTTTTTTCTTCTTGTAATTGTTTTTGTTCTCTTTAAAGTAAAAAGGAATATTTTGATAATTTTAATTATTTATATACTAATGTGGAGTTAGGTGACCACTTTAGTTTATTTTTAGAATTCATACTGCGACAATGGTTTCTGATTTTATGCGGCGCTTGCTCCTGAGTGAAACTAACTTAACGTTGCTGCAGAAAAGAAAAAGAAAGTATTGGGTGCATCCAATATACAAAGTACGTCCACTGCATGGTGAATTTCACCATTTATATGTCAGCCTACGGGATCATCCCGTTCATTTTTATGAATACACACGAATGCATTCTGAAACGTTCGATTATATATTGAGACATATTCAGAATGACATACTGAAACAAAAAACAAACTGGAGGGAACCAATTTCTCCACAAGAAAGGTTATTCGTAACGCTGAGGTAAGTAATTTTGGAAATATAATACTTATTTGTTACACAATTTTCTTAGTTATTTTAAATGTTATTTTATTTGGTGTGTAAAATTCACATACATATGTCTCCTAAATTTAATTAAACCAGTAAGACTAAATTCAGCTTTTAAATATTATACTTTTTGTTAATTTATTTTATTATTATAACAAGATGAGATTGTACAAACTTATTAAACTATATTTGTAATACTTAAAGATTATTTTCATTTTTTATAAATTCTGTTACACAATTTTGTATTTTTTGTCTTAATAAACAATTTTTTAAGGGTGATAAATTTTTAAAAAATGGTGCAAAGCTCCTGAGAAACATTACGTCGTCGGATTCCTCCTTCCTTTCCATATCCCTTTCCAAAAGTTTTAGTTTTTTTTTTTTCAATCTCGACAATGGAGGAGGAGTCGTTATACTTTTTCTTTTTACCCTTTGACTGAACGACATTGTCATCGCTCGTTTCTACTTCTTCAACTAAGTCAAAAGGAACGCTGCTAGATTCCTCGTTCAATAAAATCTCTTCCATAATTTCATCCAAATTTCCTTCGCCTTGGGAAGATGACTGTATATCGTCCTTTAAAAATGACATCATGTCAAAAAAACGAAAACGTGGCTTTGAGATGGTTGCTGCAGACCCGGATGCTGCTTTTGGTACATTGCGCAAAGCCTTCCTATATTCATCCCTTAAATATTTCCATTTTTTTTTGCAATCGTCCTCTGAAAAATTTGTTTAAATATATATTTTTTTTTAATATTTTAGACACATGGCAACCGGATTAAGCTTTCGATCATTATTGTTTAGTTTCCGTATTGCGGAGTGCACTTTACGGAATATAATAATGGAGACGACATCGGCTATATGGCAGAGACTGCATAGAAAACATTTGAAAATACCAACAGAAAACGATTTTCAAGAAATCGCACATGATTTCTACGCCAAAAGCAGATTTCCTAACTGTATAGGGGCCATCGATGGAAAGCATTGTCGCATAAGATGCCCAGCTAATTCAGGATCGCAATTTTTTAATTATAAAAAATTTTTTTCTATCATACTACAGGGAGTAGCTGACTCTAACTGTAGGTTTACATTTATAGAAGTTGGTAGCAAAGGAAGCCAAAGCGATGGAGGAGTTTTTGCTTTATCAAAACTACATAAGTGCATCATAAACAAAAAATTAAATATTCCAAATGACACTCACTTGCCTGGCACAAATATTCGGGTGCCATATGTTTTTGTGGGTGACGAAGCGTACCCCCTAACAAATTTTTTGATGAGACCTTTTCCAAGGCGATCCTTAAGTCATTCAAAAAGTATATTTAATGAAAGGCTTTCGTCTGCAAGGCGTTGCATTGAATGTGCATTCGGAATTTTGACTGAAAAGTGGCGTTTATTAAAAAGAGAAATTGATGTGGCTCCCCATCGGGCAATCATCATGATAAAAACTATGTGTTTACTACACAATATTATCATAGATGAAGAAAATATAAAAGATTATTTTTATACTTATGATGAAGACGAGCAAATATCAAATGACGATCGTTTTACTCTAAATAATAATAATTATAGGCATAGATCTAAAGAAATAAGGAATAAGTTTTTAAATTTTATTATAAACTCTTAAATTGCACCATTGGAATAGGTAATAACATACGAATAAGTTTAAGTTTTTTTTTCATAGTCTCATAACTTTAATAATTTAAATCATTATTCGTTTTTTGATTTGACCCTAGCAGTTTAATCAACAATTGCAACCATCCCGCCGATGTGTTTGAAATGTAGAATATTGAATGAAATTGTTGGTCATTGTTTATATTATATTTGATTAATAATAATAACGATGAATATAAAAAATAATTGCAACAACATTTTGCAGCACAATTCATTTGCGCAGTATATTGCTCGCTAGCACAGTCTCCTCTTTCGGCCGTTCTCTTTTTGCTTAGCTCTGAACAAGAGCGATTAATGCATCCATTCTCTCAAAAAAGAGAAATATTTTGTGTTGCATTTTTATCAGAGCTGGGTAA
Organism: Chymomyza costata; assembly: GCA_018150985.1. NCBI lineage: Eukaryota > Metazoa > Arthropoda > Insecta > Diptera > Drosophilidae > Chymomyza > Chymomyza costata. The sequence continues at coordinate 561,547 of JAECWU010000269.1, forward strand.
AAAGAGAGCGATCTGCCGGAAGGGCACGAACAAAAAGTGTCCGTTTGGGCTATGGGCTACCCAGCTCTGATTTTTATTTACTCTCACTTTCACTTTGATAACGGGAATTTTTCGCTCTTTGATTTTTTTATATACTCTTTTGCATTCTTCACGAAATAAACAGTTATAATGGTAAGTGATAGCTAAAAGATTTGTAACAAAATATAACAACATCTAGCTTGTGTATTTACTTACTTGAACATTTTACACTATTGGAAATTTCTTTCCAAAGATTTTCGGTAATAACTCTATTGCAATAATTTTTGTCTTTTTTGTTCCATAAAGTTGGACGCGATGAACGCAGCTAATAAGCAGCTCAATGTCCATGTTGTTTTACTTCAAACTCATAAACACTACTAGTTAAGCTTGCATAAGTCAAGCATTTGCAATGCTGCAAAATCAGCGTCCGCACTCTGTGTACGCACTCTTGTTGAGTACAGTGTGTTTGACTTATCCGCGTTGATAAGTTCATGTCATGTAAGCGCGTATCAGCGCCCTGTGTACGCGCGGCCTTACTCTGCTTTTAAGCATGTCACAGATCAACAGTAGCATAAATCTCTTTAATGATCTTATTAAGTGGCATTGCTTTGCGTAGCAAGAGTGCATTTACATTAATTCTATTATCTTTGTTTCTTTGTTCGCACTCAGCCGCTCTGTTATACAATATCGTTTACGTGCTTAGAGGTCAGTACCATGATCCTCTAAGTCACTAAAATTAGTGTTAAAATACTACTCTCGCTGTCAAGTCGGTTCTCGCGGCTTAACATAACATTACACACATTAAAGGCCCCTACGCAGACACGAAAACAGCCACATAGCAAAAAGACAGACTTGTTTTGGTCACAAAAGGAACAGTGTGTCTCTAGTAACAAAATGTGCATATTATCGGAATTATTATCGATAATCAGCTGCTTTTTGTTTAAAAATAGCTAATTTTTAAAAGGCGCGAAATAAAACATAAAAACATGAATAATCGTCAACGTTTATTACTTTTGCTATTGTGTGTAAGCAATGCAATAATAATGACATGCATTGCAATTGAGTTGAGTTGGATGAGGAAAAAAAGCTACGAAAGTAAGCAATACACAGGAAAAGGCGGAATGTTTGGGTGAACCCATATTCAATGCGCAGAGCTGAGTGTGGCCGAATTGCATAGACGTATTTTAACGCACATTTTTGTTACAATTGAATTATTTTATTATTATAGCTATTTTCTCATCCTTTCCCAACGATCCTCAACGATTTTGTCGCCCAGCCATAAATTTCGCCTGCAAAATAACTAGCTGCACATAAGTTTTTTTTGTGGCGCTAAAACCGAACAGCTGTTTTTGCTGAGTGCGCCATCTATGGTTTGCTACTGGCATTAAAAAAACAAAAAATGAGCAACCCTGGTCTAAATACCACCTGCAAGAACAGTTTGTGACCAAACGTTTGTGAGCGTTTTTTTTATATGAAGTTTTGTTTATTTTTCGTGTCTGCGTAGGGGCCTTAACACTCAACAACATACATTAACATTGAACAACATTAAATTTACATTGAAAAACTTTACACTACATAAACACATATGTATATTATACTATACACTAAACTAACATTGTCGGATCAAACATTAAACACATTTTAAAACAATTACAAAAACGTTTGATTAAATTATAGTTGTCGAAAAAGCTCGGCGACTCAACACTTTGGAGGCCCCGGCGAGATTTCGCCATAACTTTCGTTCGTTTAACTTTTCGTGTTAACAAATTAACAAAATCGCAATTTCATTTGACATTTAAACATAAAAAAAAGGCATAAATATTCTATTAAACGGACAAACATACATATATAAGTGAGTGCTACACATATATACACATACATATATCTAACATAAAGTGCAAGTGTACATACATTTATATAAAAACCAATAACCAAAAAAGTGTGGCTGTACATTAACGTCTAATAAGTGTATGTATATAGACACCGCTAATATCGCCGCTACTTTTGCCTTCGCTTGTTCTCTTACGCTACTGCCGTTACTTTTTGCGTTCGTCTTGTGACTTTACATTGCTGCCGCTACTTTTCGCATTCCCTTTGTGCGTTACACTACGCCACTGTTCTTCGAGTTCGTTTTGTGCCTTTACATTGCTGCCGCTACTTTTCGCTTACGTTTGTGACTTTACACTACGCCACTGTTCTTCGCATTCGTTGTGTGCCACTACGCAACTACCGCTACAAATAAAGGGTGATATTTTAAGTGCGCGCAATATGAGTGAAGGCGAAGAAGTACAAGTTGCGCAAAATGCGACATTTATTAAAGTGCACATGTTTAAACGGCAAGCTGAATGCATGTATGACCATGCATTAGAAAAGCATGCTACTATAGCTGGTGACAATGTGATTTCCCTAAATGATGAACAATTAATTTCTTGTGAGTGCATTCTTGACAAACTCCAAAAATCCTTTGATAAAGCACACGACAGCTTAGAGGAGCTATGTTTTGAAGAAATCGGTAGTAAATTACGTAAAGATTTTGATGAGTTGATAATCGAATCAAAGGTACGCATTCAGTCTCAGCTCAATAAGCGCAAAGTTCAAAATCAAAGCCCAGGGTGCTCTACTATGCTACGTGCTGCAACGTCAGAACATCAACCTGTTGTTGTTGTCAATTCCCGATCCCGGCTGCCAGAACTTAAATTGCCCATATTCAGCGGTGGATATACCGAGTGGGCAGATTTCTTTTCAATGTTTTCAACGATCATCGACAAGGATTCCGAGCTGACAAATATTGAGAAGTTGCAGCATCTTCGTTCATGCCTCAAGGGAACTGCGTTGGACACAATCCGATCACTGGATATTTGCAATGATAACTATAAAACTGCACTTGATTTATTAGAAAAACGGTTTGATAATAAACGCTTAATATTTCAGGCACACATCGCAGAGATTCTAGGGCTCAAGAAGGTGGATTCTGGATCAGTCAGCAAGCTACGTATGCTCTCGGATAAATTCAACTCACACATGCGCGCGTTGCAAGCCATTGGTAGCATTGAAGAGATTGCCAACTGTTTCATTATACACACACTTCTACAAAAGGTTGACAACACGACAAGCAAAATGGGAAGAGTCGATGTGTATAAAAAAACTGCCTACGTGGGATCAACTAGCGAACTTTTTGGAGCGACGCTGTCAGACATGGGAAAATGTGGAATATGCCATGGCAATACGTTCGCCTGGCTCACAGGTGGGCAATAACAGCATATCAACTAACAACACTAAGTCATTTATAGCTACTAATGCTACACCTTCTGGCTGTGTATTTTGCGACGACGTTGGCCACAATATTTTTAAGTGCTCTCTATATGGTAACCTCTCTCCTGCGCTGCGTCTTAAAGAAGCTCAAAAACTCTCACTTTGTATAAATTGTCTGACGAAGGGCCATCGTGTAAAGGATTGCCATTCGCGGCTTTGCAGAATATGCCACAAACCACATCACACACCCTTGCATCTCGGCAATTCTCGATTGCCAGATGCCAGTCACACTGCCCAACCTGGTCACTTGCCTGATTCTCACTCTTCAACGTCCTCTCATAGCTCCATGGTTGCATCAGCGCCAATTGTGTCTACAACTCTTGCTGCCCAGAATCTCTGTTCTGATGCTGTGCTCTTAGCCACCGCTATTGTTTTGGTAAAAAACCGTTCTGGTACATTGGTTCCATGCCGTACCCTTCTCGATTCTGGATCACAACTACATATAATTACTTCACGATTTGCTCATCAACTGCAGCTAAAAAAGTCTAAATCATTTACTCTTGTTTCTGGCATTGGTGACTCTAGCTTTCCAACAGATGGATATGAAGTTAACATCAACATAAAATCTCGTACTTCTGAATATTCTACAAACTTAACTGCATTGATAGCACAAACTATCACCGATAATCATCCAAGTTTTTCGTTCGACTCTTCAGACTGGAATATACCTTCTAACATAACACTTGCAAATGCAGAATTTTATAAGTCTCAGCGCGTTGACTTACTTATTGGAGCCAGTCTTTTCTATGACTTGTTGTGCGTTGGCCAAATTAAGCTGCTTCCTGGATTGCCTACACTACAAAAAACTCGACTTGGCTGGGTTGTATCTGGAAGTTGTCAGAAACCACGCAAAACAACATTGATGGCATCACAAACAACACATCAGGCCGAGCCAGAGTCAATTGCCGAATTAGATGATCTCGTTCATCGATTTTGGGAAACCGAAAGTTGCAGCGACCCACTAATTGTAACAACAAAGGAAGAAATTGAGTGCGAGGCTCATTTCAAGTCAACATACTCGAGATTACCTACTGTGCGAATATTCTGTACGCTTGCCTGTCAAGTTAAATTTCGACTCATTCGGTGATTCGTATCAACAATCATACCGACGATTTTTAAACTTGGAGCGCAAATTAGAAAAGCATCCACACATCAAGGTTCAATATTCGGCATTTATACAAGAATACCTGAAATTAAATCACATGTCGCATGTTGGCCTAGAGTCTCGTCACTTTTGCAAGTATTTCCTTCCACATCACTGCGTGTTTAAGGAAGATAGTACCACAACAAAACTACGCGTTGTTTTTGACGGATCAGCTGCAACATCATCTGGACATTCATTGAATGATTTACTCATGGCTGGTCCTACCATTCAAGCCAAACTTTTCAATACACTGACACGATTTCGCACCTTTCCAGTCGCTCTGACAGGTGACATTTGTAAAATATACCGCTGCGTTCGCATGGCGGAATCCGACTCATATTTGCAATGCATTTTGTGGCGTGATTCTGAACAGGAAGAGCTGCAAATATACAAACTGGATACCGTCACTTACGGCACAAAGCCAGCTTCGTTCTTGTCTATACGTGCAATGCATCAACTCGCCATAGACGAACAATCCTCGTTTCCCATCGGCTCGCAAACCCTTTTGCGAGATTTCTATGTAGATGACCTCATCACTGGTGGTAACTCTACTCAAGAAGTTGCAGAAATAATGAGACAGACTAAGGCTTTGCTAGCTGAAGGCAACTTTACTCTACGCAAATGGTACTCAAATGATACAGCCGTTCTACGAGATATTTCGCCTGAGGACAAGGAAACATTTTTAAAATTCCATGATGGCAGCGATATTACAAAAACCCTGGGACCCTGCATCAGACAATTTCTTATTTTCATTTTCGCCAATTGTTTCATCAAATAAACCTAACAAGCGTTCTGTCCTTTCAGCCATTGCTCGATTATATGATCCACTTGGCTTACTTGGTCCTGTCATTACCAAAGCCAAAATGTTCATGCAGACGCTATGGAAAGAGAAGCTAGACTGGGATGAGAGTTGGCCAGCTTTACTAAACACCACTTGGCTCGGCATGTGCGATCAGTTCAGCACCGTTCAGCAAGTGACATTTCCTCGTCTGGCATTACTTCCAAATTCCATTGTTGAAGTGCACGGATTTTGCGATGCTAGTACTGACGCGTATGACGCATGCGCTTACCTGGTCCTTAAGGCGCATGGAGAATGCTCTTCCCACTTACTCTGCTCCAAATCTCGTGTAGCACCTCTGAAGTCGATCACCGTGCCCAAGCTTGAACTTTGCGGAGCCGCCTTGTTGCATGAATTGTCAGAAATGCAACTATTTTCTTGCAAATTTCTTGGATAGGCGACGAGTCTACGAAGTTTAATGTTTTCGTCGCCAACCGAGTCTCCGCAATTCAACAACGCACAGCCGCTATGGAGTGGCGATATGTCCCCAATAAACTCAATCCCGCTGAATTGCTGTCTAGAGGAGCTTCACCAAGCGAGCTCATTTCTTCGGAGCTTTGGTTCACTGGTCCAACATTTCTACAACTCGACAAAACGCAGTGGCCATTATCATGTCTTTTGGAAAAACCTACGCTTGAAGTTCGTAAATCTGTACTGTTTGTAGACTCTCCTCAACTTGACATTATCGAAGAAAGCAAATACGTGAACCCATTTTCAGCAATGCAACGAATTTTCGCCTACGTATATAATTTCATACTTCGCATCAAACTCTTGGCTTTACTGTTTACATTGAAAAACTTTACACTACATAAACACATATATTATACTATACACTAAACTAACATTGTCGGATCAAACATTAAACACATTTTAAAACAATTACAAAAACGTTTGATTAAATTATAGTTGTCGAAAAAGCTCGGCGACTCAACATAAACAATGTAAATAATATATTAAAATTTGTATTTATATTTTATTATATTACAACTGAAAATACAGTTAGCTCAATATATGTACATACATATGTATGTAGCTTCAATATTCATACAAAAATATCTTTAGGCATCACTTTTACTTTTATTTATCACAATTACTCTGCCAACGCATAAGTAGTGCGAATAGAACAAAATCAATAGTAATTCCAATGCTGCTTGGCTTTGTTGATCGTGCAACTCTCACCTCCCCGCGCATATTTTTATTATAAAAAAAATATACATATGGCCACGGCCATAGTGCAATAATACAAGGTGAGGATATGCCAAACAGCGCTCTCTCGTGGGTCTTTATTTTGCTTGCAGTAGTGAATTACATTTCAAAGTGAAAGGTTGTGCAAGTGCCGTCGGCATTGGATCAAACTTTGAAGTTCTTAATCTCTTAATCGGCAATAAAAAATATTTTAAAATTTTGTTGTACAATAGAATAATATTAATAATAATAAATAATTTAAACTATATATATTTATTTTTATCTGCTAAAACTAAATATTAATGCCATAGAATAAAATTAAATTAAATTAATAATAAATAATAAAAAAAAATTTTAAATTGAACTAACCGAGTATTTTATTTATTAAAGAAAACAAGTCCATGTACAAATCCCAGCAACAAACGATCAAAATTTTAGCAACACATAGAAGCAGCAGTAGCAAAACTAACATATAAAATGCACAGCAAGACAGATAAAAAAAATTAGTTTTTTCCCACCCTCATGCATAGTCGGTCTCGCTACAGTAGCAAAGGGGATGTTTTCTCTTGGTCAGATGCACACATTTTCTTATGGGTCCGTATTTTTCGCTTTCGTCCTCACCTTGTATTATTCCACCATGAGCTAATGCATGCACACTGGCAGTTGTATGTATGTCGTTTTGCTACTCAGCAGTTCTACTTGGATCGATTGCTTCCATCCATATGTGATTCCATATGTGATTGTGACACCCATGAAAACAGGCATGCATTTTGAAGCGAGCGCGAAGCGATCGAAGAAAATGATCACAAAATGCCAGCGTTTGAGAGAGCGACGTATTGTGAGAGTGCGATACGCTCTCTCTGTTTTCAAAATTGAGAGTAATTATTGGTTATGCTCTTGTAAGAAAAAAAAATTACAAAAAAGACAAACAGGCCTGTTCTAGATTTCAACTCGTTTTGAAAAATCATAACGAGTGCATTCCGACAAATGGTGCTCTTGATTTCGACTGAGTTCGAATCGACTTCGAATCGTTTTTATTTCGAGTGCTATCGATAACCATTTGTACAGAACAGCTGTGTGAAAAGTTTGTTTATCTTTTTGATTTTTTAATTCAAGTTTTAAATAAAAAGATGGTGACGTTAAAGTCGGGCGCAGACGACTTTGGGATACCCTGTACCACCACATTGCAATTAAGTCCGAAATATTGCTTAAGACCTCCAAAAGATACGATATTTTCATAAACAAACAGAAATCAGTCGAATTTTGCACCAAACAATTTTTTGGACCGATCGGTCCTATGGGGACTATATGATATAGTCAACCGATTTTGATCAAATTTAGTACACTGATTGGAAACTATAAAAAACTTTCGACTGCCAAATTTGGTTCAGATATCCTCAAAACCAAACGAAACACAACAAATTTAGTAAAAAAAAGCGTTTTTTTGACCGATCGTTCCTATGGGAGCTATATGATATAGTCAACCGATTTTGATCAAACTTGGTGCAGTGCTTGGGAACTCTAAAAAACTTCTTAATGCCAAATTTGCTAACAATATCTTTACAAACAAACGAAACGCAACGAATTTTGTACAAAAGACGATTTTTTGACCGATTGGTCCTATGTGAGCTATATGATATAGTCAACCGATTTTGATTAAATTTGGAACAGTGCTTGGGAACTCTAAAAAACTTTTTATTGCCAAATTTGGTTACAGTATCTTCACAAACAAACGAATCACAACGAATTTTGCACAAAACACGTTTTTTTGACCGATTGCTCCTATGGGAGCTATATGATATAGTCAACCAATTTTGATCAAGCTTGGTACAGTGCTTGGGTACTCTAAAAAACTTCTTAACGCCAAATTTGGTTACAATATCTTCACAAACAAACGAAACACAAAGAATTTTGTTCAAAAAACATTTTGTCGACCTATCGATCCTATGGGAGCTATATGATATAGTCAACCGATTTTGATAAAATTTGGTACAGTGCTGGGGGTCTCTGAAAAACTTCCGATAGCTAAATTTGGTTATGATATCTTTATAAACAAACGAATTATCCATCTAAAACTTTTGCTTTTTTTCGAGGTCCTCTGAAACACCCCTATGGAAGCTATATAATGTAATCCCGATATCAAAAAAATAAAATAAACTTGTCTCCTATGGATTAATAAGGGATCTAATCTGAAAGTTTCGTTGCTCTAGCTCTTACCATCTCTGATATCTTGGCTTTCATACGGACGGACGGACAGACGGACATGGGTATATCGACTTCTCTAGTCACTCTGATCATACTTTAGGTAACTTTGGGGGTCTCCGACGTCTCCTTCTGTACGTTCCATACATTTTCGGCTTGCACAAACACAATATACCCTTTGTACCATACGGTACAGGATATAAAAATTAAGCTGCTTGTAATTCGCATTTTAATTTTATAAGAATAACACACAAATATTCGCCAAATTTTTAAGTTGTTTATTTTATTTTATTCAACAAACTACTTTGAGCTGCAGCTAGAGTCGCCTTCTGTTACTTTTACATTTTTCCTGTAATGTTTTTTTTCTCCCATAAGCATTTCACAAATGCTTAGGCCATGCTTTCTTGCTTTGCGTTGCGTTTTTTTGCCCTTCAAAAAAAGAATATTTAATTTAAAATGCAAGTAAACCATTTAATTATTACTTACATATTGCTGTTTACTAGGAATTTGCGCCAAAATCATATCGGCCAAAACAGCTGACCAACTGGCCAGCTATCGATAAGTTCACTTGTAGAGTTGCCACAAATTTTCGAACATCCACTTTATTATTTTATTTTTTCTTTCTGCCAACATCTTTCTGAGGGACGAATATTTTTAATTTATTTACCAATTTTGCACAATTCATTTAATATACATATTTTAAGCCATCCATTAATAAAATTATCTTCGAATTTACTTGTGCAACACGAAAACACAAAACTTTTCGAAGTTCTTAAATCCAGAACACCTTACTTTCATTCCACTCATTTTGGTTTTGCATGTACACACAATTTTCATAGACATTTTTTGTAATAAAAATATATAATGAAAATTAACCTTGATTCGCTCAAGTGAGCACATCTAAATTTTCTTAAAGCATTAAAAAATAATAGAAAATTAATTTTAGTGGCATTGATGCGTTTATTTAAGTAAACAAAGCAAAATACTTTTAATTTCGACAGCTGCGAGCCAAACTTTTCAAAACGAGTCGACTCTTGTCGGAATCGAAATCTAGAACATGCCTGTATATTTTATATTTTTTATTGCAATTATTATGTATCGAGTAAAACTTGCGACGTTTCCAGTGTTTAATTTAAGTTGCTATTGTTCGCGTATGAGCACACATGACAAAAACAAAAACACAGTAGCCTACAAATGTAAGCCCTGGAAACATCGCTATTTTTTGCGACATCGAGTACTTTATTCGACGAGTCTTCGCCTCTACTTGTTTGATACTCATTAGGTACTCATATTTACTATCGATGCTTTTTCAACGATATTAATAAGGTCGCCATATATATATTTTCTTCATGATACCCAACGCCTCAATACGAAGTAGAAGCACAAAAGAGAAAGCACTAAAACAAACATCAGAAACGATTCCGCACTAGCAACATTCACAATAATAAAACCGAAGAATTAAATATGAGCTCCTAATATTAACAGGAACTCAGTATTCCAATCACTTTTTTGTGTGTGTTTTTTGCGCAGACAATGACTAACGCAGGCGCCTTGTCCAACATATTTGTGGTTATAAACTTAATTTTGCATTGCCAATTTTTTTAATGTGTTTTATAAAGTGTGAACAACAACAATATCAACAACGTAACAAAATAAAAAAAAATAATGTACATACATGCACACATGCATACATACACACATTTGCATGTATATACCTATATATATATGTAACAGGTTAAATTTGTTGAGCGTTTTTATTTTTTGATTATAGTGCGAGAATCAATGAAAACATGTTGTTATTAAATTATTTATCAACGTGCACATTGGTGTATAAATAATTAATGGCTTGGTCTATGTACAATTTAGAAAACTATTGACTGTGCAATTGAAAGGCAATAAAAATAAGACAAAATTTTATATATGTATGTTCATACATACATGCATATACATACATATAGTACATACAGGCGATGCTTCTGCTGTTGTGCATACATATGTATTTCGACGCAACTAAAGTTCGGCGCGTACCATGGGCAATTAATGGGTTCGAACTATTTTCATTAGTCACTCCTCCACAAAACCAACACCAAAACCGCAACGACATCGCTTAATCCGCGATAACAAGTGCTCTAAAATACCCAACCTAAGCAACCACTACAAATGGCCTTTAACAACAATTTTGGCATCCCTGCCGCGGCCACGGCGAACACCCCCGTCGTGGGATCAGCATCCAATGCAGATTTATGGCGCGAGTGTGTGGCTTGGCTCACACGCTCAAAAATAATTCCGCCAGATCATAAAGCTGCTTTGCCCGACGCTGAAATTCGAATCTTGGCTATGGCCTTGCGAGATGGCGTGCTGCTGTGCAATCTGGTCATTCATCTGGATCCCAGCAGCATGGATGTGCGCGAGTTTAATCGCAAGCCACAAATGGCACAGGTAAGCGGCTTCCGTTGATGTACATTGACCCGAGTATAGCTTAACATATGTCTTCCCTTAGTTCCTTTGCTGCAAGAACATCAAACTATTTCTGGAAGTCTGTCACAACCATTTTGGCATTCGTGATGCGGATTTGTTTGAGCCCACTATGCTTTATGATTTGACTAACTTTCATCGTGTTTTGATAACGCTGTCCAAGCTATCAATGTGCCGTAAGGTTCAGCAAATGCATCCAGAGCTTCTGTAAGTAAGCGCCATGAAACTAATTTATGTTCGCGCTTATTATTAACTCTTTGTGACACTATTTACAGCGGTTTCAATTTACAGCTGTCGCCCAGCGAGCGTTCCCATTCAGATGAGGCAATCTACAAGGACTTGCATTCGACGTAAGTTTGTAAATCACTCGCAAATTTCTTGGGCCACCTTTGCATAGACGCCCTTTTTTACATTTTCCGAGTTTTGTGCGTAAAGCGATTTTTTGCATTTCCTTCTTAGTCGAGTCAGTAATTGTACCCGCACGTAATTCCTCAATGAAATGCCGCTTACGTTCATCATGGATGCCTCAATTTATATCCATGCCCGACTGATTATCGCCCTACTATATGTAAACCCATGCTCATTGCATAACTTTTGCTGCTGCTGCATACTGTCTAACCGTTTCCCTTTCTATCTTTCTGTTTCTCCCTTTCTCTAATTTAACTTCCCTCTCAACACACTGCTTAATCTGCAACTCAATGTTTTACCATGTACGATTTGTGTGTGTGTGTGTGTGCGTGTGTTTGTGTGTGCTATCAGCAGCGACATGAAAAAGACTAGTAGCTTGGATGTATCTGGGACTTACTCTATTGAATACTATGATCGCTCCTCACAAAGCGGCTCAATATCTGTGGAAGACGAGAACAGCGACATAACCATTGAGAATGGAACTGAAGACATAGACGACTACATCGAGGATCCCTTATCCCAAGTGTGTGACACAACGATCGATAATAACAGCAGCGAACATGCGCTCATTGATGCCAACCAATCCGTCCTTAAGCAAGCAACGAGCAAAGATCTACACGCACCCTCCTTCAGTCTATCCCTAGATGTTAATTCGGATGCTGAGGGCGTCGCCTCTGCTGCAGTCACGCCCACTCCCGAAACAGCTGCCTACCATTACAAGGAAACACTAATGCAGTCTACGCCTAGCACATCGGCTGCTGCAGAAATAGGCCCCAAAATGCGACATACCTCCTCCACTTCCTCCTCGACCTCTTCGCTTTTTGTGAGCGAAAGCCAGCGTTTGCAGCGCGCTGCAGCCGCCGTCTACAATTATCGCTCCTCCAGTGCTACCGAGCATGAGTATGCATATATCAATGACATTTACAGCGAAGATGATGAGAAGGTCTATGAAGACTTATGCTATGTTACGTTCCAGTCCAAGGCAAAACCAGAGGTGTGCTGCCCTTATCATACTAACTGTGACATGTGTGTGTAACACCTAGCACCTATGTAAATGCCAGCACCACAGTTCTATGTAGTGCGTTATATGTGTTGCTTTGTCTATTTCCTACACATCCTACATACCACACCAATCCACTGAAATATATTGGGAACCCTAGGGAAGCAGAAATTTTGTTTTTAAAGTTTCTTTTCTCCTTTTTTTGTATGATTTCATAGAATTTTGTTTGCATTTAAACGGCTAATGACCGGGTTTCTCCATTTACATACATTTTATAGTTATAGGGTTAAGGTTTTGGGAGGTACGCAACAGGCCAAGGAAGGTGTGGTCTTCAAGGTCCCTGCAGATATATTTATGTACATCTGCATGAAGACTTGAGTCTCGTAGACAATATGGTCTTCTTGGCGCCTAAAAGGATTAAGTACTTACGGCATAAGCTCACATTATTAAAGCAATCAGGATTGAAACTATATTGCTATGTTGATAAAATCATAATATTAAATTCATAAAAGATATACTTCACCCACTTTAGGACTTCATTCTATAAATTTAATGTGTTTAAAAATCTCAAAACATATGGAAAAATTGTCCTAAGTTATAGACTAGAAATTCTATACATATTTCTATATATTTTTTTTTAAATACAAAGTTCAATTTTGATTTAACGTTTTAATTTTTCTTCTCAAATATTTAGTGTTTGTTTTTTAGAGCTATTGAATTTTTACACACTCATCTCTTCGAACCTAACTGAAATCATTATATTCCCATAAAATTAAAATGTAATTGTTGCAAAGTGTTATTATATAAAAAAAAAAACGGTATTGCAGAGCACAAGTTCTTTATATACCTAATTCTGTCTTTACATGGTAGATACGTTCTAGAAAAAACCGTGTAACAACGACATGCAGTACATCCCTAAGCTGCCGTGAAAATAAATAAGAATGGGAATTCCCTAACTAAATTTCTAAAAATTTAGGTTATTAAAAATATTTTTCTTTAAAATGTAATTCCAATAGCTTTAAAAAATTTGTTTTCTAAACCTTGTTAAATCAAAACCGTGTAAAAACACAATTAAATGTTTGTATTAAAATGTTTTTCATCGTCTCATGTAATGATCGAGCCATGTCCGTCAGTTTAAACACCAAGATCGCGCTGATCTTGCAAAAATGTGGCCATCGGTAGCGTAACCCGATGGTCGGTGGTTCGATTTCCCGCAGAAGCACTGTTGCATTTGCCTAGCACTGTCATCGCTAGCTCAAAGACGTTATTTGCCCAAGAAGATCTCTATAAATTCAAGACACCGCCGTTCGGATGCGGCTATAAACTGTAGGTCCCTGTTTCCTTCGATCAGTAATTGATAGAGATCCTCATGCACCGTACAGGGGCGACTGACAAAAATACATATATGCTGCAAAAATGATTATTATTTACATTGGATGAAATTTCAAAATGCATGGGGAAATATGTGTCGAGACTCCCTACCCTATAAACTGCACCAATATTTAATTTTCTTTCATTTATATACAAGTTAAAGACCCAAAATGTAGTGTGTTGACTTAAGTAGATGCATAACTAATAAACTAGGCAAACAATATTTGCAAAGCTAGTTTATTTTATAATTTTTTATTTGATTGTCCCAACCCTACAATTTTGGTTTATTGTGCGAGTATTCATGATATATGGATTGGGAGTGGTTAGGATTGTTACAAAAAAATATTTACGGTCAGGTAGGCACTTGACTTGGACAAACCCGGTGGAAATTAAGAAAAGCAGAGAGTATAATTAAGACGGACTTTAAATTTTGTAATTTTTTGCTGTAAACGAAGTTCCAACTAATTTTAATAAAATTTCCACGTGTGTCTGTTGGGGAATTTCAACTTGATACATTCAAAGTTTTGGAAGTAAATAGTATAAGTCTATTGCGTGGTACATGTGGTTTGTATTCTCAAAAAGTAAAACGAACTTGTATTATACAGGCAACATCAGTCTGCCTACCGGCTTTGGTGTCTATAACCTTTTATTTATAAACTGTTTTAGAAATAGCTAATTTTTTATGCGCTTTAAATTGATACATATTAGCCTATACATTTTCATCCAATTTAAATTAATTTTTCGATATACTATTCTTAACAAAAAGATGCTTACTCGACTGTGCAGAATATGTATGGATAATTTCTAGGAACGGTGATGCAATTCGCTTCCCGTTACATTTATTTGCACCAACTTATACTTTGAACCGTCGATATAGGATTCAAAAATGAACAACAGACGCATTAAGGTCACATCAGGCGTACCACAAGGTATCCCTAAACCCTATAGGACCTCATATCTTAATATTTTTTATTAATGGTCTCAATCATGTCCTGTTGCGATAATAATGAGAATTTACTACTTCAGCATGATCTTGATAGCATTTAATGTTAGCCAACTTTTTCTTAACAATACAAAATGTAAAAAATGTTTTCTAAAAAACAAGAAATTTTTTTGCACTATGACTAAATTTGTCTTTTTATACCCTGGATGTCGGAGACCCTCTAAAGTTGCCTAAAGTAAAATCAGTTTGACTAGAGAATTTCCGTTTGCCGGTATGTCTGCCTGTCTGTCTGTATGGACGTCTAGATCTCAGACATGGTAAGAACTGGATCAACTAAACTTTCAGATTAGATGTCTTATTGTCTTACGGGAGACAAGTATATTTTTTTGCTTTTGGGGTTATATTTATTATATAGCTCTCATAGGGGTGTTCAAGAGGACCTCGAAAAAATCCAAAAGTTTTAGATGGTTAAATCGATTGTTAATGCGGTATCCATAACCAAATTTGATCAAAATCGGGTGACTTTATAATGTAGTCCCCATAGGACTAATTGGTCCGAAAAACGTTTTTCGTGTTAAATTCGTCTGCATTTCGTGTGTTTGTGATGAAATCGAAATTTGGCAATCAAATGTCTTTTGGAGATCTTAGCAATATACCGAATTTTGTTGCAATCTTTTCCCTATATTCAATATTTTTTTCTCAATTACTGTTCATTGTGAAAAAGGTAAATCAAATCTGGTATTTATCGAGCATTATTTTAAGAAGCTTAACCATCTTTAAACTATGAAACTTCTTTATATTTTTCTCTTTCATCCTATTTAGGAATACTGCCTAATTGGGACAGGGTAGTGCCGGCACAAAAGGAATTCCGTCCTTTTGTACTTGGCGCCTTAAAGCCACTGTCATTTTATTCCGAAAGACCGCCTTATAAAATTGCTTTTATTAAATAAGTGAAGAACATGCCAAGGTGCACTATTCTGGCATAAGCTATCTATTTGTCTTATTGATTTAGTCCTGCCTTCCCCAGAATAAGTCATAACTTTCGCCCCTTAGCTTACAATTTTGTACATTCAATTTTGCTTTGCATCCCTTCCGAGTTCTATGGTTCTAAATCAGTGGTCTGAAAAAAACACTTTTTTGGTAGTTGATTATATGTACCTTATTAGTTTTTCAAAATGGCGTAAGAAATGGCCTAAGATGTGTTTTTCATTTTTGTGTTTAAAGTTCGAGTTGGGTTTGAAAATATGGGTTTTCGAGGTCGCTTACCTAAGAATGATTTTTTAGGCTTTCAGCGGGCATCTCAGGTCCGCCATTTTGTAATTTTGAAATTCTAGCCCCAGATTCGTGATGAGCGACCCCGAAAACCCATATTTGCACACCCAAATGGATCTTTTAACGCTAAATTTAAAAACACATCTTTTTGAAATTTTCTTAAACTAATAAGGTACTTATAATCAGCTATCACAAAAGTGTCTGAATAGCATATAAAAGGGGCTGCAACACAGAGGTGCTACAGATAACAATTTCTCTTCAATTCCAATTCTCGGTGCCACAGACACCATTTCGAGGCGGTTTTAAATATCTTCTAAATTTGCTCGAGATTTGATAAAATTCACCAATAAAACCAATTTTATTCAAAGAAACTATTACATACTTATTTAAAAAGGCTATTTAATTTCTGAGCCATCTGTATCTCTATAACACTAGTTTACAAATTTAAGGGTCATCGAGTGAACCTTCGTAAAAAAGTGTTTTTTAGGGTAATTTGGGGTCGAGAAACACGAAAATGGCAACCTTTTTTTCTCTTAAGCACCGTTTTCGAGATATTTTTGTAACGACGCGTTGCGACGTTTGTTGTTGTAAATCCCAGTTTCTGGCCACTTCATATAATGAGTCGGTGCAAGTTTAGCCAACAAATTGGTAACTCGGATTAGGTATAGCTATTTTTTCACCTTTGTTGTAATACTAAGGCCAAGTGCACATTATTATGCCCTTTAAGCAATAAATAAACCAATGCCCAAAACACCAGGCTATGTGGAAGCAATTGTGATTTAGCGAAAAGAAAAGAATCAAATATTTATTTTAATTAAATTAAAATATCTTAAATTTATGATTTTATTTTATTTTTATATTTTGATTTTTATTTATTATGTGTATGCTTTTTTATTTTTTATTTTTTTTTTTAATTAGTACCACCGACAATATTGCATGCAATGGAACTGTATACGATCACACCAATACAAAAGAAGAAGAGGTCTATCAAGATTTGTGCGCATTGCACAGAACAAGTAGAAACCAGGTATTTTTCACACGTCAAATCCTAGTTCATCAATGCCTGTCCACCTATGATTTTTATATATTGCTGTGCTTAATTGTGGACAGCTTCAAATTCCTTATTTAGCTTAGTTTTCCTAACTTTTCTGTAGACAACATCGGCCACAAGTTTCGAACAGCGCGACTACGTTATACGTGAGCTTATCGACACGGAGTCCAATTATTTGGATGTTCTTAATGCTTTAAAGAGTAAGTTTATGGAACCGCTCGAGAGGCATCTCAACCAGGACGAACTTAAGCTTATATTTCCGCGCATACGCGTGAGTACATTTAAAAAAAAAGCTAAACAAAAAAATGATCGTTTTTATGGTTTTTAGGAGTTGGCCGACATACACACCAAATTTCTAGACAAGCTGCGCGAGTCTTTGCTCCCTGATGGGAAGCTAAAAATGGGGCAAGTATTTCTAGATTTTCGTGAACCATTTCTCATCTACGGTGAATATTGCTCCTGCCTCTTAAATGCTATTGATTATTTGGCTGATATTTGTAAAAAGAATCAAATAATAGATCAGTTAGTGCAGGTATATTACATAATTTATCAAATTGTAAATGAATTTATTTATGAGCTTTTTATAGAAATGCGAGCGAGACTACAATGTTGGGAAGCTGCAGCTACGCGATAT
The DNA here is from genome assembly GCA_018150985.1 of Chymomyza costata. Lineage (NCBI taxonomy): Eukaryota > Metazoa > Arthropoda > Insecta > Diptera > Drosophilidae > Chymomyza > Chymomyza costata. The sequence goes on from JAECWU010000269.1 coordinate 579,400, forward strand.
TTTGTCTGTACCTATGCAGCGCATACTTAAGTATCATCTGCTGCTGGATAAATTGGTCAAAGAAACAGCTCAGGTAAATTGTAAACCTCAATAATAAACTAATTTTCGATTATAGGAGAAGAACCTGATGGTTTCCGAAGGGACCAGGGATCTTTAAGATTCTTCTCAATCTTTAATCATTTCATTGCCGTATCACAAAGGATAATCGGTATTATATAAAAAAAAGACTAGGATACGATCGATTTTTTTTTAACCACTTTACATTCAATTCGATTATAATATCGTCTACACTTTACTTATTATACCCTCTACCTTGGGGTCCAAAGGGTGTATTAAGTTTGTGCAAGCCGAAATTGTATGTAGCTTACAGAAGGAGTCGTCGGAGACCCCCACAAAGTTACCTAAAGTATGATCAGGGTGTCTAGAGATGTCAATATACCTATGACCGTAAGTCTGTCCGTGTGTCTGTCTGTATGAATGCCTAGAGATAGTAAGAGCTAGAGAAACCAAACTTTCGGATTAGGTGCTTTATTTTGTCACGGGAGACTACTTTATTTTAATTTCTTAATGTCGGGGTTATACGGACAGACAGACGGACATGGGTATATCGACTTTTCTAGTCACCTTGATCATTCATTAAAAACTTTGGGAGGTCTGTGATGTCTCCTTCTGTATGTTACATACATTTTCGGCACCGCGAAAATTCTTTTGTGTGCTCCGGAAATGCGGCATTTGGAATTGGAGATTCTACCTTCGTTCTATGCTTACACTTCCCGTGAAAAAGAGTTAGGATCTGATTTACTAAATACTATTCGTTTAATTCGTTTTTTATTGATCTTAATCATAAACGAGCTTTTTATGGTCTTTGCCAAACATTTTTCCCATTTGAACTCTAGCTTACAGAAAATTTTCAATAATAGAGAAACTCCATTTGGAGTTATTTTAGTTATTATTTTCAGCATAAATGGTGGAAAAAGATATTTCCGCTAAATCACAAATCTAAGATAGTGTCAAGAGGTTGCTGTCCCTCTCCTTGAGCAAAAGCTACTTCTCCTCTTTTGCCTGGACGTCCTTTTCTAAGCAAGGAGCTGCAGCTAGCGTGACTGTACTCTTGCAATTCTCCCATTAATTGTATCTCTTGCCTGCTCACCTAAATTACGTGTTGGGTTTGTTCATCTGTTCTTTCTGCTCTACTATTTGTACTTGTTGTACTTACCCTGCAGTTCCCCTCAGACCTGAAAAAGGCCTAAAACACACATTCATTTTGCACTACCATGCATGATTCTATAATTGCAACTACGTGCTTTTGAGGGGTGATTTTAACACGGGCATCTCATAGGACTTCTCAATCATACCTTCAGCACGCGTGAAAATCATGCATGCTAATCTTGGCTTGCTTATGGAGTATGCAGGCTTGATTTTCATAGCCTATTTACAAGATTTGCACGTCTGAAATTCATGGAATAATCATGCCACATTTACATGCATGCAACATAAGAAGACTTTTTATATTAATATAAATTAAGTTATTTTGCTGTGCAATTTTTGTACAATAAATTAACAAAAATAAAACAAAGGTTTTTAATTTGTTTTATGTATGTATTATTATTGTTATTATTTTTCCGCTCGTCTAAGGTCTTAGGGCTAAGGTATAGGAACTGCAATTCACGTCAGTGTGGTAGTTGACCTTCTACTGACACTTGACTAGGGACCGCGGGCTTGTCAGCATCCGTCATTATTTATTATTATTATTTATATTATTGTTATTATTATTAAGCGATGAATTAGTCTCACATAGCCTATTTTTTTGTAAGTTCAAGGCATTGCGGAGCTGCTTCTCTGCAGGCCAAGAAGAGTTGGTCACAATGATTGATTCTGCAATAGTAAAAATAGTTATACACATTAATTGAGTTATTTGTGTGTATATAAACTTACGAATGAGGGCCGTATAAAAATTTTTAAATTTTTTTAGAGCGATTTTTCCCTGGACTTCAGATTTTTTATGACTCCTGTTGGAGCCAGTAGGAAACGCATCGTGTTGATCAATTAGTGAAAAGTTATTTAAAGATTTAATGCTTTTTTGAAAAAAATAAGCACTTACAAAGGAGTTAACATTATTTTCACCATAAATTCCTCAATGCGTGCTAGGTCCTCTACGCTTTTCAATGGGAACTGATTTGTTGTTTTCTGCTCCTCTCCTTGTTGTTTAGCTATTACCTTGACAATTGCCAACTGCTCGCCCAATGCATAAGCCAGCATTTTTATTTGGCCTTCGAAAAAAAAAAAAATATAAGAACTGCAAACCATTAAAAAAAGATTACATTACATCTTAGACTGTTATTTTCTTCTTTAAGTATGTCTGCAAATTAAAAGGGAATTAACCATTTTCGCAATGGTTATTTTTTTTAATACAAACCAAAGAGCAGCTTATTTTCCTCACGGACATTTTCTGAAATTATAACAGTATTGCAATTTTTATTTATTTTTTTGGCAGTACTTAAGTTATACTTACTAATAACTTCCTCAGGCTCCTGCCGAATCATATCTGTAAGCAAAAATGTTTTGTAAAATTCACAAAGCAATCAATTTTGAATGCAAAGTACCTTTTATTTCATTTATCATTTTTTTGTCCGTGACTTAAGTTTGTCCGCTCACTGGAATTAAGTCTGTACACGAATGCAAAAGAGGCATTAACAAAAAATTATTTTCTATTGCTTCGAATTAAATTTTTTCTACACTAACTAAATAAATGCCAATATTTTCTGATTTGAAGGGCTGCTCGTAAAAGTTTCTCAAATTGCAAAATTTTCTAACTATAATGAAGCCATCCCCAACTTCTTCTATCCTGACAGGGACACTTTGATTGGCATAGCAATAATTACCTGGTCTCCCTTGCTTAATCTGACTCCCTTAACAATTAGGCATTTCCCTTTCGCTTGTATACCATTTCTTTTAATTGGGGCATCAAAATTCTCTTCTATAATTTTCCTATCAACTTGCTCTAAGATTTGGGTCTGCAAATAATTTTCAAAAGCGTAACATGAGCCTTCAATCGGGTCACCGATTTGCTTAATAGTTTGCTCTACGTGAAGTAAACAAGAGGAAAGTTTTCAACAAAAACATTTTAAATCTGCTGCGAAATGTTTATATTAGATTCTCGTTGTTTAGGACAGCATAAAAAACTGTATGCACAGTGAAGCAACAAAAATTCATAATATTGATCACTGGTTATATTGTTCTTTAGAACACTGGTTATATTATACCAGTGTACAATAGGAATTGCCGAAACTCAGTTGCTTTCCAATTTGGAAGCTCTTGCAACGTCCTTGGTTTTCTTGCAAAATTCGCGAGGTATATGCGATTTTAAAGATACTAACACATTCGAAATTTGTAACTTCCTATCACTTGAAATTTTATCACACACTTTGTTTGCTAAAATTCTAAGTAAAAACTTTCGCATAACTCCTAATTCTATTAAATGCATGCAGTCTAACGGAACTTGACTAATCATTTGTACCCCAAGCTTTTTAAAAGGAGACTTTGCTGTCAAAAATAGAATTGCATGTAATCCGGGAATTTTCTTATTGCAAACTTTTCATCGCTAACTAAAACTCCTGACTGGGTGCTGTAAGTTAAAACTGAATTAATTTTTTTCCCGAGCTGCAAGCATTTGGCACACCCGTGGCTGGATGTATGGCCAGGGGTGCCACTAATAAATGCTCTAGCAGGAGCATCGCATATAACAGAATATATTTGAATACTATATACATAAATCATCTATCGTTAACCCATTTTGTAAAATATCTTCTAACTCGCCAGTAAACTTTTCTAAATACTCGTTGCAGCTGCGTAGCTTATTTTTGCCGAAATAAACAGCTACGGGGAAAACAGGGCAGCTGTCAACATTTCTTAGCCTCAATAAAATTGGCCACAGCTGGGAGCTTGAGCTTCTAAATAGAATTTAATTATTGAAGAAATTGTAAGTTTTCGCTTGCGCACGCACTTTTCACTTTGTCTTCTACCGCAGAGAACTAATAGGCATAGGCGAACCAAAAAATATGTATAACAAAACAAGTGCAATAATGTTTGCATTTTCGCTTCACACTTTGTCTTTTTGCTAATTCTTGTTCGTGCAAGAGCATAGCCAAAAATTACTCTCTATCATAGAGCGTAACTCGTTCTCATTACATGTCGCTCTTTCACGCGAATAAAAAATTATGGGTGAAAAGTTCGACGCGACGCTGCATTTTGGGCCCAGATTGTCATATTTTGGCCTAAAATCTGTCATTTCCATAATAATTTTTGTAGAGTGATGAAATCATACATACGTGTTCTTAAAGGATTGAACTATTTTTCTGGAAGTTTGACCCTCCTCGGATTTTTTTAAGATATAGATAAGACCAAAATTGTGAAAAGTAGAAAAACACCAAAACATTTTTTTTACTTCATTTAAAAAAAAAAAAAGGGTAATTGCAATTGGACCACACTTCACACAGAGGTAGATATGAGCTCCAGATACATGGCAAAAATAGCCTATACCCAAAATATTGAATGGTTTTGGAGTTATAGCCCCAAACAGTTTCAGCTTTCCAAGACAATTACAATAAGACGACATCACCAATCCATCTGGTTTTTAAAAGCTATAATTTTTTTGGCATGCTCTTTTAATTTCAAAAAAAAAAAAATATTAAAAACCCATATTTAAATTTTTACGTTTTTTCGTCAAAATTGATAATTTCACCCTGTACCTATAGGTACAAAGGGTATAATAGATTTCTGCAAAGTGTGTAACGGACAGAAGGAGGCGTTGCAGACCCGAAGTCCTTTATGCCAAAATGCTTATCATAACATCGGGTAGCGACTGACCCATGTTCTTCTGTCCGTCTGTCTGTATAAACGCCTAGATTTCGGAGACTATAAGAGCTAGAGATAGGAAACTTTACCACCTAATGCACATAGTTCCTGAGCAGATAAAGATTGTTAAATCATATCGATATCTCACTCCGTTCCCCTCTAGTAGAATTGTTTTCTTTGAAATTTAACAGGGCTATTCAACATGGTTTCATGCATCTGTGAAAATGAACAAAATCAGACAAATACAACAAAAGTTATAGCCAAAAATATAATAATTTTACCCTCCTTTGCCATTAAACTACATCAATATTTGAGTTCACGTAACAATGGTGAAAAATTACCTAGAATCACCAATTTTAGTAAGATTATTCATTAGGCTGTAATAAACAAATCCACATCCAAATTTTATCGATGTTGTCCTTTTTTTTTGCAGTTCTCTGGTTACAGGCTGACGTAGCTCATGTCATCATCGGTGTCTTCTTTGTCTTTATTATTCTGGTGTAAATTTTGCTGAAGTTTCTTGTTTCATTTTTTTTCTTCATTTGTGCACTGTTTTAATGTACTCCTATTTATTTACTTATTATTTATATAATTATAAAGTAGGAAATTAATTTTAAATTACAAACGGTTTTTAGGTTTATTATGTGCTTATATTAAGTCTAGAGGTGTTGGTCATTGCGAGCATTTCTGTTGGATTTGGAATTTGTAAGCGGGAATGATTAAGAAGATACTCTATAGTAAGGGTACTTATTTTGCAGTATAGACAGATCGGCTGCGGTGTTTTGTTGAGTTAGTGTGCGTGTGTGAGTTTTGTATGACTCTTGCGGAATATTGTGTACATAATGGCGTCTTTTTGTCAGTGGTTATTTGTATATGTATGTACTGGGTTACGGGGTGGATTTATTGTTTGATGGTATTGGACATAAAGAAGTATTTTTTTTTTAAATGTCGTAATTCTTTAAGTTACAAGATCATATTTTTTTTTTTGTTGGCAGCACCATGAAGATTATCGTTCCTTGGAGCGCGCTAAAGACGCCATGATTGACGTCTCGCAGTATATCAATGAAGTTAAGCGCGATTCGGATCATTTAGTCATCATACAAAAAGTCAAGGTTAGCTAACAGTCAAGATCCACTTTAAAAGAACTCACTCAAGTTTAATTTTCACCAGGACAGCATTTTCGACCTGAACTTACTGCATAATGGCAATGATCTTTTGCAATACGGACGCCTACTCCTAGATGGTGATTTACACATCAAGGCGCATGAGGATCAAAAAACCAAGCTCCGTTATGCCTTTGTATTTGATAAAATACTCATTTTGGTTAAACCCCTTCATATAAAAACCGGCGATATGCAGTATACATATAGAGATTCGCATAATCTGGGCGATTATCGCGTTGAGCAACATCATTCTAGGCGAACTCTGGGCCGTGATACACGATTTAAGTATCAATTGCTGCTTGCGCGAAAATCAAACAAGACGGCGTTTACGTTGTACTTGAAGTCGGAGCATGAACGAGACAAATGGCGCAAGGCACTCACAGAGGCCATGTAAAACAACTGCTACCAATCCAGATAACAATAAAAAAACAAACTAATCCTGTTTTTTTTTTTACAGGGAAAGTCTGGATCCACCTGGCTGTCGTAACACGGATCACAAAATGGAAATCTATACTTTTGATACACCTACCACTTGTCGGCACTGCTCTAAGTTTCTTAAGGGACGTATTCACCAGGGGTACCGTTGTAAGGAATGTCAAATAAGCGTACACAAAGGCTGCATATCTTCCACGGGGCGGTGCAAACAGAATCCCGTCAGCATTCCGCCTCCTGTGTGTGATCGTCAATTGTCTGAGTTTAATTGGTTTGTGGGTAATATGGATCGTGAAACTGCGGCTAACCGTTTGGAGAATCGTCGCATTGGCACCTACTTGCTACGCGTGCGTCCACTGGGCGCCTCCACGCCCCATGAGACAATGTATGCACTGAGCTTGAAGTAAGGGTAGGGTGTTACCAACTATCTAAAAAAATGCTAATTATATTGTTCTTTTAGAACCGATGATCATGTAATCAAACATATGAAAATCAATCAAGAAAACGATGGCGAGTCAATGTTGTATTGTCTATCATCGCGTCGTCATTTTAAAACAATTGTTGAACTGGTTTCCTATTATGAACGCAACGATCTTGGGGAGAATTTCGCGGGGTAAGTCAATAGGCTTACTAAAATGGGTGCCTCATGTGCTCACTACGATTCGTTACAGACTCACTCAATCGCTACAGTGGCCCTATCGTGAGGTCTATGCTTTAGCTCTGTACGATTATGAGCCCAAGGCCGGTAGCAATCAATTGCAATTACGCACCGATTGTCAGGTGCTGGTCATAGGAAAGGATGGCGATAGCAAGGGCTGGTGGCGTGGCAAAATTGGAGATACGGTTCGTAACGCATTTTTTAAACTCTAGATCAATTTTTTGAATAATTTGTTTTAGTGGAATGGTTTCCACTCTGCTTACTATACGTACCTATTCTTATCACTCTGAATAGAACCTTTTCCACCAGAGAATTTTATTGAAATGTGATGATTTGTATTGTGAAAACTAATAACGCAAGCGTGTGTATATTAATGAGCTGCACAAATTGTTCTAAACGTCGCACTTCAATAATGCATAGTACTTCCGAGCACTGTATTTCAGTGCAGAGCATGGTAGAATAAACAAGGTATGCTATTCACTGCACTGAAACCTTATTTTTAGTCTGAGCAAAAAAGTGAGAGAGCGAAACCACCCCCATTGCTGTTGTTGTGCGTAGGCAAGCATATTAAAAATTTTTTTTTTGTGCTGCTGGTTGCAACTAGAGTGGCTTATTTTTTACCGCTGCACAAAATTACGGTAAATGCTGAAAAGCTATGCGCGGAAACAACCTTTCTCGTGAAAAATATCAACGAAACTAAAATAAGGTTTGAGTTGCCAAAATTTTTCGGGAATAGCATACCTTGTTTATTCTACCATGGTGCAGAGCTGACAGCAGAACAAAATGTTTTGATGTTCTGTTTGCTTCCAAACAAAACCTTCAGTGCTTGAACTGCCTTTGCTTCAGTGCTTATACATATATTTCAAAACATTAGAACAGGGGTGTCCAGGCCCATTGCTCATCTGGCTGTTTTTGTTTTTGTAATGGCGCTTAGGCATAGGCAGCAATGTGCGTGTACATGCACGGCCCTAACTGTATATCGCCCAATGCTAATGCAAATTACAAAAACAATTTCGCGCGTTCTCTCACTTACTCTCTTTGCTCTCTGAACTCGTGAGCACAAAAACACACATTTTCAATGTAATTTTGTTGTTGTTTTTCGTTTGTGCTCTCTGAACTGTTGCACTTACAAAAAAGGGTATGGGATTGATCGCGGACACGAAATTTTTGTGCACCACATGTTAAATGTGAGTATTTGGGCATAGCTTGCAGAGAAAAAATAGTTGCAACGAAAAACAAAACATTTTTATGAGTATATACTATTTTTGTCAGTTTGCTTCAGATGTGTAAGTGTTTTTCTTTCATATGTATTGGTTTTTGCTCTTCCATAAGCAGCGTTTGGACATCCCTGCATTAGAAAATCAAACAAAATGTTTGAGTGAAGTAAATTTGCGGCAAGCATAGTGAGTGCACTAGAATGTTTTGATTTTTTTGTGCAGCAGACGTAATGTTTAGCTACCCTGCAGTACTGCGCACTAGTTCGGAAGTGTTGAAATGGGCACCCACCGGCAGACCACCACTACCCACCTTATAGCCCACCACCAATGCAATGCTTCATTTCGTTTTTTTGCCAGAATGTCCTAGGACATGGGGACACAACATCGTTTACCTCATGGGCAGTCCAAATGGGTACCCATGTGGTGCATAGAGCAAAGGTTACCCATTTGTTTAATTCGCTCCCTATGCTGTTAATTTGAGCCACACAAAATAAAAACAATTTTAAAAACTTTTAATTTTTTTGAATGATAATTTATTTTATAAATAACTTAAATCATACATTATTTATTATTTTGGGTGCTTCATTTTTTACGCCGGTTTTTGATTTTACAGATCCAGTGCATCTCGAAAGATAATATTTAAATATATAAAAGCAATATTGATATATACAAAATTAAAAAAAAGATAACTTACCAAGTGATTCGACATAGAAATGTATTAAATTTTTACAAGTGCTTTTAGGTGCTGGAGTATAAAACATGAACAATTATTATTAAATATATATATTTTTTTTGAGAAACCTTACAGCTGATAGGTAATGCAGCACGCTTAGTTTTTTGTGTATTCATCTTACGAACATGCCTTTTGCTTACTATACACTTTTACATACATTGTATTGTTAACTTACTTTTTATTTTATTTATTTGGTATTTCACATTTTAATTTTATATCTTTGCTTACACACTTTTAAATATGTGCACTTTTTATTTTGTCTGCTATTTAATTGTAAATTGTTGCAATTTTCGCCGCGGCGTTACCAGCAGTTGTGACTAACAAGAATCAGAATCAAAACTAAAGAACATTCCAGCAATACAAAAAACACGTGAGCATGCTGGACAACAAGTTAGCTTGCCTAAAAAACAGAGAGACAAAACATGTTCTCATTTGTCTTGCCAGCCGAAAAACAACAAAAATCTATTTTATTTCGGTCTTTCTCTCTAACAAAGTAAAAAAAAGTAGGCGGACCAATATCTATTTTTGTCCGGGGGTTCGGCGTTCGCATACCTGCGAACTAGTGCTTTGGGTGGTGGGCATAGGGTTACAAAAGTAGACGGGACTAAGTTTATTTTTTCTGTTTTGCTATCTCGAAGGACTAGTTCGTTGGGTACCCATACGCGGACCATCCAAGTAGGTAGTTGGAACTTTGCAATCGCCACCATCAGTACTGCAGGGTACAGACAGGCACACACAGACAAGCCGATTTTTTGTTTGTGGTAGTGCTTGCGCTGTTCTTTCTATTCAACTATGCTTGAAATGTTCTACTTCGTTTTGGTTCTAGTTTAGTTTGCTCTACTTCAGGTTTGTTCTGTTTCACTTTTGTTATGATGTTCTATTGCTTGTTGTTAACCAAGCACTTTTGACACTGAAGTATTTGTTTTGTTTTGTTCAAGACAAAGATATGCAATACTTGAAATATCTGCTGATGGCTTACAACACATTTGTGCAGTGCTTGCGCAACTCTCTAGTGTATATCACAAAATATAAATAACATATGTACCAGAGAACTGCAAGTAGTGGCACTACTAGTTACTAGTCTTAAAAGTGAATATGTTTTTGGAGCACCACTAAAAAAATGGTAGTAGTGTGCATAGGTTTACTAAAAATAGTAGTGTAGCATTGATAGAAATGATACACCACAAAAACACCACTACGCAAAATTGAGATGAGGCGGTTTGCAGTTTGTGCTTTTGCAATTTGTTGATGATGTACTAAGTGCACATCGCTGATACTTATAGAAGTATGTGTGTAAAATTTTGATAGGATCGTAGCGGGCTTGCTGTTATTTATTTATTTACATTTGTTTTGATTCAGGAAAGTTATTAAATTCTGTTTCTTCTTTTTAGTCTTTTTAATTTTGGCCATTAGTTTTTCTTTTTATATTTGCTATGCGTATGCGTTAGGCACCATAAAATGAGTGCCGTACGGCGGAACTTGTTTAGTAAATGTATATACTTATCTATGCCTTTTTTTGTACAGAATATTTTAAAACTGCTAGCACAAGTACAGTACGGTCGGCGGGATGTGTATAGTAAATGTATATATTTATACCTTTTTTTTGCACAGAAAATTTTAAATCCGCTAGCATAAGTACCGTATGGTCATTCATTAATTAGCTAGAGGCTCGCACTAACTAACTTCACAAAGCAACGTACATAACTGCATTTAGAAAAGGCAAGAGCACCTAATTCTGTTTTTACACGGTAGATTGTTTCCAGAAAAAACCGTGTAAAAAAAGTATGTATTGTAAATTAAATGTATGACAAGTTCAGGAACTAAAAACAATCATGTATGTATGTAAAACAGCTATGTTGTTAACAAAAAGAATAGGTTATTCAATTTTTAAGGTAAACATAAATTATTTATTTGTCCTGTGTTATTTTGAATCGTGCTAAATGGAATAAAATCGTGTAAAAAAATTTAAAATTTTGTATTTTTAAACCGTGTTAAATCAAAACCGTGTAAAAACAGAATTAGGTGTGCAACAAAAACATGTCAAAGTAGAGAGATCATATATTTAATTAAAAAATCCACCAGGATCAGAGAATAATGTCTATTATATTATGCTTCACCTGGTGCTAAACACCATCAGCACTGTTTGCGTTTACATAAGGCGCATAGTAAAAAAACTAAAGCAACAAGCAAAAAGTACAGTGTAGCACAATAATAAAAAAAAACATTAAATGTATTCACATATATTTTTGGTTGTTTGTGTTACAATGATGCAGCATGAAAATGCCACTGCAAAAAAACAATACAAACAAAAACGTACTAAGTAATTTAAGAGGTGTGTGATCGAATGATACTTTGCGTGATTGCGTCATGATAGAATTAGACAAAAAAAAAAACATCAAAAATGTAAATTTTGGTGTTTAATTTCTTTCTCGTATCAAGAAAAATGTACCGCAACAAAAAGATGTGATATACAATCCAAAGCATCTCTGAAAGTTAATTTGGAGTTTACACGAAACATGTTCACTACATCTATCGTACCAAATCAGTTTTCAGCAATATTATATTTTGAAACCGTTGCAAATCATGTCTGTGGCACCGAGAATCGGAATTGCAACGAAATTGACAAGAAACAACAAAAAACAAAGAAAAAAGTAAATAAAAAACAGCTTGCTTTCAATTACAACATTTTTATTTTAGCTGCAGCATATAATCTTTTATGTCAGTATGCTTTTTGGGTATATTTAAATTTGCAGTGACAATATCGTAACGCACTGCCAATAGGTTACTTAAGTGCATAACTGACCATTTCGATTTACACCAACTTATTAAATTATTCGTGCTTTCAATAGCAGCATGGTATGAAACACTGGCTGTTACTTCTTCCAAGTCGTCGCTTTCAACAGAAGACACTATGTATCGTTGTTCCATTCTTCTATGGCGTCGACTGCAATCACATCATTTTGATTAGTTGCAGCAACTTTTGATTTTGTAGAAGGATGTTGTTATATGAGTTGTCTCATACAAGTCGCGATAATGGTAAATCGTCTTCCTGACCATATTCTACAGAGTCCCAATTCAGAAGTTTCGACCAAGAATTGCGAATTACACCTTCGGATACGTTATCCCAAGCTTCTTTCACCAAAAGAATCGTATCGCGAATAGAGTGACGTTTAAGTGCAATGTGCAGATCACAATCGTTACCAATTAGCTGAGCAAGCAGTTTATGTCGGTACATTTATTTGGCTATCCTTATTGTATTTTGATCCATCGGCTGAACAGCTGCCTTTACGTTGGGAGGCAAGAACACCGCAACTATGTTGCCATCTTGACTTTGGAGCTTCTCAATTGGTGCATAGGCAGAAAAATTATTAATGGGTAAAAGAGACTTTTGTGGCAAATTATTTGCTAATGAAAAACGGGTAACCTATAACAGAAAAAAATTGTAAACAAAACTATTCGTAAAACGTAAAAGTCTCTTTACCTCAGCAATAAAAGATTTATGAAACCAATCATGAAAAATGCCCGATGTTGTCTTCCATGCGTTTTTAGAGTTCGCATATAATAGTGGATTATTGAATCCTTTAAAGCACCTAGGCTGATGTGCCTTTCCAATTATAAGCGGCTTAAGTTTGTGAGATCCATCTGAATTTTCGCCAAACAAAATTGAAATACGCTCCTTTTGAATTTTGTGACCAGGTGCAGTTTTTTCGCAGGCGGAAACGTATGTTTTCTCCGGCAAGCAGCGGCAAAAGAGACCTGTTTCATCGGCATTATAAATTTGTTGGTTTACCAGTCCCATTTCTTCAATCAGTGATTCTCCGGTAATTTTAAGGTTACGTGTACCATGAAGTTCAAAAATTTTTTCATGGAACAGATTTTGAAAAAAACACTTCGAAACTAAAAAAAAAGCGAATTGAATTATCTATCGATTATACTTGGAACATATTTTTGTCAAATTTACGGTTTGGTCGTTATTAATTCATTCATATGTAATTTTTAGCAAATTTTTGAAAAAATTCTATTTCGAACGTAAATTTAAATATTTTAAAAAATGTTTTCATACAGTTTTATTCGTGGCTCGTAAAGTTTGATCCATTACGAAGAAAATGAGTGGTTGTTTATCAAAATCGGACTAAAATTATGGAATTAATGGGAGTTTTTTTAAAACGTACAAATACGAAATTTTTCTGAAAACCTAGTTTTAGATGGATAATTCGTTTTTTTTATAAAGATATCGTAACCAAATTTGGCATTCGAAAGTTTTTTAGAGTTTTTAAGCTCTGTACCAAATTTTATCAAAATCGGTTGACTTTTTCATATAGCACCCATTTGATCGATCGGCCAAAATAACGCGTTTAAAAATTTTTAAAAATTTTGGTATCCTCAACATGTTTTTGTCATTTCCGTTGTAAAATGGCACGCTAAATCCGAAAATGAAGTGCAAAAATTTTTTCATTGAACGATAAAATATAGTAAATAAAATAGTAAAATAATATAGTAAAAAGTGTAATTTTTGACAATTTTTCAAAATTACAAATTTTCGGTTTGCTTTTAATTAACGAAAAAATTTTTTTAAAAATTATGTTAAGCTTTAAGCTGAAAGAGAATTCTTTTACGAACATTTCGAGTCTAAGATCTTTAAAATCGGGTAAGAATTGTAGATGCTATGAAACCATATACGGAAGCTCCAATAATCACTCAATCACACTTTTGTATGAAAACAAAATTGTTCACCCAAAACTTTTCATTTGCGTTCAGTTACGCCTTCACGCATTTGTATGCAGCTGTAGACGTGATTTTTCGTTCTTGGTTCCATAGCGTCTTCAATTCTTACCCGATTTTAAAGATCTTAGACGAAATGTTTGTAAAAGAATTCTCATACAGCATTGACATACATTTTGTTCACGAGATATTGACGAATAACTGAAACAAGCGCCCAAAAACATGTTTTTCGAAAATATCTCAAAAACGGTGCTTAAGAAAAAAAAAGGTTGCCATTTTCGTGTTTCGTGTTTCTCGACCCCAAATTACCCTAAGAAACACTTTTTTACGAAGGTTCATTTTTCGTATAAACTAGTGTAATTTGCTGTTGAAATTTTAAATACAACTTTTAATCACTCTAAGGTCAGATATGATTAATTCAAAAATAATATATGATTAAATAAGTCAATGCATTACATATTTATTTTTTCAAACAAAATTTTCGAGAAATATAAATTTGCTCAAAAATGAGAGCTAGCAGTTATAATTTCAGAGCTTCCAATGCAATGAAAAATTGGGTTCTAACTTCTTGAATATCTTGTTGGCAGAAAATTAGCAGCGTAGCAGAAACAAACACAACCGCATCGTTTTGATGATCGAGAGAGACTAATTTATTGTGTATACATAGAACGCTTATGTTACCCTTGCAGAAGGTTGCCACATAGTTGTACAGTGACTAGAATTGCCAAATCAACACTCCTCCACAATTATTTTTATTCTTATAACAAACATTACTTCAAGCTGAGTAATTCGGTACATTTCTTATGATTAACCCTTTGCAAGTTCTTAGTTAATATGTCTGTTACCATTTCTTTTGTTGGACAAAACTTGAAATTAATTAGGGTAAGCGGTAGTTTGCCCTGTTTAGTGTGCGGGTAGCGATTTGCTATATTTTCTGCAAAAAAAAACAAAATTGTCGTTTGCTTATGGGACTAGCGTGTATTTGGTGTACATTTGTGTTATAGCCTATTCACACTGGGGCACATTTAACATAACATCTTTTGTCGAAGATGTTGCGTATGAATTACCCGTTCCGTAAATTTCAACATCATTCCAACATCTTGTGGAAATGTTCCTATTTTATTGCGTCCCGATAAGAAAGTATTCGACTATTTTTCCGTGCACCTCTTTTTTTGTCATTCGCTGGGAAAATGTTAAGACTCAACGAAAAAGACTGGCAATTTTGTATTCCAAACAAGGCGCCAAAACCTCATATGTTTATGGAACTGGTACACAATTTAAATTGTGCGGCAATATATGGCTGAAAGGGTGAGCCAGCAGGCATTCCAGTCGGCGCTACAAGTTTGATGAGGGAAAAAAGTAGAAACCAATTTTACAGATTTATTTTGTACTTTTATTTATTACATTTTAATTAACAAAGAAAAATGTGGCTCATTAACAAATCAGCATAATGTTTTTTGATTCGACTGTGATTGACATACGAACAAGTGTAGCTCAAGGTTTAATTTTGTTAAAAAACTAACTTAATAAATATGGTGGTCAAGAACTTCTACTGCTGGTGACTATTGTGAACAAATAGCTTATAAGCTACACATACATTTCTTAAATTATGAATTTAATAATATTTTTAAACCAGTGGCTTTCAGGCATTGGTGAGGTCCAATGCACTCGAAACACTTTAGCACAACACCAACAAACAAACAAACAGCTCGTGGAGCTGCATATATGTACATATGTATGTATATGTATATTTGTGTGTATGTGCGAATCAGTACCAGCTCGTTGTCCGCATTATTATTTCCCATTAATGATGGTTTCAACACAAATTCATAAAATTCGTCCTTAATAATAGTTAAGGTTGAAAATGAACTCATAAAAAGATTGATATTTTGATTTTAAATACAATTTTTCATAAATTTTCATAATTAGCTTATTTCACCACCAGCCAGCCTTTCAAAATGGCAGCAAGATGGTAGGTGTTAGATGTTGTCAGTGTGAATCGCTATTTCACATCTTCAAAAAATCCCATGCGTTCCGCTTAAATGTGCTCAGTGTGAAAAGGCTATTACGTTTCTGATCTTTTGTTTGCAAAACGTGATAGTGAGAGAAGCGCTTATGTGGATGAATAAGGAAGAATGAGAGATCCGAGAGCGTGCACACGTATATGAATGAGAGATCCGAGAGCGTGCACACGTATATGAATGAGAGATCCGAAAGCGTGCACACGTATATGCACGAATACATTCGAAGCCTTTGTCCTTAGAAATTAAATGAAAAATGTAAAGACACAAGATGTTAAGTTCGTGACTTTGATACACATCCCGTATGTAGGCTGATGGCTTTTTGATCTTTCACTTGCCCAACGTTAAAATGTGGGCATCACTTATGTGGACGAATAAGAATGAAGAGTAAGAATACGAATCTTGTGGCTACTACGAAAAGCGTTTTTTGTTCGTGTCGGTGGAACGGCGTGATGGGTATTTGACTGACGGGAAAACGTTGTTGGTTCGAGGCTTTAAATATCCAATACTTTTTTGGTAGTACATATTTGTATTTTTAATATATATCTTTGTATAATTAATTAATGCTTTTAATTCTGCTTAACATATGTACAAAAACTTTATTCACCCCCACCAGTTGTTCCCAAATAATTGTAGATTTTTGATTGGGCAATCCTCGCAATAGATTTAAATGTTTAGAGCCGAGCTCAATTGCAGCATCCATGAAATTCCATGATATTTTTCTCATTTAATTTTGTATTATTATTATACACTGTTTTAATTTGAATGCGTTGGCTGGTACTGCATTTTTCCACTGCCCATCGCTCTCACTCAAACGATATATTTAGATATTTCATTTCGTTCATTTTGTACAATGCGTTAGTGCTGGAGAAAACATCGATGATCGAAGTTTAAAATCTCTATATATCGATGTTGGCAAACAGAGATGTTTCTCCAGCACTTTTGCACTCATCAAATGGGTGTTTTTGAACACGTTTTTTTGAACGATCGATCCTATGGGTGCTATATGATATAGTCGACCGATTTTGATAAAATTTGGTACAGAGCTTGAGAACTCTAAAAAACTTTCGTACGTCAAATTCGGTAACAATATCTTTATAAATAAATAAATTATTCATCTAAAACTTTTGGTTTTTCAAACAAATTTACACTTTTTACAAAACTATTTCCACATTTTTTCTCCGATTTTGATTAACAACCACTCATTTTTTTCGTAATCAATCAAACTTTTCGAGCCAAGAACTGTATGAAATTTTTTTTTCAATTTTTAAATTAACGTTTGAAATAGAATTTTTTCAAAAATTTGCTAATAATTAGGAAAAATTTCATATAAATGCATAAATAGCTTCCAAACCGTAAATTTGACAAAAAAAATGCTCCAAGTATAATGGATAGGTAAAAAATTTAACTTAAGTTAAAAAAAGTCAAAATCGGTTTGGTAGAACCAGAGAGCCTTGTACTCCTCCCACTGTTTTGTTTTTCTGGCTTTGTTGAAGAGTCTCCCTACCGTTTTCCTTTTAGCAGTTAGGTTGGCGTTCCACCACGGAACCTCGCGTTTCGATCTCATGGAAGGAGGAGACTAGCACATCTTCAAGCTGACTTGCAGACAGGTCAATCTCGTCAGCCGAGTTGATATTTGAGACCAAAGAGTCGGCCCTTTGCTCAACCACGGTCTGAAAAAGTACCCAATTGGTTTTCTTTGGGTTGAAAACCCTCTGCTCTAACTCCGCCCGTCCCGGTAGTTCAAACCTAATGTGCTGATGGTCTGAGAGAGTAACCCTCCAGTTACCAATGAGATGGGACAGGGAGTTTCTAGCCAGAGTGATGTCTAGAACCTCTTCTCTGATAGCGTTTATAAAGGTGGGTTTATTTCCTTTATTGATAATAGCTAATTGAATACACAATAGATATTCTAAGAGGGACTCACCTCTGACATTGACGTCGCTGCTGCCCCAGATAATATGGTGCGCGTTGGCGTCGCAGCCGATGACCGACCGTGTTTTTTGTTGTTTACAGTGGTCCACAAGCCGCCTGACCTCTGTCGGCGGAGCATCTCCCTTCAACATAAAAATTAAACCAAATAACCCACTCAATGTAAGAAATTTTAAATATTTTCATGTTTTGCACTAATTCAGTTATTTTGACAAAGACGTTAATTCAATGTTTCAATAACTTTTTGGATGAAACACTTCGCATTTTGTTTTTTTAGAGTGACTTGAAAATTGTAAAAATGGAATTCAGCAAATATTTTCGTGCGATTATTTTGTATAACAATCGAAAACTAGTGAGGTATTCTATATTACTAGAACTTATTAGAAGCATAAAGCCCATTTCGTATGAATAGTTGGCCTTCGTGCAAGGCATTGTGAATACGTGAATAAGCTCAAATAGTATATAGCATAAAAAAATGTCGATTTTTTTGTAGTAAGAGTAGTTAATTTGGTTTAATTTTTTATATTAAATGTAAACCCATACATTTTTATTGAAATTGCACCATTTTTTTGAGCAATGTAAATATTTTTATATTTACATACAAAATAAATCAGTTTTTTTCATCTTCATTCTTGATTTTATGTACCCTACAAAATATTACAAAACTTTATATTAAATTTTAAAATTTTAGACATTTAATTTTTGATTTGTTACTAGCCTTTTAGTTTTGTGGGCTCAGCTTGCGCTTGATTTGGATGTAGCGATCTAAACCAGCGGAGCCCGCTATTTAAGTTTGTTTTGATACTTGGTTTTGCATGTTATTATTGTTATTTTTATTATTGTTGCACTTATTAAAGCTTGCATTTGTAGTTATACCCTGTACCGAATTTTTTATTATATTTTGTGCTTGCGCTGCAGATTCTGCAAACGCAGCCGAAATCGCATTTCTGGTGACAGATACCGTTGCAGTTGTTGTTGTTGTTGCTGCGATTGCGGTAGTTACAGAGTTTATTGCGCCTGTTGATAACGGGGCCTGTGTCGAAATTATGGCGCTCAGCGCTGATGGCGAGCTGCACTGAGAGCTCCATGACGTTGTAGTTACAGTTGGCGGAGCTGGAGAGCAAGAACGTGCTCTCTGACTATCGATGGACAAGAGAGCTGAGTTGCACTGTTTTGCTGCTCTGCGCGCCACGGTTTCACGCGTAGAAAAATTTGAGTAGAACCCCCATTGCTGTGCTCTACTGAATTTCTACGCACATTCGGTTGAGCGTTGCTAATTTATCGCGATTGTTTCGTCGCACTTAATATATTTTTACTTATTATGCACTTGTTTTTTACATTTAATAGATATTTGTAGCACAACAGCGTCCTTTCGCTAATATTGGATCACTCCAATGTACTTTGCATTTTTTTTTTGAATTCGTCCACTTTTCTGACTTTTGCGGAGCGAAACACGTCCGTTCACCGCGTAACCAAATTCGGCAATCAAATATGTTTTATATACACGGAAGTAATAGGTCAAAAAGGTTATAAATTTTCATCGTTATATTTGTGATTATTTTAATTTAAAATTTTATAAGAAATAAACATGAATTTAGAGCTTAGTAGACTTTTCCTGATTAAATCTGTTTTTTACTTCTTAGGTCGGCTATTTCCCGAAGGAATACGTGCAAGAGCATCCACCTACCAGCGACGAGCTTTGATATTACAACTATGAAGTTTATTTCGCGCCAAAGAGAACCTGCACCGGCTTCCTCTCAAACATTACTAAAACTGTTAATCTAGATAATGAGGAGAAGCAAGAGGTACCGGAAGTGATGGAAAAAAATTAATGGGCGGCCCGCAACAACAATAAAGTTATTTAGCTTAAAAAGGAAACAAACTAAATCAACAACATCAGCAAGCATTATTCAGCCGTGCTCGGGTAAACGACAAAAAAAAAAAAACAAACAATTTTATTGTTGTTTCGTTTTTGCGTGCTCCGAAATCCGAATTTTTTACTGTCGCTATCTACTCGCATTTTCCTTGCTCATTGTTAGCACAGCTTTGCACCTTTCGAGGCAAATGATCAACGACTATGCTTTTCCTATTACAAGGGAAATTTTCCTTATGTAAGACATGAACTATTTAAGCAAGACAGGAACATTTTAAATGCAAGACATGGACCATATAAAAATTCGGTTTGGGTTGTGAATGCTATTTTTTAGGTTGACTCTGAAAAAATAATTTTAAATATTTATAAATGACTATTTAACTTGAAATTGAATCTAAGAATATCAAAGAATATTTAAAAAATTATTTTAGTTTATAATGCGTTCACTTTTAAACCTATTTCGTCAATTCGTTTTAATTCCTCTTGCAACAAAACATTCGGTTTCAAACAACATAATAAAATTCGTTTTGGTGAAATTGGGAGCACCAAACATTTGGTTTCAAAACGAATCCGAATAAAATTTTCGAATTCCTTTTTCGAAGCACGGCCGACTATTTATATTTATTTTTACTTAGCTCTAAACATTTGTGCCAACAATGGGCTTATACGAAGTGCATAATTAATAGTACAATTTCATTAATTTGTCTGTGTAGTTTTGTATATGTGCGAAAATGAGTGAAGCTGTACTGTACTTTTAGACACAAAGGGTATACTAGACTTGTGAAATGCATAACACAGACAGATGGAGGCGTGGCAGACCCCACGTCTTTTATACCAAAACCTCAGTCCATTCGTCCTTTCTTCTGTATGAACACCTAGATTACGGTGACCTAGCATGAGAAACGAAACTTTACCAGCTGGTGCGGATAGTCCCTTAAAATATCAATGTTGTTGAATTATGTCAATATCTTACCCCGTTCCGCCCTAGTGGTATTTTGCGCTTTTTAGCTTCACCATTTAATTTTTTAATCTGAAATTTAACAAAGCTATGCGTCGTGGCTATTTGCATCTACATATGTGAATGAATGAGCAAAATTAGACAAATACAACAAAATTTATAGTCAAAAAAGTAATAATTTTTAATTAATTATTAAATAAATATACAGCGTGGCTGATGAAAGCCGCTACCAAAAAAATTGAATAACTTTTTTCTATTTATCTAATCTGTTTCATATTTTTTACATACATTTTCGGCTTGCACAAACTTAATATACCGTTTGTACCATACGGTACAGGATATAAAAACTGAAAGAAATCGTGTTCGAAAATCGTCATACGAGTGTTATAGAACGTGAACTCATGGATTTTGCAAGACGACAACGCACCATCGCACCGAGCTGTAATTGTGAATGATAATAAGGCCAAAAACTCATTCAATATCATCGATCAACCACCGGATTTGGCCCCCAGTGACTTTTTTTGTTTCCAAAACTTTAGTTGCCACTCTTTGGAACCCGTTTCGACACAATTGAGGCAATAAAAGAAAATTCGCTGAGGGTGCTGAAGGACGGATCGTGCTAATTTTTGGCATAGTAAATAAGGGCAGTACATACTACCAACTTAAAAAAAAAAAAAAACCAAATTGCTGGAAAGTATTCAGCGCGGGCAGTTTTTAACAATTTCTGGAAACTACACTGTCTTAAGTTTAGAACTCGAAAATTCTGTCACCTTCGTTGGCACTTTCATCGTCACTCTCTTCACCATTGAACCCTTTCGCTTCTGGAAAAACTCTTTTGAAAAAAAATTGTCGTCGCGTTGTTTCACTTGTTGGCGTCACACTCTGTGATCGACGTACTTTTTCTTGGGAAAACAATTTTGCGGCTTCGGTCGGATTCCACTGAGCATGATCAGACATATCCATGTGAATGCACAAGTATTCGTTTTCAGTATTAATTAATATGCGCGATCGCAAGTTTGTTTTTAGACGATTGTTTGCGCTAATCAATCGTTCCACATCGCTTGAATGTGGTGTGCATGCAACGATTCTGGCGAGAACAGTAATTAATTCACTGAGTGTAATCCGACTTTCTTCTGTTTCTGATAGCTTTGAAATTATATTTCAGATATTCATATCTTAAAATGAATCAGATCCGTCCAAATCCTTTAATTGAATATACAGATTTGGCAATGATTGGTCTAATGCAAGCATTGAATGGATGTCCTCGACATTGGCAACTGGATCGAAGGCGATGAACGCAACAATTTTGTCCAGCAGTCTTTCATCGATGTCGAATCTCTCTAAAAAGTACGAAGCCCATTCAGGATGCATGACCAAATTTCAGCGAAATTTTTCTGTTGCCGCCGTGAAGTTGTGTGCAGTTCCATACTTTTGAAGAAGATTTCGTCTTCGCGCACCAACTGCTTGGATAAATTGCTCTTGAATCCACCAGGCAATTTGGCATGTTCCATCTCATTCAAAGTTCTTTTGATAGAATTGATGTGTGTCTTCATTGAAATTAGAGTCAATTGATCTGAATTGATTGATCTAAATGATAGGCGAGCCAAAAACGCGTTTAACTTTACCGTTTCCAATTTTGTCAAATAATTGAGGAACCCAACACATTCTTCATACTTTTCGAAATATGTGACAAGACATTCCCATGAAACAAGCACATTTCTAAGCAGAGTGAATGTGAACTGGCTCCATCGAATTTCGAACATTTTTGGTAACAGTAAGTGACGCAAACCTTGATTAGAAGCAATTTTTTCAATCCTGCTGTGTGTAGAGCTCGGTGGGCTGCACACCAAATTTTCGTTAACGGAATTGCAGAACCAGCCGCTCTCATTTCATTTTCGATTAATGCCCATAAACCACATTTTTCACCAATGTTCAAATTGGTACGGTCCGTACACACTGATAATATCATAAGAAAAACAGTCCTGATAAATTCATCGGCATTTTCGTCTTCTACCATTGCTCTGAACGATTTTTCACCAGCATTCGTTAAACCAGCCACATATCTTTCCGTTTGTAACCTTTCGTACGAAATTTGTTCGATCTGACTTGATTAGGATTGTTTTATTATTAGAAATTTAAATTTTTAATATACATATATATGCATTGTCCCGCCACCCCCTCCGCTTATAAAGGGTATTTTTTTAATGGGGTCCGGATTTCCGAAAGGGATATCTCTGAAACCAGTTGTCACTTTTGACAAATGTCAATGTCATTTTATTAAGTAAGGCCTAACAATTCATCATGGAAAGATTTACACCAAAGCAACGCCTTCAAATCTTTGAGATTTTTAATCAAAATCAGTGTTCTGTTGTAAAAACTTATAGAGCTCTTTTTACAATTTATGGACCGAATAACACTAGTTTACACAAAAAATTATATTCACTCGATGACCCATAAACTTGTAAACTAGTGTAATAATCGTCCATCATCAGAACGTGCTATTTTTCGTGTTTTTGATCATGTTCGAACTCATTTGACATTCCACGATGTCTGACCACTAACTAGAATGAGAACAGCACAGTCCGAAGAAAATGTCGCTGTTGTGGAGGCCAATGTAGAGGGAAATCCAAATTTATATATTCGCAACGTGGTACGGGGACACGTCAAGTTATTGGTTTATGCAGACAAGCCAGCAACAATTGACAACTTGGAAACCAACATTGAACGTGTCATTACTGAAATACGGCCCCAAATGCTCAAAGTGTAGTCAAAAATTGGACTGACAGGATGCGCTTCGTAACTCGTAATCGTTGTGGGCACATGCCAGAGATCAATTTCAAATATTAAATGATAAGAAATTATCTTTCTAATAAAACCATATTTGGGATCATTGCATTAATTTTTCTGTTTTATTTAAGTGTGAAATCCGGTCGCGCTTAAAAAACACGCTTGGCACAATATGAATAACAACTTGCAGTTATCAACAATTCTCGGAGGCTCTATACGAGCCGCTCTTAACAGAGCAAGGTAGTTTTTCTGTATGCTGAAATCACTCAGCAGCATTTGGGTACCGCAGTCAAATTGAAATCAGAGAACTGCAAAAATCACTTTTTTCATGATTTCATTCTGCACAAAAACTTTTACTCACATGTAATCACTCAGCAGCACTGAGCGTTAAATAAAATCTACATCAGAGAACTTCAAGAATGAGTATAATCATGATTTCATCACTCACAAAAACTCTTACTCAAAAATTGTCACTCAGTAGCACTGTTCGTTGAATAAAATCAGCGTCGTGCTGCAAAGCCATTGTTCGGTTGAGTTTTATTGTCTTATCTAATGTGCTGTGTTAGCATTTATTCACTCAACACGCATTATTCGCTTGTGTTTGATTTTTAATTTTTTACGTCACACAAGTGCAGGTGAAATTATTAAGGACGATCAAACTATTTTGGAAGAGTTTTTATACTGCCGTTCCTGTACCAAAGTTTTAAAATACTCGGCAAAACAAACATCAAATTTAAGCCGACATAAATGCTGTCAATTGCTAAAGCAAACACAATGTTTTAAGGCAGTTGCGCCAGAAGATAAAAAGGCCGCCATTGACACCTGCGTAGCATGGGTTACCGAGGGCTGCCAACCATTTTCAGCAGTCAGTGGCATTGGGTTTGCGAAGGTCGCAAAATTTTTGATCAATATTGGAGCGAAATATGGAGAAAACGTTGATGTTCAGGACTTGCTTCCAGACGCAACAACACTTTCACGTACAACGCAGAAAGTTGCAGAAGAAAAAAAACAAAAAATTAAGGAAGAAAGCAGCATCTTCTACAATCGATTAATGGACAGATAATTATGTGCACAGAAACTTTTTGGGTGTAACTCTACATTACCAAAAAGATTTGAAACTGGTTAGCATAAATTTAGGAATGAAATCAATGGATTTTCAACGGTCGACAGGTGCTAACATATTAAGTAAGCTAAACACTTTATATTGTGAGTTCGGCATTACAAATATGGATGCAATAAAATTCATAACTGACAGAGGCTCAAACGTGGTAAAGGCATTGGTTAACAACACCCGTTTGAACTGCAGCAGCCATTTGTTTGCAAACGTCTTGGAAAAGTCTTTCAAAGAAAACTCGGAGCTGACGCAACTTGCAGAGACGTGCAAAAAAATTGTGAAATATTTAAAAAAAGCCAACTTGCAGCACCAGTTGCAAACGTCCTTAAAAAGCGAATGCCCAACAAGATGGAACTCCAATTATACAATGTTTAAATCCATTGTCTTCCGCCCTATGCTCATCCTAGGGGCGACTACTCGTAAATGCAACACTAAGCTCTACAGTAGTCTAGGAATACATATATATATATAAATCCATTGTCTATAACTGGTTTCGCATTAACGAGATACTTCAAGAGGTGCAGGAAAGCCAACGGTTGTTACTTATAAGTATTTCAACGCTCAAACAGCTGGTTGACTTATGTAGTGCATTTGAAATAATATTTAAAAAATTTCAATTATGTAGTTCACCCTCTTTATGCTTCGTAATCCCATCAATACAAAAAATTAAGAGTCTGTGTGTGTCCAAGGATACCGATGTTGCTTCAATTTTACTGTTGAAAGAAAAAATTCTAAATAATGTAGATACCATTTGGGTTGCAAATTTAAGCCTATGGCATAAAACTGCTTTTTTTTTTTTGTATCCGCCAACCAACCAAATGCAACCAAATGATTTAAGTGCCATTAAACAATTTTGTATAACTGAAATAAGCCAATATGATAACAGCTCATCCTGCTCTATTCCAGTCAGTCCGTTAACACCAAATTCAGATTCCTTTACCATCAAATCAATCAAAAGATGTAGATTTTTTTCCCCTTATTTATCTAAAAAAACAAATACCACTACACACACACACCAGTAAATGAAGTAGAAATATATTGTAAGCAAAATGTGGAAATCAGCGACGGCTTTAATACCATAGATTGGTGGAAAAAGAATGAAAAATGTTATCCGCACCTGTCGAAATTTGCACTCGATTCCAGCCAGTAGTGCAGCGGCAGAGCGAGAATTTTCATTGGCAGGGAATACTAAAACCGAGAAGAGAAACCGTCTCGCTCCAAAATCAGTAGACAGTTTAATATTTCTTCATTCATATTACAAGAATTTTGAAGAATAAAAAAAATAATAATGTAATGTATGTTAATTAATTTGGATTTGTTGTTTATTATTTTTTATTATTAGTAATATGTTGAAAATGAAATAATATAATTTTAATTTTGTTATAGTATAAAACTATTTTTCTTTAAATAAATAAGAAATAAAATATTGTTTGATTACAATAGTTTAGTTTAAAAAAAATTTTGTATCCCTTAGTCGTTATTATTTCTATATTTTTTCCCCCGATTTTGATGAACAACTCTTTTTCAGCGGCCTTGGCTTTTTTTTGCTCGAGTGCACTTTCTGTTTTTTCTTGGAAGTAGCCACAGCAGAAAGAAAATTTTACAAAAACAAAATACACGCAGTGAGGCATCAGCAGTGCAGAAGCAGCACTGCTGACTTTACACATGCACAAAATCATACGAGTTGATTTTTGCTTTTTGAGTTTTATTCTTGTTCAAAATAATCATTGTTGAGCTTAATGAATGGTTTCAAGCAAGAATAAACTCAGCGAGCAAAAAAACTTGGCACATTTGAGCGACTTTAAGACAACAGTGAAAACATGTGCGTGGGCAAGTTTGATTGGTTGAGCGGAATGGCTCGTTTATTCGGGTGTTGATTGTGTACGAACGTTTTTGCAATCACCCGAAGCCATTCTCTGAATTGAAATGCGTGTCTATTCGACAGGCTCTGCAGCCGAGCTCACATCTTTGGCAGCAGCGGCCGCAGTCGAAATTTTTTGTGTGTAACATCTCGAGCATGGTATAATTAGCATGAGCGTCGAGCTACAATCGGCTCTATTCGTTTTTGTCTTTTTGGCTGCGACTGCTACAGCAGATATTGCAAATTTACAGAGCCGAAGCAACAGCGGCAGCTAAAATTGTGTGATATTTGCTTTGTTGGTAGCAGCATTTTAAACGCGGACTGACGATACACATTTTCTGTCATTTCATACGGCTCGCACACACACACAGACAGCAAGTAATTTTCGGAAGTATCTAGACTTCCACTCTTCATATTTTTATACTCCTTGTTTGCTGGTGTAGCCCTTATTTGTTTGTTACGCCGAAACACAAATGTATGCCAGTTAAAAAATATATTTTTGGTTGTTGAAAATTCTGTTCTTATTCTAAATTCTGAACAAACGGAAACCGAATTTTCGACTACCGGTTTTCCTCTCAACTACCGCTTATTTTACTCCCAGCCTTGTACCATACGGTACAGGGCATAAAAGTGACAAATCTATCCGGAAAGAGGCTAAATTGGCATCAATGGTTATTACAAGGTCTAACTAATAGCATATTTTCTAGCTTTTCGTTTCCTGAATTACTGTTAATAATCTCTTTGATTAAGCCTTATATAACATATCTCAGCTTAGGTCTTACTATTGTGGTACTGCTATTTGGACGTGATGGCAAACGGTTTCGATAGCCAATGTTAAGGCCTGCGAGGGCTTCGGACAATTCTTCCTGCATTATGGTTAATTTTTCGGACCCAAGTCGTAATATATTTATATATATTTTTGAAAATATTTGTTTTTGGGATTTTGCTTAGTTAGTTGTATCTTATCTTATTCAAATTTTCTTTTTTGAATCTTTGCTAAGGCTTTTATTTTAGTTATTTGTTTGTTTGTTTCCCTTTGTTTTTCGAATTTAAATTTTTTCTTGATAAAATTGTTTTATACCTTTATTTTAGATATTTGTTTGTTGGTTTTCTTTTGAATTTTCGAATTGAAATTTTTTCTTGATCAAATTTTTCTTTAGTTCTTCTTAACTTACATTACATCTTCAGCGAAACTACGCGACGATCCTTTGGACAAACTCCTTTTTTGCAGCGATGCAGCGCGATGCGGTGACTCAGGTTCCTCGGATACTTCGGTTCGCGTGACCTGCGAACGGATACTACAGGTCGTTCGGCGAAAAAATTTTTTTCGACGTTTGAACTCGGAGATAGACCCACTGTTTAGGGGGATTTACTTATCCTTTTTGGTGTGATAACATAGTGGCTACTTGAGGCACTCTTTGTTACAAGTCGATTCGGTGATAGAAAATTTTTTCCGAAAGTTTGAGCTCGCGAGAATAAACCCACTGTTTAGGGGGATTCACTTATAGTAAGTTTTTAATTGGACTGTCCCACACTTTGACACGGCGCACGTGTAGATATATGCGCCGACATGGCATATAAGTGTTTGGGCGGTTTTGGCAGAGCTAGGGTTAACTCATAAAAGCAATAGTTGCACTGGGGTATCAACATCAGTACCCCACATAGTACAATTTTTTTATATGAGATGCTCATTCTTAGAAGTATATTCTTTGATATTGGTAACTCCATTACTTCAGCTTTAATTTTTTTTTTTTAAATATATATTCAAAAACTTTTTTAGAATTTACTTGCTTAAGTTTCAAAATTAATACTTTCTTTTTAATAATCAAATATTGTAAATTTAAATACAGAAATAGTGCGTGCAGTTGTTCGTGGCATTTCATACTAAAAGCTTTAATGTAGGTATTGTACTTTATTAAATGTAATTTGTTAATATAACAAAAACAACAAGTCGTTTGTTTCAAATCAAATGGCAAATATAATTAGCAAAAAGAAAAAAAAACTCGTTTAAAAAAAACCAAAAATGTGATATGGGATACAGTACTTTATTACGATTCAAGCAAACCCGATTGAGCTGCCAGAGATGAAAAACGCACAAACCGTATTGGATGACCGCCAACTAAAAGTTCGTGAGCTAACTGAATGTGTAGGCATTTCAAAATGCTCTACATCGCATATTGTCGGAAAATTTAGAGACGCAAAAGCATTGCGCAAGATGGGTGTCGCGTTTGCTGACAAAGCACTATGGTCTAAAATCCATTTTTTGTGGCATAAACTATAAAAATGATCGTACGTCTGACAATTGGCACATTTCATTGGCATGGGTTACATATAAACTGGGTTAAATGTCAGCTTCATCCGAACAACCCCAATGGCGATTCGATTGAGCACGAATAAAAAAAGGTATTTGATTGAAAATTTAAACAAAAATATTTTTATTAACCTAATTGGGCCAAGGAGGCCCTATGCTCCTCAAGGAGCTAAAGGAAGAAAAGAAGAATATTTTAGACATTTAGTTAGGGAATACCTCTTTAAAATTTTTTTTCATAGGAGCTTATGAAGCTTTCTTCATGTCTTTATACCCTGTACCTATAGGTACAAATGGTATACTAGATTTGTGCAATGTATGTAACGGACAGAAGGCGCCGTGGCAGACCCGAAGTCCTTTATACCAAAATGCTTACCGATTGAGCCATGTCCGTCTGTCTGTTCATCCATCCGTCTGTATGAACACCAAGATTTCGGAAACTATAAGAGCTAGAGACTCGAAACTTTACCAGCTGGTGCGCATTATATACTTCCTGAGAAGAATAAGTTTGTTGAATTATGTCAATATAATACCCCGTTCCCCCCTAGTAGAATTTCGCGCTTTTTAGTTACGCCGTTTTTTCGGGAACGTATCTTCGGTGTAAAAACAGAATAAGGGGTATTTAAATAGTATCATCGGAGTCTGCAGGTGAGTCTAACAAAAAATAAGGTTTATTGCTTTAGAAAATAAAGAATCGTTATTTTTTCATTCAAATGAATTTAATTGCCTTCCTTCTTTGATACATTGCACTTTTGCCGATTTTCTAGTCTGTCAGCGGATCGATAATGGTGAAATTTTTGGCGAAAAACTCACGAAGGAACTGTTACGCTTCCTTGTAGCCTTAGAGCTTCTCAATTAGCACAATATCCGTGACAAATTTTATTGGCGCAGACCTACATGTGTCCTAATTTCCTATGTCAATAGTATAGTATTCAGGTGTTCCCTGAGTCTGCAGTAAACCGTAAGTATCTAGTCAGTATCCTAAGGGAATTATTCTTGCCCAATCAGGAAATTTCCTTGAACCTTTTCAGGTAAGGAGTTGGACCCAGGAGTTGCTTGGCTTGCCTCAGGCCAGTCGTGCAGATCCACTCCTCTTCTCTCATCGTCTGTTTTTGTGGGGTGTCTGCCAATGCCATAGAATGATTAGGCCCTATTACAGGTTTCGTTGCACCATTTCTCGCCAATTCATCAGCTGCTTCGTTCCCGGGAATGTTGTGACCCTGGATCCATCTAAGGGATACTTTGTTCCCTTGTCCTAGATAGTTCAGGTTGGCTATGGTTTCCCGAATCTATTTGGAATTAATCTTCAAGCTCGCCAGCACATTTATCGCGCCTTGGCTTTCTATAGCACATACTTTTACTTTAAATATACTGGTTTGTACACCCAGGGCTTTTGACAGTCGCGATCTTGGCCCCGCGGCTCCCGCTCTTGTGCCTTCGTAAGTCGAAAAACCGTCCGAATACTACACAATGGTGTGTCTTTCCATAGGATGTATATCCTCATCCGTGGACCAATTCTTTTTTTTACTCAAAAAGTGCTAATATTCCGATCGAATACGTACTCAGTGGTCATCTCATCTCTGGTAGCTGAATTGATTGGACCACTTATTCCAGTAGGTCGACGGCTCTAGCACTTATTGTATTATTTTTCCTTTGTCAACTTCATCGGCTAATCTACTTAGAAGTGTTGGAGCTTTATGTAAGTGTGGGCCGGTGTTAATTCCTTAAGGACTTCCAATGCTGCTGTTGGACAGGATCTCACGTGTCATACATACACAGGCTAGCCTCTCTACCATCTTAAGGTAATTTGGACGAAGGTGACCTCCATCCGAGCTCCCCATGTGATAGCTCCATAGGGGAACATCGGCCTTATGTCCATTAGGTATAACCAGCATATAATCTTGGACGTGGTCCCCATGATTTTGCCGGTTATTCGTTTACAAAAATCTCTGTTGTATTTTATTGTTATTTAAAGTTATTTATTAACATATAATTTAACAATTCATTTGTCACACTTCCATACACGTATAGCCTATTTACACTGGGACACATCTAACATCTTATGTCAAAGATGTTACGTTCCAATATCTTGTGGAAATGTTCCTATCTTATTGTGTCCCGATGAAAATATGTTCGATAATTTTTTTTGTGCAACTCTAAATTTTCGTCATTCGCTGCGAAAATGTAAACAATGTCAATGAAAAATACTGGCACTTTTCAATTTCAAACAAGGCGCCAAAAGCTCATGTTTATGGAACTGGCACACAATTTAAAATGTGCTGCAATATATAGAATATATAGATAACAAAAACGTACGAGGCGATACAGCAAGCGTTCCAGTCTGATCTTCTAGTTTCATGGGGGAAAAAAGTAAAAACCAATTTAATACAATTATTTTGTACTCTTATTCATTACATTTTAATAAACAAAGGCATATTGTGGCTCATGAAAAAATCAGCACAGTGTTTTTGACTTCTACTCCAGAACCGGCGATGATTCGACGGTGATTGACATATGAAATTGTGTAGCTCAAGGTTTAATTTTGATAAAAAACTAACTTCATAATTATAATGGTGTAGAACTTCTACCGCCGTTGACTTTATTTTAATGTAGCACCCATCTAATTGAACAAATAGCTAATAAACTACATATGTATGCATACATTTTGTGTATTATGAATTTACTAATATTTTTAAACCAGTGGCTTTTAGGCATTGGTGAGGTCCAATGGACTGGAAGCACTTTAGCACAACACCAACAAACATCCAAACAGCTTGTGTATATACACATATATATATGGATATGTGCGTGTTAGCACCAGCTCGTCGTCCTCATTAATACTCCCAATTAGTTAATGTTTTCAAAATAAATTTATAAAACACTTTCTTAATAATAGTTAATGTTAAAAATCAACGCATAAAAAGATTGATATTTTAATTTTAAATAACATTTTTAATACATTTTCATTATTTGCTGATTTTACGTTTCAGCCTGTAACATCTTTCAGCAAGATGTTAGATGTCAGATGTTGTCAGTGTGAACACATTTTTCACATTTTCAAAAAATCAATCCCATGCGTTCCGCTCAGATGTGCACAGTGTAAATCGTCTATTAGATGGAGTCTATGAATAATCGATGAAAGATATGGTACACAATAATTTGTTTACAATTTAATAATCTCTAGTCCAGTTATTTTTCACGTTTTCTATATAGAACTAAGCCGTCATAATAAGGCATCCCATAAGCCGGAGTTGTCGCATATTCGAAAACTTGTATCTTTTAGTAAGTGATTCTACAACGGTATTAGCTAGATTCACCCACCGCCTTGCATCAGTCGTAGGTAATATTTAATCCTCTCTGTACTATCCCTCTAGTACTGCTCACTGGTGAGCTCACCAAATACCACTCACCAATACAGGTTACCCGCTGCATTGCATCGTTGGTGAATTTAACCCGGGGATGTCATTGCCGGTAATGTCTAGCCATCGTCTGCATTACAAGTAACCAGTGAATTCACCACGATCCACAAACCAGTCAAATCATATGACGCTTGCTAATCATTTCGTTATTTAAAGAAAAGTGAAGCAAAAATCCAAGTAATGGTGCAAGGGTAAATTTAAGCACGCGTTACTTTAGCCCTTGCGTTTGTTGTGCATTCCAAACATGAGATACATACAAAACGCAAAGAGAAGCCTCTGGTGGGTGTAACACACATAGCAAAAAACAACAACTAAACTCAGAAAAAGAAAACAAATTTGAAAGTTTCTTTGAACCTTTTTTTTTTTAAGTGAATAAAAAAGCAACACGCAAAATTTAAAAGAAACCTGCATTACCCTATGCAATACCCCTGTTTGGAGAATTCTCTGGTTGCGATTTATTGGTGATATCAACACTATTGCATACCAGCCGTACTAGAGCGTTATCAAAGAGGATTGTCTTCGAGTTTGCCTACTACGATAATGTCGTCGGCATACCTTGATATTGCCTACCTAGCAATTCATTAACAAGGAGCCTCCATAGTAGTAGAGATAATACACCATTTTTTTATTTTAATTGTTTATTTAATTATATATGTTTAAATACCCTGCATTCGCCATGAGGACTCCAGCGTATACGGTACCGCACCCTGTGAGCCGTCATCAACATGCAGGAGCGCTGGCCAAATATGCGACTGCTTGCTATTCGCCTGCGGATAGCCGCCAATACTACGCCGGGCCAGTGTGCCTCCTCCACAGGCTGCCAATTTGTTTCGGTGCGGCGTGCCTGTTCTAATCGCCGCCGCACCGCCTCCAGTCGTCTCTGCACCTCCCGCTCCAACTGTCGCAGATGCAGTTCTCGTTCACGGCGCACGCCGGCAGCGCACCGTGACGCTGCCACCTCTTCTTGTTGTTGCTGCGTTTGCTGCTGCTGCGCCTGTTGCTGCTGTTGTTGCTGCTGCTGCTGCGCCTGTTGTGCCAATTCTTTTTGCTGCGCCTGCCGCGCCAGCTCTTGTTGCTGCTCGCGTTGCAGTTGCTGCTGGTGCAGCCACTGCGTTGTTGCCGCCGCCCTGGCTAAATCTGGCTCATTGGGCTCCATTTCCTGGCGTGGTGAACTTGGCAGTTCCGTCAGCCGCACTCCGCCGCACCCCGAAGTGTTCGCTCTGACCTGCACGTCGGTGGTCTCAACTTTCGTGAAAACCCACCACTTGCCGTCCAGCCGGTAAGAGGTTTTCACGGCGCGAGTCACACCGTTTTCGTGCCCATCGTCCGAGCTCAGGGTTATGGCGGAATGCGCCGACGACACTTCCATGTCTAATACGTCGTCTAAGTCGGAATCCGACCCTCCCAGTAGGGCTTCCTCTGTCATTGTTGACGGAGACGCCCTAAAAACGGATGGCCGGATAGTCGGCATCCCAGACGCGGCTCCAGCATGCCCCTCCTCCTCCACCAATTGTGCCCATGACTTCTCCATTTTTACTAAAAATTTTCTTAAGATAAATAACTTTATTTTTTGCAACAAAATAAAAAAAAATATATTTAAAAAAAACTCACCTCGCCAAAGTCTCAAATTAAATAGAATGTCAAACGGCCCATCACCTTAGCTTAGGCTTGACATCGACTTTTGGCTAGGATCCGATATCCGATATCAAATTTAGCAAGCCTATTGCTTACAAAAGGGGTGTGAGTAGTCACGCTGCTGTCCCTTTTACCGTAATGGTATGCTCTCAGCATACTCCTACGTTAAACGCATATTACAGCGATGCATTTCCGCGCTCTCATGCTCTCATACACATTTAACACTTATGCATCTCGGCGTGTTTTTCTACACACGCTTTCATGCTCGCTTACACACATACGAAACACATTTGCCTCTCATCCACCTTAGCCAATCACAGCTTCCCGTCAACACTAGATCTCCGCTTACTCGCGTAAGACGTTTTAGTTTGTGACGTAAGCCGTTTTATTTATTGGCGTAAGCTCGTTGGGTTTCTTTTTTTTTTCAAATTAGAGGGCAAAATTATTTATATAAATAGGAGCAAAGGCGAAGGCGATTAGTAATCAAAAGTAATAATTAAAATAGCCAGCCGGCCAGTCTTGAAGAGAATTCTGTGTCTCATTTTTTTCTCTACTACCACAAAACTTGAAATTTACCCGTTTGCAAATTTCCCGACTGATAAAAAATTATAACAGAGTCCCTGCTCGGGCGCCAGTTGTAACGACCTCCGGTTTGTCCGGAACAACGGCTAGGATAGCACAGCTATGCCCAGGGTAAATGTCACAACGAATTTATATTCGCTGACACTCTGTAATAAAATTGATAACGCCAGTCTTGTTTTAGTTTTGTGTTTTTGTCTTTATTATTCGCCTTTTCTCGGCTTATTGCACTTATATATTCTTGTCATACTTATAAGGCCACACTTTCTCGTCCACTAAACAGTTTCTGGCCTTAATACGACGAACTATAATTACAGACTCACCGGTTTCCTCAGCCCTACCTTTTCACCCAAGGCGTTCACCGGCCAGATTATCGCGCTGTCTGGGTATCCGCTAACATTGGTTCAACGATAGTCGGCCTCCCGCTACTGTGTCTGAGCCGAGCGCATCAATGCCAATCCCTTGGATTTGGCCATTGCATGCCTCGACGGTACCGCTCACAAGTAGTGTAACGACCTCCGGTTTGTCCGGATCAACGGCTGGGATAGCTCAGTTATTCCCAGGGTAAATGTCACAATGAATTTATATTCGCTGAGACTCTGCAATAAAATTGAGTAAATACCAGTCTTTTTTTTAGTGTTGTACTTTTGTCTTTATTCTTTAGTCCTTTTCTCGGCTTATCATTGGTTACGGATTGTCAGACTTATAGGGTTCAGTTTTACCCACTAAGCAATTAGGTTTTTTTTTTGAATATTTGTTTGGCTGACTCACCGGTTCTCTCGTCGTTCTCACCCAAGGCCTTCACCGGCCAGACTATCGCACTGTCTGGGTATCCGCTAACGTTGGGTCTACAATTGTCGGCTTCCCACTACTGTGTCTGGGCCGACCCGAGCATATCAATGCCTATCCCTTGGATTTGGCCATTGCCTGCCTCGATGATACCGCTCACGAGTAGTCCGCGCGCCACAACGTTGCCCAATGCCGCGTACCGTTCGACTAGGCGTATGCTCTGCCACCTAATGAACACCTTCCGGATGCTGGACTCGTCTCCCGGATCTTTTTCCCCGCCATCGTCGTTATTGCAATATCACCATTTATCGCGGCTCTGCTCCGACTCACGACACTGAATTTCACTCAACTGAACTCACTTGACTCACTGACTTGACTGACTTCCTCGTTTTGGCTGCTGATCGCCTTATAAAGGCCTTGATCGCCGCCAAATCCCTAAATTCCCGCCCAAACTTATACAAATGAAACATTAACGGCACTCTGTTTATCTAGATATCTCTCCTTATAGATTAAACAGAGTCCGCCGTATCCTACAATATCCCTATCACCTACTCTACACCCTTACGTATACGCTAATACAGATGCATCAGCAGCGCGCCAACTCTGCGGCCGTTATAACGTAACTCGGTTTTGTTGAGAGTGAAAACCGTGCGCTTTCTTTGCTACTCTCACTCCACAACTACCCTGTAGAGATTTTAGGGAACGTGTTGTGAGGTGGCAATTCTCCTCCTCACACTCCCCCTTTCTTCGGTAAAAAAAAATAAAAAAAACTTCGAACTAGCTCAAAAGAAAGACCTGTGATTCCTCTCGAAAGCTGTTTGAACTCGCGCCCTCAGCCAGTTATCGAGTTTTGTAGCAACGAGCTTTCCGCCAATATCGGCGTTGCCACCTGTTACTACCACTCACCCACTGTCGCCGATCGCTAGTGATTGTCTATTTCTGGAAGAGGAAGCATGACGTGTATAAAACATAGCTCTCTGCGACTCCTTGGTTAATATATTTGTTCTCGTACTTTCACTTATCTGTCTGCCTTTTCAGTCCTCGATTGTATTCGCCTATGCCGGCGCAACACCTCCCGGGACCACGGCTTCGACCATTGCTGCCTGTAAATTTACACACCGCAAGTTTCCTTTTTTTTTTTTCCAAAATTTCCTTTAAACTTTTTTTTTTTACTTTTTATTTATTCATAGTTGTTTGAATACTCTACATACCCCAAAGAGATTCCAGCGAATACGGTACCGCACCCCATGAGCCGTCTCCAACATGCTGGAGCGTTGGCCAATTATGGGACTGCTCGCTATCCGCCTGCGGATAGCCGCCTGCATCGCTCCGGGCCAGTGTGCCTCCTCGACCGGCTACCAATTCGTTTCGGTGCGGCGCGCTTGCTCCAATTGCCGCCGCACCGACTCTAACGGTCTTTGTGTTTCCCGCTCCAACTGCCGCAGCTGTCTTTCGCGTTCGCGGCGTACGCCTGCGGCGCGTCATGACGCTGCCGCCTCTTCTCGTCGCAACTCGCCCCTCAGCCGCTCTAGGCGTGACTGAGCCGGTTGCGCACGAGAGCGATCCTCTAGTGTTTTAGGGCGCCGGTGTTGCCGTTGCGCCTGATGTGGCTGTCGCGTTGGTTGTTGCTGTTGTTGGGCCTGTTGTTGCTGTTGCTGTTGCGCTGGTTGCTGCTGTTGTTGCGCTGGTTGTTGCTGTTGCTGCGCTTGTTGCTGCTGTTGTTGCTGCTGTTGTTGTTGTTGTAACGACTATCTCAGTGCACCACATACGTGGATTGTCAGGTTTATGGAAAGAAAGAATAGGAGAAAAATTAGAAAGATTATAGTACATTAGAGAATAACCCTGTCCAGCTCGAGGAAGCGAGCTGCCTCGGTCGGATTTGTCCAGAGGGATGAAGGCGTGAGCCCGGTGCGTTTCGTTGGACACATAAAGAGATGCTGGGTGTTGTGGGGGCTGCTGCCACAGTGTGGACAGACATCAACTACCTCTGGGTTTACTCTCGCCAGGTAGCTGTTAAGTAGCTTTGAGTATCCTGAGCGGAGTTGGGACAAGGCAGTTCTTTGCTGCCTTGGGAGTGATTTTTCGGACGGATCTATAGGGGGAAATGAAATGAATTACCCACTGACTCCGTGTGGATAATTTGAGGTCTGTCCTTTATTGGAAGTGGAAGTTGAGCTACTTCGGAAACGGCAGGTACCTCACTGCGGATGTCTAGTCGGACAATGGATTTTGGAGGGTGTTGTGATTTGGGTGGGTGAGTAGAGTTGAGTTTATAAGGAATTGTCTGGTCAGCATACGGCAATGGTGACGTACAGGGAGGGTGCCCACTTCTTGGTGGATATGATCGCCATGCACGATTGCATGGCAACCTGTTGCTACCTTTAGGGCTGCATTTTGTACAGTCTGGAGGTTCCTCCGTTGCGTATCGCTAGTGGCAGGAGTCCAGACTTGCGACGCGTAGTCAAGAACTGGGCGTCCTATTGCTTTATAGGTAGTGGTTATAATTTCTTTGTCTTTGCCCCAGGTACTACCGGCTAAGGCTTTAAGGAGTCTGTTTCTACCACGGACTTTTTTGGCAACTCCTTCCGAGCGCTTGGCAAACTGGAAGAGGTTGTCGAAGACGACACCAAGAATTTTGGGATATCTCTCAGTGGGGATAGTACGGCCGTTTGAGATGATATTGAGTTCGAGGGAGACCTCCTTTGTCCAAGTGGTGAACAGTGTGGCAGAGGATTTAGATTCTGAGAGGCTGAGGTTTCGGTCAGCGAAGAAGTTTGCTAACGTTGGGAGATATTCATTGATGCGCTCTCCAATTACTTGTATGTCACGGTGAGAGGCTACTATAGAACAGTCATCGGCATACGAAACTAGTTTAATACCTTCGGGAGGGGTTGGCATCTTGGAGAGATAGTAATTGAAGAGGATCGGAGAGAGGACTCCATCTTGAGGGACACCTTGCTTACATTTCCTAAATTTGTATGAGGTCCCACGAAAATCAACAAAAGATTGCCTACCGGCCATGTATATAGCAAGCCAACGTTTAATGTTAGGAGATAGGGTTTATTGAAGAATATCCTGGAGAAGTTGGCCGTGGTTGACGGTGTCAAAGGCCGTAGAGAGATCAAGGGCAACCAGGATGGAACGTTTATAGGGCCGTTCGCTGTTCAGACTTTCAGCGATATGGGCTGAGAGCTCGCATAACGCTGTGGTAGTGCTTCTGCCAGCACGAAAACCATGCTGGTGGTCTGCAAGGGGAAGGGATTCGCAATGGGAAGGAAGGAGCAGTGATTCGAGGATTTTAATCACTGGTGATAGGATTGGGCGATAGTATGAGCCAAGATTACTTGGTTTGCCGGGTTTGGGAACCGGGACTATTTTGCCAGTCTTCCAGATGTCAGGAATCTGGAGACCTCCAGAGCAGCTAGACAGGCATTAAAGGTTTCTGAAAGATACTCAACGCCGGCTAGTCCGATACGTTTGAGCATCACTGTGGCAATACCATCGGGATCTATCGCCGTGGAGTTTTTGGCCTCTTTGATGGCTTGCGCTACTTGCTCTGGTGTGAAAGAGAGCAGTGCTTCGTTAGGTAGAGCACGAAGGTGGCGATTTGAGCTGCGGAAACGGCTGTCGGTGGTTGGTGGGTGTTCCACAAATTGTCTGCAGAAGGAGGCAGCACAGTTTGAGGGAGTTGCTGGGGTGGAGTCACCAAAAGTGATTTGAACTTGGTCGCTCCTCCGCGGACTGGTCAGACTTTTGATGGTCTGCCATAGTTTTGCCAAGCCTGCTGACAGATCCCCTAGCTGCTGGATCCATTTATCACGGCGATAGTTAGATACCATCTCCGTGATACTGTCACCCAGCACCTTAATGCGGGGGTCTGCAGCATTGCGTTTCCGTAGTTCGTCCCGCTCTTCCGCCAGGCGGGAGGCCTCAGGTGAAAAGTTTGGGACAATTTTGGGAATCCTACCAGCGGAAATACAGGTTTTTTCCACACTGTTAAGGATCTTACGAAAAAATTTCGCGGTGGGGGAAGAGATGAAAAAGACACGTTGGCCATCTGCTTAAATCGGTCCCAGTCAGCTTTGCAAAAGTTGATGTAAGTGCGACGCTCAGGGGTAATGAACGCTTCACTCCCATCAACCCTCACAGTGTTCGGGACGTGATCTGAGTTTAGGGCAACGTCTGCGTGCCAGCTGGTGGACGTGATAAGGTCAGGACTGGCGATTGTCAGGTCAGGGGAGCTTCGGTAATTCGCCGTAATCCTGGTGGGGTGGTCCTCATTCATTGTGCTCATCAATGACAGAGCCCCTGGCGTCGTTGCCGAGTTTAGAGAACCAACTGTCATGATGAGCATTAAAGTCGCCGAGAATAATACGGCGGTCACCGACCAGCAGAAATTCAATGTTGGGACAATATCCAGCTTGACATGCTGCCACTGGGGGGATGTAGACATTTAAGATGTCTAGATCCTCGTCCCCTACCTGAACAGTGATGCCTTGGACCTCGAGATGGGCATCGTTACTGTTTATTGCCAGGTGTTTGTAGGAGACGGATTTATGTAGAATGAAGGCAAGCCCGCCAACTTTGTTGCGTTCGTAGTCCAGACGAACGAGGTTATAATTGGCCGAATGGGTCAAGGGATTTTCGGCTTGAAAGCTTTGTCTCTTGCACGGCTGCTATAGAGATGTCCTTTCGGGTCATATAGTCGGTAATCTCGACTATTTTCCTACTAAGGCCATTGCAATTAAGTTGCAAAATTTTGGCCGAGGAAATGGTAGAGGGAGTTTGGGCTTGCATTTGAGTCTGACTCGGGGAGGGCTGAGACGGTTGTGGCATTGGACTGTTTAGGCGGGGGGAAGTGACGTGTGCCGATCTGTGGCAACATGGTCCGACAAAGTTCGCCTGATATAGGCGGGAATTCCGCAGTCCCGAACACCTAAGTTGGCAACATTCCCCGCACGCGGAGCACTGGATAGGAGTGGCTGCGCGGGTGAATGGTCTCCTGCACATACGGCATTGCGTGCTCAAGACCCCCGGAGGGGGGGCAGAAATAGGTGCCGCCTGTGCAGGAGGCACAGTCACAGGTGTCGGGAGTGTGGGATTCCTGCAGCCCACGTAGCCCGGTTGGTAAAGGTTAGAGCTACGTAGGCCTGAGCATCTTAGATGGCAGCTCCTGCCGCAAGAGGCGCAGGGGATGGGAGTCGCGGCTCTGGTGAACCGCTTCCCATATACCCCGCAGGATGGAAAATTCGGCGGCAGGGCAGCAACCTGGGTGTCGGAGGTTGTCGCAGGTCGGGGAGAGATAGACGGACAGTTTAGACAGAGATAGTTGGTGCGCCCAGCTGCGTGTTGCAGGCCCGCGCAGGGGAGATGAACCCTGTGTCGGCATGAGGTGCACAACACAGAGTTCATATCCCCCGTGGTGTCCTGTGAACACACCGGACACACCTTCACCCGGGGACCGGAGTTAGCCTCTACGTCTCCGGCACGTAGAATTAAAAGTCTGGGCAAACAGGCCGGAGTTGTTTGCCCAGGAAGGAGAAAAATAGAAAAGATATAAATAAAAGGCCACATACTTGGGCATCCGAGATAATCGGGGGTTGGTAGCCCTTGGGCAGGTTGAGTAGACTTGCGTCGACTCCGGTACTGAGAACCGGCTGCCGTGGGAGTCGCTGCTGCTGTTGTTGTTGTTGTAACGACTTCTCGGTGCACCACGTAAGTGGATTGTCAGGTTTATGGAAAAAAAAAGAATAGGAGAAGGTTAGAAAAGTTATAGTACATTAGAGAGTAACCCTGTCCAACTCGAGGAAGCGAGCTGCCTCGGACGGATTTGTCCAGAGGGATGAAGGCGTGAGCCCGGTGCGTTTCGCTGGACACATAAACAGATGTTGTGTGTTGTGGGGGCTGTTGCCACAGTGTGGACAAACATCAGCCACCTCTGGGTTGACTCTCGCCAGGTAGCTGTTTAGTAGCTTTGAATACCCTGAGCGGAGTTGGGACAAGGCAGTTCTTTGCTGCCTTGGGAGTGATTTTTCGGACGGATCTATAGGGGGAGGCTTGAAGCCTAAGACTGGGTTCGGCCTAGAATTTGTAATAAAATTACCCACTGACTCCGTGTGGATAATTTGAAGTCTGTCCTTTATTGGAATTGGAAGTTGAGCTACATTCGAAACGGCAGGTAGCTCACTGCGGATGTCTAGTCGGACAGGTCTAGGTCTCTCTGACAATGGATTTTGGAAGGTGTTGTGATTTGGGTGGGTGGGTTGGGTTGAATTTATGAGGAATTGTCTAGACAGCATACGGCAGTGGTCACGTACGGGTAGGATGCCCACTTCTTGGTGGAGATGGTCGCCATGCACGATTGCATGGCAACCCGTAGCTACCCTAAGGGCTGCATTTTGTACAGTCTGGAGGTTCCTCCATTGTGTATCACTAATGGCAGGGGTCCAGACTGGCGACGCGTAGTCAAGAAGTGGGCGTCCTATTGCTTTGTAGGTAGTGGTAATTATTTCCTTGTCTTTGCCCCAGGTACTACCGGCTAAGGCTTTAAGAATTCTGTATCTTCCACGGACTTTTTTGGCAACTCCTTCCGAGTGTTTGGCAAACTGGAAGAGGTTGTCGAAGACGACACCAAGAATTTTGGGATATCTCTCAGTGGGGATAGTACGGCCGTTTGAGATGATATTGAGGTCGAGGGAGACCTCCTTTGTCCAAGTGGTGAACAGTGTGGCAGAGGATTTTGATTCTGAGAGGCTGAGGTTTCGGTCAGCGAAGAAATTTGCTAACGTTGGGAGATATTGATTGATGCGCTCTTCAATTACTTGTATGTCACGGTGAGAGGCTACTATAGAACAGTCATCTGCATACGAAACTAGTTTGATCCCTTCGGGAGGGGTCGGCATCTTGGAAAGGTAATAGTTGAAGAGGATCGGAGAGAGGACTCCACCTTGAGGGACACCTTGCTTACATTTTCTAAATTTTGATGAGGTCCCGCGAAACTCAACAAAAGATTGCCGTCCGGCCATGTATATAGCAAGCCAACGTTTGATATTAGGGGATAGGGTTGATTGAAAAATATCCTGGAGGAGTTGGCCATGGTTGACGGTGTCAAAGGCCTTTGAGAGGTCAAGGGCAACCAGGATGGAACGTTTGTGGGGCCGTTTGCTGTTTAGACTTTCAGCAATATGGGTAGACAGCTCACATAGAGCTGTTGTAGTGCTCCTGCCAGCACGAAAACCATGCTGGTGGTCTGCAAGGGGAAGGGATTCGCAAAGGGAGGGAAGGAGCAGTGATTCAAGGATTTTAATCACTGGTGATAGGAGGGTGATTGGGCGGTAGGATGAGCCTAGATTTGAGGGTTTGCCGGGTTTGGGAACCGGGACTATTTTGCCAGTCTTCCAGATGTCAGGGATCTGGAGGTCAGCTAGACAGGCGTTAAAGGTTTTAGAAAGATACTCAACGCCGGCTAGTCCGATACGTTTGAGCATCACTGTGGCAATACCATCGGGACCTATGGCCGTGGAGTTTTTGGCCTCTTTGATGGCTTGCGCTACTTGCCCAGGTGTGAAAGAGAGCGGTGCTACGTTGGGTAGGGCACGAAGATGGCGATTTGAGCTGCGGAAACGGCTATCGGTGGTTGGTGGGTGTTCCACAAATTGTCTTCAAAAGGAGGCGGCACAGTTTTGGGGAGTTGCTGGGGTGGAGTTACCAAAGGAGATTTTGACTTGGTCGCTCCTCCGCGGACTGGTCAGACTTTTGATGGTCTGCCATAGTTTGGCCGAGCCTGCTGACAGATCCCCTAGCTGCTGGATCCATTTATCACGGCGATAGTTAGATACTATCTCCGTGATACTGTCACCCAGCACCTTTATGCGGGGGTCTGCAGCATTGCGTTTCCGTAGTTCGTCCCGCTCTTCCGCTAGGCGGGAGGCCTCAGGCGGAAAGTTTGGGACAATTTTGGGAATCCTACCAGCGGGAATGCAAGTTTTTGCCACACTGGTTAGGATCTTACGAATGTTTCGTTCGCCTTCGAAAACATTTCGCGGTGCGGGAAGGGATGCAAAGGACGCGTTGACCATCTGCTCAAATCGGTCCCAGTCAGCTTTGCGAAAGTTGATGTAAGTGCGACGCTCAGGGGTAATGAACGCCTCACTCCCATCAACCCTCACAGTGATCGGGACGTGATCTGAGTTTAGGGCAACGTCTGCGTGCCAGCTGGTGGACGTGATTAGGTCAGGACTGGCGATTGTCAGGTCAGGGGAGCTTCGACAATTCGCCGTAATCCTGGTGGGGTGGTCCTCATTCATTGTGCTGAAGTCGGAGTTACTTACCTGCTCATCAATGACAGAGCCCCTGGCGTCGTTGCCGAGTTCAGAGAACCAGCTGTCATGATGAGCATTAAAGTCGCCTAGAATAATGCGGCGGTCACCGACCAGCAGAAAGTCAATGTTGGGACAATATCCAGCTTGACATGCTGCCACTGGGGGGATGTAGACATTTATGATGTCTAGATCCTCGTCCCCTACCTGGACAGTGATGCCTTGGACCTCGAGATGGGCATCGTTAC
The DNA here is from genome assembly GCA_018150985.1 of Chymomyza costata. Taxonomy (NCBI): domain Eukaryota; kingdom Metazoa; phylum Arthropoda; class Insecta; order Diptera; family Drosophilidae; genus Chymomyza; species Chymomyza costata. The sequence continues at coordinate 623,021 of JAECWU010000269.1, forward strand.
TGCTTATAGCCAGGTGTTTATAGGAGACGGATTTATGAAGAATGAAGGCAAGCCCGCCACCTTTGTTGCGTTCGCGGTCCAGGCGAACGAGGTTATAATTGGCCGAATGGGTTAATGGGTTTCGGCTTGAAAGCTTTGTCTCCTGCACGGCTGCTATGGAGATGTCTTTTCGGGTCATATAGTCGGTAATCTCGACTATTTTCCTACTAAGGCCGTTGCAATTAAGTTGCAAAATTTTGGCCGAGGAAATGGTGGACGGAGTTTGGGCTTGCATTTGAGTATCATTCGTGGGGGGCTGAGACGGTTGTGGCGTTGGGCCGTTTAGGCGGGGGGAAGTGACGTGTGCCGATCTGTGGCAACACGGTCCGACAAAGTCCGCCTGATAAAGGCGGGAATTCCGCAGTCCCGAACACCTAAGGTGGCTACATTCACCGCACGCGGAGCACTGGATAGGGGTGGCCGCGCGGGTGAATGGCCTCCTGCACATACGGCATTGTGTGTTCAATGCCCTCAGAAGGGGGGCAGAAGTAGGTGCCGCCTGTGCAGGAGGTACAGTCACTGGGGTCGGGAGTGCGGGATTCCTACAGCAGAGGCCTACGTAACCTGGTTGATAAAGGTTTGAGTTACGTAGGCCTGAGCATCTCAGGTGGCTACTCCTGCCGCAAGAGGCGCAGGGGATGGGGGTCGCGGCTCTGGTGAACCGCTTCCCACATACCCCGCAGGATGGAAAATTCTGCGGCGGGGCAGCAACCTGAATGTCGGAGGTTACCGCAGGTCGGGGAGAGATAGACGGACAGTTTTGGCAGAGGTAGTTGGTGCGCCCAGCTGTGCGCTGTAGGCCCGCGCAGGGGAGGTGAACCCTGTGTCGGCATGAGATGCACAACACAGAGTTCATATCCCCTGTGGTGTCCTGTGAACACACCGGACACACCTTCACCCGGGGACCGGGGTTAAGCTCTACGTCTCCGGCACGTAGAATTAGAAGTCTGGGCAAACAGGCCGGAGTTGTTTGCCCAGGAAGGAGAAAAATAGGAAAGTAATAAATAAAAGGCCACATACTTGGGCATCCGAGATCGTCGAGGGTTGGCAGCCCTTGGGCAGGTCGTGGAGACCTGCGTCGACTCCGGTACAAAGAACCGGCTGCCGTGGGAGTCGTCGCTGCTGTTGTTGTTGCGCTTGTTGCTCTTGTTGCTGTTCGCGCTGTTTTTGCTGCTGGTGCAGCCACTGCGCTGTTGCCGCCGCCCTGGCCAAATCTGGCTCATTGGGCTCCATATTTTGACGTGGTGGATTTGGCAGCTCTGTCAGCCGCACTCCACCGCACCCCGAAGTATTGGCTCGGACCCGCACGTCGGTGGTCTCAACTTTCGTGAAAACCCACCACTTGCCGTCCAGCCGGTAAGAGGTTTTCACGTCGCGGGACACGCCATTTTCGTGGCCATCGTCCGAGCTCAGCGTAATGGCGGAGTGCGCCGACGACAGCTCCATATCCAGCACATCGTCCAAATCGGAGTCCGGCCCTCCCAGTAGGGCTTCCTCTGTCATTGCTGACGGAGACGCCCTAATTGCGGATGGCCGGATGGGCGGCATCCCAGACTCGGCTTCAGCATGCTCGGCATGCAAAGCCTTGGTCTGGATGCGCTCCTCTACTTCGACCAGCTGTGCCCACGATTTGCCTTCCATTTTATTTTTTTTTTATTTCCTGTTCTCTAAAAATTTTCGGTTCTCTAAAAATTTTCTTTAAATTAAATAAATAATAAAATTATGTGTGTAAAAAAAACGTTTGAGTTATTTCCATTCCTTTTTTTTTTTTTGCACGTATGTATATATATATAAGTTTCGTCGCTAAGCCATGTGACCCTACTTACCTCGCCAAATGTGTCGAATCAAATAGAACATAAGGTGAGCCGTCACTTAACTTTAGGCTTGGCATCGACTTTTGGCTAGGATCCGTTATCCCACCAAAAGCTTTTCAAATTTGGCAAACATATTGCTTACCGGAAGGGTGTGAGTAGTTGCACTACTGTCCCTTTTACCGTAATGGTATGCTCCCTGCACACTTCTACGTTACGGTGCATTTTTGCACGCTCTCATGCTCCCACGCACATTTCACACATATGCATTTCGGCGTTTTATTTCTCCACACGCTCTCATGCTCGCTTATACACATTCGCCATAACTTTGCCTCTCACCCGCCTTAGCCAATCACAGCTTCCCGCCACCACAAGATCTTCGCTTACTAACGTAAGACGTTTTAGTTTGTGACGTGAGCCGTTTTAGTTATTGGCGTAGGCTCGTTGGGTTTTTTTTTTCCCCCAAGTTAGAGAGTAAGAAAATTGTTTTTTATATAAATGGCACAAAGGCGAAAGCAATTAATAAATGTAAAGTAATAAATAAATAATTCTAAGTAAAAAATCGTTTGTCACTTTGATATTTTCCGTATATGTACTAGTTGCTATTGTGTGTGTTTCTGAGCATCGCAGTCCCGCCTTTCTGTCCCGGCAAGGATTTTCCTATCCTCAAACTGCTCCCATGCATGCGCTATTATGCCAAATAGCCAGACGAGCATTCTTGTGGAGGATTCTGCGCGTCTCATTTTTTTCTACTACAACAAAACTCAAAACTTGAAATTTACCCGTGTGCAAACTGATCAAAATTATTACAGAGTCCCTGCTCGGGCGCCAGTTGTAACGACCTCCGGTTTGTCCGGAACCACGGCTGGGATAGCTTAGCTATGCCCAACCAACGCTGATCCATGTGTATACACAAAAAACAAAAACGACACACTTGTCATAGTCTTGATATACGTGGATGATCTGATGGTCGCATCGAATGACGTCAAAGCTATAAACGAGTTAAAAACTGAATTGGCAAATTGTTTTGATATGAAGGACATGGGATTGCTCAAATATTGGTTTGGAATTGAATTTGAGCAGAACCTGGAGAAAAAGGAAATTTGCATGCACCAAAGTAAATACGCAAAAGAGGTCATCAGAAGATTTGCAATGGAAAACGCCAAAACCGTATCAACTCAAAGGCAGCAGATGAAAAACTCAAGAAGGGAACCTTACCCGAAAGCCCAGAAGAGAAGTCCAAGATGGAAAATGTACCCTACCAAAACCTTGTTGGATCTCTCATGTATCTGGCAGTATGCACCAGACCGGACCTGGCGCAATCAGTAAGTGTATTGAGTCAATTTAATACTTGTTTAAATCAACAGCACTGGACGGCAGCCAAGAGGGTTCTCCGATATCTCAAAGAAGCTGATGACAAGGGGCTCCTATTCAAGGGGTCAGGCAAAAAACTTTTCGGCTATAACGACGCCGAATGGGGATCTAGTATTGATGATCGCAGATCCTACGCGGGCTACGCTTTTATGTTGGCAAGCGTAGCGGTCACTCAGCACTTTCAACTACAGAAGCAGAGTATATGGCGATTTCTGATGCATCAAAGGAAGCAATGCACTTAAAACTGTTTATGAAAGAAGTGTTGGGCACAGATGACACCGTCGTAATACTCAACGACAACCAGGGGGTCGGTGAGCTGACAAAGAACCCGGTGTTCCACAGCAGAACAAAACATGTGGATATTCGCCACCATTTTGTTCGTGATCTCGTCAAGAATGGAGACATCATCATCAAGTACATCCTGACCGAGAAGATGAGAGCCGATGTCTTGACCAAGGGTCTACCGACCGCTAAGCACAACGAATGTTTTATGGGATTGGGTATGACTCAAGGAAAAAAAAACTTTGAAATAGTTATGTATGCTCGAGATAAGAAATTTGAGAGGGGCTGTTGAAATGTAATCAAATTATCGTGTACCGATCATTCAATATCATTTATCGATTATCCATAGACTTAAGCAACCCTGTATATCGATTATTGCTTTTTACTTTTCTGCATCAAAGTGTACGGACGCGCAACAAATGAATTGTCAAATTATAAGTTAATAAATAACTCTAAATTACAACAAATTACAACACGAACTAGTTCGTGTTTTATATTTTTCCTAATAACACTAGTTTACAAATTTAAAAAAATTTTATCCTCAACATGTTTAAGTCATTTCCGTAGTAAAATGGCACGCTAAATCCGAAAATGAAGTCAAAAATTTTTTTATGGAACGGATTTCGGGATATTTCGAAAAAAACACTTTTCGAGACTAAATAAAAAGTGTGTCTACTTAAAAGCAAATATCTCTGGTTGTACTAAACTGATTTTGATTATTTTTCTACCAAAATGTAAATAATTGGAATATCTATCGATTATACTTGGAACATATTTTTGTTTTTGTTTGGTAACTGCTGTTGTGTGCAATATAGCCACACACAAGCATGCATACTAATTTGCTGGTTAAATATTTGTTACTACTCACGCTATATCAACGGCTATTAAATTTTAATAACCATTCTGGGCCATTATCAACTCTCACTCAACATTAAGCTTCAAGTTGCGATAACATTGATTGAGTTTACAGCCGTGTAACTTAACATTTGCGCCCATTTACACTGCAATTTACACTGGTCAATATATTAGCGATTCTTTTTATTCGTTTTGGTCGTCGCATTGAAAGTCCTTTAATTGTGTTTTCGCTGCAAAGCCATTGCACACACAATAATATTGCGCTGCCATTTTAAATAAATACATTAAAAAAATTAAAAATAAAAATGCCTTCCAAAAAGCAGTTGCTTCGCCAAGTGTCAAACGCTGCTTATGGACCAATACATACCCTGCAGTTCTACTTGGATCGATTGCTTCCATCCATTTGTGATACCATATGTGATTGTGACACCCATGAAAACAAGCATGCATTTTGAAGCGAGCGCGAAGCGGTCGAAGAAGAAGAGTCTCACAAAATGCGAGAGTTTGAGGGAGCAGCTTGTAATGAGAGCGCGCTACGCTCTGTTTGTTTTAAGAATAGAGAATAATTTTTAGCTCTGCTCTTACAAGAACAAAAAAATAGCAAAAAGACAAAAAAGTGTGAAGCGAATATGCAAATATAACTGCACTTTTTTGTCTTGTTATATTTTTTGGTTAGCCTATGCCTTGCTTACTCTCATGTAAATTAGTTTTCAGTGGTATATAAAGTGCAAAGTGCGTGCGCATACAAAGTCTTAAAATTTTGAAGCAATAAAAAAAAAAAAATTAATAAACATTTCGTACGTTTCAATTGTTTATTTATTATTTTTTCTGTGTGTGTTAATAAAAACAACAAGGAATCATGGTTGGTAAGCGACAAATGCATCGATTAATAAAAAAAGAAAAAGAAGAACTATTAGGTAGACTAAATAATATAGAAAGCAAGCCTGAAGGAGTAGGAGGCAGCGAAATAAGTCGCAAGAGGAAGAGGGAGTGCGACGATGAGTTAGTTGGCGGGATTTATGATTTTGTTAGCACCAATGACGATATGCCCGGGATAAATAACAAATTAAAAGTTTGGTTTTTAAAACATAAGCCAAGTAGACAATGCGTAGTTGATTTAGTAAAAATATTAAGGGAAGAAAATATTAACGTGGACCATTTTTATAAGTTTAAAAATAAAAAAAAAGGCAGATATTTCTAAAATGGGCGCAGGCTCTTATTTGAATATAGGTTTAGGAAACCAGTTGCAAAAACTAGGCAGAATATTTGTTTTTCCAAAGACCCTTTTAGTTGACATAAATATTGATGGCCTCCCTCTATTTAGGAGCTCAACCTCACAACTGTGGCCAATTTTATTGAGGCTAAGAAATGTTAGCAGCTGCCCTGTTTTCCCCGTTGGTGTTTATTTAGGCAAAACTAAGCCCTACAGTTGCAGTGAATATTTAGAAAAATTCACTTGCGAGTTACAGGATATTATACTAAATGGATTAATGATAGGAGATTATTTAATTAATATACAAATATTATCCATTATTTGCGATGCACCTGCTAGAGCATTTGTTAGTGGCACCCCTGGCCATACATCTAGCCACGGGTGTGCCAAATGCTTGCAGGTCGGGAAAAAAATTAATTCAGTTTTGACTTACAGCACCCAGTCAGGAGTTTTAGTTAGCGATGAAGACTTTGCAATAAGGAAATTCCCGGAGAAGCATGCAGCTCCATTTTTAGCAGCAAAGTCCCCTTTTGAAAAGCTTGGAGTGCGCATGATAAGTCAAGTTCCATTAGACTGCATGCATTTAATAGAATTTGGAGTTATGCGAAAGTTTTTACTTAGACTTTCGGCAAACAAAATATGTGACAAAATTTCAAGAGATAGGAAGTTACAAATTTCGAACTTGTTAGAATCTTTAAAAAAGCATATACCCCGCGAATTTGTAAGAAAACCAAGGACGCTGCAAGAGCTTCCAAATTGGAAAGCAACAGAGTTTCGACAATTTTTATTGTACACTGGAATTATTGTTCTAAAGAACAATATTACCAGTGATCAATATTATGAATTTTTGTTGCTTCACTGTGCATACAGACTATTATGCTGTCCCAAACAACGAGAGTCGAATAAAAGCGTTTCGCAGCAGATTTTAAATCTTTTTGTTGCAAACTTTCCTCTTGTTTTCGGACAAAACAGTGTGTCTTACAACGCCCACAGTTTACTTCACATAGAGCAAACAATTCAACAAATCGGGGACCCGATTGAAGGCTCATGTTACGCGTTTGAAAATTATTTGCAGACCCTAAAACGATTTGTCCGTAAACCGACCCAAATTTTAGAGCAAGTTAGTAGAAAAATAATAGAAGAGAAGTTTAATGCCACAATTGTTAGAAATTGTCTACAAGGAAAAGGGAAAGCCATAATTTTTAAAGGAGTCAGGTTAAGTCAAGGGAGGCCAGATAATTATTGCTTTGTCAATGATAGTGTCCCTGTCAGGATAGAAGAAATTGGGGACGGCTTCATTATAGTTAGAAAATTTTGCAATTTAAGAAACTTTTATGAGCAGCCTTTTAAATCGGAGAACATAGGCATTTATCTAGTTAGTGTAAAACCGTCCCCTCTGTTAGAAAAAATTTTAGTCGAAGAAATAGAATGTAAGGCAATAGGTTTTCCTTATGAAAATGATTTATTGTTGATGCCTCTTTTGCATTCGTGTACCTAGGGCTATGATTCCTTGTTGTTTTTACTGCGCACCAAAAATGGAGGTGTTTAGTCCGTAGGCGCACTCAATAATTGCGTATGAGCTGCGAATCGGGCATGCCAATAGCGCCGGCGCTATAGGTATCTTACGAAGATTCACCTGCCATGGGTCGATACCCAAAAAAAAAAAAAAAAAATTATGTACATAAATAAAACTCTCCTTACAGTATATCCAATGGCGTCTCCCAACAAAATTTCTAGGATGTCTTTTGAATCTCAAAGTAAGTAATTGCTAATAACTAAAGTACGTATTATAGGTACAAACTAATTTACTTTAATTGCAGTGAGCGGACAATCTAAAGCCCAAGACCAAAGGATGATTGCCGAAATTAAAGGTACATTTAAAATTGATTATTTTGTGCATTTTATAAATAATAGTTCCTTACAGATATAATTCGGCTGGAAACTCAAGAAGTTGTTAGTATGTATATCTTAAGTACTGCCAAAAAAAAAACAAAAATTGTAATGCTATATAAATTTCAGAAAACATCCGTGAGGAAAATAAGTTGCTCTATGGTATGTATTAAACAAAAAAAATAACTTTTGGAAAAATTAATAATTCCCTTTTAATTTTCAGAAAAACTGCATGAGGAGAACAACAAATTAAAAGGTAAAGTAATCTCATATCAGTTTCAGGTCTAATATTTTTTTAATTCTTAAAGATCAAATCAAAATGCTGGCTGATGCTTTGGGTGAGCAGCTAGCAATAGTAAAAGCAATGAAGAAACAGCATTACGAGGATGAAAAATTGGAAAACCAATTTCCATTAGAGTGCTTAGAGGATCTAAGCTCTCTTAATCAAATTATTAATGAAAATAATGCAAATAAGTTTGTAAGTATTTATTTTTTCCAAAAAAGTCGTAACTCGCTTTTCTCTAATTCAAATAACTTTCCACCAATAGATCAACACGATGCGTAGCCTTCTGTCTCCAACAGGAATCTTAAAGAATTTGAGGTGCATAATGGGAGAGAATGTAATAAAGGCCTGCAACGTAGATGGCGTCCATGGAAAGGTTGCTTTAAAAAGCTATGCTAATTTTTATACGGCCCTCATTCGTAAGTTTATATACACACAAATAATTCAATTAATGTTAATCACATATTTTACTATTGCAGAATCAATTATTGTCACGGATTCCTCTTGGCCAGCAGAAAAACAGCTCCGCAAGGCCTTGAACTTGCAGAAGAATAGAATATTTAAAAATAATGCAGCATTAAAAGCAGAAGCAAAAATAAATAATAATATTAATGATAGTAATAGCAATAATTAATGAATTTATAATCATAATTAATTATTAAGACAGCTACATGTAAAACTATTGAACAATAAAAAATATGAATTCGAAATCTTAGTTTTATTTTTGTTAAATAATATAAGTAACTTAATTATTTAATAGCAAACTTTGTCAAAAAATTGTCTAGAATTAAACTAATTTTAAAATAAATAAATAATACAAAATTGTGCATAGTTAATAATAAAATAAAAAACTTAAATTAAAATAAAAATTTGTGCTTTGTGTTTTTCATAATAATTTTACAGCAGCGAGCAATATGGTTGCATGCATGAATATTCCACAGACAAGCCATGAATTTCATGCATGCGTATTTCAGAAACAAGCTATGAATTTCAGGCATGCATATTTCACATGCAAGCCACGATTTCCATGCATGATTTTCATGCATGCAGAAGATATGAATAGAGGCATGAAAATCACCCCTTCACGAGAAGCGAACGCCGAAGTAGCACACATGAAGTCCTATGACATGCCCGTGTTAAATTCACCCTTCGAAACCACGTAGTTGCATCGAGAGATTCATAGGTGGTACTTCAAAATGCATGTGTGTTTTCACCCTTTCGTCATGTGTGAAGAGAACTGCAGGGTATAAAGAAAAACACTAACACATTTAAAGTTAACAGCTATTACGGTTTATTGTGTGCACTGGAAAAAACTGTATGTACATTCTTATAAGAGTGGTAAAGAATAATTTAAAAAAATTATGGTACATATCCTTATTTACTGTTCCCAGCGATCCATCTTTTAATCTTCACTGTTTTATTATTATCTTGTAACACAGTAAAATATTTATTTTGTTTGCACTTGATAACATAAATGTTGATAACATAAATGTTGATAACAAGGACTGCACTGTTTAAATACAATACGTATAATGATCTGGCGGAATTTACTATTAAGTGCACTTGACAAGGTTTTTTTTATTTAGCGAAACAGGTAGAAAATTCAATAGAAAAATATCAGTATAAAAATAATTTAAAAAGTAAAATTTAAAGATATTACAATGTAACTCTTTACCTGCGCAGGTAGGGGCGTAAAATTTGCAAAGTTACTAAATTTGGTCAATGGATGCAAAAAAACCCTTTAGTACCTGTTAACATTTGTTAATACTAGAAAAAAGATTATATACAAGTGCAAATTTCTTTTATTACCAAGGGATTTCCCGAAAAATATATATTTATGATGGGCACGTGCAAGTTTGTTTTATTAGCACTGGATTTTCAAAAAAATGTATATTCCATTCATATGTTTTCACCTATAGCCACTTTCTGTCTGTTATATACATACATTGCATGAATCTAGTATACCCTTTGTACCGAAAGATACAGGGCAAAAACTCCTTTTTATTTGCAAGCAATGCCTCAAAAGTACCATTTAACAAGTTTTCCAAAAAAATAGCAAAAGAATCCAATACCGATTTTTTTGAGTGCATGCTCAAACGAAAAACAACAACAAAATTACATTGAAAATCAGTGGGCCAACAACAAATATACGCAGAGGTTGTTTTTGTGCTCATGAGATCAGAGAGAAAAGAGAGTAAGAGAGAGTAAGTGAGAGAGCGCACGAAATTATTTTTGTAATTTGCATTGGCATTGGGTGACATACAGTTAGGGCCGTGCATGGTGGAATAATACAAGGTGAGGACAAAAGCGAAAAATACGGACTCTTGGTATAATTATATATAGTTGTATAGTTGTACCATGATGGTATAATAAGTAAGGTAGAGTAAGTTTGTCGCAACGTTCTCTTTTCTGGGGCCATACTTTTTACTCTCGTTGCGAATGCTTATGAGGTAGGTTGTGTCGGATGTCGCTGCGCGTTTTTTTTTATTAATTATATTATCATTGAAACCCAAGCAAGCTCATGTCGAGTCAAACAAGATGCCCTACAGCAGCGTAAGTTTGTCGCAACGTTCTCTTTTCTGGGGCCATACTTTTTATTCTCGTTGCGAATGCCTATGAGGTAGGTTGTGTCGGATGTCGCTGCGCGTTTTTTTTATTAATTTTATTATCATTGAAACCCAAGCAAGCTCATGTCGAGTCAAACAAGATGCCCTACAGCAGAGTAGTCAAAGGCATCAAGCTGGGTTTCATTTCAAACGCTGCAGCTCTTACTTCCAAACAAATGGCTCGGATCAAAGAGGCTATTCTCGATGTTACAATCGAATTCGCTGGTGATGCGACACCACAGTTCGAAGGATGTGTCCTTCGCTCAAACTGGGTGTTGCTGATATGGGCGAATGAACCCACAGCTGTGTGGGTTCGCAACAATTTCTGCCATATCAAGAGCAAGGTGGCTCTAGATATCAGGTTGATGTCGGAGGAGGTGTTTCCCCGAACACATGTGGTTCGAGGTTATTTCCCCAATAGCATCAACCTGACGAATGGTAGGGTTCTGGCTGCAATAAACGCGCAGAATCCAGTTTGCACCGCGCAATGCGAGTAATGCAGAGACTGACGCATGGTCAACTTCTGCACCTCGTCTTTGCCGTTGATGGAACATCTTATCAACAGCTGGTGGAACTGGGTGAACACGTCTATTACCAATTTGGGAAGGTTAAGCTTAGTCTTAAGGGTAGTGGCCCTAAGACTGTTGAACCTTCCCAAACGGAGCAGCCTGCAACCGCTTCCACCACCACCCCAGTGGCCCCCTCCGTGGATACAATTGAGAAAGCTGTAGTGCCCTCAGTGTCCACGGATCCACAAAACCCGGCCCTTAATGCTGACAGCAACCCGCGACCCACAACTAGCAAAGCTGCTGGGCTAGCTAAGGTGGGCACGCACAAGGGCCAGGTCACTGCTACCAGCATCCGCGAAAAGGCGGACCGGCTTCCGAAGGGCACTCGAGGCAAGGGGTCTCGCCGAGGCAAGCGAGACAGCCTCGTCCAGAGCTCCATTCGGGAGTCTAATGAGCGCCACTAGGGTGCTCCAGGCGAAAATGCACCACGCTAAAGGAGCCTCAGCCACCCTGTGCAGGACCTTCGCCGAGGACAAAATCGACCTAGCGCTCATTCAGGAGCCATGGTCGGTGGGTAGCCAAGTCCGAGGCTTAAATGTCAAAGCAAGTAAGTTGTTATATGACCGTCAAGTGGATGTGCCTCGCACTGCGATGCTTATTGATAATGGTGTCAATTACCTTCCACTAACGAACTTTATTTCTAGAGATCTAGTAGCTGCGCTCGTTAAAGTTGCCACGGAGACGGGTACCAGGGAAATAGTGGTGGCGGCTGCTTATTTCCCTGGCGACACGGCTGATGTCCCACCGACAGAGGTCAAGCGGCTCGTTGACCACTGCAGTCAGCGTAAAACACCATTAGTCGTCGGCTGCGACGCAAATGCTCACCACACCATCTGGGGTAGTAGTGACGTCAACGCTAGAGGTGAGTCTCTCTTAGAATATTTATTGTGTTGTCAATTTAATGTTGTAAATAGAGGGAACAAACCCACCTTCATCAATGCTATTAGAGAAGAGGTGTTAGACCTTACTCTTGCTAGCAACTCCCTGTCTGGCCTTATAAGTAACTGGAGGGTAACTAATGAGGCCACAGCACATCAGGTTTGACTTGCCGGGGCAGTTAGAGTTAAGGCAGAGGGTCTTCAATCCCAAGAAGACCTACTGGATACTTTTTCAGACACTGGTCGAACATGCGGTCGACTGTTTAGTCTCTAACATCAACTCGGTAGATTTGGCAACGAGATTGATTTGGCTGCTAACTAGCTTGAAGATGTGCTGATCTCCTCTTTCGAAGCCAGTACAGTTGAGCGCTCTTACCAGTCGAAACGTGAGGTTCCCTGGTGGAATGCCAACCTAACGGCTAAAAGGAAAACTGTTAGGAGACTCTTTAATAAAGCTAGAAAAACCAAACAGTGGGATGAGTACAAGGCTGCTCTCACTGATTACAACAAGGACATTAGAAATTCTAAAAGGGAAACCTGGAAGAGCTTCTGTAATAGTGTCCAAAACCTAACAGAAGCGGCTAGACTTCAACGAGTCATGGCCAAAGAGTCCTCAAACGGGGTAGGTCTGTTGAGCAGGAGTGATGGCTCCTTCACTTCAGATCGTAAGGAAACATTGGAGCTCCTTCTCCAAACACACTTTCCAGGCTCTTCAATCTGCAATGGAGATGCCCAACTCTCAGATTGGATTGAGCCAAACCTCCGAGGGGCTGCCAGAATATCTGGCACAATATTTGATGCCGACAAAGTCAGATGGGCAATTGGCTCCTTTGATCCTTTCAAGGCACCTGGTGGTGATGGAATTTTTCCAGCACTTCTCCAGAAATGTCTGGATTTCATTCTGAACCCACTGATTTGTCTGTTTAGAGCAAGCTTTGACTGGGGATACATACCTCACTCTTGGAGGAGAGTTCGGGTGGTTTTCATCCCTAAATCTGGCAATAGGCCAATAGATAAGCCCAAGTCATACAGACCAATCAGTCTAGCATCATTCCTTCTGAAAACAGTAGAGAGGCTTCTCGACCTGCATATCAGAAACAAACTGCAAGTCACGACCCCGTTGCATCCAATGCAGTTTGCTTATTGCAAGGGGATGTCAACAGAGGTTGCCTTACACCACCTAGTCAGAAAGATTGAAAGCGCTTTTGACTCCAAGAACATAGCTTTGTGCGCCTTCCTGGATGTCGAAGGAGCCTTCGACAACACTGACTTTGGTTCTATCTCTAGAGCGCTGGCACGTAGAAACATAGAACCACACGTGATCGCATGGATCGAATCCATGCTCCGACAGAGGGACATAACTGCATCTCTTGATGGCACAGCAGTCAGCATAAGAGCTGTAAAAGGTTGTCCACAAGGAGGTGTGTTATCTCCCCTGCTATGGTCTCTCGTGATCGATGAATTGTTAACTAAGCTGACAGTGCTTGGTTATAAAGTCATTGGCTACCTAGATGACCTGGCTATCATAGTGACGGGTAAATATAAGAACACCATCATAGAGATGATGGACAATGCTCTACAGATAACCCTGAACTGGTGTCTAAGCGAAGGGCTTAACATCAATCCCCTGAAAGCTGTGATTGTTCCCTTCACGAAGAGATACAACATTAGACTTCGGAACCTCGTTATAAATAACACTGAGGTGGAGTTTTAAGAACAGGTCAAATATCTAGGTGTGGTCCTAGACAAGCGGCTCATCTGGAACTCCCACTTAGAACAAGTGCTCTCCAAAGCTACTCGAGCCATGTGGGCTTGTAGGAAATTCTTAGGCAACACTTGGGGCTTCAGCCCAAATATTATAGAATGGATATACCGTATGATGGTACGGCCTATCGTCACATATGCAGCCCTTGTGTGGTGGTCCAAGACGCAGCAAAATGTGGCCATTAAGAAGTGCAGCAAGCTTCAAAGATTAGTATGCCTATCTCTCTCGGGAGCTATGCGTACCTGTCCAACAGCTGTCATGGAGTCAGTCCTTGGACTTACACCACTGCACATTTTCATCCAAAAGTCAGCCATGCAGAGTATACTGCGTATCCAGATCAAATCTGGACTCTTAGCAAGCGACACTGGTCATGCCGCACTTATATATTCCCTTCCTGACGTATCCATCTGCTCTAGATCATAACAAGAAATTTAGATCTCTTCTCCCAAGTCGAGAGACTTGGTCTGATGGCAGCCCCTGTGGAAACCTCCGGTGGCAACAATGGCTCACGGATGGTTCCAAAACTGAGCAGGGTGTAGGTGCTGGAGTCGTTTGGCCCAACACCAGAATCTCTAGTGCAATGGGCATCTGGCCCAGCATCTTTCCAGCAGAGATTCATGCTATAGAGATCTGCGCTCATAGTATCCTTAGTAAGGGAACTAGGGGAGCAATCATCTGTATCTACTCAGATAGCCAAGTTGCTATTAGGGCACTCTCATCATGGAGCATCTCCTCCAGGATGGTCAAAGAATGCCATAATTACCTCCAAACCCTGTTCTCCCGGAACAAAGTCGTGCTATGTTGGGTACCTGGACACTCAGGAGTGGATGGTAACACGATCGCTGACGATCTAGCACGACAGGGTGCCTCCACCCTGACCACTGCCCCTGCGCCCTTCCGTGGCATTGGTTGGCCCACAATTAAAACTATGGTAAACAAATGGGCTGCAGGAGAACATAGGAGATACTGGTTCTCCTTACCGGGGTTGAGTCAAGCAAAAGCGCTTATCAAACCCCTGGATATGATCAAGACAAAAGGTCTTGGCAGAGAGGACTTAAAACTCCTGGTAGCTTACCTATATGGCCACCACACTGTTAGATATCATCCTCAGAAAATTGGCCTATCGGACTCTTCAGAGTGCAGACTCTGTCTCGAGGACGATGGAACCACCAGACATATTCTTTGTGACTGCCCAGCGCTGGTATGGGACAGAGCCTGTCACTTGGGAAAGGAACGGATTAGTCCCTTCCATCTTAGGCCAGTACCAACAAAAGACCTACTGCTATTCATGCGGAAAGCGGAAAGTCTTTTGCTTTAATTTATGGGTATGGTACAAAAGATCTTCTGGTCGCAGTGCCCCACCTCTTTGTGGCCCCGGTTCACTACTGCAAGCAAAATAAAGACCCACTCACATTGGAACTTCAACAAAAACACGCCAGGACAATAACGATCATTTGCCAACGGCACTTGCACAACCTTTCACTTTTAAATGTAATTCACTGCTGCAAGCAAAATAAAGACCCAGCCACATTAGAACATCAACAATAACACGCGAGGATAGAATGCCGACGGAATTTGCACAACCTTTCACTTTGAAATGTAATTCACTACTGCATGCAAAATAAGAACCCACAAGAGAGCGCTGTTTGGCATATCCTCACCTTATATTATTACACTATGGGGCCGTGCAAATACACGCGCATTGCTGCCTATGCCTAAGAGCCATTACAAAAACAACAAGAGCCAGATGAGCAATGGGCCTGGACACCCCTGAATTAGAGACTGTAAAACGAGATATTGCCCGCATAAAAGAATCAGTTCGTAAACAGTCGATATCGAATTAGAATTCAGATTAGACATTTTAAATACATATATTTCAAGAGCGTTCCAACTTCAGTTGGAGTTAGATAATTGCAACTCAGACTTAGCATCTCGCGCGAGCTGGAGGACTTATGCGTGTCTACAAAGGCAGCGTTTGTTTCGGTTGAAGCTCGACCTCACAGTCCTAGCGTGAGCGACACAACCCTTAACACAACAGTCTCCCACACAAGACACTTGCCGCAAATGAAGCTTCCCAGATTTAGCGGCAAATGTTCAGATTACAAAAACTTTATTGGCCTCTTAGGCAGTCTCGTTTTCAACAATCCAACTTTTTCAAATGTGGAAAAGTTTAACCACTTGTTGTTTTTTTTTTTTTTTTTTTTTTATATGTTTATTTTTAACAAACGAGTTTGATAGATACATAAATAAACAAATGTAGCGGTATAACATAGAAAAAAAACTAATCACAGTCTCTAGTCGAGCACTCGTGACAAAAAATCTTATTTATAATTCTAATTTTTAAAGATATATAACAATGAAAATAAAATGATTAAAGGGTGTTGTCTTGCTTAGAAAATGAAGCACTTGCCACAGTAAGGACATTCCAAGTTACTGATTGCAACTATCCGAAGGCACTGGCCGCTCTCAAGCGAGTCTACGACAACAGTTGCCTTATATTTTTTAGCAGCATTTCTCAACTGTGTAATCTGCCTGCCATGCAAGAGCCGTCCGCTTCTTCATTGCGTTCACTCATAGATACAGTGACTCCTATCTATGCGTCCCTACTATCACTTGGAGATGATAAGAAAATCGCAAACGCCATGATCATACATCTGGCTATGTCAAAAATCGATCAAAAACGCGCTCTCGATGGGAAGAGAACCTTGACTATAAAAAAATCCCTTTGTGGAGTGACTGCGAAGAAGCTCTAAATAAACGGTATCAACACCTGTCGGCTGATGAAGCTACATAAAGCCATTCAAAACCACATAAGGCCTCTCATGAGCCACCTCGCAAATCCGCAACTAAAACGGCATTAATTTCGCGGTGTTCAAATTGCGCGCAAGATCCTAAATGGCTATTCTGCAAATCAGATGACCATTATATCCGTGCGTGCCCTTTATTCTTGGCTACATCTGTTTGCAATCGCTTTCAATTTGTAAAAGCGTTTCCATTGTGTATAAATTGTTTACGAAAGGGTCATACCGTGTCTGCCTGCAAGTCGTCAGTGCGTAGAGTTTGTTCGAAACCTCACCACACGAAGTTGCACCATTACGTAGGCCATACACCCACAACACTTTTAAACCAATCGACATTGGCACAACCAGCCGAAGCACCACAGAACATAAGCACTGTGTCTTCTGTTTGTCATACCTTGGCTTCTGTGACCGAGCAAGTCTTGCTTCCAACTGCTGTAGTTAATGTTTTCGGGCTATCAAACCAGCAAAGGCCAGCACGAATGCTGTTAGATTCCGTTAGACTAATTTTATTACTGAAGAGCT
The DNA here is from genome assembly GCA_018150985.1 of Chymomyza costata. Classification (NCBI taxonomy): domain Eukaryota; kingdom Metazoa; phylum Arthropoda; class Insecta; order Diptera; family Drosophilidae; genus Chymomyza; species Chymomyza costata. Next base: position 639,909 of record JAECWU010000269.1, read on the forward strand.
AGCCAAAAGTCTGCAATTGAAAAGGCAATGCTGAAAGATAAATGTGTCCGGCGTCTGATCTGTGCGCCAACCAAGTCGTCAAGGAAACCATTGGCTCGGGGAGCCAGCCATTCAAAATGGCAACCGAGTTTGTGGTTCTCGAGAAAATATATTCAAGTCACCCAGAGAAAGAACTTCCTTCCAAAGCACGGAACTTTCCTGGTAATGTCGTCCTAGCAGATCCGTTGTTTTACAAACCCCAACGAGTAGACACTGCTTGGTGCAGGTGCCTTTTTCGAGCTATTGCAAAATGGCCAAATCAAGCAAGGCAGAGAGGCACTCATGTTGCAAAACACTGTGTTCGGCTGGGTTGTAACTGGCCAATACTCTACAATTTCAGCACCACCGACACAATCATGCTCTCTGGCGAGCATAGTGCAAGAGTCCTGCTCTCTCGTACCAAATAAGAATACTCAAAATATTGATACCCCAGAAATGACACTTTGCGAGAAGTCTTCAAAGACTTATTGTAGACTGACATCGGGACAATGCAGATGCCCACAAGTCACTCTACATAACACACCGCAAAACACATCTGTTGAGCTCAAAGTGTAAGAATCCCTTTTGAACTCCAGATCACCTCCAACAGACTTAAGACAAACGAAATATCAGTTGTCGTTGGAGAGTCGGAAGTAGCGACATCCCTTAACGCGGCCGATATGAAAATAAATTCATTAGACTTTCGAACCGTTGCACCGCAACGAGGCTCCTTTGTGAATAACATCCAAAGGCAAACTAAATCAATCCTTATGCATAAGTCGCAGTAACAAGCGAGACATATTCAATCCCTTGCTAATACCTGTCGAGAGTGTAATACCACTGTATTACATTTTTTCTACTGCGTACAGCATAAACCTCGACTGCGCCCAAATCATTGGGAAGCTTACCCGCTGATACTTTCATTGGCAACTGGCCACAAGAAATAAGCGGAGTAGATACATCATATCCAAGAAGAGCGCATTTATGCTAAAGAATAAGACAGTCCTTTAACGTGCTCGCGTAAAGGTGTCCACTTAAAAAACTTTAAAAATCCGATGCCTAATACGTCAATCTTTTGCTTACATATGTAGATATACATGCCAAGTCAGCCGCTGCAATGCCACTTCACTACTTGATGTCAACCACACGCATCATGGGGTCCACCTGAGATCTAACACATACCATATCCACCTGCCGAAAACTCTGGAGGACGGGATCTGGTCGAATCACTTGAAGCCTTGCGGCCATTCAACGCGGCCGATGTTTGGTCATTTCATGAGCCCATAGTACCATAATATCACACATTGGTTAATTCTACCAAATAAGTTTAACTCTCTGTACCAATGTTAGTGCTCTCACGCCCGCTTGCATGCGGCACTCAATTATGTTATGTTAGGCCTATGCAGGCGCATAATTAGAGACATTTAATTACTCTCCGTTAAGATCGCCTACTGCCAGTTAGTTATTTGTCTACGAACAAGTTGTCGCGTTTATACTTATAAACGATTACCCGCGTATGAACTATATACCCTAAAATTGTACATATAACAATTAACATTAATCAATTTATACAAGAACACTTTGAAATATACACTTTACATAAGTACATATACTGCACAAAGCATATACATATGTATTAAAAATATACAAACATTTAAACATAACCTATAAACGTTTACTAACATTTATAAAAATCGCAAGCAACAATTATCAATATTATTATTCTTTAGTCACAGTTGCAGTATTAGCGAGTGTAAGTTTTGTGTTTTTTTATTTTTTTTATTTATTTTTGTTTGCTGCTGTTGGTTTGATGTACATATGTATAAAAATTTGTTCACTTGTGGTTTATTTTCACAAAACAATTTTATTTGAATTTGCGATTGTATGCACTGTAGTGATGAGCGATACTGTGAATTTGCAGTCACAGCGACAACTGTGACTGTGACAAAAAAATATCAGTGACAAAAGGTCGTGACAGTGACACCGAGTACATAATAAAATTTTTACGAAATAATCGGGGGTGCCACAGAAATCTTTAACCATTTTTTCAACGCACTCCTGGAAGTGCGACTACACTCTCCTCGTGAGGGCGGCTGAAAGCAGGCCCATGGTAAGGTCATGTCTCTGCCATGGGTGCTGACAAATGGTAGTTCGGGCGAGAGAAGAAAACTCGATAAAATTACCCCAATCTAAGGTGGAACAGTAAAGGCCGAGGGATGAATGGCTGAGGGGTTCTCAGTCTTTACTTTGCGAACTCTGGATACCTGCCGACCTCCAGTTTTAAAAATGGCTTCCCGCGGTACCCGGGCTATGCCACGGGTGACTCTCCCCTTCCCGCTTACTCGTTGGTCCAAAATATGAATTCGACAAATAAAAACAATACAAATAATAACACTCGCCCAAATACGGAAGGGACGAAGCTCCCGTCTAAAGAAGCAACATGAAAGGTGAGATAGTAACCTTCGGATGTCCTTTCCGTCTTGGACTGTGCCGGCAAGGGTAGGGCGGCAAACCCACCGTCCTCCCTAGATTCTGAGGGAAGGCAGTCCAACCCTTCCTTGGATGCATAGGCGAAGCCAGCCAGCTATGCCTCTACATCCAAGGCGGGGCTGGCTGCTAACTCTTCAGAGTCGGCTACTCCGATGATGCCACCACCAAACAAGCCGTCGTACCAAGACAGGCGACGTGCAGGAGTAATCCTTCAAAAGAACCTTACCACTCCGGCGGAATCTCCGGAGGGTAAGAAGCTGGTCGAATGGGCCAGAGATATATTGCCAGGCTTCCAGCCAGCAGGCCCAGGCAAGTCAAAAGGAAAGGAAAGGTTAATACGGAAAATGTCGATAAGACTTCTCCAGATTAACCTCCATCAATCTATATCAGCTTCAGCTGCTCTAATGCTTCGCCTCAGCCAAGGCGAAGTCGATATAGTCCTAATCCAGGAACCCTGGCTCAGCAAAGGTCAGATTTCTGGGTTGAGGACGAGTGACTATAAGCTCTTAGTAGCGCAAAACTCAGGTAAAGCCCGCACCTGCATTCTAGCAAAAAAGCACTTGCATGTATTTTTGCTTCCTAATTACAGTGATGAAGACAACACCGCTGTAAACATAGAGCTGGAATCCTGCAGCCTGAGACTAAGCTCGTGCTATATGGCTCACGACCAGAGCAACCCTCCTCCGCAAGGGGCACGTCGCCTTGTGAAGGATAGCGAGGACGAAAAAGTCGACCTTATAATAGGGTGCGACGCCAACGCACATCACACTCAGTGGGGAAGCACTGACATAAACATAAGGGGTGAGTTACTTCTTGACTACATCTTGTCTACTAATTTATTGATATGTAATAGAGGTAATGACCCTACCTTTATTATAAGAAATAGGAGTGAAGTCCTAGACCTTACCTTGGTATCAAACTCTCTGTACCACAGGGTCCAAAATTGGTGGGTCCTTAGTGATCACTCCTTTTCGGATCATAGGTACATTGAGACGATGATATCCCTAGCCCCATCCATTAAAGGGAAATTTAGAAACCCCCGCTTGGCAAACTGGGGGCTGTTTGCGGAGATCATGGGTAGAACGCTTCCTAGGGACCCGCCAAGATAATAATTCTCTGATCTCAACGCTTACAAATGCATGTAGAAATGCTTTTAATAAATCATGTAAATTAAGAACACCAAGGGGGAAAGACAAACCTCCTTGGTGGTCGCCGGAAATTGGGCAATTACGCCGCAATTGTCGCAAACTGTTTAACAGTGCCAGAACTATGGATGACGAAAATTCATGGAATGAATATAAAGTCAGCCTATCAAAATATAAGAAGGTAGTCCGACAAGCCAAACGGTCATCATGGCAGCTATTCTGCTCTGAAATTGTAAGTACCACTGACGCTGCAAGGCTAAGAAGGGTACTGTCTAAATGCGCATCGACACCTGGATACTTGCAAGAATCCAGTGGAAGATGGGCAACTTCAAGCGAGGAATCGCTGAAGCTGCTCACCAACACCCACTTTCCAGGTTGCTCCTCCAACAAGCCAGTGGAGGTTAATCCTAGAGTGGACTGTACGCAGGTCCCTGCCAACCTGTTTACTTATGAAAATGTTAAATGGGCTATAAGCACTTTCAAGCCGTATAAATCTCCGGGGCCAGATAATATTATCCCGGCGCAATTGCAATATGGAGGGGAATCTGTCATAAGATGGCTGGTAGATATCTTCCGTAGAATTTAAGCCACTGGAACTATTCGGGAACCGTGGCTTATATCCAAAGTAGTCTTTATTCCCAAGGCAGGGAAGGCTACACACACACTTCCCAATGATTTCAGACCCATTAGTCTTTCATCTTTTCTTCTGAAGACGATAGAAAGACTAATTGGCCTACAGCTCAGGAAAACCATTTCTTAATACAAAATGTCCGAATCACAACATGCATACAAAAAGGGCTGCTCTACCGAAACAGCACTGCATTCTGTAGTCTCAGGAATTGAGAAATCACTACATTATAAGGAATTCTCATTAGTCGCCTTCTTAGACATTGAGGGGGCTTTTAACAATGTCACACCTGAGACTATCATTGAAGCACTGAAGGATCTGAGAGTGGAATCGAGGGTCATCAGTCTCATTGAACAGTTACTCAGATGTAGAGTTACTCAATCCTCTCTGGGAAAATCCAGAATCGTAAGATACGTAAATAGAGGGACGCCTCAGGGGGTGTCCTCTCTCCATTCCTCTGGAATGTGGCAATAAATGGCCTCCTGCGCACCTTGGAGGGGGGTGGATGCAGTATAACTGCATACGCGGATGACGTGGCAGTTGCCTTCTCGGGAAAATATCCTCAAACACTATGTGAGCGCATGACAAAGGCCTTGTGTACACTCTCCAAATGGGCAACAGCTAGCGGGTTAGGAGTTTATCCAGAGAAAACCAAGCTCATGCTCTTCACCAGGAGGTATAAAATACCCCCTCTAACAAAACCAAAACTAAATGGTGTCTCATTACCATTCAGCGGTTCAGCCAGATATCTTGGTTTAATCCTCGACAGTAAACTAGACTGGAACCTCAATACGGAAGATCGAAGAAAGAAAGCCACGATCGCCCTGTACACATGCAGGAAAGCTATTGGTCTTAAATGGGGCATGTCTCCAAATATAGTCCACTGGCTGTACGCTGCCGTCGTGAGACCGTCCTAAAAAAGCTGAGTAGGGTTCAGCGCACTGCAGAATTAACTATCAGCGGGGCACTATGCTCCACCCCAAATGAAGCATTAGATGCCATAATGAACCTATCACCCCTGGACAAAGTGGGCAAACAAACAGCCGTTCTATCAGCTCTACGTATGAGAGAGGCAAGAAAATGGAATGGCCTAGACTTCGGTCACTGAAGGATTCTTAATGGTAATCCTCTAATCCCTGATGATACGGATTACTGTATCCCACAGGAACATTTTACAACTGCATTCAAGACCCATTTTCCAACCAGGGAAGAATGGAATGTTGGCATACCGGGTCCAAGCGGCTGAACTAAAATCTTCACGGACGGTTCCAAGCTAGACGACCGCGTTGGCGCAGGCGTCTATATTGAGGAACATAACGTAAGAATATCTTTTAGGCTCCCAGATCACTGTAGTGTCTTCCAGGCTGAAGTCATGGCAATTCAGGAATCCGTTTCGATAATTAAAAATCTACCGATTGATAGTAACAATATCTGTATTTATTCAAATAGCCAGGCGGCTATTAAGTCTCTCGCCTCCATGACATCATGCATGAAGTCAGTGAACAACTGTCGCTCATCTCTGGAGGAGATGGCAGTACAGTTTTCGATTCACCTCATCTGGGTCCCGGGACACAGGGATATTGAGGGCAATTGCATTGCGGATGAACTGGCAAGAAAAGGAACTACCGGCATCCTCCTTCAAGACAAGGAGCGTCTGGGTATACCTATGGCCAGCTGTAAATTGAGAATTAAGAACCATTTTGCTCTAGCTGCTAATCAAGCGTGGAATCGGATATCGAACACGTGTAGAATCTCACGGCAGACTTGGCCGGTATACTGCAAAAAGAGGACAAAGCAACTTTGCGATCTGAATAGAGCTCAGTGCTCGACTGTAATCCGGGCAATCACCGGACACTGGCTGGTGGGTATCCATGCATCAAGGCTCAACGCGCCTCATAATGACTTCTGTAGAAGTTGTGGAGATGAGGAGGAGCTGGAGACGGTGGAGCACTTATTCTGTCACTGCCCTGGGCTGTGTAGGACTAGGCTCCGATTCCTCAAATCATACGTCTTAAATGACCTATCACAGCTCTCAAAAAAGAGTCCAAGAAGCCTCTTGGGGTTTATTAAAGCCGCCGGATGGGCGTGATTCTTAAAACACATAGGGGACCTCCTGAGTGGGGGAAGGGTGGTGTAAGGCCCACCCAGCGGTATCACAATGGGCCAATTTTCTGACCTTAGTGAGTTGCGGCGTTAGGTCCCAACTGCCGCCCTAACCTAACGTAACCTTCAACGCTTTCAAATCCGTTGAAAGGTGCCACAGAAACCTCAAACATTTCATTTTTCGAACAATTAACTTTGAATGTTTTTGCTTTTACAAGAATGGCAGCAGAGGGTTCTTTATTACATTAAGCGATAATTTTCAGCATATTTTGCATCATTTTGCTTTCCATTTGTACAAAATAAACGTAAATTAAGTTTGAATATTTGTACCGCCCAATACAAGAGTTTGTATGGCAACGCTACGGCTCAACAGCTGTTCACAGCGTTGTGAATGGCAAATTTCGTTTGTTTACATTTCAAACTTGCGCGAAAATCAAAAATAAATTTTTAGTTAGTTAGTTATTTGCTTTATTTATATAATTTATACATTTGCTTAAAGCTAGCTAGTATTTACATTAACAGAGTAAGATATTAATCTTTTCAACTGAAACATTTAATTTTACATAATGAATAAAAATTATAAGGGTATTATCGTTATACAATCAAGGAAAGTAAAAACAAAAACCTTGGTAAAGAAGGAAAAAAAAAAAAGGTGTATAAATTTACTGAAAACTATTTAAAGGTATTGAGTTTCATTGAGTTTTAGATTAAATTTTCTTTTTGCACGAGATATATGTTTATCAATCATGTCAATATTAGCTTGTAAATGTAAATATTTTGTTGGATAGTAATGAGGGAGGTTCAATATCATCTTCAATATTTTGTTTTGAGCTGTTTGTAGTTTTTGAAGTAAAACTTTTTAGGCGGCGTTATGCATTTTTGGATTTGTTGGGCATTTTTCTATGGGAGTAACTTTGAAATTTTGTTAACCCAAAAAACGTTAGCTGCTTTTGATGTTCTCATTCGCATTGCGAATACATTGTATGCATTGCGTGAATACAACACAGCGACATACATACATGCATGCATACATACAAGTGCCAGTGTTTGCCATTAGCTTGTGTGCCAGCTGTGCGGCATTGCGACTTTTCGTAGGGAGTAAATTTGAAATTTTGTAAATGTTAGCTGAAGCACGCAACACATGTGTATGTGTGTAAACGAAAGAATTGTTTTTGTATGCATTGCGTGAATACAACACAGCGACATACATGCATGCATACATACAAGTGCCAGCGTTTGCCATTAGCTTGTGTGCCAGCTTGTATTTTTGCTTGCTTCTCTCTCTCTCACTTTTTGTTACTCTCACAGCAATGCCGTGGTCTTGGTGTTGTTTGGTGGTTGGCTACAAAATAAGATCGCGCTGCGCAAAGAACGATGTTGAAGTTGGTGCGGGGGAGGTGAGAGTTGCACGAACAACAAAGCCAAGCAGCATTGCACGACAGTTACATTGTCTAATTCTTTTCTTTCTCTATTTCTTTTTATGCTGCTTTCTTTCGCGCTCACCGCAGAGGAATAACCATTGATTTTGTTCTATTCGCACTACTTAAAAAGTAAAAGTGATGCTAAAAGATATTTGAAGCTACACATTGAGCTAACTGTATTTTCAGTTGTAATATAATAATATAATAAAATATAAATACAAAATATATGTATTATTTATATTTTTTACATTGACAAGTTTGCAAATTTGAAGTCACTGTCACGTTTTGTTAGTTAAGCAGTGCAAATAGTATGACATTCATAACGTTTTTTTGCGCTGAGCGCCTAAAAAAATCGTACAAAAAGCAAAAAGCAATAGCAGAGTTAAACAAAATTCACGTGCAGTACAGGCTCGCGTTCCTTCTCATTCATAAGAAAAATGTTATATTTTTAATATTAAAAAAATATTTGTTCTATCATGTCTACATCAAAAGTTATGTGGCTTCAAAAAATTCAAAGTGTCCGAATAATTTTTGTACTCTGTGTACATACATACAAGTCCCAGTGTACATGCATTAGCTTGTGTGCCAGCTCGATTTTTTGCTTGCTTCTCTCTCTCTTACTTTTTGTTACTCTCACAGCAATGCCGTGGTCTTGGTGTTGTTTGGTGGTTGGCTACAAAATAAGATCGCGCTGCGCAAAGAACGATGTTGAAGTTGGTGCGGGGGAGGTGAGAGTTGCACGAACAACAAAGCCAAGCAGCATTGCACGACAGTTACATTGTCTAATTCTTTTTCTTTTTATGCTGCTTTCTTTCGCGCTCACCGCAGAGGAATTACCATTGATTTTGTTCTATTCGCACTACTTAAAAAGTAAAAGTGATGCTAAAAGATATTTGAAGCTACACATTGAGCTAACTGTATTTTCAGTTGTAATATAATAATATAATAAAATATAAATACAAAATATATGTATTATTTATATTTTTTACATTGACAAGTTTGCAAATTTGAAGTCACTGTCACGTTTTGTTAGTTAAGTAGTGCAAATAGTATGACATTCATAACGTTTTTTTTGCGCTGAGCGCCTAAATAAATCGTACAAAAAGCAAAAAGCAATAGCAGAGTTAAACAAAATTCACGTGCAGTACAGGCTCGCGTTCCTTCTCTTTCATAAGAAAAATGTTATATTTTTAATATTAAAAAAATATTTGTTCTATCATGTCTACATCAAAAGTTATGTGGCTTCAAAAAATTCAAAGTGTCCGAATAATTTTTGTACTCTGTGTACATACATACAAGTCCCAGTGTACATGCATTAGCTTGTGTGCCAGCTCGATTTTTTGCTTGCTTCTCTCTCTCTTACTTTTTGTTACTCTCACAGCAATGCCGTGGTCTTGGTGTTGTTTGGTGGTTGGCTACAAAATAAGATCGCGCTGCGCAAAGAACGATGTTGAAGTTGGTGCGGGGGAGGTGAGAGTTGCACGAACAACAAAGCCAAGCAGCAATGCACGACAGTTACATTGTTTAATTCTTTTTCTTTCTCTATTTCTTTTTATGCTGCTTTCTTTCGCGCTCAGCGCAGAGGAATTACCATTGATTTAGTTCTATTCGCACTACTTAAAAAGTAAAAGTGATGCTAAAAGATATTTGAAGCTACACATTGAGCTAACTGTATTTTCAGTTGTAATATAATAAAATATAAATACAAAATATATTATTTATGTTTATTGTTTACATTGACAAGTTTGCATATTTGAAGTCACTGTCACGTTTGGTTAGTTAAGCAGTGCAAATAGTATGAAATTCATAACGTTTTTTTTGCGCTGAGCGCCTAAAAAAATCGTACAAAAAGCAATAGCAGAGTTAAACAAAATTCACGTGCAGTACAAGCTCGCGTTCCTTCTGTTTCATAACTATGTACATATGTTTTATAATAATTGATTGTTAAGACACCGTTTGAACTCCAAAGTAATGTTAAGACGGCTGAACTACTTTTATTTTTTTGTAACAATATTAAAAAAAAAAAATTACACGTTTTTTCGATTTTGGTTGCTTGTAACTTCTATAATTTGTTCTTAACCTGTACATAATTATATATCACTGTGAAGAGCACATCAATACCTTTCGATCTAATTATCTTTTATGTCGATACAAAATTTGGCTCACGAGATATTGACGAATAACTGAAATAAGAGCCCAAAAGCATGTTTTTCGAAAATATCTCGAAAACGGAGCTTAAGAAAAAAAAAAAAGAAAAAAAAAAGGTTTCCATTTTCGTGTTTCTCGACCCTAAATCACCATAAAAAACACTTTTTCACGAAGGTTCATTTTTCGTGTAAACTAGTGTAATTGTTTATCTCTTTGGTTACTGCAATATAATCGTTATCTATTTATATATATTTATTTATGTATTATAATATGTACGAATCTTGGGAGCGCTGCGGCCCTTGCATTGCCGTCAGCGTTCCAAGATCAAATTAGTCTTTGCTAAACATACGGTTGTGAGGTTATGTGCCGTCACTGTAACCTAACTTACACGGTTTCGTGACAACAACAATACAATAAAATTTATAACGGTTAGAAATACGTTCGTTTCATTTCATTTATATAAAAACAATTAACTAAAAAATATTAGTTAATCCAACACCTTTAATATACAACTGTAAAAATGCTACATCAGAACAAAATAAAATATGCATAGAAATTATAATTTGACGTGTTCTATCTTTTAGCTATACATTTAACAAAAATTGACATCACATATATCAGACATCTCTCTGGAACGAGAATTCCTTTACTTTCATTATTATTATAATACATAATTGATTGTTAAGACACTGTTTGAACTGCAAAGTAATGTTAAGACGGCTAAACTAAAGAAAAAAAAAACAGCGTAGAGTTTTACTTCTAACGCGTGCTTGTACTGCACGTGAATTTTTTAAATGAGTTTTAGAACAGCTTCCCCATACTTCACAGCCATATAATATAAATGGTAAGAAAATTGTTTTATAAATAATAAGTTTGTTGTCCATAGAAAGTTTTGATTTTCTGTTAATGAATGGATATAGGATTCGTATTGTAATATTGATTTTGTTTAATGTTGTGCTGATATGATTATTGAAAATAAGTTTTTTATCCAAAATAATGCCCAAATATCTCACGGAGTTTTCCCATTTGATATAAGAGTTGTTCAGTTGAAGTTCATTAATAGGTAAAAAGCATGGTTTTCTTTTCTTTGAAAAAAATATTGCTTTTGTTTTTGTTGGGTTTATTTTAATTTTCCACTTGTAAAAATATGCTGAAATGGAGTCCAATGAATTTTGTAGTATGTTATGAATATTCGTGCTTGAATCACCAGAAGTATAAAGGGCTGTGTCATCAGCAAAAATTAGAGTATTGCAATTTTCAAGTAATGGAATGTCATGAGTGTATACATTGTACAAAATAGGGCCGAGAACAGATCCCTGAGGTACTCCAGCACTGACAAGTTTTTTATTGGAGTCGGTACTATCCAATCTCACGAAGAAGTATCTTTCTGTTAAAAAGCTTTGTATTATTTTAGTAATGTAAGTTGGGGTATTAATTGTAATTAGTTTGTGAACTAAGCCATTATGCCAAACTGTATCAAAAGCAGCTTCAATGTCAAGTGTTACCATCCCAACTGACTTCTTGCGATACAAATTATCTTTAATGTATTTGGTGATTTTGTCCAATGGGTAGATACAGTTAAGAGATGCTCGAAATCCATATTGAATTGAAGGAAGGATGTTATTTTCTTCTAAGTGTAAATTTAGCCTGGTCTTAATTAATCGCTCCAAGATTTTAGAGAATCCACACAGTAGGCTAATTGGTCTATAGCTATCAGGTGAATCAGGAGGTTTTCCAGGCTTGGGAATAGGGATAATTTTTGCAATTTTCCATTTTAAAGGAAAGTACCCAGTTTTAAGACAATTATTAAAAATAAGTGTTAAAAAAATCATAGTGCCATTTGGTAGTTTTTTAAGGCAGATATTTGGTATTTGATCAGTACCCGGAGATTTCTTATTTTTAAGAGATTTAATAATTGAACTTCTCCAGACGTGATTTCAGGGCAGGTTGAAAAAGTTGAGTCCATAAGGCATCTAAGTGAGTTATCCACAAAAGTTGATGTGGTAGAATCAGAGTAAGTCACAGTTTTATTATGCTTGGATTCAAATATGTCAGCTAGGATGTTAGCTTTTTGTTGTCTGGTGGAATGAATTTTATTATTGTGGACGAAACTAGGAATAAATTGTTTCTTGTTTTTAATGATTTTGGTAAGTTTTCAAAATGGCTTTTCATTTTTCTTTAGTTCAGATAATTTATGATTCCAAGTGACATTGTTAAGTTCAATTAGTTTCTGCCGAATTTCATGATTGAAGAAATTCAACCTGGCTTTAAAGATAGGTTGTCTGGTTCTGATCCATTTTCTTAGAGTAGCGTTTCTGTCTTTAATGAGATTTTTAATGTGAGGTGGAAGTTTACTGATTAAAGGTTTAATTTCCTTTTCAGGTACTGATTTATGTATTGCATTTGTTACATAAGTTGTAAGAATATCAGCCATTAAATCAATAGTTTCAATATTAGGGAGACGATTCTTAAAAGGTTCGAATTGCTCTTGAGATACACCGTTTAGGAGACGCTTAAACTTCTTCCAGTCTGCTTTGGAGTATTGTAAATATGTTTCATATTTGATGGCGTTAACATTATTAGCAAATTTACACAGGACTGGTAGGTGATCAGATGATAATTCTGCATGTACCACTGGTTCCGCGAAATTATATGGGGAATTTGTAAGAAATAAATCTAAATTAGAAGGTTTTCCCTTATAATTGGGTGGAATATATGATGGATCTTTGGACTATAGAACGGTAAATTTTCCAAGGAGCGTCAATTCTTGAAGGGTATTTCCGAAAGAGTTAGCTTTGGCACAGTTCCATAATCTATGCCTACAATTAAAGTCTCCACCAACGATATAGTTTCCTTCAATCTGTGATAATTTAAGTAAATCAGATTTAAACATGCTTTTAATGCGTTTACTTGACAGTGAGTAATTATTTATAATGCATTTTGCTGAAGAACCAGGAAAGTAAGCGGAGTACAGTTTAAGAGTACATATTGCAGGAGTCAGTGTGAATTTTAATTGCAATGTTTTCAATAACGTGGGTTTTTAGGCTGTTAATTAGCTCATGTTTTATTGTTTTGTCAATAATAATTGCGACTCCACCGCCTCTACATTTATTGCGATCATTTCTATAAATTATGTAGTTAGGGATAGAGAAATTATCATTTTGTGTTAGCCAAGTTTCGCTTAGAAGACAGACGTGGATTTGATTATGTAAGAGAAAGTCGACTAGCTCAAGTCGTTTTGTAAGAACGGCACGAGCATTGCATGCCATAATATTAAGATATTTATGATTTTTACTTGTGGGAGTAAACATATTTTATAGCAAGATTTGTTATAACTTTAAATTGCTCACTTTTTGATGTGCAACCATTTAATTTGCTTATAAGCTCAGTAGAAAGAGCAGTGATTTCGTCTACAGTGAATAAATCGGAAGAGATCGGTTGATGAGAGCTTCCATTGGTATTAGTATAATTCGGTGAATGTGAGATATCATTGACAAGGATATTTCTGTAGCTCTGGTAAGCAGTAGGAGGAGAGTTATAAGATAGACTCTGCATAGTATTTTCTCTGAGCAGCATTCCATTGTTGTTTTGATTTATTCCATGATTTGTTTGGAAAAGGGGCTTAATTTTGTGTTGATAATTACCATTAAACGAGCGTCGTTGAAGTAGAGATTGATATGAGAGTCGGCAAGGACATTTGACATCGTTAGAGGCGTGATTTCCTTTGCAATTTGCGCATTTTAACTTGGTTTTGTCGGGGCAATTAATAGTATTGTGAAAGCCAGCACAGTACGAACAAGAAGTTTTAACAGCACAGTGCATTGAGCCATGCCCATAAAGTTGGCAATTGTAGCACTGAGTAAGTTTATTGTGGGATCTTGTTTTGTATTCCCATCGAACTTTTGTATGGTTGATGTACAAATAATCTTTACGTAGCTTATGCAAAGTGACGCTTTTGTGAGCAAAATACACTACATAAAGTAATAGTTTGTGATTATTTTTAGTTGTTTTCTCAATGGTTTTCACATCGAGGCAATTTAAACCAAGATTTATAAGTAATGATTTAATTTCGTCATTAGGCAGTTTATCAAGACCAGACAGTACGGCTTTGTAGGGCTTAGAATTTTTCGTTTGATAAGAGTAAAATTCGCAATTTAGTTCACGAAGTTTTGTGCATGTCTTAATAAAATTGTCATTGCCTTTGATGAATATTTTGTTTCCAATCGAAATTGTTTTGATGAAGTAATCAGTTACTTTTAAGCTTTCAAGAACATCATGAAGGAATTTTGCATTTTTCTTTAAGACAGTAATAGGCGGTAATTTTGCGTCCACCTCAATTTCGGCCGATGACGAGTCATCTATATCGTTAGAGTAATTGTCGTCCTCAATGGTCTGAAGTGGACGATAGTAATTTGTGAATTCATCACGGCGTGATTGCTTAACAGCAATAGTTTTACTAGTGCATGGTACTTTATTTTTAATTGATGTAATAGTTCCAGAAGAGGATCTAGCAGGACGTTTCTTAGTAGTAGTATTATTATTAGGAGAAATAATCTTCATCGATGATCCAGATAAGGAATTGGAAAGCTGAGGGAATTGCTCTTGAAAAGAAGCATCTTCACCTTTTTTTGCCATCATCAATTTAAATAGTAAAGCTGAACCGACCGGCGAATACTGGCAAGCGGAGGCCCAGATTTTACCTACAAAGCTGAAGCTTAGTGGTAGGTGCAAGATTTAAGATAGTTACCCCGGGAAAAAAATTTTCAAAATTTACAAATTCAAACTTTTTTTTTTTTTTGTTTTAAATTCAAAGCGACTTAAAAATACGTCCGTACACGATGAAAGTTAAAAACAATTGAAATAAATTTTTAATATGCCACTTGCGGGATTATTAGCAATTGATGCCTTAAAAAAAAAACAGCTGCACGAAGAAAAAGTTTAGCGCAAACTACTCAGAAGCGTATCGGACCCCTTGCAAACTGCTGACACCACGTAAGCAAATTTACTTTTCTGGATGTTAGCAACTTCTCATATTTATTTATTTACAGCTTCCGCTATATTTATCGGGTTGGTAAGAGCACATTTATGATGATACTGAATTTAATCAAGGACGACATGCCATCGTCATCAATATCACCAGCAATACAACTGGCAACCGTATTGCGTTTTTTGGTAGTCGGCTCTTATCAAAGGGCTATTGGGAAGGACAAAGATTTAGCCGTGTCTAGGCAATCGGTCGGCAAAATTTTAGGAAACCTACTACCTGTTTTGGAATCAAAACTTTGTCCACGCTTCATAAAATTGGACCAAAATGCGGATAGGATATTAAAATCAAAGGCACATTTCTACGGAAAGTTCGGCATTCCAGGCGTTATAGGGTGCATTGATGGCACTCATGTGAAAATAATGAAGCCAAAGGATGCCGAACATCAGTTTTTAAATCGGAAAGGATGTTTTAGTATAAATGCAATGATTGTAGTAAGTAGGACACAAATCAGTTTAAAGGTCCCGTTTCTTGTATTTCGTGTTTAAATTATGTTTGTGAGTATCCTTGCTATTTGTTACCAAAATGTCGTTGCTTTTTTTAATAGTTTTTATTTTAAAAGATTTGCGATTTTGATCTTCGAGTTCTATATGTGGATGCAACAATGCCTGGCGCAACTCATGACTCCTTCGCATGGAACATGAGCGAGGCTCGGGAATTTTTAAAGCAAAAGTACGACAGTGGCTTTAGAAGCAGTTGGCTTCTCGCTGACTTCGGATACCCTTTGGAGCCATATATGTTGACTCCATACAGAAGTCCAGTGCCAGGAACAAACCAACATTTGTTTTATCTTCGGCATGCATCAGCCCGAAACGTTGTAGAGCGGACAATCGGTGTCCTCAAAAGTCGATTTAGGGTGCTTCAGGACTGTCTATTGTATGACCCTGCCAAAGTTTCAAAAATTACACTAGTTTACAAATTTATGCGTCATCGAGTGAACCTTCATAAAAAAGATATTGGAAAATAACTGAAATAAGTGCCCAAAACATGTTTTTCGAAAATATCTCGAAAACGGTGCTTAAGAAAAAAAAAGGTTGCCATTTTCGTGTTTCTCGACCCCAAATTACCCTAAAAAACACTTTTTTTCCGAAGGTTCATTTTTCGTGTAAACTAGTGTTATTAATGTATGCTGCGCATTGCACAACATATGCCGCCAGCGAAATGAAGCACAATTTGATTATGATCCTCCCACTGATGGTAACAATAACGCAAGTGTTGACGATATTTGCAGCGCTGACCTGACGGACTCTGTTGGAAGTGGAGCTGCTATTCGAGATGAAATTGCCAATAGAAAATAAAATAAAACGCTCTTTTGTTTTCAAAAATTGTTCCATTTACTTTTTATTCAATAATACTTATTTTTGTTTAAATAAAAAAAAATTTTCAATTTATGTTTTATTTAAATTTTTAAGGATTGATTCTAAAGCTTCGTTATGCCTTTTTTTCTTCTAATTGCTGCTCCATAAGGTTGCGCAAATCGCCTCCTAATGCCACCAGCGCCTGGGTGCCACCTTCCGTAGCAATCTTTAATTGCTTCAACTCCCCAAATATATTTTGTAGTATCGCATTTTCTTCAGCTACAAGGGATGCCAAGGAATCGCCCTTCCGTCCACTGGCTGATGCTGCGGTGCTGACGAGTTTCTCCGTCAACTGCTGAGACGTCCCTGCAGCATCAGCATCTAGTCTCCTAGCCTTTTGTGGACTTTCTGTAAAAGTATATTTACAAACATAATGAATGGTTGGTTATATGCTGGTATGTGAATAAATATAGAAAAACAATTACCTTCCATGTCAGCATCTTCTGGCAACAGCTCAGAACTTATTTCTGCCTGCAGTCCAGCCGCTTTTGTTGCACCTATCCCATCCACCGCCTGGTGGAGCTTGAGGATTGTGGCTATTGCCTCTTCTATAGGCGACAATTGTTTTTGTTGATATGGCCCGCCTCCAGTGGCCCGATTTTCTTTTTTGATTTGCCCTATTTTTTTTTAATAGCCTGCTTCCAGTCCCTCCAAGCCTGCAAATGATTTTTTATAAAGTAAGCATGTGTAAATTTAGTTATTCTTACGCGTTGCCATTCCTCTGCCGACTTGGTGGGTGGTCCATTTGCATTAAGTGCATCGTCTAGCTCTATCCAAGCCGCCGCTACTGCCACCCTGTCACCACGAGTGATGCCTTTAGCCATGTCTACATGCTTTTCCATAAACTTAACGAAAATTTCATCCTGTTGTGGACTAAATTCGGCGCACTTCATAACGAAAAATTAGTTAAAATAAAAAAAGCAATTTTTTAACTTTCATTCAACATCAAAAACATCCATTAATATGCCAAAATAATAACTTCGAATTATAATTATTTAGTACAGCAACTAGGTGGCAGCTCCTTAGCTCGAAAAGGTTTTTTTCATTTTTATACAGAACTGCAAATATACCAACCATTTTAATAAACATTTCGCAAAAATGAAAATCATGAATTAAAACATTATATTTATCAAAACATAAAGATACAGAAAACTCAGAAATGAAATACACTTTCCAAATTTGTAACAGTTTCTTTGAATAAAAAAGGTTTTGTTGGTGAATTTAATCAAATCCCATGCAATTTTGTCAAAGGTTTTGAAACCGTTGAAAATCACGTCTGTGGCACCTAGAATAGGAAGTGCATCGAAATTGACAAGAAACGGTTTTCTGTGGCACCCCAGAATATGTCGAATTTTTATTATGCTTTTAAGTATGTACTTTTAAGTGGCAAAGGAATTCGACTCGATTGTATACCTCTGTTTGGCTAAAAAAAAGAGTTTTGGTCCACTACAACAAAAAAAATGGTAAAAACTTACCATTTTTACAAAAAATTATAATAATTTCAATTCAATTTATTTTATCTTCATTTTAGTTGTCAAATTATATTTTGCTTATTTACTTTTCTAAAATTTTTTAATTATTTAACATTTTAAAGAAATTAATTCTAAGGAACACAATATTTTAAAGCCAGAGCAACATAGACCTTTAGGCTATTATTTGTCCAAATATTTTTTATTTTGTTTCAAAAACAAAATCATCTGCACCTTTTTTTCGTCCAAACGATTCCTCCTATCCGTAGCTATTACTCCAGCCGTGGAGAAAATGCGCTCACACGGCACAGAACTTCCAAAGCAACACAACTTTTCTAGTGCAATTTTGCTTAGATTCGGAAATTCGTAATTGTTTTCCCGCCACCAAGCCAAGGGGTCCGCAGACACATCCAAAAGATCCTCCTCCAAAAAGCGACTTATTTCTATAATTGCTTTTGAAGTAGGAGTTCCCTTGGGCCTTGCTTTATTCCTGCATTCTTTTATTGCTTTAAAAAGGCACAGGTCATCCTCCTCTGCCTTTTCGCTTGAGCTGGATGCCTCAATATCAGCACTCATTGACGGTTCTTCAGCTTTTGAAAAGCGTCGCTTAAAATGTTTATGAGCTCACGCTTTGTTGCCTCTGCTCGACTTTTGTCTTTGAAAATTTCATTTTTATAGCGAGGGTCCATAAATGTTGCGGCTGCCAAAGTTTCGCTCTGCTCTAAACTTTCAAATCTCCTGTGTACTCCTTCTTCCAGTCTTTCTATCACCTGCAATATAAAAACGTTAGATCTCTTTATATAAAGTAATGTTTTCATTTTATTAATTATAATAAAATGAAATTATTAAATTACATTAATGAAAATATGTATTTACCTTCAATATACACTGCGGATAGTTTCGCTTTTTTAATATTGTATAA
Source organism: Chymomyza costata (assembly GCA_018150985.1). Taxonomy (NCBI): domain Eukaryota; kingdom Metazoa; phylum Arthropoda; class Insecta; order Diptera; family Drosophilidae; genus Chymomyza; species Chymomyza costata. Next base: position 658,655 of record JAECWU010000269.1, read on the forward strand.
GACATCTTTAAGTCCGTTGACCAAAGCAATGACCAACGATCCGGAGCAGTACTCATCTCCGCTTATTAGTCTGGTTGCCTTTTCAAATGGTTTTAAAATATGTATTAAATCACGAATATAGTCCCATTCACAGTTTTGGAGGATCGGCAAATTCGTCGCGCACAAAGCCACTGTACTTTTAACAGCGTCTTCTACCTGTAATGATAGTGTTAAATTTATTATTGTTTTTATTGAAATTTAATCAAATGGTTTTACCGATGCAAATCGTTCAAACATGTAAAGGACGGAATTCCACCTTGTGTCCACACCTTGAAGTGAAAGTGAAGAAACAATCAAAAATCCTAGTATGTAGTAACGTATTAAAATATCGATAGTTTAGTATTTTAGTTATTAAAAGTAGGGTCACCTTCAACACAACCATGCGCGGCGAAGTCAACGTTTTCCAGTTTAAAAATGTCGGTACACTAGATTTCCGGCGTTAATTGCTGTAAAAGGACAGCTTCGGCGTGTTAACTTTCTTTTCCATTTCCTATTCAAAACGAGAAAGTAAGCTGCGCTACTCCTCACTGACCTCCTACTATTTTGTGGTTAATGTTATTTTTCTACTCGTCCAAGTCGAGTTAAAGTCAAATTCTACCACCTTTTCCGTGGGAGGAAGAAATTTTCAAACGAGCTGCGGCTACACCGAAGCATATTTCTGCATATTTTCTGCATATTGCCATAATTAAGTAACATAATTTTTTGGCAATATTTCGCAGTCACCTTTACGGTGTAAGTATATACATAGCCACAAATTGTGTAAAAAAAAACAAAAAAACCGCGATCTATTTTTTTGTGCTTTTCTTTTATGTTTTATCAGGTTAATCCAAATTAGGAACATATGTTTCTCTTGAGAGAGCATCAGGGTCAATGACCCAAGGCAGCTGTTCAAAGGCACCGACCACTATAGTTTTGACACCAGTGTACTTTTATTACACATACTCAGAGAAGCAAAGAAAAGGAGTAAGAAACAAGAAGCAGAGCGAAGATCAGCCGGCCGCTACGGCTGTTGTGTGGATGGAGCTGCATAAATAACATTCCGTAAATTCCGTGAAAAAATAATCGAAAAGACAAAAATTTTAGTCTACGCGTAAACTAGTGATTAGTGAGCAAAGTGGAAAATCCACCAAAAATAAAAAAAAGTGTGTAAAACCCTGTATGTCCCCTAAAAGTGTGGTTAGGTGCAGTTTAGGGTAAACAACTAAAAGAAATATCTCTTCTATGAGCCCCTATTCACTTAGTTGTGTAAAAATACGAGTGTAATCAATAATTGTGTGCAGTGTGTGGTTAAAGTTGTGAAAAATATAAAAAAAAGCCCAAAGTTCTAAGTACAAATATCTTCGTACATACATAGGTAAATATGTATGCTAGTACCTAAACACCACGGCGGAAAAGCAGCGTAAAGATAAACGAAAAAAATCAAACTAAAACATAAAGAAATAAGTTTTAGTTACAATTGTTTTATTTTATTTTTTTTGAGTGTCTCTTTATGTGGATAAAACAATAGAAATAAAAATAAAAAAACAAAAAAAAAGAAAACAAAAAAATAAAATTAAAAGAAAAATAAATCACTTGACACAATCTCCGTCTGCGCGGGAAGGCCTTCGTCGTTGCAGCTGGAAAAGGGTGAGTTTTGGGGGAGAAATTTATATTCAATACTTATATTCAGAGGTGGGCACGAAAAATAACGGAAAGAGCACTTTTTGCTTGTGCGCCTATCTTTCGCCACAGAAAAGACATAACGGAAAGAGCACTCAGTACAAAAAACGCCTTGGACATTTTTGCACCGAGTGCTCTTTCCGTTAGGTCTTGTAAGTGGCGCCTGCCAGACGCACACGCAAAAAACCGAGAATGTTACAAAAACAAAATACACACAGTGTGCGCTTTTATGGCCCTACTCGAGCATCCTTTTTTCGACCTTTTTAGACCGTAACGGTAGTTTTTATTGGTGCTCGCGACGAAAAATTCGCACAAGTACACTGAGCACAGAAATATAGTTAATTTGGCAACTGTAAGACCCAGTAATTTTTTTGGTAAATTAAAATTGTCATATAAACTCATATGACTTTTCTGTTTCTTTGAATGTGTTGCAAAATTTTGTCAGTGTACACGCACAAGCAGATCGTCGGCGACGCGCCGAGTTTACAAAAACAAAATACACACAATGTGTGCCTTCGCTCGACTCGCAGCAACTTACAAAAACAAAATACACACAATGTGTGCCTTCGCTCGACTCGCAGAATATTACAAAAACAAAATACACACAGTGTGCGAGTTTTATGGCCCTACTCGAGCATCCCTTTTTAGACCGTAACGGTAGTTTTTATTGGTGCTCGCGACGAAAAATTCGCACAAGTACACTGAGCACAGAAATATAGTTAATTTGGCAACTGTAAGACCCAGTAATTTTTTTGGTAAATTAAAATTGTCATATAAACTCATATGACTTTTCTGTTTCTTTGAATGTGTTGCAAAATTTTGTCAGTGTACACGCACAAGCAGATCGTCGGCGACGCGCCGAGTTTACAAAAACAAAATACACACAATGTGTGCCTTCGCTCGACTCGCAGCAACTTACAAAAACAAAATACACACAATGTGTGCCTTCGCTCGACTCGCAGAATATTACAAAAACAAAATACACACAGTGTGCGATTTTTATGGCCCTACTCGAGCATCCTTTTTTCGACCTTTTTTCTTGATGTTGTTGTAGTGCTCTTTCCGTTATTTTTCGTGCCCACCTCTGCTTATATTTTTAATTTTTTTTATGTGCATAAAGAGCTACGCGTGAAAATTCGCATTAACATAGTTAAAGAAAAGAACAAAACGTTCGCAGTAAATAATTTTTTTTTCGGTTGCTAACATATACTAAAAACTTTTGTTTTTTTTTTTCATTTTATGGTGCGTCCGCTTTCGTTACAATTTAAATACACTGCAGGCAATAATTATTGAGCACACTCGTATTTTGTTCGCGCCTTTTACATTATTGTAGGTACTTAATCTACTTTAAGCTTAGATACTTTACGGTGTATCTATATGCACACCTAGAGGTTAATACCATTATGAACTCTTCCGGTTTTTTTTTGTAATTAATTAAATTTTTGAGCATTCTAACCATGTAATTTAAAATGAAGAAACTAGATATAAAATAAATGAAGTTTAAGTCTAATGAGTCTCGTAGATTTCTTAGCAATATTATGAATTTCACGTGAATAAACGTTTATACTAGATCATATTATGGAGTAAAAAAAAAAATTATGTTTCCTTAATTTGATGAACGCGTAAATTGCGTACGGGAGCTTAATGACGGCAAAAGCTAAGCTCATAGGTAGGGTGGGTAAAGACACAGTACTGGAACGTCATCGAACAGTACTGCCTGGATTGTAATTGGTAGAGTAGGTACGAGAAGGATAGTGGTAGTTGTCCTGTCAAACCCACCCACAGGTTTTTTTGCTAGGCGTCTCTAGAGTCCCCAAACGAGGGTTTACTACCACGGCGAAATTCTCTCGCACGATCCGTGCTGACCTCTAGATGTGTGGATCTTCGGTATATCGTAGGTTTACCCATTTGTAGGCTGACTTATTTTTCATGGTTTAAGTTAGTGAACCCGTCTATTACAGAAGCAAGCGCAATGGCTCCTTGACTACGCTGGTACGACAAAAACTTTTCATTGGACTTTTTTTGTTTATATCATCCTCCTTTAATGCGTCCTTTACAATCAAGTTCAGCGAATGCGCAAAGCATCCAAAATGTTTCCATTTTAAGTGGTCCTTGATTGCAGATTTAATGTTATTGGCATTGTCTGATACCGCAAATTTTATTTTGTTGTAAATGCCCCATTCCTTGGTCACAGCTTCTAATGTTGTTGCTAGGTTGATCGATGTGTGGTCGCCATGTAAAGGGGCACATTCCAGCAGAAGCGAGATCATTTTGAATTCCGTTGAAAGGAAATGAACAGTTATGCCAATAAAACTGACGTTGTTACGTGACGTCCAGCAGTCGGTTGTCAAACAAAAGTGCTCGCCTTTTCAAATAATCTCTTTAACGCTGAGAACGCACTCTTCGTACATAGCCGGAATCATTGTTCGCGAAACCGTGTGCCGACTTGGCAGTCTGTATGCCGGATTTAATTCTTGCACAACTTCGCGGAAGCCCTCATCTTCCAACATACTAAATGGTTGCAGGTCACACACAAACAGTTTACAAATAGCATTGTCGATACATTTTTTTTACAGTTGAAATTGCATGCCCACGAAACATAGTTTCAATTGATGGCTGGCAATGCGTTCGTGATGTAGTAGCTACTTGCTGACTCTCAACCACGTTGGCTGGTGTTTGTTTGTTGGTCTTAAAACAAAAAAATTATAAAAATTATAATTTATAAAAAATAAATATCTTACAGCTTTGGGTAATTCACACGTTGGATGTTTCCTCTGGATATGTTTAGATAAATTGCTTGTTGAAGTTTTATACGACAATTTTGCCTTGCAAATAGTGCTAGGTGCAAAATTATCATCTAAAACACTGAACAATTTCCAAATTTCACTTGTCTTTCTGTCCATGTTATTATTTACTATTAAACGCTCACAAAAATTTTAAAGGCACTTGTCTCTTCAACGACTAGAACTTTGCATGTGACCCATCTTCATATTGCAACAAATACCTCAAAACTATTGTATTCATTAATACTAGCCACCTATTTTGTAACCGTTCATAACATAATACATATACAAAATGCAAAATACGCGCCAAGTATTTACCTGCAGTATTTACTCTTGCAGTATTTTGTTACTATTGGTTAGGAAATAATTGGCGCGTATTTTGTAACAGTTCATAGGATTTTTTACTTACGAATATTTTGTCGCAGTTCATACGAACTTATATATCCACGAGTATTTTGTCACAGTCACAACCCAAGGTTAAAATACTTGTGACAAATCACAGGTACGTAAATATTGCTCATCACTAATGCACTGTGTACTAGTGTTGGGTTGCTTATGAGTGAGTGAGCAAAAATGAGCAACTCACTAATGTGAGCAAGTGAGTCAACTCAGCAAAGTTGCTCACTACTCACTTGAACACTTGCTCACTACTCACTTGCTCTGTGAAGTGAAGCTGCCACATTCATTTTTGTTTTCAAACGAACCGCACACTTGGTATGGTAGCGCTACATTCCAGTGGTCGCCTTGCAAGTGTTAAGATGCGTGATAGTAAAAGTAGCCGAAAAGTGTACGCAAAAATGTTTAAGTGTTATAGCTCAGTTTGGGAGCATTTTCAAAGAAAAGAAAACAATAAGGCAATTTGCAAACTGTGCAAATTAACCGGCATCTAAAAACCAAGCATCCGACAGCTGTAGCGCCAATTGAGCGTTAGTGCAGTGGATCTGGCACAGAAAATATGGCGGCAACAACAAGTAGCCAACCACGCATGACACAATTTGTGCAGTGACCACCAGCCACTAGGCAATGTGAAAATATTGATAGGGCAGTTGTGGAAATGATTGCAAAAAGCAATCATGCAATCCGTATAGTGGACGAACCTTCATTTAAAAAAGTAATAGAAATGCTATCACGCTGCCCTGGATACAAATTGCCGACTCAAAAAACTATTGCGAATGTGTTGCTTCCCAATATGAAAAATGAGTTGGTAAGCAACCTAAAAGAAAGTGTGCTCAAGACTAGTGCAATTTGCCTAACAACGGATTCATGGACATCGCTGGCAAATGAGAGCTACTTAGAAGTTACGGGACATTATATTAACATAAATTAAACGATAATGACATCCCACATGCTTGCATGTGAGAATTTTGAAAACAGACACACAAGCGAAACTATATGCGTGTTTTTTCGAAAAGTTGCAGAAGATTACCAACAAAATAGCAGCAATTGTTTTCGAAAAGCTGCTAACATGGTTGGTGCCATAAATATTGGACACTGAAATCATATTGCATGTTTTGCGCACTCGCTAAATATAGCAGTGCAAAAAGGATTAAGCCATTTGGATCAAGTGCCGACAAAAACAAAAGCAATCGTGGAGTTTTTTAACCGCAGCACAACAGCTAACAAGAAATTAAAAGACTGTCAAAAGCAATTGCAGCTGCCAGATCTCAAGTTGACACAAGATGTACCCACGCGCTGGAACTCAACATATAAAATGTTTGATCGACTTAGTGTGTCTAAAGAAGCGGTTGTGGCCGCAATTTCCATTTTACGCCCCGATTTGGTTTTAAGCCATCAAGAGTGTCAAATAGTTGAAGAAGTTTTGCCAATTTTAAAACCATTAAATCAAATTACTGTTGAGTTTTCTTCGGAGAAGAATGTAACTTTGTCGAAAGTCATTATAGTCGTAAACGTGCTACAAGAGCGCTTGCAAACAATAACGACTAACAACAATACAATTTATTTGACGTTTAAAAGTCCTTAGCTCGGAAATGTATGCAAGTTAACGTACCCTCAGTAAGGGTAATTATAGAAAAGATAAAGCTCATCCTCAAGCTGCACTCAATTCATTTTGAGTGAGCTTGAGATATGCAAGTTTATGCTCAAAGATTGGAGGAGCTTGAGCTATTTTTAGAATTCAAAAGCTTAGATAAGGGTTTGGATAATCTATGTTAAGCTAGAGTTAAGTAGTCTTAAATTGGATCTTGAATGATATGACCAAAAATAAATAAAAACGATTCATAAAACACATGAAGAATAAAAGGTTAATTTACAAATAAATAAAACAATTTATAAAAACATATGAAGGATAAGAAAAGTTAATTTGCACGCTTCAAAGATTTAGAGAGAAATCAGCTGTATGCAGAAAGCGCGTACCTGGATCCACGATTTAAGTCTCGTGCCTTTCGAGACAGCTTCAATTACCAGGAAACTGTGGTAAACATTAAAAACAAAATTGCTACGGTGGAAATAATTGAATCCAGATACAATTTCACAAAGTGACAATTATGATCCGGATTGCATATGGAGTGCATACGACAAGCATTGTTTTATATTCATATATATATTGTTTATAATAATAAAAAATTGCTCCAGAACAATAGTTAAATAAAAGTCTTGGTGTAATTTATATATATATGTATATATTCTGTTTAATATTCTTTTCAATGCGCGCAAACTTGTCAACTATACAAAAACGACTGACTGACTATGAACAAAGGAACCAAGCAAGTGCCAAACTACGCTGGAATGGTTCCGTTAGATCAGTCTGTATGCTTGCCATCCATCTTACTCCTTCATATGTCAATGTGACTTTTGCTCCTTGTCCATATAGCAATATAGCCTGCTGAACATGACCATATATGGGCATGTTCGCTGTACGTGTCACAACTGATTCCAAGGACAAACTTCTCAATACAATTATATATTTACATATATATATATATGGACATGCTCAACACGCCTCCTCAAAAGTTACATTGATTAATCAAAAATTTAAATTACAATATTTCTTATTTGACAAGTATGCGCATTCTGGGAAATACAATTTTCATGGTCCAGCATTCGCTGCAATGGATTAGGGAAAACCCAGAAAATCTTAATCAGACCCATCCTGATTAGTTTAACATTCAATCGTGTAACGTTATAAAAAGTATAAATTTTGAATAACACTAGTTATTTAACAATTTAAATTAAGTGACAAGAATGAAAGGAAATTAACTTTTTTTTTCGATCAAATTTACAGTTTCAAACATAGGTATAATAAGATATAATAATATTTTGGTTATTCAGATATTCCTAATTGATTCCTCAGATGTAGATATCTTGCTGCTGGTAGCGGTTTGGTCAAGATGTCAGCCAACTGCATATCTGTGGAAATATACTCAAGAGAAATTGACTTCATTTCAATTTGTTCTCTAGTAAAGTGATATTTAATATCGATATGCTTAGTTCTCTTGTGGCAAGTAGGATTATTGGCTATACTAATGCAACCTTGGTTATCTTCAAATATTTTTTAAAGGTTTATTAAACTCGAATTTGAATTTTGTTATAAATGACTTTAACCATAATGCTTCTCTTACGCTTTCTAATAGTGCCATTTATTCTGCTTCAGTAGATGAAGCGGCAACTGACTTTTGTTTCATTGTACTCCAGCAAACAAGACATGACTCAAACATTTTAAATAGATACCCAGTAGTACTTCTTCTATCCGTCTCATTTCCAGCCCAATCAGAATCTGTATAACCAATAATAATATTCTCAAAATTTCGGTTTTTCTTAAAACTCAATTTTAAATCAATAGTACCCTTAAGATACCTCAAAATTCTTTTAAGGCATTGCCATAATTCTTTATTATTATTATTTGCATATCGACTTAAAATACTTATTGAAGCACTCAAGTCTTACAATCTTCTATATTAAATTTTCTTAAGACAATTTTAATATAAGAAAATTGACTTAGACATAATTGATCACCTTCTCTGTCTATTTTTATTCCAATAAAATATCGAATGTTTGCTAAATCAGTCATTTTAAATTTGTTCATCAAATATGATTTGAGTTTAGACATTGTGTCAAGATTTTCTGTGGCTATCACTAAGTCATCTTGCGCAACTAAGTTCTCGCTGTTTTTTTTATGAAAATGTAACTTTATTATAAAAAAATGGTTATCAATGACTCATTCAAAGTATTGCCCATAGCTAGCTACAACTTTTTCCCATCTTTCTGGCAGAGTTCGAATACCTTGACGGTAGAAGTGTTCGTCTTTTGAGGGTATCCACGAATCAAGCCATTTTCCGATATCTTCATATGAATGGAACTGCTGATTAGCCAGACCATGTGCCATCGAGCGGAACAAGTAAAAATCGGACGGCGCAATATCTGGGGAATATGGCGGGTGGGGTAGGACTTCCCATTTGAGCGTTCCCAAGTAGGTTTTAACAGGATTGGCAATGTGAGGCCGAGCGTTGTCATGCAGTAAAATCACTTTTTCGTGCCTCTGCTCGTATTGTGGCCGTTTTTCTCGCAGTGCTCGGCTCAATCGCATCAATTGAGTTCGATACCGTTCCCTAGTGATGGTTTCGCCTTGTTTCAACAGCTCATAATAAACAACACCGACCTGGTCCCACCAAATGCACAGCATAACCTTCGCAGCGTGAATATTCGGCCGAGCCAGTGACGTGGAAGCATGACCGGGTTGTCCCCAAGATTTTTTCCTCTTTGGGTTGCTGTAATGAATCCATTTTTCATCACCCGTCACGATGCGATGAAGAAAACTCTTCCTTCTTTGTCGCTGGAGCAGTTGTTCACAGGCGAAAAAACGACGCTCAACGTCTGTTTCAACGTCAAACTCAAATCATAAGGAACCCAAGTTCCTTGCTTTTGAATCATTCCCAACGCATGCAATCGCTTGGAAATGGCTTGGCGGGTAACTCCTAATGCTGAAGCAAGCTATTCTTGCGTTTGGCACAAATCCTCATCGAGCAATGCCTCCAATTCAGCGTCTTCGAAGGTTTTGGGTCTTCCTTTGAGTGGACGGTCGTCAACATCGAAATCACCGTCTTTGAAGCGACGGAACCAATCACGGCACGTTGTTTCGCTTGGAGCAGCATCTCCGTACACTTTTTGGAGCTCTCGATGCGCTTCAGCTGCCGTTTTTTTCGAACAGAACAAGAAAATCAACACTTCCTGCAAATGATGATTTTTTGGCACAAAACTAGACATTTTCACACAACCACAAGTAAATAATGCAAAAAGAAATTCACTAATGTGCCATAGCAGTTTGCTTACCATATGCCTAAGCTTCGTTTATGAAGTTTTGGGTATGTCAAAATCGACCAGAACTTTCTGCTAAAGCCATCTATTGACAAACAGCGAGAACTTAGTTGCGCACAATAGAACGTATATATTTTTAGAAATATCTCCTTTGTCTGAGATGTAAACGCAACGATCAACCCCCACATTAACAAAACCAACCGCTTTTAATACTGCATCAAAAACTTTAAACCAGCATCGAGCTGCTTGCTTAAGACCGTAAATAGCTTTGTTCAGTTTGCAAATTGTGCCTTTGGCATGTGATACTCCTTGAGGTACCGACATATAAATTTCCATTACAATTCGGAAACTTGATATTCGTGCAACTGGTGCAAACGTTTCATCATAATCAGACAAATATTCCTGGCTAAAACCACGCGCTACAAGTCTTGCTTTATACTTGACTAAGTTACCTAGCTCATCTTGTTTTATAGTAAACACTCATTTGCAAGTTACTATATTTTTGTTATCCTGTTTTTGTACCAACGACCGAGTATTATTTTGAAAATGAGAATCTAGTTCATCTCCCAATATACTTTATCATCTCGATTCTTAATTTCTTCAAAAGTATTTGGTATATTATTCAAGAATATATAAGCATTCATTAAACCTCTATCTAATAATCTATAAGATATTTTAAGTTGACCTTTTAACCGTTCACTACATCTGATTTCATTAGTCTCTAAAGCTTTATCTAAATGATGCAATTTATCACCAGTATTCATAACTGGATCGGCATTATTGAGACATGTGGAATTTTCATATTCACTAGGCTGTATATCTGATTTTCATTTATCAGATTTCTCATCAGACTCAACATTTTCCATTTCAACCAACGGAAAATTAGACTTTTCAATTTTTGTATTCATATACGAAAAGTCAACCAGTTCTTCATTTTCATTTTGAAAAATAGAACTGTAAACCTGTTCCACACTATCAAGTGGGAACACAGAGTCTTCTGACTGTCTGAGACAGTCCACAGTCCTAGAATGAAACATATTTGTTTCATCCACCACAACATCTCTAGCTGTCATAAATTACCTTGATTCCACATTCCACAATTTGTAACCATTTGGTATATACCCGTCCAGATACACCATTTAATTGTGGAGTGTGAGAAATTGTTAAATGATAACTGATGCCTTTTTCTACACAAAATTCACGCATCTCATTAGATAAATATTCTCTTCCGTTGTCTATATATAAAGTAACAACTTTTAAATTGAAGTGAGCTTCGCTTTTTGCAACAAAGTCCTTAAAAACAGAGAAAACATCAGACTTATAGGTTATTAAATATGTCAAAACTACATAATAATTTTTTCTATCAACTGTGGATGGCGTTATCGGACCACAAACATCAGAATGGACAACAAACAATGGTCTTACAATATGGTTCATATTTTTAAACTTTTCAAATTTAAGTCATTGCCATTCACAAAAGCCTCACATAATTCATTATTTAAATCAACATTCTTTATCAGATTCATATCTTCAAGCAAATGGTTGCGTTTCAATTCTAAAAATTTGCCAATACTTATATGTCCTAGTCTTTCATGCCACAAGCGATACTCAGCATTATTTTTAATTCTCGAAACGTATGCTTTTGGATTCATTTTAAATTTTACAACTTGTATGTTATACTCACAAGCTTTATTGAATAGCAAACGACCATTTTTAGTGACTCTTACATCTTCTGAGTTGAACTTAATAGTCATCCCAGCATCTTGCATTTCTTTACCGATAAAAGATTGTGCGGAATCTCCTTGCTGAATAACACATCCTCGAGTGTGATTTTATTGTCAGAGCCATTAAGTTGAAGAATTCCTTTGGCCGTTGCAAGAATGTTCTCTCCACGCTTTGCAATCGCTATCTCCAAAGGTGTTGCCAAGTTTACATAGTCCTCAAACAAAGCTGTATCTTTTATAATATGGTCTGAAGCTCCTGAATCTATGATAAACATAACTTCGCCTTCTTTTAATAAATCAACTTGCCCTATCATAAACGCGAACCCACGTTCTGGTTGTTCTGGTTGAGTTGTCGCTATTTGAACCTGCTTATGCTTCCTGGCATTTTGATTACCTGCACTCTGATTGTTAGTGTTTTTGAAAATATAGCAATCTTTCTTAAAGTGCCCTATTTTACCACAGTGAAAACATTTTGGCTTTAATTTAATTTTATTGTTGAATGGCTTTTTGTTATTTTTATAGTTCACTTTAATTCTATTTTCTCTTTTATGTTTGAAACGAACAGCTTGTAGCACAGTACCACTTGTATCTTTACTGATATTTTTTAACTTAATCTCATGGTCAAGAAGACGCGTTTTTACAAAAGCCAATGTTAGATTATTTTCTGACAAAGTTTCTATAGCCGTTATAACCCCATCATAATTTGGAGGAAGAGTCAAAAGTAAGTGGGACACTTTGTCCATTTCATCTAATTTTGCTCCTGCTGCTATAAGTTCTGTTATCAAATCATCAAATATGTTAAAATGAGTTACTAGCGGAGTGTCACCTTTTAGTTTTAATGCGAGCAATTGCTTGAGACAGCTGTGATGCTAAACTTTTACGTTCATTTAAAGCATCTAAATTTTCAAAAATTTGCCTTGCACTATTTTCATTATTAGCAAAACTAAGAAATGAATCACTTAAAAACTCAATTATAATACTTTTTGCATTTCGATCCGCCTTTTTCCCCTCAACTGTTACTTTTTCTGGCTGAATTTCAACAACTTCTAACAACTCGTTCTCTGCTAACAGTGATTTAACTCGAAACTTTCAAATTGAGTACTTCTCCCCGTCAAAGGGTTTTATATTCCGTTTTCCTTTTCTCATTTTATATTTTCTTTTTCTTGTTATATCCTGCAATACTTAAACGTTTTGTCCCTTCTCACTCAAATTTCGCTCAGTCTATGCCTGACGCTCAATTTTCGCTAATTTGCTTAGCACAGTCTTCCTTTTTCTATCTCCCACATACACATACGTACAATATGCATGTATGTATTAATGTGGCGTCTTAACACCACACGATTTCTTGGCAATAATGCGTAGATACATCAGTACTCACTTCTGAGCGACACGCAGGTGCTCCACCTTGCTAAATCGGTGTGGGTCGGGCACAATGCACGCTTAAGTTGATACGTGAGTCGCATTGTACTCTGCATGGTATAACACGCTTCTGCTGCTATTTATTTCTGTCGCATCCAAAGGCGGCCACTGCGACTCATCAGCCAACAAGAATTCGGATCCAGTGAACCAGCGTTTTGAATCGATGATTTCTGGCTTTCTCGTCCACTTGGTTCCTTCATCAGCAACATTTTGGGCCGATGATACCCAACGCCAGCTGTCTACCTCGGATCCTTCCAGAATTTCCCCGACACGCAGCGCCACGAACTGACGGAACTTGCGTGCGTCAGAACGAATCCAGTATAGAACATCACGGGCATCGGTCCAGAATATGCGCTGGCCAATGCGTACTGATATTTCAGATTCAATACACTTTGCCCAGTACTGCGGCCATCAACTCCATCCTAGGTACAGATATCGGCTTAAAGGGTGCAACTCTGGTTTTGGATGCCACCAATGTGCAGCATATTTCAGAGCCCAAGTCGGCTCGCAGATATGCTACGTATGCATCCAGACCGGCATCCACGAATACGTGCAGCTGCAGCGTCTTGGCACAGCTAGCGCCTGGCAGGCAGCGGGGTATACGCAACTCAACTTAGTTGTGGCAGCATTCTTTTCCACTGAAGCCAGTCATCTTCGTCGTCAGCCAAGCGGCTCGTCCCAGCTTACACAAGATCGCCAGATATTCTGAAAATCTTGGCACGCATGTTTAAAAAGCCTTAGAGCCCAAGCGGGTCAAATATTGACATAACCACGCTTTTACAATGTACCATGTCTTTGCCGGGCAGCCACTACATTCCTAGGACCTTCTCTTGTAGTTCGAAGGGTGCGCCGATGTATCTGGCCGACGTTCTTCGTTGTCGTCCAGTGCCTGTAACACGCGTTTAGAGTTGGATGACCAATGCCTCATCTCAAATCCACCGGAGCCGTGGATTTTGTTCACAGTTGTTGCCAGCTGCACCATCTGATCTTCGTTGTCAATGGATTGCAGCCAATCATCAACTAATGTGTTGCGCCGAATTGATTCCACTGCTTCTGGCTGCTCCAAATTACACCGCTCGGCGTTGCGATTCAATACATAATTGGCCAGAGCAAGCGAACATGATGCGCCAAACGTCATTCGTTGCATCACGTACATTTTAGGTGGCCGCAAAGCGTCGCCATCGCGCCGCAGAAATTTTTGTGCAGTCTGGTCCTCGGCTCGGACCTTGACTTGGTAAAACATTTCACGTATGTCTCCAGAAACTGCAATAGGCCGTTCTCGAAAACGTATTAGTATACCAAGTAGTGACGCCAACATGTCAGGCCCCTTCAGAAGTGTGTCGTTCAGCGACACTCCATTGACTTTGGCCGCTGCATCTCATACTAATCGCGTCTTCTTCTTAGAAGAAACCATGAGTGTGCATCACCCACCGATCCTACTTTATCCAGCTTGCGGGTATATCCGTTTTCCCGGTAGCTCTGCACCGTGGAGCAGGATCAAAACTGAAAAATAAATATTAAGGTCCCTATAAGGGGACGCGTAAGTTGAGACATGGCAAGTATATTGTTGAGGAAGTGGGTGATGATGAAGAACCTATTAGGACGAATACAGTGGCTGAATACATGAAAATATGGTATTCATCATTCGGGTCGAATGATAAGCAAGATGGACGAATGTAGGAATGGCAGTTGGCAGGCCTTCAGCTGACCAGCAGTGTAGAGTTTGGTAGTGTAAGAGTCAGATGTGTGTTGTGCAAAATTGAGAAAACGAGGTCATGTTGGCATTTGAGTTGCAGAGTTAATAAACAGATTAAACAATGAAGTAAAACTATATTTTAAATAGAAATAAGTGATAAGACAACTTGTGAATAAAGTTTTCCATGAAAGCAAACTAAAGTGTTGTTTAAGTATCACTACGGCTACCCAAGCTCTACATATGTATATGTATCAGAGAACTGCAACCGGTACCTTTTTTTTATTCACATCGGATCATTGACTTGAATTTTGCGTTCTAAAGCGGTATCAGTTATATGCGGTCAGATCAACTGCGTTCATGCGGTAAAATGCGGTTGTGATTGGCTTGGTTTTGCGGTCAGCTGGCATGCGGTATGGTATCGCAATTGACCGGTTGGCAGTCCGATTTTTTGCGTTAAGGTATCGAAATTTGAGTAGTTGAAAACTCAGTTTTTTGCGGTATGGTAACGTAATTTGAGTAGTTGACAACTTGATGTTTTGCGGTATGGTATCGCAATGTAGTTGATAACTCGTTTGCTGACAAGAAGCAAAATTGGCAGTCGACGGTCAGTTTTACAAAGAAAATGAATTTTTTAAGCCAAATGGAAGAAACTGCAGCAACAATCGCCGAAAAAATTAAAAATTTCACATTTTCGCTGTCTAGCCGACGAAAGGGCCGGAGTTTTGGAATGTGGTAGCAGAAGTCACAGATCCGGACGCTTTGTTTACTGCCGTACTTGCAGCATCGTGATAAAATATATATTTATATATTAATTCGTTTTTATATTAATACAATACAAATATTTAACATATATCATTGCGATAACTAGTCAAAGCGACGCACACAACGTACAAAGTAAAAGTTAGTAATAATTTTGTTCTCTGTTCAGGATGCGGTCATACCGCATTGACTGACTTGATTTATCTTATTGTAACTTTCCATTATATCGATGATCACTTAAATTGGTTACTTATCGATATCACTAAAGCTAGTATATAAAAGTAAATTATTATATGTATCACGCCCCCACTTAAGTTTGTTTAATAAATGGAAGTGTGATAGTTAACAATTAATTTTTTAAACTTAAAATAACAATTTGAGCTGTACTTACATTATAAATTCATTTAAAAACAAGCATTAATCTGTAGATGTAATTATACTATATATGATACAAATTTCTTTTAAACAACTAATTCATTTTTGATACAATTTTCTATTTAAATTTAAAATACAATAATGATTTATGATAGTAATTATTTTTAAGCTATTGCATAGCTTCTTTCTTGGGCTTTGAGCGCGGCGACCGAATCAAGAAATTCCGTAACGAAAAAAACCTAACACCCCTCACACACACACGCACACGAGCACGTAGCGCTGTACGCATATTTGCAGCGCAGTGGGCAAGCTAAAGAGAACGGCGCACAATGTTGGCAATGCTGTCGACGTCGCTGTTGACGTTAGCGTTGACGTTGGCTTTGGTTTCACGCTTTTTGATTTGCTTGCTCTTGTTGTTGTTATTTTTGCGGTTTTATAAGTATTGGCTGTAGTTGTTTTTGTTGTTGCTTTTAATCCCAGCAGTTCGCTGTTTGTAGCGACTTACCGGTAAATTACTAGCAACAAAGGGGCAAGTTACCAGCGACATCTTTGTATCCCGCCTAATTTCAATTTTACACACGATGTCATAGGGCGGGTGCAATTGTCGCCTCCTCGATGACATGTTGCCAGTAATTTACCACACATAAGTCACGAGTAGTTTACCTGAGACATGTCGTCAGTAATTTACCACAGACAAGTCCGAAGTAGTTTACCACAGACATTTCTGAATTAATTTACCAAATTAAAGTACAAAATTTGTAAATTTTTAAAATATTTATATAAAGAGATAAAAAGATGTAAAAACCATTAATATAAGCAAAAAATGTAATAAATTTAAATGAATGAGTATGTAGTGTATAAATTAAATTTATAAATTTGTTGCTTTTATTTCTTGTTTTTAAATCTTTTTATCTATTTATTTAAATATTTTAAAATTTGCAAATTTTGTATTTTAGGTTCATTTCTACTGAAATTAAAATTACTTATAGTGCAAAATTGTGCCTGTACTAATTTTTTTTAATGTTTTATATTAACTAAGAATAATTCGTATTCAAATTTTTCCACAAATTATAAAAATAAAATTCATTTTAGTTTACAATAAAAATGTATTATAGTTTAATATTAAAATTAATTTTAGTATAATATACACGTAGACTTCATATGTTTTCAATTTCATTATTTTTTCGGGATGCCAATTTAAACATTTTTTTGTTTTGACGGCCCATAGCCGTACCTTGGGGTCCTTCTGGATCACCAGTGACAATTTCTGAAATTGAGGCTGTAATTAAAAGAAAAAGTCATATCACTAAATAAATAGTGGATAATATTTCGTAAAACTACTTACTTATTAAAATGGAATATTAATTTCTAAATTTCCTCAAAGACTCTTTGCCTTGACCGCCTCCGATAATATAGACCATTGTTACCTCATCCGACCAAACGAGTTTTAAATTTTTATCAATACCTCCAGGCCGAATTATTAAAGTGACTGTGTTAACCTGCAAAATTGAATATTATTTTTAAATAATTACTTTACTTACCTGTTATTTTGCTTTTTAGTTTTATTTTATTTGTTGTTTTTTATCACTGATTTTATACTTTTTTGCTGATTAAAATGCTTCACACTTCACAATTTTTAAGAAATAAACAAAATTTGTTTATTGCTCCGGATAAAAAAAAAAAAATAATTGAATATTCAATTTACAATTACAAAACGCGTACGCACTTGATGCAAGTAATAGTTCAACTAAAAGGTCGCGTGCGAAAGCCAAAGCAATTAGCGGCTGATTTACAGAAAATCAAAGTAAACATAAAGAAAGATGCATAACAAAGCGGATACGTGAAGATAAAAATCAGGCACGCGAAAAGTGGTTGACAAAAAATTGCCGCCTCCACAACGGTGCAATGCAACGCACATATTGTTGTTAGTGTAAAAAAACTAAAACAAAAACCAAAAAATTATCTATTCTTTTTTTGCCACATTTCTTTTATTTTGTTTGTGGAATTTTTAGACGCAGCGAATGTAAAACACGCACACAAAAATGTAGAAAAAAAGAATCGGGTGGGCGACTTTTAGATACCCTTAACCCTTCCAACAAGCAAATTAATAAATAACCCGCTTTTGATTATATTCGACTAAGTGATCAGGTATAAAAAACAAATAAAAGAATTACGCCCATAAAGCTTTAGTTTGCATTTAAGGTGTCATAAAATGCACCTATGTTAATATACTAGAAAACTTAATAAACTCCTAAACACGCTTTGTACAGGGTATACAAAATTTTCGTTTGTTGTTTGCCTAAGCAAGAAAGGCAAAATATACGAAAAAATTTTTTCACTTTTTTTAGTAGCGACATGTCGCCAATTGCTGGCGGCCGAACTGCAGGGATGTTAGCGCTGTAGCGTTGTGTGGGTGTGAGTGCATAAGTGGTTGCGCGCGGGTGTTCAAGTAGAGGCTTTAACGGACATGGTTGTAAGCATGTGGCGCTGCTCTTATTTGTGGTCGATGCTTTTTGTTTAGTTTAATGTGGGTTTGAGGATCAACAAACCCAAATTTCATCGCGAACCTTGACTAGATTTTCCATTAACTTCAGCTCTTGCTCTAACTATACATAAGGTGGAACTTTTGACGAAATAGTATATGAGTATAGTAAAGCACATTCTCAGGAACTCGTTTATGTTGCGCTCTCTCGGGTGACTAATATTGATAAATTGTATATCAGACAAAAACTAAAAATTCTACATTCAAGTTTTATCATAATCGAAGGCAAGCTGCATCGACTGCATCTTTGTTGCAAGAATTCAAAAGACTGTCTTTAAATAGTGTTCAGACGATAGCTCAAAGTCTCTTAGATTTCATTAGTAATAGAAATGGCATTTCAATAATGACTTTCAATTGCCAAAGTCTAAATAGTCACAAATACGATTTACAAGATTCAGTTACGAGACAAACAAATGTGTTACATCTTACCGAAACTTGCATGACGCGTGATAATCCGATTGAAATACCTAATTTCAATTGTATTGTTCAATTCAAACGAGATACTGTTCCAAAAGATGGGGTAGCTATTTACAAAAATAATAATAATGTTACTAATATTATGACTCCGAATATTGAAATAATTATTGCACACGTTAGCGATGTTAATGTTAGGCGCTCATTTGTTGGAGATATTTGTGCGTGCTTATGCAAACTTAGAAATGGCCTACACATAATCATGGTAGCAGTTTACATTTCTCCAAATCCAAAATTAGACGAGGTAGAGCATTTTATTCATCGCACTTTACTGGAGTACACTGAAGAAGGGTCGAAAATACTTGGTACAAATGGTAATAAATTTCCACTTATCTTGGCTGGCGATTTCAACATCAACTTTGCTAATAAAAAATCAGAGCGGTTGCAAACTTTTCTTTCCGAAAAATTGAATTTGAAAATGAATAATGATCCACAAGAATCCACAACAAAATATGGGACCACCATTGACGCGGTACTTTCCAGATATTTAGAGGATATGAAGTCTCAAACTTATGTTTCTTATTTCAGTTACCATAAACCTATAGTTTCAATTATAAAAATTCCTGAATAACCTACATGTATTGTAAGATAATAAAAATATTTTAAACAATATTAACTTGTCATTTATTCAATAAAAGAAAAAAATTTGATTTCTTATCGGTCACCACGCTCAAAAAGTGTAACTTGAATTAATATCAAAGAAAAAAAAATATTGCATAAATATTATAATTGCATAAGTTGATAAAAAATGCTATGCAATAGCTTTACCGCGGCAGTCCCCGAGTGCCACACGTATTTATACCCTGTACCTATAGGTACAAAGGGTATACTAGATTTGTGCAATGTATGTAACGGCAAGAAGGAGGCGTGGCAGACCCCAAGTCCTTTATACCAAAATGCTTATCATAACCTCGGGTAGCGATTGAGCCATGTCCGTCCGTCCGTCTGTCCGTCCGTCTGTCCGTCTGTATGAACACCTAGATCTCGGAGACTATAAGAGCTAGAGATACGAAACTTTACCAGCTGATGCGCATATTTCCTCAGAAGATCAAGTTTGTTGAATCATGTCAATATCTTTCGCCGTTCCTCCGTAGCAGAGTTTCGCGTTTTTAGCTAAACCGTTTAATATTTTAATCTGAAACTTAACAGAGCGATGCGTTGTGGTTACATGCATCTGTGTGTCAAAAATAAACAAAATCAGACAATTACAACAAAAGTTATAGTCTAAAATGTAAAAATTTCACCTCCCCTTGCCTATAAACTGCGTCAATATTTGACTCTACGCAATAATAGTAACAAACGACCTAGAACCACATTTTGGTAAGCTGATTCATGTGCCTCTAATGAACAAAAATCCACATCCAAATTTTATCAATGCAGCCCCTGCACCCCCGCAATCGATTTACCGTGTTTTCTCCCACACCCTTCAACATATCCCCTAGAAACTTACCCCATATACTTTCAATAACTCCTTTGACGTAAATTTCGATTTTCATCAAAATCGGTTAAAATTTACGGAACTTATAGTATCAATATCGTTTTGCACCAACAAAAAAATTCTTAGTAAGAATATGCAGGAATAAATCTTTTTTTGAGAGAAAAGGTACAGGGTATTGCACTGTCGGGCACCGCCTCGACTGTATTACATTTTTTTGATATGTTTTACCATCTTTACGTGTTCTTAATTTCATTTTGCTTGAAGATTCTTTGTCGATCACCTTCTCTTCATCACAAAGTTTTTCAGAATTTTTCTCAATATTTGTTTCTTTTTTACGCATTTGATAACAATGGCGTTTTATTTCTTTATTATTATTGGTTTTTATGCATATGTAAGACCTGGGTCCAAGCTGTTCTTTTATTTTAGCTTCAGACCATTTTGGTTTATTTGGATCTTTATAGTCTCTAATGAAAACAGATTCATCTTTACTAAATTTTACTTTTCTGTTACCTTTATAATTACTTATGCTCTTTTCCTGATTTTCTACAATTTTTTCTCGAACTAATGGCGGTTTTAATCAACTAAATCTTGATTTTAGAGTTCTGCCAAAGAATAGTTTTGAAGGACTTTCTCCTGTAGTACAATGTCTTGAGTTCCTATTATGAAATAGAAATTGATTTAAGGCTGTATCAAAATTTTAAACTACACGGCTATTCAGTGTAGCTACAAGCGATTTCTTTAATATTTTTACAAAATTTTCTGCCTGACCATTTGAAGCTGGATGTCCTGGCGCTGTGAAAATGTCTCTTATACTATTATTGGTTGTGAAATCTTTAAACTCATTAGATGTAAATTGTCTTCCATTATCACTAACAAGTGTATCTACGAGACTTTTTTCTTAAAGCTTTGATAGTGAACGATGTTATTTTTTTGTTTTGTAAACTTCAACCCATTTTGTATATGTATCTATAATCACTAATAACTATTTATTGGACGTGCAAAGTCTACATGTATTCTACTCCATGCTGAACTAGTGGGTTGCCAAGGTATTAAAGTTGATTTCTCTGGGTTTGCTCCTAACTCTTGACAATAGTTAAAATTTTTAATTAAGTTTTCTATATCTATCTGCATCAATTTTTGGCCACCACACATATAATCTTGCCAAACCTTTTGTTTTAACAATACCCATATGCGAACGATGAAGTTCGTCCAGTACTGATTGTTGAAGTTTTTTAGGAACTATCGTTCTATAGCCCCAAAGTATACAACCATATTCTGTGCTTAGTTCTAAAGCTTTACTTTTATAGGATTCAAACTCATTTCCTTTTAAATTTTCGACTTTACCTTCATTTATTGCTTGCATGACCTTTGAAAGAATAGGATCACGTCTTGTATTTTTTGCAATTTCATTGTAAGTTAAATGTAAGTGATTGTTTGATTCTGTATAATTTACAAAGTTGCACTCTTGAATATCCTGTGCTGTTTCGAACTGAGGTATTCTGGATAACTCGTCAGCTTCATTGGCTTTGCCTTTAACGTACTCAATGTTGTAATTAAAACCTGTTAGAATAAATGCCCATCTTTGGACTCTTGCGGACGCCATTACCGGGTAAACCTTTATCTTCTCCAAATACGCCCTATGCTCCAAATAGGAGTTAAAGGAACATATATATATATTCTCCAAATAAGAATTTTAATGGTTTATGGTCCGTTTTTAAAAAAAATTTGTGTTTAAGTAAATATTGCATAAGTTTAACAACGCTATATTTAATAGCTAACGCTTCTTTCTCTAAAGTACTATAGTTTTGCTCAGTTTTTGTGAAGGCTCTTGAAATAAATGCAACTGGTTTTACTTCATTGTTTGGAAATCTATGTGATAGTATACCTGCGACTGCAGTATTACTTGCATCCGTTGTCAGGATGATCGGTAATTTGTTATCGAAATGTACTAGAACTTGGTCAGAGACAACTTCTTCTTTCATAACTTCAAACGCTGTTTGACATTTTGTCGACCAATTAAATTTTGTATTCTTTTTTAAAAGTTCATACAATGGGTTTATCTTTTGGGAAAAATTTTGAATGAATTTGAATAATGATTCACCATTCCTATGAATGCTCTGACCTGTGTAACGTTACCTGGAATTGGGCAATTTATAATACTTTTGCATCTATCTAAGTTTTTGTGCAAACCGGTTTTATCAATTGTGAAGCCTAGATATGAAACTTTTTTTTGTAAAAATTGGCATTTACTAATATTTAATTTTAGTCCAACTGACTGTAATTTATTTAAAACTGTTTTTAGAGTTCGAATGTGTTCCTCTAATTTTTTCCTGTAATTGTTATGTCGTCTTGATATACGACTACACTTGAAATTCCATTTAAAACGGATTAAATTGTTTTTTGAAATATTGACGCAGCTGGTTTTACACCAAAAGGTAACCTTTTCATTTTAAGTGCACCTATATGTGTACTCCATGTACAAATTTTCAGCGATTCCTCATCTAGGACAAGTTGATTATAAGCACTTGAAAGATCTAACTTGGAAAACAATTCACCTCCGCTTAAAGCTGCAAAAATTTCATCTATGCGTGGTAAAGGATATTTATAGTCAACTAACCATTTATTGACTGTGACTTTATAATCACCACATATACGTAAATTGCCATCTGGCTTTAAAATCGGTACTAATGGTGTTCCCCAATCGGAATAATCTACTGGTTCTAAAATATTATGTTATGTCTGGCACACGTATCTTTAATATCTTTTTTAATAAGACTCTTGAGTTCTTTCTCTACCATTTCTTTCCATGCTAACGGAATGGCTCGTGGCTTGAAAAATATAAGCTTTGCATTTTTATCTATCGGTAACGAAACTTCACTTATTTTAAATGTTCCTAATTTGCCATCAAAAATTTCCTTAAACTCGTTTTTTATTTGCTCAACTAAAGTGTCAGTATTTACTTGTATGTTGTTCACTTGTGCAAAATCAAATTTAAATTCTCCGAGAAAATTCCTACCTAACAATGGTTGGTTATTACAATTTGTTACAATAATTTTAATACGCTTGGTGATCCCATTGAATTTTACATTTGCATAAAACTCACCAATAATATTTGTTTTATGTTTTGTGTAGCTGCTGTACTCTTTTGTACATGTATTCATTTTCTTAAGTTGATCCGCAACAATGTGCATGGAGATCCGCTGTCGCAAAAAATGTCCAAGTCTGTACCGTCAATAGATACTGATAAAAAATATGGATCAGCACTATCTTCAGTTTGAATACTGTAAACAGATGTATCAAAGTTATTAACATTTTCATTAGAACTAATATTATTTACAACTTTAGAATTATTTCTACAAACGCTTGCTAAATGTCCCACTTTGTTACAAATATGACACTTGCTGGTTTTGTAGCGGCAAACATCTGATCTATGATTTCTCCATCCACAATGAGTACATGCGTGTGAGTGTTCTTTTTGCTGTTGTTTTTCCTTATTGTTGTTGTTGCTGCTGTTCTTCCTGTAGCCGCTCTTTATGTTGTCTCTCCTGTTTCTTATTTCCTTGACTGCATTTGTATTTGGCATTTCACCAGATTTGGTTAGCATTTTTGTTTCAATAATTATTGCTTTTCGCAATGCTTTTTCTACAGTTAGCGATTCGTCTTCTTCACACATTTTGTCAAATATGAAGTCTGGCAGACCCGTTACAAAGCGGTCCAACACAAATGCATTTAAGTTGGCGCCAAATTTACAACTTATTGCTAACTGTTGCACTCTCGCATACCATTGCGACACATTTTCTGATGCCAATTTATTTGCTGCATACAATTTTTTTCTTTCAACAAACACTATTGTAGGTGGAGAGTAATGCCTCTCCAACATTGAACATAATTCATCGTAAGATTTTGATACGGGGCTGTTTGGACTACACAAACTATGAAGCAATCGATATGGCTCCGATCCAACTTGACTTGAGCAAAATTACCTTCTTTATGTGCTCCTCTGTGCACCCAATCTCACACAAATGAATTTCGAATTTCTCCTTCCAAATGCACCACGGCTCCTTCATGTGCATAAACTCCGGCAGCGTTGCAGTTTGCAGAAGAGTTGTTGTTGTCATGCTGGTATTCACTGTAGCGTCCATTGCCATTTATGTATATTTGTTATATGTATTTGAACGTAACTTTTTTGATTTTCGTATTAACGAATTTGCTTGTAAGTTTTTTGTTTTTTTTGTTTGAATTTTGTAATATTATCACTTCTTTATTTTTATCGCGTATTTACGCACTTATTTAAATAATAATTACTATTTAAATAACTTTTAATTTTTGCCTCGTCGCCAATTATGTTATGCCTTGCACACGTATATTTTATATCTTATTGTAACTTTACATTATATCGATGTTCACTTAAATTGGTTACTTATCGATATCACTAAACCTAGTCAGGCGTGCTCCGGAATCAGAAAAATTCAATCCGAACAATTTTATTCGGATTCGCATTTGCGTGCTCCGAAATCCGAATTTTTTGTCGATAATTTCCTTATTTATTTTCGATACATTTGTAAATTTCCCTCGTTTTTATCGATAAATTCACATATGTTGTGGTGTAACCAGCTGACTGCTTTTTGTTAAAAATTGTAAACATTGCAAAAATTCCATTTATTTTCTCAATTGCTTGTTTTGAAGCTAAAAGAAGGCGTAAAATAATGAAAGAATCATGTCCTACTCGCGGCTTTTTGTTTTCCCCTGCAATAAATACAATTTTTTAGCATTAAATTCTTTTGATTACATTAGTTACATTGTGTTTGTTGGCGCGGAATGGTTTTTTGTTTGATACAAAACAGCTGACATGGCTGCCGTAGTTGTGCACCTTTTTATTAGTACATGTTGTTTACATTTCATTTTCATTTTATATAGCTAGTTATTTATTATTTTATTTTTTAAATAAAATTTCACAAAAATATTAATTTAGCAACAATGTTTATTACATTTAAACACGATTTAACTATTTTTGTTGCAAGGGAAATTTTATTTGTGTAACGCGGCAACCCTGTCTCATTTATCGGCCATATGTGCATGTTTGTTACAAAAACGAAAATTCGTTTTGGCTTGTGTATGCTATTTTTGGGTTGTGTCAGGAAAAAAAATATTAAAAATAGTTAGCAGCTAATATGCAAATTAAAGTTAGCATAAATAGAATCTAAGAATATCAAGGCATATATAAAAAATTACTTCAATATAAAATTTGTGCTTTTTTAATACTATTTTGATGATTCGGTTTCATTCCACTTGCAACAAAGCAGTCGGTTTCAAAGCACATAAAAAATTCGGATTGGTGGAAATGGGAGCATCAAACATTCGGATTCAAAACGAATCCGCATAAATTATTCTGATTCGGATACCGGAGCACAACTGAGTATGTATTAAAGTACTAATATGTATCAGCTTCTATATACACACACAGCTGAGTTGAACTGAGTAATATGTAGTTTTGTTCTCAGCTGTGTCGGTGCAAATTAGAGCTCGGCAGGACATAGACGAAACGAGCACTTCTACTTCGTACATTTACACAGACACTAGGCCGAAGACAGCCGAAGTCGGCAATTTGAGCACAGCAGAGACCAAAATTATTACTTAGTTCAACTCAGTTGTGTGTGTAGAAGCAATGCGGTAAAATCAAGTCAGTCACAATATACCGAAAATGACCGCATGATTGCAAACTGAAAATGCGGTATGACCGCATCCTGAACGCGTTCGGAAAAATTTTGCTTCGTCCGGTACTTGAAAAAACTGAAACCTGTCGTTAACGCATCCGACTGGGAGCGCATTTTCAGTAATCATGATTAAGCTGACTTGTTCATACCGGTTGCAGGTCTCTGATATGTATACAGGCATAAAACAATACATACATACTTACAAATACATACCTCTCACCATGGTATAATAACAAGGTAGCGTCACGCTCCGACGTATGCATGTCAAAAGGGAATGAAGAATAACAAAGTAGCATGTGAGTGTGAGCAGGAAAATACATTTTATGTGCTGTTAGTAGTGAGAGAGAGTGATACAGCATGGGGGCAAGCAAAACATATGAAAATGTATTTGTTTAATACATATTGCTTTGCTGAAATTTGTTTAATTACATTTAATATATTTTTATTTATAAACGACAACGCACTAGTAACAAATGTGTTCTTTTTCAGTCGGTTTTACCAAAACCAACTAAAAACAAACACTATTAGTGCGCAGTCACTTTAAAAATTAATAAAAATGAAATGAACAGAATACACATTTTTATATGCATTACTTTCATACTGAAATATGCATGTCGACCGCGAGAGCGCCGTCTCAACGTTCGCTACCTTGTTATTATACATGGTAGAATTAACATGGTAGAGTAATAGAGAGTTTCTTAAGATCATAAATTTGGTGAGAGTAAAAAAAGTGAGAGAGAAGCAAACAAAAAGACTAGCTGGCACACAAGCATGTACACATGTACTGCGTGCTTTAGCTATGAAAAGCTATGTTGTATTTACACATAGCATACACGTGCATGTGTATGCTTGCAAATGTTGCAAATAAAAATATTCACGCAATAAATAAAACAACAATTCTTGTGTTTGCACATATACACATGTACTGCGTGCTTCAGCTGAAAAAAAATCATGCGCATCGCCAACCTACCACATCAACAGTCGCAACAAGACTGAAAACTATGATCTTCGTGTGTGAGCGAGCGCACTCTCTATTACTCTACCATATTAATTCTACCATGGTTATTATACCATTTCACTATTGCAGTCGAGTTGGCAGCGCCACTTCTTCCGGTCATACAATTCGTCGCGTGAAAAATAAGTTTTAATAAAATTAATTGTTATGGACAAGTCCGCTTGTGGCAAACACGTTTAACCGCTGAGTATATGCACATTTTTGTGTTCAACTAGATTTGTGTCAAACTATTTATTATTGAACAGTTCTTTTACAATAAACTAAAACAAAAACCAGATTAGTGACAGTGCATTTTTAATACTCCGCTGGCAATTATTTTTTTTCTTCGCACAGTGAGTACACATTATATTTGTGTAAAAAATTGATTGACTGATTGACATTTCAGTGTATACCAATGTACTTTTTAGTCGTAAAATTCATTTTTACCGGTTAAAACAACAACAAGATGAATGACAATGATGACGACAATGCCGTTATGGCTTGGCAAAAAGTCATTAACAAGCAAAGGCCAAAAAAGGAAATGATAAGAAAATTTCAAAAGCAAGATTCTGGACCGAGAACTTCAAAGATAGCAAATCGATTTATTTTGTTAAGCGACAACACAATAGATAAGAATGGGAGCGAAACAGTTTTTATGGCAACTAAAGAAGATAGCAACGATTCCGATAAGCCGCCACCTATATATTTGTCTGACGTTAATAACATAAATGATATGTTAGCTAATCTTTACACATGAATCAAAAAAGATCATTTCTATTATAAAACGCAACGCGATGGACATGTAAGAGTTATGTTTAAGTCTATTGACGATGATAGGAAATTAGTTAAAATTTTTAATGATGATTGTGTTAAGTTCCATACATATCAGCTTATGCAAGAAAGAGCATTTAGAGTTGTCATGTAGAATTTGCACTTCTCCACGGTCACTGCAATGATTAAAAGCGATGTAGAGTGGAAAGGTCATAAAGTCAGATATGTAACCAACATTAAAAGTCGCATTACCAAAGAGCCATTGAATCTGTTTACCCTAGACATTGAGCCTGACAATAGGAATGGGCATATTTATAATCTGAAACATATTGGAAATGCCATTGTCAATATAGAACCACCTCGTAAAACTAGCGATAAAGTGCAGTGTTATCGTTGCCAAGAATATGGACATACATAATCTTACTGTACTAAGCATTATAGGTGTGTTAAATGCTCTCTTAGACATCCTGGCAACTCTTGCCTGAAAGATCATACCGGTAGTTACAAAGGGTGTCGAATTTATCAGGAGCTTATGTCGAAAAAAGTTATTGACCGCAAAAATCTTAGAAACACCGCACGGGAAAATATAAACGTCTGCGGAATATCACAAAGCAGGAAATGATAATACAAATGCCCACTGGATAGAATAGAGCTACACTTACTAAAAAAACAAGCTGAGCGCAGTGATAAATTACTTGACATGATCATACAAGTGCATACGCAACAAAAATATGGCTTCTCTTTCAACTGGCAATCCTACATATTGGTCTACTGACCACTGGAAAATACCTGACTTGATTGATTTCGTAGTATACACGAGAATACCACATTCACATATGCATATCTCAGAAAGTTTTGATCTAAGTTCAGACCATTCTCCAATAATAGTGACGTATAGTACCATAGCTCATATGCACTCGAAGCCATACAAAATAATCTGTACAACTACAGATATCAATGCATTTAAAAACTATCTAGAAACAGCTATTAGCTTGGATATTTCGCGAAAAGCTGGAGCTGAAATTGACTCCGCTGTAGAGCTTCTTACAAGCACCATTTATAAAGCAAGCTATATAATTACGTCGCCTGCAGTTAGGCAACAACAAACAAATCAGTACAAAACGAAAGAGCTCTACGGCAACGATGGCAAGAAACCCTATACCCTGCTGACAAAAGATTGTACTATAACAAGGCTGCATCTGACCTCAAGATATTATTGTCTGAATTAAAAAATGAGTCCGTTGCCGCATACCTTAGAAGTCTAGACCCCCATTCTTGCAACTACGATCACAGTCCATGGAGAGCAACTAAATATCTTAAACGACCCACCAAGAGTAGCACAAGTGTTCGTACAAACACCGGAGAATGGTGTAGATCTGATGCCAAGCAAGCTGAAGCATTTGCACACTGTTTTTCAACCAAATGATATTGCAGACACTTCAATAGAAAGTGAAGTAGAAAGTTTTCTAGATTCACCCTGCCAAATGAGCCCACCAATTCGACACATTTGCTTTGAGGAAGTTACAATGGAAATTGCAAGTGTTAACAAAAAACAAGTATCAAGCTCGGACAAAATTGATGGCTTAACAATAAAAAATCTCCCACCAAAATGCATCCGTTTCTTAACGCTAATATTCAATGCAATTCTCATACTAGACCACTTCCCAATTCAATGGAAATGTGCAGAGATAATAATGATCCCAAAGCCAAACAAACCTGAAAACGAACTCTCGTCGTACCGTCCTATAAGCCTATTGCCAACATCTTCTAAAGTATTTGAAAAAATACTTCTAAAGAGAATGTTACCAATTATGGACGAACTTGCTATCATTCCCGAATATCAGTTTGGATTTAGAAGAGGCCATGGTACCCCTGAACAATGTCACAGAGTTATAAATGAAATCACTTCAGCTTTTGAAAGCAAAAAATATTGTACTGCTGCGTTTCTTGAAGTTCAATAAGCTTTTGATCGAGTTTGACATAACGGCATCCTATACAAAATAAAGAAATGGCTACCAGCGCCATACTATTTATTATTGTAGTAGGCTCTACTACCAACACACATGTTAGGGGTCAGCTTCTCCTAGTGTAGGGGGAATTACATGTAGTGCTTCATGCCTGCGTGCCGTAACTGTACTAGGAGCGGAAGTGCGACTTCAACCTCCTCGTGGTGGCCCCTGGTAACAGCCCTCAGTTAGGTCATGTCTCTGCTGAGGGCTGGCTAGTGTTGTCGTGCCAGGGAGAAGGAAACTCTCTGACAGTGTTTGTCGAATAAATCCCCCAATCCAAGGTGGAACAGCGTATGCCGATGGATGAATGGCTGGAGGGTTTTCCAGTCGCTAATATGCGAACAGGGCCAGGTGCAGTGGACATATTTTCCCTGTTTACTCGTGGGAATCATATGGACTTACTAAATCAAACAAAAAAACCAGAAGGCAGCAGTAGCCTAAATACTTGCAAAGTAAACGAGCAGGAGCTCATGGAGCATAGTGGACAGGAAGAGGCAGTTATTGCCTCGACCTCAAAAGATGCTGCCAAAATGGCTAAAGACAGCCAAGTGGAAAAAAGGTTATGTGGAGCCGCAAGAAAGAGGTAGAAATTTCTCCTCAAAAAGGGCATAAGCCTTGATGAAGCAAAAGCCCAGGCGACAAAACCCATCACTCCAGGGGCATCTGGCACCCCGAAAATACAGATCGTCAGACAAAACCCCTCCAGAGGCGGCTGAGCGCCTCCACATGTAACCACAAAAGGTTAGTAGACCGTCATTCAGAGATACTGTCAAAGGTATCCGCATTGCAGTGCTGGCAAAGGACTACCCAAATACAGTCCTAGCCACAAAGCAGTTGGACCTTATACAGGATGATCTGATGGCACAAGTACTGAACGGAAACGACGGTGAAACATCGCCCCAATTCCTGGGATGTACATACAAAGTGGGCTTTATGACCTTACTCTGCAGCAATGAGAAAACGGCAGAGTGGGTTAAGCAAGTGGCTCTCAAAATAACAACCATGGGAGGGTGCTTCACTATGGGCTATAGAGGAAGATAAGATGCCTCACCCAAAGGTCCTGGTGGGTTACTTCCCCAATGCGGCGACGATGGAAACAGACACAATCTTGTCGTTCGTTAAAAAACAAAACGTAGATCTCCCTGTAGTTTCCTGGAGAATGCTGCGTCGCACCAACAAAGGCACAAGTGCCATGCTAGTACTTGCAGTCGACCAGAAATCGGCTGCAAAAATGGAGGAAACGAAGGGCCTCATTTTCTATAAATTCGGCCAAGTCCACCTCAAGCTAAAATCGGAAGGTGACAAAAACAAGGAAGCCGCAGAAGAAGCGGTGGTTGACACCGACGCAGATATGAGTGTTGAGGAAGGTGCATTGACGCCTGCCAACACCACTGCAGAAAAAAATATAAAAACATGAGATGTATCCAGGCAAATCTCCACCACGCTAAAGCTGCAACTGCAGAAGTTGACAGGAGGTTTGCCTTGGGTACCTCACAAATAGGGCTAATACAAGAGCCCTGGATCAGGACGGGTAAGATATGCGGCCTGACCAACAAAAACGGTAAGTTGATCTATGATATTAAAGCCGACAGACCTAGAGCGGCGATTTTTATAGACAAAAATATTAAATTTCTTCAAATCACAGATTTCCTGGATGGTGCCACGGCTGCCATACTTATGGAGGTCAACCACCTGGGGGTACGCAAAGAGGTAGCCATTGCCTCGGCCTACTTCCCAGGTGAATATCAAACAACATCTACCAACACAGTGATTCGCCTGGTGGAGTGGTGCAAGGACAATAACATTCCCCTCATCATGGGCTGTGACGCAAACGCCCACAACATCGTCTGGGGGAGCTCTGACACAACTAAGAGGGGTGAGTCTCTCCTTGATTACATAATCACGAATAACTTAGCCATAGCGAACACGGGGAATTGTCCCACTTTTATAAATGCAATAAGGGAAGAGGTGATAGACCTCACCCTAACCACATTAAACATCAATGGTATGATCAAAGATTGGAAAGTCTCTCAGGCAGCATCCTTCTCTGATCATAACCATATTCTCTTTGAGGTTGAAATTTAACAACCTGTAAACATCCACTACCGCTCACCGAGAGCAACAAACTGGGTAAAATATCATGTAAACCTAGATAATGAGCTTCTAGGGCTCAACAAATCATTTAAAGGCACAGCTGATATTGAGGTAGCAGTCGAAACAGTAACGACTGCAATTTTAACCTCTTATCACAAGAATTGTCCTCTAAAAACTAAGAAAACGAAAAACAAAGTTCCTTGGTGGAATGACAGGTTAGCGTCGCTACGCGAGACAACCAGAAAGGAATTCAACAAGGCAAAAAGGGTTAAATCCTGGGAGCAATATCGAGTGGCTCTAACAAATTACATTAAAGAACTAAGAAAGTCCAAAAGGAAATCTTGGACTACCTTCTGTGAATCTAATGGATGTGCCGGCAACGGCTAGAATCCACAAAACTTTATCTAATGCTAAGACAGGAAATATTGGTACTCTAAATCATCCAAATGCTACAGTCACGACAACGTTTGCAGAAACAATAGAGCTTCTAACAAGAACTCACTTCCCGTGCTGTTACCTAAACACAGGCGAGAGTACCTCGCAAAGGACGCATTCAATCCTTCCGAGACCTCACAACGCCTTAATCAACGACATAATAACATTTGAAAAAATAGAATGGGCATTAGACTCATTCAAACCTTATAAATCACCCGGACCGAATTTAATTGTTCCGGCCTTACTAAAAAACGGTACAATTAACCTAAAACTCATCTTGGTAAAGGTTCTCAGAGCCTGCCTTAAGCTGGGTTACATTCCCAAAAGATGGAGGGAGGTAAAAGTAATCTTTATACCGAAAGGTGGTAACAAGCCCCCAAATGAACCGAAATCATATAGACCGATCTGTCTATCACCATTTCTACTAAAAACTATGGAGAAACTTATTGAACATATTAGAACTGATTTGCTAAAAACAAATCCATTACACAAACTGCAATTTGCATATCAAAAAGGAAAATCCACAATAACGGCTATACATGAGCTAGTTACAAATATAGAAAAAGCTATTGAGTCGAAGGAAATATCCCTATGTAAGGCACATGGATATAGAGGGTGCCTTTGACAATGCAAGCCATGAATCAATGAAGCGTGCCCTAACTAAAATAGGAGCAAACCCATTGTTAATAAACTGGATTCACCAAATGCTACAAAAAAGGGTGACAACAGCTGAACTTGGTAATGTCGCGATCAGTGTAAATACAGTCAAAGGATGTCCACAAGGAGGTGTATTATCTCCACTACTGTGGTCTATCCTAGTTGATGATCTGCTTGACTGTCTTAACACTAGAGGCTTCAAAACCATAGGCTATGCGGATGACATTACAGTCATCATAAATGGTAAACATGACACTATCATTGGTGAGCGTATGCAGGATGCTCTCAAAATCAACCCAACCAAAACTACCATTGTTTCATACACAAAAAGACATATAAATAACATTGCAAGTCTTTTTATAAAAGGTACGGGGGTACCACTTAAAGATAAAGTGAAATACCTAGGCCTAACAATTGACAAAAGGCTGTCATGGGAACGTCATCTAGATAATACAATACAAAAGGCCACTAGACAAATATGGGTCACAAGACAACTGCTAGGAAGAACATGGGTTCTTAGCCCCAAAATGTCATCCTGGATATACAATCAAATGATAATACCTTCAATACTATATGGTTCAGTCATATGGTGGAAATAGGTAACTCAACAAAATGCACAACGCAAACTAACAAAAATTCAACGGCTTGCATGCCTTAGCATTACTGGAGCAATGAGAACAACACCCACAGCAGGGTTGGAGGCTGTTCTTAACTTCACACCGCTTCACCTAGCCATAAGGACAGAAGCGGCTAAAGAGGCTGTAAATCTCCACAAAACTTATAAATTTAAAGAAGGAGATCATAAAGGACACCTCGAAATTCTAAACTGGGCAAAAGAGGCAAAGCAAATTGCTACTTTTAATAACCAGATAGATCCATTAGTTAGCCCAACAAAAAACTACGAGATCTTCATACCCACAAGGGATGAATGGACAAATAACCCAAATTGGGTGCAAGATGATGCCCAGAAATGGTATACAGATGGCTCCAAAACGAAAGAAGGAGTAGGTGCAGGGGTAGTCGGTCCCCGCTGTCAAATGCACATCTCTCTATGTAAAGACGCAACAATATTCGATGCTGAACTGTTTGCGATAAACTCTAAAATACAGAAACTATCAAGCCGCAATGTGCAAAGAATAAAAGTAAATATTCTATCTGATAGGCAAGCGGTACTTAAAGCCCTCAACAATTACAAATTTATGTTCAAATCTGTTCTCGAATGCCATAACAACCTAAACCTACTTGCATCCCACAATAAAAAGGTAAAACTTATTTGGGTGCCTGGGCACAAAGATTTTGAAGGTAATGAAGCAGCAGATGCACAAGCCAGAAAAGGGGCGGAGGCTCTCTTCACAGGACCTAGCCCTCTGTAGGGCTTCACAAAAAATGATATTACAAACATCATTTTAAAAAATACCAGAAAAGAGGCAAAAAACTACTGGGATAACCTGGAAGGGCTCCGTCACTCCAAAAAATTCCTTCAGTTCGACTCAAAAAAGGGGGCAGCAGCTCTAGAATTCAATAGAAGAGACCTACGCATCCTATGCGGCGCACTTACTGGCCACTACCCATGAAGATACCACATGGCCAAGCTAGGTCTATCGGACACGGTAACTTGCAGATACTGCAATGAAGAGGAGAAAACCATGGAGCACCTTTTAGCCAACTGCCCAGCGCTGACCAAACGCAGAGCTAAATTCTTTAACAGCTATATACTGGATGAAGAGGACTACAAAACCCTACCACTAAAGGGTATAACTGCCTTCGCCAAAACATTAAACGACGATTAGTCATATAAGGGTGCACAAAAGACCTATATGCTGGTCGCAGTGCAGAAGGAAATTAATACCCTATTCACATCATACATCAACACACATGTTATAAGAACTAACATAAAGCTTTAAGCGAATACACCAACCTTACGAGCTTTCACACAAGCACATGCTCAGACTGCATACACAAAAGATCGAGGAGTCAGTCGATGATTGCTCGTGGCCCGAAGCAGTGTGTTTTGCGTGTGCGCGGTTAAATGGTGAAACAACAGACATTAAACTAACAAATAGACTCGCCTCCTTAAATTGTAAAACAATAAACCAACAAATATACTCGCCTCCTAAAATTCAGAAGTGGGATAGTGCCTCATCATGAACGTTAGTGTTGATTTAAATAAATTGTCTGTTGCACAACTAAAAAATTGGCTTAATGTTTTGGGCCAACCGGCAAAGGGATTAAAATCGGAATTGGTTGTAAGACTGTATGCCATTTCTAGCGAAGTCCGCGGTCAGTGCCCAGAGGTGCACCAAGCTTAAAATTTGCAACAAAATTTTTCACCAAGAAGTCTGAATATGTCTGCGCAACAGTTATTACAACAAGAGCAACAACATGAATCTGACAACGAAGCAGCTTTTCAGCAACAACAACTAAAGTCTACGAACGACGCAGTTTTGCAGCAACAACAACAAAAGTCTACAAACGACGCAGTTTTGCAGCAACAACAAGAAAAGTATGCAAACGACGCCGCCGCACTACAGCAGCAACAACCATGCACACAAACTAACAATAACAACGAGCAAGCAAAATATTCAGGCAAGATCGTTGGCGTCGACGCTGACATGATGCGTCGAGAAAATAGAGGCGACGGCTTACAAAATAAAACATCAGGACAAATCGACGAAAGTGACGAATTGTCGAAATTGCGTGCTGAGCTAGAAGCAACAAAGGCTAAATTTCATCAGCTTGAGTTTGCATTGCGCGAGGAAACTTTTAAGTATGCTGCTTTAGCTGAAAGAGGAGTCGTACCACAGTGCCACACAGAAAGAGAAGAGAGCCAAAAAACATCGTCAAGCAATTTTGCATTGGCCAAAGAGGTAATGATTGACTACGATGGCAAATCGTGTGCAAGTATCAAGCAAGTAAAAAATATTGCACACGCATATAAAATCAATGACGACTGCTTGCGTATGCTGCTAATCACTAAGTTAAAGGGTGCTGCACAAAATTGGCTGCACACTAATCCAGCGCGAATGCTCGAACCCGTTGACAACTTGATCGATCATTTAATATTGGCATTCGGGGAAAAAGTTTCAAAGGCTGATATCGGACGGAAATTCGAGGCTCGCAAATGTTAGATACAAGAAAATTTCTGCACTTATTATGATGACAAATTGACCCTTGCACGCGGCGTAAATGTTGACGACGACGAACTGTTGGACCAAATGATCGAAGGAATACCTCTGGAAATCTTACGTATTCATGCGCGCATTCAATGCTTTTCCAGCCCTATGCAGATGCTAAGGGCATTTTCCAATGTCCGTTTTCCGGAACGAGCCAAAGCAGATGCCGGACCAGACAGCACAAAAAAAGGTGAGATGCGTTGTGACAATTGCAACTCTAGAGATCACTCAGCTGATGTATGCAGAAAGCCCAGACGCGAACGTGGATCATGCTACGCCTGTGGAAAGTTTGGTCACTTAATTGCACAATGTGCCGACAGGAAGAGCAACGTCAAAGACGAATATGTAAGATATTTTAAATTTTTTTTAGAAAACAGCAATAGTGTTTATATGCTATTGGCTTCAGAATGCCTGCTAGACTCAGGAAGCCCTATTTCTTTCATAAACATTTCTCTTATTAATAAACAAGTTATCATAGATCCAGTTAATGAACCGTATTTTTGAATGAATAAAAGCCTTGTTGAAACTTATTTATTTATTTATTTATTTATTTGTGCTTTATTCCCCTTAAATATACATTTTCACTAAAGCTAATGGTTAATTATTATAGTTATACAGAGTTTTAGCAACTGCTTTCAACTGAAATATTATAGATTTTGTCATTGTTGACCTTACATACATTTATGTATTGATGTTTGCGATAAATAATATAAAATTAGCAAGGAAAAATGGGAAAAACCTTAATATGTTGAAACTTATGGGAAAATTAAATGTTGCATATTGAAAAATTCAACAAAAATGTATTTTGATTTGGTGATAGTGGCTGATCGGTCTATGGGGCATGATGTTGTCTTTGGCAGAAATTTTTTAAATGCATGCAGGTTACATTTAAATTTAGAAGTCTTGGATTTGATTACCCTAAAAGAGGCCTATGATTCCCCTGTTGGGAAAAAGGACCACACATTACTCAAAAACAAGTTAGATCGCAAAAATGTAACTTTAAATGTTAACAATTTTGCTAAAACCAATAAGCAAAAAAATGAAACTGATAAAGAAAAAACTGAAGAAAAGAAAATTGTTATACAAAACTTAAATGCAACAGAACAATTGTTAGACAATGCTAAAAATGAATTAGAAATTTTAAATAAAACAACTGTTAGTGAAAATAACACAACCGGTAACTAAGATGCAACAGAACAACTGTTAGATAACGCTATGAATGAAATAGAAAATTCAAATGAGAAAATCGTTAGTGCAACTGTTATTAAAAAATCGTTAGACAACAGATCGATCAATAAAATTGTTAGTAAAATACCTTCAAAAAACGATACAATTTTACCGAACTTAGAAACTGAAAAACAATTGTTAGACAACTTTGATAGTAAAATGTTTGAAATAAACCTCGTAGACAACGGAGAGTTAGAGTACAACATAGGTCAAAACATCAGCTACAGCTTACGATGTCAATTTGTTAAAATGTTTGAAAGTTTATATCTTCATGCAAAAAGACCATCCACACCGTTAGTAAAGTGCGGATTCAAAATAATTTTAATAAGTTCAAAATCATTTAGTTGTTCACTTAGAAGACTTTCGTACGCAGAAAAAGAGAAACTACAACAGTTACTGGATGAATATTTACAAAAAGGATTTATTAGACCGAGTGACTCAGGATGTGCCTCTCCAATTGTTTTAGTCAAAAAGAAAACCGGTGAATTACGCATGTGTGTAGATTTTAGATAGTTAAACAAGTTAACACTAAAAGACAATTATCCCTTGCCACTTATAGACGATTTGTTAGACAAAATGGTAGGTAAAACAGTATTTACAAAGCTAGATTTGAAAAAAGGCTTCTATCATGTGTTTGTCGGTGAAGAGACAATAAAATACAGTCAGTTTGAATGGTTGAGAATGCCGTTTGGTTTAAAAAACGCACCATCAGTATTTCAAAGAATTGTAAACAAAATCTTTTCAGACATGATCAGAGAAAACAAAGTTTTAGAATACATGGACGATATTATGATAGCTAGTAAAGATACAAAAGAACACCTAGAGACACTAAAGGAAGTTTTTAAACGGTTAGTAGAAAACAAACTTGAGCTTCGAATAGATAAATGCGAGTTCATGCAACCAAGCGTTAAATATTTAGGATTTGTAATCACAAAAGATGGGGTAAGGGCAAATGAAAAAGGAATTGAAGCGGTCCAAAATTTTCCTTCTTCTTAGGTCTTTGTTCATACTTTCGAAGGTTCATAAAAGATTTCTCTACAATTGCTAAACCATTTTATGATATTCTAAAAAAAGAAAAACCGTTTAAATTTGAACAAGATGAGATGGGTTGCTCTCAAACGTTAAAGGAAAAACTGATTGGAGCTCCTGTCCTTTCAATATACGACTACAAACACGAAACAGAGTTGCATTGTGACGCCAGTTCTTTGGGATTTGGTGCCGTATTGATGCAAAGGAAAGAAGACAAAAAATTTCTTCCAATTTTCTATTTCTCCAAAAAAACAACCGACGTCGAATCTAAATACCACAGCTTTGAATTGGAAACGTTACCCGTTGTTTATGCTCTACGAAGATTTCGAATTTACCTCCAAGGCAAAGACTTTAAAATTTTTACAGATTGCAATTCGTTAATACTCACTCCCAATAAAATTGAACTTAACCCGAGGATCGCGAGATGGGCTCTTGAGCTTCAAGATTACACTTACGAATTAGTTCATAGACCTGGAAAACATATGCAACACGTTGACGTGTGTGGCATTCTCGTCTAAGTCAGGAAAAGTAGATGGACTTATGCACAGTATACCCAAAGGCAATGAGCCGTTTCATACTGTACACATTGATCACTATGGTCCAGTAGATTCAGGAAGGTCAAAAAAGCACATATTAGTTGTCATAGATGGATTTACCAAATATGTCAGATTATATGCAACAAAAACAACAAACTCAAAAGAAGTCATTCAATCATTAAAAGATTATTTTAGAGCGTACAGTAGACCAAAACTCATTATTTCAGACAGAGGTACCGGTTTTACGGCGAAAGAATGTGAGGATTTTTTAAAGGTTTAAAACATAAAACACATAAAAATAGCTACAGGATCTCCACAAGCAAACTGAAAAAAAAGAAAAAAGAGTCAATAGAAGCGTGGGACCCATGATAGCAAAATTAGTGGAGCCTGAAAATGGTTTACATTGGGACCTAGTTATAGAAAAAGTTGAACATACATTAAACAATACAGAACATAGAAGCATAAAACAGTTACCCAGCAAAATGCTATTTGGAATAGAACAAACTGGACAGGTCATAGACGAATCACGACAAAACATAAAAGAGTTAAATGAAACAGAACCAGACAGGAACTTAACAAGAATTCGAGGAAAGGCTGCAGAAAACCAAAAAAAAGTACAGACTTATAACAAAATTTATGTAGACAGAAAAAGGAAAAAAGCTTGTGTATACAAAATAGGCGACAATGTGATGGTTAAAAATTTTGATTCTACAACACGTGTATCAAAGAAACTAATTCCGAAGCACAAAGGCCCATATGGGCATTTCCCAGAAAATCGTTACCAAGGGGCACAACTTTAAAGTTGTGAAAACTGTATATATTTTTTAATGGAATATTAGGCTATATATTCAACCTTGAAAATAAATAAAGAGCTAAGATTTTCGGTGATGTATTTCTGAATAGTAGGTAATCACCTACAATAACCTCAACATTTTTTTTCTGTTCCAAAAAAGTACCTTTTTTAGATAATCACAAAATTGGAACATAAAATCAATTTAATTTTTTATTAATAAATAAAAAAAAAGTTTGAAATGACTATTCAAAAAAATAAATATTGTTATGTAAAGTTAGGCATACGTCATGTAACGTACGCAACGGAAAAAAAGGTTTTTAAATTTAGCTGCTTGGATTTTTAGTTTTTTTCTTTATCGAACTAGCTTCCTAAAGCATGTTTGTTGTGCACTTCAAGAAAGTAAAAAAAAGTATGTGTTTGCACAGCAGCAAAAATAAGACGAATTTTGCACTAAAAACGTTTTTTGACCGATCAGTCCTATGGGGGCTATATGATATACTCAACCAACTTTGATCAAATTTGGTACAGTGCTTGAGAACTAAAAAAAACTTGCGAATGCCAAATTTAGATACGATATCTTAATAAAGAAACGAAAAAACCTTAAAAAGTTTTTAGTTTTACGACCATACCATA
This sequence comes from Chymomyza costata, assembly GCA_018150985.1. NCBI lineage: Eukaryota > Metazoa > Arthropoda > Insecta > Diptera > Drosophilidae > Chymomyza > Chymomyza costata. The sequence goes on from JAECWU010000269.1 coordinate 698,899, forward strand.
GCAGACAAAAAAAAATAGTATGTCCAAGTCAGCTAGATCGATTTTATAACACCTTTACAATAGAGTGCTCCAAGCAAAAGCAAATTTCGCAAGTCTTCTAAAGAGCTCCAAATATGTGTACAAATCGATTTTCAACTGAATAGCTTAAAAAACAACAAAGTTCAGTCGCAGTTCAACTCCCTTCGAGATGAGACGTGCCTACGCTAAGTTATTATTCGCTAAACCTAATAACTCTAACAACTAATCAAACATAACTCACAAAACAAACCAATAACCACAGTGAACTTGCAGTTAAATCTGCGAAGCAAGTGCATTCTATCCAAACTAAAAAGATAAACCGTAATCCACCAACAACAACCATGAGAGACCCACCAGATAGAGGCAAAAACAGCAACTCGCTTTGCTTCACTACTGACAACAACAAAAAGCTAAACAACAACGTCGTTGGTCCAAAATACCTTGTCATGACGCGTACTAACAGTAATAACAACGAAACACTTGAGAACATTAACCCCTGGCTGTTAAAAAAAGTTATAGACAATGTTTGCGGCGGAGAAGTAGAAAAGTGTGAGTCTCTACCTAACGGAACCAAACTTATAAAAACAAAAACACTAGTTCAGGCAGAAAAACTGATTAAACTAACTTCACTTAATAACACAACGCAAATTACTGTAACAGAACACAACTCACTCAATATCACAAAAGGTGTCATATACTCTAATGCCCTACGATCGATCCCAGAACCTGTCATCAAAGAGGAACTAGAAAGTCAATATGTTGTTGACTGCCGAAAAATAATGAGGAAAAACCATGACAACCTAGTAGAATCCGGGCTAATCATACTCACATTCAACACACTAACACTTCCAACATCAATCAAAATTGGCTACGAACTGACGCAAGTGCGACCATTTATACCCAATCCAAGGCGCTGCCGCAATTGCGGCCGTTTGGGCCATTTGGCGCAACACTGCAAAAGCTCTAAATTGTGCCTAAACTGCGGATCCTCAGTACACAACAACGAAGACCCAGCAAATCCATGCCCTTTCCCCAGCAGTTGCATCAGCTGCAAAGATTCCAAGATAACAGCCTTTAACCACAATTTTTCGGACCGAAATTGCCCTACTTACATCAAACATAAAGAAATTCTAGCGATCAAAACAATAGAGAAAACAGACATTAAAACAGCCCGCTCCATATATGATCAACGCCATCAACTCAACAACACATACTCTTCAGTAACTAAAAGCAACGTTTCAGCCGCTGCAACCACCCAACCAACTCCATGCACTACCCGAAAAATAACTAACTATGACGACATCACTGCACAAACAACATCTTCACTATCAACCAAACCCAATCTCCCTACAACTAGCAACTTTTGCAGCAACACTAATTCATATAGTAATAAACAACCAGCCAACTCCAATGACATGGATGCACCAACTTCTTCATCCTCAACCAACGTCAATGCCTCTACTAATTTTTCTAAACACACAACTACTGCGGACACAACATCAGCTTTAGCTGATCAAAAAATTAAAATATTCCCAAAAAACACAACCTCCAATCTAAAATCAAATCTTAAAGCTAAGACAAACAGTAAACCTAAATCGACAATAAAAAAACTAGTTAACTCTCCAGATTCCAGTCAAGACGAAATGGAACTTTAACACATAAATAACTCTCAATATAAACGAGGAGAACCGTCAGAGTTCTAAGATGCGTGCAGAGCGTAACACAGTCATTATAGTTTCCGGCAATATAAAGACGTTACAGGCTCCACTATCCTGCATCCGTGATCTCTCATGGCTCCTCCTTACTACAATTCATAAACAATAACAGAGAATGTAGGACTGCCGGACCTCATACTCTGTTAATTAACTTATACGACTGATCAACACCACACTATGTTAACTCAAACAAACACCCAAATATTCTTCCTTTTTCTTTTATAAATCAAACTATGTCACTCAAAATACTTCAGTGGAATATAAACGGATACAAAAATAATTATCATCAGTTACAAATACTAATTAAATCTAATTCACCTAAAATCATAGCTTTACAAGAAACCCATCTACAAAATCACCATTCCTTCCCTACGCCGAATAATTACTCACTCTATTCCTCAAACTCCTCACAAATCTCTAGTGGTGGCGTCGCCCTACTAATACACAATTCCCTACACCATCAACCAATTCATACCAACACTACAGCCAGTATCGACTGCATAGCAGTCGAAGTACACTCAAAACAAAAACTCATAATATTCTCTACTTACATAGCCCCAAACAAGAAATTTACATCCAACGACCTCTTACACTGTTTTGGTAATATTCACGAAGCATCCCTGATTGCTGGCGACCTAAATGGTTGGCATCAGCTATGGGGATCCACCACCAATAACTCTAGAGGCAAGCACATAGCAGATTTTATAAACAACTCACCATTTCTAATCCTCAACAATGGTTCTCCCACTCACTTCAGTACACACAATACATTCACACACATAGACATATCTCTAGCTTCCCCAACAATAGCAACAAACGCAACATGGCACATCGACAACGATCTCTACGGAAGCGACCACTTCCCAATCACAATCTCTCTTTTTCCAACCTCAACGCCACCACCTTTCACACCCAAATTCAAATTAGAGCAAGCTAACTGGACGAAATTTAATGATTCTACCAAACAACTCAACACAAATAGCCCAATCAGCACTAACATCAAAAAAAGAATGTGCCAACATTTGCAAACTTATTCGAACTAGCGCTAACATATCCATTCCACAAACCTCAATACACCACAACAATAAGCCTAAGGTATCATGGTGGACCTCAAACCTCCAAAATCTGAAAAAAATTAAGAATTCTCACTGGAACGCACTTAAACATAATCTTTCCACACCTAACATACTTAACTATAGAAAGTCCAACGCCATTTTTAAAAAAGAAATAAAAGCAGCCAAACAAAAAGCCATAAAAGATTTCACATCAGATATCAACCCAAACTCTTCCTCCAAAAAAATATGGGCCAACATCAAAATCTTTTGCGGCACCAAGCCAAATCTCCCCATACACTGCCTCTACGACCCAATTTCTCAACACTCCATAACGGATAAACAAGATATCGCCGAATCCTTTTGCAAATACTTCTCTAATCAATCCAATAGCACTAATTTTTCCGCAACGTTTAACCAACATAAATTTAACACCTCACCAATAATTTCCTATAGACACTCGCTTGCAGCTGAAAATATTGAAGTACCATTTACGGTAATTGAACTCCAAATAGCCATGTCCAAATTATCCGGGAATACGCCTGGTATTGACCGCATCTCATATCCAATGCTAAAAAATGTCCACAAGTCAGTTCTCCTAAGAATAGTCGATTTCTATAATAACATATTCTCTTCTCACATTCCACATCAGCTAAAACGAAGCAAAATAGTCCCACTAATTAAACCAAACTCCAATAAAACACTCATCTCATCATATCGCCCCATTTCCTTAAACTCTTGTCTATCTAAACTCCTAGATAAAATAGTCGCCAACAGACTATGGTGGTTTGTGACTCTTAACAAATCAATCGATAGTCGGCAGTCAGGTTTTAGAAAAGGCAAATCCGTATCAGATTCTCTAGTCACCCTAGACTACCTGATTACCTCGGCCCTCTCAACCAAAAACCATGCCTCACTTTTATCATTAGACTTTTCCAAAGCCTTCGAGAGAGTTGGCATCCACTCCATCATAGACCAACTGAAAGAATGGAAAATTGGCCCAAAAATAATAAATTATGTACACAACTTTTTATCCAATAGAACCATTTCAGTGTCAGTACACCAACACCGATCCCAAATCCGCCCCTTATCTAATGGCATAACACAAGGATCTCCCTTATCAGTTATCCTTTTCCTCATAGCCTATAATAAATTAAATAATATCATTGCCTCACACAAACAATTCACCTTTTGCGCCTATGCAGATGACTACCAAATTTTTAGGAAAATTGGTAAATCCCGCACTATTAACGTCGATCCGCTTCTTAACGATATATTATCTTGGGCAAATTACTCAGGAGCCCGACTATCCATAGAAAAATGCAAACACATCCATATATGCAAAAAAAAACGTTGCCAATTCCAACTCACTTCCACTTTCCCACTCGAAAGAGCTAACTCAATAAAGATTCTAGGCATTGTTTTTAATAATAGATACAATTGGAACAATCATGTAGATTACCTTTGCAAATCCCTCACACAAAAACTCAATATCATTAAATGCCTTTCCCATCACAAATTTAATAGCAACCACAGCACTCTTATCAACATAATAAACGCAACCATCATGACCAAAATCGACTATGGCCTGTTTCTTTATGGAAGAGCAAGCAAGTCAACTCTCAGTCGAATTAAATCCATCTACCACGCCGCCCTTCGCTTCGCTCTGGGAGCTTTCAGAACTACCCCAATCCACAACATGTTATTCGAAGCAAAACTCACCCCAATAGAAACCAGATTTCAAATCTCCATAGCCAAGCTAAATAAATCTATCCTCAACTCATCAGATTCTCCACTCTTGAAACCATTATCATCAATCGCCAAGTCTAAAAGAACTCCAAAGCAATCATCCTCATTACACCTGGCACTATTATCATCACATTCACTACTACTACCCACCACGCCCATCAAATTTCACAAAGACAACCACCCCACTTGGACCGTCAACCCCACCCTTATAAACACCTCTTTAAGCAATCGGCCCAAAGAACACACCTCCATTTCAACTTATAAAACAGAATTCTTAGCTTTTCAAAGCTCTATTCCCTCTTGCCAATTTCTATTCACTGACGGCTCCAAATCTCAATCTGGTTGTTCATTTAGCATAACAACATCTAGATCAGTTATTTATCAGGCCATCCTTCCTCACTACACTTCAATATTTTCAGCAGAAATCATAGCCATCCATCAAGCAATTTCCCTAATTGAAAACTCACATACAAATTACTGCATTTGCTCCGACTCACTCTCAGCTCTTAATGCCATCAAGAACCCCTCTAACGCCTCACACTACCCCACAATCATCCGCCAGAAACTTATCCAACACTCTCCCAGAATAATGCTAGCCTGGATACCTGGTCACTCGAACATCGCAGGTAATGACCTAGCAGACTCCGCAGCTAAAAATGCCAACAACTTACCCCTTATAACACACCCCAACAACAATTGCTCAGACATAAACAAATACATTAAACAACACTACACCAAACTTTCTAATACAAAAATTTACAATCAAACCAACAATCACTACAGACTAACAAATACTCTTCAAAACAGCCTACTTGATCTGCCAATAACCTGGGATTCTTTACCCGGCTCACTCACCCGAACAGACCTTACAAAACTCCTCCGCCTCCGATTCGGACACTGCCATCTTACACATAGTCACATTTTTAATAAAACGCCAGCCCCACTTTGCAACTTCTGCAGTTCAAACACCACCCTATCCCTACACCACATCCTTACAGACTGTTCTCACTTCCTCAACACCAAATCAAAATACTTTCCTAATTCAAACCTGCTCAACGCTATTTCTACACCTTCAATTACAAACATCCCCAACATTATTAAATTTTTAAAAGAAAGCAAATTGTATAACATGATTTAAACATACATTAATTAAAACAATTGTACTATATGCAACATCAATTATAACCAAATAAGACTAGCATAAGGCTCACGCTAAAGCTAATTATAGCTCGTACTGTAATTTTAATTAAGTAGGAGCTGTTCATAAATAAATAAAAAAAAACAACAAAGTTGGTCCAAATCGGACAGATCGACTATATGGCAGCTATAAGAAATATTGGGCCGAACCGGGCGAAGCTTGGCAGATCGTCTTGAGGGCTCAAAATATACATAAGTACAAAATTTGGTGCAATTATCTCAATATTTTAATTCTTATGCCAAAAAAGTGGCCAAAAAACCCGTAGTGCATAGATCGGTCAAAAAAATATTTTTGCTGCAAAATTCAATGTATTTCATTTGTTTATGAAGTTATCGTCACCAAATTTGGCGTTTGGTAGTTTTTTCCAGTGCATAAGCACTGTACTAAATTTTTCCAAAATCGCTAGACTATATCATATAGTCGCAATAGGAATGATAAGTAAAAAAAAACGTTTTTGGTGCAAAATTTATTTTTTTGATTTTGCTTATAAAGATATCGTAACCAAGTTGGCAATCAAAATTTGTTTTTGAGTAATTAAGCAATGAACCGGATTTGATTGCCATGTGATTGAACACGCTATCTTAAAGTCGTCTCCGCCCGACTAAAACGTACTCCATCTTTGTTAATAATAGCAGGAAAAAAATGTAACGTTCGCAACGTAACGTGCGCAACGATGAATTTTGCAATTTTGGATAAACCTGAACACATATAGTCTTCAACTGACCCAATTTGAAGTTCTCAATTATTCTTCGTTCTTTTTGTAATTTAATTTTTGGGTTACTACGCAAAATTCGCTGAAAATGGCACAAATGCATGTTAACCTCCAAAACTACTTCCGTTTTTTGTAACGTACGCAACGGCACTTTAGACACGAATAAATTTTTTTTTTTTAAATAGTTAAGTAAAGGTTTAAACATCATTTGAAAAAACTTTCAAAGAACTTTTTTTTGCTGAAAGTTGTGTGGATATACCTCATTCACAGCGCCGATGGTATTAAAAAATATGCGTACAAATGTAACGTACGCAACCTGGGAAATGCCCATATGTAATAGAAAAAATTTTAAAGAACGACAGATTTCTCTTAATAGATGTTGAAGGGTTTCAATTATCTCGTAACCCGTATCAAGGAATCTGGAGTATACAAAACATAAAACATTGGATCAGAAAACGAAAAGAAATGGTACAGAAAACAGATAAAAATATTTTTCCTGGAAAATGTAAATTAAGACAGACAAGTTCGTTGAAAAGAAAATGTAAAAAGTCAAAGCTTACTTGCATATTAAGAAAAACCACTAAAACAGTAGCTTTTAAGAAAAATAAAAATGATGTGCCATTAAAATTAAGTAACAAAATTGTTAAAATAAGAAAATCTTAAACTTTCATAAATGCTAAACACAAATAAGAATGTAAAATCCCCAAAATGTACGATCAGGGGATCTAGAGGTAGGATGGCCGAATTGTAGTAGGCTCTACTACCAACACACATGTTATAGGAACTAACATAAAGCTTTAAGCGAATACACCAATATTACGAGCTTTCACACAAGCACACGCTCATGGTATAATAACAAGGTAGCGAACGTTGAGACGGCGCTCTCGCGGTTGACATGCATATTTCAGTTCAGTATAAAAGTAACTTTGTGTTGGAAGGTTGTGCAGCCGCTTGTTGTCGAAATGCCGTCGGCAAAACAAATGAGTGTACAACGGATGCATATAAAAATGTGTATTCTGTTCATTTCATTTTTATGAATTTTAAAATGACTGCGCACTAATAGTATTTGTCTTTAGTTGGTTTTTGGTAAAACCGACTGAAAAGGAACACATTTGTTACTAGTGCGTTGTCGATTATAAATAAAAATATATTAAATGTAATTAAACAAATTTCAGCAAAGCAATATGTATTAAACAAACACATTTTCATATGTTTTGCTTGCCTCCATGCTGTATCACTCCCCTGCAGGAATTCGGTGTCATATAAGTGGCCTCAACTACTCTGAACGTAACTAGTTTTTGAATGGTTAAAAAAAGAACTGCCGCGGTATAGGATAAAACGGTAAAAGAGAGCGCTCTCTCTGTCAAATTTGTACCGCTCAATGCTCACGCTCTCTCAGAGAGTGATTCTGTTGTTTTTTGTGAAAAGAGATGAATTTTGGGTATACATAAAAATGTATAACAACGAAAAATGCTGCTGCACAAAATAGTTTTTAGTTTTGCACTGACATGTGTAAGCAAGCGCGAATTTGGTAAGTGATAAATATTTTGTTATTTAGTATATTTAAAACAATATTTTGTAGGAGTAATTTAATATTAGCAAGTTACCTATGATTTTTTATTTTCAGCTTATATGTATATAAAACAAATAACTTGTTTTTTTTTGTTTTCAATTTTATGTTTGTACATACTATGTATGTACACTAAATAACCTGTTTTTTTTCAGCTTAATATGTACTTATAACAAATAATTGTTTTTATTTTTTTTTAGTTCTAGAAGTGCATGTAACTCATAACTAGCCTTTTTTTCAGCTTCTTAAATATAAGAAATTAGTTGTCATTTATTTTTATAAAAATAAATAAAAAACGTAGTTTCCTAACATTACTTTTTAATGAACATTTAAGTTAAGCACATGTATATAATTAAAAAAATTTTAAATTTTCAATCTAAGCCTATAATTTCAGAATTGTAAATGTTTGATAATAAGTTACTTAAAAGTGAATAAAATGTTTACAAATTAAATAAAATAAACTAATACAACAATATTAACTACTTCAATATTTGGGTTAAATGTACTAGAACGAGAGCATACCCAAACGAATTATTATATTCTAGTACGGAAGCAACTAGTTTTGTTCCATATGCAGGCGAACCAGTTTGCTACCAGTTGAACATCCTACCCAAAAATTCTGGTTGCTTCCTATGACAAGCCCATGTTAAATATACTAGTTAGCCGCATTCAATCATACTAGGTTTGGGACACACAGTTTCACCGTCGGGGTGGTTCGGAACCAGTTCGGGACTAGTTTTTTTTCCTGCAGGGTCTCTTTCACTACTAACAGCACATAAAATGTTTTTTCTTGCTCACACTCACATACTTCTTTCATTCCCTTTTGACATGCATACGTCGGAACGTGACGCTACCTTGTTATTATACCATGCACACGCTCAGACTGCATACACAAAAGATCGAGGAGTCAGTCGATGATTGCTCGTGGCCCGAAGCAGTGTGTTTTGCGTGTGCGCGGTTAAATGGTGAAACAACAGACATTAAACTAACAAATAGACTCGCCTCCTTAAATTGTAAAACAACAAACCAACAAATATACTCGCATCCTAAATTATTAAAGTCATATTTGGATACACGATACTTTTACGTGCAGCAAAAAAATGAATCATCGCCATTGTTTCCCATAAATGTAGGAGTACCGCAAGGAAGCGTATAAGGGCCCGTCTTATACACTTTGTTCACGGCTGACATGCCAGTTTCAAGCGATATAACAGCCATTATAGCAACTTGCTCATTAAGTTATGAAGCTTCTCAACTACTGCAATCACAACTTAATCCTATTGAAGCCTGGTTTCTACGGTGCATTAAGAAAAGGTAACTGCCCAGAAGTATCTCTTAATGGATCAGCAATTCCGCAAAGCAACTGTGTGAAGTATCTTGGATTACATATCGATCGTAGACTCACATGGAAAAACCATATGTCAGCAAAACGTCAGCAACTTGTTACAAAAACAAAACGTATGTCCTGGTTAATAGGCCGAAATTCTCAAACAAGCCTGGAAAACAAGATTCGTCTCCATAAAACAATTCTAACGCCTGTGCTATACAACTGTGGGGAACTGCTAGTAACTCAAGTATTGAAATTCTGCAGCGGTACCAATCCAAAACATTACGGTAGGTTTTAATGGAAAACTTGCTGTTATACTTATATTTTGTTAATTATTATTTAGTAAATTTACTTATTGTCTAATAAAGACAGATTGTGAATAAAATATGTATTAAGAGAAAAAAAAAAAAAACGTTCACTATTGAAAAACAACTAAATTCTGATTTCATCAGAACAACCAACAAGAGAAAATATAACGCGACTTGTAAAGGTCATACATATGTTTTTTTTTGCATTTTGTGTATCATTTTGGTAAAAACAAACAAGCGTCCAAAGCATAAAAAGAAGAAAAGTAACTGCAATATGCAAAACTGAATAACTCAGTTAAGCTATATTTTTTGCCGGAAAACGATTGAAGGTTTCATGCGCACACAAAACTACCGGAAAGTAATCGATCGTTTCACTGCTTAAAAGTCTTAGCACTTCTACAATTTCCCGCTGGGTATGTGAAATCACTCTCTCGTTTTTTCTTGATTGCGGTTCTTGCTCTCTCGTGCGCTTTCGCTTACTGCGCTGCTTACTCAAACAAAGAAAAGTTTGTTTGTAGTACAGTAAACGAAGGCTCAAACGTCTGCTGGAAAAATATACTTACTTGATGAAACTTTCAGGGATCGTTGGGGACCTTGTTCTAAGTCTAAAACCGAGTTTTCGTAAGTGTGGGTAGGGGGCGTGGCACCGCCCCTTGCAATAAAAGTTGGTGCGCTTTTTGCAAACTTAGAATCATGATTGTCGAAATTGTTGCCAATAAAATTATTATTAAGAAGACTTAACTCAAGCTTGTAGGTTAATTGGTTCAAGCACAATGCCTGTTTTAAGTTAAAAGTTGGAAATCGAATAATTTGCAAATATCTCAAAACCGGTAGGTTTTTTTTCGGAAATTTCAACCATAAAATGAGTGCTATACCAGAGGGAGAGCTGTAGAAAATATAACCTATATACAAATATTCGCTCATGAAAATTGGGACTTAGCCCATTGTGCAATGGTTAGAAGGCGAGGCGTTGTTGTAGGTATAAGCTAGCTTATGATTTTGGAAAGGAAAGAAGGAGGCCGATAATTGAATTGAAGTGCACGTGGAAAAAAGAATAATAAAATGTAAATGTCCAAAAGAAATACCAGCAACATAAAATTAAATTTTGCACAGCAACAACATCGACAAAAATAACGACTGCTCCATAGTGTAGTACAATCAAAATAACTATGTATTCCAGAGACCCCCCACGTGGTAAAGATGCTAACACCCAAATAAACAACGACGGTTACGTCATCAAGAAACACGCAATTGTAAAATTTTATATGTATACATACGTATGTATGTATGTATGTACATATGTATGTGCGTTCGGCGCATACGCCCTGCAGGAATTCGGTGTCATATAAGTTGCCCTACTACTCTGCACGTACTAGCTAGTTTTCTATGGTTCAAAAAAGAAAAGTCGCGGGATATGAAAATACGGTAAAGGAGAGCGCTCTCGCTGTCAAATTTGTGTCGCTCAATGCTCAAACTCTCTCAGAAAGCGATTTCGTTATTGTTTGTGGAAAGTGGAAAATTTTGGATATACACAAAAATGTATACCAACGAAAACGCTGCTACACAAAATAGTCATTTCATAGCGTTTAAAAACTTTCAAAAAACTTCACTGCTTTGATTTTGCTTATGCAAGTGCTTTTTGTAATTTAAGCAGACGCAGTCAAAGCAGAAGTCAATAATTGCTCCTGGCCGACTTCGCTTTGCTTCGGCAATCGTCAGATTCAAAAGTTTTAATTTTACTTGCGATTGTGACGAAAGTCGAAGCAACAGCATGATTTTTGCTCGATAAGTCGAACAAGTCGCAGTCGACAAGTCAGTCGAGTCGACCTAAGAAAAAAATCTCTCGGTCGTAAACTATTGGACTATCAAAAAGGCCATGGCAACAATGTGACTCAATGTTAATGGTAACCGTTGTGCCGTAAAAGCATATTGTTCAAGCTGTGCAGCTAATCACAAGACGTCAGATTGTCACAGAAGCTTGTCAGTTAAATGCGCTAATTGTAATGGTGGCACTGTGCCCAAGCCGGAAAAATTACATTAGCTTCGGATCCCAGAATATAAACAACCGTATGGTATCCAGTTCCCGTACTTCAAATATGCCACCAAAGGGTCTAGCTGGATAAGGTACTGGAAACAGCCATCAGTAATTTTTGAAAAATAATGATGCAGTTCGATGCATATGGCAAAAAAATAATTTTTCGCAAAATTTCAGTTTTTAAACTTAACGCGTTGCTGCTTAATTTAAAAAAAAGTGTTTTTCGTTTTTATTTAATTTTATTTAATTTTATTTAATTTTATTTAATTTTATTTAATTTTATTTAATTTTATTTATTTATTTATTCTCTAAAATTAAAAATATACATTGTGAGATCTAATATAAATAAAATGAAGAGATAAGGCTTCTAGCCCCTAATAACATTTTTAGCAAATTATTGAACAAAATATATAGAATATTTTAGAGGGCAAAAAATTTAACAAAAAACCCATGAAAGAATAACTAAATTTAAAAACCTAACTAACTAACTTAAGAACTAACTTAACTCTAAGGGATTTGTGCCAAGCTATTTAAATGCGAATATGAGGAGTCAATACATCGGTTTGTAAAGCTATTAAATAGGCGAACTAATCTTTCTGTTACTAGTTCAGTGCTACATCTTTGGTGTAGGCCAGATGTGAATGATGCCACGGAAGATTTAAAATCATTTTAAGTAGTCTATTTTGTATGACTTGCATTTTATGTACATGACATTTTGCGACGTCAGCCCATACTGGAGCTCCATAAAAAATAACCGCTAGAAAAGTCGATCTAAACAGGTACATTTTGTTTTCTAAACTAAGTCTTGAGTTCCTGTTTATGAAGGGGTAAAGCGTTCGGATCAATGTATTAACTTTTTTTATAGTATTGTTGATATGATCACTGAAAGTTAATTTCCTATCAAGAACAACTCCTAGGTATTTGACGCTAGTTTCCCATTTAACATCTACAGAATTTAACCGTATGTGACTGCTAGGAAGGAATATGTCTTTGCATTTTTTTGAGAAAAATATTGCTTGGGTTTTCTCGGGGTTAACAAGGATTTTCCATTTAGCGAAATAGGACACAATGGAATTAAAAGCTTCCTGAAGTTTACTAGTTATATCAGCTGATAAAGTGCCAGAACAGAGTATAGCAGTGTCATCAGCAAAAATTGACGTGGTGCAGCCTCGAAATTTTGGGAGATCTGAGGTGTATATATCATACAGAAAATGGGACAGCCAAGAGCCTTGAGGACAACCTGCTTCGATGTTAATCATTTGCGCGCGAATGTTACCGATGTATACAGAAAATTTACGATTTTCCAAGAAACTTTGAATGATTTTTATAAGTTCTGGGGGAAAGTTCAGGGTATACATTTTGAACACTAGACCATTGTGCCAGACTGATTCAAAAGCTGCTTTAATATCTAAGAGAACCATTCCTGAAGACTTAGAACTTGAAAAGTTTGCCTTAACTAAGTTTTTTATTCTAGTCAAAGCATGAAGAGTGCAATGCTCACGGCGAAAACCGAATTAACTTCGTTAATAGCAATAGGGTCACTGAGGTGATTTGAAAACGAGTGATTTAGACTGAAAGTTTGCGCCAAAGCTTCAGCTTTTGCTTCGGGTGTAAAAATGTGAGTTGTATTGTCTAAAAGTGTAGGTATATGTGATCTTTTATTTTTTATGATTTTCGTTAATTTCCAAAAGGGAGACGAGCCTTTATCAAACGAAGCTAACAGATTATTCCAAGATTGGTTACGCAGGTTGAAAATCATTTTGGAAAAAACGAGCCTAAGCCACTTAAAGAGGAAGTGGTCAGAAGGATTTCTGTATCTTAACCAGCTTCGATGAATAATATTTATACGTTTAATTAGATTTAAAATGCAAGGAGGAAGGCGTTTTGAGTGGTTTGTAATTCTTATCCGTGGAATGCTGTGGTGCTTGGCAATTTGAATCGCATTAGCAAAACTTGAAACCATGCAGTCAATACTATTAGAGCTTTCTACAATAGTAGGGGGAATTTGAGAGAGCGAAAGACTGACTTGTCTAGGAAATTCAAACCAGTTTGCATTCTTAATATCGTAACGATAGCGGCCGTCAGCCAATAGGTATCACAAGGGGAATAACGTGTAATCACGCTGGTGATACGCGCCGTAATTGTGGTACACTACTGGTAGTGCGACTATACTCTCCCCGTGAGGGCGGCTGGAAGCAGGCCCATGGTAAGGTCATGTCTCTGCCATGTGGTGCTGACTAATTGTAGTCGGGCGAAGAGAAGAACACTCTTTTATAAAAAAAATTACCCCAATCTAAGGTGGAACATCATACGCCGATAGATGCATGGCCGAGGGGTCGCTCGGTCGTTAGTATGCGGACTCTGGATACCTGTCAACCTCCAGTTTAAAATAGCTGACTTCCCACGGCATCTCGGGCAATCCCGTGGGTGACCTTCATGACCCGTGTCTTCACAATATCGCATGGATATAAATTTAAACAATTCTGATGAGTTTGATGTCACTCTAAAAGCATCACCCCAGGTAGAAGCCTGCACGGCGACTCCCACATGTACCGCTACAGCTGAAGTGCTGCAGAATACAACCCCCCTAAGCGGCGCTGATGGGCACGTTTCAGGGAACCGGGTGTTGTCACCGGAACCTGTTCATGAGGAACAGCCGGAATTACCGGTACCAAGTCAACAGAGGGGACTAATGGTTAGACAACGGCAGCTCGAGGTGATGGCCGCTAGCTCCGAAGACGAACCATTGGTCTCTGACGGAGACGAAACTGCTAGTGTTGGCTCGCAGAAATCTTCAGGCACCGTCATCGGAGCCGCACTCCAGACCCTCAATCTGGATCAACAGCCTTCGTTTGTGAAGCTGTCGTCCCGGGAGAAAAAACTCCTGAAGAGAGCCCTTGACAAGGGCCTCTCCAGAGCGGAAGCTCTAGCTTCCATCCCATCGGCACCCTCTGCGACACAGGTCAAGAGAGGCCGATCGGATGAAAAATCGCCACCCACGGCGACAAAAAAGCCGAAGCGGACCCAAGCGGAGTCCAACAAGATGCCCTACAGCAGCGTAGTGAAAGGCGTCAAACTAGGCTTCATTTCTAATGCTGCAGCGCTTTCATCCGAGCAAATGGCAAGGATTAAAAGTGCAATTCTTGAGGCCACCCTGGAGTACGTCGGTGAGGTGAAACCCCAGTTCGAAGGATGTGTCCTTCGCACTAACTGGGTTTTGCTTATCTGTGCGAACGACTCCACGGCCTCATGGGTTAAGAGCAACTTCTGCAATATTAAAAGCAAAGTTGCCCTTGACATCAAGTTGATGACGGAGGAGGAGTTTCCACGTTCCCATGTGGTTCGCGGCTACTTCCCCAACAGCATCGACTTGACCAATGAAAGAGTTTTGGCGGCTGTCAGTGCCCAAAATTCTGTTTGCACCTCGCAATGGCGAGTAATACAGAGGTTGACACAAGGTCAACTTCTGCATCTCGTCCTTGCGGTTGATGGGTCATCCTATCAACAACTGGTGGAACAGAATGGGCTAATCTACTACCATTTCGGGAAGGTAAGGCTGAGTCTCAGGGGTGCTGGCCCCAAGGCTGCTGAGCCCCCGATGGTAGCAGATGCAAGCCAGGAGGCTGAGAAAACAGCCCCAAAACCTGTAGAGGTGACTGCCACGCCGGTGGTAGCCACTGTGAGGGCATCTGTGCCGTCGACCCCCACGGAGGCTGCTGTTGCCCCCTCCGGCAACGACCCGCGTCCTTCGACAAGCAAAGCTGCTGGGCATGCGAGTCAAGGACAACGGAAGGGCGCTGCTACCGCGCGGACTATCGGGTCCAAAGCGGATAAACTGCCGAAGGGCGCTAGAGGCAATGGGTCTCGTCGAGGCAAGCTCAACAGCCTCGTGCAGCGCTCCATAAGGGAGACCAATGAGCGCAATTAAGGTGCTCCAGGCGAACCTGCACCACGCCAAAGGGGCGTCAGCCACCATGTGCAGGACCTTCGCCGAGAACAAAATCGACCTGGCTCTCATCCAGGAGCCTTGGTCGAATGGTGGCCAAGTTCGTGGACTTAACGTCACTGCAAGTAAGTTGTTGTATTTTCGTCAAGTGGATGTGCCTCGCGCTGCGATGCTCATTGACAATAGTGTCAATTACTTTCCATTAACGAATTTCATCTCCAGAGATCTAGTGGCCGCACTGATACAAGTGGCTACTGAGAACGGCACGAGGGAGATAGCTGTGGCGGCAGCTTATTTTCCTGGTGACACGGCAGACGCTCCGCCGGCAGAGGTCAGGCGGCTTGTGGACCACTGTAAACTACAAAAAACACAGTTGGTCATAGGCTGCGACGCCAATGCGCATCATACCATCTGGGGCAGCAGCGACGTCAATATTAGAGGTGAGTCCCTCTTAGAGTATCTATTGTGTAGTCAATTAGATATTATCAATAAAGGAAATAAACCCACCTTCATTAACGCTATCAGAGAAGAGGTTCTAGACCTCACTCTGGCTAGCAACTCCCTGTCCCATCTCATTAGTAACTGGAGGGTCACTAATGAAGCAACTCTCTCAGACCATCAGCACATTAGGTTTGAACTACCGGGACGGGCGGAGTTAGAGCAGAGGGTTTTCAACCCAAAGAAAACCAATTGGGTACTTTTTCAGACCTTGGTTGAGCATAGGGCCGACTCTTTGGTCTCATATATCAACTCGGTTGACGAGATTGACCTGGCTGCAAATCAGCTTGAAGATGTGCTAGTCTCCTCTTTCCATGAGAGCACGGTTGAGCGTTCTTTCCGATCGAAACGTGAGGTTCCGTGGTGGAACGCCAACTTAACTGCTAAAAGAAAAACGGTAAGGAGACTCTTCAACAAAGCCAGGAAAACAAAACAGTGGGAGGAGTACAAGGCTGCTCTCACTGACTACAATAAAGACATAAGGAATTCCAAAAGGGATACCTGGAGGAACTTCTGTAGTAATGTCCAAAACCTCACAGAAGCGGCCAGACTCCAGCGAGTTATGGCCAAAGAACCTTCAAATGGGGTTGGTCTACTAAGTAAGAGTGATGGCTCTTTCACTACTGACCGAAAGGAAACTCTGGAGCTTTTACTCCAAACTCATTTTCCAGGTTCGATTATCTGTGACGGAAATGCCCAATCCGAAGATTACGAACCTAATATACTACGGGCTGCCAGAACATCTGGCAAAATATTCGATGCTGACAAGGTTCGGTGGGCGATTAACTCATTCGATCCCTTTAAAGCGCCAGGAGGAGATGGGATCTTTCCAGCACTTCTTCAGAATTGCCTGGAAACCATCTTACATCCTCTGATTCGTCTGTTTAGAGCAAGCTTCGATTGGGGCTTTATACCCCGTCCTTGGAGGAGGGTGCGGGTAGTTTTCATCCCCAAGGCTGGAAACAGGCCACTTGACAAGCCCAAATCTTACAGACCCATCAGTCTTACCTCTTTTCTTCTGAAGACGGTAGAGAGACTTCTCGACCTACACATCAGAAACAAACTGCACAGTACAATCCCATTGCACTCTATGCAGTTTGCATACGTTAAAGGAAAGTCAACAGAGGTTGCCTTACACCACTTAGTTAGGAAAATTGAAAAAGCCTTTGAATCCAGGAACATAGCTTTGTGCGCATTCCTAGATATTGAGGGTGCTTTCGACAATACCAACTACGGTTCTATATCCAGGGCGCTGGTTCGTAGGGATATTGACCGTAACACTGTTGCATGGATAGAGGCCATGCTTCGTCAGAGGGATATAACATCAACCCTGAATGGTACTTCGGTCAGCATAAGAGCTGTAAAAGGTTGTCCACAAGGGGGTGTGTTATCTCCACTGCTATGGTCCCTGGTAATTGATGAGCTGCTAACCAAACTGTCGGGGCTTGGCTATGAGGCCATCGGCTACGCAGACGACCTAGCTATAATAGTGACAGGGAAATACGAGAGCACCATCACAGATGTGATGGAACAAGCCCTCCACGTAACCCTTAACTGGTGCCTAAGTGAAGGACTTAGCATCAATCCCCAAAAGCCGTGATTGTTCCCTTTACGAAGAGATACAACACGAGGCTTAGGAACCTGACCATTAATGGAACAGAGGTGGTGTTCTCCAGTCAGGTTAAGTATCTAGGAATAGTTCTGGATAAACGGCTAAACTGGAACTCCCACCTAGAGTTAGTGCTCTCAAAGGCCACTCGAGCTTTATGGGCTTGTAGGAAATTCTTTGGTAGCACTTGGGGTTTCAGACCTAATATAATAGACTGGTTGTACCGTATGATGGTCCGCCCTATTATCACGTACGCAGCCCTTGTGTGGTGGCCCAAGGTGCAGCAATGCGGAGCAATTAAAAAGTGCAGTAAGCTACAAAGACTGATATGCCTATCTCTGTCGGGAGCAATGCGTACATGTCCTACAGCTGCAATGGAGACAGTCCTCGGACTGACTCCACTGCACATATATATCAAAAAGTCAGCTATGCAAAGTCTTTTGCGGATCCGGATCACGTCTGGACTCGTGGAAAGTGACACAGGCCATGCTGCACTTTTAAGTTCTCTTCCTGGCCTATCGATCTGCTCAAGATCAGATTATATGACCACGGAACTTCTCCATAATAGGAAATTTAGATCTCTCATTCCAAATCGCGAGACTTGGACTGAAGGCAACCCCTGTGGTAACCTCCGGGGCCAGCAATGGTTTACGGATGGTTCCAAGACGGAACAGGGTGTAGGTGCTGGAGTTGTCGGACCCAACACCAGAATCTCTATTGCAATGGGTATCTGGCCCAGTGTCTTTCAAGCAGAGATTCATGCCTTAGAGGTCTGCGCCCACAGTATCCTCCTTAAAGGTACTAGGGGTGCTAACATTTACTTATTTACAGATAGCCAGGCCGCTATCAGCGCATTGTCTTCATGGAGAATCTCCTCCAAGCTGGTTAGGGAATGCGTAAACAAAATCCAACTCCTGTCCTCTAATAACAGAGTCACACTCTGTTGGGTTCCTGGACATTCAGGAGTGGAAGGTAATTCGACAGCTGATGAGCTCGCAAGACTGGGTTCCTCTTCGCCCACCACTTGCCCCGCGCCCTTCTGTGGCATCAGCTGGTCAACAATGAAAACTATGGTCAACAAATGGGCCTTAAGTGAACATAGGAGTTATTGGCTCTCTTTACCTAATTTAAGACAGGCAAAAGTGCTTGTCTCACCCTCGGATGCAAACCGAACCATAGGTCTTGGTAGAGCGGACCTAAGGTTCCTGGTAGCCTACTTGACTGGGCACCATACTGTAAGTTATCACTTGCAAAAAATGGGTCTATCGGACTCCTCAGAGTGTAGGCTTTGTTTTGAAGACGACGAGACGACCAAACACATCTTGTGTGACTGTCCAGCAATAGTGTGGGACAGAGTCACACATTTGGGAGCTGAACGGATCACCCCGTTTCACCTTCGCCGAATCCCAACGAAAGACTTACTGCTCTTCATAAGGAAGGCAGATGGTCTTTTGTCCTAAAAGAATGGGTAAGGTACAATAGATCTTCAGGTCGCAGTGCCCACTCTCTGTTGTGAGAGAACCTAACTATTTAAAAAAAAAAAAAAAAAAAAAAATCGTAACGATAGCGATCAATGAGAGCAGTGCTAATTTGTAGAAATGTCATTACAGGTAGGTGATCTGAACTTAAATCGTTTATGGCAACAGTGTTAGACAAAGGATGCAAATTATTACATAGGAAAAAATCAAGAACAGAGCCTTGCCTTCTACTACTAGCAGGGATATGCGTAAGCCTTCGTGGATAAGAAATATCAACGTTATTTGAGGCTAAAAACTCGAGCAATATGTTTCCCCAGGAATTTGCTCTAAAACAGCTCCAGTTTCTATGAAGACAGTTAAAGTCGCCTCCTAGTATTAGGTTCCCTGTTACTCTAGTAAGTAGTCTGAGGTCGCCTTTAAACTTTTGCTTATTATTTGAAATGAAACGACCACCCGGAAAATAACAGCAGTACAATGATGTCTGAACTCCTATTGGATTAATCAAGTAAATGCCAATGGCTTCGACAATTAATGTATTCGGCAGAGGTAAAAGCTTATGGCGTATACACCATATATATATTATGTAAATTTACAAGCTAAAGAGGTAATAACCTCGAGTTGGTCTGCTTTGGATTTACAGTTTCTTAAATTTTTAATAAGATCAAATGTAATGTTCTTTATTTCCTCAAAAGTGAAGAGATCAGGATTTCCTTTTAGTAGATTTGCTTGATTTCCCCAGCAGTAACCTGGCTGATGGCTGCGTGAAGTTGGCGTGCTTGCAAACTTGGGAAGAGCTGGAAAAGCGTCAGTATTATTAAGTTGCGGAGGTTTCGAAGGCTTCCAGACTTGTGAATTGACTCGATTTGACTTGAACTGCGACTTCAAGTTTTGGTAATTTAACCTACTAGGGCATTCTGAAAAATTTGACTTATGCGGGCCATTACAGTTCGCACATTTGAAACTCCTTTTTTCCTGGCAGTCAGTGGTCTTGTGGTTACCGGCACAAACTGAACAGTAAGTTTTAACCGCACAACGGCTGGAGCCATGCCCAAACATTCGGCGCTGTGAATGAGATATATCCATACAACTTTCAGCAAAAAAAGGTCTTTGAGAGTTTTTTCAAATGACGTTTAAACCTTTACTTAACTGTTTTTAGAAAAGGAGTTATTCGTGTCTAAAGTGCCGTTGCGTACGTTACAAAAAACGGACGTAGTTTTGGAGGTTAACGTGCATTTGTGCCATTTTCAGCGAATTTTGCGTAGTAACCAAAAAAATCAAATTACGAAAAAGAACAAAGAATAATTGAGAACTTCAAATTGGGTCAGTTGAAGACTATATGTGTTCAGGTTCATCCAAAATTGAAAAAATCATCATTGCGCACGTTACGTTGCGCACGTTACATTTTTCCTGCTATAAAACAAAGATGTAGTACGTTTTAGTCGGGCGGAGACGACTTTAAGATAGCGTTTTCAATCACATTGCAATCAAATCTGGCTCATTGCTTAATTACTCAAAAAAAAAATTTTGATTGCCAGCTTGGTTACGATATCTTTATAAGCTAAATCAAAAAAATTAATTTTGCACCAAAAACGTTTTTTTACTTATCATTCTTATTGCGACTATATGATATAGTCTAGCGATTTTGGTAAAATTTGGTACAGTGCTTATGCACTGGAAAAAACTACCAAACGCCAAATTTGGTGACGATAACTTTATAATCAAGTGATATATGTACATTGAATTTTGCACCAAAACTGTTTTTTTGACCGATCTATGCACTACGGGTTTTTTGGCCACTTTTTTGGCATAAGAATTAAAATATTGAGATAATTGCACCAAATTTGGTACTTATGCATATTTTGAGCCCTCAAGACGATCTGCCAAGCTTCGCCCGGTTCGGCTCAATATTTCTTATAGCTGCCATATAGTCGATCTGTCCGATTTGGACCAACTTTGTTGTTTTTTAAGCTTTTCAGTTGAAAATCGATTTGTACACATATTTGGAGCTCTTTAGAAGACTTGCGAAATTTGCTTTTGCTTGGAGCACTCTATTGTAAAGGTGTTATAAAATCGATCTAGCTGACTTGGACATACTATTTTTTTTTGTCTGCTATGGTATGGTGGTAAAACTAAAAACTTTTTAAGGTTTTTTCGTTTCTTTATTAAGATATCGTATCTAAATTTGGCATTCGCAAGTTTTTTTTAGTTCTCAAGCACTGTACCAAATTTGATCAAAGTTGGTTGAGTATATCATATAGCCCCCATAGGACTGATCGGTCAAAAAACGTGTTTAGTGCAAAATTCGTCTTATTTTTGATTTTATGAAGAAGATAACGCAACCAATTTTGGCAATCAAACTTTTTTTTTGTAGTATTTAAGCAATAAACCGAATTTGATTACAATACGATGGCACATGGTATCTCAAATTCTTCTGGACCCAAGTTTAACGTAGGCCTTTTTTTTGAGAAATTTCATGCCGGTGCGTACGTTTCATACTTTATGATACATATTTCTTTTTAAACTGCTGTGCAAACACATACTTTTTTTTACTTTCTTGAAGTGCACAACAAACTTGCTTTACGAAGCTAGTTCGATAAAAAAAAAAATAAAAATCCAAGCAGCTAAATTTAAAAACCTTTTTTTCCGTTGCGTACGTTACATGACGTAGTATGCCTAACTTTACTTAACAATATTTATTTTTTTGAATATTCATAAAAATTAAATTGATTTTATGTTCCAGTCAAAATAGGTCACATATTTTAATTTCTTTGCCGTTTTATGATTATCTAAAAATCGTCTTTTTTTGGAACAAAAACAAAATTTTGAGGTTATTGTAGGTGATTACTCATTCATAAATACATCACCGAAAATCTTAACTCTTTATACATTTTGCAGGTTGAATATATAGCCTATTATTCCATCAACAAATACATATTGTTTTTACAACTTGAAAGTTGTGCCCCTTGGTAACGATTTTCTGGGAAATGCCCATATGTATAATGTACATATATCGCAAATTAGCATGACTCAAAAAGATCGATTCTCAAATAACAAAAATCGATTTTATTGTCAGAAAAAAGAATCGATAAAATCGATCTAAAATCGAATCGATACCCAGCTCTAATCCAAACTTTTGGCCATATAGAGGAAGAAATGAATGTCCAGGAAATGGACTACGGCACACCTGAAGGTGATGTTGAGGAAGGTCCCTCAAGTTCAAAAAGAAAGCGTGGCCGGTCCAGCGATGCTTTTGAGGACATTTGCTTTGAGCAAAACAAAATTTTTTGCTGTATCTCCTCAACACTGCAGGAAATGCTTAAGGAGAAAAAAAAGCACTCTGCGAAAATGGAAATTGCACAAATGCAATTAGAGGCAACGATGAAGCTGTCGGAAAAATAATTATAGTTAGAAATATTAAAAAAAAAAGTGTTCCTCTGTTTTTATTAAAATTATACAGAATTAGTTTTACATGTTCAAATTTCTAGCGGCTTCATTTCTAACACCATTTGCAGCTTCGCATGGCGGCTGCACGCATACAAAATCATCCCCATCGCTGTCATCGTTATTGGCGTCATCGCTGTCATCAACGTTGTTGACTTCCAGCATTGGAACTTTTCGCCTGCGGCAAATGTAATGCAACGCGCAACAAACATTTATAATCTTTGCCCCAAACTTCGGCTCATAATGAAGGGTTGCTTGGAGACACCTAAATCTGCTTTTTAATACGCCGATCGTCCTCTCAGTAATGTTGCGAGCTGCAGCATACTTTATATTATAAAAGTGCAAAGGTGTACTTTTCCGTGGATTCCTATACGGTGTGAGAAGAAATGGCTGCAGCGGATAGCCAGAATCACCTGGGATCCAGCAATTCTCCTCAATGTTGCTCTCATAAAAACGTTTCGCATAACTGTTGTTCCAAAAAAATGAACCATGCGAAGATCCAGGATGGCTCGCATCCACTGCCATGATTTCCATATTAAAACTGCAAATCTGTGAATAATCAAATTTTTTATTTTTAATGTGAAGATAGGGCTTCGTAACTTACCACCATTGCATTAATACTGAAATATCCTTTTCTATTAAAGAAACGGTGTTCATCCCGTACGGGCTTTGCAATTTTTATATGGGTTCCGTCCACGCAACCAATAACTCCCGGAATATTGTACTGCCTATAAAAATGCATCTTAGACAAAATAACGGGTGTAGTCTTTACATAAACACTTTTCAAGCTAATCCATGACATCGTGAAGCACTTTTGAAAAAGTGCTTCTGCCTATGTTGATGTCATGGTCTTTTGCTACCCCTAACTGCTATGAACCAGTGGCAACGAACCGCAATGTTGCTGCAACTTGCGTATAAGGCGATAAAAAGCGATGTTTTTCTGCTAAATGTTTTTCCACTTTCTTAACAAGCATTTTGAAAGTGTCTTTGACCACTCGATAGGACTCTAAAAACCTAAAAAAAATTGTTATATGCATATTACAAACTTACATAGAATTTAACTGTTTTGTTAAACTTGCTTTTGCTCGCAACTCACGATTTTGCTATTTCGCTGTAGCAACGGCTCGCCTTTATGCCTCCGCACATCCAATTATTGTGGCCGCTGTCATTTTTCAGTTTTAATTGTATATTTTTATTAAAAATTTGAAGTAAAAAAATTCAAAAAGATAAACAATCTTTTCACACAGCTGTTCTCTACAAATGGTTATGGATAGCACTCGAAATGAACGATTCGAAAACGATTCGAAATCGATTCGAACTCAGTCGAAATCTAGAACACCATTTGTCGGAATGCACTCGTTATGACTTTTTCAAACGAGTCGAAATCTAGAACAGGCCTGAATATATTTAATAAAAATTAACCTTGATTTGTTTAACTGAGCATATCTAAATTTTCTTAAAACATTAAAAAATAATACAAAATTAATTTTAGTGACATTTATGCGTTTGTTTAACTAAACAAAGCCAAATACTTTTCATTTCGCAAGCTACGAGCTATGAATCGAAATCCGGAACACCATTCATTTCGATTCTGACACTTTTACTCGAAATCGAAATTGGGAAAACGGCTGAGTATCTTTATATTTTCTTGTTCAAAACTATATTAATCCGATCGGGAATTTTTATTTGTACACTAGGGCGGCTCAATTTGTATGGGGGCCGAAAAAATGTTCTGGGGCTTACAGCGATTTTGATTCTTGGGTCATTTTAAGCAACTATGGGTCTAAAATGGATTTCGAGTCGCCCACTTTTTCAAAATAGGTTTTTTTCGATAGAAATTTTCGAAAAATCGACGTAGACAGTGCATTGAAAAGGCCATAAAATGCTATTTTTTCTCTAGCCAAATGTGTACTTCGGGGTTTTTGGGGTCGATGAATCCATTTTTGACATCTATTTTGAATTTTGAGCGCCGCCAGAGGGCGCTTTAGTGTATTTTTTGATATTTTCCGGTTTTGTTTTTTTTTTGAAAATTGACAAAATGTTGCGAAAATCAACGAATATTTCACTTTTTCATTGCGCAATCTCAAATTTGGGGCTCCCATAGTAGTCAACGTTGAAAAATGGAAGTGGTGGGTGTTTTAGGGACGTACTCTTTTACGACGCCCATAAACTATTTTCGATTTTTTTTTTTATTTACACTATCAATGAAGAAGAAATATTTTCTTCTATTAATACGGAAAGACGAGTATTAGAAGAGAGTCCAATAACTAGGGGTTTTTTTCACGCCTTTCTAATTTCACTGTCATAACTTTTTTACGATTCTGTTCAAAAACTCGTTTCGACCCCCTACACAACAACTGAACGTGGCTTTCGATTTGGGGTCAGGCATCGGTGGATCATTACCTTCTACATGTTGCCGTAGATGTTCACAAGGAATATTTAAAGTAAATTGTGGCTCGAATTTGATTGAATTATTATTCAGGTCAATCATATTGAATCGCAATTTAAATTTATTGTAGGCTCTTTATAAATTCTCAGTTGCATCGGATCTTCCACATGCTTACGGTAGTGTACATTTTTTTTTAGAGTTAAGGCGCGTATTTTTTTGTCACCTTCAAACAACATTGCTATTAAGACGATTTCTAAATGAGATAAGATGCGTTGTTTTTAACAACTTTATTACAATGTGTCTCATATTTGAATCTAAGTATTGAGTCCAACGAACGAATTTACAAAATAGAACACTACCGTACGGGACAGAGTTGAAATGCTTAATATTACAGAACGTTAAAATGCAGTGGCCTGTTCAATTGCATTTCTAAAACACATAATTTTATTGTTGAAATGAATCAAATTGTATGTTATAATCGAACTAGCTCTGTTCATACTAGTTCCTAGGTTCTTGACCAATAAAAATAGATCATAAGTACATATCAGTAACTCATAAACTACCGCACGTAAAACAACACAATTAACTCTGCGCAAAATAAGCCACAATAAAATATCAATAGCTATACATATAAATATAAATATAAATATAAATATAAATATAAATATAAATATAAATATAAATATAAATATAAATATAAATATAAATATAAATATAAATATAAATATAAATATAAATATAAATATAAATATAAATATAAATATAAATATAAATATAAATATAAATATAAATATAAATATAAATATAAATATAAATATAAATATAAATATAAATATAAATATAAATATAAATATAAATATAAATATAAATATAAATATAAATATAAATATAAATATAAATATAAATATAAATATAAATATAAATATAAATATAAATATAAATATAAATATAAATATAAATATAAATATAAATATAAATATAAATATAAATATAAATATAAATATAAATATAAATATAAATATAAATATAAATATAAATATAAATATAAATATAAATATAAATATAAATATAAATATAAATATAAATATAAATATAAATATAAATATAAATATAAATATAAATATAAATATAAATATAAATATAAATATAAATATAAATATAAATATAAATATAAATATAAATATAAATATAAATATAAATATAAATATAAATATAAATATAAATATAAATATAAATATAAATATAAATATAAATATAAATATAAATATAAATATAAATATAAATATAAATATAAATATAAATATAAATATAAATATAAATATAAATATAAATATAAATATAAATATAAATATAAATATAAATATAAATATAAATATAAATATAAATATAAATATAAATATAAATATAAATATAAATATAAATATAAATATAAATATAAATATAAATATAAATATAAATATAAATATAAATATAAATATAAATATAAATATAAATATAAATATAAATATAAATATAAATATAAATATAAATATAAATATAAATATAAATATAAATATAAATATAAATATAAATATAAATATAAATATAAATATAAATATAAATATAAATATAAATATAAATATAAATATAAATATAAATATAAATATAAATATAAATATAAATATAAATATAAATATAAATATAAATATAAATATAAATATAAATATAAATATAAATATAAATATAAATATAAATATAAATATAAATATAAATATAAATATAAATATAAATATAAATATAAATATAAATATAAATATAAATATAAATATAAATATAAATATAAATATAAATATAAATATAAATATAAATATAAATATAAATATAAATATAAATATAAATATAAATATAAATATAAATATAAATATAAATATAAATATAAATATAAATATAAATATAAATATAAATATAAATATAAATATAAATATAAATATAAATATAAATATAAATATAAATATAAATATAAATATAAATATAAATATAAATATAAATATAAATATAAATATAAATATAAA
The DNA here is from genome assembly GCA_018150985.1 of Chymomyza costata. Lineage (NCBI taxonomy): Eukaryota > Metazoa > Arthropoda > Insecta > Diptera > Drosophilidae > Chymomyza > Chymomyza costata. The sequence goes on from JAECWU010000269.1 coordinate 725,995, forward strand.
TATAAATATAAATATAAATATAAATATAAATATAAATATAAATATAAATATAAATATAAATATAAATATAAATATAAATATAAATATAAATATAAATATAAATATAAATATAAATATAAATATAAATATAAATATAAATATAAATATAAATATAAATATAAATATAAATATAAATATAAATATAAATATAAATATAAATATAAATATAAATATAAATATAAATATAAATATAAATATAAATATAAATATAAATATAAATATAAATATAAATATAAATATAAATATAAATATAAATATAAATATAAATATAAATATAAATATAAATATAAATATAAATATAAATATAAATATAAATATAAATATAAATATAAATATAAATATAAATATAAATATAAATATAAATATAAATATAAATATAAATATAAATATAAATATAAATATAAATATAAATATAAATATAAATATAAATATAAATATAAATATAAATATAAATATAAATATAAATATAAATATAAATATAAATATAAATATAAATATAAATATAAATATAAATATAAATATAAATATAAATATAAATATAAATATAAATATAAATATAAATATAAATATAAATATAAATATAAATATAAATATAAATATAAATATAAATATAAATATAAATATAAATATAAATATAAATATAAATATAAATATAAATATAAATATAAATATAAATATAAATATAAATATAAATATAAATATAAATATAAATATAAATATAAATATAAATATAAATATAAATATAAATATAAATATAAATATAAATATAAATATAAATATAAATATAAATATAAATATAAATATAAATATAAATATAAATATAAATATAAATATAAATATAAATATAAATATAAATATAAATATAAATATAAATATAAATATAAATATAAATATAAATATAAATATAAATATAAATATAAATATAAATATAAATATAAATATAAATATAAATATAAATATAAATATAAATATAAATATAAATATAAATATAAATATAAATATAAATATAAATATAAATATAAATATAAATATAAATATAAATATAAATATAAATATAAATATAAATATAAATATAAATATAAATATAAATATAAATATAAATATAAATATAAATATAAATATAAATATAAATATAAATATAAATATAAATATAAATATAAATATAAATATAAATATAAATATAAATATAAATATAAATATAAATATAAATATAAATATAAATATAAATATAAATATAAATATAAATATAAATATAAATATAAATATAAATATAAATATAAATATAAATATAAATATAAATATAAATATAAATATAAATATAAATATAAATATAAATATAAATATAAATATAAATATAAATATAAATATAAATATAAATATAAATATAAATATAAATATAAATATAAATATAAATATAAATATAAATATAAATATAAATATAAATATAAATATAAATATAAATATAAATATAAATATAAATATAAATATAAATATAAATATAAATATAAATATAAATATAAATATAAATATAAATATAAATATAAATATAAATATAAATATAAATATAAATATAAATATAAATATAAATATAAATATAAATATAAATATGAATATAAATATCAAACTTAACTCTTTTGGATAAAATTTATAAAATGGAATTTTAGATTCTTTTAATTTATACAAAATTTATTTATACCAAAACAAAGATGGTGTATCAAATCCGGTATATTTTCTAAAAACTCCAAAACATATTTATTTGTCAAATTTCGTAACGATAATCAGTCGAATTTTGCACGTTTTTTGGATCGATCGGTCCTATGGGGGCTATATGGTATACCATATAGCCAACTGATTTTGATCAAATTTCTTGCAGTGCAAAACACAAAATTTGATTACGATATCTGTCTTTTTAACAAAACACAACGAATTTCGTAAAAACAACGTTTTTTTGACCAATCGGCAAATTTGGTAGAGAGCTTGGAAACTCTAAACTCTGAAAAATTTCCGAATGCCAACTTTGGTTACGATATCTTCATAAACAAACGAAACAAAATGAATTTTGCACAAAAATACGGTTTTTGGACCGATCGGTCCTATGGGAGATATACTGTAGCTCTCACTGTGCTTGAGAGCTATGAAAAAGTGAAATTGGTCGATTTTCGCAACTTTTTGTCAATTTAAAAAAAAAGATTAAAAAATACACAAAAGCGCCCTCTGGCGGCGCTAAAAATTAAAAATATATGTCAAAAATGGATTCCTCAACACCAAAAACCCTCAAATACACATTTTGTTAGAGGAAAAATATAAATATAAAATCTAAGTCGATTTTTGAATATTTTGATAAAAACCGATTTTGAAAAAGTGAGGGACTCGAAATTCATTTTAGACCCATAGTTCCTTGAAGAAAATTGCTTAGAATGACCCAAACAATCAAAACCGCTGTCAGCCTTTATACCGACAAAAATTAGCCCACCCTTTTGTACACCCTAAGCTCAATTTATGCTGAAATTGCTGATTTATTCGCAGTTGCTCCTAATTCTCTTAAAACAACTCCTAAAAGAGAAATCACTCCTAGTTTGAAACAATTAAAATATGAAGAAATATTGATAACGACGAGGTTCTGCAATGCTTCAAAGAAGCTGAAGAAAAGAAAAGGTTAAAAAGTGAGCCAAAAAAAGAAGAGCATGAAGAAAAGGCCATACAACGAAAAAATCTTCAACTTTAAAAAAGAAGTTGCTTGTATCTTCATCTTCTGAAGAAGAAAATTTGAATTACATGCCAGCAGATGATAATTTAGCTGATATAGACTGGGGCGATGAAGGAAATCGACTTCTCTAGTCACCTGATCATACTTTAGGTAACTTTGGAGGGTCCCCGACGACTCCTTCTGTATGCTACATACAATTTCGGCTTTCAAAAACTTGATATACCCTTTGTACCAGAGATCTGCAATAGTGCCTGTTTTGTGGCAGTAATCATACTCTCATCAAAAGTAATGGCAGTGTCAGCTGCACTCTTAGGCTTATGGTGTGCACCACACGCACTCTTAACCATAAGAGTGTGAGCAGTATTGTGCACCATACATTATATTGTCATGATTATAATCTTGTTTACATTAACACACTGCAGACACCCTCTTAAATTTCAAGAGTGACAATAACACTCTTTTCAAGCAGTGAGAGTGAGAGAGGTGTGTGAGCAAAATGGTTATTGCGTGTTGCGTGTCAGAATGAGAGCTGGGTGAAAAGAGAGCGGCCGAAAATGAGGGTGTGTTATTTAGGTATACACTGTGCAATGAGTTGTATTACAAATTTTTGTTGCATAAATTATTCAAATTTAATTTATGTTTTGAATCATACATACTAATGATGTTTGTTTCAGTTTTTAAATTATTGTAATTATAAGTACTATATACCGCCAAAATTTATTATAATTTTATATATTATATTTAACACAATAGTTGGTTTTAGTGGAAACTTGGTATTATACTTTTTTTTTATTAATTATTATTCAGTAAATTTACTTATAGTCTGAAGTCAGATTGTAAATTAAATACGGAGAAAAAAAAACAAAAAAATATTGTTATATTCGGCGAATCGGAATAAGATCCATAAAAGATCTTTTTTGTTTATTGTTGAGAATATTTGAATTGGTAACGTAGAATTAGTCACACGTAGTTATCCGCGAAGAGCGGTTGAAGTTCATGTCATACGAATTGACCCGTCCAAAGAGACAGTTTGCTTTGCATAAATATGTACATTAGGGCGGGTCAATTTTTTTCGGTATAAGGGCTCACCGCGAATTTGATTCTTTGGGTCATTCTAAGCAATTTTGCCCAAGAAACTATGGGTCTTAAATGAAATTCGAGTCGCCCACTTTTTCAAAATAGGTTTTTATCAAAATATTAAAAAATCGACTTAGACATTGCATTCACAAGGCCAAAAAACGTTATTTTTTCTCAAACCAAATGTGTATTTGGCGGTTTTTGGGGTCGAGGAATCCATTTTTGACATATATTTTTAATTTTGGGCACCGCCAGAGGGCGCTTTAGTGAATTTTTTAAACAAATTTTTTCCGTTTTTTTTGAAAAATTGAGAAAATGTGGCGAAAATCTACGAATATTTCATTTTTCATAGCTCTCAAGCACTGTAACAAATTTTATGAAAATCTGTGTACTAGTGCTGGAAGTAATATCGATATTTAATCGATGCATCGATATATTTTTAATTTTTTTGATTTCGATTTTTGATTATCGAAGAAATTCCATTACTAAGAAAAAAGACAAACTATAAGCGAGGTGAGTAATTTGCGCAGAAATGTTTTTAATTAAAATAGCTTATTAAATAAATAATATTTATTATTTTGACAGAAAGATATTGTTGTTGGCAGGCCAATGGAGAAGGAGAATGTTTTAAAAAATTCAAATGGCAAAGGTAAATATATAATTTTAGTCAATCTTAATTTTGCAAGTTTGATTTTTATGTCCAATCAATGGTATGGAATTTTTTTAAAAAATCAGCGGATGGAAAATCTGCAATGTGCATTAAATGTAATAAATCATACAAAACTTGCGGTAATACTACAAATATGTTAACGCATTTGATTCGTATGCATAACAACTTAACAGTTGACAAATTACCACAGGCGCCCGGTACAATTACGCGCTATTTAGAAAATAAATACGATAAAACGTCTATTAGGAAAAGGAAAAGCCTTTACAGCGCATTAACGAATTTCATTTGTTCAGACTTGCGACCATTGTCGATTGTTGAAAACAAAGGTTTTCGCCATTTGATTAAAACATTGGATCCTCGCTATGACCTGCCGTCACGTAATACAGTAAGAGATGTGTTAATGGCAAACCTTTTTAATGATATGAAATCGAAATTAAAGATCATTCTCGAGGATGCAAAGCATTGCGCAGTGACTACAGACTGTTGGACATCAAGGGCAAATGAAAGCTACTTAACGGTCACTTGCCACTTTATTACTGAAAATTTCGAGTTGAAGAGTGCAGTTCTGTCTAAAAAAAAACTGCTTGATGAGACAAATCACTCGGCGGCCAATGTATCAAGCACATTGCAAGATATCCTGAGTGAATGGCAAGTTTTCGATAAAGTGATTGCTATTGTTACGGACAATGCCAAGAATATGGTCAAAGCATGTGAGCTGATTGAGAAAATGCACGTTCCATGCTTTGCACATTCCATCAACTTAATCGTTCAAGGCTGTCTGGCGCAAAACCATATCAAGCTAATTTTGGCTAAGTGCAAACGCATAGTTAGCTTTTTTAAAAGCAGCACAGTTGCTTATGCCAAATTTAAAGAAGCCCAGGAGATAGATAGCCCATACAGTTTGAAACAAGAGTGTCCCACTAGATGGAATAGTGCCTTCTACATGATAGAACGCATTTTGTTGACAAAGATGGCAATGGATAAAGTACTACTAAACACTCCAAAAGCATTGTTGCCGTTGTCCGCTGATGAAGTCCTAATATTAAAAGATTTGAAGAAAGTTTTGTCACTATTCGAGCACGCAACTTTGCAAACTTCGTCAAGCCATTTAGTGACCGTGTCAATGATTATACCTGTAGTGTGCGGACTTTTACATAGCCTAGAAAATACTAAAGAAAGTCTTAAAACTGCTGAAGGGAACGAATCGTGTGCTTTTTTAATAGAGGGCATTAAACAACGTCTGTGCCAGCACGAAAATCGGACAGTTACACCTGTGTCAACATTATTGGATCCTCGTTTTAAAAAAGAAGGCTTCTTGTCAGATATTAATGCAACGAGTTATCTTTACTCAACAATACCTTTTGCGCATCATTTCATCCTCCTACCATTGGCCTGCCAACAGCAGCATCCACGTCGCAGACACTTTTCGCTTTTTTAGACAAAAAAAAAACTCAAATTATCCGAAATAGTAGCGTTGACCCAATTTTGGCACTTCAACAATATTTTAATGTCGAAAACTTAGATTCAAACATGGGCCCATTGAATTACTGGAAGGTAATACGTTTTAAAGTTATATGTTAGTTATATAACCATAATGAATGGATCTCAAATTAGGTAGGTAGGTAGGTAGTGGTGGTTGTCTTTCGACACACCTAGGCCTTTAAAAGGCCCGTTGTGATGCCACTTGAGCTGCTCCTCACTCTCCCGTGTCCTCTCTAAACCAACCTGTCGATTTGATGAACGAATTAATCTTATTTATTCGGATTCCTGCGAATTCTGTAATATTCCCAATAGTTTCGGAACCCAGTGCATTCAGTCTCCTCCTGCATAGTGCCATGCATCCACACAGGAGGTGCTCCACTGTTTCCTCTTCCTCTACCTCCTGACAGCTTCTACAGTAGTCTGGATCTCAAATTAGTTTAAAGAACACTTTTTTTTTTATATCTCACAGGCTCACAAAAAAAAAAAAAAGTGGTGTAAGCTTTACATGTGACAAAGGCACCCCTTATGGACTTTAGGCAGCTGAATCAGAAGCCCAAAAAACCCCGATCCAATCATTCATAGATAATATCAAAATTATCTCGTTTTATTGTTATAGTTTTATAGTGGTTATCTATAGCCCATGTGTTTTTTGGAATTCGGATTTGGCTGCTCAAAATCTATAAGGGATGCCTCTGTCAAGTGTTACGTTTACACCACTTTTTTTATGTCCTGTATTATATTTTGCCTTTGTTGTATAACCTTTTGGATTGTTATTTATTATTTCTTTGCTTTTTTTTATATGAAATGTAATTAATTTTGAAATGTATATTATGAAAATATAGTTATCTCTTGGTTTGTTTGTTAATTCCATTTTATTATTTGAAAAAACTTATATAGCCAAACCAACAGATGGCCCACTCTCAATTAATTTAAGCATTCAAAAAATGCCCGCCACATGTACTTCGATGTATCGAAAAAATCGATGATCGAAGTTTAAAAATATCGAAATAATCGATGTTGGCCAACATCGATGTTTCTCCAGCACTACTGTGTACTATATATATATATATCTCCCAAAGGACCGAATGGTCCAAAAAACATGTTTTTGTGCAAAATTCATTTTGTTTCGTTTGTTTATGAAGATATCTTAACCAAAGTTAGCATTCGGAAATTTTTTAGAGTTTTCAATCAGTCTACCAAATTTGATATAAATCGATTGACTGTATCATATAGCTCCCATAGGGCCGATCGGTCAAAAAAAAAGGTTTTTTTTCGAAACTCGAGGTGTTTTGTTTTTTTATTAAGATATCGTAATCAAATTTGGTGTTTGGCGGTTTTTAGGGTCCCCAGCACTGCATGAATTTGATCGAAACCAGTTGGCTACACTATATAGCCCCCATAGGCCCGATCAATCCAACAAACGTATTTGGTGCAAAATTCGACTGATTTTTGTTTGTTTATACAAATATCGTAGGAAATATACTGGACTTGATACACCATCTTTGTTTTGGTATAAGTAAATTTTGTATGAATTGAAAGAATTTAAAATTCCATATTATAAATGTTATCCAAAAGAGTCAAGTTTTATATTCATTTATATGTATAACATTATGTGTTTTAGAAGTGCAATTAAACAGGCCACTGCATTAGTGTATGTATCTTTACAACATTACATTATTACAACTCTGTCGTGTACGGTAGTGTTTTATTTTGTAAATTCATTCGTTGGACTCAATACTTAGATTCGAATTTGAGCCACATTGTAATAAAGTTGTTAAAAACAACGCATCTTATCTCATTTAGAAATCGTCTTAATAGCAATGTTGTTTGAAGGTGATTTAAAAATACGCGACTTATCATTAAAAGAAAATGTACACTACCGTAAGCGTAAGGAAGATCCGAAGGAACTGAGAATTTATAAAGAATCTCCAAGGTCCTAGGTATCTGGATTCTTTTCTAATACTCGTCTTCCTTATTTACACATATATATTAAATTGAAACTTTGAAAAAAAAAAGAAAAGAGGGAAATATTTCTTCTTTATTGATAGAGTAAATCAAAAAACCGATTGTTTGTCTTAAATTGAATATAACTTATGTACGACGTCAAAGAGTACGCCCCTAAAACACCCACCACTTCCATTTTCAACGTTGAATATTTTGGGAATCTTCAAATTTGAGATTGCACTATGAATAAGTGAAACGCTCGTCGATTTTCGCCACATTTTGTAAATTTAAAAAAAAAAAAAACCGAAAAAAAAATACACTAAAGCGCCCTCTGGCGGTGCCCAAAGTTGAAAATAGATGTCAAAAATGGATTCCTCGACCCCGAAAACCCCCAAACACTCATTTGGCTAGAGGAAAAATACGTTTAATGGCCTTTTCAATGCAATGTCTAAGTCGACTTTTGAATATTTCGAAAAAACTCGACTCGAAATTCTTTTTAGACCCATAGTTTCTTGGGCAAAGTTGCTTAGAATGACCCAAAGAATCAAAATCGCGGTGAGCCCCAGAACGTTTTTTCGGCCCCATACAAATTGACCTGCCCTAATGTACATATATACATACATACATACATACATCAATTAGTATATTTTCATCAGGTTATGGGCCCAGGCATTGCTGGCCTGCGCGTGTGATTCCGTTTGTGAAAATTAATAAAGTATTTTCCATTGATCGTGAAAATGATGTCCTCAATAAACGCTATTGAGGAGCTGGACGATGAAAACTAGGCAAGTCAAGCTGCTGGACTTGCGGACGCAGCGGCCATTGTGCGGCGAACTGCAAACAAGCGAGAGAGCGCAACAAAGCGACTCAGAGCCATTGTATAACTATTGTATTGTATATATACAGGTAGCATATTCGGCGAACTGAATTCGTTTTCCAGAATACTTCTTACATGTGGCTTATAGACTTCCTATTAAACAATGGCAAGTAAGAACGCAAGAAGGAAGACAGCAAGTTCCTGAGAAAAAATTGCACATCCAATTGTGGACAAACCAAAAACTGGTTGTCGAATGACACAGTAGAAACACAGCCAGAGAATTTTTTAAAAATAGTCTACTAGAAATTTAATAGATAATTGTGCTACCATTTTAAAAGCTTAATCTTTAGAAGAAGCTTTTAAGAAGCTGCTAAGTCTAGAAATAAAGACATAAAAAAGTTCCAAAATCAGCATACACGTAAAGCTTCTCGAATTTGAACAAATACCGATTTTTTGAATAGATTACTGTTGAGTTTTGATCAGGTCAAAAAAAATTAATAAGCAAACATAAATCAATTTTGCTTGAATCAGTTTTTGATTTATGTATTAGAATAATTTTGTTTTTATTTCGGTATTATTTTGTTTATCTTTTTCGGATATTATTAGTTTAATTATTATGTTTATTTCATACAAATTTATTAATTAAAAACGGAGTGCAAGCAGAATGTGAAATTAAAGACCATGTTTGTGTAACGCGTGCAAAGTGTAAAATTTGTGTAAAGCCTTTCCCAAAAGCTTCACAAAATCGTGCTAAAGAAGTGCTTGGGTTGATAAACACTGTTATTTGTGGCCCAATGAAGAAAACCTCAAATGGAGTTGCACGATATTTTGCAACGTATATTAATGATAAATCTCACTTTATGTACGTATGTTTTCTCAAAACAAGAGATGAAATTTTTGCCAAGTTTAAGGAATTTAAATCAAATGCAGAGAATCAGACTGGCAAAAGAATAAAGGCACTCAGAAGCGACAACGGACGCGAGTACCTTAGTGATGCGTTCAATTAATTTTTGAAAAATAATGGCATCAAACGGCAGCTTACCGTGCCGCACACCCTGCAACAAAATGGTGTGGCGAGCGTGCCAATAGAACACTGGTGGACATGGCGCGTGAAGCATTCTGTGCAGAAGCAGTAAAGACAGCTTCATATCTGCGAAATAGGACAGAGACGGCTGCGTTGGACCAGATGACACCATTTGAGGCCTGGTCAGGAAAGAAACCATCGGTATCGCACCTCAAGGTTTTTGGCACTAGGGAAGAACATGTATTCGTTGGCTACTCAGGGTCAGCAAAAGCGTATCGCTTGTTTAACTCAGAGAAGCGTAAGTTAATTGAAGCTCGCGACGTAATCTTTTTTGAATCTCTATTGACAGAGGATGATCATGCCCCTTTTCGGATCGGCTAGTGAGCCGGTGGTCGAGCGAGCGAGTCCGTCATCAATGCAAGATGACATTGACGAGGAGTCTGAAGAGGACGTTCCTGATTGCGAAGCTAACGCAAATGTGCAGCAGGCTGCAGAAGGCGCAGATGCAGAAGGAGCAGCTGCAGAAGACATGCGAAAGGGCCCTGGGCGGCCAATAAAAGCTTAAACTGGACGACGGGGACGTCCACGCATGCAGTACAACGTTTTGAACGTCATGACGAGAGATGACGTTGATGTGCCAGGTAGCGTTGAAGAGGCGCTAAGCACGGAACAAGCAGACAACAGGAAGGCATCGATGCAGTCAGAGATCGATAGCCTGCAAACCAACAAAACATGGTCTATAAAGCGTGACAGATTTGGTCATGTCGATCGCTTTGAATTGGTTAAAAATAACTGCGGTGGGATGATGAGGGCCCATGCATGCCGCTTTTACACATACAGAATATGATGGCTGATGTATTTACGAAAAATTAATATAAGGACAAGCATGTAAAATGTATTGAAATGTTAGGCTTGTACATTGTAGAGTAAAGGCAGACACATAGTACGTTGAGAAGGAGTGTTGAGAATATTTGAATTGGCATCGTATATGTGCCTGGTTGGATCATGCAAAATGCAAGAGCGGTTGAAGTTTATGTCATACGAATTGACCCGTCCAGAAAGACAGTTTGCTTTGCCTAAATACATATATATGTACATCAGGGATGTCCAGGCCCATTGCTCATCTGGCTCTTTTTGTTTTTGTAATGGCTCTTAGGCATAGGCAGCGATGCGCGTGTGCATGGTTACCGTCGAAGGGATATACTTCGTAACTTTGAATAGCCATAGCTTTGCGAAAAAAAATCGTAACTTTAAATTAAAGGGTAAGAATGGTGGTAAATGATGTAACTGGAGTGACAGTCCACAAAAATTATTTGCACCCTGTACATAACCTCAAAATTAGGAAAAAACTCAGTTTTTCGGGTAAATAACCTCATATTTCTCAAAATCCTGACGTGATAGGCCAATTCTGGCCCCGGATTCGGATTCTACGCAGCAAATTACTTCGGAAATGACTCATAGCTTTCCAACAACTAAACCATGTTGGTCTGTGTAATTATTATATTTCTGCCGACTGCTTGCTTTGGTGTCGCGCACGTAGGCAGGCTCGATTAGGTTCGATTGCTGGAAAACTATTAATTAATAGTAGAAATGTGATGGAGGACTTATTTTGTAGATACTTTCAATTACTTTCAGAAAATGTATGGGTCAAATTTCCGAAAAAACCTACCTTTTTTGAGATATTTGTAAATTATTCGAAAAACACCATAAACCATTGCCAACTTTTAACAGGCATTGTGCTTGAACCAATTTACCTGACCTACAACCGTGATATAAGTCTTGTTTGATAGATAATTTTATTTGCAACAATATCAATCTTTGAATCTAAGTTTGATAGAAAAAAAGTTATTATGCAAAAACGGTACCAACCAGAGAACTGCAAGTAGTGGCACTAAGTGTTAAGTAAGTCTTTGTACAAGAATGTACTCCTTAAGAGCAGGCAATGTTATTGTACTGCCGCTCTGTGCGCACTCAATGATCAGGCGCACTACAGAACGCGTTGGATGTTGGTTTGGTACTGAATCCCGCCCTGGCGAGTGGTCTTCTATTTATTCAAATTAATCTCTTATTTCTAAGTTAAATAATAAACGCTGTGTTGTAAGCAGCAGCGTACTTAAAACTAGGTATATAAACTGTATATAAGAATGTCAAGTGCGCCGTCCAATCTTTATGGGAGCACAAGTGATATTTGACCTAGGATACATTATCGAATGCTCAACAGTCGCATTCCAATGCAGGCCACTTATCGCTTGTTAATTTATGTGCCACATACAAGATCCCAACATATGCAGGCCACTTGAGGCCTACACAGCAAGAATAGTCATAAACAGCGGTGGCCAAGAAAAATAACGGAAAGAGCACTACAACAACATCAGGAAAAAAAGTACGGTTACGGTCGCAAATGCATCCTCGAGTAGGGCCATAAGACTCGCACACTGTGAATATTTTGTTTTTGTAAGTTGCTGCGAGTCGAGCGAAGCCACACATTGTGTGTATTTGGTTTTTGTAAACTCGGCGCGTCGCCGGCGATCTGCTTTTGCGCGTACACTGAACGAAATTTTGCAACACATTCAAAGAAACAGAAAAGTCATATGAGTTTATATGGCAATTTTAATTTACCAAAAAAATTACTCGGTCTTACAGTTGCCAAATCAACTATACTTTTGTGTTCAGTGTACTTGTGCGAATTTTTCGTCCGCGAGCGCTAATAAAAACTACCGTTACGGTCCCACAAGGGATGCTCGAGTCGGGCCATAAAACTCGCACACGGTGTGTATTTTGTTTTTGTAATATTCTCGGTTTTTTGCGTGTGCGTCTGGCTGGCGCCACTTACAAGACATAAAAGCACTCGGAGCAAAAAGAGCCAAGGCTCATTTTGTTTTCATGTCATTTTTCGTGCCCACCGCTGGTCATAAACCATTCCTATAATGCGCGCTGCAAGGGTTCCGATGTGACGTCTTATGTTCATGTCTGAACAGTCTTAAAAGTGGATATGTTTTTGGAGCACTACTAATAAAATGGTAGTAGTGTGCATAAGATTACCAAAAATAGAAGTGTAGCATTGCATACTCAAAAAAATAGTTTGTGCTGAAATTATATGTCACAAAAACACTTCTACACAAAATTGAGATGAGGCGGTTTGCAGTTTGTGCTTTTGCAATTTGTTGATGATGTACTAAGTGCACATCGCTGATACTTATAGAAGTATGTGTGTAAAATTTTGATAGGATCGAAGCGGGCTTGCTGTTTTTTTATTTATTTGCATTTGTTTTGATTCAGGAAAATTATTAAATTCTGTTTCTTCTTTTTTTTTGTCAGTTTGACCATTTGTTTTTCTTTTTATATTTTCTCTGCGTACGCGTTAGGGGCATCATAATAATGAGTGCTGTACGGCGGTACGTATTAAGTAAATGTATGTACATATGTATACCTTATTTTTGCACAGAAAATTTGAAAACCGCTAGCATAAGTACCGTATGGTGGCTAGAGGCTCGCAATAACTAACTGCACAAAGCAACGTACATAGCTGCATTTAGAAAACGCATGTACAATGTGAGGAGGCAAATCGACACCTCACAACGTTAGCTAGTTTTGCCAATAGGGCCATAGAAGCACTGCTTGAACTGAAAAAAAATGAAAAACTGAAAAAATGTCAAAGTAGAGAGATCATATATTTAGTATTAAAATGCACCAGGATCAGGGAATAATGTCTCATATATGTATGTATATGCTAAACACCATCAGCACTGGTTGTGCTTACATAAGGCGCAGAATAAAAAAAATGTAAAGCAAAAAGTACAGTGTAGCACAATAATAAAACACAGTAAATGTATTCACATATATTTTTGGTTGTTTGTGTTACAATGATGCAGCATGAAAATGCCACTACAAAAAAACAATACATACACAAACGTACGAAGTAATTTCTGAGGTGTGTGTTTAAATGATACTTTTTTACAATATAGTAACATATCCATATTGTCTACTCCACTCAAGCCTCTTAGTTTAGGTTAGGTTAGGTTAAAGTGGTTGCCTGTCTTGTAACAGCCCAGACGCACATAGGCACAATAAGGCCCTTTGTGATGCCACAGGTAACGCTGTTCGGGAGCTGACCAGGGATGTCTTTATAACTGCGTATAACGGCATTCATGGTCAGTACCCGGTCAGCTCTGAAGAAGAACAGGCACGACTATTCAACCATATTATTGCTGAACCAGCCTGAAAGTTCAATGAACCTGGCAATATCTCTGGGACAGAGATTTGAGAGGTCAGTAAGGCTGTTCAGAAAAGGGGACCCTAGGGTCCTTAATCTTCTTCTTGATAGGGAGGGGCACTGACACATTAAGTGTAGAACGGTTTCCTCCTCCTCTTCGGATCCGCAGCCGCGGCAGAAGTCGTTGAAAGGGGCGCGCATTCTTTCGGCATGCCTGCCCATAAGGCAGTGTCCTGTTAGAATGGACACAGTGGTCGATAGGTAGTTGCGACTTAATGTGAGCAACTTACGGGTCTTGTTGCCGTCCATGTTTGGCCATGTAAGTCTTGAGGTGCGGCAGGAGTCCTCATTTGACCAGGCAGTGCGGGCACTTGCCAAAAATTTCTGTTTGATGGCCAGTTTGACTGTGGCGAGGGGTGTGCCGATGTCTATGCAGTTATAGACGACGGGCAGGGAGGTGCCTTGTTTGGCCAGTTCATCCGCCACACAGTTTCCCGGTATGTCCCTATGTCCGGGTACCCAAACGAGGTGTACCCTAGAGAGCAGGGATAACTGGTTTAGGGCGAGTTGGCAAACGTGCACGAGTTTAGAGTTGGCATTGAAACCTGAGAGGGATTTGATTGCAGCTTGACTATCCGAGAAGATAGTGGTGCTTGTTGCAAAGATTCCACCCTCCTGTAGGGATTTCGCAGCATAGTAGATAGCAAGGACTTCAGCCTGAAAGACGCTGCAGTGGTCTGGTAGTCTGAGGGACACCTTCCAGTTGAGCTTGTCCGAGAATATACCGCTGCCGACCCTACCATTTAGTTTGGATCCGTCGGTATATATCTCAGTGGAACTCTCGGAGGTGATAAGATTGTGACTCCATTCCTCCCTGCTCGGGATAGATAGGTCAAAACCCCTGTGCAGACTTGGGTATTTATTGACGTAGTCAATAGAGTTTGGGACTGGTGGGTCCATGTTGAGGATAGTGGCGTGGCCAGGTAGGGAGCGCCAGTGGGAAATTGTGTGAAGTCGCGTTGCTGCGATCTTGGCGGATTGCCTAACCAGAAGCCCCGAAGGGAGCCAATAAAGCAACGCAAATAGGGCCTTAGTTGGGGTAGACCTGAGGGCGCCGGTTATACGAATCGCAGCTTGTCTTCTGATTTTGTCAAAAAGTTTAAGGTTTTGTACTTTATCGAGGGCTTGCCACCAAATAACCGTACCATAGAGAAGGTTGGGTTCAACGATGGCAGTGTACAGCCAATTCACGACCTGAGGCTTGAGGCCCCATCTGGAACCTACTGCTCTTTTGCAGCAGTATAAAGCACACGTCGCTTTCCGCACGCGCTCGGCAACGTTAGCTTTCCAGGTCAGCTTTGAGTCAATGATGAGACCGAGATACTTAACCTCCCTACTAAGGGTCAGTCGTGTCCCGTCAATTTGTGGAAGGGAGAAGTGGGGAATTTTGTACTTCTTTGTGAAGAGTACAACTTCCGTTTTCGATGGGTTAATACCTAACCCGAATTTCCTGCACCAACTTTGGATGGTGTGCAGAGCGTAGTTGAGCTTGTCGGATAAAGTTTGAGGGAATTTTCCCGAAGCGGCTATAGCAATATCATCCGCGTAAGCAATAACGGAACAACCATTTGATTGCACATCGGTAAGCATAGAGTTGACCGCGAGGTTCCATATAAGAGGGGATAGCACGCCTCCTTGAGGTGTACCTCGACTAACTAGCTTACGGATATTGGCATCACCCATAGTAGAGGTGATTGTCCTGGATTTTAGGAGCGTCTCGATAAATATCACCAAATTGGGGTCAATATTAAGAGCGGAAAGGGCTGCGATAACCGCATTGGGGCACACATTGTTGAAGGCACCTTCTATGTCGATAAAGGCCGCAAGTGTGAATTCTTTAACGGCGAGGGATCCTTCAACTTGTGTCACTAGGGAATGCAGGGCAGTTTCCACTGACTTCCCTTTCGTGTAGGCATGCTGCGACGTTGAGATAAGTTTGGGGTCGATCGTGGTTCTGATATGTAGGTCAAGAACCCTCTCGAGGATCTTTAGGAGAAAGGACGATAGACTAATTGGTCTGTAGTCCTTGGCCTTTGTGTGTGATGCTTTCCCAGCTTTGGGGATAAAGACAACACGAGAAGTTCTCCAGCAGAAAGGAATGTATTGCTGTCTTAAACAGGCATTATAAATTCGCTGAAGCCAAGGTAGGATTAAGTCTTCACCCATCTGGACATCAAGTGGGATAATACCATCTGGCCCGGGGGACTTGAAGGGTTTGAAAGTATGGATGGCCCATGAGGTCTGAGCAGTGGTGACCTCGAAAGGTCTGATGAATATATTTCGGACAGGTTTGACCTGATAGAGTGCCATTTCTGAGTAACTTATGTTGCCCGGAAAGTGTGTATCGAGAAGCACTTCGAGTGTTTCAGAGTGAGAGGTAGACCAGCTACCATCCGGATTCTGGATGCAGTCCAGATTGGACTTGGAGGCATTGAGAATTTTTCTCAGACGGCTCGTGTCCGATGTGGATTCAATGCGTTCACAGAAAATCCTCCATGCAGACCGTTTGGCCCGTCTTAGAGCATATTTAAATTCCCGTTGCTTGCTTCTGTAGGGGGCCCAATCATTAAGATTTTTCGCCCTATTATAGAGGGTTCTTGCCTCACTGCGCAAACTCGCGATTTCCGAGGTCCACCAATCGGGCCGTGGTTTGCCTCTGGGGACTGTGGAAGGGCAAGCGGAAATGACCGCAGTTTGTAGGGCTAGAGTTAAGGTGTCGGCAGCCAGATCTATGTCATGATTGCTTACTATGGGCGGTACGCTGATTGGAAGGCTAACCTCCAGCTTCTGCCTAAAGGTGTCCCAATCAGTGCGCCTTCTATTTCTGCGTTTGGGGCAACTATCGGAGTTCGGTGGTTGACCCACGTTTATGTTGAAGGTGATGTACCGGTGATCCGAAAAGGAGCATTCGTCGGCAACAAACCAATTATTAATTAAATTAGAGAAGTTATCGCTGATCAGGGTAACATCGAGCACTTCCCTTCTACTATGCGTTAGGAAGGTGGGCTCGTTGCCCCTGTTAGCGATAACTAGGTCGTGGGCAAGAATAAAGTCTAAAAGACACTCACCTCGAATGTTGGTGTCCGTGCTTCCCCATATTTCGTGGTGAGCATTGGCATCAGCACCGATGATTAAAGGGGTACCTCTCCGGTTTGCCTCACGAGTCATTTGCCTGATGATGTCCTGTGGAGGATTGTCACCATGATCGTGGGCCATATAACAGGAGGCGATCCATATGGCGGTAGCCTTGTATTCAATGGCTACCGCAGTGTTGTCACTATTGCTGAAATTAGTGAGTAAAAGAGCGTTGATGCTGTTTTTTACTAGAATGCAGGATCTGGGTTTACCTTGATCTGCAACGTAGATGGTTCTGTAACCGATGTTGTTGAGTCCGCAAACCTTGCCGTTAACGAGCCAAGGTTCTTGGACCAGGTAGAGCTCCTCCTTGAGGTCCGCAATCCGAAGGAGCAGGTTGGCCGAAGCGGCTTTAGAATGCTGGAGGTTTATCTGGACCACTCGCAGCATCACCGCACGGTACAATTGTATTATCGGCCTCATCCTCATCTGAAAGCAGAGAGGGCAGGCTAGTGGCATCCACGTCCATAGAATCTTCGCCCGGTTCTACCCGGCCGAAGAAATGTCTGGTCAAGTCAGCAGCAGACAAGCAACTACTTCTGCTATCAGAAGAGCAAATGCTTGCGTTGTCGAATTCCCTACCTGGGGTGTCGACAAGCCCTAGGTCGGTTTCCTCCACCTGGGGGACCGATTCCATGGTTGGCGGTTCGGCGCTTGAGAGCTCTGCGCTAGATTGCTCCGCGCTTGGTGGAGGCCTGTCACTTCGATAGAAGTGAAGGGTGATCGAGCCGAACCCATAGTTTACAACACCCTTGCGAGCCTCAATGAGTGTCGCAGATTGTTCATTAAGGACAATTGTGGCCTCGCGGGAGTTGGAAACTGGGTCGCTCACACGCGCGACTTTCCAATCTTGAGTTAGTAAGTCGCTGTTGCTAAGCTGGAGGACTTTTAAGATGTCCTCGGGTTTAGACGGCTCCGTTGGGATTCGAGCCTTAGAGCGGGGTCGACTGGGGATCTGGTCCACAGGGATCGCTTTGAGCGAGGCGCCTGGCCAGACCTCGCCCACCTTTTCTACTGCCATCTTGTACAGATCCGCTGAGCGTTGATCTGCACAGGAGATGATTTTAATGTGTCCCTGATACCATCCGGCATCCCGACAGCTAGGGGAGGGGCCGGGGAAAAGGGGCATTATTTCGAGGAAGGTCCGAAGCAATGCGAGTTCGACCAACCTCCAATTTGCAGAGGAGATGGTCCCATCGGCGTTGCTAAGGTCTACTACGGCCCATGTCAGGCTCTCCTTGACAATCTCACTCAACGGCCTCATGGGGTTGAGCGGTGGGACGCGTCTTGGCCTCTTAGGGCCCTGCGCAGCGAGGGGTTGTTGCTCCGAAGATCGCTGCCTCTTTTGAGCGGGGGGGGCCGAGGAGGAGGAAGAGGGTGGACGGGCGCCAAGGTTGGCTTTCGCCCACTCCAATTTTACCTTCTCCTCTGCCGAAAGTTTGGATGGTTCGATGGCACCAATCTTAGCGATGATGCGATGTGCGGCCCTTCTCGTTCTGTATGCCTTGGTGCTGGCGCTAAGGTGACCAGAGGCATCAGTGCGTGGGTTGGGGTTTGGGGCAGGTGCCGACGAATTAGGTGGCAGTGCTGCGGAAGTGGGCCTGGCCGTTGAGGCGGCCTTGTTCGGGGCACCCGCCCGCGCAGCTGCAGCGCTCGTTGAAGGGGCGAGATTCAACGGACTAGATGAAGGTGCGGCCGCCCGAGGAGGCGAGGATCGCGAGGAGCCACTGGCCGCAGCTGTGCGAGCGTGTGGGGGCGTGGGACCCGAGGGTCTGCTGGCGGGCGCTTGGCGTACCAGCATTTTGCGCTCTACCGAAGGGTTGAGTGCTTTTGGGGTTTTGTTTGGTGTTGGAAATGAATTGTCCATGCGAAAAGAGTCCCAGCTCAAAGCCGCTGTCTCGGTTCGTAAGTGTGTGGTCGCTATGAAAATGGTCCCATGGTTATCTTTGAATAACAGGGAGGCCATGCGAGGGTTGGCACCATACCTTATGGGTAATGATGCTCAGAGCCAGACCAGCGCAAATCGGGAGTAAACTCAACCGAACCCACACCACCAACTTAACGGTGACGAACGTCGAACGTACTTTGAGACCTGCCAGAGTTTTAACGGGACGGGGGGCAAACGCAACCTTGGACCGGAGCCGTTCACTTCGGATTTCACTCCGTCGCTACTAGGTCCGGAAGTTACGTTCACCAGCACAAATGAGTCTAAGCCAGAATGTTGGAATCGATAATCAGAGTCCGTGAAGGAAGCAGGGTCGTGCCGGTAGGTCATTTAGCGTTATCCAGGATGCACCACGTGGAGGCGGCCTACATTACATCCCTCTTAGTTTACAATTAGAATATGTTTACGTTAATAATGCTTACGTTAACTCTTTGCGTGCAATGCACATGCAGTTATGAAACAATCTGCAGCTGGTTGTGTGAAATATTAGATAGTGATGACTTGTAAAGAAAACCTAAAATGTAAACAAGCCAGCACAGCCATACATAAAATCCATGAGAGCCAAGCCAGCGCAGCGAAATCCATGGGAGGAACTATCCGACAAGCGGAGGTTTCCTTTTTAATAATGTAATAACAATAATCAGTACAGTTTAAGACTAGAAATCGAAAGGTTACTTATAGTCGGTGTAGTCGCTAGTGCATAAGATTAATTTGAATAAAGATATTTTTTTTTATTTTAAATCTGAATCGCACTTTCTTTATTATATATATTATGACTGTATTTATTAATCTTGGTAACTTTCAGCACCTATTACTACACTGATAAAAAAAATAAAATCTTAAATCAAGATTTTTGCATTCTTGATTTTAATTCTTAAAATGAGATCAAAATATCATAGAACAAGGCCAAAAATCTTGAATTAAGATTAAAGTTCTTAAATTAAGATTCTTAAATTCCAATCAAGACCAAAAATTCTAAAATCATGGCGAAAATTCTCAAATTTAGACAGAGTTCTTAAAACAAGATTAAATTAAGTTAAAAAAATCTTAAATTTAGATTTTTGCGGTTATAAAATGTTAATCCTTAAACAAGAAAAAATATTCTCCAAGTAGGAAAAAAAAGTTTTAAGACACAACCAAACATTCTTGAGTTGAGATCTAAAATTCTTAAATTACGATTTTCGCATAGGGACTTAGATTAAAAGACGAAAAAAAACGCATTCTCCGGTTGAGGCGCCAGTGCGCATTATGAAAACGCATTATTTGTACGTTTTGAGTGCCATCTCGCTTGCACTCACACGCAACAAAAATACGGCGTTAGACGCGTGCCAAAAATTAGGCGATAGCCATTGTTATGGCTTAACTTTTCAGTATACCACCGACAAGGGCAGACGCGTTTTTGTGAACAAAAAAAGAACAAAAATTAATTAACCTTTTAAAGGATTTTGAAATGGAAGCAATATATAAAAGGTGAGTGAAATAAATTTATTCTTAATCTTTCATTGACATAATAAAATGCATTTCTTGCTTTTCAGATACAAATAGATTTTGATATTTTGCACCAGGGGAAACAACATTTTTTGACATAAAAATGGGAAAGTTTCAAAAGGACTGTAACAACTTTTTTCGAAAACAACATCCTTAACGAGTTGTGCATGGATCAATTTGGCATAGCTAAATCAACAACCTACAAAGGTAAGACTAGAAAAAAAAATCTTTAATGCTTAGGTTTAAGTAAAATTTTTCTATTATACTGACTTTAAATTTGCATTCTCAATAGATCCAGTAGAGGCCTACATGTACGCAATTCTGCTAACATCGGTATTGCCGTCATCTGCAAGATTCCAAGAAGAATCGGGCAAACGTATCAGGAAGGAAACGGAGAGTGGAAATGAATCCATAAAATATCTCAGACTTTACCAGTCCGCTGCTTCATTTATATTCACTTAACATGAGTAAAACATTTATTCGCCCTAATACGCAGTAGTAAGTTTTGTATAAGTTTGAAGTTATAAAAGTTTGTTATATTAAAAAACAAAAAAATAAAAATTGTAAAATACATTTTGAAAAGAATTTTCCTTTATTTGTAATGAGAGTTTATAAATCTTATTTTAAGATTTTGGTCACGATTTTAGATTTTTTCTCGGCTTACTTCAATCTTAAACATTCTTGGCTTTAAGATTTTTGCTCTCAAAAGAAGTTTACCCATTCTAGGAATCGCACCAATTTGTTCTTAAAATAAGCCTAAAATATCTTATTTCAAGATTGTTCACAATCCGAAATTAAGATTTTGGGCACAATTTTAGCTTTTTTCCAGGCTTATTTTAAGAATAAAGATTCTTATTTCAATAATTTTTTAGCCTTAAAATAATCATAATTAACTTTAAAATCAAGATTTTTCGGGCTTAACTGCAAAAATCTTGAATCAAGAACGGCAATCTTAAACTGACACCAAAAAAAGCTTTCGCTACTTTCGTGACCATTTGGTCATAATTTTATGACCAAAAATCTTAAAATCAGACCGTTTTTTTTATCAGTGTATAAGATAATGGTTAGATTTTCCTTTTTTTTGTCACTACTTTCATACCTATTGTTTATTCAGATCACAAGTTAAATAAAAGACTTGGTATTATATTTTATATTTCATGTTTGTTTAATATTCTTTTTAATATATGCGCGCACACTCGTCGACTATCCAAAACTGACTAAACTCATGTGAACAAAGGCTCAAAGCAACTAGTGCAAAACTACAAAGGAATGCACTGGAATAGTCCCGTTAGACCATTGTGCATGCTTGCCATCTCTTTTACTCCTTCATGAATCAAAGGGACTTTTGCTCCTTGTCCATATAGCAACACAGCAACAGAGCCTGTTCAACATGACCATATATGGGCATGTTCGCTGATAGGTTGCAATTGATTCCAATATATATATATATGGACATGTTCAACAATACCAATATATAAGTTCCTATAAGTCCTACAAGGACTAGAACAATACCAATGCTATAATTAATTTCCTTTAATAAATTATAAGTAAGTACTATTAAAATGAAACAATTTCAGTCCCATTTGCTTTAAAGATATGCAGCGAAGCGGTTAAACCATGAGATAGACCTTTTGGGTCGTGCATTAGTAGTACAGTAAAAATAGGTTTTGCCCTGGAAAAAATTGCACACTGGAATTTCTCTTGCTTAATGTATTAAGGACCATCCAAAAAGTCTTAAACCAAAGTGGGTTAAGCGTTAACACAGATAAAACTGAGCTTATATTATTTTCGAAGAAATGCAAGCTCCCAAATCTTTCTCCTCCGAGACTAAACGATTCAGTCCTGTCTTTTAGTGATACTGCAAGATACTTGGGGCTAGTACTGGACAGGAAACTTAGCCGGAACAAAAATATTTCAGAAAGAGTCCAGACGGCTAATACAGCACTTTTTGCCTGTAAAAAAACAATAGGACTTAGATGGGGCATGTCCCCCCAAGTGGTTCGATGCTTATACACCGCCATAGTGAGACCCATAATGCTGTACGGGGTTTCTACCTGGTGGCCAGCCCTTACCATAAAATCAAAGCTTAAAGCACTAAATAAGGTGCAAAGAATAGCACAACTATGTATCACAGGTGCCCTTAGAACTATTTCAAGTGAGCCACTAAATGCCATCACCAATATCTCTCCAATCCTTCTAGTGGCAAAAGAATTAGCTACCTTAACAGCGAGACGCCTAAAGGATGCCCAAAGCTGGGCAGTCTTACGTAATGGGCACTCGTCACTTCTTGTAGAAGACACTATTGTGTTACCACAGGAACACACCTCAACCCTTTTTACTACCATTATGCCTTCAAGGGAATCGTGGATAGGAAATCAGCCGGGTCAAAAAGACTCCATTAGTTTTTTCACGGACGGCTCCAAGCTCAACAATCAAGTTGGGGGAGGGGTTTTCTCAGAAAAACTAAATATCAGGCAGTCCTTCCGGCTCCCGGCACTTTAGTGTTTTCCAGGTTAATCAGGCAGCTATTAAGTCACTTCGATCGTTATCCTCAAATGCGAAGAAAGTCAACAACTGCCGCAAATCTCTTCAAGAGATGGCACAGCAGCTTGTTATTAGCCTTATCTGGATGCCGGGGCACCAAGATATTAAAGACAACGAAATAGCAGACGAACTGGCCAGAAACGGCACGACCACTACCCTCCTTCCTGATAAGGAGGATATACGTATGGCGATGGCTACTTTTAAGCTACATACTAGGGAAAAGTATAGCCTTCTTGCTCAAAGTATGTGGAACAACACACCTCACTGTAGGATCACCCGCCAATTATGGCCAACGATTGACGCAAAACGCTCCAGAAAACTTTGCAGTCTTAACCGTTCACAGTTCGTTGAAGCACACGCTGCTAGACTTAATGCTCCTATAAATGACTTTTGCAGAAGCTGCAGTGACGAGGAAGAGCTAGAAACAGTAGAGTACTTCTTCTGCTCCTGCGAAGCTCTGGGTTACTATTTCTTTCAGAACCTAGCAGGGCTGGAGTTCATTTGTCCGAGAAAGATTGCAAGCTACATTGCTGCAACAGGATGGGACCCTTTTTAAGCATACCATATAGGAGAAGGGTAAAAGTGCAATGGAAAGCATAGAGATTCGTGCGGTGTCACAACGGGCCAGCCCAGGCCTAAGTGTGCTATTTTAGCCAGCAGCCGCCCTAACCTAACCTACTGTTTATAATAAGTGATAGAACGAAGACTGGATTAAATGCAACTTTGTGCCTACTACATCTAAGTATTATTTAATTATTTTTTATTTTTAGCTACTGCGTGGACGTAAGAGGCAGGAGACGTTCGTGCACTACTTTTTGTATTTATATGATATGAAGTATATGTCTCGATATATTTCGATAAAGATTAAATTTTAATTTTTTTTATAATAATTTATAATAACAAGGAGTACTTATATATGGTCCATCGAGTGTTTGGAATTTGAACTATTAATTATTTGACTTTAATAAAGTCAAATGTCATGTCATTCGGAAAGTGCCAGATATTTAGTAAAAACCGTGACATTTACGAAATGGGACGCTATTCGCTTGAAGAAAGTTGGGAAATATTAAAAACTTATTTCCAAAGTGGTGAGTCTTCTACTCAAACTGTGAGAAACTTGAAAAAAAAATTTGCCAAAAAAAACCTTCCAAAAACTCAATTTGTGGATCAATTTGTGAAGCGTGTTCGTGAAACTGGAATGTTGGTGGATAAACCAACCCATGTGCGTACTCATCCGGTGCGCTCAACTCAAAACATTGCTGTTGTTGCTGAAAGTGTGCGTGACCAACCATCAACATCAACTCGTCATCGTTCTCAACAGTTGGATATTTCACGAACTTCTTTGATGCGAATTTTGCGCATAGATCTTGCCATGAAGCCTTATAAAGATCAATTGGTGCACCAGCTAAAGCCAGTGGACCATCCAAACCGCGTACGACTTGCAAATTGGGCGGAAGATCTTTTGGCCGATGATGCCGAATTTTACCGAAAAATCATCTTTTCGGACGAGGCTCGTTTCCACCTTGGTGGTTATGTGAATAAGCAAAACTGTCGCATCTGGGGCACAGAAAACCCAAACGTCGTTGTAGAGAAGCCAATGCACCCACAACGAGTGACTGTTTGGTGCGGATTTTGGTCTGGTGGCATCATCGCTATCGCGCAATGTTATCTAATTTTTTCTTCGAACAAATTGACGAGGAAGACTTGGATGATGTTTGGTTCCAACAGGATGGCGCTACATGCCATACAGCCAACGCTACAATCGATGTTTTGCGCCCTATCTTCGAAAATCGCATAATCAGCAAAAACGGTGATGTGAATTGGCCTCCGAAAAGCTGCGATTTGACACCGTTGGACTATTTTCTTTGGGGAGCGGTTAAAGATAAATGTTACGCCAACCATCCAGAAACAATTCAAGACAAGCACGAGATTCAAGCTGCTATTGCCTGAAACAATCGAAAATGTACTCAAAAATTGGGTGGATCGAATTGGCCACTGCCAAGTCAGCCATGGTGTTCATTTGACCGAAATAGTTTTTCATAAATAAATGTCATGAAACAACCTTTCCAATAAAAGTTCAACCATTGAAAAATATTCAGCCGTTTTTTTATAGCAAAATGAAATTCCAATTTTTAAATGGACCACCCTGTATATATGTACAGGGTGCATATCGTCGAAAATATCATGGCAAACAGGCACCGTCAGACAACTCTCTGGTGGAGTTTATAGGCACAATTGCCGTATTTGGGGAACGCAGAATCCACACGAGATCTATGAAACGCCATTACATGACCCAAAAGTTACTGTTTGGGCCGGCGTTTGCGCCAAAACCATCATTGGGCCTTATTTTTTCAAAGAGAGCCAAACGGTCGATGAAAACCGATATCGGTGGATGTTGACTCACTATGTCTGCCCACAAATGCGCGAAAAAGGTCTTGAAGATTACTGGTTTCAACAAGATGGTGCGACTTGCCACACTGCGAATCCAACAATCCAGTTTCTGCAACGACAATTCCCTGGACGTCTGATGTCAAAAAGAGGCGACATTGAATGGCCACCCAGATCCCCAGATTCGACCCCTCCGGACTTCTTTTTGTGGGGTTATTTGAAAAGCAAAGTTTACATCAGCAAGCCGCAGACCATTGAAGAGCTTAAGGAAAAAATTCGTGCCGAAATCATTGCTTTACCATCCGAGATGCTCGAAAAGGTAATGGAAAACGCAGCAAAAATGGCATATTTTGCCGTGGCCAATAGAGGCGGCCACTTGAATGATGTTGTGTTCAAAAACTGGTCCAAATAAATTGCAAAGGACCAAATTAAATAAAAATACCTCATATACAGAAATCGGTAGTTTTTTTTTGAAGTTATTCAATGTTTACATGCCGATATAAGAAATGGCGCACCCCTTATACATATATCTGGGGGCATCAAGTTTCAGATCAGATTAGACCTCTAGCGTCAAAATTGAAAATTGCAGGTCTCATACAAACTCCCATCCCCTAGTTTAAGGGGCTGGGGATGAAAGTTACAAGTTTTATAATTTTTTTGTTGTTTGTGTGCTCATACTAGCTTACATACAAAATTTCAGCTTTCTACGAAATCAGCGTGTTTTAGATATCAATAAAATCTAAAGTATGGGAGCTATGCAATTAAAACTTTATATGTTTAATAACCCAAGTTATAAGGGTTCAATAAAACGACGAAGCGCTTCGAGAAAAGGTAGGTAGTGCCCTTGCGCTTCGCTTGATATATCATTTTTACAGGTTTATATTAAAGGCTTATATTCGTAAGAGATAAATTGTTTAAATTACGTATAGTAGAGTAACAATAGACCACAAAGGGGTTGACCAAGAAAAAATTGCACCCTGGAATTTCTCTTGCTTAATGTTTTAAGGACTATCCAAAAATTATCTATCAAACAAAACTTGTATACACCTAATTCTGTTTTTACGCGAATTTTTTATACGCGAATTTGATATAACGCGATTCAGAAAAATCATTCCGTTTATTTTTTTACGCGAATGAATTTGATTTAACGCGATTTAAAAAAAATCCACTAAATTATTTTTAGTAAAAAATAACACCTTAAACACAAAAAACTTTAAAGAAAAAACAACTGATATAAATAGATATTTGTACAGTTTGAAAACAGCTGGTAGCAGACAATTTTATTAGTTGCGGGAACACCGTAAATATGTTTTTTTTTTTAATTAATACTCCTTTGGCTTTCAATGTGACAACAATAATTGTATAATATAAAATCATTTGAAATAACGACGTTGTTTGAGGAGAAAGGCAGCAGCGATTTACAAACAACAAAAATAAAGCAGCAAATATAAAATAGCAAAAACATCAAATTGTAGAAACTACTACTGCTACTATTTTCGCCATTACAACCGGTTATCGGTCTAAGCCGCGGAAATTATCCTACGCCAGCGGTTTCTATCCTGTTTTGGCTGGAGCATTATCATCCATTCGAGCAACATGACCTAACCAGCGCAGACGTTGTAGTTGTATGCCCCGAACTAGATCAGTGTCACCGTATAGCTCTAACAGCTCGTGGTTCATTCGAATACGAAAATCACCATTCACATTTATCGGTCCATAGAAACGTCGGAGGATTTTTCTTTCGAAAGCCCCCAAAATCGCTTTATCGGATGATGACAATGTCCAAACTTTAGCGCCGCACTATGGTTTTTTTTGCCATTTTTTTGGCATAAACCTATAAATATACATAAATATTGAGATATTGCACCAAATTTGGTACTTATGCATATTTTGAGCCCCCAAGGCGATGTACCAAGTTTCGTTCGGTTTGGCCCTATATTTCTTATAGCTGCCATATAGCCGATCTGCCCGATTTGCACCAACTTTGTTGTTTTTTAAGCTACTGACTTGAAAATCGATTTGTACACATATTTTGAACTTCTAAGGAGACTTGCAAAATTAGGTTTTGTTTGGAGCACTCTATCATAAAGGTGTCATAAAATCGATCTAGCTGGCTTGGACCCACTATTTTTTTTTTTCTGGCATTTCGCTTAAAATGAAACTTATTTGACCAAGTCTTTTTAATTTGTGCGAAATCAATTCAAAATGTTGTTCTTCTTTGTATTTTCTGGTGATTTCGCACATTATGTGCTGTATAACTGCGTCTGGTGAATGATTCAAACAGCGTTGCATTGCAGAATGCGAATTTAGCTAAAAGAAACGGATATATCTTCTATTGTGGTAATTTGTGGCCGAAGAGGTTAGTTTGTCTGTATTTTACACACTTTGGTTAATAACTTGGCATTTTAACCTCTGTGAGCCGCTGTGAGCTGCAAAAGTTTTAAGCCACGAAGCAAAGTTACTTTTGTTAGGGCATATCTAAAATAACACTTAAACAATACACAAGACAATAGGACAAAGCACAAAAAAAATGGCTATTATGTTATTTTATCTTTAATATTAAATACCTGGGCTAACGTCCTCCATCATTACAATTTTTATTTTGTTTTTTGTTTTCACAAAATACGTGCGTAAACTTGGCTGATTTTTCCCACGCAAAATGCAAGCCAAAACGACGTACAATCAGCTGACTTTGCCCACTCCCCACAGTAGCAGGGTTGCTCCAATATTTGAAATCGATTTTTTTATCATCTAATAGTAGTATTAAAATATTAAAAAACCAAAAAATTTTGGAATTTGGAAAAAAAAAATGTTGAGGTTTATGCCAACAAATTGGCAAAAAAAACCATAGTGCGCCGTAGAGAAGCACGGGTGCGATGAGGGATTTGTAAAGGGTTTCGTGTGTCGAGAGAGGGCTTTACTCTTGAGTTCTTTACATAGCCGAAAGTAACACCGGTTAGCAAGATTAGTCCGTCGACGAATTTCCATGCTGACGACATTTTTTGTGTCGTTAATACTGGTTCCCAAGTACACGAAATCCCATACAACTTCGAAGTTGTAGCTATCTATTCCCCGTGGTGTCGTTTCTTTACTTGAAAATAGCAGGTATTTCGTCTTGTCCAGATTTACAGCCAGACCCATGTTTTTCGGCTCTTTCAATTTTTGAGAAAGCTCCGCTTACTGCACGTATGTTAGTTATTTCTCCTTATCTAATAAGCTATTTACACTAAAAATTTTAATATAAAATTTAAATTTGAAAAAATGTAACTCCCATGTAAAAACGATTTTTTTATATCATAAACTGATATTATTTTAGTTGGATTTTCAAACGGATAACCAATCCCCTACTTTTATATGGATACTGTATCTTTTTTTACGCGAATTTTTTTTACGCGTATTTTCTGGGAACGTAAAAACAGAATTAGGTGTATTGGCAACAATTTCGACCTTAAAACTCTCTAAGTTTGATAAAAAAAGATACTACTACTGTAGTCCTCTTCTCTGGAGCATAGGTCCTCTACAACAGATCTAAATCTTACTCTATTGGGAGCATCACGAAAAATTTCGTTCCAGGAGTAGTTTGCGGCATTAAGCTCAGCGTCAATCGTTCTGCGCCAGGTTTCGGCTGGAGCCCCCGGACGTCGAGACTCTTGAGGGTTCCAGTGAAGTGCTTGTTTCGCAGTGTAGGTCACGGGCTTTCGAAGCGCATGCCCGATCCAACGCCATTTACGGCACTTAATCTCAACCAGCGCCATTTGCTGATTTGTCTGGTTCCAGAGAGCTTCATTACTTATTCGTTCGGGCCATCGAATCTTAAGTATCCTCCGTAAGCATTTATTTATAAAGATTTGTATTCTTGTATCGATGCTTCTCGAGCTTTTCCACGTCTCGCATCCGTAAAAAAGTATCGATTTAACATTAGACTCAAAAATGCGGTGTTTAGTTTTAATTGATATGTGCAGAGGTGGGCACGAAAAATAACGGAAAGAGCACTTTTTGCTTGTGCGCCTATCTTTCGCCACAGAAAAGACATAACGGAAAGAGCACTCAGTACAAAAAACGCCTTGGACATTTTTGCACCGAGTGCTCTTTCCGTTAGGTCTTGTAAGTGGCGCCTGCCAGACGCACACGCAAAAAACCGAGAATGTTACAAAAACAAAATACACACAGTGTGCGATTTTTATGGCCCTACTCGAGCATCCTTTTTTCGACCTTTTTTCTTGATGTTGTTGTAGTGCTCTTTCCGTTATTTTTCGTGCCCACCTCTGGATATGTGGATTGATTTCCAGATCTTGCTGAGGATGCCAAAGGAAGATTTGGCTTTATTAATTCGGGCGGTAACGTCTTGGTCAGCTCCATTTTTACTAGTGATAACGCTTCCAAGGTAAGTAAAGTATTGGACATGTTCAATGGTTTCCTCCTCCAGACGGATTACTGGTTGTTGAATGGAACAATAACCGCTGCTCATGAGTTTCTTTTTGCTGACATTAATTTCCAATCCCGCTACCTTGCTGTTAATACAGATCTGATTCAAGTTCGATTCTAGATCTGCTAAGTTGTGGCTGACTAAGCAAACGTCATCCGCGTACTCAAGACCCTCTAAATGTGAAAATGGTGTCCACTGAATTCCGCGTCTGCCATTTAAAGATCTTTGCATAACTTCATCCAGACATAGAATGAATAACAGGGGCGATAAAATGCACCCTTGACGCCCGTTTTGATTTCTATTGGATCTGACAGTAGAACGTTGTGCAGTATTGGACATTTGAAGTTATTATATATTGCTCTAAGTAAGTTGACAAGTTTAACTGGCAGGCCTCTGTCAAGGAGCGTTTTCCACAAGAATTTTCTATTGATGCTGTCAAAAGCTCTTTTAAAATCGATAAATATGGCATATATTGAAGCACGAAACTCGTTACATTGCTCAAATAAAATTCTGATCGTGTTAATTAAGTCAACACAAGAACGACCAGATCTGAAACCGTATTGATTCTCCCGTATATTGGTTTCTGCTGCTGCAGATATGCGTTCAAGTAAAATTTTTGGAAATACTTTACTAGGTATAGGTAGAAGAGTGATACCTCTGTAATTGCCACAGTGCGATCGGTCCCCCTTCTTGGGCATTTTTATAAGTATTCCCTCATTCCAAGAATCCGGAATAACTTCATCGGTCCACATTTTTCTAAGAACTGGAAGCCACAGTTCTGCCAAGAGCTCTGCGTCAACTTTCAAAAACTCAGCACTGACATTATCATTACCCGGCGACTTACCACTTTTAAGGCTCTTGATGACTGCTCCTACTTCTGCCTTAGAAGGCGGATGTGGGTGCATTCGGTGGAGCGTCAGTGTTTGGCAGATCGCTCATACCAAGAGGATTATTGAGTACCTCCGAAAAGTAGTCTGCCCATCTGCAAAGCTGGTCATGAGTGATAGTGAGTAGGTCACCTTGCTTACTGCGAATTGGCGGGTCACGATGGGTAGATTTGCCCGACAGTGTTTTAGTAATTTCAAAGAGACGCCTGGAGTTACCAAGTGCGGCTGCGGTTTCAGCTTCATCTGCTTGCGCGTTGATCCATTGCCTCTTATCTCTCCTAAAGGCTTTCTTGATTTGTTTACAGAGGTGCGAATATTCGGCATGATAATTTTCCTTTTGCTCATTGCTGATATTAGGCTGTAACTGTTGTAGTTTTACAGCGCGACGTTGTTCAGCTAGATTCCAGGTCTCTTGACACATCCATTCTCTCCTTTGTTTGTTACGATAGCCAAGTATTTGCCTACCAACATCATCGTATATTCCAGTTAGATTTTTCGTGGCTTCGCTTAAGTCTAACGCTGTTAATGGATCAGCTTGCAGTTCGACCTGATGCCTTAGTGCTTCCTTATACAGTGTTGCTGTATTTTGGTTATTAAGCTTTTCGACATCAAAGCGACGTTTTGTTTTGGTAAACTTCTTGCTAATTGCTGCAACTTTTAGACGTAACTTGGCGAGCAGAAGGAAATGGTAGCTTCCTATTTCGGCTCCTCTTTTTGTGCGGACATCTAGCAAAGAAGAGTGCCATTTACTGTTTATAAGTATGTGGTCAATCTGATTGGCTGTAACTCTATCTAGTGATACCCAGGTGATTTTGTGGGCAGCTTTGTGTGGAAACAAGGTTCCGCCCACTACCATATTGTTCCCGCGACATAAATCTAGAAGACGTTCGCCATTATTGTTTCGCGTGCCTACGCCATTCGTACCCAAGTATCGTTCAGCCCCTTCATTAAGCGTTCCGATCTGCGCATTGAAATCTCCGACTATAACAATTATATCCCCACTAGTCGTGTGGGATGCTATGCAACTGTTTAGTTGTTCGTAATATTCACTTCATCAGGTTGCGTTTCAGTCGGTGCATAGCAGTTGATTACGACCAACTTACGCGCTCTAGTTTGGAGCTTTAAGAAAATTATGCGCTCGCTAACTGGGATCCATTCAATCATCCCCTTCGATACTTCTTTAGATATTAAAAAGGTCACACCTTCTACGTGGTGTGCTCCTTCAGGTTTCCCAGAAAAGAGGAAAACTGTGTTATCATCGGTTACACATTCGCTGCCGTTCCATCTGCATTCCTGTATTGCAATAATATCGATTTTATACCTGAACATTTCGCGACGTAACTGTTCAAGCTTTCCACATTCATATAGGGTGCGCGCATTCCAGGAAGCAATGCGCGTTGAGAGTTTCATCCCTATCAGATTTCTCCTATTAAAGTTGTTATTATTGTTGTTGTCGTAATTTTTGTTTGAGTTGTTATAGTTTATCTCTGTTGTAGAGGTTTCGTTCATCTCGAAAAAGTTTTGGCGTGAATTTAGCACCTCCATATCCGATGTGCTGGCCGCTACTTGAGCAGGGGGATTTCCAGGACTCTCCTGGTTACCCCATGGAGACATATTTTCATTCGGGTTTATTTCCATGCCAAAACATCAATTGATTTGCATGTGGTCGATGCTTGATGGGTGCAAAGACCGCAAATATAGAAACACATTTGTATAGCGAGCCGCTTGAATCAAGAACAGACGCCCGCTCCAGCTGCACCTAACCTGATGAAACAGACGCCAAAAAAGTTGTGGATTGCGCTTGGCTTTATTACTCATTCTTAACCTTACCGGCAAGGGTGGCCCTACCAGTAGCTGCGCTACCGCCGTCATAGCTCGAGAAACCATCGCAATTACTAAGCCCCCTCACCGCGTCAAGGTGACAATCCCCGAGGGGAAGTAAAGTCGAGCGCAGACGACTTTGGGATACCCTGTACCACCACATTGCAAATAAGTCCGACATATTGGGATATCTTCAATAACGAACGAAACACAACGAATTTTGTACAAAAAACGTTTTTTTGACCGATTGGTCCTTTGGGAGCTACATGATAAAGTCAACCGATTTTGATCGAATTCGGTACAGTGCTTGGGTACTACTTATAAGAACCTTCCGAGTGCCCAATTCGGTTTTGATATCTTCATAAACAAACGAATTATCCATCTAAAACTTTTGGTTTTTTTTCGAGGTCCTCTGAAACACTCCTATGGGAGTTATATAATATAACCCCGATATCGAAAAAATAAAATAGACTTGTCTCCTCTACGCATCTGATCTGAAAACTTGGTCGCTCTAGCTCTTACTAACTCTGAGATCTAGGCGTTCATACAGACAGACGGACAGCAGACGGACGGACATGGGTATATCGACTTCTCTTGTCACCCTGGTCATACTTTAGGTAACTTTGGGGGGTCTCAATAATAATATACCCTTTGTACCATACGGTACAGGGTATAAAAAGATATGCGAAAACCGTACCAACATACATATATTGTCAGGGGCGGTGCCACGCCCCTATCCACAAATACGAAAGCTCGGTTTTAGACTTAAGCAAGGTCAATAACAAGCCCTGAAAGTTTCATGCATTAAGCATTTTTTTTCAGATGAAACTCTTCGTTTACTGTCTAGCAGCGCACACACCGAGTCACTACTCTGCCGAGCTATTAAACAAACGCAGTTGCGTTATAGTTTTTTTGAAGAATTTAATTAAGAGGCACAAAATTATTGCAATTTAATTTATAAAAAATCACTTTTGCATTTGTTAGATGATAAGAATGCTTTATGCACTTTACTACCTAACACCTCTTGTTGGAAAACCCTATATAACCAGAACCGAATTAAATTACCTTTTAAAATGCACAAAAATTTGTAACCTGAGCACGATTCTTTATTATTTAACGCTGATGGCATCATAAATTAACTTAACAATCCCGCCTTTACGGTTGCACACCTACTACGATCCTTGCCAAAATGCAGTTCACAAATTGACTAACCAGACAATTGAACAGAGCAGAGCGAGACAAAAAAAATTTTATTGAAAAAATGCGAGAGAATTACAACAACAACAAAGCCGAAAAACGCAGACGTTCTCAGTAGATGCCTAAATTCAATTTAGTAAATTAGTAAATTGTTATTGTTTAACCCTGCTATTGCTTTTTGTACGACTTTCTTAGGCGCTCAACGCAAAGAAAACGTTATAAATGTCATACTATTTGCACACCTTAGCTGAAACAAAATATTCACAAAAACATCTTGAAAACATCACTTTTACTTTTATTTATTACCTTCGCTCTGCCAACGAATCAGAAAAATTCAATCAGAACAATTTTATTCGGATTCGGTTTTGCGTGCTCCGGAATCCGAATTTTTTGTCGATAATTTCCTTTTTTATTTTCGATACATTTGTATATTTCCCCCATTTTTATCGATAAATTCACATATGTGTGGTGTAACCAGCTGACTGCCTTTTGTTAAAAATTGTAAACATTGCAAAAGTTCCATTTATTTTCTCAATTGCTAGTTTTGAAGCTAAAACAAGGCGTAAAATAGTGGAAGAATCATGTCCTACTCGCTGCTTTTTGTTTTCCCCTGCAATAAATATATTTTTTAGCATTAAATTCTGTTGATTATATATGTAGTTAGTAACTAGTTACAGTGCGTTTGTTGGCGCGACATGTTTTTTGTTTGATACAAAACAGCTGACATGGCTGCCGTAGTTTTGCACCTTTTTATTAGTACATGTTGTTTACATTTAATTTTCATTAATATATAGCTAGTTATTTATTATTTTATTTTTTAAATACAATTTTACAGAAATATTAAATTAGCAATAAACATTGATTAAATTTAAACACGATTTAACTATTTTTGTCACAAGGGAAATTTTATTTGTGTAACGCGAGAACCCTGTCGCATTTACCGGCCATGTGTTCATGTTTGATACACACACATGTAAAAACAAACCGAAAATTCGTTTTGGCTTTTGTATGCTATTTTTGGGTTGTGTCAGGAAAAAAATTATTAAAAATAGTTAGCGGCTAATATGCAAATTAAAGTTAGCATAAATAGAGTCTAAGAATATCAAGGCATAAGTATATAAAAAATTACTTCAATATAAAATTTGTGCTTTTTTAATACTAATTTGATGATTCGTTTTAAGTCCAGTTGCAACAAAGCACTCGATTTCAAAGAACAGAAAAAATTCGGATTGGTGGAAATGGGAGCACCAAACATTCGGATTCAAAACGAATCCGCATAAATTGTTCTGATTCGGATTCCGGAGCACGCCTGATTATTATTTGCTTTATTGATTTGCAAAAGGTTTTAAAGAAAAAAAGTCATATAATTAAATATAATACAAAAATTAAAGGATATAAACGCAAACAAATAAGCCAACACCTAATTTTTTAGCTCTAAAACATATCAATTTAATGTCAATTTAACTGCCTAAGTCAATTTACTACAACAAATACACACAGTTTCCAAAATGTTCATTGCGCCGTCTTTGTTTTCTTTGCTTTGAATTTTTTTGCAGGAACAGCTACTCACGTACATACTACATACATATCCATGTATGCTCGTTTTGTACACTACTATACTCAGTGTTCTCATAACATTTTGCCTGTGCTTAAGTTAAAAAGACAGCATACATAAATATTCACTTCTGTGGGTACTGTACAAATGGGGTACTTCAAAATTGTGCATAGGGTATTTGTGAGTACCACATAGTACTATATAGTACTATGTGAGTAGAAGCGAATGTAGCCATATGTATGTTTTTTGTTGCAGGGGTGCACAGGCCATGGTGGAATAATAAAGTGATGTCATGCGAACGCTAACTCTCTCGTTTATAGCCCTCTTCGTCAGAAATTTTTAGCTGTGTGTGTTTTGTTTTCTAAACATGAAACTTGCAGTACAAAACCAAAAGCAAAAATTTATGGGCAATGTCAAACTTCTTTAAATTAGACTAGAATAGAATAAATTATTATATTGACTATAAAACATATCTGAATTGTTCTTTGTTATTTATTTACAAACATCAACAAAATATACATTTATCTCATTCACTTTCACGAAGCAATGCTAAGAGAGCTTTCCTAACAGAAAAGCTTTTGACTTCTTACTCGCACTCACACGCTAGATACAATAAGGGACAGCTTTTACTGACGACGACACCTTATATTATTCCACCATGGCCCAGGCCCATAGCTCATCTGGCTCTTTTTGTTTTTGTAAAGGCTCATAGGCATATCAGTCAATGCCAATGCAAATTACAAAACCAATTTCGCGAGTTCTCTCTCTTACTCTCTTTGCTCTCTGAGCTCATGAGCACAGAAACAACCCTTGCGTATACATGGTAGAATAAACAAGGTAAGCTATTCCCGAAAAATTTTCGCAACTCAAACCTTATTTTACTTTCGTTGATATTTTACACGAGAAAGGTTGTTTCCGCGCATAGTTTTTTAGCATTTACCGTAATTTTGTGCAGCGGTAAAAAATAAGCCACTCTAGTTGCAACCATCAGCACAAAAAAAAAATTTTAAATATGCTTGCCTACGCACAACAACAGCAATGGGGGTGGTTTCGCTCTCTCACTTTTTCGCTCAGACTAAAAATAAGGTTTCAGTGCAGTGAATAGCTTACCTTGTTTATTCTACCATGTACAAGCACAATTCCTTCGTTTACACACATACACATGTTCTGCGTGCTTTAGCTGACCAACAGCGGCCACTTTACTCTCCTCTCCTTACCATGACCACGACATGCTCTCTCAACAAGAGCCGAAGTCATGCACCATCAACTTCGTGACTGTTGCTTTGAAACGTTAGCGTCGCAATTCATCGTTACGAAAGAGAAAATCAAAACAAACGCACCGAAACTAACACTTTTTTGTCTAACAAAATTTCAAAGCTACTCCCATCGAAATTCACAATGCCTAAAAATTCACAATGCCGCCTAAAAAGTTTTACTTGAACCTTAATATACCCTTTGTACCATACGGTACAGGGTATAAAAACATCAACAACAGCTACAATTTGGGTTTTAATAATGGATCTAGAAAAGATTACATAACTGCGTAGTCTATCACTTCTGGCACTGAAATTTTCAAACTCGGTCTTCTTTCCCTTGACTCCTTAGTTTTTTGACGGAGAAATAATACCTATCCACCAAGCTATGAAAATAGTTTCTAAAAAACTTGGCAATTTTGGCATCTTCTTTAACGCCCCCTCAGCGATTAAAGCTATTGCCAATGAGTTCAATAGCAACTACGCCGTGTCAATCAGATGCTTTATTATTAACAATTTCTTTGAATTAAAATTATTTTGGATTCCTAGCCATTTTGGCTTTACAATCAATGAATCAGCAGATAGATCAGCGAAGTCTGCTACTACCCTTCCCCTTATCTACACTCCCAGCCTTTCCAATCTAAGAAACGTCGTTTCTTCATTTCTAAAAAAATGTTTGCAGTAATATTCACAAAACTCTACTGATTTTAATAATCTTTTGAGACTTCACCAAGTAAAACTAACTAGAGCTCGGCTGGGTCAACCATATAATAACATCCTGCCCAGCCTTATCTTATTACCGTCCTTCCTTTTTCCTAAACCAGAATTCCCACTCTGTCATCGCATACCCAAACAACTCAAAACTAATATTGGATTAACCGTCCGTCCGTCTGTATAAACACCTAGATTTCGGAGACTATAAGAGCTAGAGATTCAAAACCTTACCAGCTGATGCGCATATTTGAGAAGATGAAGTTTGTCGAATCATGTCAATATCTTTCCCCGTTCCCCCGCAGTAGATATTCGCGGTTTTTAGCCACACCGTTTATTATTTTTATTTGAAAGTTAACAGAGCGATGCGTTGTGGTAACATGCATCTGTGTGTCAAAAATAAACAAAATCAAACAAATACAACAAAAGTTATAGTCTAAAATGTAAAAATTTCATCTCCCCTTGCCAATAAACTGCGTCAATTTTGGTAAGCTGATTCATGTGGCTCTAATGAACAAATCCACATCCAAATTTTATCAATGCGGCCCCTCCACCCCCCGCAATTGATTTACCGTGTTTTCTCCCACACCCGTCAACATATCCCCTTGAAACTTACCCCATATACTTAAAATAACTTCTCTGACTTAAATTTCGATTTTCATCAAGATCGGTTAAATTTTGCGGAACTTATAGGTATAAAAATCGTTTTGCACCAACAAAAAAAATGTTCAAATTGGAAATTTCATAGAAGGAATATGCAGGAATTAAACTTTTTTCGAGAAAAAAGGTACAGGGTATTACACTGTCGGGAACCGCCTCGACTGTATTACCTTTTTAGAATTAGTTAGCTAAAGGCCCTGGTAGCTATGCCTTACTATTTGTTATAGTTACTTTATATGTATCTTTTAAATATTAATATTATTATAATTATGTATTATTTTTGTGCTTTATTTCCTTTACATTATAATATTGCTTACAGCTAGCTTAATAATAATATAAAGAGTCGAGGTATAAACCTATGCAAATGAAACATTAATATTTTGTTTTAAATTATGTTCATTTTAATAATAGTACCTAAAATCAAGTGAAAAAGGGAAACAGGAGAAAAAAAACCTTGATTTAAAAAGCTTAAAAGATAAAACTTACAAACTACTACATGAAGGTGATGTACTCTTCAACATATACTTCGTGTAATATAAGATTTTTTATTGAAAAATTTGGTTGATGCGCTAGTGATAAGCTCATCAATCATCTTAACATTTGCTATTTTATGCAAGGATCTAGTGTTATAATAATATGGTAGGTTGAGGATAATTTTTAATATTTTATTTTGGGCAATTTGAAGTTTACTTAAATGGCATTTAGCTGAGGTAATCCATATTTCAGCTCCGTATATGGTTATTGGTATATATATATATATATTATAAATAGTAAGTTTGTTTTTTAAAGCCCAATCCATCGAAGCAAACATTAAACTCCTAGAATTTTCATCAGCCCTTGCATCACTTAAAGGCCATACTCCAGGACTTGATCGCGTTTCCTATCCCATGATACAAAACCTTAACATAAAAGCTTAACATAGACTATTTGAATTTTATAATAGTATCCTCAATAATTTTGTTCCACAAACATACAAATTGAGTGTAATAACCCCGATTTACAAGGCCAATTCAGATAGAACACAAATTGACTCTTACAGACCCATATCACTTAACTCATGTTTTGCTAAACTTTTGGACAAAATAATTGCCAAACGCCTCTGGTGGTTTACCACCTCAAGTAATCTCCTAAACACCCATCAAACTGGCTTCAGAAAAGGAAAATCTATTATGGACAACCTTCTTTTTGTAGATCATCTAATAACCAGATCCTTTTCTCGAAAAAGCCATACGTCCATTGTCTCCTTTGACTTTGCCAAGGCTTTTGACAAAATTGGCGTACATACAATCATTGACCAATTAATTCTGTGGAAAGTCGGTCCAAAAATTATTACATACGTAAAAAACTTAATGTTGAACAGAAAAATTATAGTAAGAATTGAAAATCACTTTTCAAATAGCCAACCACTGAGCAATGGAATTCCTCAAGGTTCTCCGTTATCAGTGGTACTGTTTATTATTGCCTACAACAAAATGACAAACATTAACTCTTTGCATAAAGAAATCAGTCTCTGCGCCTATGCAGACGACTTCAACTGAATAATTAAAATTGGGAAAGAAAAAAATTTAAATATATAATACAATTGGACCATCTATTTAACGAAATTGATCAGTGGTGCTCCTACTCAAGAGCAGTACTATCAACAACCAAATGTAAACATATTCATATATGTAGAAAACACCGATGCAACTGCACCGTATCTTCAGGAGCATTAAATATAACAGAAACAAAAACATTAAAAATATTGGGAATTACTTTAAAGCATAACTATAAATGGAACGAACACATTGACAATCTAAACTTATCCCTCTCTAAAACTGTGAATATTATAAAATGTCTCTCCAGCCCCAAATTCTCATGCAGCACACATCCCCTTATTTCAGTGGTCAAGGCACTTATGATTTCCAAACTGCAATTCGGTTTACCAATATATGGCTACGCAGCCAACTCCTCCTTAAAAAAACTTAACACTACTTTACACTCCGATGTGAGTTGCGCCCTAGGGGCATTTAGAACGATGCCAATTAAAAATATTTTATATGAATCCAATATTTGTAGTATTCAAAACTTTAGAGACTTTCAAACGGCTAAACTCGGTAAAACCCTTTCAAATTCAAGGGATTCTCCAATTCATACAATTTTAAAATCACATAAACTAAATAGTAAACAACATCTACTCACATCCACAATACTATTGCAGATCGAATTATAAGTCTTAACCAAAGCTTTGACACTTATATTACGCCGAACAAAAAAACACTGATAGATGACTTCCACCCATGGGAATTCGACAAGTGCTTAATTATTACCACACTAAGTATTTACGATAAGTCAGAAACTCCTTCCCTAGTTTTTAAAAAGGAATTTCTTAAAATTAAATCTAAATACAATACCTTTAAATGCATTTATACTGACGGTTCCCAAAACAAACACATAACATCCTACGCTGTTACTTCAGAAAACCAGATACTTAAACTGGGTCTCCTCCCAGAATTCTCTACGGTGTACTCATCAGAAATCATTGCAATATTTGAAGCTATACAACTACTTAAAACCCAACCTTGAAAATTTTTGATCTGTTCAGATTCACTTTCATCCTTACATTCAATCAAAAATGTCAACAAAAATTCAAACAAGTAAGGCCATATAGGCATAATGGGCAACGAGTTTGCTGATAAGGCAGCAAAAATGGCTTGTAAATTCCCTCTCATAGTTTCAACCAATCTAAACCTATCAGACCCCCAAAAGTATATTAAACAACTTTTTATTTTCAAAGAATATCAAAACTTTTTAGAAACATCAAGCTGGTATCAAACCAATAACACATCAAAATCAAATATCACGCAAATATTAGCTCAACTCCCAAAAACGTCCTCACTAACCAGGCTAGACGAAATTAAATTAATACGTCTTCGACTAGGCCACACCAATTTCACTCACTCCCACTACATCAAACCCAACACACCCCATCCAACATGTCCTTTCTGTAACACAAATCCACTAAATCTAAACCATATTTTAAAAGACAGCACTACTCACTTAAATAATAGAACTTTGATATTTAAGAATGTACAACCAAAAGATCTTTTAAACAATCTAACTTTAACTAAAATAATAAAATCATAGACTTCTTAAAACGTAGCAATTTGTACCACCTAATCTAATTTAATCACTTAATATATAAATGTAAATTCCTTAGCCGAAGGCCTAAGATGCCAGGGCTTGAACAAAGTTACCTTTAGTTTTTAAGCTAATTTGTAACTATTAAACAAATAAATAAAATTAATAAGTTTGTTTTTTATAGATAGTTTAGATTTACGGTTTATAAATGGATATAAAGTACGGACAGTCTTATTGATTTTATCTAATGTGTTACTGATGTGACCACTAGCAGTTTTTTATCTAAGGGGCCATACCAAAATTACGTGACCCGATTTTTACTATTGGATTCCTAGATATTTCACAGAATTTTTTAAAATTAAAATTAGCTTTGGCAAAACTTGTGACTTTGTCGAGAGGATGTATGCAGTTAAAGCCGGCTCTAAATCCGTATTGCATTAGAGGTATTCTCCTCTAAATACAAAGCCTGGTCTTGATTAAGCGTTCTAAGACCTTGGATATGCCGCACAAGGGGCTAATAGGGCGATAGCTCAGAGGAGAGTCAGGTGGTCAGAAACCAGGTATCGCAATGGGAATGATTTTTGCCTAGATCTCGGAGATGGTAAGAACCATAGCAACTTAACTTTCAGATTAGATGCGCTATTATGGCAGGCAAGACAAGTTTATTTTATTTTTTCGATATAGGGGTTATATTTGATAGCTCCCATAGAGGTGTTTCAGAGAACCTCGAAAAAACAAATTTTAGATGGATAATTCGTTTGTTTATGAAGATAGCGTAACCATATTTGGGTATGTTTCGTTTGTTTGTAAAGATACCGTAATCAAACCTTACATTCGAAAGTTTTTTATAGTTCCCAAGCACTGTTCCAAATTTGATCAAAATCGGTTGACTGTACCATATAGTCCCCATAGGACGGATCGGTAAAAAAAACGATTTTGGTGCAAAATTCGTCTGTTTTACGCTTCTTTATGAAAATATCGTAACCAAATTTAACAAATAAATATCTTTTTGTTTTTAAATGTGGTGGTACAGGGTACTTAAACGTACGCCATTTTTAAAACAAGAAAAATGCAATAGCTTCTAGGCCTGCGATCACAGCCTAGTTCGGGAAATAAAATACGGCTTTAGAAAGCAGATCAATCGACTACACTTAGAAGCATTGTCAGGGCTCCCTGGCTTGTCAGTTATTATGAAATTCACAAAAACCTCAAAATTCTACTAGTTAATGAAGAAATTAGGCAACGAGCTGAGAAGTATATAAATAGACTGAACTGCCATGAAAACACATTAGCCTTAAACCTTTAGACAATCTAATGTTATATACAATTTCCCTGACTGACTATTTTGTCAGTCGCCCCTGGGCGGAGCATGGGATCTCTATTAATCAGTATTGCCATTTTAGCTTGTTTGTAGCTAGATCTAGCATATTTTAAAACTAAATAGCTTATAAATTTTTCAAAATGCTTATAGCTGTAAGTCTAGCATATTTTTAATTTGTATTTAGCTTGTTTTAGCTTAAAAGCTTTAAGCTTTGTAAGTACTTCAATATAAGAAAAGGAGCATTAGTTTCCACATTTCTTAGCCTAGTTGAAATTGAAACTGGAGATGCCAAATCGATAGCTGCGAGTGTGAAAAATTAGCTTTCAAGATTGAACTTGAACATTTCCAATATGATCGGAATTGGAACAAACAACGCAAGGGTCATGACAGGATCGAAGAACAGCGTTTACACTCAAAAATGCTCAAATATAATCGATTGGGTAATTCCATTATCTACAGTATGGTAAAAAAATAATCAATATTTAGTAGGTACCACATAAATATTTAAAAAAATGTAATACAGTCGAGGCGGTGCCCGACAGTGTAATACCCTGTACCTTTTTTTCTCAAAAAAAGATTTATTCCTGCATATTCTTACTAAGAATTTCCAATTGGAACATTTTTTTGTTGGTGCAAAACGATATTGATACCTATAAGTTCCGCAAATTTTAACCGATTTTGATGAAAATCGAAATTTACGTCAAAGGAGTTATTTAAAGTATATGGGGTAAGTTTCAAGGGGATATGTTGAAGGGTGTGGGAGAAAACACGGTAAATCGATTGCGGGGGGTGGGGGGGCTGCATTGATAAAATTTGGATGTGGATTTGTTTATAAGAGGCACATGAATCAGCTGACCAAAATTGGTGGTTCTAGGTCATTTGTTACTCTTATTACGTAGAGTCAAATATTGACGCAGTTTATAGGCAAGGGGAGGTGAAATTTTTACATTTTAGACTATAACTTTTCTTGTAATTGTCCGATTTTGTTTATTTTTGACACACAGATGCATGTAACCACAACGCATCGCTCTGTTAAGTTTCAGATTAAAATATTAAACGGTTTAGCTAAAAACCGCGAAACTCTGCTACGGGGGAACGGGGAAAGATATTGACATGATTCAACAAACTTGATCTTCTGAGGAAATATGCGCATCAGCTGGTAAAGTTTCGTATCTCTAGCTCATATAGTCTCCGAGATCTAGGTGTTCGGACAGACGGACGGACAGACGGACATGGCTCAATCGCTACCCGAGGTTATGATAAGCATTTTGGTATAAAGGACTTGGGGTCTGCCACGCCTCCTTCTTGCCGTTACATACATTGCACAAATCTAGTATACCCTTTGTACCTATAGGTACAGGGTATAATTAATTTCAATAAACGAAAAATATTCAAGTGATGAAGAAGATTCTGCTGATGTTGATGAAATCATTAGTAATTCAATATAATAAAAATATGTAAGTACTAAAACAAAAAAAAATTAATTTTTTTGGGAGCAGTTCTGTTTAGGTTATATTTTAACAAATTTGTTTTGATATTAGGTTATTTTAGCAATTTTTTTTTTCAAATCTAGCTTATTTTGTCTCTCAAATTCTGGCATCACTGCTATTAATAACTGTTCGAAGAGAACAGGGACCTACAGTTTACAGCCGAATCCGAACGGCGGTGTCTTGAGTTAATTGAGATTTTCTTGGGCAAATAGCGTCTTTGAGCTAGCGATGCCAGTGCTAGGCGAATGCAACAGTGCTTCTGTGGGGAATCGAACCACCGACAATCGGGTTTCCAATGGCCACTATATACCATTTAGTTAACATAAATTGGTGTTGCTCATCCTGTTATATTTATATTATAACCAAATTTTTTAAATGTCAACCGACAGCTGGCAAATAATAAAAATATATTTAAAAAAAAAGAAAATAA
Source organism: Chymomyza costata (assembly GCA_018150985.1). Classification (NCBI taxonomy): domain Eukaryota; kingdom Metazoa; phylum Arthropoda; class Insecta; order Diptera; family Drosophilidae; genus Chymomyza; species Chymomyza costata. The sequence continues at coordinate 770,399 of JAECWU010000269.1, forward strand.
AAAAATATCGTTCGGAGTTCTTAAGCAATGCACCGGATTAGCAGTGTGGTGGTAGAGGGTATCCCAAAGTCGTCGGCGCCCGACTTTACATTGTGGCTGTACTAGGCACAGATTTTGCGGTTGTGTGGACTGCTGCCTGGCTCCGGGCTCCTGCCTGTACACAACGCTTTTCCACACATTTTTTTATTGCTGCACTGCTGGTTAAGAGCTGGAGCTTATGTGGCCTTATAGTTGTTGAAAGTTCTTCTTTTGTTCTTTACTGAAGCTTGCGGAGAGCTTTTAACACACATACTAATGAAAGATGCTAGCACAGCACACACACACACCACTAAAAAAAAAAAACAGTCGACATCGCATCGTGTGTGGGGAAAAGCTTGTCGACAACAGCAACGGCAGCTTGCAAAGTTGTCAAAACGAGGCAGTGGTGAGTTTTAATATAGCTTTCTTTCTCTCTACGTTATATAATCCGCAGCGGGGCACAAATTCTCAATAAGAGAATCATCCGTCGTCAGACGTAACCCGATGGCGTATTTTCAGCTCTCATTTCTTTAGACTGACTTACATATCGTTGATACAATATGTGAGCAGTGTAAAAACATTATAAACACAAAATATTAAAACAACTAAACCAAATATACTCACCTTAAATCAAACAAATATAAACAGCAAACGCACCGCGAGGGGCAGTTGATTTTACACACACACACAAACCCACACATCTTGAATTATGTAGTACACCATCATACGGCATTTTTTTGTGGGGTCGACTCGCTCGCACGAATTGCGCGCTATGCGCCTTCAGTCGTTGATTTGGCCGCCAAATACTCGTAACGCTAAACGCGCGTTCCGCAAATCGTTTTCAACAAAATAACACAGCAAGCAGCTACAGCAACAACAATTATAACTAATAAAAATAAATATAAAAAGAAGAAATACATCTTATTTTTTTTGTATTTTTTTTATAAATTGCCTTATAAAGAACAAGTTAAAGTTTTTTAGCAGTTTAAGACGAAATAAAAGAAATATTTATGCAAGTGCTATGAAAAATTAAGTTAAATAAATTAAACTTAAATACATATATGTAAATTTTTTTTCATAAATCCTACTCGTTAATTAAACATCAATCAACCATAAATAATAAATAAAATCGTAAATAACATATATAAATGTATGTATTAACTTATTTTTTTCAAAAGTTTGCTAGTAATTTGACCAAGTGTAAACAATAGCAACAACAGTAATTTGTAATTTTGGGTGTAAGTGTATATGCTCTTTGGTGTGTGTGTGCGTGCATGTATGTATGTGTGAATTAGTGTGAGAGCAAAAAAAAAACCAAAAAGCGTTCTACGAAAAAGACTGTGTTTATTTTACGCTTGCATACTTTTGTGCGCGAAAAGATTAATTAAGGCACACGAATTCAAGATTCTATTGTAAATGGGTGTGAATATGTATGTATACATGTGCTTGTATATGTATGTATGTGCATTATATATATTTTAATCAGCATTTGTTACACTTGCGAAACTTGACCCAAATTCAGGTCTTGCGGTCCAGCTGCTGCCGTTGCCTCCAACTACAACAACAAGAAAATAGTCACATGTGGCTGCACCTTTCACACCCATTCGTAGACACGCTACATAGTTGACTTCCACAGACAGCGACAGAAACAGAGAGATAGACACACATCGTGCAAGGATTATGTAAACAAAAATAAGTTGGGCTCAATGTTTAACTTAACGACTGACTGTCTGGCTGAATGAAAAAATGACGTGACTCGCTTTGGTTCATGATAGTGGATGAGTCCTAGCATCAGTCAATGGCAGCAATCATACAGCGCTTGACTATATTACATTGTACTTGTGCGTATACATATGTATATCTATCTATGTAAATATCATTTATTCGTAGAATATATTGAGCATAGAAACAGCAACACCAGCAGCACCAGACGGCGATAACAGCAGGTCACAACAAACATCTAGATAATACAGGTAGCGGGGAACATGTTCTGTGCATGAATGTAAAAATGTACATACCATACATACATAGCATAATACTAGTTCATTTAAGCCAGCTAGCTTAGCTTTAGGTGTTTAGGTTTGTTAGTTTGCTTATGTTTTTTACACATATTAATACTGAAACATTTGATTATATCCTATACTGCGTGCAAGGCGGGGCGTTTTTATACCCTGTACCGAATGGTACAAAGGGTATATTATGTTTGTGCAAGCCGAAAATGTATGTAACATACAGAAGGAAACGTCGGAGACCCCCCAAAGTTACCTACAGTATGATCAGGGTGACGAGAGAAGTCGATATACCCATGTCCGTCTATCCGTTCCTCTGTATGAATGCCTAGATCTCAGAGATGGTAAGAGCTAGAGCGACCAAATTTTCAGATTAGATGCGTAATTATGTCAGGAGAGCCAAGTTTATTTTACTTTTTCGATATCGGGGCTATATTATATAGCTCCCATAGGGGTGTTTAAAGGGACCTCGAAAAAATAACAAAAGTTTTAGATGGATAATTCGTTTGTTTATGAAGATATCATAACCAAATTTAGCTAACGTGAGTTTTTAAGAGTTCCCAAGCACTGTACCAAATTTGATCAAAATCGGTTGACTATATCATATAGCTCCCATAGGGCAGATCAGCCAAAAAAACGTTTTTTGCATAAAATTCGTTGTGTTTTGTTTGTTTATGAAGTTATCGTTACCAAATTTGGCATTCGGAAGTTCTTTAGAGTGCCTAAGCACTATACCAAATTTGGTCAAAATCGGTTGACTATATCATATAGTCCCCATAGGACCGATCGGTCAAAAAAACGTGTTTTGTACAAAATTCGTTGTGTTTCGTTTGTTTGTGAAGATATTGTAACCAAATTTGGCACTAAGAAGTCTTTTAGAGTTCCCAAGCACTGTACCGAATTTGATCAAAATCGGTTGACTATATCATATAGTCCCCATAGGACCGATCGGTCAAAAAAAAATTTTTGGTGCAAAGTTCAAATGATTTCTGTTTGTTTATGAAAATATCGTAACAAAATTTGCCAAATAAAATACCTTTTGGAGGTCTTAGCAATATGTCGGACTTTATTGAAATGTGGTGGCACAGGGTATCCCAAAGTCGTCTGCGCCCGACTTTAACGTACCCAATTTTTTTGCTTTCCATTTGTACAAAATAAATTTAAATTAAGTTTGAATATTTCTACCGCCCAATACAAGAGTTTGTATGGCAGCGCTACTGCTCAACAGCTGTCCTCAGCGTTGTGAATGCCAAATTTTGTTTGTTTACATTTGCAAATTTGCACGAAAATAGAAAATAATTTTTAAAATACCTATTGAGGGATTATTAGCCATTGAGGCCTTAAAAAAGACACACAAACATAGAAACCGTCGAGCGAAGAGGTCGAAGAACCTCTAGATAGCTTCAAAGCTGTCATACAGTCCTTCAAAGGTTGCAACATTTATGTATGTATGCTGTGCACTGCATAACTGCGCCAAACAAATGAAGTGAAATTTTAATATAAAACACACACACTGATGAAAACAATAATGCAAATGGTTATGAAAATTGTCATTCTAATGGTTGTGCCCTTGTAGAAGTTGGATTTAGTATTTTCGATGCACCCGCCAATTATTTAAAACGACGCCATATTCAATAAATATTACTTCATTCATTAAAATCGTTTAATTTATTTTTTTAATTTCCATATTCTGTTGTGGCTTTTTTCTCCTTAGGTTGCGCTACTGATATTGTCATTTTGAACTTACAGGCATGTTCTAGATTTCGATACCGACAAAAACTGTCGGAATCGAAATGAAAGGTGTTCTAGATTTCGATTCCGACAAGAGTCGACTCGTTTTGAAAAGTTTGGCTCGCAGCTGTCGAAATAAAAAGTATTTTGCTTTGTTAACTTAAATAAACGCATTAATCCCACTAAAATTCATTTTGTATTATTTTTTAATATTTTAAGAAAATTTAGATGTGCTCACTTGAACGAATCAAGGTTAATTTTCATTATATATTTGTATTACAAAAAATGTCTATTAAAATTGTGTGTACATGCAAAACCAAAACGAGTGGAATGAAAGTAAGGTGTTCTGGATTTAGACAAAACAGAACTTCGAAAAGTTATGTGTTGTCGTGTTGCACAAGTAAATTCGAAAATAATTTTATTAATGGATGGCTTAAAATATGTACATAAAATAAATTGTACAAAATTGGTAAATAAATTAAAAATATTTGTCTCTCAGAAAGATGTTGGCAGAAAGAAAAAATAAATTAATAAAGTGGATGTTCGAAAATTTGTGGCAACTCTACAAGTGAACTTATCGATAGCTGGCCAGTTGGTCAGCTGGCAATTTCTAGCAATTTGGCGCACTTTTAAAACAAACAACAATGAGCCGCTTTCATTGTAGTTATTTGTAATAATAAATTATTAAAGGGGCAAAAAATGAAGTGCCAAGCGGTAGAGTAAAATGCGTGAGCATTATTTTGCACGCCAACACAATGCAAATGTTGGTAAACGACTTTGAAGTCATCTACTTGTATCAAAATGTTATGAATCACCGCATGACTTAAATAATTGTAAAATGATTATGGGAAAAAAATAACATAGAAGGAAAAAGAAGGATATAGCAGAAAAGTAACTAAAGGCGACTCTGAAGCTGCTGCTCAAAGTAGTTTGTTGAATAAAATAAAATAAATAATTTATAAATTTGGCGAAAATTTGTGTGTTATTATTATAAAATTAAAATGTGAACTACAAGCAACTTAATTTTTACTACGTTTCCATTTTCAAAAGACGGCTGCTGTATGATGTCGCTACCATTTAAATTTTGCGCCACATAAACAACACAGCTGTTTGTGGCCTGAATGAAAACGATTCGAAAACGATTCGAAGTCGATTCGAACTCAGTCGAAATCTAGAACACCATTTGTCGGAATGCACTCGTTATGACTTTTCAAAACGAGTCGAAATCTAGAACAGGCCTGTTAAACTGCTAAGCTATTGACATTCACAACCATGCATAAACGCCGCACATTGCCACCTTAGGAGAAAAAGGTGCACAGCACTTATTTATTTAATTATGCATTAAATTCCTAGCACATCATAACGAAAAATTAGCTATAAAAAAAAAAAAATTTTTTAACTTTCATTTAACATCAAAAGAAACTATTAATGTGCCAAAATATTAACTTCGAAATATTATTATCTAGTACAGCGACTAGGTGGCAGCTCCTTACCGCGAAAAGTTTTTGCATCTTGACATAGAATGGCAAATGCACGAAAGTTTTTAATAAGTATTTCCCAAAAATGAAAATCATGAATTAAAACATTATATTTATCATAACATTAAGATACAGATAAATCAGAAATTGAATATCCTTTTCAAATAAGTAACAGTTTCTTTGAATAAAATTGGTTTTATTGGTGAAAATTCTCATGCATTTTTGTCAAAGATTTTGAAACCGTTGCAAATCATGTCTGTGGGACCAAGAATAGGAATTGCTACGAAATTGACAAGAAATGGTTTTCTGTGGCACCCCAGTATATCACCAATGGCTTCAAGTACTACTTGTAGTTATGATTTAAGAAGATGGCATGTTGAACAAAAGAACAAATTTATTTAAGGTATTCACGCCTTGTGTTTAGTTGAGGAGTTGAAAATTTGTTGAAAAAGTCCACAGGCCAAAGCGTGAATACCTTCTGTTGAGTTTATGAGTTGAGTTGTTGAGTTTTTCTTCTTCTCCTGTGTTTGTTTACATTTGTAAATTGGTGCAAACTCCATTAAGATTCAATAACTTTATTTGCTAATGCCGAGTCGAAGAGTAATATCTATACTTATTGAAGTAAATAGAGATGAACATAGATTTTTGTAGCCTGTACCTACAGGTACAAACGGCATACTAGATTTGTGCAATGCATGTAACGGACAAAAGGAGGCGTGGCAGACCCCAAGTCCTTTATACCAAATGCTTATAATAACCTCGGGTAGCGATTAGGCCATGTCCGTCTGTCCGTCTGTATGAACGCCTAGATCTTGGAGACTATGAGAGCTAGAGATACGAAACTTTACAAGCTGATGCGCATATTTCCTCAGAAGATCAAGTTTGTTGAATCATGTCAATAACTTTCCCCGTTCGCCCGTAGCAGAGTTTCGCGGTTTTTAGCTACACCGTTTAATATTTTAATTTGAAACCCTACCAGAGCGATGCGTTGTGACAAAATACTATGTACAAATTTCACCTCCCCTTGCCATTAAACTACGTCAATATTTGACTCTACGGAATTATAGTAACAAATGACCTATAATCACCAATTTTGGTAAGCTGATTCTAGTACAGTAAAAATAGACCAAAACAGGGGCTGAACTGGAAAAAATTGCACACTGGAATTTTTTTTGCTTAATGTATTAAGGACTATCCAAAAAGTCTAAAACCAAATTGGACACCTCCTCCCCACGTAGGGTTTTCCGTTATTTTGACATATGTTTGAGCCCATTTATCTCGAAATCTATAAGCCGTACACAAAAACTTCCAAGGCAGAAGATGTTTAAAATTGAATTTAACATTTTATTTGTACTTGAAGGTATACCCAAAAGTTCATATTTTAGGCGGTAGAGCGCGCCAAAGTTACTTCAACGCAGTTTTTCCTACTTTTACCCACCTCCTTGCCCTTTTTTGTTTTTGGCGTGTATCAAAAATTTGTAGATCTTAAAAAAGTACACAAGACTTTTTGAATCATGTAAGTATCTCTAGTAGTTTCCACGTTATGACGCTTTAAAGTCTTCCCGTGCCTTGAAAAACATTGGTTTTTGCTCTTCCATAAGAAGCGTTTGGGCACCCCTGGCCTATGATATCCAAATCGATTGCATTTAAAAAAAAAAGGTATTTGCCACCTGTAATCAATTTGTTTCCACGGATTTTTTCTTCGTTTCGCTAAAAATGCGAAAAAATCTTAGACACATGCCGAAAGTGTAATATTAAGCAATGTTTTTTTTTTAACGAGACGGCTTCTATGATTTCCGCCAACCTTTTTTCTAAAATAATACTCATATTAATCAAATAAGATTAAACATTTTTGTTATCTGAAAAAATATTTATTTGTTTAACCCTAGATCCGTGTTTTCAAAGAGTACATGTTTGTTTGAGTCACATGTATCGCGCATATGTGAGATATGTACTATGAAATTTGGTTTATTTGGAAGCTAAAGGTTCAAGCTACACAACCATACCAGCAATTCCGTATTTTTTTTTTTTTTTTCAATATGCGCATTTTACATGTACAAAATTTGTTGGGTCGATCTGACCCAGGACACGGGTCTATTGTTAAAAAAACAATTTGATTTGCTTGAAAAAAATAATTGGTTTCTGTCCTACGCATGCAAAAATTCACTTTTATACCCTGTAAAGGATATACCAAACGAATGTAATTGAAAGAAGGAGGCGTGGGAGATCCAAAGTTCTTTATGCCAAAATGATTATCGTAATCTCGGGAACGATTGAGCCGTTTAGAAAAAAAATCAAGTATTCCGTACTTAAAAAGCCACATTTCGAGGCCAAGTAAGCATTTGCTTAATTGAAGAACTTGGTACTCGGTTAAGTATGATTTTTTTGAGGTCGAAATACTTTTATTAAGAATGAATAAACTCTAAAATAGCACGAAATTCGTACTTAATTCAAGATCACTTTCAAACTTATTTCTAGTGTTCGAGATCTTGGAGGAAGTATCGGAGATCTTAGTTTATGTATGTTTTGAACATGAATCAAATTGCTTAAGTAACTTAAATGTTCATCAATTATATATTATATAATAATATTTTGGGAATTCAAATAAATTCTTATTTTTCAAAATGTTGAACATTCTATGTTCAGTTTTGATTTAATTAAACGGTTCCTTACAAAATAATAATCAAGCTTTAAAATTATCATTCATTTTTTCTTGGCATACTTGCAAATTAATAGCATTAACAATAGATTGCAAAAAAGATGAAAACTTTTTGTAACTCATTGACATGTTTTCTAGGCAATGAAGTTTTATCATATAAATTTATAGAAATACGCAGGGCTTGTTTTTTTAAATCTTTCAAAACAGAATCAATACTTTTTTTTACAAATTTCATGCGTCACTCATACAGACGAAGTATCCTTATCTATATCGTTAACGGTTTCTAATATTTTTTTTAAGATTAGAGATCGTTTTATGTCGTTTTAAGTGTCTGCGGAAACTTTGAAAATTTGTAAATACTTGAGAACAGTTATTTTGCAGACATTTTAATTCCAAAAACTTCATAGTCAATAAATGGTAAACCTTTAAGTGACATAAAAGAGTTCTGGCTTCAGGAAACTGTTTGTGGCATTTATAGCAAGTTAACATTATAAGGCTTGATTATTTAAGTCATTTATTAGTGATGTAAATGATGGTGATGTAAAATCAAACTCTGTTGTTATCTCATAAAAATGCTTTTTAATAAATAGCCACGACTGTTGGCATGCTTTAGGGCAGTGGTCGGCACAAAATACACTCACATTTTTTTTTTGCGTATGTATTGAAGTTTTCTCTGCCGCAGTGACGTATGCGACGCTGACGTTGCTCTACGTTGCTAAGCAACAGACACGCAGTTAATTGTGCGTGGCTTCGGCTCTTGTTGTTGTTGTTGACGTCGAGCAACGTCAGCGTCGCAATACGTCACTACGGCAGAGAAAATTTAAGTACAAAAAGCACGCACACATGCATGCGTTTTGTGTATAACATATGACGTGTGTCGACGTCGCTAATCCCTATGCTCGCGTGCATAGGCCGTGCCGACCACTGCTTTAGGGTATTGCAGCGAAAGAACTTGACAAATTGTGAAAGTTACATGCATACTTTTAATAAAGGAATCAAATTTTAATAATGTACCATAAAAATAAACATAAATGCCTTTAGTTTACTTTCAGAAAGCCCTTCAACAATTAAGAACGGTTGAACAGTTGCATCAGTTGCGTAAAATTTGTTGATTATGTGAGATTTGCTCTACCTTTATTGCTTGCCGATTTGGCTTTAATCAAAAGCTCTTTGCAGGAATCATTAGTCAGTCTATTTCCTTAAAACGTTGTCATTTTCGTTTCGAATTCCTCCGATTTTGAGTAGAGCGGATGCTCCTTTTTGGGATACACAATTTCAAAATCAATCATAAACTGCAAATTAAGAGATAAAAAATAAAAGTTCTATTATAATTGAAAAAGAAGTAAAAAAATCAATAGCAATTTATATGTATGTTTCATGAATTGTCTTAACAAATCAGCTGCTTTCGCATTGCTAAATTCTGGCCAACTTTTTAAAAAGTCATTGCTGCTCAATTTGTTTAACTCATGTCTTCTGTAGTTATAAGTCATTTTCCATTTGTTACAAACCTCCTCCCAGTCAGAAAAAACTCTGATCAGAGAAATTTTTAGCGCCTTTGCAACAGGTATGGTTTCGTCATCTACTTGAAACTATAAAAGATAAATTTATAAATAACGGAAAGAACTCAGCGCCTTACCTTAAGTTTTTTCCATGTGAGAAGCTTTTCCCGAAATTCGGCTCTAAGGCCAATGGGAGGTACTGCCTCAGCTATGTCATCCTTTCCAATATAAAAAGAAGGCGTACGTTAAAGTCAGGCGCGGACGACTTTGGGATACCCTGTACCACTAATTGTAATTAGGTCCGATATATTTCTTAAGCACTTTAAAAGACAATTGATTGCCAAATTTGGGTACGATATCTTCACAAACAAACTACAATAAATACAAAGAATTTTGAGCAAGAAACGTTTTTTTGACCGATTAGTCCTATGATAGCTATATGATATAGCCATCCGATTTTGATCAAATTTGGTATAGTTATTGGGACCTATAAGAAGCATCTAAATCAAATTTGGTTGCGATACCTTCATAAACAAACGAAATACAACGAATTTTAAGAAAAAAACGTTTTTTTGACCAATCTGCCATACATATGGGAGCTATATGATATAGTCAGCCGATTTTGATAAAATTTGGTTCACTCGTTCAAACTTTCGAGTGCCAAATTTGATTACGATAACTTCAAAAACAAACGAATTATCCAACTTAAACTTTTGTTTTTTTTCGAGGTCCTCTGAAATAACCCTATTTAAGCTATATAATAGAACCCCGATATCAAAAAAATAAAATAAACTTGTCTCCCGTTGGATAATAACGGATCTAATCTGAAAGTTTGTTGCTCTAGCTCTCACCATCTCTGAGATCTAGGCGCTCATACGGACAGACGGACATGGGTATATCGACTTCTGTAGTCACCCTGTTCATATTTTAGGTAACTTTGGGGGGTCTCCATCGTTTCCTTCTGTATGTTACATACATTTTCGGCTTGCACAAACTTAATATACTCTTTGTACCATACGGTACAGGGTATAAAGATATTACACAATTATAAATGTGAATTTTAACGCCGTGTTTATATATGCGAGGGTCGAAAAAAGAAGCAAAACACTAATGTGCATATGAACGCATAAAAACAACGAAATACACGCGATGTATTGTAGTTGTTGCAGTGCTTTGACTTCATGATCTTGCGTATGTATATATGTATGGTTATTTGTACATGCTTACATACAAAATCAGTACAAAAGTTAGAAAAAGTAACAAAAATACCATTTGCTTAACACCGTTGTTTTTTTCAAATGGCGCCAGCCAGATGCGAAAATTTTTAAGGCCAAATAAAAACAGAATAAACGCATTGTTTTGCCTTGATTTAATTTGAGGATTATGTATGTGTGAGATGTTGTGTTGTGCTGTTTTTGCAGCTTATATACTGTTTTTACTTATACATACATACATATGTAGATACATGCGTACAAACACTTTTGAGACACTTTTTTTTTGCAATTGCATGTACATATGTTATTTGCATATGTATGTGTGTATGTACATATGTATATACATATGTATATTAATATTATTTATTCATTAATGAATACAAACACAAAATAAAGGATCTACGGCAGCTCAAGTCAAAGCAATACAACACTTCATTTACTTTTTTGTTTTTGTTCGTCGGGCTGGCGTCACTTGAAAAAAATACCGGTGCGTGTCCACCGCTGAGGAAAACACTAATTTAAAACACAAAATTTTCCACTTATGCTGATTTCTCTTTCTAGCTCAAGTCGTGTGCACCACCCACTGCATCGAACTGCTCTCGCACCCACAAATTCAAATGAACTTTTTGGTTTGCAGAGCGCAATTTTTATAGAGAGAGCAATTGAGAGAGTTCAAAAGAGCGTCAATGGGATCTTAAGAGTTGTTTTCCTTCTTTTAAGATTTAAGAATATTCTTCTTGCATTACGTAAAATATTCTTGTTGCAAGTATTTTTTAACAAGATTGAAAATTCTAAAGTCAAGCTCATTCGAACTTAATTTTAGCATGTTTTATTTTTTTTCGTGTATTAACATCTAGATTTCACCAGATGGTGCGCATATTTCCTTAAAAGACGAATTAGAATTTCTCGTTTTAAAAACCAAAAAGGGTTCATGATATCACACTTATCATCTGCTCGACTTAATAATAATAATATTAGTGGGGAATGTTGGACTGCGACCCGTAGGATTTATTGTGCTCCCTTCTAGCACTAGAGCTCCTCAACTAACCCTATATCTGCAACAAACTAAATTATAGTCAGTATTCTATGCCCGCCGAGGAAGGATGTCCTTCTTATGGCAAGGGCGTCACACTCTGCAAGTATATGTAGAGAGGTTCCCTCCTTAATTTTACAAAACCTGCATGTGATCGAGCTCACGATTCCAATAGTACTGAGGTGTTTCCTGAGTCTGCAATGTCACCTCCACCTTATCACACTTTTTATACCCTGTACCGTATGGTACAAAGGGTATATTGTGTTTGTGCAAGCCGAAAATGTATGTAACGTACAGAAGGAGAAGTCGGAGACCCCCCAAAGTTACCTAAAGTATGATCAGAGTGACTAGAGAAGTCGATATACCCATGTCCGTCTGAACGCCTAGATCTCAGAGATGGTAAGAGCTAGAGCAACCAAACTTTCAGATAAGATCCGTTATTATCCTACGGGAGACAAGTTTATTTTATTTTTTTGATATCGGGACTACATTAAATAGCTCCCATAGGGGTGTTTCAGAGGACCTCGAAAAAAATAAAAGTTGGCAATCGGAAGTTTTTTAGAAGCCCCCAGCACTGTACCAAATTTAATCAAAATCGGTTGACTATATCATATAGCTCCCATAGGACCAATCGGTAAAAAAATCGTGTTTTGTACAAAATTCGTTGTGTTTCGTTTATTTGTGAAGATACCGTAACCAAATTTGGCATTAAGAAGTTTTTTAGAGTTCCCAAGCACTGTAGAAAATTTGGTTGACTATATCATATAGCTCCCATATGAACGATCGGTCAAAAAAACGCTTTTTTTTACAAAATTCGTTGTTTCGTTTGGTTTTGAAGATATCGGTTGACTATATCATATAGTCCCCATAGGACCGATCGGTCAAAAAAATGTTTTGGTGCAAAATTCGACTGATTTATTTTTTTTTTATGAAAATATCGTAACCAAATTCGCCGAATAAAATATCTCTTGGAGGTTTTAAGCAATGTGTCGGACTTAATTGCAATGTGGTGGTACAGGGTATCCCAAAGTCGTCTGCACCCAAATATATTTTTTTAAATTCTTTCCCGTTCACCAATAGTAAAAAAAATTACCATCCGACTAGCTGGACACCATATCAATCGATGCACAAATTTTGATTGACTTTGGACGTTTTAAACACCACAACAAACAGATGGCGTACGTTAAAGTTGGGACGACTTTGTGATAACCTCTACCATCACATTGCAATCAAACAATATTGTTTAAGCCCTGCTGTGATAAAATAAGATATCTTATATGAAAGTTTTGTTGTAGTTATAGGACATGTCTATAACGACTTTTCTAGTCACCCTGAGCATAATTATGTTAACTTTGAGGGTCCCCTACGTCTTCTTCTCTATGTTACATGTATTTTCGATACTTTATATACCCGTTGTACCTTAGGTAGGTAGGTAGAAGTGATTGCCTTTCGACACACCTAGGCCTGTAAAAGGCCCGTTGTGATGCCACTTGGGATAATCTCTACTCCCCTGAATCCTCACTGAACAATCCTGTCGATTTAATAAACGAATTAATCTTATTTATTCTGATTCCTGCGAATTCAGTAACGTTTCCAATAAGTTCGGAACCCAGTGTGTTCAGTCTTCTCCTGCATAGTGCCATGCATCCACACAGGAGATGCTCCACTGTTTCCTCTTGGGGTTTAAGACCCCATTTTGCCCCTACTGCTCTTTTGCATGAGCGGCTATCGCCGCTTTCCTCACCTTATCCACAACATTTAGGTTCCAAAGTAGCTTCCTGTCTAAAATCTGTCCTAGGTAGCGAGCTTTTTCACTAAATGTTAAAGTGATTTCATTTAAATTCGGAGGGCTAACGTCCGGTAGTTTGTGTTTCCTTGTGAACATAATAAGTTCCATTTTGCCGGCGTTAACACCTAGCCCATATGTCTTTGACCACCGATCAACCTCATTCAGTAGCCGTTGCATGATTTCACAGAGAGTATTCGGAAATTTCCCCCTAATAATGATTGCAACATCATCTGCATAGGTAACAACTTTATGTCTAGTCTCTCATTGATTCCGTAATAACTTGATCATCGCTAGAGCGCACAAGAGAGGAGATAGGACCCCTCCTTCAGGGGTACCCCTTGTGACCGATCTGCGCACCTTCGTATCTCCCAACGTCGAATTCACGAACCTGCTTACCAGCATGTGTTCGAAGAAATCCACCAGGAATTTTTGGTGCCCAGGTCCGTCAGTGCAGTCGTTATTGCTCTCGGCTGGATGTTATGGATGGCACCCTCGATGTCTAGGAACGCTACCAAGGTGAATTCCTTGTTTTCTAACGATTTTTCAATTTCTCTAACCAGAGTGTTTAGTGTGTTTGCCTTTACACTACGCATGTTGCGAATGCGCTAGTTGCGATGGTGTTGCCCAAGTCTATAATACGTTCGAGCGTTTTCAGAAGAAAAGACGATAAACTGATAGGCCTGAAGTCTTTAGGACTAACATGAGATATCTTACCCGCTTTGCGTATAAAAACGACTTTAACTTCCTTTCATAAGTTGGAAATGTATTTCAGAGCTATAACACATTTATAGATAGTAACAAGCCATTTTGCAATATAACCTAGCGAAAATTTTAGTTGCCCCGGGAAGATTCCATCGGTTCCTGATGATTTGTATGGTTTGAACGTCTTCACTGCCCTCTCTACATTGGGCTCAGTAATTCGGTCTAGTAAGCCCTTGTCTGGCTTTATGTTATTGTTAATTACCCCTTGATTTGCAGATACACTTGCCACTTTGTTCTTTTCAGGTTTCTATTTGTGACCGTATTCTGCGTTATTTCTTGGAAATCGAGTTCTATGTAGTGATGATCAGAGAATGAATGTTCTTTCGATACCATCCAGTGATCTATTTTATCAAACAAAGAGTCTGAGACTATGGCTATGTCTAAGACTTCCTGGCGATTACGGATTAAGAAGGTGGGTTCCCTTCCTCGGTTGCATAGCAGAAGATTTTTATTGATAATATAATTAAAGAGAGACTCACTCCTTCCAATGGTATCTGAGCTACCCCATTTAGCATGGTGTTCGTTCGCATCACCGCCAAGGACGAGCTCACATTTGCTCTTTTCGCTATCCATTACCAGCTCCCTCATCAGTTGCGGTGGTATTGATCCCTGATCGTCATGGGCAAGGTAGAAGGGGACAAGCCGATAAACTTTCTTGCCTATCTCCCAACTAGCTGTCGTCACGTCTTCATTGCTGTAGTTGTGAATCAAAAAATTTTTAGATTCGATTTAGCCATTATACATGCCCTGATTTTACCTCTGCTGTTAGCATAGTACAATTTGTAGTATGGTGTCCTTAAGCCACAAATACGACTTCCGTTCACCCAAGGCTCCTGAATAAGGACGAAGTCTGGCGATGTCTCTACCAGACGCTTCAGGAGAGCAGCCGAAGCTGCCTTACTGCGTGGTTTATTTGCAGAAAGCGCGCCATTCGTTAGCGTGACATCTGCTTCTTCCTGCGATTCGCTTGTGCATACATGTTGTCAAAAATGGATCACTGGGAGCAGGATCGTTTTTTTTTATAAACTCTTGATACAAAATAAAAATCCTTGGAAACAAAAGATCTCCAACAGTTACTATCTTGCGCTACGCGCCTCAATTCGGTCCAGGAGGCGCGACCTTGGCTTTCTGCTACGATCGTCCTTGACTATGTCAGTCTCAGGCGAGCTGGCCGACGTCTTCCCTGATAATTCCACTGAAACGCCATTTTCGCCACGTTGTTGTAGCATGGGACCGATCCAGTTCCATTTGCGTTGTTTCATTTCCGCATTTATCGGCACTGCGTTGGAACTCCATTAATTCAGCATTGCATATTGTTTGCGGCCAGAATATGCGACAGACTATACGGAGACCTAAGTTGACAAACGTTTGAATTTTGGTACCCAGACTATCAGAAACTAACCAAGTTTCCGCGCCGTATAGCAGGATGGGATTAACACTCGTATTGAAAATCCTCAGCCTAGTCCTGCGAGACAGTTCGCGCGATTGCCATATCTTGTTTTGTTTGTAAAAGGCCGTTCTCGCCTTCTCGACGTCCTCAATGGTAATGGAATTGCCATTGAGTACCTGGACAGTCAGTGGTGTTGTTGTTGCCGTCTGTAGACGCATAAGTTTTGTCTTAGAGAAGTTGATTTTGAGACCAACCTCCGCAGCATCTTTAATCAACTGCTCAAGTTTCGACTTTGTACCTTGGAGACAGTGCGATAAGAAGCATATATCATCTGCGCAGTCCAAGTCGTTCAGTTTTTGGTTGATCCTGGATGCCTTCTGACGCAACAGCGTTTGTTCTCATAAGTTCTTTATCCAATACTAAAATGAATAGAAACGGTGATAAACTGCACCCTTGATGCACCCCTCCGTCGATTGTGAAGCTTTCTGGCACTGTCGTATAGGCATTTTATCATGTCTATAATCTTTTCTGGAATCCCATGACTCTTTAGAGGGGACCAAATCGCGCATCTCTTTATGGTGTCAAAAGCTCTCTCAAAACCCACAAAGAGCATATATAGTGGTGAATGCCACTCCATGGACTGCGCGACGATGATGCAGAGCGTATTTATATGGTCTACACATGAGCGTTGTGGTCTGAAGCCGTTCTGTTTCCTCCGCAGCTGGCTGTTGTGCGTCGGAGATATCCGGTCCATTATGATGAATGCCAGTATCTTCTGGATTGTGTTCAGGAGAGCGATGTCTCTCCAGTCTTTGCAGATGCCAAGATCGCATTTCTTTGGGATGGTGACGATCACACCGACTTTCCAGCTAGCCGGAATTAAACCAGATGACGATGCGTGGTCGCAGGAAGCGAGACAGGATTTTGGCCCGTGCTTGAAGAACTCCGCTGGTGGATTATCGGGGCCTACATCTTTGGAACTCTATAGTTTCCCTATAGCGACCTCAATCTCTGCGATTGAAGGCTGGGCCGTTGATATGTATCTTTTAGGTTGTCTGCGAGAGCTATTTCTGGAGCTGCTGCCCTCAACAACCGGTTCTGAGGTGAATCAGTACCGGCGCAGGTCGTTTCTGCGGGCCGCCGCTTCCGCATTTCTTGCAATGTTGCCTGTTTTTCTGCGTCGTTGTATTTCGTTGTATATCGGCAGTCCTTAGTTGGGATCCATGGCTTCTTCTTATGCTTCCAATAGCCGAGAATGTCTGCTCCTGCCTTGTGACATGTGTCCCTAATCTGCGTCCAACTGGGTGTGCTGCCAATACGTGATAGGCATTGACCCAGCTTTTGTTGACACTGCTGCTTTATATTTTCCTGGCTAAATCTCTCAACATCCAGCTTTCTTATCCTACGGGTGTCGGAATTCCCTGTGGTCTAAGGCGTATTGTAACGACAACGAGACTGTGATCGCTGAAGACACACGCACCTCTGCGGGTACGAACATCCAGCAGAGAATTGTGTTATTTTCTGCTAATTAGAATGTGGTCAATTTGATTGCGAGTTCAGCCGTCGGGGGATTCCCATGTATATTTATAGATGTCGCTGTGAGGAACTCTTGACCCACCCATGAACAGCTGATGGCTTGCACACAGATTGATCAGGCGGTCACCGGTTTTGTTCCTCTGTGGAGAAAGAGCATGTCGTCCCATAATCTTCTCCAGATTCGAGTTATCGGTGCCAATTTTGGCGTTAAAATCCCCTAAAACGCATATTATGTCGCCTCTTGGAGAAGCGGATATTGTGCGGCTTAGTAGGCTGTTAAAATCATGTTTTGCATCTTCCGAGTCAGGTTTGCTTGGGGCGTAGTATCATTTTACGAAGGTTAAATTGCGGAATCTAGTTTTAAACCTGGCCGTGATAATGCGATCAGATACTGAATTGGAGCTCATCAGTGAACGTCTTGTACGTCGCTCTATGAGAGGATGCCCACTCCATTTACCTTTTTCTGAGGGTTTCCGCTGTAAAGAAAATAGTGACCGTCGAGTGTTTCAGTCTCGCCCTGTCCCTTCCATCTTACTTCGGCGAGAACGAGGATGCTTATTCTATAGCGTTCCATCTCCTTGCAAACTTCTGCCAGTCACGCAGGTTTAGAGAGAGATCGAACATTCCAAGTTCCGAGTTATGTCCGTGAGAAAAAGCTAAAGTTCGTCATCGTGGAATTTCTGTTATATGCGAGGCTTTGTTCCGTTTCTTGGGTAATATAAGTTTTACGGTCGGGCTACCAGCCCAATGCAACCTGTTTATTGTCTGAGGAATGACATATGCAAGCTTTGATTTAAGAGAGTTTTTGATCTCTCCGCCCGTCTACAATTAGCCAGCCTACGAGAAGGAGATCCCTTCTAGAGACTGTTTCTAGACGCCCCCGCGGAGAGAACATAGACATATAGGTGGTACTGCCACCAGTGCATTTGTACTATTACGGCACGTACACAGAAATGTTACATGGTGAATGGCTGACGGCCGCAGGATCGTTGAACAATTGCATAATCTTGTCCGGCTCTGACTGGGCGGTTGGGATCTACACTCTAGCTCTGTGCCTAGAGGGGATATCTTTCTTTTCTACAGCCACCAGTTTCGCTCCAGGGTAGTCCTCTCCAACTCTCAAGATAGCGTCCTTGTACAGTGACACTGATAGCTCATCGTCGCATGCGATGACCTTGACTTGACCCTGGTACCATCCCGCATCTTTGCACGATGGCGGTGGTCCCGGGTTGCTGCAGATAACATCCATGGCAACACCCGATACGGCCTTCTGCACCTATTTCCATTGGGCCTTGAGAATTTTACCCTCCGGGTCATTTTGGTCTAGCACGCCTATTAAAATAAGGTCGCGCGCAGTTGTTTTCGTCTCTTCTATAGACCTCTGACGTTTGGATGCAGCACTCACTTGCATCTGTTTCGACGACGCTGTCTGCTGTTGTTGTTTGAGGGAGAAGTCTGGGATTATGGCATTCGCCTATGATGGCTGCCACCAGGTCATTCGTTTTCTCCTCCTCCGTTGGCCGTTCTAGGTGCACTCGCTTTAGGAGTCTGCAGGCAATGCGCTTTTCAGCATGACCCGCCTTAGCTGGGTTAGTTATTTTAATTACGGGCCATTTGCGTGCACGAGTAATGCCCACGGCACCCTCTTTGGAAGTACCGTGCTCACCACGCTGAATAGTCGCAGTACGCTGACTAATAGCACCGCTGGTTCCGGTTACCTTGGAGATTGCTGTAGTGCTAGACACCGGCTTGGCCGTATGTCTAGCGGAGGCAATACTTAGTGCTGCACGTCTTACCACCTCACTAGTGGAAGTCATTGTGGAGGCGAAACTCGATGCCTCTGTTCTTAGATATTCCAGCTGCATTGAGGAGGAGCCGGTCTCTTTAAAATTTTTTATTTTTATTTCAGTATTATTGTTGATTTTTGGTCCCACGAGAGAGGATGTCCGCTTGCGCATAGCTCCCGGTACGCAGGTCAGGCTAAATATTACGATGGGCGCCAGGTATCTGTAAGCTCACGTTAACGACTGGGCAATTTAGGGGCCGCCAGCCAGGCTGATCCTCGGCACGGGTCGCATAACACCTTGATCCAGCCCCTTTGTTACACACCACCATGATAAAAATGCAATTTAATTTGCTGTACTATTGAAAAGTAGCGAACACATTATGTTGCCTTTTTACCTTAGCTAGGTGCCTTCTGTCTATAAAAATAGACTGTAACACCTATTACCGGGTGACACCCTCGGGGAGGGTTCAGTGGGAGATTTTGCCGCACCGTTTTACCTTAACGTATAGGGAATAATAATGCGGTGCCTCTTTGCTCATGTGAAATGTTTTACTGTGGTGGCAATACAAATTTTCCCTTATATATAAGTAGGTATATATTTTTCGCGTATCTATATGAAGCCGACCACATTTTTGTCGACCTTCGATTTACATGATTCTTACACATGTGATAGAGCTTCTAACCAATAATATTAGTATAACCAATTACTATTATTGGGTTTTTCATTTTATTTTTCTTTGACAAGTCATATCTCCTTCTCCTCTATCCATCCGTTTGACCGTCCGTCTGTACGAACACCTAGATTTCGGAGACTAACTAGTGACACAAAACTTTACCAGCTGCACTATTCAACTATAGCCCCTTCAAAGATAAAGTTTGTTGAGATATATTAATATTTGCCTCGTTCCCCCTTTATAGGGTTTCACGCTTCTTAGCTACACCGTTTAATGTTTTGATGTTGAAATTTAGCAAAGCTATGAGTCGTGGATGCTTGTATATGTATGTCATAAATTAACAAAATCGGATAAGTACAAAAAAGTTATAGTCAAAAATGTATTGTAGAAGTTTATGGAAGATATACATAAATATCGTACTGCACCAAAAAAATATCATTTCAAATTGGTTTTTTGGCATTTTTCATTGGAATTAAACAGAAAAATTGAAGTGTTTGAGAGCTCTAAAAAAAGTTAGAAACGCCAAACAATATCTCTAAAACAAACGAATAATTTGTTGTTTCTTTGTTATTTAAACTTGCAATAGTGCTTAAGAACTCTTATAAACTTCAAAACTCCAAATTTAGTTTGGATATTTTTATAAACAAACGAGTTAGGCATCTAAGATTTTTGTTTTTTTCGAGATGCTCTAAAATATACCTAAGGCAGCTATATACACTGCTCGTCACCAGCTTAGCACACAACTAAATATCACAGAAATTTTTAAATAAATAAATACAATAAATATACAGAAAAATCAGTTATTGAATAGCCTTTCCAAATAAGTAATACTTTCTTTGAATAAATTAGTTTTTATTGGTGAATTTAATCAAATCTCAGGCAATTTTGTCAAAGATTTTGAAACCGTTGCGAATCATGTCTGTGGCACCAAGAATTGGAATTGCTACGAAATTGACAAGAAATGGTTTCTGTGGCACCCCAGTATAATTTTTTTTGTTTATATTTCGTTTCCAATATTTTCAAAGTTTTTGGATATCATTCTAGACAAAAATGATTTTGTTTTATATGGTATACATAGATAATTCTAGGAGTACGAATTGATAGAGGTTAGGGTTAGTAGTATGTAGTGTCCGATTTATACAAAAGAGTAAAAAGTTTATTTTTCAATCCTCAAAAAATTATTTTATGTGTATACCAACGGACATTAAATGGAACAAAGCAAAAATAAATAAATAATACACTACAAATCAAATACAAATATAAAATAGTTATAAAGGTAAAAAAAAAAATTGCATGCAGACGATAAAGAAAAATGAAATTTTCCAAACTTCGAAAGAAGTGGTAATCGATTGGTGCAAGGTCGGGTGAATATGGTGGGTGACGGAGATTTTCCAACTCAAGTTCCTGTAACTTTGCCACAGTCATTCGTGCAGTGTGAGGTCGCGCGTTATCGAGCAAAAAAAAAAAAAATTCGTGCGGCATCAACTTGTCCAGCTTTTTTACTTTTCCGATTTGAGCCAAATGTGTCAATATTGTTTTTTTCGACACGTCAGACATTGACGATAAATCGAGTGCACTATGGGCTGGATTTGATTCGACTGTGGCTTTCAGCACATCGTTATCCAGCTTCGTCTCCGGTCGTCCACGGGGCTCATTAGTCAGTTCGAAGTCACCAGAACGGAACTTTGCAAACCAACGGGATGCTGTCGGCTGTGAAGTGACTTCAGTTTCTGTTTCTGTCGCTTTAGTTCCTCGGAGGAACTCGTATTTCATTAACACGCGAATTTCAGAATTTTGCATGGTTGCTCTCAAATGGAAATAAAACGAAAAATATACAATATTTTCAACACAATAAAATCCAATAAATAAAGAGGATAACTATACATTCCAAACAAAAAAAAAAAATGGCGTAAAAATGTTGCCTACCAGCGAAGTAATGTCACGTTGAATTTTAGATTATCACAGTCTATTCATTTCATTCTTCACAACCCAATATACAATATAATAACAAACGTTTTGCGTGATTAGGGTTTGGTAATTTGATCCATTTTTTTTTTTTTTAAATTTTTTTTTTTTGCTTTATTAAGGAAACCGTAACATTTACTTAAAATTTATTTTTTTAAATAAATTTCGCCCTTAATAAAACTATACCAATCAATTTTAGCAACAACACAGCAAAAAGAGCTTCAAAAATAAGGCATAAAAAGTCCAGCAACAAACAAGGACAACATGGGAAAAAAAAGCTCAAAATTGAAACAGGATACCATCGATCGTTTAACAACTGACACATATTGTAAGTATAAAAATTTATAAGCATATTTTAAGGCCGGTAATAGTCGCGAAAAATTGCGGCCAAAAATTTTTGGTAGTGGGCGCAGATAACAAAACAAAACAGTGTTGTCTTTTGATTTTAAAAATGATCATCGTATGATGGCGCCACTAGTTTACTAGATGTAACTAATAACAGCTGTTTTGTTTTTGCCGCCCCAACCAAAAATAATTTACAAGCATATCATTACGGGCATAAATATTGGTTGGTAGAAAAAAATCGTTGCGAACCATTTTTGACAAAGACGTTAACTATTTATTATTTGTTGTGATCTGTTTAGGAACCAAACAATATATTTAATTAATTTTTTGTCACCGTCATGAAAATTCTCATAATGGGCAATAAAAAGTTCATATAAATTATATAGGGTTTTCCAACAAGAGGTGTTACTTTGAATCACCCGGTATTTCGGTAGCTGTCACTTTTGAAGTTTTTATTCTTTGACATTTGACAAGTAGAAAATACGCCATTACTAAAAATGGAACGATACACGCTTCAACAACGCATTGAAATTATTAAAATTCACTACAAAAATGGTGAAAATCTTGCAGTCACAGTTCGCAAAACTAAAGCATTTTTGGGTCGTCGTGAAGCACCTTGTCGGACCGCAATACAGAAATTGAAGACGTGGAATTCCATCGAAAAATCATCGTGACTGATGAGGCCCATTTCCACCTCGGTGGATACGTCAACAAGCTAAATTGTCGCATCTGGGGCTCGGAAAACCCAAGAGTTATTGTTGAGAAGCCTCTCCATCCTCATCGTGTGACTGTTTGGTGCGGTTTATGGTCCGGCGGGGTCATTGGACCTTGGTTGAGGTTGGATCAACAGTTACGGTGAATGGATTGCGCTATTGAGAGATGATTAATGATTTTTTATGGTCGGAGTTGGATGGTATTGATCTGGACAACGTTTACTTTCAACAAGGCGGCGCTACGTGCCACACAAGCAACGAAACTATTGCTCTTTTACGGGAAAAGTTTCCGGACCGTGTTATCCCTCGGACAGGTGATCACAATTGGCCACCGAGATCTTGTGATTGAACACCTTGCGACTTCTTCCTTTGGGGCCACGTGAAAGATAAGGTCTACGCCAACAGCCCAGCGTCGATTCAAGACCTCAAAGATAGAATTTATGAGGCTATCGAGGACATAGTCGTGCTGTCCATTTGGCTGATGTTGTTTTTCATTATTAACGGCATACCTTTCTCTTTGTTATGAAATAAACATCCGATCATTTTTCTCAAAAAATGACATTTTTCTTTGAATCCCAAAATAACACCTCTTATTGGAAACCCCTTTATGTAACTGATGTCGCGGTGTTTACAAAATTAATGTAATGTGTATTTGACAACAATTCATGTTGTGTCTTATTTGTTCATGTCAACGTTTCCCATTTGAAACAAAAAGCAACTGGTTGTAGTATAGTATGACCACTTGAACATCAACTTAAACTACTAAAAAAAAATTGCGATGATTACCACACAAAAAAACAAACAAACTCCGATAAAAAATACTACTTTGTCTCATATTGCACAAACTTGTGTTTTTTTTTTTTTTGAAATTTTGGAACTGCGGCCTTTAACTATAAGTTTTGAAGTTTTCATCCGATTTTGAACATTTTTGCGGAGGAACGAGGCAACTGAGCAAGATATCGACATACACATATATTTTTTTTTTATTTTTGTTATGAATTTATTGCATCTCTACTTTTTTCAATCAAATCTTATAATTTACTTTACAATTAATAAACGAATTGTAATTATGTGAAAGAGAGGTTAGTTAGACGGTTTAATTTTTTTTATTGTTTTCCTGAGACTCTGGTCGCTGTAAAATGTCAATGTTGGATCTGCTAACGTTGCCCCATAATTCGGAGCCATAAGGCCAGTGAATGCTACTTACCAAAAGTTGCAGATGCGTCATTTTGGCTTCTATGTGCTTTCCCCGATGAGCCGTCTGTCTAGGTGAACGCCTAGGTATCTCTGCCGTCTTGTGGAATGTGCGCGTTGTTCAAGATCAAGGAAGGCCACTTGCTGGAATTTTTGTTTGTTTACTTGAATGCGCCGATCTGCAAGCCATCTTACCAAAACTATTAGGCGTCGAGCCAGTTGAGCACTTGCCTTTGCTGGGCATCTGCTTGGCTTAACCCACTCACCGTTGCGGCATGAATATTGCCGTTACAACAGTGCACAGTGATATATTTCGCACTTTTTTTGGCATAAGAGATAGAGACTTGAAATTGTGTACAATTCATTGTAGTTATATTTATAAAAAATAAGATAAATTTCAGATAAGGTTAAATTATTTCGGACTCTATTGAGTTTAAAATGATCATATGTACATATTTAAGATTTGTATATATTGCTATGTATATACAGTCGAACCTGCCAAGTTGGCCACCCTCATAAGTTGGCCACCTCCTTAAGTTGGCCACTTTTCAGTTAAACCAAAATATATCAGTACAAAAATCAAAATTTTAACCTGCTTAAGTTGCACCTGCATATCTTGTAAGTTGGCCACTTTTTGGGCGATTTTTTAATTTTGTCAATGCAATTGAACCTGTAAAAGTTGGCCACCGCAGCGAAAACTTGCTGCAAATTACAATGTGGGCAACATAAACTCTCAGCGAAGTCGAATTATGCTCACATTTCAGAAGAACGACAATCTAAAAAGCAAATTGAAGCAGACTCAGTTTTTGGGCATAAATGAGGCTGTTTACACATTCTTCGTTAAATGCAGAACAGCCAACATTTCAGTTAGTGGACCAATTTTGCAAGCAAAGGCAAAGAAAATTAGCGAGGCCTTAAACATTGACAAATTTTACTGCTAGCATTGAATTTAAGATTCTTTCGGGAGAAGCAGCGACCGCTAATCAGCAGGCAGCTAATGATTGGAAAGCAAAATTGCCCCAAATTTTGGATGGCTATGAGTTGAATAATATTTTTTATGCGGACGAAACTGGTATGATCCACCGACAACTGCCCCGTAAATCGCTTTTAATGAAAAACGAAGCTGCGAAAGGATGTAAACTAGCAAAGGTGCGTTTGAGTCTGACGCTTTGCTGCAGTTTGACTGACGAAAAATTAAAACCGCTCGTTATAGGCCATGCCGCAAAGCCCGACATTAAACTTACCCACATTAAATTACTTTTTCTGCCGCCAAACTTAGCAACTGAAATACTGCCGGTTGATCAAGGAATTATTCAAGCTTTAAAGCTAAAATATAGATCAGGTATGCTTAATAGCCTTATTGCTAATATTGACGGAACCCAATCACTAACTGATATAGGTCAATTTGTTAATATTTTCGAAGCTTGTTAGTGGATTTCAACTGCATGGGAAAGCGTTCCAACCGAAACAATTAAAAATGTTTTAATAACGCAGGATTTCCCAGACAAAGTTGGATTACGTAATAATTATTGATCACGCCACTGATCATCTGCCTATGCATTGTGTGAATACGAATTCAATCAAATCCATCACATGTTTGTCAATATTGACGGGGTGTTGAACGATGTTGTTAGTGAAATAGTAAATGCATCCGAAATCTCAGATACCAATTCAGAAGTATACGTGGAATCTATTGAGCAACCAACAATATCTCAAGAGCAAGCCCTCAAATATTTTAATGATCTCATTGGTTTTTGAATGGAGCAACTTCCAGATGCAACAACTCATTTAATGAAATTTAAAAGCACGCTTGAAACAAAAATCAAAAGCTTATAAGCACACTAATATAAAAGATTTTTTTAAGTAATGTAACTTAAGTGACATTTTAAGTTTAAAAACATGATAACATACAAAGTATTATTAAAACAAACTTGTAGACTGCTTTAATATATAAGCACATATTCTGAAAATTTGAATTAATTTATGGATAAGTTAACATAAATGAAGTTAATAATTAATCTGTGTTTATTTTTTTATCATTTGTATTATTAAATAAAGGGTTATGTTAAAACAATCATGACCCACAAAATCTAATTATAAAAAGTAAAAAAAAAAACACATAATATCAGTATAAAACTCTACCCCTTTATAAGTTGGCCACCTGCATAAGTTGGCCAAAAATTATTGAACCATCAGTGGCCAACTTAAGCAGGTTCGACTGTATATTTGCCACGCCCCTTTACGCCCATAAATCATAAACGTGGAATTTTCCACCTGCAAGTCATAATGATTTATTGTTTTGGCAAAAATGTTAAGTTTTTAAATATTTTCACCAATTTTGCCATAAACAATTATTAAAATATTCAATTATAAAATAAAATCTTATTTATTAATATTTTTTGTTGATCTTCCGAAAAAAAAATTGAGTAATTCAAAATGTAAAATAAATTTGGTGACACTATTGACGTCACATATATAAACTTAAATTTCTGCTATTTCAAAATATTCTTCGTCTGAAGCAATAGCATCGAGTTCATCAATTGAGTCATCCTCTTCGTCATCCCCTTCGTCTTCTTCAAAGTCATCCTCTTCATCCTGCTGATCACCATCATCGCTTTTAAATAGAAATTTCAAGCTTGGTGATTGCAACAGTGCGATTACTTCATTAGGTAGGTGCTTGTTTTTTTGTTTTTTTCCGTTCTTTTATATAGATACTCGACAGAAAAGGGTCAGAACTATCTAAGGCTCGGCTAAAAACATCTGTTATATTGTCCAGTCGATTTCATTTTCTTGCATGGACCATTCTGTCGCTCTTATAAAATTTATTTCGGGATTCCAAAGCATTTTCCCCAAGACAGCCAACAGGAACTAAGCAATTGTGTATAATTTGATGCCCATGTACTAATACCTTATGAACAGTTAGCGACAAGGGGTACCAAGGATAATTGTTCTGATATTCTAGAAAAACATTTTCACAAATAGTTTTAAAATTTTCTAATTTAACAAGCCGTTTTGAGTTTTTTTTTTTTAATTTTTCCGTGAACTCGAAAGCAATTTGGCAACTATTTTCTAATATATCTAACAAAAATCCGCACTTATTGGCCTGTTATAGTCATATCTTACCCATATAAATTTTTTTCGCTATTTTTTTTTAATCATGTGCTGCTGATCTGCGTTCACAGAGCGATTGTTGATGTTCCAAACGTCAATCAGTTCGGCATGCGCAAACACATGATGTTCTAGAAAAACTCATTTTTAGATTAGATTCATGATATTCAGCATATTTTGCTTAATAATTTCTCATTTACAATTTTAAGGACCGCTGTTCCCCACAAAAGTACTATTCCACGAAACCCAACTACACTTTTTAAGGTTATAGCCTTTTCCCACTGAGCACATTTAAGCGGAACGCATGGGATTTTTTGAAGATGTAAAATAGCGATTCACACTGACAACATCTAACATCTACCATCTTGCTGCCATTTTGAAAGGCTGGCTGGTGGTGAAATAAGCTAATTATGAAAATTTATGAAAAATGTTATTTAAAATCAAAATATCAATCTTTTTATGAGTTCATTTTCAACCTTAACTATTATTAAGGACGAATTTTATGAATTTGTGTTGAAACCATCATTAATGGGAAATAATAATGCGGACAACGAGCTGGTACTGACTCGCACATACACACAAATAAACATATGCATACATATGTATGTATATGCAGCTCCACGAGCTGTTTGTTTGTTTGTTGGTGTTGTGCTAAAGTGTTTCGAGTGCATTGGACCTCACCAATGCCTGAAAGCCACTGGTTTAAAAATATTATTAAATTCATAATTTAAGAAATGTATGTGTAAACTACACTACTACTATAAGCTATTTGTTCAATTAGATGGGTGCTTCATTAAAATATAGTCACCAGCAGTAGAAGTTCTTGACCCCCATATTTATTAAGTTAGTTTTTTAACAAAATTAAACCTTGAGCTACACATTTTTGTATGTCAATCACCGTCGAATCAAAAAACAATGTGCTGATTTTTTAATGAGCCACATTTTTCTTTGTTAATTAAAATGTAATAAATAAGAGTACAAACTAAATCTGTAAATTTGGTTTCTACTTTTTTCCCTCATCAAACTTGTAGCGCCGACTCGAATGTCTGCTGGCTCACCCTTTCAGCCATATATTGCCGCACAATTTAAATTGTGTACCAGTTCCATAAACATATGAGGTTTTGGCGCCTTGTTTGGAATTAAAAATTGCCAGTCTTTTTCGTTGACAGTGTTAACATTTCCCAGCGAATGACAAAAAAAGAGGTGCACAGAAAAATAGTCGCATACTTTCTTATCGGGACGCAATAAAATAGGAACATTTCCACAAGATGCTGGAATGATGTTGAAATTTACGGAACGGGTAATTCATACGCAACATATTCGACAAAAGATGTTAGATGTTAAATGTGCCCCAGTGTGAATAGGCTATTAGGCTAAAAACACACATGAACAAAACACGACACAATAACACAAAGTTTACAAAACATTGACTGAACTACAATTTTACGTACCTCTACTAACGTTTTCTATCAAAACACTTTTTATTTTATCTTTTGTTTTTGTAAACTAAACACTTAAAGTTGTAATGCGTTTGCCGCCTTTACAAAAAGCATGCTTTTCAAGATCAGCTGACTTTGAGAGCGTATCGATAAATCATTTTTGGCGCCAAATTGAAAATCGATTTTAATCTAACTAGCGTATGGGAACAACATAAATCGGGTCAAATTTAAAATTATAAACAAAAAAATTGACTTTATGCCAAAAAAAAAATGAAAAATAAATCACTGTGCAGTGTTTTGCAAAAGGAGCTGCAATTGGAGGAGGGTGTGGGCTAAGCCAAGTACTAATTGCAGAGCGTGGCAGACCGATATAACAGCAAGGGCGTAAGTGGACGATATTTCCTCCTCGACCACGGTCGTCCTGGTTGGAGTATTTCTTCCATTTGCGATTTCCTTGATGGTTCGGGATGAAGTTCTTGTGAATGGAGGTGGGTTCGCTTGCCAGCGTGAAGGTAGGGATTGCGACCTAACCTCTAGGTTTGAGCGTGTGGTCGGAAATCGTCAATGGTAGTGCTCATGTGAATGGGTGAGCTTCAACAAAATTGCGGCATTGGTCGCCGCTCCTGCAGGAGTGTTGGTGAGCCAGGCAGTTCTGGCAATACTCGTTAGTGAGTACCACCTGGAAACGCTTTTCAGCGTTTAGCTACAAGAATGTCTGGCATTTTCGGAGGGAATGGATCTCACGGCAGTCCCGGCACCGGTAGGCGTTTTTGGATTGAGTAGAAGTCTCAGCAGAAGACCGGATGTAAAATGGCTTTTACCGCGGCGGATGATGTTGGCGCAGTAAGAATCCATCCAAAAAAATATCCGCTCCCATGAGCAGGTCAATCTCTGAGCTTTGAAAGCAATTAGAGCCTGCCAGCTGCACATTTTTCAGGTCCTGAAGAACAGCCTCTGGAACTCGGTTGGTTTATGTTTAATAAGGCTGCCTTTTGGGTTTTCTAAAAGTTCACAAGCAATGCCTTATTATTTTTTTTTGTATATCTATTGATATGGTGGATGTTAATCTTCTCCAGCTGTATAGGAACAGATGTTTTGAATGATTCCTTGGGTGTTATTTGGTGCTATACATAGATACGTATATGTCGATTTCTAGAGTAGCGAAGCACGTACGATTTAGAGGTTTAACAATTTTGAATCTGGAATCTAGAACAAACCGTTTTCCGGGGGTCAAGACCAAAAAACCTGCCGCTCCTTGATGAGGGGTGTGCAGAAGGACTCATTGGGCGTGGGAGGCATAACAGCTCTGGATATTTGCTTGCGGAGAGAAAGTGGACTATATCTGTTTATGAGTAGTGGGATGCGTAGGAATCACAATAAGGAGCGCCGGGTGGGACGTACCACGGTGGGGGAGTGTGGGGTGGTTATCTTGGAACGTATAACAGTTGTGCGGACTAGAGGTCTGCATTAATGCATTCAAAACGGCAAATGAATAGCTCAGCCTTAAATCTCATGCATGTTTTTTAGTACTCATTTGAGTGAGTATAAGTGGATGGTGTGCCTTTGCATGTATTGTAAACCATAGTTCCTATTTACACAAACAGTGGGTGCAGTACTTTTATGGTGTACTGTACTAGTGTATACTACTATGCTCTAGTAATGTCAATTTAACTGTCTGAGCCAATTAACTACAGCAAAGACACACAGCTTCCAACATTTATATGGCGCCGCTACAGCAACAGCTTCTCACTTACATATGTACATACATATCAGACCTGCAATGGTACACCGGAACTACTAAAACACTAGTTTGACACAAACTCTTTTTCATGCATGCTCATTTTCAAGCACTTAAAAAATTAAGTGCTTTATTTTTGCAGTAGTTTGCAGTAGTTTCGTTGTGATGTGTGTATATAATCACAGTATCATTTGAACACACGCCTCAGAAATTACTTAGTACGTTTTTGTATGTATTGTTTTTTTGCAGTGGCATTTTCATGCTGCATCATTGTAACACAAACAACCAAAAATATATGTGAATACATTTACTGTGTTTTATTATTGTGGTACACTGTACTTTTTGCTTTAGATTTTTTATACCATGTACCGTATGGTACAAAGGATATACATATTGTGTTTGTGCAAGCCGAAAATGTATGTAACGTACAGAAGGAGACGTCGGAGACCCCCCAAAGTTACCTAAAGTATGATCAGAGTGACTAGAAAAGTCGATATACCCATGTCCGTCTGTCCGTCTGTCCGTATGAACGCCTAGATCTCAGAGATGGTAAGAGCTAGAGCAACCAAACTCTTAGATTAGATCCCTTATTAATCCATAGGAGACAAGTTTATTTTATTTTTTTGATATCGGGATAACATTATATAGCTACCATAGGGGTGTTTCAGAGGACCTCGAAAAAAAGCAAAAGTTTTAGATGGATAATTCGTTTGTTTATAAAAATATCATAACCAAATTTGGCAATCGAAAGTTTTTTAGAGACCCCCAGCACTGAACTAAATTTTATAATAATCGGTTGACTATATCATATAGCTCCCATAGGACCAATCGGTCAAAAAAACTTGTTTTGTACAAAATTCGTTGTGTTTCGTTTGTTTGTGAAGATACCGTAACCAAATTTGGCATTAAGAAGTTTTTTAGAGTTCCCAAGCACTGTACCAAATTTGATCAAAATCGGTTGACTATATCATATAGCTCCCATATGCCCAATCGGTCAAAAAAACGTTTTTTGTACAAAATTCGTTGTGTTTCGTTTGTTTATGAAGTTATCGTTACCAAATTTGGCACACGGAAGTTTTTTAGAGTTCCCAAGCTCTGTACCAAATGTGATCAAAATCGGTTGACTATATCATATAGTCCCCATAGGACCGATCGGTCAAAAAAATTGTATGGTGCAAAATTCGACTGATTTCTGTTTGTTTATGAAAATATAGTAGCCAAATTTGCCGAATAAAATATCTCTTGGAGGTCTTAGCAATATGTCGGACTTAATTGCAATGTGGTGGTACAGGGTATCCCAAAGTCGTCTGCGCCCGACTTTAACGTACGCCATCTTTTTATTCTGCGCCTTATGTAATAACAAACATTGCTGATGGTGTATACCTAGTGTGACCATCCAATTTTTGAGCATTTGGGGGATATTTGACTATTGAAAACGGGACATTTCGAGACATTTTGAAACCAAAAACGGGACGGTTTCGGGAACACTTTTTTTACCCTGTACCGTATGGTACAAAGGGTATATTATGTTTGTGCAAGCCGAAAATGTATGTAACGTACAGAAGGAGACGTCGGAGACCCCCAAAGTTACCTAAAGTATGATCAGTGTGACTCGAGAAGTCGATATACCCATGTCCGTCTGTCCGTATGAACGCCTAGATCTCAGAGATGGTAAGAGCAAGAGCAACCAAACTTTCAGATATGATCCCTTATTAATCCATAGGAGACAAGTTTATTTTATTTTTTTGATATCGGGGTTACATTATATAGCTCCCATAGGGGTGTTTCAGAGGACCTCGAAAAAAAGCAAAAGTTTTAGATGGATAATTCGTTTGTTTATGAAGATATCATAACCAAATCTGGCAGTCGGAAGTTTTTTAGAGATCCCCAGCACTGTAGCAAATTTTATCAAAATCGGTTGACTATATCATATAGCTCCCATAGGATCGATCGGT
The DNA here is from genome assembly GCA_018150985.1 of Chymomyza costata. Taxonomy (NCBI): domain Eukaryota; kingdom Metazoa; phylum Arthropoda; class Insecta; order Diptera; family Drosophilidae; genus Chymomyza; species Chymomyza costata. The sequence goes on from JAECWU010000269.1 coordinate 802,434, forward strand.
CGAAAAAATGTTTTTTTGTACAAAATTCGTTGTGTTTCGTTTGTTTGTGAAGATATCGTAACCAAATTTGGCGTTTAGAAGTTTTTTAGAGTTCCCAAGCACTGCAGCAAATTTGATCAAAATCGGATGACTATATCATATAGCTCCCATAGGACCAATCGGTCAAAAAAACGTGTTTTGTGCAAAATTCGTTGCGTTTCGTTTGTTTGTAAAGATATTGTTGGCAAATTTGGCATTAAGAAGTCTTTTAGAGTACCCAAGCACTGTAGCAAATTTGATCAAAATCGGTTGACTATATTATATAGCTCCCATAGGAACAGTCGGTCAAAAAAACGCTGTTTTTTACAAAATTCATTGCGTTTCGTTTGGTTTTGAAGATATCGGAACCAAATTTGGCAGTCGGAAGTTTTTTATAGTTCCCAATCAGTGTACTAAATTTGATCAAAATTGGTCGACTATATCATATAGTCCCCATAGGACCGATCGGTCAAAAAAATTGTTTGGTGCAAAATTCGACTGATTTCTTTTTTTTTAATTTGCCGAATAAAATATCTTTTGGAGGTTTTAAGCAATGTGTCGGACTTAATTGCAATGTGGTGGTACAGGGTATCCCAAAGTCGTCTGCGCCCGACTTTAACGTACGCCATTTTTTTTTATAAAAAACGTTTTGCGTTCACAAAATATGAAATAAATGAATGTATTCTTTCAAAAAATGGTTGGAAAATAAGACCAAGGACCATTCTTCCTAAACAAGCGAAAAACAGACGAATTTCGCACCAAACACTTTTTTTTGGCCTCTCCGTCTATATGGGGGCTATATGATACACTCAACCGATTTTGACCAAATTTGTTTGGGAATCCTAAAAAACTTTCGAATATAAAGTTTGATAACGATATCTTGATAAATAATCGCAATACAGCGAATTTTGCACAAAAATCGTGTTTTTGAACGATTGGTCCTATGGGAGTCATATGATATTGTCAACCGATTTTGATAATATTTAAAACTATAATAACAATAAAAAACTTCCGGGTGCGATTTGGTTACGATCTCCTTATATACAAACAAATAATCTAAAACTTTTGGGGTCCTCTGAAACACCCTTATGGGAGCCATATAATACAACCACGATATTAAAAAAATAAAACAAACTTGTCTCCCGTAGGATAGTAAGGGATCTTATCTAAAAGTTTAGTTGCTCTAGCTCTTACCATCTCTGAGGTCTAGGCGTTCATACAGACGGACATGGGTATATTGACTTCCCTAGTCACCCTGATCATACTTTTTATGCAACTATTGAGCTGTAATGCCATGTATATAAATATATTTATACAGTGCTTTTCAAAACTTTAGGACACCATGAAGTTTTATGTTCAATTGTAAAAATCTTCTTTTGTGGAGGTGATCCAGCAAAGCTTTTTTGCCACAACAACTGTCTATTATTGGACTTTCGATTTGCCGTTAGACCTTTGCATTATTGCTTCACACGATTTTTATACCCTGTACCGTATGGTACAAAGGGTATATTGTGTTTGTGCAAGCCGAAAATGTATGTAACGTACAGAAGGAGACGTCGGAGACCCCCAAAGTTACCTAAAGTATGATCAGTGTGACTCGAGAAGTCGATATACCCATGTCCGTCTGTCCGTATGAACGTCTAGATCTCAGAGATGGTAAGAGCTAGAGCAACCAAACTTTCAAATGAGATCCCTTATTAATCCATAGGAGACTAGTTTATTTTATTTTTTTGATATCGGGATTACATTACATAGCTCCCATAGGGGTGTTTCAGAGGACCTCGAAAAAAAGCAAAAGTTTTAGATAGATAATTCGTTTGTTTATGAAGATACAAACACAATATACCCTTTGTACCATACGGTACAGGGTATTAAAAATATATTGGACCGAAGCGGGCGAAACTTTGTTGATCGTCTTAAGGGCTCAAAATATGCATAGGTACCTTTGGTGCAATTATCTCAATATTTTATGGTTAATGCCAAAAAAGTGGCCAAGAAACCCGTAGTGCATAGTAACGATCGGTCAAAAAAAATATTTTTGGTGCAAAATTCAATGTATTTCATTTGTTTATAAAGTTATCGTCAACAAATTTGGCGTTTGGTAGTTTTTTCCAGTGCATAAGCACTGTACCAAATCTTTCCAAAATCGCTTGACTATATCATATAGTCGCAATAGGAATGATAAATGAAAAAAAAAACGTTTTTGGTGCAAAATTTATTTTTTTTATAAAGATATCGTAATCAAGTTGGCAATCAAAAATTTTTTTTTAGTAATTAAGCAATGAACCGGATTTGAATGCAATGTGATTGTACACGTTATCTTAAAGCCGTCTGCGCCCGACTTGAACGTACTCCACCTTTGCTTTATAGCAGGAAAAAAATGTAACGTGCGCAATGATGATTTTTTCAATTTTGGATGAACCTGAACACATATAGTCTTCAACTGACCCAATTCGAAATTCTCAATTATTCTTCTTTCTTTTTCGTAATTTGATTTTTTTTTTTTTTTAATGGCACCATGCACGTTAACCTAAAAAACTACTTCCGAATAACTTTTTTTCTAAAAATAGTTGAGTAAAGGCTTAAACGTCATTTGAAAGAACTCTCAAAGACTTTTTTTGTTGAAAGTTGTATGGATATACCTCATTCACAACACCGATGGTATTAAAAAATATGCGTACGAATGTAACGTACGCAACCTGGGAAATGCCCATATGTACGTTGCTTCGTGTAGTTAGTTAGTGAGAGCCTCTAGCCATTTAATGAATGACTATACGGTACTAATGCAAGCAGTTTTAAAATATTCTGTGCAAAAAAAGGTATAAATATATGTATACATTTACTAAATGCGTTTCGCCGTACAGCACTCATTATTATTGTGCCTCTAACGCATACGCATAGCAAATATAAAAAGACCGCCTCGACTGTATAACATTTTTATACCCTGTACCGTATGGTACAAAGGGTATATTGTGTTTGTGCAAGCCGAAAATGTATGTAACGTACAGAAGGAGACGTCGGAGACCCCCCAAAGTTACCTTAAGTATGATCAGTGTGACTCGAGAAGTCGATATACCCATGTCCGTCTGTCCGTCTGTCCGTATGAACGCCTAGATCTCAGAGATGGTAAGAGCTAGAGCAACCAAACTTTCAGATAAGATCCCTTATTAATCCATAGGAGACAAGTTTATTTTTTTTTTTTGATATCGGGGTTACATTATATAGCTCCCATAGGGGTGTTTCAGAGGACCTCGAAAAAAAGCAAAAGTTTTAGATGGATAATTCGTTTGTTTATGAAGATATCATAACCAAATCTGGCAGTCGGAAGTTTTTTAGAGATCCCCAGCACTGTAGCAAATTTTATCAAAATCGGTTGACTATATCATATAGCTCCCATAGGATCGATCGGTCGAAAAAATGTTTTTTTTACAAAATTCGTTGTGTTTCGTTTGGTTTTGAAGATATCGGAACCAAATTCGGCAAGAGGAAGTTTTTTAGAGTTCCCAAGCACTGTTACAAATTTGATCAAAATCGGTTGACTATATCATATAACTCCCATAGGACCAATCGGTCAAAAAATCGTTTTTTGTGCAAAATTCGTTGTGATTCGTTTGTTTGTGAAGATACCGTAACCAAATTTGGCATTAAGAAGTTTTTTAGAGCTCCCAAGCACTGTTCCAAATTTGATCAAAATCGGTTGACTATATCATATAGCTCCCATAGGACCGATCGGTCAAAAAAATTGTTTGGTGCAAAATTCGACTGATTTCTTTTTTTTTAATTTGCCGAATAAAATATCTTTTGGAGGTTTTAAGCAATGTGTCGGACTTAAATGCAATGTGGTGGTACAGGGTATCCCAAAGTCGTCTGCGCCCGACTTTAACGTACGCCATTTTTTTTGACTGCGCTTATGTTAAAAATACGGCATACATAAATATTCACTGTTGGTATGTACACTATAATAGAATACATTTTTTCTGTGGGTACTGTAAATTTTGAATACCGTACTTACTTGTACTATGTAGTACGGACTAGTCACTAGTGTATTCGTGAAGTGAGTAACCACTTGCAAAGCAATTTAGGCACAACTTCTGTTGCTCAATGACTTATTCTCTTTCTGCAAGAAGCATTTGAAGGAAGACGCACAAGCATGGCTTTGCTCGGATCACAGCATGCATGTCTGGTTGGACGTTGGCGACATCGCGCAAAACTTAGCTTCGAAAGGAGGCAAAATCCGTCCGTGGAGTGTTCCCATAAGGACAGCGCGATTCTTCGAAGTAAAGACGAACGTGATACATATATACACAAGAAGGCAGTCCCAATTTTCAATGTGTATCTGAGAATGTGTCAGAGCCAAACAACCCTAAAAGTGCTTTGCAGATCCTTGATGGATATTGCCGAATCATGGAAAATGGTGTCGAGATTGAGGAAGATTTTTTTCTGGCTGTTCACAAGTAACCTCTTGTTCTCAAAACGCTCTTTGAAGTTATCCCATGCCAACTGAAAGCCGTCATGGCTGAGAGGGGACTTCGCCACAATAGCGTTTGCATCACCTTTTGTTTCCGCAAGCAGGTGGAATAGCTTTTCCCCGGGAGTCAATTGCGAATTGTCAATATGGGCATCGGTGCACATGTCACGAAAAGTAGGCCATCGCCGATAGTCACCCGAGAACACTTCTATGTCTATTGGTGGAAAGGTATTACCTCGATCTATCATGGCCGCTTGGAACTGGAGCCGTAGAATGTGACTGATTTGAACAGACAGTCCGTTGAAATCAGTCATATTCTTGGTCTCGCCAAATTTGTAAGGTGTATAGGGAAACACCTGTGGTGGGAGTTGCATTTACTATGTCTTTGAAGTCGGTCAGTTTATCTGTTGCAAGGGTATAGGGAGCAAGAGCGTGCTGAGGAGGATGTTTTTGCGGCTTGTACACTAGCTCTTAGGGGAGCGAAAGGTATGCGGCGCAATGGTGAATGTGCGACATGGGCTAAGATCTGTGTGTTCTTATTTAGATATAAATAAATTTATGTATTTATTAGTTACTTACTCTATAGAATCTTCTACCTTAGAATGCACCGAGAGTGTGTCCGACCTTGGTGTTTTGTTTGATCATAATCTTAAATTTAATATGTAATCATATTTGCAACATCGTGAATAAAGCCAGAGGTGTTCTTGCTTTTATTAAGCGTTGGTCTAAAGGGTTTAACGACCCTTACACAACCAAAATTCTTTATATTTCTCACTTCCGTCCTATTTTGGAATATTGTTCCTGCGTTTGGAGCCCTCAATACCACCTTTATCAGAACATGATTGAGTCTGTACAAAAGCAATTTCTCCTTTTTGCACTTCGTGGCTTAAACTGGGACCCAAATATCCGACTCCCGCCATATTTCGATAGACTTCGCCTTATAAAGTTGCCTTCCTTAATTCATCGCAGAACATGCCACGGCGTGCTATTTTTGCATAAGCTGTTACTCGGTCTTATCGATTCCAACGTACTTCTAGCAAAGTTGCCTTTGCCATACCGTCTAGAGAAACTCGTAATTTTAGACCTTTAGCCTTATAATTTTGTAGATCTAATTATGCTTTGCACGATCCTTTCCGTGTCTTATGCTCTAACTATAATAACATTTATAACCTCCTCTTTTTCGAACGGTCTATTCAATCTATCACTTCTTCTATCTTAAGTCATCTTGACTTGCTACTTCGAGCATCCTTGACCAACCCGGTTTGATGAGTCACCCACTTGGTCAACGGTGATCTATTGGCTCTTTTTGTGATATAATGTTTCATTTTTTATCTTGTTTCCTTGTTTCATCTTTAATATTGTAAATCCAAGTTTCTGGCCAGTTCTTGATGTGAGTTGGTGCATATCGTTAAAAAGTTAACTCACCGGGCTAGAGACGCGGATTAGTTTATATATATTCCCTTTATCTTCTTTTTAAAATAAATTATATATTTTTTTTGTAATATAAGGTCAACTGCACATAGTTGTACTCCTCTAATAATAATAAATAAATAAATAAATTAGGGCGGGTCAATTTGTAGGGGCTGAAATAACATCCAAGGGCTCATTGCGATTTTGGTTGCATGAGCCATTCTGAGAAACTTTGCCCAAGAAATTATAGGTCAAAAATGAATTTCAAGTTGCCCACTTTTTCGAAACATATTTTCATTCAACAGGCAAAAAAAACATTATTTTTCTGTAGGCAAATGTGTATACGGTGGCTTTTGAGGTCGACGAACCCATTTTTTACATTTATTTATGAACGCCGCTAGAGGGCTCTTTTGTGTAGTTTTTGGATTTTATCCCCCTTTTTTTTGAAAATTGACGAAATGTTTCGAAAATCATAGTGCAATCTCAAATTTGATTCCCAAAATGTTTAGCGTTGCAAATTGGTAGGGAAGGATGTTTGGGGCGCACTCATTGATAACATACTTCAAGGTAAAAAGTATATATGCATACATATTTTGATTGGTTTCTTCGGTAGTTATATTCGTAATCCTATTGATTGTTTTCTAAAATCTTCTTTAATCATTTTTTGATATCGTTATTAAAACCAAAAAGTTTTTAAGCTCAGTTTTATTTTTTTTCTGAACTTATATTTATAAATAATAAAGTGAATAAAGATTTCTTAGCTGCATGTCAACTTTGATTGTAAATTTCTTAAAAACCATTAAATGTATAATTATTTAATAATTTTTTTTTGCACAGGATACCTTAATATATGTAAAATCATATTCAAATGTCAGTTTGTCTAAATTTTAAATTTCTTCTGGGGGACTTTTGGCCAAAATCTTGCCACGCGAACCCATTGTGTAACGGCCGCCTTGCTGGGTGACAATTTTCATCCTTCATTATCACTATTTGACCTTTCTCTATATTTTGCGCTCCTTTCTTCTATATATTTCTTTGTTGTAAGGTATATAAATAATCTTCTTTCCATTTTACCCAAAATTCTATTTCCATTCTCTGAATAAATTTCCATCGGTCTCAGTTGCCTATTCTTTCCCGTGTGCCGCTGTAGCATCTAATGTAATTTGAGAAAAAAAATTATTTTCGTGTTAGTTTCGTGTTAAAAAAAAATACGAAATTAAAAAAAATGTAATGCATTGTAAGGATCGGGTTTTATGGGGTAATATCCTTAGCCCGTCTGTAGGCGGTCTTGGGAAACAAAGCGAACAAAAAGGAGCACATTGAAAATAGATGCTTATGATTTATTTTTCAACAAAAAATACATTGTAATAAGGAAAATGTGGCAAGTTTTTTTAATAGTGGGCTTAAAAATGAAAAGGAACATTTTGCGATGCATTATTGATACATATTTACTTTTATTTATAATAAGACTATAAAAGGCAACCTTTTTGCTGATAAACACATAAGTTAAAATTGCATTTTCGGCAAATAACCTGTGTTTCTGACTTACATTCAGGAAATTTGAAAGCTAAAATTCGTGGCAAAAATTGGGAAAACTCTTTCGCACCGAACTTCTTTAGGTAGCAAATAAGTTTTGGCCAAGTATCCTTTTTAAAAACTTTGCTTGTTGACTTGCACAAAGCAAGTGCTATCTGAGCTCGAAAATCAGGTAGTTGATATTCTTTATCAAATGGACTGTGCTTAATGATTCTTTTAAACAAAACAGTAGTTATGTCTAAAGTTCATGAATATACAATTTGTGAATTTGACAAATTTAAATGGGATCCTGTATCTACTAGTAAGTCCAACCGAAAGATCGACACCCGCATATGCTTATTATTTTCCTATATTATATATATTATAATATAATATATAATATTACTGGAACACGACAACCAAAAAAATGAGGCAAATACCAGCAATAGATTTGCTACCAAGAAGGCTTAAACGCAAGACGCCTACGGAACTAGCCCAATAAACCACATCCAGAAAATAAAATAATAAAATAAATTAAATATTATAATAATAGCAAAATTTAAAAATTAAGATAAATACATAATGTGTCCTTTCAATGGAAAGGGGCATTCTTCTTCCAAGCCCCCCAACACCAATTACTTATTGTTAATAAATTAACAGATCGTAATATTCAATGAAAATTAAAAAAAATAAATATATTATAGGCCGTCAGTGTCAAAAAATTTTTTCTCCGAACGTATAAAACTGAAACCGATTTTTTCGGTTGTTTGATTTTCGAAGGGCTGAGTTCCAACATATGCCAATCGAACGGCTTCATTATCTTTCCAAGTCGATACGGATAATTCAACTTAGCGTAATCTAAATATATTCAAAACCATTTTAGTGGCTTATCAAGCTTTTTATCATCCTCTACATCCGAATCATGGAATTCAATTGCATCTGCCTCCAAAACCAATTTTTTATTGACGCCATACAATTTTTTTTAATGTCTGCGATTTTGGATTTATATCCAGAGCTGAACTAACAAATGTTCCCAAAGATTAATTTTAGATGTTTTTTGATAAGATAATGTATGAGATGAAACAGGCGCGGAAAGTGCATGGCGTGAACGTTGGGATGCTGAAGGTGTACTTGGGCCAATTAAAGATGATGGGGATAGTAGCGAAGCACAATTTTGATTCGAATTTTGAAAAATGTCAAAAGACAGCGCAGATGCGGACATGACAAGCGTCCATTCCCCTAATTCAAAGGAATCTGGCTTACATAATTCAACACTAACATCGTCATTCTCGTCCTGTTCTTCATCTGTTTTGCCTACCGTACCAACATCGAAATCCAATTATTCAAAAAATTTTTCAATTACAGCATGAAGGGCGATGGCAATTTATGTGTGCAATAACTTTCCATACCTCATCAGAGCATTTTTTACCAACAGGATCGCAAATAAAATGTCTAGCACACAACGTACTAAAGGATTTTATTTTTGACTAATTGTCCCAACACCGCCTCTAGACGGGGTACACTTTCTCTTTGAAAATTCTTAAGTAAAAATCTATGTTAGATTAACTAATATTTTTTAGTTAATTGTTTTTATTTAATTATCGAAATGAAACGAATTTTATTTTATAAACGTTATAAATCTTATTTTATTGTCACGCAACCGTTTGTGATAGGTTACAGCGACGGCACAGAACCTCACAACCGTATGTTTGTATAGGTTAGCAAAGACTAAGTGAGCTGATCTTGGAACGCTGACGGCTAAGCAAAGGCCGCAGCGCTGCCAAGAATCGAGCATAGGATAAAAGGAAATAGATAATGCAGTAACAAAAGAGAGAAACAGTTATGTATATTGGAAGTTAAGAGTAATTAGTAATTGTTTAAGAGCTTATGTTGTGTTTATGTTATGCTATGTTATATTTTTATTAGGAAGCTGCTGCTCCCGACAATCTATATCGAATAAAACATAATTTTTTGTAGGCCTATACACTAGTAATAATATGGAAATAATTTTTTATTGAAGTAAAACTTTTTAGGCGGCATTGTGCATTTTTGGGCATTGTGCATCTTTGGGCATGAATGAATGCGTGAATGAATGAATGTGAATTTCTATGGGAGTAACTTTGAAATTTTGTTAACCGAAAAAAAAACGTTAGCTGCTTTTGATTTTCTCTTTCGCATTGACGAATTGCGACGCTGACGTTGTGTTGGTGGTCATGACTTCGGCTCTTGTTGAGAGAGCGAACCGTGGTCATGGTATAGAGAGGAGAGTAAAGCGGCCGCGGCTGGTCAGATAAAGCACGCAGCACGTGTATGTGTGTAAACGAAAGAATTGTTTTTGTATGCATTGCGTGAATATAACAAAACGAAATACATACATACTTACATACAACTGCCAGTGTGCATGCATTAGCTCATGGTGGAATAAAACAAGGTGAGGACAAAAGCGAAAAATACGGACCCATAAGAAAATGTGTGCATCTGAGCAAGAGAAAACATCCCCTTTGCTACTGTAGCGAGAGCGAGTATGCATAAGGGTGGGCAAAGTCCTTTATACCAAAATGCTTATCATAACCTCGGGTAGCGATTGAGCCATGTCCGTCCGTCTCTATGAACACCTAGATCTCGGAGACTATAAGAGCTAGAGAGACGAAATTTTACCAGCTGATGCGCATATTTCCTCAGAAGATGAAGTTTGTTGAATCATGTCAATATCTTTCCCCATTTCCCCGTAGCAGAGTTTCGGTTTTTAGCTACACCGTTTGATATTTCAAACTAAACAGAGCGATGCGTTGCAGTTACATGGATCTGTGTGTTAAAAATAAACAAAATTGGACAAATACAACAAAAGTTATAATCTAAAATGTACAAATTTCGCATCCCCTTGCCAATAAACTGCGTCAATATTTGACTCTACGTAATTACAAATTCACGGAACTTATAGGTATAAATATCGTTTTGACCCACAAAAAAAAAAAATCCAATTGGAAAGTTCTTAGAAGGCATATGCAGGAAAAAACTTTTTTCGAGAAAAAAGGTACAGGATATTACACTGTCGGGCACCGCCTCGACTGTATTACATTTTTTTTATCTTTCTTGCTGTGCATATTGTATGTTTGCTTTGCTATTGCTGCTTGTATGTGTTGCTGAAATTGTGATCGTTTGTTGTTGCTGGAATTTGTACATGGATTTGTTTTCTTTAATAAATAAAATACTCGGTTAGTTCAATTTAAATTTTTTTTTTTTATTATTTATTATTAATTTAATTTAATTTTATTCTATGACATTAATATTTAGTTTAAACAGATAAAAAGAAATGTATGCAGAGTTTTAATTATTTATTATTATTAATATTATTCTACAACAAAATTTTAAAATATTTTTTATTGCGAATTAAGAGATTAGGAGCTTCAACAATAACATGCGAGGACAAATACGATCGAATGCCGACGGCACTTGCACAACCTTTCACTTTGAAATGTAATTCAATACTGCAACCAAAATAAAGACCCACGAGAGAGCGCTGTTTGGCATATCCTCACCTTGTATTATTACACTATGGCCGTGGCCATATGCATATTTTTTTATAATAAATTGATTTTGTACTATTCGCACTATTTATGCGTTGGCAGAGCGAAGGTGATAAATAAGAGTAAAAGTGATGCTTAAAGATATTGCGCTGAGCGCCTTAAAAATTCGTACAAAAAGCAATAGCATAGTTAAACAAAATTCACGTGCAGTACAAGCACGCGTTCCTTCACTTTCATTATTATTATTTATAATAATTGATTGTAAAGAAACCGTTTCAACTTTAAAGGACATAACGTTAATACAGCTAAACTAAAGAATTTAAAACAGCGTTGGGCGAAAAGTTTTACTTCTAACGCGTGCTTCTATTGCACGCGCAATTTTTTTTTCAAGGACTACAAATAAGAGTGATGGGTTTACAAAAAGCAAAGCGATAAAAGTGGTTTAGATGAAACGCCATAATATAGGTATATTTTTTTTCGAAGAATTTTTCGAAAAAAAAAGATGGCGTACTTCAAAGTACCACTGTACCACTGCTTGCAATAAAATCCGGTATATTGCTTAAGAACATCAAAAGACATTTGATTGCAAAATTAGGTTTCGATACATAAACAACCAAAAACAGACGAATTTTGAACCAAAAATGTTTTTTTGACCGATTTTTCCTATGGGAACTATATGATATAGACAACCGATTTTGATTAAATTTGGTACAGTACTAGGGTGCCCTAAGAAACTTCTTAATGCCAAAAATTGTTACAATATCTTCACAAACTTACGAAACACAAAGAATTTTGTACAAAAAACGTTTTTTTGACCGATTGGTCCTATGGGAGCTATTTGATATAGTTAACCGATTTTGATCAAATCTGATGCAGTGCTTGGGAACTCTAAAAAACTTCCGATTGCCAAATTTGAGTATGATATCTTCATAAACAAACGAGTTATCCATCTAAAACTTTTGGTTTTTTTCGAGGTCCTCTGGAACACTCCTATGGGAGCTATATACTATAACCCCGATATCGACAAAGTAAAATAAACTTGTCTCCCATGACATAATTACGCATCTAGTCTGAAAATTTGGTCGCTCTAGCTCTTACCATCTCTGAGATCTAGGCGTTCATACGGACAGACGGACATGGGTATATCGACTTCTCGAGTCACACTGATCATACTTTAGGTAACTTTGGGGGTCTCCGACGTCTCCTTCTGTATGTTACATACATTTTCGGCTTGCACAAACACAATATACCCTTTGTAACATACGGTACAGGGGATAAAGAAGGCGTACGTTAAAGTCGGGCGCGAACGACTTCGGGATACCCTGTACCACTGCTTGCAGTAAAATCCGGTATATTGATTAAGCACACCAAAAGACATTTAATTGCCAAATTAGGTTACGATACCTTCATAAACAACCAAAAACAGACGAATTTTGAACCAAAAATGTTTTTTTGACCTACATAATAGGAGCTTTTTGGGAGCTACATAATATAGCCAACCGATTCTGATCAAATTTGGTACAATGCTTGGGTACTCTAAAAACTTCTTAATGCCAAATTTGGTAACGCTAACTTTATAATCAAACGAAATAGAACGAATTTTGTGCAAAAAACGCTTGTTTTGACCGATCTGCCCCATGGGAGCTATATGATATAGTCAACCGATTTGTACAACACAAAGTTTGTACAACACTTGGGACCTATAAAAAAACTTTCGAGTGCCAAATTTGGTAACGATAACTTAATAAACAAACGAATTATCCATCTTAAACTTTTGGTTTTTTTCGAGGTCCTCTGAAACACCCCCATGGGAGCTATTCAATGTTACCCCGATATCGAAAAAATAAAATTAATTTAATTTATCTTTAATCACCTTTATAAACAAAAATTTGGAATACGCGTCGAGACATGGCAGAAACATTAATTTCTGTGCGTAAAAAATGTCAAGATGTAGTTGCTGTCCTTCCTCTATATGTATAGGAGCCTCTCCTAGTATAGTCTCGATATCTGCCTAAAGTTTTCATCGACTCCTCGATGCGCTCTACAATGACTTTCTTCCACTATTACCGCCTGATCCTCTTTGTTTGTTATATCAGTTACTAACACTTTGGTATACAAAAACTTATTCGTTAAATTCTGTTTCACTGAATTTTGTACTTCGTATAAATCTTTCAGTATGCAATGAATTGCTGTCGTTATATTGGGTCGAATATATTCTTTCTCCATTAAGATTCAATAACTTGATTTGAAAATGCCGAGTCGAAGAGTAATATCTTTATATTGAAACTGTAGCTAAAGTAGCTAGAGATGAAATGTACTAATTTCACCCCCTTTGCCAATAAACTGCATCAATCTTTGACTCTACGTAACAACGGTTAAATATGATTTGGAAACACAAATTTTGGTAAGATAATAAACATACCAATATCTAAATATTGTCGATGCAACGCCTCATCAAAATCGGTTGAATTTTACGGAATCTATTCGATTAAATATCGTAGTACCCCAATAAAAAAAAACTTCCACTTGGAAAGTTCTGCAGGACTTGATTTTTTTTCGAAAAGAAGAGTACAGGGTATCATACTGTTGGGCACCGCCTCGACTGTATTAAATTTTTATACCCTGTACCTATAGGTCCAAAGGGTATATTAAGTTTGTGCAAGCCGAAAATGTATGTAACATACAGTAGGAGACGTCGGAGAACCCCCCAAAATTACCTAAAGTATGGGGTTTATTATATAGCTCCCATAGGGGTATTTCAAAGTCTAAAATTTTAAGATGGATAATTCGTTTGTTTCTGAATTTTTCGTTACCAAATTTTTTTGGCACAAAATTTTGTATAGTTCACAAACACTGTACCAAAGTTCAAAATCGGTTGGCTATATCATGTAGCTCCATAGAACCGATCGGCCAAGAAAACGTATTTTGATCAAAATTCGTTTTGTGTTGTTTGTGTATGAAGATATCGTAACTAAATTCGTCAGTTGGAATTTTTTTAAAGTACCTAACCACTGCACTGTACCAAATTTGATCGAAATCGATTGGCTATATTTTGAATTGGCATCATTTGCCCTAACTTTGTTGTCGTTGCCCTTGTCGGATGCAGAAATTTAAAGAGTGTTTAGCCAGTTTAATTTGGTAAAAACAAAAGTAAAAGCCGATTGTAAGCGGAGACATTGAAAGCAATTTAGTCCATCAGTTAATTCTATACTACTAGTTACATATTAAATTACAAATATGTACCTATATTAAATCTAATTTGCGCTTTTTATTTACTTCTGATTACGCCACCACGGTGCGTGCTGCTCAAACTACCATCTGCCAGAAAAATGTTTAGCATTTGTAGGCACAAAATCTACATATGAAAGATGGCGTACGTTAAAGTCGGGCGCAGACGACTTTGGGATACCGTGTACCACCACATTGCAATTAATTCCGACACATTGCTTAAAATCTCCAAAAGATATTTTATTCGGCAAATTTGGTTACGATATTTTCATAAAAAAAAAGAAATCAGTCGAATTTTGCACCAAACAATTTTTTTGACCGATCGGTCCTATGGGGACTATATGATATAGTCAACCGATTTTGATCAAATTTAGTACACTGATTGGAAACTATAAAAAACTCCCGACAGCCAAATTTGGTTCCGATATCTTCAAAACCAAACGAAACACAACGAATTTTGTAAAAAAAGCGTTTTTTTGACCGATTGTTCCTATGGGAGCTATATGATATAGCCAACCGATTTTGATCAAACTTGGTGCAGTGCTTGGGTACTCTAAAAAACTTCTTAATGCCAAATTTGCTAACAATATCTTTACAAACAAACGAAACGCAACGAATTTTGTAGAAAAAACGATTTTTTGACCGATTGGTCCTATGGGAGCTATATGATATAGTCAACCGATTTTGATCAAATTTGTAACAGTGCTTGGGAACTCTAAAAAACTTCCGACTGCCAGATTTGGTTATGATATCTTCATAAACAAAAGAATTATCCATCTAAAACTTTTGCTTTTTTTCGAGGTCCTCTGAAACACCCCTATGGGAGCTATATTATGTAATCCCGATATCAAAAAAATAAAATAAACTTGTCTCCTATGGTTTACAAGGGATCTTATCTGAAAGTTTGGTTGCTCTAGCTCTTACCATCTCTGAGATCTAGGCGTTCATACGGACAGACGGACATGGGTATATCGACTTCTCGAGTCACACTGATCATACTTTAGGTAACTTTGGGGGGTCTCCGACGACTCCTTCTGTACGTTACATACATTTTCGGCTTGCACAAACACAATATACCCTTTGTACCATACGGTACAGGGTATAAAAAGAAAAAGACGTAATATGTGTCTACTACAATTAAAATAAATCCATTTGACCTTTTTATACCCTGTACCGTATGGTACAAAGAGTATATTAAGTTTGTGCAAGCCGAAAATGTATGTAACATACAGAAGAAAACGTCGGAGGTCCCCCAAAGTTACCTGTAGTATGATCATGATGACTAGAGAAGTCGATATACCCATGTCCGTCCGTCCGTCCGTCTGTATGAATGCCTAGATCTCAGAGATGGTGAGGGCTAGAGCAACCAAACTTTCAGATAAGATCTGTTATTATCATACGGGAGACAAGTTTATTTTAGTTTTTTGATATCGGGGTTCTATTATATAGAATCCCATAGGGGTGTTTCAGAGGACCTCGAAGAAAACCAAAAGTTCTAGATGGATAATTCGTTTGTTATTTAAGTTATCGTAACCAAATGTGGCACTCGAAAGTTTTGTATAGTTCCCAAAGACTGAACCAATTTTTATCAAAATCGGTTGACTATATCATATAGCTCCCATACGGCAGGTCGGTCAAAACAAACGTTTTTTGCACAAAATTCGTTTTGTGTTGTTTGTTTATGAAGATATCGCAACCAATTTTGGCAATTGGTAGTTTTTCAAAGTTCCTAAGCACAGTACCAAATTTGATAAAAATAGGTTGATTACGTCATATAGCTCCCATAGGATCGATCCGGCAAAAACACGTTTTTCGAACTAAATTCGTTGTGTTTCGTTTGTTTATGACAACCAAATTTGGTGTTTGTCTGGTTTTTAGGGTTACCCAGCACTGTACCAAATTTGATAAAAATCGGTTGACTATATCATATAGCACCCATAAGGCCGATCGGTCGAAAAAACGTATTTTGAATTAAATTCGTTTTTTTTCGTTTGTTTTTGAAGTTATCGTTACCAAATTTGGTAATTGGTACTTTTTTTAAGTTCCTAAGCATAGTACCAAATTGGATATCATATAGCTCCCATAGGACCGATCCGGCAAAAAAAATTTTTTTTACAAAATTCGTTGTATTTTGTTTGTATATGAAGAAATCATAGTCAAACCTCACATTCGAAAGTTTTTTATAGTTCAAAGCACTGTACCAATTTTGATCAAAATAGGTTGACTTTATCATATAGCCCCAATAGGACCGATCGTCCAAATGTGTTTAAAACTAAATTCGTTTTGTTTCATGTGTTTAAAAAGATATCGTAACCAAACTTGGCAAATAAATATCTTTTAGAGTTCTAAAGCAATATACCGGATTTGATGTGGTGGCAATGTGGTGGTACAGAGTATCCCAAAGTCGTCCTCGCCCGACTTTACAAACGCCATCTTTTTCTGGTCGGTTTGGCCTTTTTTTGTGTCAAGTAGTTGGCATCACAGATCGTAACCAAATTTGACAAATAAATATCTTTTGCAATGTGGTGATATCGCAGTCCCTATGGATGGTATTATGACTGAAGCATTTACCACGGCCACTGTTCTGGGCGTTGTTCCTCCTTCAGTTGCTCCTTCTATTGTGAGTAACTTTTCTTTTTCGGATCCTTCACATCCACTTATTGGCGTAGCACCTAGAAAATCGGTGTTCGTCTCTAGACTAATGCCCTCCACCTCTGAAGACGTTATCAAGCAGTTTATTTGCGAGAAGCTTTACATAACTTCTCCAAATGACACCGAGTTATAAAATTTTGTTTTAAGTACAAGCGTGATACTTCTTCTTTTAAAACAAGCGTTCCTGATTCTATCTTTTCCTTTAAACTTAATCCTTCTCTTTGGTCTACTCATACTTTAGTGCATGAGTTTACTAAAAAACCTAAAAACACTTTAGCCTCCAATGCTGCACCATCCGTTTCCGTAGATAACTCAATTCCAAAAAACTAATTACTAACCTTACCATTCATTACCAGAATGTTCGTGGGCTTCTTTCTAAGCTTAGTAGACTTTTTGCCAATAGCGTAGACTTTGATTCGCATGTTATTGCCTTTTCTGAAACCTGGCTTAATTCGTCTGTCTCCGATTTTGAAATTTTTGTTAATTCCTACATAACTTATAGACTTAACCGGCCGTCTGGTCGTGGTGTTCTCATTGCTGTAAAAGCCGACCTTGAATCGCATTTACTTTCTCTTAATTTTCCCTCAGGTATTGAGTTTATTGCGGTAAAAGTGTTTACCAATAACACTAGTTTACAGCAAAATGTATCCACCACATGTTTTAGTTGTTTCTAAAATAAAATGGCACGCTAAAACCGAAAATGAAGTCAAAAAAATTTTTTATGGAACGGTTTTCGAAATATTTCGAAAAAAACATTTTTCGAAATTTAAAAAAAGGTGTCTTTACTTAAAAGCAAATATCTCTGGTTGTACTTAACTGATTTTAATAATTTTGATTTTTGATTTTTTTACCAATCTGTAGATAATTGAATTACGCATCGATGATAC
This sequence comes from Chymomyza costata, assembly GCA_018150985.1. Lineage (NCBI taxonomy): Eukaryota > Metazoa > Arthropoda > Insecta > Diptera > Drosophilidae > Chymomyza > Chymomyza costata. The sequence goes on from JAECWU010000269.1 coordinate 820,139, forward strand.
TTGAATCATTTTACTCTCATATTTATGGTTTGGTCGCTATTTATGCATTAAAGTGCAATTTTACGTAATTTATAGCAAATTTTTGACAAAAATTCAATTTCGGATGTAATTTAAAAAATTTCAAAAAAAATTTTAATTTTTCAGATCAAAATCGGGCAAAAAATATTGAAATAACAGGAGATTTTGTAAAAAGTACCAAAAGTCAATTTTTCTGAATTTCATGAGAAGGTTGATTTGTATTGCTTAATAATGCTAAAAAAAATCATCCCAGAATCCTTGGTATCGTCTTTCCATGATTTTCATTTGCTGATGAAAGCGGTCGCCATGTTCATCGCTTTCATCCCCAAGATTTTCCGGGGAAAAATCCAAATGCGAATGAAGAAAATGAATTTTCAAAGACATTTTCAAACCTGTTTTCATAAAAAAGTGATAAATATTAAGAATTTTAAATGATAAGATTATATTATATGAAACGCGTACATAATCTTATAATTCTCTAGCAAATCTTTGATGAATTGCTTATAGTTTGGACTTTTGAAGTTACCCAAGAAGCCATCGACAACAGAACGAAATGAGTTCCATGCATTTCCCTCATTCACCGTCAATGTTGAACTGAATTTCGAGTCACTGAGAAGCTTTTTTATTTGAGGTCCCACGAATACGCCTTCTTTTATCCAAAGTAGTCCGCGCCCGACTTTTACGTACGCCATCTTTATTAAAAAGTTTTTAAAGATTTTTGTAAAACAAGATGGTCCTCACCCCAATACAATTGAATACGCCTACAGCTTTCAATGCATAAATGCGAAATTTTGAGCATGTGAATATTTTTTTGGGAAAGGTGTTTTCAGTGTATCAAACAAACATACCCAACTGAATCACAATTTTGTAACATCTTATCTTTTATCTACATTTTCTTGTGTTTCTCTTTAATTACAGTTACAGAAAAGGAAATACGTCAATGGTGAGTTGCATGCAATTAGTTCATAAATAAAAATGTTTTAATTACTTTTACAATTATCAATATCTGTAAATATACTTGTAATTTTATTCTATAATTGAATGCAGGCACAAAGGATTCCTTAAAGACTGTCCAAATGGCTTACTCACAGAGCAAGTACGTATACATCAGTGTACATCAGCACCCACACTTACACATTCTTTCTTCAAATACACTCAACACCAAACACGCATCTAAGAAAGGACTCTCCGGTGACAGTCCGGACATCCCAAATTCCCTATTAGCTATAGATAAGTAAAAAGGGGGTGCTCTGCTGAAAGGTCCTACATATATTTTACTTTTTCTGTTTTTGATTGTATTGTTTGTTTGACATAAACTTTAAGAACTTACTTCTTATCAAATAAATTTTGGTTCATAAAGTTTCCTATCTATCTAAATATAATCTTTATAAAATTAGAGCTGACCTGAATAAATTAGGCACGCTCCAAAATTGATTAAAGTGAATAACAGGAGCTATTGATTTGATGTATTTCATTAGTGTTTACCCTTTACCTATAGGTACAAAGGGTAAACTAGATTTGTGCATTGTATGCAACGGACAGAAGGAGGCGTGGCAGACCCCAAGTCCTTTATCCAAAAATGCTTATCATAACCTCGGGAAGCGATTGAGCCATGTCCGTATGAACACCTAGACTTCGGAGACTATAAGAGCTAGAGACACGAAACTTTACAGTAGATGAAGTTTGTTATTTCATATCGATATCCTACCCCGCTCCACCCAGTAGAATTTCGAGCTTTTTAGTCACACTGTTTAATATTTTTATTTGAAACTTAACAGAGCTTTGCGTCATGCTTTCATGCATCTGCATGAAAATCGGACAAATACAACAGAAGTTATAGTCAAAAATGGACAAAGTTCATCACCCCTTGCCCATAAATTGCATCAATCTTTGAATTCATTTAATTATGGTAATAAGTCCCCTAGAATCACTAATTTTGGTAAGCTGATTCATGTGGCTCTAATGAACAAATCCACATCCAAATTTTATTTATTATTTTTTCATCATATAAACAGGAAGTATGCATTCTAATAAATATTATAAAAATTTATTATAATTTTCGCCACTTTTGAAAAAAAAACAACGTTTTTTTCATACATTTAAAAAAAAAAAAACATTAAAAAATTTTTTTTTTTTTTTTTAACCCACCAAATCGATTTAATTCATATTCATACCAAATAAAAAACATATAAAAACCCGTGTTTTTTAAAAAAATTGTGATTGAAATATTTAAGGAACATACTAAAAAAATAAATAGCAAAATTTCATATTTTTCAATTAAATAAAAACGAAAAACACGTTTTTTTAAATTAAACCGTAACGCGTTAAGTTTAAAAACAGAAATTTTGCTAAACATTTTTTTTTGCCATATGCATCGAACTGCATCATTAGTTTTCAAAAATCGCAGGGGGCAGCTTCCAGTACCTCATCCAGCTAGATCCTTTGCGGAACTTATAGGTATAAACCATAGATCCGTGCACTCAAATTTCAACAGATTGCCGTGTTGTCGGGTCAGATCGACCCATAAGGCACTTTACATGTAAATCGCTATTTTTTCATCAAATTAAATAAACAAACGCAAATATTTCGGCAAATATATATTTATATTATGACATGTTCGCAATTTACAAAATATATAAGTTTGAACTAAGTCTATTCACAAATAAGTTTTACGAAAATGTTCTATTCGTCTCTGTTTCCTGCAACAAAACGTAGCTAATTAAATGTCTTTCCTGTTTCATTTGCCACCGTTCTCCACCAGGTTGTTTTCGGTCGACCGCGTCTTCTTGCTCCTTTCGCGTATTTACGAAGGAAGATTTCCTTCTCTATTGGTTTTTGTTTGGTACGGCGCCAAAGCTCTTCATTTGATATTCTCGCGGGCCACCAGATGTCTAAAATACGCCACAAACTTCTGTTGACGAAAGTCTGGATCTTTTGAACCAACGATCTCGTTAGCGACCAGGTTTCGCAGCCATACAATAGTGTCGATTTTACACAGGCGTTGAATATTCTTGTTTTTGTATCGATGTTGATGGCATTCCAAACTTTGTTAAGCACCGCAAAAGAGCCTTTCGCTTTTCTCAGTCTGCTATCAATATCCATTGGCATGCCACCATCGCTGCTTACTGTACTTCCTAGGTACTCAAATTGCTGCACATCTTCGATGTTGTGCTCATTCAGCAGAAAGGGTGACTGGTTATTTGCTTTCACTCTCATTGTTTTCGTTTTTGAAGCGTTGATCTTAAGACCCACTTTAGCTGCTTGCCCAGATACGTTGTCAACAAGATCTTGCATGTCAGAGTGTCGGCCAGCCATCAGTACCATGTCATCGGCATATTCGAGGTGACCAAGCTTTTGATTAATTTTCCAGCTGATGCCTATTGGGTTTTCTTCCTCTGCCTCGAGAATGGCATCGAGGACTGTTATAAACAGTAGCGGTGAGAGTGCGCACCCCTGTCGAACTCCGCTGTTGCAGGTGAAGCTGTCACAAAGAGTACCCTCATGTAGTACTTTTCTCGTAGCTCCTTCGTAGCTCTTTTGAATGATATCAACATTTTTATAAGAGCGTCCGACGCTTTTTCAAAATCTATAAAAGCTAGGTATAATGTTCAATTCGGAGGCTTGTTCAATAATTATCCTGATGGTGTTAATCTGGTCGATACACGAATGTCCTGGGCGAAAAAAGTTTTGCCACGGCGGGAGGATCAACCTTGAAGCATTCAATCGGTAGAAAATCGTTGCCGGGTGCTTTGCCAGTTTTCATGCTAGCAATTGCGTTTCGTATTTCGCTTTCGCTAGGTGCACTCGTATATATTTGCCTGTTAGCATTAAGATAACATCGAAAAACAAATTCTTCAGTTTCGCTATGCATAATATTGAGGGTTCTCTCGAAATGTCTTTTCCATACTTCTGCTAGCTCATTTTTTGTTGTCACCAGCTGCCCTTTTCTGATGCTACTTGTGCATTCATACCTAACTCGTCGTAGTACTTCCTCTTGTCTCGCTTGATTTCTCTCTTGATTTGTCTGCTTAAATTTTTGTACGCCGCACTATGTTCATCTTTCTTAAGCGGGTTCATCTCGCTTAATATTTTCGTTTTAACGCACCTTCTTTGTTCGATGAGTTCCCATAATGCTGCCGACAGTCATTTCTTTTGCTCGTTTGTACGGTAACCGAGAGTATCTTTGCAGATTCCTTCGAGATTTGTTTTGATTTGAAGCCACATTCCTTCGATAGAAGCATCTTCAGTTAGGCTGATGTTGTTAATGCGAGCTATCATTTCGGACTGCACCGTTTCAGCTTTAAGCTTTGTTGTATTGCAGGGATGTCCAAACACTGCTTATGGAAGAGCAAAAACCAATACATATAAAAAAAACACTAACACATTTAAAGTTAACAGTTATTACGGTTTATTGTGTGCACTGAAAAAAATAGTATGAACATTCTTATAAGAGTGGTAAAAAATAATGAAAAAAAATTAAGGTACATATATTTATAAAGAGCTTAAAAATTGGTCAATATCAATACTTATTTTAGTTATTGATAGTTTTTATAATGCCTCTAAATGTTCGTTTGTTAATCGACTTCTCAATTTTTTAAAAATTAATTTTAAGCTTGAAAACGCACATTCACAAGTATATGTGCTTCCAAAAATAGATAAAATTCGCAAGGGATTTCCCGAAAAATATCTATTTACCACCGGATTTTACAAAAAATATATATTCCATTCATATGTTTTTATCTATAGCCACCATTTGTCTGTTATATACATTGCATAAATCTAGTATACCCTTTGTACCGAAAGGTACAGGGCCATAACTAGTTTTTGTTTGCAAGCAATGCCTTAAAAGCCCCATTTAACAAGTTTCCCAAAAAAATAGCGAAAGAATCTCATACCGATTTTTGTGAGTGCATGCTCAAACGAAAAGCAACAACAAATTAAATGAAAATCTGTGGGCCAACAACAAATATATGCAAGGGTTGTTTTTGTGCTCAAGAGATCAGAGAGCAAGAAGAGTAAGTAACGAAACGCTCGAAATTGTTTTTGTAATTTGCATTGGCACTGGGTGATATACAGTTAGGGCCGTGCATGTACACGCGCATCGCTGCCTATGCCTAAGAGAAATTACAAAAACAAAAAGAGCCAGATGAGCAATGGGCCTGGACATCCCTGTTGTATTGTATGTGCGTCTTGTTTGCTGCGGCCGTTGATACCTGGGTTTGGGTATGTTCAGTTTTATGCAAAAAATTTGTTCGGGTCGATCTGACCCAGAACACGGGCTTAGTGTAAATATCGTTTTGCACCAAACAAACAGATGGCATACGTTAAAGTCGGGCGCGGACGACTTTGGGATACCCTGTACCTGTACTAATTGCAATTGAGTCCGGTATATTGCTTAAGCGCACTAAAAGACAATTGATTGCCAAATTTGGGCACGATATCTTCACAAGCAAACGAAATACAACGAATTTTGAGCAAAAAACGTTTTTTTGACCGATTGGTCCTATGGGAACTATATGATATAGTCATCCGATTCTGATCAAATTTTATACAGGGAACTATAAAAAACTTTGGATCACCAAATTTGGTTACGATAACTTCATAAACGAATAAAACGCAACGAATTTAGTGCAAAAAAAGGTTTTTTTGACCGATCTACCCTATGGGAGCTATATGATATAGGCAACCGATTTTGATCAAACTTGGTTTAGTGCTTGGGTACTGTAAAAAAATGCTGAATGCCAACTTTTTCACCGATTGGTCCTATGAGAGCTTTATGATATAGTCAACCGATTTTGATAAAATTTGGTACAGTGTTGAAGATCTCTAAAAAACTTCCGAATGGCAAATTTGGTTGCGATATCTTCATTAATAAACGAATTATCCATCTAAAACTTTTAGTATTTTTCGAGGTCCTCTGAAACAACCCCTATGGGAGCTATATAATGTAACCCGATATCGAAACAATAAAATACCTCTATTGGTCCTGCATAGTCGAAATGTAGTTGATCCCAAGCTTTTTCTGGATTTGGCCATGGTTGTAGAGTTGAATTTATAGGCATTTTCACTGCTGCTGCGTACTTGTAGCAATTGTTTACGGCTGCTTTGATGTCCGTGTCAATGTTTGGCCAGTAAACATACCTTCTAGCGATGGCTTTAGTTCTCTCGATACCTGCATGCCCATAATGCAGTTGTTTCAGAGTTCTTTTGCGAAAAATCTGTGGAATTATGATTCTGTCCCCAAATATTATGCCTCCCTTCATGTGGGCTAAACTTTCTCTTCTGTTAAACAACGTTTTGAGTTCACCAATGTTGACTATGTCTTGAGGCCATCCACTTTTGAGGTATTTTAACGCAGTTGCTAGAGTTTTGTCTTTCAGTGTCTCGTTCAATGACAAAATCTTCTGGAATCTATTCATTTTTGTTGATAAGGCGTGATAAGACGTCTGCATATCCAAAACTCTTCGTATTAATGAAGCTAATTTCAAAACCATATGCCATAAGTTGCAATGCCCATCTTTTTAGCCTGTTTGCTTGGTGAGTAGCAATTCCCGTTTTCGTACAAAAGTAGATAAAAAAAGGTTTGTGATCGGTATGCAATTTAAAACGTCTGCCATGTATCATTTTGTAAAACTTTGTAACAGCATCGCTAGCTCAAAGACGCTATTTGCCCAAGAAAATCTCTATTAATTCAAGACACCGCCGTTCGGATCCGGTATAATTAACATGGTAGTCTATTCTCTAAGTTCACTCTCACGAAAATTCTTAATGTTAGTTTTGTTGCGAATTTCAAAATAAGCCGCAGTAGTTGCAAGCATCAGCCAAAATAAAAACGTTTTATATATCTAAGTATGTTTGCTTATGCACAACAATAGGAACGAGGGTGGTTTTCTTTACGCACAAAAAATAAGAATTAAGTGGGCCGGGAATGACTACCTGTATAGTTATACCATGGTTCTAACCGTGGTGTCGTCAGTAAAAGCTATCCCTTGTTGTATGTAGCGTGTAAGTGCGAGTGAGAGGTCAAAAGCTTTTTTGTTAGGAAAGCCCTGTTAGCATTTCTTCGTGAAAGTTAATGAGATATATATTTTGTTGATGTTTGTAAATAAATAACAAAGAACAATTCAGATATGTTTTATAGTTAATATAATAATTAATTCTATTCTTGTCTAATTTTAACAAGCTTGCTATTGCCCATAATTTTTTGCTTTTGGTTTTGTATTGCAAGTTTCAAACAACACACGGTGCTAAAAATGTTGTCCGCCACCAACCTTACTCGTTCACAGCAAATTTTGCACTGACGATAAGGGCTATAAACAAGAAAGTGAGCGTTCGCACGACATCACCTTATTATTCCACCATGTTCCGGCCCATATGAATTCTTATTTCTTGTGCGAAAAGAAAACCACCCTCGTTGCTATTGTTGTGCATAAGCAAACATATGTACATATATAAAACGTTTTTATTTTGGCTAATGCTTGAAACTACTGCGGCTTATTTTAAAATTCGCAACAAAACTAACATTACAAATTTTCGTGAGAGTGAACTTAGAGAATAGACTACCATGTTGATTATACCATGGTATACTTATTAAAGGTAGAGTAATTCTGCCGGCATCGTCACCAGATTCAGTGAGAGCATGAAAAAGCGAGAGAGAGAAAACGCATAGATATTAAAATAATATGCGTGAGGGCGGGCTACCTCATGTGCAGCCACAACGAAACTAAACATTGCTAACTTTCGTTAAGCGGCTTCGGCCAGAGTTTGCTACCTGTAGTAAGTATACCTTGCCTTAAGTGCACGAATAAAAAGTGCCCGTTTGTGCATTTACAAATGTGCTGAATGTATTTAGTTATTTTTATGTTGTGTTTGTTATATTCTGCTTTTATTTTATTATTTCAATATCGATATATATAATATCGAAGAATATTTATATATATTATTACAGCTCAATAGTTGCATGCAAAGTATGATCAGGACTAGAAAAGTCGATATACCCATGTCCGTTTGTCTGTCTTACTGTATGAAATCTCAGAGATGGTAAGAGAGCAACTTAACTTTCAGATAAGATCCCTTACTATTCTATGGGAGATACGTTTATTTTATTTTTTTGATATCAGGGTTATATTATTTGGCTTCCATAGGTTGTTTCGGAGGACCTGGAAAAACCCAAAAAGTTTTAAATGGATAATTCGTTTCTTTATGAAGATATCGTAACGTAAATTTGCCACTCGGAAGTTTTTTATAGTTCCCAAGAACTGCACTGAATTCCACGGGCTCATAGGTAAACAAGCAGTGGAAGTGCTGTATAAAAATGACCAAAGCATTTAATAAATATATATATCTTTTCCGATTTTGATGATTTTGTCAGGCTCAGCGTTTGGGGGGATAAATTGTCTGGAGACAAAAAATGTATCGAAGTGTAACTCCCGCATGGGCTCCAAAGCACGTCAGACTCTAAAGCTGACTCAGATTAGTTTGCCCTGTATTAATAACCTCTTTAGTACCTTTATTTATCTCAAGATTGGACTCGTAATGGACATATTCATCAAAACGCTCCAGTCTCCACAACAAAAGTGTTTTTTGCTATTTTGCACAAATTTTCAACTTCAAATGACTGGAGCGACTGCTGCACGCATTATTACGCACCAGAAATGATTTCTAACGCAAGATGGGAATTTCCCGAATTAGATAAAATATAGAAATAAAAAGAAAAATTTAAAAATGCGAAAATTCACGAATGATAAGTAAAACGTGCCTTGAGGCACGCTTGGGGCCTAGAGGGTTAAGTTGTGGAGTTGAGGAAAAAGTCAACAGGCCAAAACGTGAATCCCTCCTGATGAGATTGTGAGTTGAGTTGTTGAGGTTTCTTCTTCTTTCCAGAGTTTGTTTGCATTTGTAAATTGGTACAAATTACATTAAAATCCAAAAACTTGAATTAAAAAATAGTACATAGATTTTTGTTATTCTATTCTATCATTAAAATTTTAAATTTGTATTTAAAAATGCCGAGACAGAGCGTAAAGTCCATGTTGATTGAAGCTGTTGTTTAAATGCCTTTGGATGAAATCAATTTAATTGAAGGTTCGTCTGCTTAAACAAATTCATTGCAGAAAAACTATATTTTGTTTAATACAGAGACAGTGGGATTGCGTGGCGACGCACAAATTGATGAAGTGCTAGATAAGGTCAATTGACTGGCGCCAGAACGTGCTCAGCTCCTTCGACGAAACCCGATTTTTTCAAATGATGAGGGTAACTACACAACAGTTCCAACATATATTAAGCCTAGTATAGCCCCAGCATTTTCCAATTCGCATCTATTTTTACTCTCTTATTTGCGTGAATTGCAACAACTGTCTCATTCACTTAATTTTGCTCAAAAAAACAACAATCTTTTTTTACCTGTGTTAATAAAATTGCATTATTTTAAATTTGGCGCTCTTTTGTTTTTTAGCGAGTTTAAAGGTAACTCGTTGCTTTTCATATCATAAAAATGGCTAAAAAATGACATTTCGAGTAATTTATTTTAATGTGTAAGGGCCTATACGCAGTTCGAAATATTTCGCGCGGAATGACAAAACTTCATTTAAAAAAAAAAATCCCAAATGGGATATCCCTTAACGAGAAAACTTTAAGCGGTCATAACTCCAGAATTTTTTGTCTGGCGTTACGTCCGTTTGGCAAATGGACTTAGCACCAAAAACGATATCTGGGTTTAGGCTGTTTTAGAAACGATCATAAGGCCAAATATCGTTTCTGGCGTTAAGTCATGCCACCGAATTTACACAGACATGAGGATCAACATTTTCAATAACAGTAGTTTACACGAAAAATGAACCTTCGAATAAAAGTGTTTTTAAGGAAATTTTGGACTGAGAAACACGAAAATGGCAACCTTTTTTTTCTTAAGCACCGTTTTCGAAATATTTTCGAAAAACATGTTTTTGGGCTTTTATTTCAGTTATTCGTCAATATCTCGTCATCAAAATTCTGTATCAAAAATTTTTCAATACAATTCAATTTTTTCGGCCGTTCTTTTTTTTTTGGTCCCATAGGACCAATCGGCCAAAAAAATGTTTTTTGTACAAAATTCGTTGTATTTCGTTTGTTTATGAAGATATCGTTACCAAATTTGGCACTCGGAAGTTTTTTATAGTTCCCAAACACTGTACCAAATCAAATTCGGTTGACAGTATCATAAAGCCCCCATAGGACGGATCGGTCAAAAAAACGTTTCTTGTACAAAATTCGTTGTATTTCGTTTGTTATTGAAAATATCGTAATCAAACCTTACATTTGAAACCTTACCAATCATGATCAAAATCGATTTATAAAAATATCGTAACCAAAGACAAATAAATATCTTTTTGCAATGTGGTGGTAAAGGGTATCAGTATAAGTATAAGTGTGGTTTTCTCTCAGGCGGTTTTACACTGCTGAAAGAGAAAGAAATTGCACAGATAACGGTTTGCATCTTTTTTCTTTGTTATTTTGCGTTTTTGTAAAAAAGTATTTTGACATTGCTTTCATTTGAATTTTCTTTGTTTCGTGTGCGGTACAAACAACGTTTTGCAACTTGAAAAGTTTTTTTTTTATTATTTTTATAATCATAAATAATATGCAACACGTGAAATCAATTAACTTGTTCGGAATGAAACGGTCACAAAATATAATGCAGGTTTTTCAGTAGGAAACCTTAGCAAATTATACAAATTGCTTGTACAAACAATATACTATCAAATCAATAAGCAAAAGAAAACTAGTTCTATTAATCAGCCTGAAGGCCTACATTGCTCTGGCTACAAACCTTGATAACTTAGAATTAACTCTTACTTTATAATTATATAAATAAATAAATAATAAATAGTTCTATTAATAATAGAGCCAGATCGGGCAGACCCCGCAAAACAACGTCAAGAGGACCGCATTGTACTCGCCTTAATACCTTTATTACTCCGAAAGCTATGTATGCCAATTGAAGTCAATGAATAGCAAAATATATCAATTAATAGAAAAACAGTTGAAAGCCTGTTAAAGAAAGTCAATTATTTCATAAAAGAATAAGTTTAAATGGTTAGCATTTCCTAAACTATATGTATATAAACAAGTCTCAATCGTTTTGGGAACGACTGGACTGTTGAGAACTCTTTTGAATACTATGGATCGAAAAAAATAACTTTATTGTAGATTACAGGAGAATACTCGAAAAATAATGATGCCTGTGTGCGAACGGGTACCATATGGTGGGGGCTCGGTTATGTTTTGGGGATGTGTGACCTTCAATGGGTTGGGCGATTTGGCACCAATCGATGTTAAAATGAATAAAGAGAAATATTAACACATCCTAAACCACCATGCATTCACTTCTGGTGACAGACTATATATATGATAACCAATTTTTTGAGAGAAGCTGAAGTGAATCCATTAAATTAGCCACCATAAATCCCGGATCTGAGCATAATAGTGAACGTGTGGGTTTACATAAAAAGAAAGCGAAGCCCTTTACGAAGAACGCGAGATGAGACAATTGCTGAAGTCGGAAACATTAAAAAATTTGGTAAAATCAATCCCGGTACGCTTGCAAAAGATAATTTTTCTCTTCTTAATTTTTGACCATAATTACACAAAGTCAAATATTGATGCAGTTTACTGGCAAGAGGGGGTGAAGTAAGTAAGGGAAAGGCTTGTAAGTTGGGACACCTGGTCGATTTGGATGTTCTACCAATGAAAATACCTAAATTTCATCTGTCTTCGATGGCAAATACGCCGTTAACAATTTTAATGTGTTTTTGATGCGAACAGATGCAAAAACGCAGAGTTTGTGACAAAATATAAAAATTGTTTTTAAACAGATCGGAAAATAAAAAACATTATTTTTGATTGCGCTCAAAAAGAATCAAATCAAAATAAAAAATCAAGAAAAATATATTTGCTGTAACTGAAATTCAATTAACTTTCATAAACAAAAAAGGTTTTCGGACATACAGTAGTGAATAGACAAATATTTTTCAATGCATTCCAAAATGGCTTCAAAAATGTAAGTTTTCATTTTTTTGCAGTGCTATTTTATTTATATGTCTTTTTTATTGTGTGGAATTGTCATTGAAACTAATTTAAATGGTTTTTAGTGCATTTTTCTGCCATTCTCGGATATATTTTTCAATATTTTCCGTAAAAACTCATTTTTAGTATGACGACCAAGAAAAACCGATCACAAAAAACCACAGTTTTGACTTCTGTGGAAAGTTAATTTTTTTTTGTCTTTTTAAATTCAATTTAATGCTCAGTTAAATTTAAAATCAATACATTTTCATAAATTTTAGCAAGCATGCGTTTTTATTTCAGTTTTCTGAAATTTTCAGCGATTTTTGCAGGTGTCCCTACTTACAAGCCTTTTTTTTGGTGGGCGTTTTCAAGCTCTTTTGAAAATTGTCTGTAAAATGCTTATTTTTATAAATTGCTAATAATTCCAGTTTACAGCAAAATGTATCCTCAACATGTTTTGCACGTTACCGTAGTAAAATGGCACGCTTAATCCGAAAATGAAGTCCAAAAATGTTTTCATGCAACGGATTTCGAAATATTTCGAAAAAAACACTTTTCGATATTAAAAAAATAGTGTGTCTACTTATACGCAAATATCTCGGGTTATACTAAACTGATATTGATTTTTTGTTTTACCAAATTGTAGATAATTGAATTATCTATCGATTATACTTGGAATATATTTTTGTCAAATTTACGGGTTGGACGCTATTTATGCATTCATATGAAATGTTTCGTAATTTTCAGCAAATATTTGAAAAAATTTATATTTCGAACGTAAATTAAAAAATAAAAAAAAAAATTTTCAAACAGTTTTATTTATGGCTCGTAAAGTTTGATCAATTTCAAAAAAAATGAGTGGTTGGTTATCAAAATCGGAGTAAAATTATGGAACTAACTGAAATTTTTGTAGAAAGTACAAAAACTCAATTTTTCTCAAAACCTACAATTTTAGATGGATAATTCGTTTGTTTATAAAGATGTCGTAACCAAATTTCGCATTCGAAAGTTTTTTAGAGTTTCCCACCACTAAACCAAATTTGATCAAAATCGGTTGACTATATCATATAGCCCCCATAGGACAGATAGGTCAAAAATACGTTTATTCAACGAAATTCGTTGTGTTACGCGTGTTTTTGAAGATATCGTGACCAAATTTGGTGCTCCGAAGTTTTTTCTAACTCCCAAGCACTTTATCAAAAATCAATCGCTTTATCAAAAGATCGATATCTTTAGAAATAAACGAATTATTCATCTAAAACTTTTGGTTCTCAAAACAAATTTACATTTTTCACTTTTTACAAAAATTCCTCTTATTTTCACTTTTTTTTCGATTTTGATAAGCAACCACTCATTTTCTTCGTAATCGTTCGAACTTTACGTGCCATGAAAAAAAACTGCATGAACAATTTTTTTTGTAATTTTTAAATTTACGTTCGAAATATAATTTGTTTTCAAAACTTTGCTAAAAATTAGGAAAAATTTTATATGAATGCATAAATAGCGTCCAAGCCGTAAATTTGGCAAAAATATTTTTCAAGTATAATCGATAGGTAATTCAATTATCTACAGTTTAGTAAAAAAATTGTCAAAATCAGTTTGGTAGAACCAGAGATATTTCCTTTTAAGTAAAGACGCCTTTTTTTTTAATTAAGCAAATTACACTAGTTTACAAATTTAAAAAAAATTTTTGATTATCGTGGAGTATTGCTCTTTCTTTTCGCTTTCCAACGGTATACTTACATTGATACCTATGTGTATTCAATGTCGAGATATAGCTAAAAAAGCTATGGTGTCTCAACTTGAAGCCTACGCCTTACATTTTTGACTATAACTGCTGTTATGTTTGTCCGATTTTGTTTATTTTTGACACTCAAATATATGAAACGATGACGGTGTAGCTAAAAAGCGTGAAATTCTACTGAGGGGGAACGGAGTAAGATATCAATATGATTTAACAAGCTTCATCTGCTCAGGAAATATGCGTACCAGCTGCTAAAGTTTCGTGTCTCTAGGTAAATCGATTGTGGGGGGTGGGAAGGCCGCATCGATAAAACTTGGATGTGGATTTGTTTACTAGTGCCGCATGAATAATCATACCAAAATTGGTGATTCTAGGTAACCATAATTACGCTAAGTCAAATATTGATGAAGTTTCTGAGCAAAGGGTGGTGAAATTAGTAGGGGGAAGGCTTGTAAGTTGCCATACCATAGCTTTTATGGCTATATCTCGACATTGAATACACATAGGCATCGATGTTTGGAAAGAGAAAAGAAAGAGCTATAACCCACAATTAACAGATCATTTGAATTATATAGAAATAAGCATTTTACAGACAATTTTCCAAAGAGCTTGAAAACGAACACCAAAAAAGGCTTGTAAGATGCCATACCTGCAAAAATAGCGAAAAATTGAAGAAAAAGAAAATAAAAACGCATGATTGATAATATTTATGAAAATTGATTGATTTTAAATCTAACTGAGCATTAAATTGTATTTAAAAAACAAGAAAAATTTAACTGAATGGCTTTGAAAAACGAATTCGTCATCATCTGATTCGCAACTCGAACAAACGTAAACACTGGAGAGCATATCGACACATTTAAGGTGGACAGCATCTCTGCAAATATCACATTTAATGGAGTTGTTGCTGGTCAACTTCTCCGGAAGTTTTTTTCGAGCAAATCATACACTCATCCCCAAAGTCTTCACTCAAAGTGGACGCCTTTTTATTCGTGCGTTTTGCTATTGTTGATTTCTTCTTCTAATTTTCTCCTTGCTTCTCTTTTGCAGCCGCACGTTTTTCTTGTCGTTCTTTCAGAAAGGCAACACTTTCCGGAAAAGTCAAAATTGTGTTTTTTGTGGCTTTGGACATGCCAGAGGTCGATGGCTCTAACATTGACAAATCCTCATGCGCGGCCACTTCCAAGCTTCCACCGGATGCAACGATTAAAATACGTTGCTGCTTATCTTCGCTCGATTGCGAATGCGTCAGCATTCGCTTCCTCGATATCGCGAGTAACGAAATCGTTTTCGCTGAATACGTCAGGATCGTACGGCGAAATCCCGGTAACTCGAAAACCGGCTGTAATATTTTCAGCGGTAGCCCCTCGCATGAGCGCCTCTTTGACGAACTTTGGGATAAGAGTAATGTCAATCATTCGCCCGACGTTAGCTTTCATCCAAGCGTTGTGAAGAGCAGTATATCTTCCTTCGACCGGACACATCTAATCTAGTCTAGTCTGTACATACAATGAGGAGAGAACGTTTAAATGGTAACATCATATTCAATCGCCATATCGATAGCTTCGACTGACATATGAGATGAATGGCTGTCCAATAAAAGCAATATTGGATTCTCTTTCGAACTGTGGCTGTACTTAATGAAATGATTCGTCCATTTACCAAAGTCAGGCATCATCCAACCAGATCCATTTGCGTATCCAGCCGTTTCACTTGCTGCATGCGTCAAATACATGGGGCTCATTTTCTTTTGTGGAAAGATATAGAACGGCGGAATTGAATTGCCAATTCCATTAACAGCAAACGCTAAGGTTACCATAACTTCACGTTCAGCGGAGGTGACCTGGCCAACACATTTTAGTCCTTTGATGGATATGATTTTTCCAATTTTTGTTGGCACGGTGGAAAAACCTGTTTCGTCCATGTTCCACATCGATGACGGCGAATATGGATAAGTGGCCTTTACCTTGTCGATGTTTTCACGACAAAAGCCTTTAACGCGATTAAGGCATATTTGTTCGGGTGTGCGCAGGGTCAACGCTTTATGCCGAAGCATAAAACCATGGTACCACTGCCTGCCAGCCATTTGATAC
The DNA here is from genome assembly GCA_018150985.1 of Chymomyza costata. Taxonomy (NCBI): domain Eukaryota; kingdom Metazoa; phylum Arthropoda; class Insecta; order Diptera; family Drosophilidae; genus Chymomyza; species Chymomyza costata. Next base: position 836,042 of record JAECWU010000269.1, read on the forward strand.
GCTACATTCAGTTTTTTGGCAAACTGATACGCAAATTGCTTCATTTCTGTTATACTCAGTCCATAATAATATTGACAGCATTTGATAGCGTAATCCATTAACGCAGCTTCTTGATCTTCATCAAAAACCTGCAAAAAGTGGATCTGTTATTGGAGCACTTCTAAAAAAAAAGTAGTAGTGTGCATAAGATTACTAAAAATAGAAGTATACCATTGCATACTCAAAAAAATAGTTTGTGGTGAAATGATACGTCACGAAAACCCTACTACGCAAAATTGAGACGACGCGGTTTGCAGTGTGTGCTTTTGCAATTTGTTGATGATGTACCAAGTGCACATCGCTAATACTTATAGCAGCGGTGGGCACGAAAAATAACGGAAAGAGCCCTACAACAACATCAACAAAAAAAATCCAGTTACGGTCCCACAAGCCATTCTCGAGTAGGGCCAGAAAACTCGCGCACTGTATGTATTTTGTTTTTGTAAGCTGCTGCGGTGTGCATATGCGTGTACACTGAACAAAATTTTGCAACACATTCAAAGACACAGAAAAGTCATGTGAATTTATATGACAATTTGTTGCCAAATTAACTATATTTCTGTGCTCGGTGTAATTTTGCGAAAATTTAGTCAGCGAGCAATAATAAAAAGTTCCATTACGGTTGCCCAAGCATCGTCTAGTTGATTGTAAAATTCTCGGCTTTTTGCATGTGCGTCTGGCTGGCGCCACCAAGAAATAACGGAAAGAGCACTCGGAGCAAAAAGAGCCAAGGCTTGCAAACCGCTGCTTATGTAGTAGTAGTAGTATGTGTATAAAATTTTGATAGGATTGAAGTGCGCTTGCTGTTTTTTTATTTATTTGCATTTGTTTTTATTCAGAAAAGCTATTAAATTCTGTTTCTTCTTTTTTGTAATTTTGGCCTTTAGTTTTTGAAGTAAAACTTTTTAGGCGGCATTATGCATTTTTGGGCATTGTTGGTCATTGTGCATTTTTGGGCATGAATCAATGCGTGAATGAATAATGCGCGAATGAATGAATGTGAATTTCTATGGGAGTAACTTTGAAATTTTGTTAAACGAAAAAAACGTTAGCTGCTTTTGATTTTCTCTTTCGCATTGCAACGTTGACGTTGTGTTGGTGGTCATGAGCAGAGCTGTGCAGCCCATAGCCCAAACGGGTACTTTTTGTTCGTGCACTTATGGCAAACCGCTCTCTTTTTGCCCAGCTCTGGTCATGAGTCATGGTTTCGTTTCTTGTTGAGAGAGCGAACCGTGGTCATGGTAAAGAGAGCGGTAAAGCGGCCGCGGCTGGTCAGCTAAAGCACGTAGCACATGTGTATGTGTGTAAACGAAAGAATTGTTTTGCATGCATTGCGTGAACACAACACAGCGACATACATACATACAAGTGCCAGTGCTTGCCATTAGCTTGTGTGCCAGCTCGTATTTTTGCTTGCTTCTCTCCCTCTCACTTTTTGTTACTCTCACAGCAATGCCGTGGCCTTGGTGCTGTTTAGTGGTTGGTTGAAATAAGAGCCCAAAAGCATGTTTTTCGAAAATATCTCGAAAACGGTGCTTAAGAAAAAAAAAAAAAAAAAAAAAAAAATGTTTCCATTTTCGTGTTTCTCGACCCCAAATCACCCTAAAAAACACTTTTTCACGAAGGTTCATTTTTCGTGTAAACTAGTGTAATTGTTTATCTCTTTGGTTACTGCAATATAATAGTTATCTATTTATATATATTTATTTATGTATTATAATATGTACGATTCTTGGCAGCGCTGCGGCCCTTGCATTGCCGTCAGCGTTCCAAGATCAAATTAGTCTTTGCTAAACATACGGTTGTGAGGTTCTGTGCTGTCACTATAACCTAACTTACACGGTTGCGTGACCACAACAATACAATAAAATTTTTAACGTTTAGAAATACGTTCGTTTCATTTCATTTATATAAAAACAATTAACTAAAAAATATTAGTTAATCCAACACCTTTACTATACAACTGTAAAAATGCAACATCAGAAAAAATAAAATATGCATAGAAATTATAATTTGACGTGTCCTATCTTTTTGCTATACATTTAACAAAAATTGACATCACATATATCAGATATCCTTCTGGAACGAGAATTCCTTCACTTTCATTATTATTATAATACATAATTGATTGTTAAGACACTGTTTGAACTGCAAAGTAATGTTAAGACGGCTAAACTAAAGAAAAATAAACAGCGTAGAGTTTTACTTCTAACGAGTGCTTGTACTGCACGTGAATTTTTCTTTTTATATTTGCTATGCGAATGCGTCAGAGGCACCATAATAAATAGTGCTGTGCGGTGGAAAGTATTTAGTAAATGTATATACTACGTATGTATGTATTTAGGGCTTGCCGTTATTATACCCTGTACCTATAGGTACAAAGGGTATACTTGATTTGTGCATTGTATGTAACGGCAAGAAGGAGGCGTGGCAGACCCCAAGTCCTTTATACCAAAATGCTTATCATAACCTCGGGAAGCGATTGAGTCCGTCTGTATGAACACCTAGATCTCGGAGACTATAAGAGCTAGAGATACGAAACTTTACCAGCTGATGCGCATATTTCCTCAGAAGATGAAGTTTGTTGAATCATGTCAATATCTTTCCCCGTTCCCCCGTAGCAGAGTTTCGCGGTGTTTAGCTAAACCGTTTAATATTTTAATCTGAAACTTAACAGAGCGATGCGTTGTGGTTACATGCATCTGTGTGTCAAAAATAAACAAAATCAGACAATTACAACAAAAGTTATAGTCTAAAATGTAAAAATTTCACCTCCCCTTGCCTATAAGCTGCGTCAATATTTGACTCTACGCAATAATAGTAACAAACGACCTAGAACCACCATTTTTGGTAAGCTGATTCATGTGCCTCTAATGAACAAATCCACATCCAAATTTTATAAATACAGCCCCTGCACCCCCCAATTTATTTACCGTGTTTTCTCCCACACCCTTATACATATCCCCTTGAAACTTACCCCATATACTTTAAATAACTCCTTTGACGTAAATGTCGATTTTCATCAAAATCGGTTAAAATTTGCGGAACTTATAGGTATCAATATCGTTTTGCACCAACAAAAAAATGTTCCAATTGGAAATTCTTAGTAAGAATATGCAGGGATAAATCCTTTTTGAGAAAAAAGGTACAGGGTATTGCACTGTCGGGCACCGCCTCGACTGTATTACATTTTTTTTAAATTTGTGGCGGCCCATTTATCTCGAATTCTATAAGTTATCAAAATTGAATTTCGAGTTTTATTTGTATTGGAAGGTATGCCCAGAAGTTCATATATTCGCAGGTAGAGGGCGAATGTGCGGAGAATGTGCCTGCTATGACACTTCTTAACCACTTTTGCCTGCACACTAACAAATGCATGTAAAAAATGCGACAAATTATATTTTGCTATCGACTCCCAATTTGTTGAAGGGTTTTACCGCATGCATACACAAACACAAATACTTGAATTTACATGTATTCTTGTGTGTGCACATCTGATGCAGTTAATGATAGAGAGAGTTAGCATACGTCCTTTTATTTCCCACAGAAGGCTAAAAAATATTTTAAGGTTAGGTTAGGTTAGGTTAGGTTATATCGGCAGTTGGGATTTGGCGTCCCAACTCGCTAAGGCCACGAATAGGCCCATTGTGTTACCGTTGGGTAACCACCACCCTTTCCCCACTCAGGAGGTATCCTATATGATTTAAAAGTCACGTCCATCCGGCGGCCTGAATGAACCTCGAAAGGTTTTTTGGACTCTTTTCAGAGAGCTCTGATAGGTCTGTAAAGAAGTATGACTCCAAAAAGCGGAACCTTGTTCTGCACAGTCCAGGTCAGTAGCAGAAAAGGTGCTCCACCGTCTCTGGCTCCTCCTCATCACCGCAGCTTCTGCAGAAATCATAATGTGGAGCGTTAAGACTGGATGCATGGACTCCTACCAGCCAGTGTCCGGTGATAGCTCGGATTACAGACGAGCATTGAGCTCTATTAAGATACCACAGTTTCTTTGTTCTTTTCTTGCAAAGGGTCGGCCATGTTTGCCGTGATATCCTGCATGTGTTCGATGGCCGATTCCACATTAGGTTTGCAGTGAGAACAAAGTGGCTTAGAACTCTTAATCTACAGCTGGCCATATGTATACCCAGGCTCTCCTTGTCCTGAAGGAGGATGCTGGTAGTTCTTTGTCTAGCCAGTTCCGCAATACAATTTCCCTATACCCATATGTCCTAGGACCCAAATGAGGTGAATTGAAAACTGCTGGGCCATCTCCTCGGTAGATAAGCGACAGTTTTCCACCGACTTCATGTATGATGTCAAAGATGCGAGGGACTTAATAGCCGCCTGTCTGTCCGAGTAGATACAGATGTCCTTCTTACCTACTTTTAGTTTTTTAATTGCTGTTAACGCCTCCTGGATTGCCATGACCTCCTCCTGGAAGACACTGCAGTAGTCCGGGAGACGAAAGGATATTCTAACATTGAGTTCTTCAATGTAGACGCCTCCGCCCACACGGTCGTCCAACTTGGAACCGTCCGTGTAGATTTTGATTGAGCCGGCTGGGCCTGGTGTTCCCATGTTCCACTCCTCCCTGGTTGGAATGTGGGTTTTGAAATTTGTTATACAGTGTTCGCGAGGAGTACATTAGTCCGTACTTTCGGGAATAAGAGGGTTTTCCTTTAGTATACGCGAGTGACCAAAGTCTTGATCATTCCATTTTCTGGCCTCTCTCATTCGCAGAGCTGACAGAATGGCGTATTGTTTACCCATCTTATCCAGAGGAAGAAGGTTTAAGATGGTATCTAGCGCCTCGTTTGGCGTCTCGCACAGTGCATCGCTGATGGTAAACTCCGCGGTTCGTTGGACTTTACTTAGCTTATTTAGGTTTGTTTTCTTGTTTAGTGTAAGCCACCAGATAAAGACACCATAGAGAAGAATCGGTCTCACGGTGGCAGTGTATAGCCAGTGGACTATGTTCGGAGACATACCCCATTTTATTCCAATGGCCTTTCTACATGTGTAAGGGGCGATCGTTGCCTTTTTTCTCCGATATTCCGTATTCTTATTCCAGTCAAGTTTGCTATCAAGGATGAGTTCAAGATATCTTGCTGAGTCGCTGAAAGGTAGGGTAATACCAATGAGCTTTGGGTTAATGAGGGTAGGAATCTTATACTTTCTAGTAAAGAGCATGATCTTCGTTTTGTCTGGGTTGACTCCTAGGCCACTGGCCGTGGCCCAATTCGAGAGCGTGAGAAGGGCTTTGGTCATACGCTGGATATTTACCCGAGAAAGCAACTGCTACGTCATCGGCGTACGCAGTTATGTTACATCAGCCACCCTCCAGGGTGCGAAGAAGCCCCTATATGGAAACATTCCAGAGGAAGGCTGAGAGAACCCCCCCTTTGAGGCGTTCCTCTGTTAGCATATCTGACGATGTTAGAGGTTCCCTGAGATGCTTGAATGACTCTACATTGAAGCATCTGGTCAATGAGGCTAACTAGCCGAGCTTCCACCCTAAGATCTTTGAGCGCGTCAAGGATCGTCATGGGTGTGACATTATTAAAAGCACCCTCAATGTCTAAGAAGGCCACTATTGAAATTCCTTCAAGTCCCGAAATTACTGAATTTAGGGCTGCCTTTTTATAAGCATGTTACGAGTATGACAGATTTCTCACCATGCTTTTATGGCTATATCTCGACATTGAATACACATAGGCATCGATGTTTGGAAAGAGAAAAGAAAGAGCTATAACCCACAATTAACAGATCATTTGAATTATATAGAAATAAGCATTTTACAGACAATTTTCCAAAGAGCTTGAAAACGAACACCAAAAAAGGCTTGTAAGATGCCATACCTGCAAAAATAGCGAAAAATTGAAGAAAAAGAAAATAAAAACGCATGATTGATAATATTTATGAAAATTGATTGATTTTAAATCTAACTGAGCATTAAATTGTATTTAAAAAACAAGAAAAATTTAACTGAATGGCTTTGAAAAACGAATTCGTCATCATCTGATTCGCAACTCGAACAAACGTAAACACTGGAGAGCATATCGACACATTTAAGGTGGACAGCATCTCTGCAAATATCACATTTAATGGAGTTGTTGCTGGTCAACTTCTCCGGAAGTTTTTTTCGAGCAAATCATACACTCATCCCCAAAGTCTTCACTCAAAGTGGACGCCTTTTTATTCGTGCGTTTTGCTATTGTTGATTTCTTCTTCTAATTTTCTCCTTGCTTCTCTTTTGCAGCCGCACGTTTTTCTTGTCGTTCTTTCAGAAAGGCAACACTTTCCGGAAAAGTCAAAATTGTGTTTTTTTGTGGCTTTGGACATGCCAGAGGTCGATGGCTCTAACATTGACAAATCCTCATGCGCGGCCACTTCCAAGCTTCCACCGGATGCAACGATTAAAATACGTTGCTGCTTATCTTCGCTCGATTGCGAATGCGTCAGCATTCGCTTCCTCGATATCGCGAGTAACGAAATCGTTTTCGCTGAATACGTCAGGATCGTACGGCGAAATCCCGGTAACTCGAAAACCGGCTGTAATATTTTCAGCGGTAGCCCCTCGCATGAGCGCCTCTTTGACGAACTTTGGGATAAGAGTAATGTCAATCATTCGCCCGACGTTAGCTTTCATCCAAGCGTTGTGAAGAGCAGTATATCTTCCTTCGACCGGACACATCTAATCTAGTCTAGTCTGTACATACAATGAGGAGAGAACGTTTAAATGGTAACATCATATTCAATCGCCATATCGATAGCTTCGACTGACATATGAGATGAATGGCTGTCCAATAAAAGCAATATTGGATTCTCTTTCGAACTGTGGCTGTACTTAATGAAATGATTCGTCCATTTACCAAAGTCAGGCATCATCCAACCAGATCCATTTGCGTATCCAGCCGTTTCACTTGCTGCATGCGTCAAATACATGGGGCTCATTTTCTTTTGTGGAAAGATATAGAACGGCGGAATTGAATTGCCAATTCCATTAACAGCAAACGCTAAGGTTACCATAACTTCACGTTCAGCGGAGGTGACCTGGCCAACACATTTTAGTCCTTTGATGGATATGATTTTTCCAATTTTTGTTGGCACGGTGGAAAAACCTGTTTCGTCCATGTTCCACATCGATGACGGCGAATATGGATAAGTGGCCTTTACCTTGTCGATGTTTTCACGACAAAAGCCTTTAACGCGATTAAGGCATATTTGTTCGGGTGTGCGCAGGGTCAACGCTTTATGCCGAAGCATAAAACCATGGTACCACTGCCTGCCAGCCATTTGATACGCTACATTCAGTTTTTTGGCAAACTGATACGCAAATTGCTTCATTTCTGTTATACTCAGTCCATAATAATATTGACAGCATTTGATAGCGTAATCCATTAACGCAGCTTCTTGATCTTCATCAAAAACCTGCAAAAAGTGGATCTGTTATTGGAGCACTTCTAAAAAAAAAGTAGTAGTGTGCATAAGATTACTAAAAATAGAAGTATACCATTGCATACTCAAAAAAATAGTTTGTGGTGAAATGATACGTCACGAAAACCCTACTACGCAAAATTGAGACGACGCGGTTTGCAGTGTGTGCTTTTGCAATTTGTTGATGATGTACCAAGTGCACATCGCTAATACTTATAGCAGCGGTGGGCACGAAAAATAACGGAAAGAGCCCTACAACAACATCAACAAAAAAATCCAGTTACGGTCCCACAAGCCATTCTCGAGTAGGGCCAGAAAACTCGCGCACTGTATGTATTTTGTTTTTGTAAGCTGCTGCGGTGTGCATATGCGTGTACACTGAACAAAATTTTGCAACACATTCAAAGACACAGAAAAGTCATGTGAATTTATATGACAATTTGTTGCCAAATTAACTATATTTCTGTGCTCGGTGTAATTTTGCGAAAATTTAGTCAGCGAGCAATAATAAAAAGTTCCATTACGGTTGCCCAAGCATCGTCTAGTTGATTGTAAAATTCTCGGCTTTTTGCATGTGCGTCTGGCTGGCGCCACCAAGAAATAACGGAAAGAGCACTCGGAGCAAAAAGAGCCAAGGCTTGCAAACCGCTGCTTATGTAGTAGTAGTAGTATGTGTATAAAATTTTGATAGGATTGAAGTGCGCTTGCTGTTTTTTTATTTATTTGCATTTGTTTTTATTCAGAAAAGCTATTAAATTCTGTTTCTTCTTTTTTGTAATTTTGGCCTTTAGTTTTTGAAGTAAAACTTTTTAGGCGGCATTATGCATTTTTGGGCATTGTTGGTCATTGTGCATTTTTGGGCATGAATCAATGCGTGAATGAATAATGCGCGAATGAATGAATGTGAATTTCTATGGGAGTAACTTTGAAATTTTGTTAAACGAAAAAAACGTTAGCTGCTTTTGATTTTCTCTTTCGCATTGCAACGTTGACGTTGTGTTGGTGGTCATGAGCAGAGCTGTGCAGCCCATAGCCCAAACGGGTACTTTTTGTTCGTGCACTTATGGCAAACCGCTCTCTTTTTGCCCAGCTCTGGTCATGAGTCATGGTTTCGTTTCTTGTTGAGAGAGCGAACCGTGGTCATGGTAAAGAGAGCGGTAAAGCGGCCGCGGCTGGTCAGCTAAAGCACGTAGCACATGTGTATGTGTGTAAACGAAAGAATTGTTTTGCATGCATTGCGTGAACACAACACAGCGACATACATACATACAAGTGCCAGTGCTTGCCATTAGCTTGTGTGCCAGCTCGTATTTTTGCTTGCTTCTCTCCCTCTCACTTTTTGTTACTCTCACAGCAATGCCGTGGCCTTGGTGCTGTTTAGTGGTTGGTTGAAATAAGAGCCCAAAAGCATGTTTTTCGAAAATATCTCGAAAACGGTGCTTAAGAAAAAAAAAAAAAAAAAGAAAAAAAATGTTTCCATTTTCGTGTTTCTCGACCCCAAATCACCCTAAAAACACTTTTTCACGAAGGTTCATTTTTCGTGTAAACTAGTGTAATTGTTTATCTCTTTGGTTACTGCAATATAATAGTTATCTATTTATATATATTTATTTATGTATTATAATATGTACGATTCTTGGCAGCGCTGCGGCCCTTGCATTGCCGTCAGCGTTCCAAGATCAAATTAGTCTTTGCTAAACATACGGTTGTGAGGTTCTGTGCTGTCACTATAACCTAACTTACACGGTTGCGTGACCACAACAATACAATAAAATTTTTAACGTTTAGAAATACGTTCGTTTCATTTCATTTATATAAAAACAATTAACTAAAAAATATTAGTTAATCCAACACCTTTACTATACAACTGTAAAAATGCAACATCAGAAAAAATAAAATATGCATAGAAATTATAATTTGACGTGTCCTATCTTTTTGCTATACATTTAACAAAAATTGACATCACATATATCAGATATCCTTCTGGAACGAGAATTCCTTCACTTTCATTATTATTATAATACATAATTGATTGTTAAGACACTGTTTGAACTGCAAAGTAATGTTAAGACGGCTAAACTAAAGAAAAATAAACAGCGTAGAGTTTTACTTCTAACGAGTGCTTGTACTGCACGTGAATTTTTCTTTTTATATTTGCTATGCGAATGCGTCAGAGGCACCATAATAAATAGTGCTGTGCGGTGGAAAGTATTTAGTAAATGTATATACTACGTATGTATGTATTTAGGGCTTGCCGTTATTATACCCTGTACCTATAGGTACAAAGGGTATACTTGATTTGTGCATTGTATGTAACGGCAAGAAGGAGGCGTGGCAGACCCCAAGTCCTTTATACCAAAATGCTTATCATAACCTCGGGAAGCGATTGAGTCCGTCTGTATGAACACCTAGATCTCGGAGACTATAAGAGCTAGAGATACGAAACTTTACCAGCTGATGCGCATATTTCCTCAGAAGATGAAGTTTGTTGAATCATGTCAATATCTTTCCCCGTTCCCCCGTAGCAGAGTTTCGCGGTGTTTAGCTAAACCGTTTAATATTTTAATCTGAAACTTAACAGAGCGATGCGTTGTGGTTACATGCATCTGTGTGTCAAAAATAAACAAAATCAGACAATTACAACAAAAGTTATAGTCTAAAATGTAAAAATTTCACCTCCCCTTGCCTATAAGCTGCGTCAATATTTGACTCTACGCAATAATAGTAACAAACGACCTAGAACCACCATTTTTGGTAAGCTGATTCATGTGCCTCTAATGAACAAATCCACATCCAAATTTTATAAATACAGCCCCTGCACCCCCCCCAATTTATTTACCGTGTTTTCTCCCACACCCTTATACATATCCCCTTGAAACTTACCCCATATACTTTAAATAACTCCTTTGACGTAAATGTCGATTTTCATCAAAATCGGTTAAAATTTGCGGAACTTATAGGTATCAATATCGTTTTGCACCAACAAAAAAATGTTCCAATTGGAAATTCTTAGTAAGAATATGCAGGGATAAATCCTTTTTTGAGAAAAAAGGTACAGGGTATTGCACTGTCGGGCACCGCCTCGACTGTATTACATTTTTTTTAAATTTGTGGCGGCCCATTTATCTCGAATTCTATAAGTTATCAAAATTGAATTTCGAGTTTTATTTGTATTGGAAGGTATGCCCAGAAGTTCATATATTCGCAGGTAGAGGGCGAATGTGCGGAGAATGTGCCTGCTATGACACTTCTTAACCACTTTTGCCTGCACACTAACAAATGCATGTAAAAAATGCGACAAATTATATTTTGCTATCGACTCCCAATTTGTTGAAGGGTTTTACCGCATGCATACACAAACACAAATACTTGAATTTACATGTATTCTTGTGTGTGCACATCTGATGCAGTTAATGATAGAGAGAGTTAGCATACGTCCTTTTATTTCCCACAGAAGGCTAAAAAATATTTTAAGGTTAGGTTAGGTTAGGTTAGGTTATATCGGCAGTTGGGATTTGGCGTCCCAACTCGCTAAGGCCACGAATAGGCCCATTGTGTTACCGTTGGGTAACCACCACCCTTTCCCCACTCAGGAGGTATCCTATATGATTTAAAAGTCACGTCCATCCGGCGGCCTGAATGAACCTCGAAAGGTTTTTTGGACTCTTTTCAGAGAGCTCTGATAGGTCTGTAAAGAAGTATGACTCCAAAAAGCGGAACCTTGTTCTGCACAGTCCAGGTCAGTAGCAGAAAAGGTGCTCCACCGTCTCTGGCTCCTCCTCATCACCGCAGCTTCTGCAGAAATCATAATGTGGAGCGTTAAGACTGGATGCATGGACTCCTACCAGCCAGTGTCCGGTGATAGCTCGGATTACAGACGAGCATTGAGCTCTATTAAGATACCACAGTTTCTTTGTTCTTTTCTTGCAAAGGGTCGGCCATGTTTGCCGTGATATCCTGCATGTGTTCGATGGCCGATTCCACATTAGGTTTGCAGTGAGAACAAAGTGGCTTAGAACTCTTAATCTACAGCTGGCCATATGTATACCCAGGCTCTCCTTGTCCTGAAGGAGGATGCTGGTAGTTCTTTGTCTAGCCAGTTCCGCAATACAATTTCCCTATACCCATATGTCCTAGGACCCAAATGAGGTGAATTGAAAACTGCTGGGCCATCTCCTCGGTAGATAAGCGACAGTTTTCCACCGACTTCATGTATGATGTCAAAGATGCGAGGGACTTAATAGCCGCCTGTCTGTCCGAGTAGATACAGATGTCCTTCTTACCTACTTTTAGTTTTTTAATTGCTGTTAACGCCTCCTGGATTGCCATGACCTCCTCCTGGAAGACACTGCAGTAGTCCGGGAGACGAAAGGATATTCTAACATTGAGTTCTTCAATGTAGACGCCTCCGCCCACACGGTCGTCCAACTTGGAACCGTCCGTGTAGATTTTGATTGAGCCGGCTGGGCCTGGTGTTCCCATGTTCCACTCCTCCCTGGTTGGAATGTGGGTTTTGAAATTTGTTATACAGTGTTCGCGAGGAGTACATTAGTCCGTACTTTCGGGAATAAGAGGGTTTTCCTTTAGTATACGCGAGTGACCAAAGTCTTGATCATTCCATTTTCTGGCCTCTCTCATTCGCAGAGCTGACAGAATGGCGTATTGTTTACCCATCTTATCCAGAGGAAGAAGGTTTAAGATGGTATCTAGCGCCTCGTTTGGCGTCTCGCACAGTGCATCGCTGATGGTAAACTCCGCGGTTCGTTGGACTTTACTTAGCTTATTTAGGTTTGTTTTCTTGTTTAGTGTAAGCCACCAGATAAAGACACCATAGAGAAGAATCGGTCTCACGGTGGCAGTGTATAGCCAGTGGACTATGTTCGGAGACATACCCCATTTTATTCCAATGGCCTTTCTACATGTGTAAGGGGCGATCGTTGCCTTTTTTCTCCGATATTCCGTATTCTTATTCCAGTCAAGTTTGCTATCAAGGATGAGTTCAAGATATCTTGCTGAGTCGCTGAAAGGTAGGGTAATACCAATGAGCTTTGGGTTAATGAGGGTAGGAATCTTATACTTTCTAGTAAAGAGCATGATCTTCGTTTTGTCTGGGTTGACTCCTAGGCCACTGGCCGTGGCCCAATTCGAGAGCGTGAGAAGGGCTTTGGTCATACGCTGGATATTTACCCGAGAAAGCAACTGCTACGTCATCGGCGTACGCAGTTATGTTACATCAGCCACCCTCCAGGGTGCGAAGAAGCCCCTATATGGAAACATTCCAGAGGAAGGCTGAGAGAACCCCCCCTTTGAGGCGTTCCTCTGTTAGCATATCTGACGATGTTAGAGGTTCCCTGAGATGCTTGAATGACTCTACATTGAAGCATCTGGTCAATGAGGCTAACTAGCCGAGCTTCCACCCTAAGATCTTTGAGCGCGTCAAGGATCGTCATGGGTGTGACATTATTAAAAGCACCCTCAATGTCTAAGAAGGCCACTATTGAAATTCCTTCAAGTCCCGAAATTACTGAATTTAGGGCTGCCTTTTTATAAGCATGTTACGAGTCTGACATTTGAGATTGAGGAATGGTATTCCTAAGTTGGAGGCCTAGTAGTCTCTCCATCGTTTTAAGAACAAACGATGAGAGACCTATGGGCCGGAAATCATTGGGAAGTGTATATGTATATAGCCTTCCCTGCTTTGGGGATGAAGACTACTTTGCATAGGAGCCAAGCTTCCGGGATAGTCCCTGTGGCCAGAGTTCTGGTGAAAATATCTGTCTGCCACCGTATGACAGATTTCTCACCATGCTGAAGCTGTGCTGGGATAATATTGTCTGGTCCCGGCGATTTGTATGGTTCGAAGCTTTATGGTCCATTTGACCTTGTCGTAGGTAAAACGGTTTGTGAGGATGCAAGTCGCGTCAAGTTGACGGCGGTCAGCTGATTTGGTGATCGAGCAACCAGGAAAATGGGTATGAGCAAGTAGCTAAAGCGATTCCTCGCTTGACGTGGTCCATGTTCGATTTGATTCTTGTAGGAATTTGTTCTCCAAACAAATCAAGCAATAAAGACACACGTCTATGCTAATTAATCAGCTTTGTTATTTTAAATCAATTATTTTTTATAATTTGGCCAAAGGTGGCACAAAATAGTGTCTCCTCTAAACATTTGCTTGTCTTAGCGCTTTCTTACAGTTTGAGAGGCTGAGTTTATATTCGTGCCATGAACTTTCATGATCCCTTGTTTTGGCAATGTTAAAAAGCTTTCGGGAATTGTGCCGGAGTTGCCCAATTTCGGACGAACCCCAGGGAGGTTTCTTTTTCCCCCTGGATGTTCTAAGTTTACAAGACTTTTTAAAAACATGGTTACATGCTTTTGTTAGTGTTTCGATTTGGGTATTGTTGAACTCCACCGAATTTGGTCCTCTTGGAGGATCGGGAGCGAGAGTTCTACTCAGAATCTCTGCAAAGAGACCCCAATTCGCTGAGCGGGGGTTTCTGAATTTTCTCAATGTGGATGGGGCTCGAGATATCAGCATCTCTATACACTGGTGATCTGAAAAAGAGTGGTCACTTAGGACCCTCCAGTTTTGGACCATATGGTACAGAGAATTTGATACTAAGGTGAGGTCTAGGCCTTCTTTCCTATTTTTATACCCTGCACCTATAGGTACAAAGGGTATACTAGATTTGTGCAATGTATGTAACGGCAAGAAGGAGGCGTGGCAGACCCCAAGTCCTTTATACCAAAATGCTTATCATAACCTCGGGTAGCGATTGAGCCATGTCCGTCTATCCGTCTGTATGAACACCTAGATCTCGGAGACTGTAAGAGCTAGAGATACTTTACCAGCTGATGCGCATATTTTCTGAGAAGATGAAGTTTGTTGAATCATGTCAATATCTTTCCCCGTTCCCCCGTAGCAGAGTTTCGCGGTTTTTAGCTAAGCCGTTTAATATTTTAAACTTAACAGAGCGATGCGTTGTGGTTACATGCATCTGTGTGTCAAAAATAAACAAAATCGGACAATTACAACAAAAGTTATAGTCTAAAATGTAAAAATTTCACCTCCCCTTGCCAATAAACTGCGTCAATATTTGACTCTACGCAATAATAGTAACAAATGACCTAGAACCACCAATTTTGGTAAGCTGATTCATGTGGCTCTAATGAACAAATCCACATCCAAATTTTATCAATACGGCCCCTCCACCCCCCGCAATTGATTTACCGTGTTTTCTCCCACACCCTTCAACATATCCCCTTGAAACTTAACCCATATACTTTAAATAACTCCTTTGACGTAAATGTCGATTTTCATCAAAATCGGTTGAAATTTGCGGAACTTATAGGTATCAATATCGTTTTGCATTAAATTTTTTATAATAAACGTCTATTGCATAATAGCGTATTTGTGGACAGGATATAGTCAAAAATAAACTCACCCCGTGCGTTTATATCAGTGCTACCCCACTTTGTGTGATGTGCATTGGCGTCGCACCCTAGAACCAGGTAGGTGTAGGTACGAGCTTTACCTGAATTTTGTGCTGCTAGGAGCTTATATTCCTTAGTCCTCAATCCAGGGATATGGCCTTTGCTGAGTCAAGGTTCCTGGATGAGGACCACGTCGACTTCGCCTTGGCTTAGGCGAAGCATAAGTGCAGCCGAAGCTGATACCACCACCGTTTTACACTAGCTTACAAATTTATAGGTCGTCGAGTGAACCATTGAAAAAAAGTGTTTTTAGGGTAATTTGGAGTCGAGAAACATGAAAATGGCAACTTTTTTTTTTCTTAAGCACCGTTTTCGAGATATTAAGAGCACATCAATACGTTTCGATCTAATTCTCTTTTATGTCCATACAAAATTTTGTTCACGAGAAATTGACTAATAACTGAAATATGTGCCAAAAAGCATGTTTTTTCGAAAATATCTCGAAAACGGTGCTTAAGGAAAAAAACAGGTTGCCATTTTCGTGTTTCTCGACCCCAAATTACCCTAAAAAAACACTTTTTTAAGAAGGTTCATTTTCCGTGTAAACTAGT
Organism: Chymomyza costata; assembly: GCA_018150985.1. Lineage (NCBI taxonomy): Eukaryota > Metazoa > Arthropoda > Insecta > Diptera > Drosophilidae > Chymomyza > Chymomyza costata. The sequence goes on from JAECWU010000269.1 coordinate 851,560, forward strand.
GTTATTTACCTCCTCGTCCGTGTCTTCGAGGATTGAGTCGTCTTCACTTCGGCCTAGTTTTGAGAGCTCTCTCGCTAGTTTCGACGACTCTGAGGCATACCCCTCCAGTATATCCTCCTCTTCGCTCATCAATTTTGTGATGATCGTTTCCGGATCCTCCAGCTGTGGCTCGGGTGCGCTTTGCTTGCCGCCCGTAGTGTCTGTACGGTACACCCAAATCACAGCCTTCTTGTAACCGTATCTCACGGTGCCGTCAACTTTGGCCAGGGCTTCTGCTGACTCTTTGTTTTCGATGAGCATTACTTGTCGTGATGGCCCAACCGCATCTTCCACCTTGGCAACCCGCCAATCATCCGTTTTCAGGTTTGGATTACAAACCTGAAACAACCGAAGGATTTTTTCTGGATCCTCCGGTTTTGCCGAGACCCATACGCGAGCTCTGGGTCTAAATGGGACATCTTTCCAGTGCACCGCCACCAAATTGACTCCCGAAAATACTTCACCGAGAGCTGCAATGGCTTTTTTGTAGGCCTCTGCCGAGCGTGTGTCATCGCAGGCAATGGTTTTTACGGTGCCGAGGTGCCACCCGGTGTCGCTACAGAGGAGTGGGGGTCCTCCACTGGACTCCAACTCCTCCAGGAAGCGATCCTGCAGCTCATTTTCCACGCTCGCCCACAGATTACGAGGGATAAGACCATCCTGTTGCCCTTGTCTAGGACACCAAGGAGGATCTTATCCTTCGTCACCTCCGCGAACGAGCGGTTCAGGGGCTGAGGTCGTGCCCGCTTCGACGGTGGTGCAGCTTCCTCTGTAGATCTCTGGCGCTTGGCTTTGCCTTTGGGTTTCCCTTGGGCTGCTGGCAGGAAGCCCGGCAGGATATTTTTGGCCCACTCGACCAACCTTTTACCTTCCGGAGACTCCTCCGGAGTGGTACAATATTTCTGGAGAATCTCTCCTTCTCTTCTGTCTCGGTAAGACGGCTTTTTTGGTGGTGGCATCTTAGGAGTTGCCGGCTTTGAAAGGTTAGCAGCCAGCCCCACCTTGGACGAGGAAGCGAAACTGTCTTGTTTCGATCCTACATCCAAGGATGGGCTGGGCTGCCTACCCCCAGAATCTAGGGAAGAAGGTGGGTTTGCCGTCTTGCCCTTACCTTCAGGTGCCTTTCTCACCGATCTAGAAGCTTTTTTTAACGGGAGCTTAGCCCCTTCCGTATTTTGGCGAGTTACGTTCTCTTAAATTATTTTTAATAATTAATTAATTATTTTTCATAAAAATGCTTGCTCTAAATCTAATTTCGGTAGGCTCTTTCCACCTGCCGATTCTTTAGTGGAAGCATTCAAAAGGCATATTATTATTTTTCACATTTGCTTTAAGGAACCAGAGAAATTACAAATAAATAAACATATCATTCACATTTGCCATACTACGACTCCCGAATGGTGCTTTGGGGATTGCAGAGACCACAAAAATAAAATAGAATGTGACATCTAACAAAAAATATTAAAAATAAAAGAAAAAATTTGTTAATAATTCCGTACCCTGGAGTTAAACTCAAAATAATCTCACGCCATTCAGGCACACATACCACTGACCCATCAACACTAACCCGCAATCCGTGCTAAAATTAGTCTCTTGTACATTTTGGAAGGACAACAACTTTGCATATTAACGAAATCTGCGAGTTCTAAAAATAGAAGCTGCATTTCGCATGGTTTGGTGCCGCCCGCCCGTACCAACAAACGGTGCGTGTTCTAAAAATAGAACCAACATTTCGTTTCTTTAGCTGCCGCCCGCCCGTACCAACAAGCGCTAAAATGAATTTGGGCGAGATGCGCATTCTATGTAGTTCTATATTCTTTGATACCACGAAATGCAGCAGTGCTGAAAAGGCAGCGAATTACCATATTGTGCAACACTTTCTCAACAACTCAACAGCGAAAAAGTAAACTAGGGTCTGGGTTGAGAAAAAGTTGAGTTGATAGTTCAAACGCAGTGTTGTATTTGTTTTTGTAAAAGCCCTCAACTTTTCAACTCTTCAACTCAACACAAAGCGTGAATACCCTAAGTGTTTACTTTTGAGTTGCAGTTGTGTGCGTCTGCGAAACGAAGAGAATGGATGAATATGTGTGCAGTCAGCTGTTAGCTTGCAAAATTGGTGACGGTTTCAGTCTTTGCTTTTGAGTTGAAGAGAATGAAAGAAAATGTGTTAACTGTTAGCTATTTTTTTGGTTATTTTGTCTTGTCTGCTCATTTGAATACGCATATACATACATACATACATATGCTGCTGTGTATATTTGTGCGTATGCTATATATGTATGTGAAGCAGTTAGTGGAATGAGAGGGGTTTGGAGGAGTGTCAACGGTTATATTTGACCTTTCTTTGGTCTACCTGCTTTAAAAGAAATCATTGAAGCTGTTGACCGTATTAACGAAAATGTATTCGTCGAAATATTCCTATTTTTAGGTGCTGTAATAAACTGAAATTAAATAAAACACATGCATTTTTATTTTCATAAATTCATTTAAAATTTTTATTATTGACAATTTTCGTTTTTTGCTGAAAAATAAACATTTTTGATGCAAAAGTTAAATTAAACACATTCACTTGAATTTCTATCACAGGCTTATTCTATTCCCGTTGCGGGTTGTTAGTGCTGCTATTGTTTTTTGTACTGCAGTTTATGTTGGTCGTTGTTGTTGCTTTTTCTCTTCAGGCAGCGCATATTCATCTAAGCACACAGTGGGAGAAATTACTAATTTAGCAGCGATTAATATCTTTTGAAAAAATCAACTCATTCAAAATTTTGAAATATTTTTTGTTCATAAACATTTTCGACAAGTTTTGTTCGAGCTCACATCACAATACACTATAGTAATTTTAGAGTTATCTCTAGTATTACAAATTACATAACATCTTGCGACAAAACACAATAAGATTCCACAAACGATATTAGTTTCTTGCTGTTACATACATATCTTTAACTTTGATTAAAGACACAAAGGTTTACAACTACGCTAATAAACAGAGCAAGCCAAAACAGCTGTTGCCGATAACCTCTGGTATATCGAATTCATTAAATTTTCGGCCAATTTAGATTTTAAAAAAATGTAATACAGTCGAGGCGGTGCCCGACAGTGTAATACCCTGTACCTTTTTTCTTAAAAAAAGATTTTATTCTTCATATTCTTACTAAGAATTTCCAAATGGAACATTTTTTTGCTGCATTGATAAAATTTGGATGTGAATTTGTTCATAAGAGGAACATGAATCAGCTTACCAAAATTGGTGGTTCTAGGTCATTTGTTACTATTATTACGTAGAGTGAAATATTGACGTAGTTTATAGGCAAGGGGAGATGAAATTTGTACATTTTAGACTATAACTTTTGTTGTAATTGTCCGATTTTGTTTATTTTTGACACACAGATGCATGCAACCACAACGCATCGCTCCGTTAAGTTTCAGATTAAAATATTAAATGGTTTAGCTAAACACCGCGAAACTCTGCTACGGGGGAACGGGGAAAGATATTGACATGATTCAACAAACTTCATCTTCTGAGGAAATATGCGCATCAGCTGGTAAAGTTTCGTATCTCTTGCTCTTATAGTCTCCGAGATCTAGGTGTTCATACAGACGGACAGACGGACGGACGGACAGACGGACGGACAGACGGACATGGCTCAATCGCTACCCGAGGTTATGATAAGCATTTTGGTATAAAGGACTTGGGGTCTGCCACGCCTCCTTCTTGCCGTTACATACATCGCACAAATCTAGTATACCCTTTGTACCTATAGGTACAGGGTATAATTAATCTCCAGTAGATTGGTATTCCACCCACTGTGCAGCATGGCGCTCTATTCCCGGATCGGCGGTCACTTCTTGTCTGTTGTTTTGCAAACTAAGCGTCGCAATACGTCCCCGCGCCTTCTTTTACACCGTTCTCGTTCGTCGACGACTTTCCTTCTCCCCCGCGCCTTCACCATCCCGTTTTCGTTTCTTTCTAAAACTTTTTGCTCACCTTAACAGAATCTCAAAATTACTCCCTTCGAAAGTCTCAATGCCGCTTAAAAAGTTTTACTTCAAAAAGTCATATAAATAACATAGCAATGAAAAAATGAATATACATATGTAGATGTGTGCCAACTTACAAGCTAAAAAGTGCATTGAAAAAAATTTGTCTTTTCACTGTAGGTGTGTCCGAAAACCTTTTATGAAAGTTCATTTAATTTCAGTTCCAGAATATATGTGTATTTTTCTTGTTTTATTGTTTTGATTTGATCACTTTTGAGCGCAATCAAAAATAATGTTTTTATTTTCCGATCTTTTTAAAAATAATTTTTATATTCTATTTTGTCACAAACACTGCGTCTGTTCGCATCAAAAACACATTAAAATTGTTAACGGCGTAGTTGCCATCAAAGACAGATGGAATTTTGGTATTTTCCTTGCTGGAACATCAAAATCGGCCAGGTGAGGCAACGTACAAGTCTTTCCCCTACATATTTGACTATAATTTCTGTTGTATTTGTCCGATTTTGTTCATTTTTGACACACAGATGCATGAAACCATGACACATTACTCTGTTATGTTAAACGGTGTAGCTTAAAAGTGCGAAATTCTACTACGGGGGAACGGGGTAAGATATCGATATGATTCAACAAACTTCATCTGCTGGTAAAATTTCGTGCCTCTAGCTCTTATAGTCTCCGAAATATATGTGTTCATACATACGGACGGAGAGACGGACATGGCGCAATCGCTACCCGAGGTTATGATAAGCATTTGGGTATAAAGGACTTGGGGTCTGGCACGCCTCCTTCTGTCTTTTAAAAACATTGCACAAATTTAGTGTACCGTTTGAACCTATAGGTACAGGGTATCAAAATGGTTGCCATAAACAAACAAAAAACAGACGAATTTTGCACCAAACACGTTACTTGGCTGATCAGTCGTATAGGGGTATATGATATAGTCAACCGATTTTGACCAAATTTGGTACAGAGCTTGAGAACTCCAAAAAGCTTTCGAATGTCAAAAGTTGGTAACGATATCTTTATAAACAAACAAATTATCCATCTAAAACTTTTCCTTTTCTTTTGAAATCCTCTGAAACACCCCCACAGGAGCTATATAATATACATACAGTGGTGGACAAACGTATTTTGACATAAGTAAAGTAAGATTTATTTGGTAATTTCTTATGATTTATATTGTTTACTCAGATCACCAGTTAAATAAAAGACTTGGTATTATATTTTATATTTCATGTTTGTTTAATATTCTTTTTAATATATGCGCGCACACTCGTCGACTATCCAAAACTGACTAAACTCATGTGAACAAAGGCTCAAAGCAACTAGTGCAAAACTACAAAGGAATGCACTGGAATAGTCCCGTTAGACCAGTGTGCATGCTTGCCATCTCTTTTACTCCTTCATGAATCAAAGGGACTTTTGCTCCTTGTCCATATAGAAAAACAGCAACAGAGCCCGTTCAACATGATTATACATATATGTATGGGCATGTTCGCTGATGTGTTGCAATTGATTCCAATAGATATATATATGGACATTAGGCGGGTCAATTTGTATGGGGCCGAAAAAAAATTCTGGGGCTCAGTGCGATTTTGATTCTTTGGGCCATTCTAAGCAACTTTGCCCAAGAAACTATGGGTCTAAAATGAATTTCGAGTCGCCCACTTTTTCAAAATAGGTTTTTTTTCGAAATATTCAAAAATCGACTTAGACGTTGCATTGAAAAGGCCAAAAAACGCAATTTTTTCTCTAGCGAAATGTGTATTTGGGGGTTTTTGGGGTCGAGGAATCCATTTTTAACATATATTTTTAATTTTGGGCGCCGCCAGAGGGCGCTTTAGTGTGTTTTTTTATTTTTTTTCCGTTTTTATATCCTGTACCGTATGGTACAAAGGGTATATTTAGTTTGTGCAAGCCGAAAATATATGTAACATACAGAAGGAGACATCGGAGACCCCCCAAAGTTACCTAAAGTGTGATGAGAGTGACTAGAGAAGTCGACAGACCCATGTCCGTATGTCCGTCTGTCCCTCCGTCCGTCTGTATGATCACCTAGATCTCAAAGATGGGAAAGAGCTAGATCAACCAAACTTTCAGATTCGCTCCGTTATTATCCTACGGGAGTCAAGTTTATTTTATTTTTTTGATATCGGGGTTATATTATATAGCTCCCATAGGGGTGTTTCAGAGGACCTCGAAAAAACCAAAAGTTTTAGATGGATAATTCGTTTGTTTATGAAGTTATCGTAGCCAAATTAGGCACTCGCAAGTTTTTTGTAGTTCCCAATCACTGTACCAAATCGGTTGACTATATCATAAGTCCCCATAGGACCTATCGGTCTAAAAAACCGTGTTTGGTGAAAAATTCGACTGATTTCTGTCTGTTTTTGAAAATATCGTAGACAAATTTGGCAAATAAAATATCTTTTGGAGGTCTTAAGCAATATATCGGACTTAATTGTACAGTCATCTACGCCCGACTTTAACGTACGTAATCTTTTTTTGAAAATTGACAAAATGTTCATGATACAATCTCAAATTTAAAATTTCCCAAAATATTCACCGTTGAAAATGGAAGGGGTGGGTGTTTTGGGGCGTACTCTTTAACGACGTACATAATTTTTATTCAATTTAAGAAAAACAATCGTTTTTTTTTTATTTACTCTTGATACAAAGAAGAAATATTTCCCTCTAGTAATACGGAAAGACGAGTAGTAGAAAAGAATCCAAATAACTAGGGGTTTTTTCACGGCTTTCTAATGTCAACTTTTTCACAATTCTGTTCAAAATCTCGTTTTGACACCCTACAAAACAACTGAACGTGGCATTAGATGCATTGTTTTTAACAACATTTTTTACAATGTGTCTCAAATCCGAATCTTAGTATTGAGTCCAACGAATGAATTTACAAGGCAATACACTGCCGTACACGACAGAGTTGTGATGCTTAATATTACAGATTCTTTCAATTTGTACAAAATTTATTTATACCAAAACAAAGATGGTGTATCAAATCCAGTATATTTCCTAAAAACTCCAAAAGATATAATATTTATTTGTCAAATTTCGTTACGATATTTGTATAAACAAACGTTTTTTGGATCGATCGGTCCTATGGGGCTATATATTATATTTTGATCGAATTTCGTGCAGTGCTGGGGAACGCTTAAAAGCCGCCAAACACCAAATTTGATTACGATACCTTTATAAAGAAACAAAACACTTCGAGTTTCGTAAAAAAAACGTTTTTTTGACCGATCGGCCCTATGGGAGCTTTATGATATAGTCAATCGATTTTGATCAAACTTGGTAGAGTGCTTGGAAACTCTCAAAAATTTCCAAATGCCAACTTTGGTTACGATATCTTCATAAACAAACAAAACATAACGAATTTTGCACAAAAACACGTTTTTTGGACCGATCGGTCCTATGGGAGATATATGATATAGTATACCGATTTTCATAAAATTTGTTGCAATGCTTGAGAACTATGAAAAAGTAAAATATTCGGCGACTTTCAATTTTTCAAAAAAAAGATACAAAAATTTAAAAAAATACACAAAAGCGCCCTCTGGCGGCGCTCGAATTTCAAAATAGATGTCAAAAATGGATTCCTCGATCCCAAAAACCCCTAAATACACATTTGGTTAGTGGAAAAAAAAGGTTTTTTGGCCTTTTCAATGGATGTCTATGTCAATTTTTGAATATTTTGATAAAAACCTATTTCGAAAAAGTGGGCGACTCGAAATTCATTTTAGACCCATAGTTTCTTGAGCAAAATTGCTAAGAATGACCCAAAGAATCAAAATCGCTGGGAGCCTTTACACACTAAATTATATTTTTGTGTAGTTATAAAAATAAAACAAAAAAACATTTTCGATTTGCATCTTTGAAAGCATACTATAAAGTTTTAAAAATGTTTGTATATAATATAATTAAACTAGTTCCCTACTTACTATCGTGGCAACTTAACCTAAATGCACATAAGAAAAAGAAACTAAGAACCAATTATAATTAAGGGTTCTACTTACGGAAAAAACAATATTAGCAGGAATATATACATATTTATTTATATGCGGTTTTGAAGCATTTGAACTTATTTATAGGAATCTTATAACCTCATACCGCATCGACTGTATTACGTTTTTAAACTCTGTACCGTATGGTACAAAGGATATGTTAAGTTTGTGCAAGCCGAAAATGTATGCAACATACAGAAGGAGACGTTGGAGAACCCCCCAAATTACCTAAAGTATCTCTGTCATTCTGTCTGTCTGTCCGTCCGTCTGTATGAACGCCTAGATCTCAGAGATGGTAAGAGCTAGAGCAACCAAACTTTTAGATTATATCCGTTGTTATCCTACGGGATACAACTTTATTTTATTTTTTTGATATCGGGGTTATTATTATTATTATATTATATAGCTCCCATAGGGGTGTTTCAGAGGACCTCGAAAAAACAAATAGTTTTAAATGGATAATTCGTTTGTTTGTGAAGATACCGTAATCAAATTTGGCACTCGAAAGTTTTTTATAGTTCCCAAACATTGTACCAAATTCGATCAAAATCGGTCAAAAAACCGTTTTTTGTACAAATTCGTTTGTAAAAAAAAACCAAAGCAACCAAACTTTCAGATTAGATCCCTTTAATATTCCATAGGAGACAAGTTTATTTTTACACCCCACAGTGGTGTTTCTGAGGACCTCGATAAAAATCAAAAGTTTTAGATGGATAATTCGTTTGTTTATAAATATATCGTAACAAAATTTTTCATTCGGAAGTTTTTTAGAGAGCTTCAACACTGTACCAAATTTGATCAAAATCGGTTGACTATATCATAGTCTGCCCATGGGGCAGATCGGTATAAAAATTCGTTGTGTTTCGTTTGTTTATAAAGTTATCGTTACCAAAATTGGCACTCGGAAGTTTTTTATAGTTCCCAAGTACTGTACTAATCTTGATCAAAATCGGTTTTTGAAAATATCGTAACCAAATTTGACAAATAAATATGTTTTTCCAATGTGGTGGTACAGGGTATCCCAAGGTCGTCCGCGCCTGACATTAACGTACGCCATCTTATGCATAAAATTCGTTTGTTTGTGAAGATCTTGTAACCAAATTTGGTGTTTGTCAGTTTTTTAGGGTTAGGGGTCGAAAAAATGTTTTTTGAACGAAATTCGTTGTGTTTCGTGTGGTTTTCAAGATACCGTGACCAAATTTGGTGTTCCAAAGTTTTTTATAGATCCCAAACACTGTACAAAATTTGATGATGACTATACCCTATAGCTCCCATAGGACCAATCGGTCAAAAATAGGTTTTTTGCTCAGAATTCGTTGTATTTCGTTTGCTGGTGAAGATATCGTACCCAAATTTGGCAATCAATTGTCTTTTAGAGTGTTTAAGCAATATATCGGACTTAATTGCAATTAGTGGTACAGGATATACCAAATTCGTCGGCGCCCGACTTTAACGTACGCCATATGTTTTTTTAGAAAGTGTAAAGCAGCGATTGACACTGACAACATTTAACATCTTGCTACCGTATGAGAAGAAACCAGATAAAGCCAAATTGTAAAATTATTACAAAAAAAGTATTTTAAAAGGAAATTTGCTGTCAATAAATGAGATGCTCAACAATAGCAGCTCTTTTTAAGGGAGTATTTTATTAATTTATGTAAAAACAATCAATAAGACGAGAGTATAGATAAGGCTGACTCCCTAACCTGCCAAAATGGGTTGCTGTAGTTTTTGTATCACATTTTTTTTTCTATTTAACTTAGTCTTTTTTTTTGGTAAAAATGGTTGGCATTTAAATACTATTTATCAAAGGTCAATTGGTTCAAGCACAATGGCTGTTTAAAGTTCAAAAAGTGTAAATGGGGTTTGGTGATTTTCGAAAACCGTAAACTCGTTAGGATTTTTAGCAAAAGATATGCAAGACATGCATGAAATGAACCATTGTTTTTATACAAGACATAAAACATTGATTCAGAATATAATAATTAAAAGTAATTATCAACAAATATCTAACTTGAAATTGGCATAAAAAGAATCTAAGAATATAAAATTTTAAAAAAACTGTTTATGTTTTAATAACGTTCACTTTTAAACATGTTATGCCAATTCGTTTTGATTTCGCTTGTAACAAAACATTCGTTTTAAAACCATATACAAAATTGGTTTTGGTGAAATTGGGAGCACCAATCATGTGGTTTCAAAACTAGTCCGAATATTATATTCGTTTAAATTTTCGGCTACCGATTTACTTATGCCAGTAGTTGGATCCCGAGCCGGATTATCTTGCCGCACACGGTTAATATTGTGGTGCCAGTTCACAAACGTGCAGTGGGTAACAGCAGAAGTGATACAGCTTAGTATTTCTGCTTTAGAGCGTTATATCTCTTTATCCACAAGTATATATAATAATATAATTATAGGCGTTAATAGATTATTTTAAATACTATTCATTGACAATGTTTTTAAATTTAAAACGGGGAAAAGACAGTAATAAAAGATGGCGTACGTTAAAGTCAAGCGGGGATGACTTTGGAATACCTTGTATTTGCTTGCCTTTGGTAACGATATATTCATAAGTAAACGAATTATCCATCTAAAAACTTTGTTTTTGTTTTTTTAGGTCCTCTAAAACACCCCGCGATGCAATAATGTCTCTAATCTGAAAGTTTGGTTGCACTAGCTGTTACCGTCTCTGAGATCTAGGCGTTCATACGGACAGACAGACGTACTCACAAATAGACGAAGAGACGCAAATGGGTGTATCGACTTTATTAGTGACCCTGATCATAATTTTGGTAACTTTGGGGGATCTCCGAGGACTCTTTCTATATGTTACATACATTTTCGGCTTGCACAAACTTGATATACCCTTTGTACAGTGTATAAAAATATTAAACTTATGAGTTTTGAAAAGCTTATGCAATACATACTTTTTTTATCTTTGGATCATTCTTAGCAATTTTGCTCAAGAAACTATGGGTCTAAAATGAATTTCGAGTCGCCCACTTTTTCGAAATAGGTTTTTATCAAAATATTCAAAAATTGACATAGACATCCATTGAAAAGGCCAAAAAACCTTTTTTTTCCACTAACCAAATGTTGATGATATAGTATACCGATTTTCATAAAATTTGTTGCAATGCTTGAGAACTATGAAAAAGTAAAATATTCGGCGACTTTCGCAACTTTTTGTCAATTTTTCAAAAAAAAGATAAAAAAATTAAAAAAATACACAAAAGCGCCCTCTGGCGGCGTTCGAATTTAAAAATAGATGTCAAAAATGGATTCCTCGACCCCAAAAACCCCCAAATACACATTTCGCTAGAGAAAAATAGCGTTTTTTGGCCTTTTCAATGCAACGTCTAATTCGATTTTTGAATATTTCGAAAAAAAACCTTTTTCTTTTAAAAAAGTGGGCGACTCGAAATTCATTTTAGACCCATAGATTCTTGGGCAAAGTTGCTTAGCATGACCCAAAGAATCAAAATCGCACTGAGCCCCAGAACGTTTTTTCGGCCCCATACAAATGGACCCGCCCTAAGGTACATATTTACAGATTAATACAATATTTACAAAAACTCGCAGGACAGCGAGACTCATACATCTTTAAACATTTCCTCATAATAAATAGATAGGAAGCACGAGCTATTTTAGCGATTTAGATTATATGACGACTTTTTGGGTCACATGAGTGGAGACGTTTCAGGCGTCTTCGCGGTCTATGACCAGCCATGGCGCATGCAAAAGAGGATTCGGGTGGGATCGTAAGCGATCCGCGTATCGGTCGCTTAGTTTATTTAACAAGCCACCCATAAAAGGAATGTATAGATGGTTGCGATTACGGATATACCATGGGGTAGTGTTGGAGAAAAAATCGATGATTGAAGTTTTAAATCTCTATATATCGATGTTGGACAACAGAGATGTTTCTCCAGCACTACTAAACACCCATTTGATGAGTGCAGAAGTGCTGGAGGAACATCTCTGTTGGCCAACATCGATTTATAGAGATTTTAAACTTCGAACATCGATGTTCACTCCAGCACTACCATGGGGCATCAGCAATTTTGCGCAAGGCTTTATTTTGCAAAGTTTGAATTTTTTTCATATTGGACTTAGCTGCAGTGCCCCACACTTGGATGCCATAATACCAAGTTGGCATTATTGCAAAAAATGTAGAAATTACAAATTTTGACGAAAAAACGTAAAAATGTAAATATGGGTTTTTGAAAATTTTTTTTCGGTAATTAAAAGAGCATGCTGAAATAATTATAACTTTTAAAAACCAGATTGATTGGTGGTGTCGTCTTTTTGTAATTAGCTTGGAAAGCTAAAACTGTTTGGGACTATAAGTCAAAAACGATTGAATATTTTGGGTATAGGCTATTTTTTCAATGTATGTGGAGCTCATATCTACCTATGAAATATGGTCCAATTCCAATTAATAGTTTTTTTTTAAGTTAAAAATTTTTTTGTTTTTTTTTTTAATTTTTTCCAATTTTGGTCCAGATTATCTATATCTTAAAAAATCTGAGGAGGCTCAAACTTCCCAGAATAATAGTTCAACCCTTAAGGAACACATGTGTAAAATTTCATCACTCTAAAAAAATTATTATGGAAATGGTAGGGTGTTAGCCAAAATATGAACATCTGGGCCCACAGTGCATTCGAAAGTTTTTTATAGTTCCCAAGCACTGTACCAAATTTGATCGAAATCGGTTGACCTTATCATATATCGTACTTTATTGCAATTAGTGGTACAGGGCATCCCAAAGTCGTCCGCATCCGAGCTATGTAATATAGCCCCGATATCGATCAAATAAAATAAACTTGTCTCCCCTGACATAATAACGCATCTAATCCGAAAATTTGGTTGCTCTAGCTCTTACCATCTCTGAGATCTAGGCGTTCATACAGACAGATGGACAGATGGACAGACGGACAAGGGTATATCGACTTCTGTAGTCACCCTGATCATACTTGAGGTAACTTTGGGAGGTCTCCGACGTCTCCTTCTGTGTGTTACATAAAGTCTTGGCTTGCACAAACTTAATATACCCTTGTACCATACGGTACAGGGTATAAAAATTTCAATTACGGCCCAGTATGGGAATTGAACTTCGATACAGTGTTATGGGAGTCAAGCACGCATTTCACTAGTTATACGTACAAAGGGTGAATTAAGTTTGTTTTTAATTTACACAATTTCATTCGATTTAGTGTTATATTCTTTGATGTTAATAACAACAAACAAATAGGTCACTTTTTTTGAAGCAGTTTAGTCATAAAAAATCTAAGTTTCAGTAAAACATAAATATAGATAGGGTAGTTCACAAAATAAATGGCAAATCCAAAACATGCAAAATCAGCAATTTCAAATTTTCATAACATCTTCACACACACTTAAACACAACCCGCGCACCCACAACACAATCACATACCTTGGAACACGTCTAATTGATTTTAATTTTTTTATTCGCCTTACGCAGGGTTTTATCAAAATCTACAAACAATTCTTTCCACAAGGCGATCCAAGTAAATTTGCATCGCTTGTGTTCCGTGTCTTCGATGAGAATAATGTGAGTACAAATAAAAAACAAGAAACACCTATCTATATCTTAGCACAACCAACTTACCTGCTAATGACTCCTTCAGTACTTAAGGTTTTCGCTTTAAATGGTGAATACATGAAAATTCGAAAGAAGCTTACAGTACACTAAGTATTCCAATAAAATTCGATGCTTATGAAACATCGTGGTACATTAATACAAAAAAGAGCTTGACCTTGAAAAAATTGCACACTGGCATTTCTCTTGCTTAATGCTTTAAGGACCTCCCAAAAAGTCTAAAAACAAAAAACTGTACTGCATGCTCACAAAATGTATTAAAAGTTTCTTTTGAGCGAGCACCTAATGAACACCATATAAAATATATACATATAAAACATTTAAAAAAACAATGAGGTGAAATACGATTATATTTAATCAAAAACTAACCAAACAGGTGTTGCAATGAATTTGAAACTACAAATCAGTCATCCATCCGATAAACCGATGTTTCACAACTGTCATGTTTGATTTTCTAAGCAAACAGGATATGATAAACAGCAATCGTACCTGGTAATGCTATCGTTCATTTGTAAATTTTTTCAAATGATTCTATTGTAAGCGAGATATTCGAATGTACGATACATTTTGTTCCCTAACTAATGTGGAATTATTTACAATATGTATTATTATTATTATTAATATAAATTACGTCCTGCAAAGCTCGTTAAAAGTACATAGTAACCTAAAATGGAAGAGCCGAAGGCCCTTTTTATATAAACTAGCTTAATCTTTATCAAATAAATAAAACAAAATATAAATGCACGTGTTACTTTCTTCATGTTGACATTTTTTTTTTTTAAATGTTCTGTGATAGATTACTTCAAATGCTTTTTGTTTCTTCACAATTTAGTAACATTTATAATATTTTTACTCATGTAAATTTTCAAGTAAACCGTAGGGTTTTGTTTTAATTGCAACGTAGAACCCTTCTTTTTTGTTCAATACGTGATAGAGACAATATTGCTCTACACAAATTAATTCTAAGCGTGAAGGGTAATGCAAGGAATACGTTAATTAACCACAAGCTTTAGTGCATCGCTGCCCTAATTAATGATGTCGTTGATTGAGACGTTTTTTAACAAAAGAAGGCCAATGTCTTGCATCTCATTGCTTTATTTGTGATATTTGTGTTACCTATGTATATTTCTTTACAAAATGTTAACCTCTTACTCTCCTTGCTCATGCTAAATGCTGTTGCCGTTACCTTTGTCACTACCTATGTTTATGTCTATACAGGATGGCTCAATAGAATTTGAGGAGTTTATACGCGCCTTATCCGTCACATCGAAGGGCAACCTGGACGAGAAGTTGCAATGTAAGTGGATTGTCCTTTTCGCTCTCCGCATATAATAAATGATGTAATTAAATGGCACTGGCGTTGCGTGTATCTAACACAATAATCGTTGGAATGAACTACACTTAAAATGGCAATTAGTGAGCCACGCCTTTGCAATTAATTAATGCCATCATAGAATTACGTCTTTACAATACACTTTTATTATAAAATTCTGTTGCTTACAGGGGCTTTTCGTCTATACGACGTGGACAACGATGGCTATATTACTCGTGAGGAAATGTACAATATTGTCGATGCAATTTACCAGATGGTGGTAAGTAACATTTCCTTATGCAGCTGCTTATAAATCATCTAAACCGAGACTTCTACATCCTGTATAAATTTAAAAGTCATGTTGTTTATACACTGCACAATGGGCCCGCGTAGCCAGATTTTAGCCAAAAGTGCCCCAGAAGAAAGTCAAAATATGCACAAAATAACATTTTAATATGATTTTACACATATTAAGGTATCCTGTGCAAAAAAAAAAGAAAATGATTAAATTATAATTAGTGGTTTTTAAGGTATTGGCAATCAAAGTTGATATTTTGTATTTTATGAGCATTTACCATGATACATGTAGCTACGAAATCTTCATTCACTTTATTATTACTTAAAAAAGAATAAAATTGAGCTTAAAAACTTTTTGCCTTAAATATATTCGAGTAGTTATAAAGATTTTGTTGGTTTTTTAAGGGTACCTCTGACTACCACTCGATATTTGATCGAAAAAATGTTATAAATTTCTTTATATATTTTACAAGAATATGTAATTCTTCACGATTTTCGGAAATTGAATTTTGAATCTAAAAGTTGATTTATTTTGTATGTAAATATAAAAATATTAACATAGCTCATCAGTTTTACTCGTGCCTTCGTATAGTGCGGACCTATTTTTAAACTAGTCAGTTTTCTTCGATTTGTAGTGCTGTAAAACAAACATTTTCAGGTGCTCCTCTGGTTAATTTCAGCGCGTAACGCATTTCCTTTTGACGCGTGTTTTCCGGGGGTGCTCCGCTGACCCGGAGCGGTTTTGTTTACTTATTCTTCACTGATTTGGGCAAATCCTACTATTTCGGGTGGGTCAGGTCACATGGGTGGAGGCATTTCAGGCGTCTACACGGTCTACGACCGACCAGGGCGCAAGCAAGAGAATTCGGGTGGGATCGTAAGCGATCCGCGTATCGATCGCTTAGTTTATTTAACAAGTCACCCACAAAAGGAATGCCTAGATCCTTGTGAACGTTGCGATTACGGATATTCCATGGGGCATCAGAAATTTTGCGCAAGGCTTTATTTTGCGAAGTTTGAATTTTTTTCATATTGGACTTAGCTGCGGTTTCCCAGACTTGGATGCCATAATACCAAATTGGCATTATTATGCTCTTAAAGATGATGCTTTTATTTTCTAGGGACAGCTTGCTGGTTCTGCCAAGTAGCCACTCCATTTTGCCAAGTTTCCCTCTGCACATTGCTGTTGCTATTTTAGTGTGCTGTTTCCAGCATAATTTTTTGTCGAGAGAATACCAAGGTATGGGTACGATGTCTTAATTGGAATTATCTCCAGGCGTACCATGTTTCGGACGAAAACCGACCTGGTGCGCTGGGACTAGGCTCGTCACGCTGGATAATGAAAAAACTCTGCTCAAAACGATTCTTTCAAAAATTTTTGCGAATACCGGCAGCAAGCTAACCGGGCGATAAGAGCGAGTATGCCCGCCATAGGAAGAGCCTTAGCTACTCTGGCGTCATTTCGATCAAGACCAGGTGCTTTTTTGGGATAAAGCACGTTTATTTGATCTAAAATTCAACGAATAACTGAAAAAAGTGCCCAAAAACTGGTTTTTCGAAAATATCTCCAAAAAGGTGCTTAAGAAAAAAAAAGGTTGCCATTTTCGTGTTTCTCGACCCAAAATTTTAAGAAGGTTCATTTTTCGTGTAAACTAGTGTTATTGATAATATCAATAAATTGCACATTTTGTACTAGAGACACACTGTTCGTTTCGTGACCAAAATAAGTCGCAGTTTTTGCTAGGTGGCTTTTTTCGTGTCTGCATCTGCAAAAAATGCGATAATCCAAAGAGTTTGTTGGATGTTTATTAAATTCGTTGCATTTATTTTGGTTTTGTGTTTCAGTTGATATGTTATAAAATACCTGCTGCATTATTAAAATCCGGTCAATCGTGGGAAAACATACCAGAATATAAAGCCTGGTTGACTGGCAGAAGTAATCAGTATAAACCAAAATGTAAATGGTGTGACTCCGAATTTAAAATTTCTCATGGTGGAAAAAGTGATATTACAAATCATATGAATCGTTCAAAACATAAAGAAATCATAGCAGCCCGGTTGACAACAAAACCAGTGTCTGAATGCGGTACGAATATGTTTGTTTACATATCATTAGAGTTTGGTTTTTTATATAAAAAATAAATATATATTTCAGTTGACAAATTTGACGCTAGTCTTAAAGTATCGGCATGCGAGGGCATGCAGGTGTATCCCATGATACCGGACAATTATTCATTCGAGTTGATGAAATGCACAACAGAAATTATTCGCTCTGTGTATGATTAGTGTGACCAACTAAATTTTGAGCGAAACCGGGGCATTTTATGAAAAAAGTAGCAAAATCCGGAACACTTTAACTCAAAACCGGTCCATTTTCTATAGGAAAAAAACTTAATTATTCAACATAAATTATTTAGAAGATTACAGTGTTTTCGGAAATTCGAATCTATTTTTCCGTTGCTTTTTGTTTAAAATCGAATTCATCTTGTGATGATATTTGCTTAAGCAATGTTGGATGTTCTTTCAATAAATTATAAAATTCAACGCATTCGTACTTTAAATTATATTTTACAAATAGCATATTTTTTAAAGTACCTATCTTAAGTTGCGATTTTTCTTTTGTCCATAATTTTGTAATCAATGAAAACACACGTTCTACACTTGCATATGTTGCTAGCAAACAAACGATAAATTCAATGATCCGTGCGAAGCGAGTGCCCGGAACATTATTACTTTGAAAATGATTGAAACATTCCACCTAGCGTTGATGTGGTTTAGTAGAATGTGGTAATAAATTTAAATACGTAACCAAACTCATCAAATAATTCTACATTGTTTTCTTCGGATTCCAACCAATTCTTTTCAACCATATATTTGATAGTTGTTTCTACATCATTGCAATTCAGTATAGTTACAAGTCTGGCCCAATCGTAAATGAGTACATCTTCAAATTGTACTTTCCACTGTCCAAGATAATCAATACACGTTTGATAAATGGAATAGCAATTTGCATCACACCTTCTTGGTCTATTAAATTATTACCGTTCGCTTTGCTGATATCATCGACTTCTTGTAGAACGGCTGGTGATAGGTATTTCGCATCCACTCTTGGTTTCAATGATTGCATCAAATTACGTTAAAACGGTTGGCATTTCAATTGTAAAAACTTCCTCGCCTTCGAACATAGGGTTACCACCTCGGTCGCGTCGCTCGCCCGGCAAGTTATCAATGTGTGTGTGTGGGGGGGGGGGGGGGATCCGTGGAAAGCGGCTAATTTGAATATGTTATAAAGTTATGTTATGTTATAAAGTTATAACATAGTTATTTTTTTTTTCCACATGTATTTTTCATTTGTCATCGCTTTTCGAAGAAGTGACTCTTGTTCTGGTCGATTCAAAAAAAGAGCAAATTCTTCGCAACTCATATGGAAATTTAATTTCGTCAGAAGCTCTGCCTTCACCAGTTCGACTCTCATTCGATTCCTCAAATCGGTCCAAACATTCTTCATCACTGAAAACACTTTTTCCACGTAGGCATTGCTGATGGGGATCGATAAAACTTTTCCAACAATTAAGGGCAATTGGACAAACCGTCAGAACTTTCGAAAATTTTTACCCATTTTATATCGACAGGGAGGTCAATTTGTTTGATTTTGGGGATAATCTTCGCCAAAGAAAGTATTTCGTCGTAAACAGCGTCTTCGTCAACATCAAGATCAACCGCTTCAGCCACTTGAAGAAATAGTTTTCGGTCTACTATTTCGTCTTCAAGGTTCAACACTGAAAAGTGTTGAAATGGAGATTTTTCAAAATCGTACCATTTTCCGATGGTAAACTAATAATGCCTCTCTCTCAAATTTCGATCGTTAATGCTGTGTCAAATGAGGTAGACTTTTGTTGACCTTAGATCCAAAGTACTTGTCATCCATTCTGGTTTACAACACATCTCTCAATTCAGTCATTCCACTGGGAATGTGTGTACTTACCACTGTTGCTTTATACAGATTTTTATACTTTTGGTCATGTGGTGCAAAAAATGATGAATGAAGTATAAATAGCATTCTGGGAACGTTAAATTTTCATTGAGATCGTCGTTCAGTTCATTCTCTTGATCTTTCACAAAGCTCCAAATCGTTTTGTCAACTTCATCTTCTCCTTATTGCTTAAAATCCGACCATATTTTGATAATCCGCTCTGTACGCGGGAAATTCGAATTTACTTAGTTCATATGGCGGCCCGGCAAAATTGTCATTGACCCGGCGACCCGACGACCACTTCCTAGGCCCGGCATTGCCGGGCGAGGCCCGTGCAGGTGGCAACCCTATTCGAACAGCTTGATTGAAAATTGAAGCCCATAAGCAAATAGTCATTTAAATTATTTAGATCATACAAAATAAGAAAAAAAAGATGGCGTACGTTAAAGTCGGGACCCTGTACCACCACATTGCAATTAATTCCGACACATTGCTTAAAACCTCCAAAAGATATTTTATTCGGCAAATTTTGGTTGCGATGTTTTCATAAAAAAAAAAGAAATCAGTCGAATTTTGCACCAAAAAATTGTTTTGACCGATCGGTCCTATGGCGACTATATGATATAGTCAACCGATTATGATCAAATTTAGTACACTGATTGGGAACTATAAAAGACTTCCGACTGCCAAATTTGGTTCCGATATTTTCAAAACCAAACGAAACACAACGAATTTTGTAAAAGGAGCGTTTTTTTGACCGATCGTTCCTATGGGAGCTATATGATATAGTCAACCGATTTTGATCAAACTTAGTACAGTGCTTGGGTTCTCTAAAAAACTTCTTAATGTCAAATTTGCTAACAATATCCTTACAAACAAACGAAAGGCAACGAATTTTTTACAAAAAACGTTTTTTTGACCGATTGGTCCTATGGGAGCTATATGATGTAGTCAACCGATTTTGATCAAATTTGAAACAGTGCTTGGGTACTCTAAAAAACTTCCTCATGCCAAATTTGGTTAAGGTATCTTCACAAATAAACGAATCACAACGAATTTTGCACAAAACACGTTTTTTTGACCGATTGGTCCTATGGGAGCTATATGATATAGTCAACCGATTTTGATCAAATTTAAAACAGTGCTTGGGTACTCTAAAAAACTTCCTCATGCCAAATTTGGTTACGGTATCTTCACAAACAAACGAAACACAACGAATTTTGTACAAAAAACATTTTTTCGACCGATCGATCCTATGGGAGCTATATGATATAGTCAACCGATTTTGATAAAATTTGGTACAGTGCTGGGGGTCTCTAAGAAACTTCCGATTGCCAGATTTGGTTATGATATCTTCATAAACAAACGAATTATCCATCTAAAACTTTTGCTTTTTTTCGAGGTCCTCTGAAACACCCCTATGGGAGCTATATAATGTAATCCCGATATAAAAAAAATGAAATAAACTTGTCTCCTATGGATTAATAAGGGATCTTATCTGAAAGTTTGGTTGCTCTAGCTCTTACCTTCTCTGAGATCTATGCGTTCATACGGACAGACGGACATGGGTATATCGACTTCTCGAGTCACACTGATCATACTTTAGGTAACTTTGGGGGGTCTCCGACGTCTCCTGTACGTTACATACATTTTCGGCTTGCACAAACACAATATACCCTTTGTACCATACGGTACAGGGTATAAATAGTATATCCCTAAATTTTAGAAAATGTAAATTGTTAAATTGTTAATTTACTTGATCGCGAAGAAATATTAACCATAATTTTGAGCATGGGCTCTTGAAAAAATCCTTCAGCACTCTAGGAGTGTTTGGCTTTTTATCCATCATACACTCTTAAGATTGAATTAACACAAGTGAACAACTCAAAAAATAGTGTTTTTCCATATCCAAGGATTTTTTGATATTCGACATCAACGGATTGACAGAATTCTTTCAAATTTACGACACGAACAGTGAAACGGTAGAAATGAGAGTACATTTTCACCATAATCAGCTCCACATCGATCGAAATCCATTACAGCCACATTGTAAGCAATTGTGACAAATATGAGCGGCACACCTGTTTCCAAACCAATTTATGTTCAATTCAAATTTCACTCAAACTTTTTTATGAAAAAAAATTTTTCATTCAAAGTTTTTCATTTGCGTTCAGTTACGTCTTCACGAATTTGTATACTCAACAACCATATGGTTCCATAACACCTACAATTCTTACCTGAGTTTAAAGCTTTAATTAAAGCCCGTTTAAAGCTTAAAATAATTTTAAAACATTTTTTCTCGTTAATAAAAAGCAAACCGAAATGTTGTAATTTTGAAAAATTGTCGAGACATCTTCATAAATCTTCATAAATAAGGCTTCAACAGCTTCATGGCAACGATTTCTTGCACATACACACTTTCACACAAACTATGAACGCACATATACCTGTTACCCACATACATATGAACTTACATATGTATGTAGCAGAAGCTCGGCAACCTTGCTTGTTTGCGTTGCTTCGCTTAACAAAAACAAAGCGTCTTATAAGAATCTTGGCAACATTGCTTATTTGCTTCTGCTAGATACATATGTATGTATGTACGTATGGCACTGCATATGCAGCAGAAGCACTACAAAATTATGAATAGATTTATAAAAATGCAACTAAATTTATTTTATTTATCTACAACAATGCTTACTATTTACATAGTTATGCATTCAAATATAACCATTGATCCTCCTCCACCACCCCCCTTCTAAACTGTACATAAACAACCATTATACATATTTTGCATGTGTTGCTACTGCTTTGTTTTCATATTTGCGCGCGCACAACAGCACACATTTACGAATATCAATAAGCAGACGAGATCAAAACAAAAAGGGCAGCCAACAGCTGACTGCACACATTTTCTTTCATTCTCTTCGTTTCGCACACGCAACACAAAACAAACGCTGAAACCGTCATGATTTTCTGCGCCACCGAGTACTTTTTGTGCGAGTGTTCGTCTCTATCAGTTTGATACTCCTTGGCATAACATAAACAAATAATTCATTCTTATTAATTATTAAATTAAAATATAAAAAAAAGGAACACATTCGTATGGACTTCATGAGTGCGATCCACACCGATCGTTTACTTGAATGACTCGTATAAGACTCGAGCCGATCAAATAACTCAAATTTATTCCAATCATGCGTTTGTCAGCATGAGTTGAATTTATTCAACGCTGAGTTTTGTTGAATGATTAAACAAGAACAAAAAATTTCGGACCGACGGCAGAAAATGATCCGAATGATGCGTACGTCAGCATGAGTTGATTTTAACTCAACGCTGTGCTTTTGGAGGTGGTTGGAATTTTTGTAAGAATTTTTGGGAATGATTAAAATCAAGAAAGGAGTGAATTTTGCAGTGCTCGGTTACATATTATGTTTAAGCGTCACGCGAAGAAACGTAAATTTTTAATTGTGCGTTTGCGGCTGATTCATGTTGATGCTCATTGTTCTTGTTTGCATGAAGTGAAATTGTACGTATTCAAAGCGGTGTAGAAAACAAATAAATTGGAATTCTCCGAAGTTGTAATCCATAATTAGTCCATTTACGATTTCAAACTGATTTGACATAGTTGGCATTTTTAGTTGATCGAATGATTCACTTGAAAAATATAAATGTTTAAATAAAATCAGATCACACTGGAAAGGAATTGCGACGAGCCGATATTAACAACACTTAATTTTAAAATGAATAATTCAATTGGATTGACTTGCAATAAAATATAATGCGAGCTCGCCAAATTTCAATAAAAAAGACCATTATATTCGTTTTTGTTATTCACGATCGCACATTTTTTATTTAATTGAATTTAAATTGAAAATCCGGGCCACCCAAAGGTAGTCATCGGGACACCGGGACGATGCTTCCAAAACCGGGCTATGGCCCGGTTTTCCGGGTTGTTAAGTGATTAAGCCAATATAAATAATATGATTTTATAGAATTTTTCATACCAAACTCGCTACTCTAGCTTGCGACAATATGGTCCAATTTGTAAGAATACCGAAGCTTTCCGAATTTGTTGTCCTTTTGGCGGAATGAAAATGTTTGCCTCCAATTTTGCTCTGCTTCGTCCCAATAGGCACAGTCTTTATTCAGTGAGGCTTTCCAGCCAACAGGAACTGACTCATCAGCTTCGCCTTCGCCAGATTCTTCAAATGTAGCCAAATTACGATGAGATGGCTCAGACTTTAGATGGCATCGACAATGTATCGATTTTTTATTCCAAATAAATTTTTATAAAGAACAAAATGTATTCATGAATTCGTGCGTATGCGTATATTTATATTAGCTTCCAAAACCAACCTCCTTTTTTTCCACTCAAACAACTTTTCCAGCAAAATTCAAATTCACTCATCTTTTAGATTTTCTTTTTTTGGTTCCATTTCGAAATCCTTTAGAAGATTAATTAATTTTTCTTCGACTGGATCTTCTGCGATAAAACTTTCTTTAGTTTGATTCTGCATTTGACTTATATACACGGTAATAAATAAATAATAACAATAACTTAAGCAAAACCATTCAAAGTGAACATAGGGCATCGACAATCTCTTTCCATCTTCCTCTGTTTCTGGCTAGGGTTTTTGCTTGGATCCACGAAATGTGGATCTAATCGCACTACTTATGCGTTGGCAGAGTGAAGGTGATAAATAAAATGTTGTTTAAAGATATTTCTGTAAGAATATTGAAGCTACATACATATGCATGTATATTAAGGTAACTGTATTTTCAGTTGTAATATAATAAAATTTAAATACATATTTTAATATATTATTTACATTGTTTATATTGACAAGTTTGCATATTTGAACTCACTCTCACGTTTTGTTTCAGCTAAGGAGTGCAAATAGTATGACATTCTTTTGCGTTAAGCTCCTAAAAAAGTCCTACAAAAAGCAATAGCAGAGATAAACAAAATTCACGTGCAGTACAATCACGCGTTCCTTCACTTTCATAACATTTATAATAATTGATTGTTAAGACCGTCGGTAGCGTAGTGGTAGCGTACTCGCTTTACAAACCGAAGGTCGGTGGTTCGAATCCCCGCAGTAGCACTGGTTCATTTGCCTAGCATTGGCATCGCTAGCTCAAAGACGCTATTTGCCCAAGAAAATCTCTATAAATTCCAGACACCGCCGTTCGGATTCGGCTATAAACTGTAGGTCCCTGTTCTCTTTGAACAGTTATTAATAGAGATCCCCATTCCCCGCCCAGGGGCGACTGACACAATTGTCAGTCAGAGAAATTATTATTATTATTATTAAGACACCGTTTGAACTCCAAAGTAATGTAAGGACGGCTAAACTAAAGAAATAAAAACAGCTTAGAAAAATAAGTTGGGCGAAAAGTTTTACTTCTAACGCGTGCTTCTACTGCAATAAATCAAAATAACTGTTTACTTTAAATGTGTTAGAGTTTTTCTTTATATGTATGGGTATTTGCTCTTCCATAAGCAGCGTTTGGACACCCCTGCTCTAAGGCATAGGCAGCCTAGCTTTGTTGTCCACCACGCATCGCGTTTTTTCTTTGAGCTTCGGCTGATCGGGCAGGATTTGAGAAACGCTGACCGAAGCACCTCTGTAATCGTCTGATTGCAATTTTCAAGTATGCCAGGTAGCAACATCTTCCCTTCCGGTGAGTCGGGTAGTGTGTAGCTGACTGTTCTTGAAAACGCATCCCAGTTAGTTCTTTTTGGATTTCTATAAGAAGGCGGCTTGTCCCTATGCCCTTTGATATCGAAATGTATCCTGTAGTGGTCCGAGAAGGAACACTGGGTGGATGCACGCCAATTATCAATGATTAGGGCAATGCTGATCGATGCTAGGGTTACATCAATAACCCCCGCGCGGTCCTTATTGCGGGAGGTGGGATGGTTGCCCCGGTTACACACAATAAGGTTTGCGCTCAGCACCAAGTCGAGCAAAGCCGCACCTCATCATCGTAGGAGAGATAGGCTGATGTAAGGTATAGGTTTCTCCTGCTCCTTCCAGATTCACCACCGTGAGGTCCTTATCGCTGTTACGAAGAAAGAAAAGAACATTAAGCCCAGTCCTTACCACGATACATGTTTTTGGCTTACGTTTCTGGGGAAGAGGTGATGATATCCGCGAGCTCCAAGGCCACGAACCCTTTCACCTAGGATCCGGGGTTCTTGAATTAGAGCCACGTCTATCTTCTCCTCCTCCATGACCCGCAGTAGGTCAGCCGATGGTACCATAGAGTAATGCTGATTAATCTGCACCACCCTAAGATTGTCCGGCTGACCTAGCATCTCAGCTTAAAACGATCGCTTTAAAGCAACCCATTTCAAGCTTCAGCTGGCCCTGTTTCGCTATGATGTGGCTTTTGGATTCTCGACCACTGCTGATCCAGAGAACTTTCCCGTTTCCTGCGTCGCGAGCCAGCCCTCTCTCCATCACCCAGTCGTCGGAACCACAGTCCGCGCTCTGACCCTTGATCATGCTAAGGATGGTTCGGTCCTCCATAATTGGAGGTGGGATCCGTACTTTCATGCTCGACCGGGCCCGAATTTGGTCTATGGTAACGACCTCGATCTGCGCGCCAGGACAGGGGTCGCTAATGCCAGTGGCCGTGTCTGTGAGGAACGTAAGTGACTCCTCGTTGACACAGGCAACGACTTTAGCTTCCTTAAACCATTTGATGCCATCAAACTCAGCGGTAAACGGGTCTACGCTTCGAGTCATGGCATTATGGATGGCCTGCATTATGACCCTCTGCAATATAAGCCAATTGTCGGCCGAAATTTTCCCTTACGGGTCGTTTCGGTCAATAATGGCTCTATGGAGTTCGGGCCTAGAGCTTAAATTGACTAAACCTTTGTCTGATCTTGTCCGCTTGTTCTCCGAGGCCTGCTGCGAGTCGTCGGATCGCTGGCGCTTCGAGATACCATCCTTTTTGCCGTCCGATCTCTCTTTACGGGAGCGTGTGGTCGGCGTTAAGGGGGCTCCCGTGCGTTTCTTCGTCGAGGCCTTACTTGGGGCTTTGGCTGCCTTTGATGAGGAAGGGAGCTTCTTCCCTACCGAGGCTGCCGTTGCGCCTTCTTGGTCCCCCTCCTCCTCCTTTTTGGCAATCGTACTATGCGCTGGAGCTTGAGCTGCTCCACCGTTAGTGACCCGCTCAAAGCGCCGCACGTTGTACTCATGCTTCTTCTTTAACGCTTTCTCCTTCGCCGGAGCGCTGTTTGCGCCGGAGAGCGTCCACCTCCTTCTTCACCAGAGGTGGGATCGATTTAGGCTCGTTTTTGTGCGTTGGCTCGTCGTTTATCGGCAGGCGAGCAAGCACAAGTGCTAACTTATTAGCCGACATAAACTCGCCATTTACAATGCCCGGCTCCATGTCCACTCCACCTTGTCTTTGGAGCACACCTTCACTTGTCGCTGGACGCAGTATGGTGGTAAAGCGGTCCACCCCCACACCGGGATTTATGCAGTCGCTGGATCTCGACGCCGTGGGACCTGCGCTCTCACCCCTATCCGCCGCCGGTACTGGGTCTCCGACTCCCTGCACCGTAAGTGAATTATCTTTTTGGTCCGCCATGCCATGAAAAAATTAAAAAAAAGTCAGTTTTCAAACCAAAACGGCAGGTCGTTTTAATCCTATCCGGCAGGTTGGACTCTCCATCGACCTTACCGGCATGGGTGACCCTACCGGTAGCAATGCTACCGCCGGCATCGCTCTAAGGATCCTTACACCTACTAAGCCACCACGACAAGGTGGCAGTCTCGGGGAGGGAATAGCCCATACATTTATCGAGTTTTTGCAATTGAACTCGGCTCTAAACTTCGTTGTTGGCTGTGGCAATGTTCACAAATTCAGCCGCAGCCAAATTTGTAAATGCTTAGTTTCTGAGCATTTATACCCTTTCATAATATGTGGCTGCTATGAAACTTAGCAATAGCGTTCTCTTTTACACCCACAAATGCATGCATAATATGCGAAAAATATGTGCGAAGAAGAGTATTTAGATATCACCTGGTGTAGCCATCTTAATTAATAAGGGTATCCTACGTGAACAAATTCAAAATATAAACACTCATATAATTGAAAATATAGGCATTAAGATCCACTTGAACTCTGGGAAATCTTTAAAAGTTTTTTTGGCTTATTTCCCTGCGGCCAAATGCCTTATAAATCATTGTGATCTCATTAAAATATCTAGGACCGATGGCAACTATGTTATTGGCAGTGAACTTAACTGTAGGAATCGGTTGTGGAATTGTTGTTAGGGTAATATTTTGAATGATGTATGTAGTGTGGGTAAAATAAATATCTTGTCCTAAGGACCCCATTTATATTCCGTCAAGCTATAGGGGAAACCCATCTACTCTGAACCTGTTTCTTACTAACGTCCCAAAAAGATTCTCTGAACCTCTGGTTAATGTTGCTCTATCATCTGACCACCTACCGGTTTTATGCAGATTAAATGTTGGAACAAAAACTAACTTGAAAGCCATCGCTCAGTTTGCTAATACTGACTGGAGAAAATTCAAAGGCTTTCTTGATAAAGCTCATAAAATAGGCTTATCAACCTTCAAAGACCTTATCTCAAGTCAGGTGTAAGTCAATAATATGATAAAGTTTTTCTCTGATGACTTAACTAAGGCAATTGACCTGGCCGAACCTAAAATTCAATCTAAGATTTCATCCCGTAAACTACCAACCAGCCTAACTAGTATCATACTGAGAGAAATTCGGTTCAAAGACAATGGATTAGAACTCGGCAACTACTTTACAAAGCCAGATTAAACCACCTAAACTCAATAATACGATAGCAGTTGTTTAATTTCAATAATGCCTCCTGGAACCTTAAATTATCTTCGATATCTTATAACTCTAAGCCACTATGGAAATTAACTAAAATTATTAAAAGCAAAAATCAATACATCCCTAGCTTTGATCATAAGAACGTACGGTTCTCAACTAGTTCGGAGAAGTCCAATTTGTTAGCCGATGTTTTTGAGCATACCTTAACCTCCAGTTTCTCTGATGCTACCACATTAAAAACCGTCAGCACTTACCTTAATAATCTTCGTTTTCAGTTAGTTTTTTTTGATGTGCCTGTCATCTCCACTCGGGAAGTTCAGGCTATAATAAAGTAACTCAAAACTAAAAAAACTCCAGGCATTGATAAAATCCCTAACGTGTGCCTTAAAAATCTGCCCAAATACTCTGTTGCCTTATTAACCCTTTAACAATTTTTTTAAAACAGGATATTTTCTTGCTTCATGGAAAACTACAAAAATTATCGCCATTGCTAAACATGGTAAGCCCCCTGACTCTCCAGAAAGCTACCGTCCCATAAGCATGCTTTGCGGTTTTTCCAAAATTTTTGAGCGCCTCATCAAAGAAGTCGTTCAGAGAATCTTTAAGCTGTGTTAATCCATTTGATGAAGTCGCCACTTATGTTAAACATAGCCTTGCTGCTAAAAAATCTGTCGGTATGGTTGATGTTGAGGCCGCACAACGGTCTTATTCATGAACTTGTAACAAGAAATACTTCAATTTATTCAACAAAAATTATGCATAATTTCTTGTCCGAAAGGCACTTTTTTGTCTCATTAAATGGCACTTACTCTTTAATGAACTAAATACGGGGGGGGTTCCTCAGGGTTCAGTGCTTAGGCCCACACTCTACAATGTTTATACGTACGACACTCATGCTTGCTGATGATACAGCTTTATTCTGTTCTGGTAACTCTTTTACTGAAATCCGAAACAATCTGCAACTTTCTCTTAACACGATGTCCAGTTACTTTGCCAAATGGAAAATCCAATTGAATGCAATGAAAACAAAAGCAATTTTCTTCACTAAAAAGCGTAGCCCAATGTCTCTACCCAGTTGTGAGCTTGTACTTGACAATAATACTATATCGTGGGAAAGCTCGGTTAAATACCTTGGGATACATCTAGATAAAACGCTTATTTTCAACGTACATATAAGCAAAACTTTTGATAAAATAAACAAGACCGTACCGATACTATATCCGTTTATAAATCGTTATTCGAAAATTGCGCTCGTTCGCATATTAGTAAGTTACAAACGTCTGAAAAAAAGATTTTAAAGATGATTTTCAACCTTCCCTTTTACTTTTCAACCCAAAAGTTACACGAGAAAGCTAATATTAAGCCGATTGATAACCTCATTACCTATTAACAAAATTTGCTTTGAAATCAAGAAAACATCCTGGTTGCACAATCAAGTTCGGCGGTAACTTCATGATCTAGTCATGTGTAGTAGCCTTTTAGTTAGTAAGTTAGTTATAAGTTTAGTCTAAGCTCTTTTGCAAGGTTTTTCAACAGACTCTTTTGCCTTGCTCAAAAATATTAAAAATTATTACTATTATATTACGAAACTAAATAAATAATTTTTTAGTTAAGATTATAAAAAAAATCGAAATTTCTAAATCTTTCATAAATGCTAGCTTTAAGTAAATATTATATAATACTTTCTTCGGCAATAAAGCAAACCTTTGAAATTGAAATTGAGTTTATATGACAATATTAATTACCCAAACAAATCACTATATTTCTGTGCTCAGTGTACTTGTGCGACATTTTCGTCCGCGAGCACTAATAAAAAGTCCCGTTAAGGTTGCCCAAGCATCCTCGAGTTGAGCGAAATTCTCGGCTTTTTGCGTACGTCTGGCTGACGCCACTTTCAATAAATAACCGAAAGAGCACTCGGAGCCAAAAGAGCCAAGGCATGCCAACCGCCCACCGCTGATGATGGCTATAGAAAATAAAATTTTAGTTTTATTTTGCTACAGGGTTTTACTCCGTTAATGCACTATTTAAACTAATAGAAGTGAATAAATTTTTAAAAATTTGAGTATATCTCAAATTGAGGCTACAAAATTTGCTATTACAAAGTCAAGGAAACATATTAAAAATTACATTGAACAATTTATTCCGATTGAAAAAAAATTGTATATAGTCGCCAACAACATAAAAACAATCTTGCAATTATAAACTCTTATGCATAAAGACAAAAGTCATGCAAACGGTCTGTTTAGCCCAGACATGGCGGAATAATACAAGGTGAGGACAGGAACGAAAAATACACATCCATAAGATAATGTGTGCATCTGAGCAAGAGAAAACATCCCTTTTGCTACTAATGTAGCAAGAGTGAGTATGCATAAGGGTTGGAAAAAAATATTTTTTTTTATCTGTCTTGCTGTGCATTTTGAATGTTTCTTTTGCTATTGCTGCTTGTATGTGTTGCTGAAATTGTGATCGTTTGTTGTTGCTGGAATTTGTACATGGACATTTTTTTTAATAAGTAAAATACTCGGTTATTTCAGTTTAAAATTTTTTTTTTATTATTTATTATTATTAATATTATTCTTCAATAAAATTTTAGGATATTTTTTGTTGCCGATTAATCTTTGTTTATTGTTTTTAATTCTTAAAAGCTTGCTTAGAAATTTGATGCGATGAAAACCCGCATATTAAAAAAGAAATATTTAACTTTTTCTTCTAAATCAAACAACGACCCACATTAGAACTTCAACAATAACACACGAAGACAAATACGATCGAATGCCGACGGCATTTGCACAACCTTTCTTTTTGAAATGTAATTCACTACTGCAAGCAAAATAAAGACCCACGAGAGAGCGCTATTTGGCATTTCCTCACCTTGTATTATTACACCATGCTTGCAACTTCAGTGGCTTTCTCGTGTAAAACAGAAACGAAACTAAAAATAAGGTTTGTGCTGTTAATTCTACCATGATGCTAACTAAAATCGTCCAGCAGCGTTCGGGTACCGCAGTCAAATTGAAATGTGTGTCGATTCGACTGGCTCGGCAACCGAGCTCACAGCTTCGGAAGTAGCGGCAGTCGAAATATTTTGTGTGTTAAATCCCGAGTGCAAATATTCCTTGGATCCGTGTGCACAAAGTACGCTGCTGCTATGGCACTGAATTTTGTCGCAGCAGCGAGCGTCGAGCTACGATCGGCTCTAGTCGTTTTTGTCTTTTCGACCATGATATAATTAGCATGGTAGTCTATTCTCTAAGTTCACTCTCACGAAAATTCTTAATGTTAGTTTCGTTGCGAATTTTAAAATAAGCCGCAGTAGTTGCAAGCATCAGCCAAAATACAAACGTTTTATATATGTAAGTATGTTTGCTTATGCACAACAATAGCAACGAAGGTGGTTTTCTTTTCGCACAAAAAATAAGAATTCTGTGGGCCGGAATAGACTACCTGTATAGTTTTACCATGTTTTCGGCTGCAACTGCTACAGCACATATTGAAACTGAAGATATTAAGGTTTTTCTTATTTTTACTACTATTTATTTTCTTATTATTAATGTTAATATAAGTTTTTTTTGAAAATTACTTAAAGAAATTCATAAAACTAAAGAGGTGGAAAAATATGTCGCGTACTGAAATGTCACGTACTTAATCAGTCTTAAGCTTATAAAAAAAAATATTATAGTACATACATTTTATCAAAATAAAGTTTAAAAGAAAGCTACATAATTTCACATTAGTTAAAAATTAATTGCTTTTAAATATTTTTTATTATTTTGAAGATTTTAACATTTTTGTAGATGCAGTCGAAAACGACTTCTATTTTTTTCACGTACTAAATCGCAGGTTTATTGCAAATATACTGGAAACGATACATTAACACAGGGATGTCCAAACACTGCTTATGGAAGAGCAAAAACCAATACACATAAAGAAAAACACTAACACATTTAAAGTAAACAGTTATTACTGTTTATTGAGTGCACTGAAAGAAATTGTATTTACATTCTTATGAGAGTGGTAAAAAATAGTGAAAAAAAGTTATGGTACATATATTTATAAATAACTTAAAAATTGGTCAATATCAATATTTATTTTAGTTAATGATAGTTTTAATAATGCCTCTAAATGTACGTTTGTTAATCAACTTCTCCATTTAAAAAAAATTAATTTTAAGCTTGTAAATGCACATTTACAAATATATGTGCTTCCAAAAATAAATAAAAATCGCAAGGGATTTCCCGAAAAATATCTATTTACCACCGAATTTTACAAAAAATATATATTTTTTATTCATATGTTTTTACCAATAGCCTCCTTCTATCTGTTATATACATTGCATAAATCTAGTAAACCCTTTGTACCAAAAGGTACAGGGCCATAACTACTTTTTGTTTGCAAGCAATGCCTTAAAAGTCCCATTTAACAAGTTTCCCAAAGAATAGCGAAAGGATCTCATACCGATTTTTGTGAGTGCATGCTCAAACGAAAAGCAACAACAAATTACATTGAAAATCTGTGGGCCAACAACAAATATACGCAAGGGTTGTTTTTGTGCACACGAGATCAGAGAGCAAAGAGAGTACCAGCGAGTAACTGAGAGAACGCTCGAAATTGTTTTTGTAATTTGCATTGGCACTGGGTGATATACAGTTAGGGCCGTGCATGTACACGCGCATCGCTGCCTATGCCTAAGAGCCATTACAAAAACAAAAAGAACCATGGGAGCAATGGGCCTGGACATCCCTGCATTAACAGATCCTACCTTTTGCACTACTTATACAGCAAAAATTATTTTATTTTTTCTTTAGTTTTTTTCACTTTAAACGCGTACGAATGTCGCGTACATGGGCATGTCCTAGAGCGTATACAATCGATGAGTGGTATATAGTTCGGTATATAGTACAATGAAACCAGTTCGGTAATGTATTAATGTAATGTAATGTGTGTTAAATCGAAACTTTATGGCACTTAGTATAGCTTCCAATTCCGCCGTAAAAATTGATGCGTAGTGTGGAGTTATAACTGCCTTAATGATCTGATTTTCCTCCGAAATGACGCTGAAAGCTGTTGTGTGCTTTGTTTTTGAGCCGTCTGTGAGCAAAAAGTTCCAGTCGGCAAATTTCTCTTTAATAAGTACTATTAAAGGCTGCGATATATTTCTTTTTGGGCGTGTTTTCTTTATTAAACTGGGCAAGTTGCAGGTTAATTGCTTGGGCTTTGATGAACCAAGGAGGTAGCTTTAATATATATATATATATATATTTAGTCCAGTGGTCGGCACGGCCCAATCCCATGGGATTGGAGTTCACACGTACTGTGTTGTACACAAAACACATGCAAGTGTGCGTGATTTTTGTACTGAACTACTCTCAGCAAATTCTCTGGCGTTGCCATGCTCTTGTTGCAAAGCACAGACACGAAGTTGCTTGTGCATGACTTCGGCTCTTGCTTAGAGAGCGTGCTTGCTCTCTCAACGCTAAAGCGCTTCAGCATTAGTATGCCGTGGCTTTGGTGCTGTGTGGCAGAAAACACAAAATCAGTTTATGTTTAATTTGCTACAAGCTAAGATCGCGCTACGCAAATTATTGATTTTAAAATGGAAAAAATGTTCAAAGAGGAATTGAAAAATGAGCGGCGCGATCTAAACTTGTAGCCAACTAAACATAAACTGATTTTGTGTTTTCTGCCACACAGCACCAAAGCCAAAAAGCAAGCACGCTCTCTAAGCAAGAGCCGAAGTCATGCACAAGCAACTTCGTGTCTGTTGCTTTGCGACGTCAGCGTTGAAATACGTCACAGCGGCAGAAAATGTTAATACAAGCGCAAAAAAAAAATGCATATGTATATTTTGCCGACCACTGATTTAGTCTATTATTCAGAGATAAAATCAATATTTTAATATGTTCATTCCAATTGTATTTTTTATCAAAAACAAGTCCTAGAATTCGGAGTAACTCTTTTTTAGGTATAATTGTGTTGTTTATATTGATTTCTATATTTTTACATCGCGTTTTCTACATATGTGCAAGTGTGAAGATTTTTCATTCGAAAGTTTTGTGCCACTTATAATGCACCATTCTTTTATTTTTTCTAATAAAGAATTAATTTCAGTCTTGTAGTTAGAATTTGGTTTAAAAATAAGGCACAAGTCATCTGCATACATAACGTGAGTAAAAAATTTATCGGTGTTTATAATAGCGCTTAGTTTGTCAAAAGCAATAAGGAACAGCGTTACAGATAGTGGCGAGCCTTGCGGGATGCCATTATGCAATTTTTCTTCCTTAGACAGCGTGCTATTGACTTTCACCCTACACCTTCTGTTGTTCACCCTGACCTAACTTCCAATTTTGTAGTTGTTGAATTATGCAGTGTATGCCGACCCTATCAAAGGCCTTTTCATCAAGAACTAAAAGACGGTCAATTGTGCATCTTTTTGCTTTGTATGCATATTGATTTTGCGATAATAGCTTTCCTTGGTCAAGGAACCACATAATTCTTTTTGAGATAATTTTCTCAAGGAGCTTAGATACGCATGGCAGTAAGGATATGGGACGATATCCATTAATGCTACTTTTTGATTTATTGGGTTTGCTTATAGGGATA
Organism: Chymomyza costata; assembly: GCA_018150985.1. Classification (NCBI taxonomy): domain Eukaryota; kingdom Metazoa; phylum Arthropoda; class Insecta; order Diptera; family Drosophilidae; genus Chymomyza; species Chymomyza costata. The sequence goes on from JAECWU010000269.1 coordinate 886,276, forward strand.
TTTGTGGCTATTTTCCATTGTTGCGGAATGGAACATTTCATTGTATAGTTCTGTTAATTTATTTTTTCCTGCTTGGGGAAGTTTCTTTAAAATTTCATAAGGAATATTATCGAAACCAGGCGTATTTCCGCGGAGAGTGCTTAAACAGCTATCAAGTTCTAATATTGTTATTGGAGATTCTATTAATTTTGGTTTTGGTCTTGGAAAATAATTTAAGGAATTGCCGCATACATGTTTTTGTTTGTTCAAATTAAACGAGGCGGAGAAATTTGAGTCCTTCGAGTAATCGGACCAAGTTTGGGCGAATGTATCTGCAATTTGTTTTGAATTAATGATGTTTCCCGTGCTGGATTCAATGGCATGTTTTTCCTGACTCCTGTAATTATGTGAACTTCATCCCAAAGTGTTTTAGGGCTGGTGTTAGGACTTATATCTTTGGTAAATTCATCAAAGCTATTTTTTTGTGCTTTCTTTGCTTCAAATTTGAACTTGGCATTGGCGTGTTTATATTTCAGCATATTGACAGTGTTTGGATTTTTCCTGACTTCATTTAGGCGTTGAGTTTTTTCTTTTTTTAGGTTTTCAAGATCTTTGTTCCACCAATATACTGCTTTTTCTGGAGATCTCTGAGGGTTTGTGGTTGGTATAGCGTCGTTAGCACTTTCTTTTACAACTCTTAAAAACCTAGCTGCAGCTTGATTGGTATTGTTGGTAATGTTAATGCCTTCTATTTATCTATAATATTGTTTTGAAATTTTACCCAATTCGCTTTATGCAATTTGTATTTGTGTTTTCTTAGAGGCATGCTGCCAAGTTCATTTCCAAAAAACTTCATTACAATTGGGAAGTGGTCACTTCCGTATGAATCGCCAATGACGGACCAGGAGGCATTTAGGTTGAGTGGAGCAATGCAGAGTGAGATGTCTACGTTTGTAAAGGTGTTATGAGTTGTGTAGTGCGTGCTTGAACCATTATTTAAGACAATAAACTGGCTATTTTGGACAAAACTAGCAACTACGTTTCCACGTTCGTTATTGGAAGGAGATCCCCATAGGGTATGCCAAGAATTGAAGACTTTGGTTTCTTAAACGATGCTATAAGATCGTGAAGGTCTTGCTCGGAGAAAAGGTCGCTTGGCGAAATATAAAGATTTAATATTATAAAAGTAATTTCTGATTTTATTTCAGCAGCCATAGACAATATTTTGGAGTTTAGATGAATTATTTTGTGTTCCAAGGACTTGGAGACGAGCAATCCTATTCCTCTGCTTGCTTTGGTCCAGATTGGATCAATATCGTTTTCTCTATAAAACATATAGTGGCTTGGGCAATGGAATGTTGTATCATTGTTTTGCAGGTGCGTCTCTTGTAACGCAATGATCATTGGTTTATATTTATTAAGTAAAAGGGCGAGACTAAAGTATTTATCTTTATATCCATTGATATTCCACTGTATTGTTGTAATTGTCATAGTGCAAGTTGTTGAGCTTGTACCTTTTTGTGTACATATATAGATTTTTTTTTATTTTTAAAAGAGTTTTGTTTTGTATTGTAGTCTCTTACTAAAATCATCTTTCTCCTTCCCTGCATCTCCGCAATGCGTAATTGCAATGAATCATGTCATTGCAAGTGATTGCTAAGAGAAACTCCGAAAAGAGAGAGACGAGAGTTATAATTCCGCGTATCTCTGATGTCGTCATCGGTATCAGATAGCTCTGTGATGGTTTGATCGTTTTTGTTTATCTTGTATGCTTCTAAATCATCGTGTTTGCATTTCTGTTATAATTGTGTTTGGTTTGTTTTTCATTGGTTTTGAGTAATCTGCCTTACTTTATTCGGTTTCTATTTGTTCAGTGTAGTTTGATTGTAAAAGCCACTGGCTTAAAAATAATGGTAAATTCATTATAATTCTAATTATTTAAAAAATGTTTGTATGTATATGTAGTTTTTTTGAACTATTTGTTCAATTCGATGGGTGCTGCATTAAAATAAAGTCACCAGCAGTAGGAGTTATTAACCACCATAATTATTAAGTTGGGTTTTTGACAAAGTTAAAACTTAAGCTACAGATTTACTTATGTCAATCATCACTGACATAGAAGAAGTCACAAAACAATATGCTGATTTATTTATAAGCCGCAATTTATTTTTGTTTATTATAATGTAATAAATTAAAATACAAAATAATTGTATAAAATCTGTTTCTACTTTTTTCCCCTTATCAAACTAGAAGCTCCGACTGGATGCCTGCTGGCTCACCCTTGTATGGTTTAGTTAGCCGCACATTTTAAATTCTATGAGGTTTTGGCGCCATGTTTTGAAGTGAAAATTGCCAGTCTTTTTGGTTAAGCCTAGTACGCAGCAGTGTAAAACCGCGTGAAAGAAAACAAAACTTCATATAAAAAAAACGCTGGCAAAATTCTTAGCGCCAAGAACAAAATCATTGGTACGCAGCAGCAGGGCTGCATATATATTTTTAGAATTGACGTGTAGATGGCGCTAAAAAAAAATCAGCTGTCCTCTTTGCGCGCTAAAAACGAAACATTAATGTGCTGCAACTTATTTTGATAGCAAGAGCAATGGCGCGTAGGCAAAACAGGTGTACAAATTTTACTAAAGAGCAGAAAATTGCTCTAATAAAGGAAGTGGAGGACCACCTAATTATTTGGGAGCTCACAAATAAATGTCATTTTCACGTGAGCTCCAATAAAATAAAATAATAATAATAATAAATAAATAGGCAATAATGGCGTTATTTGTGAAATAAATACTAAGCATTTTTTCATTTGGTGATTCATTTTTTCACTTTTTATTATTTTATGCACTTGTAAACAAAAAGAACAAATAGTTGATTTTTATATTTACTTTATGGCGCCATCTATTGTTTGTAGCGGCATCTACATGTCAATTGCACAGAATATTTGGTCACAAACTCTGCCCATACAATTTTTTTCGCGCACAAAATAAGTAGCACTTTTTTCTTTCACGCGGTTTTACACTGCTGCGTACTAGGCTTTAACATAGTTTACATTTTTGCAGCGAATGACAAAAAAAGAGGTGCACAGAAAAATAATCGAATAATTTCTCATCGGGACGCAATAAAATAGGAACATTTTCACAAGATGTTGAAATGATGTTGAAATTTTCGGAACGGCAAATTCATACGTAACATCTTCGACATAAGATGTTAGATGTTAAATGTGCCCCAGTGTGAATAGGCTATAAGACATGCTCCAACACATTTTTTTTGGTTCCAGTTCCAGCAAACGTCAGGCACCAGGCAGTTCAAAATAGGTTGTTTTGATACGATTAAGACCGATATGCTGCTGATTTACAACGCTACCACATAATCGATTCAATACTTTTCGATTCAAAATACAGTTCGACGCGGCGATGTTACGACGATATTTTACTTATCGATGCTTTAATAGATGATTTTTGAGAGTCGCCGGACAAAATCGTTTTTTTGTGCCAAATTTGCTTCTTTTTTTTTCTTATAAGTCTAAAGAATAAAAATACCTTTAATTTAAAAGTGGTTTGGATAAAATCTTTAGACGCATTGTCAACTTATGAAATTACAAACTATTTAGAGGCTACTCTTTTATATATATCGGCAAAAATAAGTGAATCGGACAGTTTTCTCGACCTTCTCCGATTTTGATGATTTTAACATACTTGGTAGAGCTACTAGCCAATAGTAACCTCGTCAAATTTTATTGAAAAATTCCGATTATTTATCGAGTTATGTATAACCAAAGAATATAGAACTATATTCTTTGGTATAACTGAAAATTGGGCTTTTCATATTTAGACCAGCGCACTGTGGGCCCAGATTTTCAAATTTTGGCCAAAACCTTGTCATTTCCATAATAATTTTTTTAGAGTGATGAAAGGATTGGACTGGAACTTCTGGGAAGTTGGAGCCTCCTCAGATTTTTTTGAGATATAGATATTCCAGACCAAAGTTGGAAAAAATTTATAAAAACAAAACAGTTTTTTTAACTTAATTAAAAAAAAACGGTTTATTGGAATTGGACCATATTTCACGCAGAGGTAGATATGAGCTCCTCATACATTGAAAAAATAGCCTATACCCAAAATATTGAATGGTTTTGGAGTTATAGACTCAAATAGTTTCAACTTTCCAAGCAAATTACAGAAAGACGAGATCACCAATCCATCTGCTTTTTAACTGTTATCATTTTTTTTTGCATGCTTTTTTAATTTATAAAAAAAAATTTCAAAAATCTATATTTCATTTTTACGTTTTTTTGTCAAAATTTGTCATTTTTACATTTTTTTGATTTGCATCATTGCAAGTATGCTATAAAATTTTCCAATGGTACATTTTAGTACAACCTTTGAAAAAATCGTTATTGAAGCATACTTTTAGGTAGCTTAGAAATTCAAACACTAGTAAAATTTTCTAGGGGTCAATTTTTAAAATTCAACTTTTAGATACAAAATTCAATTTCCGAAAATCGGGAGGAATCACATTTTGTTGTAAAACATGTGAAGAAATTTATAAAAAAAATTTTCGATCAAATATCGAGTGGTAGTCGGAGGCACCCTTAAAGCAAAATAGCCAAATGATAAAAAAACCAACAAAATCTTTATAACTACTCGAATATATTAAAAACCAAAAAGTTTTTAAGCTCAATTTTATTTTTTCTCTGTAGTAATATTTATACATAATAAAGTGAATGAAGATTTCGTAGCTACATGTAACATGGTAAATGCAGGTTTTTTTTTGTCTGAAAATGTTCTCGAAAGCTCATAAAGTACGAAATGTCAACTTTGATTGCCAATAACTAAAAAACCACTTATAAAATTTACAATTTTTTTCTGCACAGGGATACCTTAATATGTGTAAAATAGTATTCAATTTTAATTTTGTCCAAATTTTGATTTCCAGCAGGAGGGCTTTTGGCCAAAATCTGGCCACGCGGGCCCATTGTGCAGCTGTGCGCAAAACTACCAATGCAATTTTGTGTGCCTGTGTGCATAAACAAAAAAGAGCTTTCGCAAAGACCAAGGTACAATGGGACGAATCATTTTATTTTTTTTTGGCATAGTTGTCATTAAAGTCGACAATATCATCGACTTTTATTTTATGCGGGACCTAAAAGCGATTTCGCCTAAAAATTCGTCGTCCGCCCCTGACTTTAACATACGCCATATTTTTTGTTTGATTATTATTATTTTATCAAGAAAATTACACTAGCTTACAAATTATAAAAATTTTGGTACCCTCAATATGTTTTAGCCATTTCCGTAGTAAAATGACACGCTAAATCCGAAAATGAAGTCAAAAAATATTTTCATGGAACGGATTAGGGTTTGCAATCCCGTGTTATATTTTCAATCCCGGGACTTCGGGATTACATTATCCAAATCCCGGGATCCCGGGATTGAATTATTTATGAAAAATACTATACATTATCATAGTTAAAATTACATAATAAAACTCAAAACATAAATAAAAATTGGTTTAATATTATTATTTATCGAAACAAACCAAAACAAAAATTGTTCCTTCGAAAAAACAAATAAAAAATAGTATATAATGAAATTAAAAAACTATTTCTTCATTTATTTTGTTTCTGTAAATAAGCTTTCAGAAAACACAGTTCGTCCAGCGTTTCATCGTTCAAATGCATTAGTGCTGAAAAGGCAGCGAATTACCATACCACTTTATCAACAAGTCAACAGCAAAAAGTAGACTAGGGTCTGGGTTGAGGAAGTGTTGAGTTGAGAGTTGAAACACAGGGTTGTATTTTACCATACATTTTGTTTTTGTAAAAGTCCTCAAGTCCGCAAGTCCTTAAGTCAACACAAAGCGTGAATACCCTAATTGTAAAAAAAGCAGATTAAGTTTTGTAAAGTTTAATGAAATGAAAAAAAAAAAAATATAAATATAAATTTCAATTAATTTTACCACGATTTCAACAAATTATCTAAATCTATGTCAACTTCAGTTGTAGACAATAATATTAAAGCTTCAGAATGCACATTGCTCATCTATTTCTATAACATCTTCAATTCTTATCCGATTTTAAAGATCTTTGACTCGAAATGTCCGTAAAAGAATTCTCTTTCAGTTTAAAGCTTAACATAATTTTTAAAAATCATTAATAAAAATCAAATCAAAAATTTAATATTTTAAAAAATTGTCGAAAATTACACTTTTTCCTACTTTGGTTGCTTGTAACTTCTATATTTTTTATTTAACCTGCACATAATTATATATAAAGAGCACATCAATACCTTTCGATCTAATCATCTTTCATGTCAATACAAGATTTTGCTCATGAGATACTGACGAATAACTGAAATAAGTGCCCAAAAGCATGTTTTCCGAAAATATCTAGAAAACGGTGCTTAAGAAAAAAAAAAGGTTGCCATTTTCGTGTTTCTCGACCCCAAATTACCCTAAAAAACACTTTTTTACGATGGTTCACTCGATGACCCATAAATTTGTAAACTAGTGTAATTGAATTACCTATCCATTATACTTGAAATATATTTTTGTCAAATTTACGGTTTGGACGCTATTTATGCATTCATATGAAATTTTTCGTATTTTTTAGCATAGCTTTGAAATAAATTCTATTTCGAACGTAAATTTAAAAATTTTAAAAAATTTTATCATACCTTTTTTTTCATGGCTCGTAAAGTTTGATCGATTACGAAAAAAATGAGTGGTTGTTTATCAAAATCGGCAAAAAAATGTGGAAATATCAAGTATTTTTGTAAAAAGTGAAAAATTTAAATTTGTTTGAAAAACAATAAGTTTTAGATGAATAATTCGTTTATTTATAAAGATATCGTTACCAAAGCTGGCAATAGAAACTTTTTTAGAGTTCTTAATCTCTGTATTTGTGTTTCAAAGTCGGTTGACTATATCATATAGCCCCCATAGGATCGATAATAATAATTTACAAACCTTTATTTATAATAAACATTAGAATAAAAAAAAAATATATAAAATTAAAAAAAAAGTAAAGATTTCATGCTTGGCGGGCCGCATAAACATGTTTACTGGGCCGCTTGTTGCTCATCCCTGGTATAAGTAAGGAAGCGAAATTAGGCATTGGGAAGTTTTTTTCGTCCACATGAGATGCAGGTTGTTTTGCCTTTGCAGCTTTAGCTTTCTGCATCTCATTGAATTCGGAATGTATCTATTTGGATTTTTGACAGGAGAACATAAATCCAATGTTTAGTGTATCTGTCGGAGTAGTAATATCAATTTGACAGTATTTGAGTATTTACAGAATGAATTTTCTTCAAAGGGCAGTAGGTTTCGGGAATTTTTAGAATTTTGTTGCTTATTATTTTTAAAGCTCGTTTGACTGCGATCTCGTAGTTGAGGTTATTATGTATTGGATTTGTTGAATTTTCCATTGCACAATGGGCCCGCGTGGCCAGATTTTGGCCAAAAGCACCCCTGATGAAAATCAAAATTTGGACAAAATGACAATTTAATAATTAGGGTATTCACGCTTTGTGTTGACTTGTTGTCTTGAGGACTTGTTGAAGAAGTCAACAGGCAGAAGCGTGAATCCCTCCTGTTGACTTTTTGAGTTGACTTGTTGACTTTTCTTCTTCTTTCCTGTTTTTGTTTACATTTGTAAATTGGTACAAATTGCATTCAAATTCAAAAGGTTCAATTAAAAATGCCAAGTGGAAGAGTAAAATCTATACTAACAGAATCTTTAGCTGAAGTAGATATGGATTACATAGATTTGTATTATTTTATTGCTGCAAAAACGAAATAATTGCAGAAAAACCGTATTTGATTTTGTGCTTCCTCTTCTTGTGTTTGTTTACATTAGCAAAATGCTGCAAATAATTGTTAAAATTAAAAGTATTGAATCAAAAAATGCCGAGTCAAAGCATAAAATCTATTTTAACTAAACCTGTAGCTAAAGTAGCTATGGATTACACAGATTTTTAATATTTTATTGCTGCAAAAACGAAAAAATTGTATAAAAACTGTATTTGAGTTTGTGCTGCTTCTTCCCTGTGTTTGTTTACTTTTATAAATTGCTGCAAATTATCAACAAAATTTAAAATCTTGAATAAAAAATGACGAGATAGAGCGTAAAATATATATTAATTGAAGCTGTAGCTGAAATGGCTTTGGAGGAAATAAATTTTATTGCAGGCAAGTCTGCTAAAACAAATTCACTGCAGAAAAACTAAATTTTGTTTAATACAGAGATAATAGGGTTCCGTGGCGACGTGCAAATTGACGAAGTTCTAGATAATTATCATGAGGACATGAATGCAATTATACTCTCGCATCGCGGTGACCACTTCCACATCCCGAAATCAATTGACTGGTGCCAGAACGTGCTCACTTCCTTCGACGAAACCCGATTCGTTCAAATGCTGAGGGTAACTCCACAATAGTTCCAGCAAATATTTAGCCTAGTACAGCCCCTGCATTTTCCAATTCGCATCTATTTTTATACCCTGTACCGTATGGTACCAAAGGGTATATTGTGTTTGTGCAAGCCGAAAATGTATGTAACGTACAGAAGGAGACGTCGGAGACCCCCCAAAGTTACCTAAGGTATGATCAGTGTGACTCGAGAAGTCGATATACCCATCCCATGTCCGTCTGTCGGTCTGTCCGTATGAACGCCTAGATCTCAGAGATGGTAAGAGCTAGGGCAACCAAACTTTCAGATTAGATCCAATATTAATCTATAGGAGACAAGTTTGTTTCATTTTTTTGATATCGGGATTACATTATATAGCTCCCATAGGGGTGTTTCAGAGGACCTCAAAAAAAAAAGCAAAAGTTTTAGATGGATAATTCGTTTGTTTATGAAGATATCATAACCAAATTTGGCAATCGGAAGTTTTTTAGAAGCCCCCATCACTGAACCAAATTTTATCAAAATCGGTTGACTATATCATTTAGCTCCCATCGGACCAATCGGTCAAAAAAACATTTTTTGTACAAAATTCATTGTGTTTCGTTTGGTTTTGAAAAAATTTTAACCAAATTTGGCATTAAGAAGTTTCTTAGAGCACCCAAGCACTGTACTAAATTTGATGAAAATCGGTTGACTATATCATATAGCTCCCATAGGACCGATCGGTCAAAAAAATTGTTTTGTGCAAAATTCGACTGATTTCTGTTTGTTTATGAAAATATCGTAGCCAAATTTGCCGAATAAAATATCTTTTGGAGGTCTTTAGCAATATTTCGGACTTAATGGCAATGTGGTAGTACAGGGTATCCCTTTTTTTTTTTTTTTTTTTGATATATATTTTTATTGGCAATCAACCGAGACAGATGGGTTATGATCCAATATTGATGAGAAAACATTAATCGCTACACAATAATACAATTTAGTGTGTTATAGGGCTTAAATTACTAAATACATATTTACACAATATTTACAAAAAACAAAATTTACAAATAGATTCGACTGAATCTACTAAATATCCAAATTTGGCATTAAGAAGTTTTTTAGAATTCCCAAGCACTGTAGCAAATTTGATCAAAATCGGTTGACTATATCATATAGTCCCCATAGGACCGATCGGTCAAAAAAATTGATTGGTGCAAAATTCGACTGATTTCTTTTTTTTTTATGAAAATATCGTAACCAAATTTGCCGAATAAAATATCTTTTGGAGGCTTTAACACCGACACATTGTCGGACTTAATTGCAATGTGGTGGTACAGGGTATCCCAAAGTCGTCTCCGCCCGACTTTAACGTACGCCATCTTTATATTCGTTTTTGATGGAGAGAAAATTTTGGTGGAGTATTGTTTGATGTGTGTCTTGGATGGATAATATAGCTAGTTTGGTGTTAATTGTATCAGATGGTAATTTCCAGAAAGGCAGTTTAGGTTGTATTTCTGTCGTTTGTTGGAAGTGGATATTTACGTTTTTGCAAAGATTGTATGAGATTAAAATGGCGGACTGTACTTTGTTATTCTTACGTTTGTTTTTAATTTTTTTGAAAATTGTGTCTAGGGGAGAGCTACTCGAAAAGTGTATGTTTTTTATTAGATTTGCTTGTAGAAAATCTCTTCGCTCTGTTACGGTATTTATGTTCGCTTCCATTAGCAAATTGTTGATAGGGGTTGATCTGTACGCTCCTAAAGCAGTCCTTATGGCACAGTTAAGGGTTGTTTGAACTTTTTTTAGTAATGTTTTTGATGTGTTACCATAGAACATTAGACCGTAGTCAAATTTGGAAACTATAATTGCTTTTGTTATCATGATAAGTGTGTGTGTGTTGCAGTTATATTTGGGATTGGATAAACATTTTATAATATTTAGTTTTTTTGATAAGGAGTTAATTAAGCTTTCTATGTGCGTGTTCCATTTGTAACGGGAGTCGAGGATAATTCCTAGTATTTTTAGGGCAGGAACTTGTGTAAGAATAATGTTATTTGTTGAGATCGAGCATTGGCAGAGGACTTTTCTACAAATATGTAAGTGTTTACACTTATTTAGTGAGAGGGAGGAGCCGGAAAAAGAACACCAAGAATTAATTTTATTAAATATATCGTCTAGATTGATTGTCTTGTGAATTTCTGTCTTGTTGAGTTTTACAATTATGTGAAAATCGTCTGCATAGGCAGCAAATGAAAGGTTTCTTTGGATGGAAATTAAAGAGGCCATTTTATTGTAAGCTATAAGGAATAAGATAACAGAAATTGGTGATCCCTGGGGTATGCCGATGTGAAGTGGGAAGGTTTGGGATATATTATTAGAGACGCGGCATGAAATTTTTCTGTTTGTCATGAAGTTAATTGTGTATTTAAGTATCTTTGGTCCAATATTCCATTCCTTTAATTGTTGTGCAACTGCATGTATACCGATTTTGTCGAAGGCTTTACAGAAATCTATGGAAATGATTGAAGCATGTTGCTTATGCGATAGGGCATCAGATGGCAACAAAGAAATAGATTGACATTCACAAATCAACACAGTGAAATATAGATTTTTGAAACAAATAAGAGCGAAATATTGAACAATTTCTTTTCATTTAAATGAATTTTTTTAAATTGATAAGTTTCTCCGAAATAATGTGATATTTTCAGAATTTTTTTAATAAGTAATTGAGACAAAAAATCATGCAATTTAAAAAACGGGAATAAACACGAAAAAACGGGGGGCATAACTCAACCTTCACCAGGGCCGACTTACAATGAATTTGTAAATTCGCTGACATACTGGGCAGCGTAGGAGGCATTAAATCTGTCCTCGCCGTACCTGCATACATATTGGGTCGTTCACTAAGTAATTTCGTTTTTTTTAGTGCAATTTAAACACGATTTTTTTATTTTGTAAAACATTTTATGAAATTATATATTCTCCATTTTGATCCAATACCTTTTGCCATTTTTCGGGCAAGAGATTGATTCCACGCTCATACAATTTTTGATCCTTGCAGGCAAAAAACTGGTCCTAGTGGTTTTTGACGTCCTGATTTGAGGTGAAGGTTCTCCCATCCAAAAAATTTTGCAGAGACCGGAACAAGTGATAGTCCGAAGATGCCAAGACTGGAGAATATGGTGGGTGTGGTAGTACATCCCATTCAAGCTCCAAAAGCTTTTGGCGGGTCATCAAACTTGTATGAGGTCTCGCATTATTCTGGTGGAACACTACACCTTTTCTATTGATCAATTCTGGCCTCTTCTGTTTGAGTGCATCTCAATTTGTCCAGCTGATCACAATACATTTCAGAATTAATCGTGGTATTGTCTGGCAAAAGTTTAAAATAAACGATCCCTTTGAAATCCCACCAAACAGACAACATAACCTTTTTTTGGTGACTATCGGCCTTCGAAGTGGTTTGAGCTGGTTCATCCTTTTTAGACCATGATCTCTTGCGCTTTACATTATTGTAAGCAACCCACTTTTCGTCGCCAGTAACGATGCGCTTCAAAAATGGATCACCTCTTTGACGTTTGATAAGAAAATCACAGTCGTTAATGCGACGAAGCAAATTTCGTTCTGTAAGAACATGAGGAACCCTTATGTCAAGCTTAGCTCCTAGACGTTTCATGTGCTTGTGAACGGTCGCGTTAGACTAATTTAATCTTCCAGCAATCTCTCGATTTGTTATTCGACGATTTGCATAGACCAACGACTTTATTTTATCGACATTGGCTTCAAGAGGCCTTCCAGGACGTGGTGCATCCTCAAGATCGAAATCGCCGGAACGAAATTTTGCAAACCAATTGTGGCATTTTCGTTCGGTCAACACATCTTCTCCGTGCACATCACATAATTTTCGCCTTGCATGAACTGCATTTTTACATTTTGATAGTAAAACAGTAAAATATGCCGAAAATGTTGTTTTCGATCTTCCATCTTTGATAGGGCACCAAACAGAAACTATTCCAAAAAATGTAATAAAATTTTTTACAAAAAAGCCTTACTACATCAGCTGTTCAAATATATAAAGTTAAGGCGGTTAAGTGTAAAGTTGGCTACGAAAAAATTCAATAAGATCAGCTGTTGTCATCAAACGAAATTACTTAGTGAACGACCCAATACATACCGCGTTTACTTCTCATATATGTGCTGTAAATAATGTCAAATAAATCCGATGCTTGACCCTTGTCTTTTCTTTTATACGTTATAAACTTTTATCAATTCACTTTTTATTCGTTTTGTTTTCACAACTTATTATTCCCGCGACTGTTTCTTTTTCTATAACCTTTACCGCTTCTCCCTAGCCTATCCCTCTATTCACTGCACCTTTTGTTTCGTTCATAGTCCGCTTATACGACTATTCGTGGCGGAGCACAGTGGGCCAGGCTGACCTTCTAGCGGAACTTTAGTAGCAACTGGCGTAAATCAAGACATATTCCATTGAAATTTTTAATTTAAGATATTTAACATATTTATAATATATTTGAAAAAAAAAATTAATCGGAATCAGATGAATCCGAGTCACTAAAAGATTTTTTAAAACTATGAAGCAATCCTAAAACGGTTTTGTCCAAATTAATTTCTTTCAAATTGGCTTTTGTTGTTTTGGAGAGAGTCGTTATAAGTGGATCCGATGAAACAAGTAGTCCATTCATAACATCTTCCATTGTATTTCTCCTCTTGTCCTTACGGGAATGGTTTAAGCGTATATTCCTAAAATCCTTATTCCTGGCTTCAAGTGCTTCTTCGGACATTATACCAATAGGAAGTGCTACATTGTTGATGATGTCCGCTCCATGTATTAAAACTTTATGTACAGATGACGGCATGTAAAACCATGGATATTTGTCGACATACATTTCAGCTGTTTCCATGGCATATGAGCTGAATGAATCAGTATTGACTTGATATCCACAAGCCATTACCCTTAATATAACACTAAACCTATATATTAGAGCTTCGCTAACTCCAGTAATGTCGGCTACTAAATTTGGTTGGCTAAAAAACCGTCTGGCAGTATTTCCATTGTTGGTATTGCCACTACTACCCACTGGAATATCCACCAGTAAGCCCATTTGCTTTCTAAGTTGGAATTGGATTTCAGATTTTCTAGCTTCTACCTTTGCCTTATCTTCACCTCGAGCTTGCCATTTTTTTATTGGGAGTCTGTAAGCAATATGTAGAACGCGTTCAAAAAATCGTATCCACGCATGCAATGTTGATAAACCATATTTTAATAGATCTGCATCAATTCTATAACTTTTTACCAAACTAATATTATTCATATTCTTTGGTAGGGCTCTACAAATTCCACATATCATGGTAGGTGCTTCTGCAAGGACGCTAAATGTTTTGCCATCCAGCATGGTCATGTGAAATTCGTGCATAATTGAATATAAATTGGTAGTTGTTGGTTGAATTTTTTTTACTTGGTTTTTTACATGGTCGCTCTCTAATCTAATTAATTCGCTTGTTTCCTTTTGGCAAATTAGTTTTAAAGGCCGACAATAGCGAGTTGAGGAAGGTCGAGGGTTTTTCCACAAAACTTTTGATCCAAGCTGAATTTGTAATGGTACAAGGCAAACTGCAAAAAGGTGTTGATCGAGCATATTGGTTTCACCATTTTCAAACTTTTGCCGGTATGTTGCGTGTCCACTGCTTCCATCACAGCCCCATTTATGTACTGCAGTTAATTTTATTTTATTATTATTTTCTAATAATTGATGATCAAAAACCGAGGAGTTCGCCTGTATAATTCGACTAACGGTATGGTCGACTAAGCTTTGCAAAGTTGTTTCAGCTGAATAGTCTGAATATTTCAAGTTACTCGGATAGCACATAACCTTAGCTGAATGCAACCTTTGGTAACTCGGATATATATCAGCATTCCTCTCCTTAGCACTACATCGCATTAGCTTGTATGTGTGCTTCGTGTAGCCTACATCCATATATAGAGCCAGAGCTTCTTCCGGTGAGTACGGATTTGGCAATTGTGCTTTTGCGTCCAATGACCTTTTAATTTTATGTCCTGCAGTCTCGTTTGCATTAAGCTCTGTAACGATTTTTGATGCAGTTCGCATTCCAGATTTATACAGGCTAGTGCTGGTTGCCACCATTAATTCATCGCAAGTGGTTTCCTTTACCAGACTTGACACTTTTCTGGTCTGTACTTTATGGCAGAGATCCCCGAAATCCTTCTTGGGTCGACCCATGTCTGAATTTGACGTAAAACTGTACAAAAAGAGGGCATCATCAAGCCATTTCTGATTTTTTTTTTTGAAGAGTGATTTGTTGTAATGGCATGCTTTCCATTTTTCTGTAAGCCTGCTAACAAAGTTTGTTATTATTTTGGTAATTTCTTCGATTTCCTTTATTGATAGGTTTATGTTTTTTAAAATTGTACCAAATATAAGTTCTTTTAAAACTATAACTTTCTTTGTGGCGATATTTTCGCCAAGCCAAGTGGTATACAGCATGCGCTTTGGGACCGACATATCACCTATAAAGTGTAATAGACTTAACAGATGGTCGTAGATGGCTACCATTTTGAACACGTTAACACCACAAAGACTGACACGATACATAAATGCTTATACTAGCTTGAATAAGATTGAATAACGTAAGTTATAGTCCAGAGATGTTAGTATAAGGCTCAAAACCATTCTTGATAAAACAACATACTTCAAACACATTTATTTTGCTACACATGAATAGACAGGTCACAAACATATATTTTTTATTTAATACATACCTTTTCTAAAAGAAAACAAAAGTTATTGGGTCTGTTTGTTTTAATTTGTTTAAGTTGAAGATCAATCAACAAACATCAAAAAGTGCAACCAAATATTTGCATGGCACGTGAAAGCTTTGAAAGCTCGCACCTGATCAGGAGTGTCTCGAAAAGCTCTCACGAAAGCTTTTTTAACCTTTGTCCAGTGTTAGTAATTGGAAAAAAAACAAAACTAACGACTTTTTAAAAAGTTAATTTCGACTTATGTCCCGCTAGATTGATCAGTTGGCCCACTGTGCGGAGCTTAGAAGCTTGGTCACAAACTAAGGGGCCATACCCAAATTACGTGACCCGATTTTCACTATTTTTGAAAACGTAGACCCCCCCCCCCGGTCGAGTGACCAAGCGTGGTATTTTCAAGACCCCCTACCCCCCCTAAACGGGTCACGTAATTTGGGTATGGCCCCTAACCTATTTTCTCATTTTTTGAACGATTCAAGATATACGGGTTTCTTATAGCAAAATTCGCATTTTGCAATGCAACGCTGTTTGATATATGGATCAGAAACAATCGCTTAAAAGACGAAATCATACAGCATATGATGATTGAAATCAGAATAAAGAACATAAACAACCATCATCTTAAAATTTAGAGTTTTCGCCAAAAAATGCGGACAAATAACCCACAATGCTGTGGTGAAAATATAATCAATTAGGTTGTTACAAGGTTTAGTCAACTACTAAATTAATGCTTTTTGAGCGGTGGCCTTATTTTATTCGCGGTGCCATTATTTTTGCAAATGGCGCCATCCAGACGCACCAGCAAATTGGAGGAAACGCAGCCGAACTTACAAAAACAAAGTACACGCAGTGCATATTAGAGGTAGGATACTATCGATGGCACTATCGATTGTTTCATTTTACGGATACTATCGATGGTTTTGTTCGATATATCGATAGTATACTTTTGTATGTAAAAACTTTTTTGACACATCAACGGATAAAAGATGGCGTACGTTAAAGTCGGGCGTAGACGACTTTGGGATACCCTGTACCACCACATTGCAATTAAGTCCGATATATTGCTTAAGACCTCCAAAAAATATTTTAATTTTTTAATTTTATTTTATTTTATTGCATGGCATTAATATTTAGTTTTAACAGATAAAATGAATATACAGGGTTTAGCTGACTTAGCTTTTCAACCGAGTGGTTGATCTTTAAAAATATTAAATTAAGTTTACAATAACAATATTACAATTCGTTAGGGAAATTGTAAAAAACGTGAAGCTGATCAATTTCTTAAGGGGAGGTTCTTTCAAATTTGGTCGAGTTAATCGATTTTTTTTTACAAAAAATTAAAGCTACATATTCGTTTATGTATGGATGCGATCGATATTTATAGAAATAGAGCGTCTTGAACGCACCTAAGTCACACGCGCTGTGATGTGGCGACTTATCGTCAGATCGGATCCTCTTGACCAGTGTCGCAGGGGGTGCCGATCTGGCGGAAGCTAAAGCGTCAGTTCTGGAGAGACCTTTGAAGAGTCCCTTCTCCCGAGAACTGAGCTTCTCAAAGGGAGCATCAGACTCCAGATTGAGGGTCTGGAGTGTGGCACCGATACTGGCACCAGACGACTTCTGCGAGACTACACTCACAGTGTCATCTCCGTCAGAGACCAGGAGTACTTCCTCGGAGCTCAAGGCCGACACCTCGAACTGCCGATGAAGAAGCAGTGGTCCTTTCGGTTGAAGGTGTACCGGCTGTTCTTGAACAGATTCAAGTGGTTGAACCCGAGTCCCTACCGTATGCCGAACAGCACTACTAAGGGGGGTCGCTGGCTGCGGCACATCAGCCACAACGGTACACAGAGAGGTCGCCGTGCAGACTTCCTCTTGGGGTGATGCTTTTAGTGTGTCATCAAACTCATCAGAAGTATTTAATTTATCCATAAATAAATAAA
Source organism: Chymomyza costata (assembly GCA_018150985.1). Classification (NCBI taxonomy): domain Eukaryota; kingdom Metazoa; phylum Arthropoda; class Insecta; order Diptera; family Drosophilidae; genus Chymomyza; species Chymomyza costata. The sequence continues at coordinate 903,386 of JAECWU010000269.1, forward strand.
GTTAATACTCGGGGCGGGGATGTCGCCCACGGGATTGCCCGAGATGCCGTGGGAGGTCAAAGATTAAAACTGGAGGTTGACGGGTATCCAGAGTCCGCATACTAGCGACCGAGCACCCCCTCGGCCATGCATCTATTGGCGTATGATGTTCCACCTTAGATTGGGGTAATTTTTGAAAGAGTGTTCTTCTCTTCGCCCGACTACAATTAGGCAGAATCCAAGGCAGAGACATGACCGTGCCAAGGACCTGCTTCCAGCCGCCCTCACGGGGAGAGTATAGTCGCACTACCAGTAGTGTATCACAATTACGGCGCGTACCACACAAAGTGGTTACCCGTTGATCCCCTTGTGATACCTATTGGCTGACGGCCACCGATAGCGCCTTAGTTTTAGTCGAATCAATCTTCTGTATAATACGGCGCCAACGTTAAACATAACCAAACACTCTAGTTAGTTTCAGAAAGTCTTTCGCAAAATTGCAATTTTCTACTATGTCAGTTCCTATAGTCTGAGGATTGGCCAGCAAACAAAATTTGGTGTTGCGTTGTTCAGGAAGCCCCTCTGGGCTTTGCCATTTCACTTGAGGCCATTTTTTTTCAGGTAATTGTAAAAACTCTGGCCCTTGCCACCACAATGACGAGACTTTCAATTCACTAGTGTGCAGACCACGAGAAACAATGTCTGCTGGATTATGTTTCGATTCTATTTTGTAACAATTCTGTACATTCGACAATTCTTGAATAGTTGCGACCCTATTGGCAACAAATGTGTTCCAACGACTAGCATGACTTGCGATCCAACTTAAAACGATTGTTGAATCGGTAAAGTAACCAACTTTACAAAAAGATTTAGGTGAGCACTTCATAATTTTGGCCATGAGCTGCATCAAAAGTTTAGCACCTTCCAATTCTAATCGAGGAAGCGATACCACTCGAAACGGTGCAACTTTTGATTTGGCTGCCAGCAACCTCGCTGAAATACCTCCCTGCTTATCGATTACGCGAACATATACGGCAGCGCCATACGCTCGACAAGAAGCATCAGAAAAACCATACAGCTCTACTTTTTCTGAGGAAGAGCTCGAGGCAACGAGCACTCATGAACGAGTTCCAAATATTTTCTGTATTTCTGCCATTGTAATGCATAGCTCGGCGACAGCTCCTCATCTCAATCCTTTTTTAGCAACTACAACTCCTGCATAAAAATCTTTCCCAAAATCAGGAGAGGGCTTAGAAATCCGAGTGGCTCAAACAACTGTGATATCTCGGACAGCACTACACGTTTAGTAATGCTATCCGAACTCCTTGTATCATAAGAAAACTGGAATTTATCAACCGTCGAAGCCCAATAGATTCCAAGAGTCTTTGCTGTATCTGTTGTTTGTAGTGCTAGTGGATCTATTGATTCGGAAATATCACCATCACAAAGCTTGTTAGAAATTCTCATTCATTATGAATTTCAAATCGCCCTAACGTCAACAACTTTGTTACATCATCCTTCAATTGATCCAGCTGAGCGTGAGAATCTGCTCCAGCTAACATATCATCCATATAAAATTTGTGCCTTACTGCCTCACTAGCTAAAGGATACCGATTTCCAAATTGATCAGCCAAATTGTAAAGACAGCGAACTGCCAAGAATATTTTACACCTTTTATCTCGTTAGCCGACAGCTCCTCCAAATAATCCAATTCCTTGTGCTCATCTATAAACTCCGCATAAGCCTTCTTAAGCTCCGGATGTTTATTAAGCTTTCGATCCAAATTTAAAAATCTAGTCAAGGCAATATTATATGAAGCACCCAATTACCTTTGTGTCTGCGTAAAAGGCAGGCGAACTACAATGCGATTATCATCTGTCCTTTTAACTGTAGACACAAAATTATCTTCACACAGTTTTTCAGACTCTGTAAACTCCCTTACCGGTTGAGATACTTCTTCACACTGCCAAAACTGTTGTACCAAATTTTGCAGCGGATCTGCCTCCTGCTTCTTGAAATTCTCTATTCTATTAACAATTAAAGACACATTTCCATCAGGGATAAACTCGCCAACTACCATCCAACCTAACAGCGACTTCTGTAACACTTGCTTATTCAAACTCATTTTAATTTGGCCAGCTATACGATAAACTTGAAGAACAAATTTACTCCAAGTAGCATATTTGTTTCTTCTGCCGAATCGAATGACAAATGAAATTTGTCACTCTGGACTTGAACGTAGTCTCAACCTCACCAACAACCTTGGCTGTCGAGTTTCCAATACCATTCAGCGGATACTGCACTTCGCTAACGCTTAGATTTAGTTGTGAAGCGAATTTGGCTGTTACAAAACACATCTGCATTTATGAAATATATTATCAGCACCTTTAACCAGTACAACGGCAGTAGCTAAGAAACTTGTTCCTCTATTTGCTAGCAGAGTACTTCGTAGAGATGTTGAACTATTTGAGTTTTCCAATGCTGGCTCTCTATGCAACAACTCATGATGCGGCTTATTGCAAATAGAACACGACTGAGCATTACATTGTTTGGCCTGATGCCGCTTGCTAAAATAACGACAGCATAAACCATGTTTCTTTATCTCAAAATATCGTTGCATAGGTGTCAAGGCAGCAAATTTCGGACATACCTTTATGTTATGCGAACCTGAACAGCATTGATAGGACTTTGCATTAGACTCTACTGCAGAAACCAAACTTGCCCGTTTTACGCTATTATTAGTCTTAGACGGGACGGACATTCTTACTTTTCGACCAGCTAGATTTAAGCACCTGTTGCTTATAAACTGTGAAAGCAACTTCCACGAAGGCAGCTGAGAACAATCGAATTCATTCTCTTATTTCTCTAGTGAACCATCATCTAATTTGCTTTGGCCTAAGTAAAACAAAAGTGCGTCTAAAATCTCGCTCTCACTACCTAATGAGTGCAGAGCCTCCAATTGAGAGTTAACAGCATCAACTAATCCTCTTAAGGAATCCAAATCAGCTTGCTTTAGCCAACTAATGCTAAAAAGCTTTTGCACATGGGCCTGAACAATTATGGCCTTATTTTCGAATCGATTTCTAAGCAGCTGTAGTGCTCTTCTGTAGTTGTCAGCTGACAGTTCCAAACACTCGATTGTTCGCAAGGGAATTGGACCTAAACACGATTTTAAGTGAATAAAATTAGATAGATCATCTACCTCGATGTCTGATTCTATCAATGTATTAAACGTGTTAAACCAACTTGTCCACTCTGTAAGCTTTCCACTAAATTCTAGTAACTTCAATTTAGGCAACTTCGACGCACGCGAACTTACAGCTGGCACTGTCAGTGTAGAGTTAGCAGATGGATCTGCTCCACCAGCAGAGTGACGCCCCCTTTGGGCTAACTGCGCCAGTATCTTAGACTTTATTTCACAATATCATTCCTCTATTCCACGACGAGTCTCAAATTCACTAATATCTTTACTACAGTTCTCTATTTGCTGTTGAACATTGCATAACTGCGTGAAAATTGATTCGACCAAACTCAAACGCGCTTCTAATTCTGCGGCAACCATTGACATACACTTTTTCACTATAATATATAAGTTTTGTTCCGATTCAATGAAGCCATCAAACTTTCACGCGATGAATTTAACTCCGAATCTTTATTTCTTTTTGGTGCCATTTTGCTCTCACAATTTAATCAAATATAAATTCAATCAAATATAAATTCAATCAAATATAATAAGCTAGGTGAGCCAATGTACTCACACTCGAGATAGCCTTTCAAAAATAAATGACTCGAATTATGCACTCAACTTAGTGCTAACAAATTGATAAATCACTCAAAGGGCCGAATTAATAAACGACCCAAAAATTAAGTGCCCACATTTGCTAAATCACTCAAACGACGAATTAGTACCGATAAGCAATGCAAAATATAACTGCTCAATATGCATGTATGTAAAAAACCGTTTATGTACAACAACAACTTATTATTCGCTACTTATGTTTAAGGTTATGGATCGTCTACACTTGCCTACTTATGTACATTCATATGTGAATATGTATTTCTTTTTATATTTTTCACGACACACTTATACATATATAAACCTTTTATTTCACTAATTCTGCACTCTAATTTTCGCACCTTTAAACACACATACACCAATATGGCATACAAATTGCAAACACATCGAGCTTTAACTAACATATACATATGCCATGCAAAAGATTCTGGGAGCACCAAGCTATATACTACTCACAGTTCGATGACATAGCCGACACTGCAGCTTCGAATATGCTAGCAGCTCCAAGCCTCCGTGTTGCGTTTGTTCAAAATCCAAATATATGTAGCTTCAACGATGAGCTCCAATGGGACATGAACCATCTCCAAGTAGTCCCTGCTCGGGCGCCAAATGAAACCGCACTCTCCAGATCAGTTCGGAATTTAAATCGCGAGATAAAAAGCGCACTAGCTGCTGTGTCTGACCGAGTCGGTTCGGTTTTATTCTTATAATGATTTTACTTCACAATTAGGGTATTCACGCTTTGTGAGCACTTGAGCACTTGAGCAGTTGAGGAAAAAGTGCTCAGGCTAAAGCGTGAATCCCTCCTGTTGACTTTTTGTGTTGAGTTGAGCACTTTTCTTCTTCTTGCCAGGGTTTGTTTACATTTGTAAATTGGTACAATTTACATTAAAATTTAAAAACCTGAATTAAAAATGCCGAGTTTTTTTTATGCTTTTAAAATCTATTTTAACTAAACCTGTAGCTAAAGTAGCTATGTATTACATCGATTTGTATTATCTTACTGCTGCGGAAATTAAATAATAGCAGAAAAACCGTATTTGATTTTGTGCTTCCTCTTCTTGTGTTTGTTTACATTTCTTAATTGCTGCAAATTATCATCAATAGTAAAAATTTATATTTAAAAATTTAATACAGTCGAGGCGGTGCCCGACAGTGCAATACCCTGTACCTTTTTTTCTCAAAAAAAGACTTATTCCTGCATATTCTTACTAAGAATTTCCAATTGGAACATTTTTTTGTTGGTGCAAAACGATATTTATACCTATAAGTTCTGCAAATTTTAACCGATTTTGATGAAAATCGAAATTTACGTCAAAGGAGTTATTTAAAGTATATGGGGTAAGTTTCAAGGGGATATGTTGAAGGGTGTGGGAGAAAACACGGTAAATCGATTGCGGGGGGTGGGGGGGCTGCATTGATAAAATTTGGATGTGGATTTGTTCATTAGAGGCACATGAATCAGCTTACCAAAATTGGTGGTTCTAGGTCATTTGTTACTATTATTATGTAGATTCAAATATTGACGCAGTTTATTGGCAAGGGGAGGTGAAATTTTTACATTTTAGACTATAACTTTTGTTATAATTGTCCGATTTTGTTAAATATTAAACGTTTTAGCTAAAAACCGCGAAACTCTGCTACGGGGGAACGGGGAAAGATATTGACATGATTCAACAAACTTGATCTTCTGAGGAAATAGGTGTTCATACAGACGGACAGACGGACATGGCTCAATCGCTACCCGAGGTTATGATAAGCATTTTGGTATAAAGGACTTGGGGTCTGCCACGCCTCCTTCTTGCCGTTACATACATTGCACAAATCTAGTATACCCTTTGTACCTATAGATACAGGGTATAAAAATGCCAAGACAGAGCGTAAAGTCTATGCTGCTTGAAGCTGTTGCTCAAATGGCTTTGGATGAAATCTATTTTATTGAAGGTTCGTCTGCTAAAACAAATTCATCGTATCAAAACTAAATTTTATTTAATACAGAGACTATGGGGCTGCGGGCGACGCACAAATTGATGAAGTTCTAGATAGTTATCTAGAGGACATGAATGCAATAACACTCTCGCGTCGGGGCGACCACTTCCACATCCCTATGTCAATTGACTGGCACCACAAAGTGCTCAGTTCCTTGGACGAAAACCAATTTATTCAAATGCTGCGAGTAACTCCACAACAGTTCCCTCATATATTATGCCTAGTGCAGCCCCAGCATTTTCCAATTCGCATCTATTTTTTCTCTTTTACTTGCGTTAACTCCAACAACAAGTAATATTGTCTAATTCACTTAATTTCGCACAAAAGGCACAACCTTTTTTTACTTGCGTTGATACAATTCGATTATTTTAAATTTGGCGCCCATTTTTTTTTAAGCGAGTGTAAGGCAACTCGTTGTTTTTCATATCACGAAATGACTAAAAAATGGCAAATGCGTTAGCGCTGAAAAAGCAGCGAATCACCATATTGTGCAACACTTTCTGCTCAACTCAACAGCAAAAAGTAGACTTGGGTCTGGGTTGAGCACTTGAGCAGTTGAGAGTTGAAACGCAGGGTTGTATTTCGCCATACATTTTGTTTTTGTAAAAGCGCTCAACTGCTCAAGTGCTCACAAAGCGTGAATACCCTAAATGGTTTACCATGAATTCTTACATATCGATTACAGATATATCTACTTAAGATATCGATTACATCTTTACACATTACACCTTTGCTCTTATAGCAGCGGTTGGCACTTAGACGGCACGCGTGCCAAAGAGCTTTCACACGTACGAGAAAAGAGCTTTTTGCCGTAAAAGCTCGTCTCGTACGTGTGAGATAGTTCGACAATGGAACGCAAAGCATAGTCACATGTCAAATCACGAAAGAGTACGGACTCTGCGTATATTTGGATTTTGTTGGTCATTAAAATTTGCGACCCTATCCGAATGTTTAGGCGAAATCGCTCTGCTCAATGTGCAGAGTATAACAAATACGTCCCGCATAAAATAAAAGTCGAGGATATTGTCGACTTAAATGACAACTATGCCAAAAAAAAATGATTTGTCCCATTGTTCCTTGGTCTTTGCAAAAGCGCACACAGGTACAAAAAATTGCATTAGCAGTTTTGCCCACCGCTGTCTTATAGCATCAGTACATTTCAAAAATAATACAATTCAATTTTGCTTAATGTACTACAATTTCAATTTGATATGTATATATGTACTATGTATATGTATGTATGAACTTATTAAATCAAATTCGACTATTAAATGCTGTTGCTGTGCGTAATTCAACTAATATATTCTTTTGCCACGCCGCTTTCAGTTAGTTTAGTTTGCATGGGTAAATATGAAAAAAAAAATATTTCGACTAGTACCACTATTATATATGATGCAGGACTTTGAATGGCCTCAGTGACTAAAGCATATAAAAGAGTAGCTAAATTGTTTGAGTGTTGGCCTCAAAGCTCATCGTGACGCAAGTTCCAAATCCATAAACAGCGCTGTCATGCAATTTAAAAATACGTATTCACATAGCCCACCGGGTGATACCCAATTCATTATAAAGGAAAAGGTTGTATACCTTTTCGGATGCTTTCACTTTTACAAAGTGTACTTAGCAAAAACATTGCGCAGGTTAAAGTCGGTCGGGGACGACTTGGACATACCCTAAACCGACACACTGCAATCAAATTCGATATATTCAGAGGTGGAAAAATAACGGAAAGAGCACTTTTTGCGTGTGCGTCTAGCTAATAACGGAAAGAGCACTCGGAGCAAAAAGTGCAAGGGCGTGCCCACCGCTGGATACATTGCTTAAGTACTACAAAAAGCTTTTGATTATCGAATTTTGGTTTCGATATCTATACAAGCTAACGAATTATACCATAGCAACTTTTTTGACCGCTAGTTCTATTCTATAGTTGGGGCTCTGTGATATAGTTTAACTTCTAGCTCGAAAGTTTGGTTAGGCGTTCATGTAGACAGACGGACGGACATAACTATGTATATCGACTTCTTTAGTCACCCTGACCACACTTTAAGTAGCCTTGGGGAGAATCCTTAGTCTCCTTTTCTCGGTTACAACATTTTCGGCTTGCACAAACTTAATATACTCTTTGTACTCCTTATTATTATTTATTTATTATTTACAGATCTATAAAATCGAAAAGATCGATCTAAGATGTTGCCCATTTACGTATTTTCGCCCATATTTATGCATGTATAAATCGCAATAAAAAAAGTGCAATAAACAATTGGTATTTTACAGTATTTAATAATAAACTTCCAATATTCCTTCTCTTTACAGGGTCAGCAGCCGCAATCAGAGGATGAAAATACACCACAGAAACGTGTTGATAAAATATTCGATCAAATGGATAAAAATCATGACGGCAAATTAACTTTAGAAGAATTTCGTGAGGGTAGTAAAGCTGATCCACGTATAGTTCAGGCGTTAAGTTTAGGTGGTGGTTAAAAACAAAATTAAAAACAAAAAAATACAACAGCTTAAAAATGCATAGGTCGTAATAATAAACACAAAAAGCAAATAGCAATGCAATGCTCAAAAAAGCAACATTTAAAGTCAAGATAAAACCATACTACAACAACATAGATAAGCGAAATAAAAATGCAAAAATAAAACAAATCTAAAAAAAATAAAAAACATCAACAAAAACACAAGAAGAGTAAACAAATTTAAAAAGAGAACGCCAACTATTTCCTTTGCAATATATTGCAGTGAATATACACACAAACACACTTATATATATATATACATATATATATACACGCACTATATTTACGGCTCCTCTATTTATTTATGCAAAATTAGAAGAATATGTACATATGTATGTATAAATGTATATATATATATATGTATATATGTAGCCTAATTTTGCATACAAAGTAACCAACAAGAGGAAACATTAAAGCAATCAGTCTTGTGGCTTTTTCTTTCTTCTAGAGCCGCTAACGAAATTATCAGAATTGCCTTATGGTGATCCGTTAAAGCGTCATTATAAGTTTTGAAAAAAAAGAATATATTTATATGGAATAGATATTCGATTAACATAATTAAAATGATAATAATTTTTTATATAAACATTTAATTTTTTTAAATACAACAATTTTATCTAAATTTAGACACATAATATATACATAAAAACTAAAATTAACAACAATTATTTTAGCAGTGAATAAAAAATAAGCTGAAAAGCTTATAGCAATAAACGTATTGAAAACTAAACACATATAACAAAGCTGATCAACAATTACATTTATAATTAACAAAAATCAACTTTTGAGAATACACCAATTAATATTAAAATAAGAAAAAAAAACAAATAAATTTGCATATTAAAATAATATGCAGAAAGAAGTATTGAGTGTCACGAGTGTTATGAACAAAGCCTTCGATATTTACATATATAAAATAAAAAATAAAACAAGATATTAAATATATAAAAAAAAAGTCTTCAAATGAAATCATTGCTGATAAACAAAAAAAGCATAATTTTTGCATATACTAAAATCATAAATATAAATATACACTCTAGTGTGTATAATTATACAAAGGACAATGTAATGTAATATTCATATTGTCTTTGACTATACCTATACCCTGCTTCCATTATGGTTGCGATAAAGTTTGCTTTTAAGAAACGCCAAAAAGTGGAGGGACTTTAATGCTTTTGTTCATATGTTTGAACGTATAAATTCCTGCACCTTTGTCACAGGTATTATGTACAATGTTAAACTGCTTAATTGTCGCATTCAGAGGATTGGTTTTTTTTGTAAAAATATATTATTTTATATTTGATTTTATTATATAATCTTGCTGGGGGCTTTAATATTGGGTATTAAGTTTTACTTGTCCAGTCTACTTCGAGGCATCTGTCTGCCTTACACAAGCAACCGTCTCGTACCATATACATATGTACGTATGTATATGTACTTGCTTTAATAGAAATAAATTTCCAAATTTAATTTTATTGCAGAAAATTAAAAAAAAAACTTAAAACTTAAGTTGCCTTTACGAATTTCGTTTACGCAGCTTTAACAGAGTTTTGTACATGTTTAACTGACAAGCCAACCAATCCTCCTGTTAAGAATCGAAAAATTGCGTTTAATTAATTTTCGCGATTAGAAAAATTAGAATTGAAAAAATGTATACTGTTAGAGACTTGAAACACCATTTCCATTAACTGAGCTATAAATGACGATTTGTTTAAATTAAATTTCAATTCAAAAAATTCCAATAAAGGAAAACAAAAAACTTTTGAATATGTATATGTACATATGTATGTACGATCAGCTCTTTGGAAATATACGCGTATCCAGAAAACAATGAAAACACATATTTTGTTAATGGCAATAAATCTTGATCGCGATGACTAATCGAATGCATAGGAACAGGGTTTTATTTTCAAACTAATGAATCAACTTCATAGGCAAGTCCCACTTTTAATGTCACATTTACACACAACGAATTTTTTTACTACACTTACACACGAAGGTGCATACCGCAAAACGCGATTAGATAATTTTTTTTTTTGTAATACTTTTATATACCATGTTTTGAATTATTGCCTTTTTATTAAATATTTATTGGCTAGTCTAAAGCAAACAACTGACAATAGCATTTTTTAACATAACACTATGTTTATAACAGAAATAAAATGTAATAATATAACAATAACCGTGAAAACATAGTAAAAGCCAAGATGTTATAGAAACAATATTACCTTTTCTTTTCTCTCTCTATTTAGTTTAAATTGAAAATAATGTGTAAAATTTCAAAATCAAATAGAAACACTTGAAAATTTAAATTTATCACGCGAACTTGCAGCTTGCTCTTGCTATGCTATTTAAACTTAAAAATGAAATACAATTTTGAATTAACAACAATAACATCTTCAACTGCAATTAAATTCAATTAAAAACATACCGAGTTAAAGTAATATGTAAAGATAAAAAAAAAAAACATAAAATTAAACTAAAAGTAATGAGTAAGTTTTGAGTATTCATATTTAAGTACCTACTCACTACCACCACAGAGAAGCAGCTCGGCCGTAATACTAAACCAAATAACGATATATTTTAAGAACCAAACGGCACTGAGATACATTTACTACATTTTATAATATAGTATATACATACATATATATTTATGTACATCCATCATACGATTTAATTTCTCTTCTATATGCGGTTCAGCTTTATTATTGAATTGATTTAAAACTATTAAAGTATTTAAATAAAATATCTAATAATACATTCAAGATTTTATAAAAATGGCATAAGCAAAAGTCAGCAACAACAGTAAACAACAGCAATAATTTTAAACAACTTTAACTTTTATATACATACCTACATATATACATGCATGGAAATACATATGTACATACCTTCTCACAAATATCATACATGCCTCTCTTTATATAAGATATACAAAACTAAATATACGTATGTATATATAAATATATATATATCTATATACATACATACATATGTACACACATGCTTAAACTACTTGATAACAAATACCAAATACAAAAGAATGCCTATCGCGATACAATATGTATGTATGTAGCTATGCTTAAGATTTGGCTTTTACACTGCCGTTATAAGCGAAAGCGTTTACATTGGCCGGTCGAATTAAGCAAATACAATAGATGGTGTCATCCGAAGAAGCTGCGCACCTACCCAGCGGCGCAAGTCGGCATTACATAATGAATTACTCTTGCGTTATTTTGCCATAGGCCGAAATAATCTCATACATCATGCTTAAATGTGTCAAAAATTACTCGTAGTGCTGCGGTAAGGTACTTGTATTACGGCCTGTTACTTTCGAAAAAAAAAGTACTTGTAGTAAATCAAATGTTTTTATTTTGGTTTATTTTTTTTCATTGTTATTAATTTTTTTTGTAAGTAACACTTTTGTTTCACTCAAATTGGCCATGCGCCCTTTGTGGGTCCTAAGTGATATGTAGCGAATCATTTGCACGTACAATCGTTGGTTAAAGCCATCTCATTTGAAATTATCTGTAAATCACACGGGGAATCAGCTGTGAAAAATCAACCATGCCAAAGAAAGATATAAAGACACAACTTGTGTGTACCCATACATGGTATTGTATGGTACACACCAGAGACCTGCTATGGTACGCGAAAATACTAAAACACTAGTTTGAAACAAACTATTTATAAATGCTCATTTTTAAGAACATCAAAAAAATTATGTGCTTTATTTTTGCAGTAGTTTCGTTGTGATGTGTATTATGTGATTAGTATTATTTGAAACATACACCTCAGAAATTATTTAGTACGTTTTTATACCATGTACTATATGGTACAGAGGGTATACTATGTTTGTGCAAGCCGAAAATGTATGTTACATGCAGAAGGAGACGTTGGAGACCCTCCAAAGTTACCTAAAGTATGATCAGGGTGACTAGAGAAGTCGATATATCCATGTCCGACTGCCTTTCCGTCTGCCTGCCTGTCTCTCCGTCCATATGAATGACATATGATGGTAAGAGCTACAGCAACCAAACTTTCGGATTAGATCCCTTATTATTCCATAGGAGACAAGTTTGTTTAATTTTTTTTGTTCTTGGCGGTATGTAATATAGATCCCATAGGCTCATAGGGGGTTTCAGAGGATCTTGAAAAAAAGTTTTAGATTGATAATAAAGATATCGCAAACAAATTTTGGTATTCGGAAGTTTTTTATGGTTCTCAAGCACTGTACCTTCGATCTAAATCGGTTCCCTGTATCATATAGCTCCCATATTAACGATCGGTCAAAAAAACGATTTTAGTTCAAAATTCGTCTGTTTTTTGTTTGTTTGTGAAGATATTGTAACCAAATTTAGTAGTTAGTAGGTTTTTAAAGTTCCCTAGCACTTTAAAAAAATTTTATTAAGGTCGGTTGACTATATCATATAGACCCCATAGGACCGATCGGATAAAAAAACACGTTAGTTGCAAAATTTGAGTGTTCTTTGTTTTTTTGTGAAAATATCGTAACCTCTGGCAAATAAAATATCTTTTGGTGTTCTTAAGCAATATTATTAAGCTTTGTTTGGTGTCGAATGATTCCGAACTGTCTCTATGCTGGCCATAAGCTATCCACAAGTAGTCTCCATTGTTTTCTTCGTAGAGCGGTCTCCCTGAGCTCGATGATATTAGCATATCGCCTGCTGCCACGTTCCACGCTGGGGCTAATCTCGTTCAGGACTGATCGTCTCCAGGTATTTTTGGGCGGCCTCTGCGTCTATTGCCTTGCGGGTTGTATTTCAAAGACCTATAGGTTATGTCGTTCGGTGATTTGCGCAATGTGCGGCCGATCCAGCCGAGCTTCCTTCTTCGAATTTCTATGCTGACGTCCAGCATGTCAGTTTTTGACCACAGTTCTTCATTTCATATTCGGTTCGGCCAAAATATTTGTTAGATCTTACGCCACAAAAGTGATAGTACAGCAGGCGAATTCACACTAAAATGTGAACTTTTTTACTATATTGTTCAAATTTTTCAAAAACTAATGATGAGGTTTTTTTTAAATGTGTATTTTTAAGCAATAAACAAAAATAAAAACAACAAATCGTCAACGATCAATTTAAAAAACACGTGATTTCAGCGCCACAAAAGTCATGATACACCTGGCACATTCATTCATTTTATCGGCTTATATGACATTAAATATATTTTTAATATTTTGTGAGTGATACTACATGAGTGATTATACATGAGCAAAACTTTTCGGACCGAAGGCTGAAAATGCTCCGAATGATGCGTCCGTCAGCATGAGCTGATTTTCACATTTTTGGCGTATGAGTAAAATCAAGAAAAAAGTGAATTTTTTTGCAGTTCTCTGTTCTGAATAGGATTTTCCATCTACGTCTACGCAGTTCGAAAATTTCCATATGGAAATTATTTCATATGGAGCTATTTTTTATCGAATTATTGTTTTTTTTTTTTGTGGTATTGATCTTTATTTTTTTTCCGATACTTTGGGTTAATGTGGCATCACTCACATTATAATCAGCTGCTTTATGTTTACAAAAATTAAGCGCGCAAAATAAGACAAAGTAATAAATAAAATAAAAATGGATTTGTATCAACAAGTATTGTTAGCATTACTTAGTGTAAGCAATGCGTCCATGACTGCCTACCTAATTGTAAAACGGTTGGCAATAAGAGGGACGGCGCAGGAACAGAAGTGTATGTGTGAACCCTTATTTAATGGGCAGCAGAAAGTGCAAGATTTTTCAAAGATCCATGTATTTTTTATTGGACTAATATTCCAACACAATTGTGTACATTTCCTGTTCAATTTAAAGTTTGAGACCAAAGTGCGTAATCCATCGGTGTTTCATGAAAATTTTCATATGTCCTTAACAAATTTCAATATATTGTTCGGAATGTTGGAGCGTTTCTTAGTTCCTAAACGGCTAACACGACCAGACGCGATTCCGGCTAAAGCCAAGTTGGCAATTAGTACATTAAAGTGCATTTTGTTTGTTACAAACCATAACACAGGGTACTCCTCCACTGCTTCAATAAGCGCTATTTTTCTCATATCTTAAAAATTATTCGCACCGTTTTCTCCTACTTGCCATTTCGAACAAAATATAGTGCATATACATAAATTCGCGCCAAAGTGGCAAAAACTAAACAGCTGTTGTTATTGTTAACACACCTAGTGAAGTAGTAGCGCCATCTAACGTTAACCATTTTTTAAATTAAAAGACAACACTGTTTTTTTTTGTTATTTTACGCGACTATTTTTTGTATATGAAGTTTTTCATTTTTTTGCATGCTGCGTATAGGCCTTTACATGCAAATTCAAAATTACTCTAGTTTACAGCAAAATGTATCCTCCACATGTTTAACTCGTTTCCGTAGTAAAATTTCACGCTAAATCCGATAAACACTAAAAAAAAGTGCGTCTACTTAAAAGCAAATATCTCTGGTTTTACTAAGCTGATTTTGATTATTTTTTACCAAAGTGTAGATTATTGAATTATCTATCGATTATACTTGGAACATATTTTTGTCAAATTTACGGTTTGGTCGGTATTATTCCATTCATATGAAATTTTTCGCCCCTTTTAGCAAATTTTTTGAAAAAATTCTATTTCGAACGTAAATTTCAAAATTAATAAAAATTTTATCATACAGTTTTGTTCGTGGCTTGTAAGGTTTGATCAATTAAGAAAAAAAATTAGTGGGGGTTTATCAAAATCGGAGAAAAAATGTGGAAATAACAGAAATTTTTGTAAAAAGTGAAAAAAGTAAATTTGTTTGAAAAACCAAATGTTCTAGATGAATAATTCATTTATTTCTAAAGATATCGTTACCTACTTTGGCATTCGATAGTTTTTTAGAGTTCTCAAGCTCTGAACCAAATTTTATCAAAATCGGTCGACTATGATATAGACCAGTGGTCGGCACGGCCTATGCACGCGTGTATAGGGATTAGCGACGTCGACACACGTCATGTGTTATACACAAAACGCATGCATGTGTGCGTGCTTTTTGTACTGAAATTTTCTCTGCCGCAGTGACGTATTGCGACGCTGACGTTGCTCGACGTCAACAACAACAACAAGAGCCGAAGCCACGCACAATCAACTGCGTGTCTGTTGCTTAGCAACGTAGAGCAACGTCAGTGTCGCATACGTCACTGCGGCAGAGAAAACTTCAATACATACGCAAAAAAAAAATGTGAGTGTATTTTGTGCCGACCACTGATATAGACCCATAGACCGATCGGACAAAATAACGTGTTTGATGCGAAATTCGGTATGTTTCCTTTCTTTATGAATATATCGTAACCAAATTTTGTGTTTGGCAGTTTTTTAGAGTTTTCCACCACCAAACCAAATTTGATCAAAATCGGTTGACTATATCGTTTAGCCCCATAGGACAGATAGGTCAAAAAATAAGTTTTTTCAACGAAAATCGTTGTTTTTCGCGTGTTTTTGAAGATAAGAAGTGACCAAATTTGGTGTTCCGAACATTTTTTATAGCTCCCCACTGTATCAAATTTGAGCAAAATCGGTGGTATATATCGATCGGTCCAAATATATTTTTTGTGCCAAATTCGCTTTGATATCGGATTTTGCGCCAAACACGTTTTTTTGAAGGATCGATCCTATGGGTGCTATATGATACAGTGCACCGATTTTGATCAAATTTGGTACAGAGCTTGAGAACTCTAAAAAACTTTCGAATGCCAAATTAGGTAACGATATCGTTAGAAATAAATGAATTATTCATCTAGAACATTTGGTTTTTCAAACAAATTTACTTTTTTTTACTTTTTACAAAAATTTCTGTTATTTCCACATTTTTTCTCCGATTTTTATAAACAACAACTCATTTTTTTCGTAATCGATCAAACTTTACGAGCCATGAAAAAGACTTTATGAAACAATTTTTTAAATTTTGAAATTTACGTTCGAAATAGCTTTTTTTTTAAAACTTTGCTTAAAATTACGAAAAATTTCATATGAATGCATAAATAGCGTCCAAACCGTAAATTTGACAAAATTATGTTCCAAGTATAATGGATAGGTATTATCTATAGTTTAGTAAAAAAAATTGTTAAAAACAGTTTGGTAGAACCAGAGATATTTGCTTTTAAGTAAAGAAACTTTCTTTTTAATTTCGAAAAATGTTTTTTTCGAAATCTCCCGAAATCCGATCCATGAAAAAATTTGTTGACTTCATTTTCGGATTTAGCGTGCCATATTACTACGGAAATGACTAAAACAGGTTGAGGATAACAACATTTTTTTAAATTTGTTAACTAGTGTTATTTTACGTTCTTTACGTTCTTCTAATGAGAGCTCCTTGCGCGTCATGTTTACAGGTAAATAGTCAACTTTTGTTATCGCAAAATTTCGTAAATGCGGTATTCCGACTAGGTGTATTATGACTTTTGTGGCGCTGAAATCACGTGTTTTTTTTAGAATTTAAGCCAACCCGTTGACGAATTGCTGTTATTAATTTTGTTTATTGTTTAAAAATATACATTTAAGAAAACCTCATCATTAGTTTTTGGAAAATTTTAGCAATATAGAAGAAATTCACATTTTAGTGTAAAAACGCTGTACTTGCTCTGTTCCGAACCACATTTCACAGCCATAAAGGAGCACGGACAAGACACAGGATTTGAAGATCAAGATTTTGGTTCGGATACTATAACAATTCGAAGACCAAATCTTATTTAGTCGTGTGAAGGCAACGATTGATTTTTAAATTCTTGCAGTTATATCTGTCATTGTGCCTCCGCTAGATGTTATTAAGCATCCCAAATATTGAAATTCGACCCTTTCAATTTGTCGGTGGAACAATTTTACGCGCTCTTCTGACGTCGCATTGAATCGCATTTCTTTTGCCTTGCTGACATTAATAAAGCAGACCAACCTTTCCTGATTCGAGAGAGAGAGAGATCTTAAGCAATACATCGGATTTGATTACAATGTGTGGTACAGGGTTTCCCAAAGTCGTCCGCACCCTTTTAATATTTGGTCTGTGTGTGTATTAGGCGCATCATAATAATGAGTAATGAGCTATATATACAGAAATAAATGTATTTGTGATGACTTTTTCCGGCAGAACATTTGAAAACCGCACATATACAGTGTGCACACATATTATTCGGACACCAAAAAATGTATATTTTAATGCCCTCTAACTTTGCACATAGGTATCATAACGGAACAAGTTTTTTTTTGCGAATTGAAGAATCACATATTTCAAAAATAAAAACTTAAAAAATCTTAGTAGTTACAGATAAAAAAAGATTAAAAAAAATTTTCTCGGCCTTTTTATTTTTAATAAGGCTGCGCTTAGGTTTTATAAAGACTTTCAATCTATTGATCTCCTGGGTGTCAATCTTCTCCGACTGAATAGGCATGGCTGCTTAAAATGATTCCTTGGATATAATATGGTGTAACTTTTAAATTTGTTCAGTTAAATACGAATGAGATGTTAGTCCAGTCCTACGTACATATACAGCAATGGTGGGCAGTCTCCCATTTTACATACATAACTCGCGAGGCTATTGCACCAGTTAGCTCTTGCACGGTGAATTTCTCTCTCGTTTTTGCTTGATGGCGGTTCTTTCCCACTCGTGCACTTTAGCTTACTGCGCTGTTTACTCACACAAAGAAATGTTTGTTTGTATGAGTTTTCCCACCACTGCTATATACAGTCTGTTACAAAGTACACAGGACTTTGTTAATAGGGACGTTTCCTGCCTGTGCATAGTAAGAAAGGTGGCGTACGTTAAAGTCGGGCGCGGACGAGTTTGGGATAGCCTGTACCTCCACAATGCCAAAAAAGATATTTATTTGTCAAATTTGGTTAAGTGCATGGGAACTAAAAAAAACTTGCCTGATCCGTCCTATGGGGGCTATATGATACTGTCAACCGAATTTGATCAAATTTGACACAGTTTTGGGGTACTCTAACAAATTGCTGAATGCCAACTTTAGCTATGATAAACAAACGAAATACAACGAATTTTATACAAAAAACATTTTTTGGCCGATTGGTCCTATGGGAGCTATATGATATAGACAACCGATTTTGATAAAATTTGTATAGCTCTGGGGATCTCTAAAAAACTTCCGAATGGCAAATTTGGTTACGATATCTTCATAAACAAACGAATTATCCATCTAAAACTTTTTGATTTTTTCGAGGTCGTCTGAAACGCCCCTATGGGAGCTATATAATGTAACCCCGATATCAAAAAAAAAAATAAACTTGTCTCCCGTAAGATAATAACGGATCTAATCTGAAAGTTTGGTTTCTCAAGCTCTTACCAAATCTGAGATCTAGATGTTCATACGGACGGACAGACGGCCAGGGAGACAGACAGACATAGATATATCGACTTCTCTAGTCACCCTGATCATACTTTAGGTAACTTTGGAGGTCTCCGACGTCTGCTTCTGTATGTTACATACTTTTTCGGTATGCACAAACTTAATACACCCTTTGTACCATACGGTACAAGGTAATTAAATATCTTTTGGAGATCTTAGCAATATGTCGGACATAATTGCAATGTGGTGGCACAGGGTATCCCAAGGTCGTCTGCGCCCGACTTTAACGTACGCCATCTTTTTTTGTTGTGTGTGTTAAAAGGATAGTGTATGAAAATGGCACGGTAAACAAACAATACCCAAAAAAAAATGTAATAAATTATTTACAATGCGTTAACTAGTGTAGGACTCTGGTAACCATTTGCATGCATCAAATCTGCTGCGACAGCGTTTTGCTGCCTTTGTTGTGATCTGCTCGTATATTGCTTATTTATTCGGTACATTTTTACTACACACAAAATATGAATATATGCGACAATAGTAAGAGATGTTTTTAGCAGCTGATTCCCAGTATCCCTGTATAGGAAAGCCTTTATAGAAGTGCTGGAAGTATCGATGCATCGATGTATCGAAGTTAAAAATATCGAAAACATCGATGTTGGCCAACATATATATTCATACATACATATAAAGATATTTTGAACTTCGATACATCGCTGCATCGATATTACATCAATGTTTCTTCAGCACTACTTTATAGCTTAATACTGACGCACATTACAACATTCATTAATTTTCCGTTTTTTTTCCTTAAAAACATAAAAATTGCCTTCAAATATTTGTAAAGAACAGGAAAATACAAACATTCGATATATTTTGCTTAAGCGTTGTACAAACTTATTTTATTTCACCTTAATGCTTTTGTTTCTTGTATCCTTATGTATAATACACATCTTTGTACATTTGTCTACTTAAAAGTGGCCTTAAGTAAAAAAAAAAAGTACTTAATAAAAAAAATTAAAATAATCAATTATTAATAAAGGGCTTCAAGCGATGTCATGTCAACAAGCTCGTCTACAATTTCAAATAGCAGTCCATTACTATGCACTCAGTATCTGCATTATGAGTAATTCTTATGAACAATAGTATAATCATTTGATCAGCAATTCTATAAGTATTTGTTCCATAAGTTACAAATTTATTTGTTTTTTTAAGTGACTACTCGTTTTAAAAAATAATACTAAGCTGAATGTCAAATTGTTACCATTTTTAGAACGCTTAAACACAAAACCTCTCAACAAAACTAAGAAATCAAATCAAAAAAAAATGGCGAAAACTTATCTATATTACATATATAAAGTATACTTATTTACTTTGAATTATTTACATATATTAAGCACTGCAATCTAAAAAAACTCGAATAAAAGAATAACAAAAGAAACGCTTCTAAAACCTCACTGAAATTCTTCGATAAACATATAATTAAATAATTGTAAAAGATTGTGTAACATGTATATTATAGTAGACTTATAAAAGCGTACACTTCTTCATACACATGTGAGCGTTTTCAAAATGAAGTGAAATAAAACACTGTACCATATTGTACAAAGGGTATATTAAGTTTGGCCAAGCCAAAAATGTATGTAACATACAGAAGGAGACGTCGCACTGTGGTCGATGTAGCCTACCTAGCGAAAGAAAACCCAAATTTCAAAATGTGAAGCCCCTCAATTTTTGCTTTGCATACGATTATCAAAACACCATTGAGTCTGTCAATATGGCTTTTGTTATTATATTATCGGTATTCGCTTAGCTAATATGGTTCAGTAGTTGTATCTTAAATTTTTCAAGCGTTTTTTTATGTAAGCAAATTTGGCTTGCAAATTAAAAAAAAATTATTTTACTTCTTAATATTTATGGTTTTTAAATAGTTTGAGGTATGTATTTATAAAAAAAAAAGATTCGTTGCCTGTGCTTATATAATGACTCGTCGTCTCTGTGAAATAATTAAATTTTCCTGCTACAACTTGCTACCTTAAACAATATATGCTTTTTTAGGCAATATGTCGGGCTGCAAGTGCAATGTTTTTAAGCATGGTGCGATACAGCATTGATATATCAGCTATATGATATAGTCACCCGATTCGAACCAAACCCAGCATATTTGTATATCTATTAAAAATGTTTTTAAATGCCTAATTTGGAGGACATGGTCTTATGTTTAGCGGAGATATGCCCAAAACAGATTTCGGAATATATGGCATCTATATGATATAGTAGTGCCATCCAGATCATATTCGGCACATACGTGTATCTTCCTATTCTATTTTGAAATATCAAATTTGGTTCACATACAATCAAAAATGAAGGAGATATTCCCAAAACCGATTTCGGGTTAAAATAGTCAACTGCCTAAAATTGTTCTTTATGCCAAATTTGACGAAGATAAGTTGATTATTTTAGAAGATATTAATTTTCTTTCGGTAGTTCCCTAAAGTATGATCAGAGTGACTAGAAAAGTCGATACACCGATGTCTGTCTGTCCGTCTGTATGAGCGCCTATATCTCAGAGAGCAACTAATCTTTCAGATTATAACCCCTATCTCTTACGGGGAAAAGATATCTGTAAATTTTTTAATATCAGAATTATATTATGTTTCAGAGGACCTCGAAAAAAAAGTCTTCGTTTAGTTATGTAGATATCGTAACCAAATTTGGCAATCTAATATTTTTTGGATATTAAGGAATATACCGGATTTGATTGCAATGTGGTAGTACAGGGACCCCAAAGTCGTCCGCGCCCGACTTTAACGTACGCCATCTTTTGCAATACATATATGCCTAACTAACAGCTCTTGAGGAGATCATTAATTGGCGACTAAGTTGATTTAAGGGCCTGTTAAAAAGATATTGGCAAAATGACCCCCATTTGAACATGACAATAATGGAAGTGGCTTACGCGGCGAACTTTAAGAACGTCGATTTCAGTAAAACTTAATGAATTTTTAATAATTTAAAATTTTGTATTTATTTGTTTTCATCCTTATGTTTTTATTAAATACTAATAAGTTTTATGTTAACAAAAAAAACAAAATTTCGGTACTTATTGAGTTCTTAATAGCATGGTTTATTATTTCCTTATTTACTAATTTAAATCAAAATCATAAAGGAGTTGTATTAAAATGAAAGCGCATCAGATAAAAGAACTTTTTGGGATTAAGCTATTTGCCGGGCTTTTTGGCACAAGCTTGATGCTCCGCAGCTAAATTTCTGAATTGGCTTTTGCTATCCCTCACCTTTTTTGATTTTTTTTATCAACTTTCAGTTTTTGTTCTAAATCCTTCGACACACAACTTTTACCAAATTAATTTCCATATTTCATTTTTGCTCCCGACTTTCCTTTTCCCCTTCAATCATGTTTTCACTTCTTTTAGCCAACGCCTTCCATTTCCTTATTTTTCATATTATAGCATTTTAATTTGAATGGATCTTCCTTTACTTCCTTTCACCAAAGTTTGCACAGTTCCTAACTTTTTAACTATCCTTGTTCATTTAAGGCCTATACGCAGAATGAAAAATTTCGCACGGAATGACAAAACTTCATATAAAAAAACAAAAACCCCATTTGGATTTTTTTTTTTTATACCCTGTACCGTATGGTACAAAGGGTATATTGTGTTTGTGCAAGCCGAAAATGTATGTAACGTACAGAAGGAGACGTCGGAGACCCCCCAAAGTTACCTAAAGTATGATCAGTGTGACTCGAGAAGTCGATATATCCATGTCCGTCTGTCCGTATGAACGCCTAGATCTCAGAGATGGTAAGAGCTAGAGCAACCAAACTTTCAGATAAGATCCCTTATTAATCCATAGGAGACAAGTTTATTTTATTTTTTTGATATCGGGGTTACATTATATAGCTCCCATAGGGGTGTTTCAGAGGACCTCGAAAAAAAGCAAAAGTTTTAGATGGATAATTCGTTTGTTTATAAAGGTATCATAACCAAAGTTTGCAAAGTTTTGCTTAATTGCAATGTGGTGGTACAGGGTATCCCAAAGTCGTCTGCGCCCGACTTTAACGTACGCCATCTTTTTATATGAAGTTTCGCCGTTCCGTGCGAAATTTTTCATTCTGCGTATAGGCCTTTACACACAAATAATTTGTGAGTTATACCAAAGAATATAGAACTACTAGTTCTTTGTTTATAAGTACTTACGTATTACAAAAAAAAAAAAGTTTACTCTCAACCAACTTTGAAATTTCTTTAAAAATTTTAAAGAACGCTTTACTTTTGGTGTACCAAGATTTAATTAATGGTCTTTTGCCATGTCAAACGCAGTAAAGAAAAAGCAAAAATTTATTGTTATTCACGATTTCATTGCTTTCTTTGCATTTTTTTCTTATTATTTATGATTAATGACATATTGTAACGAACGTGTATCGTATTGTGTATTGTCTTTCTTGAGGAAAATATTATTAAAATAACACGAACAACGAAAATGTCCGAAATAGAAAAATTACCGATTTGCGACTTTGCAATTGGATATTTTGAAGTGGTTAATGAATTTATTCAACACATTTTTAAATTAATTGAATTCGATTGATTCTTCATTATAATAACTTAAAGTAATGGACATTTATTAACTATAAAATTTTTTTGGCACGGTGGACTTTATTTTGGAAATGCCCACATATAAAACACCAAATACACTAAATCGCATAACCAAATAAAAAATAACATATATGAAAAGCGTAATCAATAATTAAGTTTTTCAAAGTGATAAAGATGACAAAACAAATGTGTCTGTATTTTAGTAGTTAATACTAACAAAAAGAAAAAAAAATGTTCAAAATAATACGCAAAAAAAGAACGTTTTCAAATATTAATGAATGAATTATATAAGAGCGTCTGACGAAAATCGCAGTTGTAAATAACACTAAAAAAAATTTAAACACACGAGTTTCAAGTCAAAAAATCATATGCAAACAAGCAGCATACTAAATCTATAAAGTATTTTAATGAGCAGGCGCTTTTAAACACAAAAAAACTCTTAATACATGATTATTAAGTGAGCAAACATACTATAGAAAGTTTTTTTTTTTAAATATTTATAATGGCTAACTTAGCCATAGAACGTCAAAACATCCACACATACTTAGTTATATAACTTTTAATGAAATTGCAAGCGATACTCGAAACTCGGAACGATGAAGTTAACATATTCTACACGAACAACAAAACAACAATGATTAATCACAGTCTCAAACGTTGAACCCTAATTTATATTGCTAGCTAAACATCTAGAAAATCTCATAAAATATCGCAGAAATTTGAATACATTTTATAGAACTCGACGCTGCATTGATCAATTTCTTGATTTTTTCCAAGTACTAGATGTTTAGTGCAAATAAATTTACTGGTCTGACCGCGGAATAGCACTCTTGTACATTTTGCATAATTTCCTTTGTTAAAATAACTTCTAAAAATTCTAAAACGATATGGATAATATGCCTCCAATAGTTCACTAATTTCTATAAGTCTTAAGGTGCTCTATTTTGTTTGTTTACAACTAAAATTTTATAAACTACAACTGCTACTACTAACTAAATATTAACTGCGCAAAGAGTGTACAAATAAATTGTTAATGTGGAATGTTAAACAAACAATCTGCAGCGAAAATTGCATACACTAAAAGATACATATGCATACATTTAGATACCAATGTCAAGTTGAAGTTTTCATAAGCAATATTTTACATACTTATATAATATATACAATTCATTACATATATATACACTATATTAAAAAAAATGAATTAACGTATAATGTCTGAGCCAGAGCAGTGCAGAGCAAAACATTTACTTTATTCTTAATGATAAATAAACAAAAGTTATATAAAATTGTCATTAGTGATATTCTTTAGAAAACTTGAAAGGATTTCTTTGTTAAGAAAAAAAAAAGTAAAACTTAAAACTACAACTCAATAAATATGAATTAAACACGAGAACAAGATAACAAAAAAAATTTACTCAACACAAAAAAAATATTTTATATCTTCAAGTTCTTTTTTCCTATTAGTTTTTATACACATATTAACTGTTATATTATTATTACTAAAAGAGGATTTAAATATAAGATACAGAACACAAAATAATTCGTTAACCATCTTTTTGTTAGTAAAAAAAGTGCATGGGAAAAAGTTATCTTGTTACTGTCAGAAATATAACTTAATTTAAATAAAAATTTCAAAGCGAAAGAAATTCAATTTTTTTTATTGTATACTAAACAATTTATAGCATATGGGCACTTCCATCGTTGGGGACGGTACATTCGTAAGCTTATTTATACCAGTGTTCTTCCTTCATACAACCCTTGGTGGGTCAAAGCTTCCATCACAATGTCTCTCCAAGCCGCCCGATCTTGTGCTTTGGCTGCTCAGTTTCTGACATTCATATTGTTTAGATCGCCTTCAATTGCGACCAGCCAGAGCTCCCGCTCTGAATCCGTATTGCTGACCTTCGCAGGACATGCCCAAGCCATCTTAGTCGTTATGATTTTACGTGGAATAATTATCTCGCGGTTAGCCAGCTCTTCAAGCTCTGAATTGTACCTCCTGCTATTCACGCCTCCTTCCAAGGTTCGGCCGAATATCCTTCTCTGAAATTTTCTCTCGAACGTTGCATCCATATGTTAATACTAGACGGATTAGTGTTTTGTACTTCGTGCTTCTAGATATAAGTTTTCAGTAAAATAGTTTTATATGCGAGAAGTAGCATTTATTTGCAGCATTTATTCAATCTTTATCGCACTCGCTAAGTCGCCGATATTTGAGAAGAGCTCCCGAAGGTACTTAAAACTTTGCACCGATTCGAATGAGAAACCTCCGATGTTAAGGGCTTCAGTTTGTCGTGATCGCGTTGATTGCAGCATATGTATATTATTCCTCATTTATAGCCTATTTACACTGGGGCACATCTAACATCTTATGTCGAAGATGTTACGTATGAATCTGCCGATCCGAAAGTTTCTACTTCATTCCAACATCTTGTGGAAATGTTCCTATCTTATTGTGCCCCGATAAAAATATATTCGATAGTTTTGCTGTGCAACCCTTAACTTTTGTCATTCGCTGCGAAAATGTAAACAATATGAATGAAAAAGACTGGCAACTTTTAAACGTCAAATCAAAATTGAACAGAAACCGAGCACTTGTAAGTAAAAAATAAATTGAGTATTTTTTTAATCAAATAGCACTAGTCGACAAATTTAACACTTTTTTTCTTCTCCAGAGAAGAGACTTATATTTTATGTTAGGGTAATGTTTCAGCGTTAAAAAATGTTTTTTTTTTTATTCTCCCATAGCTTTTTTTTTTTATGACTATTTTAGTGAAAAATGCTATTTTTCAAAATACGGTTGCACATATGAGGTCATAAAAACAATTTTTATGATTTGGGGCATTTTGGAAAGGTAGTGCTCTCTACTTTTGAAAAAAAACAATAATAATGAAAAAATTCGAATAAGTATAGTTTTTATGACCTCATATGTGCAACCGTATTTTGAAAAATGGCATTTTTCACTAAAATAGTTGTAAAAAAAAAAACAAGCTATGGGAGGATAAAAAAAAAACGGCTTTTTAACGCTGAAACATTACCCTAACTTAAAATATAAGTCTCATCTCTGGAGATTTTTCATCGTCGTACTACTAGTGTAGTATTAAAATATTTTTAAATTACAGCTTCCAAAAAACCAAACGTAAATAAGATAAAATGGGAGCTCCATACGGAGAGACACCTATTAGATCTATGGTCAGAAAATATTTCTGATCTAAGAGGTGTTCGGAAAAATTCACATATTTACGCAGAAGTGGCGGAAAAATTGAGGGCTTCCGCATTCATAGGGACCTGGTCCGACGTCAGGACAAAAGTTGACAACTTAACTAAAAAGTATAGGTAAATACAAACCAAATGAAATTATTTAATTGCAATGATGATTATGTGACTAATTTCAGAGAAGAGAAACGAAAAATAGGGTGCACTTCATGAAAGTAAACGAAATTCTGGGAATTTTCCGCATAAACCGAATCGAAGACATTACTGTGGACAATAAAAGTAAGTATTTTTAAATATATTTTATCAAAATTAAGCAACAATTTCAATTGTATCGTAGGTGCATTAAAAATTGCGGCAGACGATTGCGTGGAGGTGACCTACTGCAGAAAATGGCCGACAGCCAAGAACCGTTTCATGCAAAAGTGCTGGCAATTTTAGAAAAAAAGTAAAATAATTATTTTATCCTATGCGTAGCTCAAAGCTAAAAAAAAGGCTGTAATGTCCCTTCAGTTCGGTTCAGGCCTGAATTAGTCATGAAATCGTGCCTGCATTTTCAGTACTAGCCATGAATCCACGCATTCATTTGTCACTGAATTTAACACATGCATATCTTAGGCGTTCTGGCCTGAACCTTAGCCGTAACAATCAGCTGTGAATTCAGTGTTGATTGACTTTGAATTGTCATGCCTGATATATTTTTTATATATAACAGTACCCGTATTTTTTGACCTACCAAGTCTGGAGGTATAAAATTGCTTAAATCCTTTCAAGGCAACGTTTTTTTGCACGCCGTCACTGTTGGCGCCCATGATAAGGGCATCAATTGATTTTTATGTCTTTCTTACGAATTCGTCAAAATTTTGTATAGTTCCTTTTTCCCAGTTAGCCCAAACTTACGCAGTTGTCTTTTGCTTCACATTGTCAATGCCTTTAAAATTATTTTTTAAGAAAAAATAATGCTTTGAATAATCAAATTTTATAAAGACTTACCTATAAATTAAAATTTTCACAGAAAATTTTCTTTGTTTAATAAAAGAAAACGTTAGAAATAGCTACGCAAACACCAATACTTTTTTTTTTTTTTTTTTTTTTTTTTTTTTTTTTTGTTTTATTAGAAATCAGTTATAGTTGTTTAACTTTAATCTAATATTAGTAACAATTTCAGTGGCTTATTTTATGTATTTGGTATTAATATACTAATAATAATATTTCATATTTTGTGTTTTTAAACAATTTTTCGATTTTTAATATTAGAAGGGTGTAGTCGCTTAAGGCGTCTTGGATTTTCTGGGATCATTACGCTTCTCGCTGCTTCATTCGGATGTCTCGTCAGCCTGTCGTTATAACGGCTACTGTGGTAATTTATTTGATCACCGATTTTTGGTATATTGAGATCACGCTCTAAGATGCTGTTCCGAACAAACCATGGGGCACCAGTGATTGTCCTTAAGGTCTTCGCTTGCAGAATTCTTATTTTGTTTAGGTGAGTCTTAGCCGTACATCCCCAGATTTGGATGGCGTACGTCCAAACGGGTGTTATTATGGTCTTGTAGAGCAGAACTTTGCTGCGTAGGGGAAGTTTGCTTTTAGGGTTAATAAGCCAGTGGAGCTTTTTCAGTTTTTGTTGGCATTTAGCGACAGTTGCTTTGACATGAGGTCCCTATGTTAATTTTCTATCAAAGTGGACTCCGAGGTAGCAGTGACTTCTCTTACGTGGGATATTTTGTCCATTAAAAGTTAGACCTGGCGTAGTTTGGCGTCTTAAAGTAAAGTCTACATTGACTGATTTACTTTCATTAATGGTTATATTCCACTTTTTTGCCCAATTTTCTAACGCGTGGAGGTAAATTTGTAGTTGTACAGACACATCATTGTTGCACATGGATGATGAGAGAATTGCTGTATCGTCAGCGTAAGTTGCAACTAAAAAGTTTCTCGGGTTGATATTCAATTCGGTGTTGGGTAGTGGCATGTCATGCGTAAATAATGTGTACAAAATCGGCCCAAGCACGCTTCCTTGGGGAAAACCTGCTCTGACCATTTTTATTTCCGAAGAATCATCCCTAATGGATACAGTAAATGTTCTTTGACTAAGAAATGAATGGACGACTATATACTGTGGGGCGGGTAAGAGTAATTTCAACTTATATAAAAACACCAATACTAATGTAAAGTCAAGTAACAAAATACAATTGATTAAAAATGAATTAATTTGTGTATCAATTACAAATATTTTATTATTCATTGTGTTCGTTATACTTGAAAGATGTTGCCATTGCAGATCTTCTTCTGCATCATGCTATTATTTTTTGGATTGGAATCCAGTCCTTTGCCAATGCGCCGAAACCTTGCCTTCAAATGGCCAAATGCCTTTCCAACTACTCGTCGGGCCTTGAACAAACGGTAGTTAAAAATCTATTGGTTTTGGACGAACGGTAGACTAGCGAATCGTTGCATCGACCTGGGGATCCAATGTTTACGTAAGTAAACCTATACCTTCAAATTTAATTGCATTAATCGGGCATTGATAATGCTAACATATAACAATAACTTACCGGTAATCAACTAAGGGAAGCAAAACAATTGAGTACCAGCCTTTGTAGTTGTGGTTGTCAACAGCTTCTGTTGGTGGTTTATGTTAATTAAATAAAAACAATTCAAATAATGAATTCACTGTCATTTACTCACCATTTGCACCAAAACACTGCGGAAATCCAAGAGATTCGAAACCCTACACACACTCATCAATTTTTTCACTTGTGAGATAGTTCGAAGGTTTGTACTCCTCTGCGAACACCATTGTCACTGCCCTGCAAAGTTCGTGCAGAATATTGCACACACTGCTTGGCGAAACTCCCAACAGCCGTCCAACTGCCCTGCACTCGGAAGCGGAGCCTGGGGTATACAATGCAATGGCAATCCGCTTCTCAAAGTGAATTGCACTCCGCTAATTCGTATTATTTATTTTCAACATTTTAAGCCTATCCACCAGTATTGAAAATATTGGGTCGTTCACTAAGTAATTTCGTTGGATGACAAAAGCTGATCTTATTGAATTTTTTCGCAGCCAACTTCACACCTAACCGCTTTACCTTTATATAGCTGATATAGTAAGGCTTTATTGTAAAAAATGTTGTTAAATTTTTTGGAATAGTTTTTGTTTGGTGCCCTATCGAAGATGGAAGATCGAAAACAACATTTTCGGCATATTTTACTGTTTTACAATCAAGAGGGTAAAAATGCAGTTCATGCAAGGCGTTTATTATGTGATGTGTACGGAATATATGTGTTGACCGAACGCCAATGCCAAAATTGGTTTGCAAAATTTCGTTCCGGCATTTCAATCTTGAGGATGCACCACGTCCTGGAAGGCCTCTTGAAGCCGATGTGGATAAAATAAAGTCGTTGGTCGATGCAAATCGTCGAATAACAACTCGAGAGATTGCTGAAAGATTAAATTTGTCTAACGCAACCTTTCACAAGCACATGAAACGTCTAGGATTAATTTCTAAGCTTGACATATGGGTTCCTCATGTTCTTACAGAACGAAATTTGCTTTGTCGCATTAACGACTGTGATTTGCTTATCAAATGTCAAAGTGATCCATTTTTGAAGTGCATTGTTACTGGCGACGAAAAGTGTGTTGTTTAAGAATGTAAAGCGCAAGAGATCATGGTCTAAAAAGGATGAACCAGCCCAAAGCACTTCGAAGGCCGATATTCACAAAAAAAAAAGGTTATGTTGCCTGTTTGGTGGGATTTCACAGGGATCGTTTATTTTGAGCTTTTGCCCGACAATACCACGATTAATTCTGAAGTGTATTGTGATCAGCTGGACAAATTGAGTGATGCACCCAAACAGAAGAGACCAGAATTGATCAATAGAAAAGGTGTAGTGTTCCACCAGGATAATGCGAGACCTCATACAAGTTTGATGACTCGCCAAAAGCTTTTGCACCTTGAATGGGATGTGCTACCACACCCACCATATTCTCCAGACATGGCACCTTCGGACTATTACTTGTTTCGGCCAACATGTTAGCCAACATCGATGTTTTCGATATTTTTTAACTTCGATACATCGATGTTTCGATACATCGAAGTACATGTGGCGGCTATTATTTGAATGCTTAAATTTATTCAGAAACCATCTGTTGGTTTGGTTATATAAGTATTTTCAAATAATAAAATGGAATTAACAAACAAACCAAGAGAAAACTACATTTTCATAATGTTCATTTCAAAATTAATTACATTTCATAGGAAAATAGGCAAAGAAATACTAAATAACAACCAAAAAGGTTGTAACGACCTCCGGTTTTGTCCGGAACAACGGCTGGGATAGCTCAGCTATTCCCAGGGTAAATGTCACAACGAATTTATATTCGCTGAGACTCTGTAATAAAATTGAGAACGCCGGTCATGTTTTAGTTTTGTACTTATTGTCTTTATTATTCGCCTTTCTCGGCTTATTGCACGTATACATATATTCTTGTCATACTTATAGGGCCGCAGTTTCTCGCCCACTAAACAGTTTATGGTCTTAATACGACGAACTATGACTACAGACTCCACGGTTTTCTCTGGCCTACCTTTTCACCCAAGGCGTTCACCGGCCAGATTATCGCACTGTCTGGGTATCCGTTAACCTTGGGTCTACGATAGTCGGCCTCCCGCTACTGTATCTGGGCCGACCCGAGCGCATCAATGCCAATCCCTCGGATTTAGCCATTGCCAGCCTCGACGGTACCGCTCACAAGTAGTCCGGGCGCCACCACGTTGCCCAACGCCGCCTACCACTCGACCAGGCGTTGTCTCTGTCGCCTAATGACGTTCTCCCTGGTATAGGTATTCTCTCTCCGGCTCTCGTCTCCTGTCGTCGTCCAAATCTCAGTCACTTAATGTGTTTATTTCTCTCACTTTTAACTGGGAACTTCACTGAGCTACACTCACACTGACTCTTCGACCGAAAAAACTAACTGCCTGATTTGGCTGCTGATCGCCTTATATAGGCATCGATCGCCGCCAAATCCATAAAATCCCGCCCAACTTATATTAATGAAATATAAACGGCACTCTATTTATCTAGGTATCTATCCTGATAGATATAACAGAGTCCGCCGTATCCTACAATATCCCTATCACCTACTCTACACTCTTACGTATACGCCTATACAAATGCATCAATAGCGCGCCAACTCTGAGGCCGTTATACGTAAGTCGGTGTTGTTGTGAGTGAAAACGCGCGTTTTCTTCGCTACTCTCTCTCAACAACTACCCCGTAGAGATTTTAGGTAAATGTGTTGTGAGGTGGCAATTCGCCTCCTCACAAGGTTATACAACGAAAGCATAGATAATACAGGCCATTATGGATCCATTATGGATTTTGAGCAGCCGAATCCGAAGTCCAAAAAACTTCTTCAACTTCTTCAAAACTTGGATAGCCACCAATAAATCCCATAAAACTAGATAATTTAAATATTATCTTAGAACCCTTGGATCGGGGTTTTTCGGACTTCGGAATTAGCTGCCCAAAATCCATAAGGGGTGCTTCTGTCACCCCATACACTCATATAAACTCTAGCTCCGCTAGGTTATGAAGAAAGTAGTTTCCTAAGTACTTTTTCCTGCGTCTACTGAGAGCCTCACGGGAGCAGAAGAAGTGTTCTGCTGACTCAACTTCTTCCTCATCTCTGCAGCTTCTGCAAAAATCGTTGCTCGGAGCGTTCATTCTGGTCGCATGTGTTCCGACAAGCCAGTGTCCGGTGATCGCTCTGACAACTGCCGAAGAGAACGCAGAGCCTCGCGGATCGTTTTGGGTCGATTTTTGGCCATATTTGGCGGATGATTGTATAGTGAGGTGTATTGTACCACAGCCTTTGTACATGAGATCTAAACTTTTCCCTAGTTTGAAGCTTAAAAGTGGCCATTGGCATACGAATATCCTCTTTGTCTGGCAAGACGAATTGGCCAGATAGGGCACGACCAGTTGTCTGGCCCATTCGTCTGCTATCTCGTTGCCTGTTATATTTTGCACACTGCAATGATCCGGAAGTCGGAAAGACTGGCGAGTTATTAGTTCCTCAGAGTAAAAATCCATTTTTGACATATATTTTTAATTTTGGGCGTCGCCAGAGGGCGCTTTAGTGTATTTTCCTTTATTTTTTACCGTTTTTTTTGTAAATATTGAAAAAATGTTGCGAAAATCGATGAATATTTCACCTATTCATAGTGCACTCTTAAATTTGAAGATTCCCAAAATATTCAACGTTGAAAAATGGAAGTGGTGGGTATTTTAAGGGCGTACTCTTTTACGACGCACATAAAATATATTGAATTCAAGACAAACAATCGTTTTTGTATGCAATCTAGGTGTTTTTTCACGGGTTTCTAATGTCATAATCATAACGTTTCTGTTCAAAAACTCGTTTCGACACCCTACACAATAACTAAACGTGGCTTTCAATTAAGGCAGCGTTGGATCATTGCCTTCTATATGTTGCCGTAGATGTTCATAAGGAATACATATAGTAAATGGTGGCTCGAATATGATTCAATTATTATTCAGGTCAATCATATTGAATTGCATTTTCAATTTATCGAAAATTCTTTATAAATTTCCAGTTCCTTTGGATCTTCCACATGCTTACAGAGCTAAGTCGCGTATTTTTTTATCACCTTCTAACAACTTTGCTGTTAAGACGTTTTCTGAGCGAGCATAAGATGCGTTGTTTCAAACAACATTATTTACAATGTGTCTGAAATTCGAATCTAAGTATTCCAACGAATGAATTTACAAAATAAAACACTTCCGTACACGACAGGGTTGTAAAGCTTAGTAATTCGGATCGTTAAAATTGAGAAGACACATACACTAATGCAGTGGCCTGTTTAATTGCATTTCCAAAACACATAATGTTATACATTTAAATGAATATCCAACTTAACCCTTTTGGATAATATTTATGATATGGAATTTTAGATTGTTTCAATTGATACAAAATTTATTTATACCAAAACAAAGAAGGTGTATCAAGACCAGTATATTTCCTAAAAACCCTAAAAAATATTTATTTGTCACATTTCGTTACGATATTTGTATAAACAAACAAAAATCAGTCGAATTTTGTACCAAACACGTTTGTTGGATCGATCGGTCCTATGGGGGCTATATGGTATAGCCAACTGATTTTGATCAAATTTCTTGCAGTGCTGGGGAACGCTTAAAAACCGCCAAACACCAAATTTGCACAACGAATTTCGTAGAAAAAACGTTTTTTTGACCCATCGGCCCCATGGGAGCATTATGATATTGTCAAACGAATTTGATCAAATTTGGACGAGTGCTTGGAAACTCTAAAATATTTCCGAATGCCAACTTAGGTCACGATATATTCATAATCAAACGAAACAAAACGAATTTTGCACAAAAATACGTTTTTTTGACCGATCGGTGCTATGGGAGACATATGATATAGTACAACGATTTTCATAAAATTTGTTACAGTGCTTGAGAACTATAAAAAAGTGAAATATTCGTAGATTTTCGCAACATTTTCTCAATTAAAAAAAAAAAACGGGAAAAAAATCAAAAAAATACACTAAAGCGCCCTCTGGCGGCGCCCAAAATTAAAAAAAGATATCAAAAATTGATTCTCCAACCCCAAAAATCCCCAAATACACACTTGGTTTGAGAATAAATAACGTTTTTTGGCCTTGTGAATGCAATGTCTTAGTCGATTTTTGAATATTTTGATAAAAACCCATTTTGAAAAAGTGGGCGACACGAAAATCATTTTAGACCCATAGTTTCTTGGGCAAAATTGCTGAGAATGACCCAAAGAATCAAAATCGCGGTGAGCCCTTTTACTGAAAAAAATTGACCCGCCCTAGTGTGCAGTAATCTGTGATTGACACATTTGTGTCTTCTTTTAGAATGGACGAGTGCCCATATCCCGAGACTGCCCAGTATTAAGCGTCTTTCAGACATCTCGCTGTTAGGCTGGCAATTTCTTTTGCCATTACGAGGATGGGAGTAATATTGGTGATGGCATTTAGCGCTTCACTCGAAGTGTTTTTGAGGGCACCTGTGATGCATACACTGATAAAAAAACGGTCTGATTTCAAGATTTTTGGTCATAAAATCGTGACCAAATGGTCACGAAAGTAGCGTAAGCTTTTTTTGTTGTCAGTTTAAGAATGCCGTTCTTGATTTAAGATTTTTGAAGTTTAGCTCGAAAAATCTTGATTTTAGAGTTAAATATGATTATTTTAAGCCTAACAAAATATTGAAATAAGAATCTTTATTCTTAAAATAAGCCGGGAAAAAAGCTAAAATCGTGACCAAAATCTTAATTTCGGATTGTGAACAATCTTGAAACAAGATTTTTCAGGCTCATTTTAAGAACAAATTGTTGTCATTCCTAGAATGGGTAAAGTTCTTTTGAGAGCGAAAAATCTTAAAGTTAAGAATGTTTAAGATTGAAGTAAGCCAAGAAAAAATCTAAAATCGTGACCAAAATCTTAATTTCGGATTTCGACCAATCTTGCAATAAGATTGTTAAAATCTTGAAATAAGATTGATAAATTCTCATTGCAAATAACGGAAAATGCTCTTAAAATGTATTTTAAAATTTTAATTTTTTTGTTTTTTTTTTTATATAACAAACTTTTATAACTACACACTTACACAAACTTATTACTGCGTTTTAGGGCGAATATATGTTTTACTCTTGTTAAGTGGATATACAATTTAATCAAATAGTAGTTGATTTATATTAAAAAAAAACTTTTATTCGATATTAAGACTTAGTCTTACAAAGTGAACTTAGATCTAAAACTTCTGTCACAAAACTCTCACTCTTAATGTTGTAACAGTTATATTTATAACTAATAACTGCTGACTCTACTGTCTGCAGTTGTTTATGCTAATGTTGCGCCGCCGCCAATGTTTATGCTTGCGGCTGCGCTGCTGTTGCTGTTGCTGCCGATCGTCGCCAAGGGTCTGGCTGCTGACGATGCTGTGTCCAGTGTCGCCTTTTGATGGTGCTTACTCATCAATATAGTTGTAGTTGCGTGGGATTTAGGGGAAAAGTGATGTGTGGCGTTAACTTACATAATTGAAGCAGCGGACTGGTAAAGTCTGAGATATTTTATGGATTCATTTCCACTCTCCGTTTCCTTCCTGATACGTTTCCCCGATTCGTCTTGGAATCTCACAGATGAAGGCAATACCGATGTTAGCAGGATTGCGTACATGAAGGCCTCTTCTGCATCTATTGAGAATGCGAATGTCATAATTAAAATCAATAAAATATAATTAATAAAACCAATATATAATTGAAAAATTTTGCTTATACCTATGCATAAAAGGTTTTTTTTTTCTAGTCTTACCTTTGTGGGTTATTGATTTAGCTATGCTAAATTGATCCATGCACAGATCGTTGAGGATGTTGTTTTCCAAAAAAGTTGTTACACTCTTTTTGAAACCTTCCCATTTTGATATCAACAAATTTTCTTTTCTCCTGGTGCAAAATATCAAAATCTATTTGTATCTGAAAAGCAAGAAATGTATTTTGTTAAGCCAATATAAATAAAGTGTACAGAAATAATTTCATGACTGGCGTCGCCTAAGTTTGTTTTTTCATTGAAATGAATTAAGTTATTCCACTCACCTTTTATATATTCTTATATTCCTTCCATTTCGAAATCCTTTAAAGGATTAATCAAATTTTTTTCGACGGAATCTTTCTCGTTGAAACTTTCTTTATTTTGATCCCGCATTTTTCATATATATTATGCACAACACATTGTTAACAAAATCGCGTCTGCAATTGTCGGTGGTATACTGAAAATTGAAGCCATGAATTGAAGCTATCGCCTAATTCTTGGCACCCCTCAAAAACCCAATTTTTGTTACGTGCGAGTTCAAGCGAGACAGCACTCAAAAAGAACACGTACAAATAGTGCGTTTTCATAATGCACACTGGCGCCTCAGCCGAAGCATGTGTTTTGTTTTGTCTTGTAATCTAAGTATGCGAAACTCGTAATTTAAGAATTTTAAATCTTAATTTAAGAATGTTTGGCTATGTTTTAAGACTTTTTTTCTTATTTCGAGAATATTTTTTCTTCTTTTAAGATTGAAATTTTTTTACCGCCAAAATCTGAATTTAAGATTTTTTTCATCTTAATTTAATCTGGTTTTAAGAACTCTTTGTCTAAATTTAAGAATTTTCGTCATGATTTTAGAATTTTTGGTCTTTATTGGAGTTCAATATTTTTGTTTCTTAATTCAAGAACTTTAATCTTGATTCAAGATTTTTTGGCCTTGTTCTATGATTTTTTGGTCTCATTTTAAGAATTATAATCAAGAATGCAAAAATCTTGATTTAAGACTTTATTTTTTTTATCAGTGTAATTGTGCCGTTATTTATTGCTTTGAGCCTAGACTTGATGGTAAGGGCTGGCCACCAGGTAGATACCGCATACAGGAGTATGGGCCTAACTATGGCAGTGTAAATCCATCAAACTATATGAGGGGACATACCCCATTTGAGTCCAATTGTTCTTTTACAGGCGAAGAGTGCAGTATTTGCTTTCTGTTCCCTGTCTGCAATAGTTAGATTCCAGCTAAGTTTCTTGTCTTGTACAAGCCCCAAGTATCTTGCACTATCGCTAAAGGACAACCCGGAATCATTTAATTTGGGAGGAGATAGATTAGGGATCTCATACTTTTTAGAAAAGAGGATAAGCTCAGTTTTGGCTGGGTTAACACTTAACCCGCTTTCGATTGTCCAGAGTGACAGCTCTTTGAGTTTTAGTGTCATGCGGTCACAAAGGGTTTGTGGGAATTTTCCATTCAGCATTGTAACCACATCGTCCGCATAGGCCACAACTTTGCAACCTCCTCCTTCTATGCGACGTAGCAGCGTGTTGACTGCTACGATCCATAAAAGGGGGGAAAGCACCCCCCTGTGGGGTGCCCCTACTCACGTACCTACAGATAGATGACGTGCCAAGTGATGAAGTCACTGTTCTGCTCAGTAGCAGCTGACTGATTAGATTTCACGAGACATTCATCTACCTCTAGGCACAGGAGTGCATTCGTTATTGCCCTGGGATCGTTGTAGTTGAAAGCACCTTCTATATCCAGGAAGGCAGCAATAGTACATTCCTTGTTGTGCAAGTATTTTTCTACGTTTGATGTGACAGAGTGAAGTGCGGTTTCTGTCGATGGGATTTGGCCTAACGCAGTAATGTAATTAAAAATGGCTTTTAGCCACAAGACTACCAGGTCCCCCCCGTGTTGCAACTGGGCTGGTATTATCCCGTCGGGACCAGGAGATTTGTATGGGTCAAAACTATTTATGACCCATATGACAGACTTCAATGTTATAATTTCGTCCAACACGTTCACCGGAAGGTGAAAGAGGTGACACGTTGGAGCAACTGTTGTGTTACCCGGGAAGTGCGTGTCCAGGAGTAACTTTAGTGATTCTGCACTGGAATCTGTCCAGGAGTCATCCGGTTTCTTTAGATAGCCTAGATTATTGGGCGATTTTGAGAGTAACCTTCGAAGCCTAGCGGCGTCCGAGAAAGATTCAATATCAGAGCAGAACCTTCCCCACTCGTCTCGCTTTGCTTGTCTAATCACTTTCTTATATTGAGCTAAGCTCTGTTTGTATGCTACCCAGCTATGCTCGCATTTTAATCTTTTTGCTTTATTAATGAGTGTCCGACAGCTTGCCCTTAGAGTATCTATTTCTGGTCTCCACCATGGTGGTTTCCTTTTACCTCTTGGCTTGCTTTTCGGACAGGATGTATTATAAGATTTATTACACGCTTCCGTGAAGGTTTTTATGAGAAACTCAAGTTTCTGCATTGACGGAGGAGCTCTCTCTGGAGGAATTGCAAGAATCTTGGTCAGTTTTCTTTTAAAGATATCCCAGTTGGTTAATGAACTCAACTGGGGCTGGAGTGGAGACAGATAATTGCAGTTCAATATATCTGTGATCCGAGAAGGAGTGCTCTTTCGGGACTCTCCAGTTTGTTATTTGTTCGCTTAGAAAATTTGAGATAAAAGTTAGGTCGATGACCTCTTCTCTATTCTTAATTTTAAATGTGGGATCATTTCCCCGACTACAAATTATAAAATTAGTGTTAAGGAGATATTCAAAGAGCAACTCACCCCTTACGTTCCATGGTGAGCATTTGCATCGCAGCCGATAAGTAGGCCAGTGCCCAGATCATCGCTGTCCTTGACTAATTTCTGGAGTTTGTGACCCGGAAGTGGGTCCATGTCCTCATAAGCATGTATGCGGACGCTTTACGCATCTGTTTATTCTGGAGCTCCAGATTTACCGATGTGATATCACCATCGCTGTAATTATAGAGCAAAAATACACTGAGGTGCTTTTTTGCCAAAATGCATGAGCGGATTTTACCTTCTTCTGGGGCTACCAATAGCCTGTATTTTGTTTTGCTGAGCCCAGAAACCCTGCTGGACGCAATATACGGTTCCAGGATCAGCACGATGTCGACTTCGCCCCTAGCCAGGCGAAGCATGAGAGCAGCAGTCGCTGCTTTACAGTGATGGAGGTTTATCCGCAAGATATTCAGCGACATCTTGCGAGCTTGCCTCCATCACCGTAACGTCGGCGTCGGTGTCGTCACTGAGACTGTCAGCGGAGTCCTCGTTTTCCCGACACAACGCATATAGTCCACGAAGCAATGACGCGTCGGACATTACCGACTCGCAGTCATCCACTTCGGGATTCTTCTCTGGCTCCTCTATCTCAGAAGCCGGATCTGTCAACAACTCCTGTTGGCTCTCTGTCTGTATGGCGTCCGATTTATAGATTCGGATCTGCACCGAGCTAAAACCGAAGTTTAGCTCTCCGTGCTTCTCCTCTATCGGCGCCAGCGACTCTTTATTGAGGACCAGGATGATCCTTCTCATTGGGGTCTCCATGTCTTCCACCTTCACCACCTTCCAGTCAGAAGTTGGAAGGTGGTGGTTGCACCGCTGCAACATCTTAAGGATCATCTCCGGTTCCTTAAAGGATGCCGGGATCCACATGATGGCGCGAGGTCTACTGGGTACGTCTTTCCAGCCTACCGCGACTAGGTTAGCGCCCTCATAAACCTCGCCCACTCTTGAGATGGCCGCTTTGAACAGATCTACCGATCTAATTCCTTCGCAGGCAATTACCTTCACGGTGCCCTGAAACCATCCGACGTCTTTGCAGACCGGTGGCGGGCCAGGGTCAGCCTCTAGAGCTACTAGCTGTTTACAAACAAGCCACCAAGCTATATAAGAGCTAAGTTGCAAGCAGCTAGCTCCAAATCCCATTAAGGACACTGTAGTACCATTACCAGTCGGCACCCTCGTGGAGGGTTCAGCTATAGGATTTTTGCCGACCTGCTTGAATCTATGTTTACGACATTAAAATATTAAAATATTGTCGAGGTGCCAAAATTTAAGTCAACCCTACTATTTTGGATCTATTGAGATTTGTTTTCTTTTTTTTCTAAAAATTGATTACCCATATTTTGTCCGTAATGGGATTTGGTCGATAATCGAAAATCGTAATAAAAATATTGATGATCGGAAAAAAATAAAAAACATCGATGTAACATCGATATTACTTCCAGCAATAGTGTGCGGGAAGCGACAGAGAAAAACCCGGTTTGTTATATTTTCTGCGAAACAAACAAAATTGCCTTTTCTTATGGGACTAACGTGTATTTGGGGTGAAATTGTGCTGCGTTTCTGATCTTTCGTTTGCACAACGTGATAAAGAGAGAAGAACAAGGAAGAATGAGAGATCCGAGAGCGTGCACACGTATATGCACGAATACATTCGAGCCTTTGTCGGGACGTGAGAAATGAAATATGAAAAGAAACAAGATGTTAAGTTCCTGATAGTGCCAGCGCTTCATCTCGAGTTGTTTGATGAATGGCGATATCCAGTGAGTCACTTTGGCGAGATTTTTTAGCTGAAATTGCTGCCGCAAACAGTAAAGAGGTCTGTCTCATGGTCATAATTCTCAGATACCGCCGAAGCCAATTTTATTTTTAAGCGATCCCTAGCTTCCATATAACTAAGGGAAGAAACCTCTTTTTGTGGGTGATGGAGTTGCGGTGAAGCTTTCATCGACCAATATAAGCATTTTTAATAAGAACCATTTTTTTGCATTTCGGCATAAATAATGTACATATGGAAAAAATCCTTTAACTTTCTTTTAAGTTATACTAGTTATTGCTTCTATACCATTATTGTTTAGTTTTTCCATTATAAAAGTGGTTACTTCAGCTTCATTGCGACTATCGTTGCATCAGCAGCTCTGCATGGCTAAACTCAAACTTGACTGCAAATCACCGATTTTTGCAAAAAGGGGCAAAAACGGGCAAACGAAACTTATTCAATATGAATCTGTATACTTTCAGTAAGAACTTGACGTTTTTAGATGCTTGCGCCGGCGCGCGCCTCTTAAGTAATGCGAAGTAATCCACGAAACACAACTACCTTTGCTGAATATTACTTTCAAATAGACATACACAAAACAGTGAACAACATAAGCACACATGCAGATGTAACACGCAATTCTTTTTTAAATTGATTCTACATACCTTGACGTTTATTTTCCATACAAATACCTTTATATATAATTGATTGCAACAATTTTGGCATCAATCGAAAGTCACCATCTAGTTCCCGACAATTTGCAAATTCCAGGGCCGTCTTTAAAGACCTGACTTGAAGAATGTGCCAAATTTGCAGGGCTGGCAGAATACTCGAAAAAAATCCTGTTTTATTCTAATTGTTGTAATCTTGTTTTAAAATTTAAATTCATTTTCCAAAAATATTTTCATAAAATTCTCGATTTTATGCCGCTTTGGGACCATTGTGCAGCGTTTAAAATGCTGCTACCAACATAGCAAATATCACACAATTTTAGCTGCCGCTGCTGTTTCGGCTCAGTTAATTTTCAATATGTGCTGTAGTAGTCGCAGCCGAAGAGACAAAAACGAATAGAGCCGATCGTAGCTCGACGCTCGCAGCTGCGACAAAATTCAGAGTCATAGCAGCAGCGTACTTTGCGCACACGTATCAAAGGAATATTTGCACTCGGGATTTTACACACAAAATATTTCGACTGCGGCCGCTTCTGCCGAAGCTGTGAGCTCGGCTGCCGAGCCTGTTGAATAGACACGCATTTCAATTTGACTACGGTACCCGAACGTTGCTGGGCGATTTCAGCATACACAAAAACTGCCTTGCTCTGTTCAGAGCGGCTCGCATAGAGCACAGAGCATTGTTGATAACAACCCAGCGGCGCAAAACCTCTATACGAAATCAATTACGCTTGCATTACTTTGTCGACAGTAATGCTCCAAAATCGCTTACAACCTGGCATACTTTGCCATGGGCATGGCCGCTTTGTACGTGCTGTGTCCATAATTTGCATTACACGTAAACCAAATTGTATACCAGAGCCGAACAGCCTTCGGCTCTCTTACACTTGGTTTACTTTTCAATATACTGCTGAATATGTTAGTAATGCACTTTGTTTACGATTCAATATACTGCTTTTAAAATGGTATATGGGTTGGTAATGTACTTGGTTTACTTTACAATATACTGCTGAAAGTACAGCATATGCGTTAGTAACGCGCTTTGTTTACGATTCAATATACTGATTTAAAAACGGTATATGGGTTGGTAATGTACTTGGTTTACTTTTCAATATACAAATGTAAGAGTAGTATACACATTTGTAATGCACGTACATTACCGCCCATATGAACGAGTAATAAAATAGTAATACAGTAAATTTTATTTTAGTTTAAGGCTAATAGGCAGTAGAGTAAAACCGCCTGAAGGAAAAAGAAACTTCATATAAAAATCGCTGTCAACATTCTTAGCGTTCTTTTTATATGAAGTTTTTTTTTCTTTCAGTTGGTTTTATTCTACTGCCTCTTAGCCTTTACTTATTTTATTTATTTTTAATTTAACAATTGTTTTGACATTTTTACATTATTATTATTTTCTTTTAATTTCTCATCAAATTTCCTTTTTGCGATTCGCCCTTTATGGGTTCTAAACGCCTGGCGAATCAATGCTATGTACTGGCGGTGATTGAATCCGTCACATTTTAAACTATCTGTAAAGAAAAATACATTTTTTTAGTTTTTTTATTGAATGAGCGTTTTGAAAATATTTATACATACCATACAGCGCATCGTTCAACGCATGGAACTGCTTAAATCCACACTTTTCATTTATACCGTCATAGTTAAAGTCCGATATTACTTTTTTTCCCAAAATTGAATCAAAATTTTTGACTACGTCTCCTTTTATAATAGCTTTAATTAGATTCACCTTTGTTTAAAAAAGAAAAAATTGAATCATTATTAATAAATTAAATTAAACAAAAATGTAGCATACTTACATATTTCTCTTTATTGGAACTTATCAAAAGTTCTAATTTTTTTAAATTTTCCATGGTACAAATAGGGAATGTATTATCCTCAACTGGAATGTCCTCTTTCGTCAATTTTCTCAAGATAGCCAATATTGAGTATTTCGTGTTGGTTGTTTTCTATTAATTTTTGGCTTTTGAGAACATCGATTTGGGTTTCCTTTATTTCTTTAATTTGTATTTCCAGTCTGCCAAGCCTGGCATCATGGTTGTTGCCCTCATCGAACTCCGACGATGTTGCTTTAAACTCCTTTTGATGGAACATATCTTAAAATTAAAATAGGTTTGTTAACTATTATATTATAATTTTGAATGTAAAATGGGTATAAAAACCAGATTATTATGAAAAGGTATGCAAATGTATTTATAGCTTATTTCACTAAGTGGTACCAGCTCTTCATTTGACAATGATTCACTAGTTTTAACTATACCCATTGTTTTGGAATTTAAAATCTCCGTGTAAAACGTCGACACTGCGCAAACTTTTCCTCTTGTGCATTTTTCACAAATTTTAAAATTATTGCTGGAATACATGGTCTAATGCAACAGTAATTGTTTGGAGAGGTTGTTGTTAGAATGTATTTTTCATTGACCCACTTAGTAATCAACCCCTTTTTGTTTTCAACAAACTCAGTTTTATGTTGCTCGATTTTGGATTGATTACTGTAATAAATATTATGAATCTGCTCCAAAATTTTTGTTGGGCTTTTGATGGATTTTTTCAGTTTCTGCAGAAAGTTTTCAAATTTATATGCTGTTAAATGTTGGATATAGCCGGTTTCTTGGACAGACTCGCACATATGAAGTACATTGTGAACATTAAAAGACACATTTGTTGTCCATATAACACAGCAAAAGTGTTTACAAAATATTCAAAAATACTTTGAATTTCGTCAAGATTTTCTTTATAATCAGATTTGGACAGTAACAGCCTGTATCCCGAATGGAGCAAAAGTATGTTATAATAGAAGTCATCAGGTATCAGATCTTTCAGGAGCACAATTGAAGTGTATAAGATGAAAAGTCTAAACTCTGTGGCTTTCCACA
Source organism: Chymomyza costata (assembly GCA_018150985.1). NCBI lineage: Eukaryota > Metazoa > Arthropoda > Insecta > Diptera > Drosophilidae > Chymomyza > Chymomyza costata. The sequence continues at coordinate 947,363 of JAECWU010000269.1, forward strand.
TGTTCACCTCGTCAAAGCTTCGTGGTTTTCTATGAAATTCTATTGGAATGAAGGCTGAAATGGCCAAACTGCGTCTGTTAATCTCCTGCTTATGTGCACTAGTAAATCTAAATCTGTCGGACTCATTATTAAAAATCATTTTAATTATTTTTTTGGTGATCCCTAAATCTATTAGGTGCATAGGATCAAGAGGAAATTGGGTGATCATGCCAACGCCAAGTTTTTCTAAAATCATTTGATTTTGCAGAAAATAATTTTGGTGGTGATCAACATATCTTCTAGAAGCATAGTCACTGTCACTGACTTTTTGGCCACGGCTAGTCGAAAATGCTGTAAAGTTTCCTATACGAGTGCCCACCTGAGTGCATTTCATGCATTCATTAAACGATGTGTGTCCTTTCAAGCCGCAAATAAAGGATTTTGCAGGGGCGTCACATACAAATGCTTTGCAGTTAATTTTTATATTGCCAATACCTTTAACTCTATGCGCTGCAGCTCTTGCACAAAATCGTTTAAAAATGTGTTTGGATTTGTTGGTTTCTGTTTCCCCAAAAATGTACCAATAAGGAATACCTGACTATCTTTTACGTCACGAAAGTGACCCATTATAGGCCAAAGACCTGTACGTGAACTTTTAAATAGTGGCAAGCCATCTATCCCCACATCCATGGACAGATCTGTATAATTTTTTAAAATGTGTCTATTGTTTAATACGTAATTTTCGATGCCCAGGTGTAAATAACTGCCAGGAGCTACTGTTCTCGTAACAATTTTGCTCCCAAAATCTACCAGGGATTCTACCGAGGCAGGAACATCGATTCCAGAATCTAATAATATTTTTAAAAGTGCACGAACACAGGATCTGGCTGGTCTATACTCTAAATACCAATCTCGAAGATTGTCTGGAAGGGTTGGGGAACTACTTTCATTAAAATTGATTTCTTGGCTCTTTTCGTTTTCATGTAGGAATTCAGAATTTCGGTTTGGGAGATCAGTTGCATTACTTTCACTGATAAACTCAGTATTATCATTGTCACTTATTGATGTCGACGATTCCGACACTACGCCATTTTTATATTTTTCAATTGCAGCCAGACGGCGCAAATTCCGTTTGCTAAACCCCTTTCTTGCACTCATATTTTTATGTATGTATATATGTATGCACGTAAATAAATGTATGTATTATTACGTACGAATTATAAGTTTTATTATTAATGTTACTTACCATTAACTCTTTTTATTTTATTGAAAATTTAATAACTTAACACCCGCGTAGGTCCGTAGCTCACTGGAAATGAAAAGCAAGTGACGCGACGCTCTAACAAACAAATCAAGGGTTTTTTTTTTGCAAAACAAAAGGAATAAGCAACAGAAAAATAACGGCTTGACAGAAGAAATGCCGAAAAATGCTTGTTAGTATGCAAACAAAATAACAAAATTTTGTGTTGCTATTTGCTTTTCTATTTGCCTCCGCTTACAATCTCTCAAACGAAAAGCAGCGCTTGTAATCAATTACGTTTTCTGCGGAGGTAATGCAGTATTTCGGCAGACCACATTCAGCTCTGCGCCGCTGGGAATATTTGCTTTGCATTGTTAATTCCTCTCACTAAATGCCCGACTAATTCGACAGCTGTTTTGATTGACTCAATTGGAGTGGAGTAATACAAATTTTTGAGTACCACTCTAAAAGCTCTCTCTTGTTTTAATTGGTATGAGTGGAATTTCCCTTCAGTGTTGCCAACTACTCGCCACAAAAAAAGGACAAACCGACCCGAAAAAAATGCAAAAAAAAGGCTAAAAAAATGAAAAAAAAAGACAAAAAACATGAAAAATGTTTTTTATGTTTAAATTTAAGTACATATCATAGATTAAAATCAATTCATATGCATCATCCTGTACGTCTATTTCGTATGTTGAACTTGTGCCTATCAATTTCAAATATTTTTCAGGCAGCTGGCAATTTGAGCAGCATAAGCCAAGGCGGAATAGTCCGAAATGAAAATTAATATATATATAATATTTAATAATATAATATATTTATATATAATTAAATCTATAATTAGTTGTATAGAATTACCTGATGAACAAAATTGCATTCAACGTCTCTATTTGCCATCGGTTTCTTGCTTTGGTTTTCACCAAATTAACCTGACTAAAGACTCATTCATCTTATGCGTTCGACCAGGGCAACGACAATAAAGTTAAAGCAAATTATGCCATTTCAAAAAATGGCCTGTTGCCTGCTGAGTCCTCATGTTTTCTAGCCTCGGGTCAAAATTTAATGGTACAAACAATATTTTACCATTTTTCCAAGTGAATGCTAGCATATTGCGTTAACATTTTGTCAATCTCTTCGTTTTTCACTTTAAAAAGCTCAAATATTTCGGTAATTGGCTCTTTTTTCGATCGAAGGATGTTTTCTACGGAAAATTGATCAACATTCTTTAAAATTTCAAAGTTATCCAGCAACCTAATAAAAATAAAATACAAAATAATACAGAAGTTGACGCAACAGAAGTTCCTATACGTTCGTTTGAGCTGCTTTATAAGTTCCAAAACGCATGCGGTACAATTTAAGCGTCAATATTTTCCTTTAAGTTTTTAATTGTTGTCTCAAATTCGTAACCCAAATTCAGATCCCTTTTTACGAACATCTCATAATATTGTTTAAATATGTCTACTTTGACTTAGGGGGGAACTATTTTTGATTTAAGCGAGTGGAAACTCATAATTAAATCTCCCAACAGTTTTGTTGGGTCGGGGTTTTTGGATTGAAAGTTTTTGTTGATTCGTTGCATTTCTCTTGAAATTGGCATTAAAAATATGAAGTAGAGATAATTAATGTCATTGCATAAGTCTCTTAAGATAGATGCTTTGTAACATCTCTCTATCGATGCAGCATGATCCAACTGTATAAAAGCGATGCCACATGGTTATAGTTGCATTATATCTATCCATTATTACATTTAAAAAAGGCTGAAACTTCTAACCTAAGCAAAATAAACGCTAGATTTCCGGAAAGGGGCTGTTTCATATTTTTTTCCGGCTGAAGCAGTCAAAAACAGGACAAAACTATCCGGGAAAAGGCTAAATTGGCATCACTGTTTCACATAATTCTTACTTGATTGTCTCTATGTGTCTTATGATTGAATTCTCTAGTAGATATTTTTGTTGTGATATAATCTATCAGACCTTCAATACGGCTGACCTCTTGAATAAATATTGGTGGTGGCTTAGAAATATCCGGAGCTTTCAAGTTGACACCTGGCTGAGCACTTTCGCATTCGGTTTCCTTATCTTCATCTTTATCGTCGCATGTATCACTTAGTAGGGCAAATGCATTTCTTGATGTGCTGGGTCCTAAGTCCAGTGCTGGGAGCTTTCTATCAGTTTTTGGCGATCTCGTTTTAATATGCGTGGCTTAGAAGGGCATTGTTGCCATTCCATTCCCCCGCCGTCATAGTCGATCATGCTGCTATTGGGCAGCACCCCACTAGGTGCTTATCAGCAAACCTGTATAAAAAAAATCCAAACACGGGGCTGTCAGCACTATAACGACAGGGTTGCTATGTTTTGCCAGAAAAGTCTCGAATATTTACACTGTCACTGAATTGTATTATAGAAGATTGATTTTTTTGCTTTGCGTCTCAAAATTCAAATTATATATACCTTTAGGCACTTATGTTAATTATTAAACAACGATATTTCCACAAACGTGGACTTGCCCATAGATTTCATTAATTTTGTTATAATTTTTATGAAAACGACAAAATTTATGTCCTTACGTGTCAGCGCTGCCAACTCGACTGTAGAGGGAATATGAAGGAATACAATTTTTTTCGAGAAAAAATGCACAGGGTATTACACTTTCGGGCACCGCCTCGACTGTATTACATTTTTTTACCCTGTTCATAGGTGACACATTTTTTACAGTTAAAAACAATTATTTTTAGAAACTAATTTATCCTACCAAAAAATACATCAAATATATAAAGTTTGTGTTTAGTGTTCTTCTGGTATCTCGAAAAAAGCGTAACAACAAATGTGATATCTACTGCAAAGCATCTCTGGAAGTTAATTTGGTGTTAAGGGTTAATAAATGTTCATTAATCATATTTAAACAAATCAGTATGTAGTACAAAGTACGGTACGCCGTCTGGAAAGATTTATGCATATTTTATATAAAATCGTTTTTTACAAAATATGTTTATACGTCTTATACAAAACTATATACAGGATCATTTAGCTACAATGTATTGGATAAACTTTCGCATTTTGTAAAAAACATACATATTTATAAATAATTCTAGAAATATAAAACTAATGGTAGATTTTTAAATAAATTTTAACAATGCGACTAAAAAAACTGTGTTTTCTATGAAGAGGGAAAAGAAGACGGACTATTGAGTTTATTTTCGTGACACTGACATAAGTCATTCCAAATAGTGTAATAGTACGCTTGTCGTTTTTTTTTATCTTATCCTAAAAGTAGGCAAAGTTACGTTTGCACCAGGGTTGTTGGTTGTGTCGATATTAGCATTGGGGATCTATCGAAACCCTGGCTCCATCTAGTGTCGAGCTTTTGGATAGTTGATCTGCCAAATTGGCAAGGCCAAGCGCAAACAGCTGTTCAATGCACTTGTCACCTAATAAAAATTTAACTGGCTAAAATAAACATGGAGTGGGAAAACTTCCGGAAAAAAGAGCCTATATAAGGTCACTTCGCCCAAAAAGTAACCTCATTTTGTCCGCATGGTCGCCGTTGAAAACGCCTTGTAAACGTGAAATGAAATTAGAAAAAAAATAAACTATAAACTAAAATAAAAGAAAGAAAAACCAGTTGCTCCAACCGCTAAGTTTCAAAAATTATGAAAGTACTAAAACATCAATAAAGTGCATTTAATAAAACAAGTGGTACGTTAGTGTTGTGTATATATATGTGAAATTAGCAGATTGCTGAATATTTTTGGTCCACCAGCAGATTACAGACGAATCGTTTTGCCTTTATATTACTGCTCTAGGAATAGGTCAACGACCTTTTTTAAAATTTGGTGCCTGCTCCAACAGGTAAATACCGCAATGTCTTCAAGGTTGCCACAGTTCTAAATAAACTTAACTAATTAAATTAACTACCACAGGCACCTAGTAGCTAATCTAGCTGTCTATCCTACTGGCACTCAGTATGTGCAAGTACCAAGGCCACAAAACCTAAGATTGAGCACTTTTAATTTGGAAGCGGAGGCGCTTCGTCCCCCAACCACCACGGAAAAAATTTATATATAACCGAAGCCTTTTCCTTCGATCTGCAAAAGTGGCTGCAGACTTATATTTATAACTGCTGCGGACGGGAGGAGCTTCCGACTTGTGGTCCCCCCCAAACCAGGCATTGAGCCTTTAATCTAAAAGAGAAAAAAATGAGAACAAAGAAAAAAAAAAAAACAAAAACCAACACATATCTTTAGCCATAAGTTTTGTTTTAGTTTTTGTTTCAAGTTATAAGTTGTGTAGCCATCTCCCAGTGACCATCATAAATTCATTATCAGTCTAAAAACAAATAGATAATATTACATTTTAAATTTCATAATGTGCTAAAAATCAGTTAAAACTAATTTTGCTACGCAACAATAACTCGGCAACCCTGTAGAGTGCAGCTACGAGCTTTTATTATTGTCAAAGCTCTTGGTTGCAATTTACCGTTCTTGCTTTTGATGTCGCATCTAATACTGCTTTAGTTACAGCCACCACCATACCGCCTGCCCCGCCGAAAGCGCTTTCGTCGTTGGACACAGCCGATTGTGAGTGATAAAATGTACTGAGTGAGTTTAAGATCATTGTGTTAAGCGAACTTGAGCTGATTTGCGAAAGCTTGAGTATTGTTATTGTTTGTATTTGATGCGATACATAAAAGATATGCTGCGTTTGCATTGACAACTGATTTTTAATGTAAATTTCCATTTTATTGCCAAAATTATCAACCTTTTTCTTTAAATTAACTAGAAATAAATTTATATAAGTATACCTCCTATGCCTTTAATGTTAAGTTTGTATTTCCAATAGTTAAAAGGACCTACACTATGAAATTTGTATAGATATTAGTTTATATTTTGATAGCGAATTAAAGATGAAGTCATTTCTAATTACAACTTATTATTCACTCATTATGTGCTAAGTTGCCCTTTTTGTTTGGGGAACCATGTGCCGCTGTAGGGATGTAGGGTAGTCTCAGACTAGTGGTAGGGATCCAACATCGTCTATATTTTTTTTTGGTGGCCCGTTGGATCATGGTAGGGTGGGCAGTTGCGGGTACTCCCCCGCATAGTAACCCACTAGCTGCATGTTATCTTTCCTATATTTTCTGTCTCCACTCTCTAAGTTATTCTGTACCACCCTTTTTCTTTACCTAGACCCCCAAAAGTACGCGAATTTTTTTTTATATTTTTACTGTTCCACGAGCAAACGGACGCGACGATACATAAACCAAGACACCCACACCAGCCGATCAGGATCAGCCGGATGCAAGCGCGTACTCCGTCCATGTCGTCCTCTAACACCAGCTCTAGCTCTATATGTAACACGTTACAATAGCTCACCGCACTTTGCACATACACCATCACAAGCTTCGCAAAGCAACTAACGATTGCCCTATTTATATAGACTATATTAGTGAAAACTGATTTAAAAGATAGAAGTAGTTAAAAATTATTAACACGAAACTCCAAATTAACTTTCAAAGATACTTTGGAGTGGGTATCACATCTTTTTGTTGCGAAATTTTTGAGATACGAGATCTTTTTGTTGCAATAATAATAATCTGCACTCATCAAATGAGTGTTTAGTAGTGCTGGAGAAACATCTCTGTTAGCCAACATCGATATATAGATATTTCAAACTTCGATACAACGATGTATCGATATAACATCGATGTTTTCTCCAGCACTTCTATGCACGGCGTTTTACGGTCAACTTGACAAAGTGTTATGTGATTTCCCCAAAGACGATATAAAAATACTAATGGGCGATTTCAATGCTCAAGTTGGAGCGAACAATCCTTGCTATAACTCTATAATGATTCAACAAGCTCTTGGCACGTGTAATGAAAATGGTAAGCTTCTAATCGAACTATGCTGCAGTCATGACCTTAGGATAGGAGACTTGGTGTTTATACATAAACGAAACCACAAAGCTAATTGGCAGTCTCCAACTAGTTTCGAATCACAAATAGACTATAAATGCATCTCTCGCCAGCATTTTAATATTTGTTGTGTTGGCAGTGACCATGTAATATTCCGCTTGTCGAATTTTGGCCTTAGCCTAAAAGTAGGCCACGGAAAGTTGGGCGAAATTCTGTTATACCCATGGAGTACGAACCATCGTTCTGTACAACCTTTGCATTGCAAAACTTTTGGCCGAATAACTTTTCGAATAGTTTTTGTTCGCTGGTTCAGATAGTTAATCCACATTTTCCGGGTTTCTTATAGTTCAATATTGCATCATGGGTTATTTTTGTGGTTCCGATACAAGCGGTGGCGATCTATCGGAACGATGGCTCCATCTATTGTCGAGCTTGATGATTCTTGACCTGCCCAAATTGGCAAGGCTGAGCGCCATCAGCTGTTCAGTGAAATGGTGACATTAGCAAATTTAAATAATAAAAGTTAATAAAAGTCCAACTCGCTCGCATAATTAACCTCATTTTCCACATGTTCGCCGTTGTGAATGTAGTGTGCTCCGGGCAAAATAGCATTAGTTAAGTCAAAAAGAAATAAAAGAAAAGTTTTGTGCCAATAAACATCTAATAAAGAAAAAAAAATAAAGAAAATTTTCTATTTCTGTTAAAAACGACAGTGAGTGCATCCAGTCTCAATTGATAAATTTTTGAGTGAGTTGTTGCGATTCCATTAGCGTTAGTTGCTTAATGCTATTTTTGGTCTCCTAGTTGACAAGCTTTTATGTTGGTTAAGGAAGGTCAACGACCTGTGATTCCCACATACATTTTCGGTGCCTGTTCCTGTAGGTAAATAATTCAATGCCTTAAAGGTAGCCATTGTGCAAAGTAAAACTAATGAAGAGTGTTATACCACAGGCGCTTTGTAGCTCAGCTTGTGTTTAAATAACTAGCCTATGGGCCCGCCCAGTTTTTGCAAGTGCTAAGCCCCAAAAGTTTTGGATCTGTAACCGTTCTATCGACTGATCGTGGATCCACCTTTGTACCTGAAGCCGATGTGGATAAAATAAAGTCGTTGGTCGATGCAAATCGTCGAATAACAACTCGAGAGATTGCTGAAAGATTAAATTTGTCTAACGCAACCGTTCACAAGCACATGAAACGTCTAGGATTAATTTCTAAGCTTGACATATGGGTTCCTCATGTTCTTACAGAACGAAATTTGCTTTGTCGCATTAACGACTGTGATTTGCTTATCAAATGTCAAAGTGATCCATTTTTGAAGCGCATTGTTACTGGCGACGAAAAGTGGGTTGTTTACAAGAATGTAAAGCGCAAGAGGTCATGGTCTAAAAAGGATGAACCAGCTCAAACCACTTCGAAGGCCGATATTCACAAAAAAAAAAGGTTATGTTGCCTGTTTGGTGGGATTTCAAAGGGATCGTTTATTTTGAGCTTTTGCCCGACAATACCACGATTAATTCTGAAGTGTATTGTGATCAGCTGGAAAAATTGAGTGATGCACTCAAACAGAAGAGGCCAGAATTGATGAATAGAAAAGGTGTAGTGTTCCACCAGGATAATGCGAGACCTCATACAAGTTTGATGACTCGCCAAAAGCTTTTGCAGCTTGAATGGAATGTGCTACCACACCCACCATATTCTCCAGACTTGGCACCTTCGGACTATCACTTGTTCCGGTCTCTGCAAAATTTTTTGGATGGGAGAACCTTCACCTCAAATCAGGACGTCAAAAACCACTTGGACCAGTTTTTTGCCTGCAAGGATCAAAAATTTTATGAGCGTGGAATCAATCTCTTGCCCGAAAGATGGCAAAAGGTATTGGATCAAAATGGAGAATATATAATTTCATAAAATGTTTTACACAATAAATAAAATCGTGTTTGCATTGCACTAAAAAAAAAGAGATTACTTAGTGAACGACCCAATATATAAATAAAAAAAAAAAAAACAAATTTTGAATATTCGTAGATTTCTAGAATTTTTTTTGTAAATACCTGTAAATTTAAATAATTCATGCCTTAAGGCCTATACGCAGCACGCGAAAAAATGAAAAACTTCATATAAAAAAAATAGTCGCGAAAAATTCCGATTGAAATTTTTCGACAATGGGACGCAGACTTTTTTTTTTTTTTTTATATATATTTTTATTGGCAAAAAAACAAAACAGTGTTGTATAAAAATTGTTAACGTTAGACACTAACAACAGCTGTTTGGTTTTTGCCGCTTTGGCGTGATTGATTACGCACCATGCCCTCAAACTTTAAATTGATCACGAAATGTACAATTGTGTTGGAATATTAGTCCAATACAAAATACATACATCTTTGAAAAATCTTCCACTTTCGCTCTGCCCTTTAAATAAGGTTTCCCCCAGACACTTCTTTTTTTTTGCGGCCAACCTTTTTACAATTTGCTAGGCAGTCATACTTGCATTGTTTATACTAAGTAATGTTAACAATACTTGTTGATTTAAATCCATTTTTATTTTATTTAATTCTTTGTCTTATTTTGCGCGCTTAATTTTTGTAAACATAAAGCAGCTGATTATAATTTGAGTGTGCCCACATTAACCCAAAGTATCGGAAAACATATCGATTAATACCACAAAAAAAACGATAATTCGATAAAAAGTAGCACTTTGACTTAGTATGCACACATAAAATAGTTTCCATATGGAATTTTTCGAACTGCGTAGACCCCTTTAACAAAAAACAAATTTCGGTTAAATTGTACTTGTGCTACACTACATAAACTCGAAAACTCTGGAATATACAGCCACGAGCTTTAGTTGTTGTGAAAGCTCTTGGTTGCATTTACCGTTCTTGTGCTTGATCTCGCTGCTCATACAAATCATTAAGTTACAGCAAAGAATATAGAACTATATAGTTCTATATTCTTTGGTTACAGCCACCACTAAGCCCGCCTTCCCCGCCGAAAGCGCTTTCGTCGTTGGACACAGCCGACTGTGAGTGAAAACTGTACTGAGTGAGTCTTAGCGTGTAAACAGAAACTTGAGCTGATGTAAAAGCTTAAAAGTTGAAATATTTGTATCTTGAGAGAAACAAGCGCAAGATATACTGCGTTTGCTGTGCTAAAATAAAATAGTATATATACAAGAATATTAATTGAAAGATATTAATAAGCATGAGCAAATTGAGTACAACTTAAAAAAATTTATAAAATATAGAAATTTTTTATTTATTTATTTATTTATTTAATAGTTACAAATTAGCTTAAAAACTAAAGGTAAATTTTTTAAGTTAATTCTTTACAAACAAAAAACTCCTTTTAAATATTTCTTTTTTGAAAATTGTATAAATTATACAGGCATGTTCTAGATTTCGATTCCGACAAAAACTGTCGGAATCGAAATGAAAGGTGTTCTGGATTTCGATTCCGACAAGAGTCGACTCGTTTTGAAAAGTTTGGCTCTCAGCTGTCGAAATGAAAAATTTTTTGCTTTGTTTAATTAAATAAACGCATTAATGCCACTAAAATTCATTTTGTATTATTTTTGAATGCTTTAAGAAAATTTGGATGTGCTCACTTGAACGAATCAAGGTTAATTTTCATTATATATTTTTATTACAAAAAATGTCTATGAAAATTGTGTGTACATGCAAAACCAAAACGAGTGGAATGAAAGTAAGGTGTTCTGGATTTAGACAAAACAGAACTTCGAAAAGTTATGTGTTGTCGTGTTGCACAAGTAAATTCGAAGATAATTTTATTAATGGATGGCTTAAAATATATATATAAAATAAATTGTACAAAATTTGTAAATAAATAAAAAATATTTCTCGCTCAGAAAAATGTTGGCAAAAAGAAAAAATAAGTTATTTAGTTAGTTGTTCGAAAACTTGTGGCAACTCTACAATGTGAACTTATCGATATCACACAGCTGTTCAATACAAAAGGTTATCGATAGCACTCGAAATGAAAACGATTCGAAATCGATTCGAACTCAGTCGAAATCTAGAACATCATTTGTCGGAATGCACTCGTTATGACTTTTCAAAACGAGTCGAAATCTAGAACAGGCCTGATAGGTTAATTACCGAATTACATATAAAGTCATTCATAATTAAAACTGGTTATTATATCATCATGTGCTAAGCTGCCCTTTTGGTTTAGGGAACCATGTGCCGCTGTAGGGATGTAGGGTAGTCTCAGACTAGAGGTAGGGATCCAACCTCAACTATATTTTTTTTGGCCCGTTGGATCATGGTAGGGTGGGCAGTGGCGGGTAAACCCGCATAGTAAACCACAAGCTGCACGTTATGTTAAGTTTCCTATCTTTTCGGTCCCAATTATCTAGGTCTGGTATGAGCAACACGCGGCCTGTTAAACATGTTTATGCGGCCCGCCAAGCATTTCTAAAATTGAATTTATTTATTATATTTATTTATTTATCGGCATTCTCCTCTCAATATATTGTTGTAAAAATAATTATAATGAATTGGTACTACATACTAAAGGGCTAAAAGTAGACACGAAAAAAGCCACCTAGCAAAAAGAGCGACTTATTTTGGTCACGATAGAACAGTGTGTCTCTGTGCAATTTATCGAAATTATTATCAAAAATCAGCTGATTTATGCTTGCAAAAAGAAAAATTTGAAAAGGCGCGGAACATAACATAAAAGCATGAATTATCGCCAAAGTTTATTACTTATGCTATTTTGAAGCAAACAAAAGAACGAAAGATTGCGAATGAGCACAGGCATTTCCAAGAAAAGTGGAAATTTGATTATTTTTTCACTTTCGTCAAAGATAATGCTGTATGCTTAATATGCGCAGAGACTGTGTCGAAATTAAAAGAATATAACATAAAAAGGAATTACGATCAAAGGCAGACGATCATGATCAACAATATAAAAAATTAACAGGACAACTCCGGATAGATAAGTTTAATTAAATGGAGAAAAACTTGAAAAAACAACAAACTATTTTTAAAAATCAAGCTATTTTATCAATTACGTTAGTAAAGGCTACTTTTGTTGATGAGAAAAGAATATCTGACTGTTATTGCAGAAATAGCATTTCCTGATAAAATAAATATTATTTCAAACATTAGTTTATCAAGATTGCAAGGGAAATTGAAGATTTTTCCGAGAACATAGCAACAACGCTTCGTGAACGCATTGCGAATCTCGTATATGTACTGTTGGTTGCCAATTGTCACAGTACCAATAATTAAACTAATAAATTTTATGAAGTCGCGTGCGTTAAAGCACCGTGAATTTAAACAATTCCTGAAAGAAAGAAACTTAACGTGGTTTTTAATACCGAAGTATGTTGGCTTAGAAAAGGCGCAATGTTAAAAAGGGTATATAGCTTAAAAAGCGAAGTACAATTGTTCTTGGATAAGAAGGGATATGCCTTTCCTCATTTCGGTAATAAAGAATGGATGTGCGATTTTGGGTTTCTTATCAACATGACTCAGCATCTCAATGATCTTAATGTGGAAATTCAAGGCAAAGGACACAATTTGTATGATAAAATTCAGGGCTTTGAGCGCAAATTAAAATTGTGGAAACAGCATCTTTTGCAGAATAATGTGTCTCACTTTCCACATTTAGAAATATGGCGTACGTTGATGTCGGGTGCAAACGTAGCCTTTGGCTGCGATATTTTTATACACAAACAGATATCAGTCGAATTTTGCACCAACAAATTTTTTATGACCGATCGGTCCTATGGGGGCTATATGACATAGTCAACCGATTTGCATCAAATTTGCTATACTGGTTGGGAACTATAAAAAACTTCCGGCTGCCAATTTTGGCTACGATCTTCAAAAACAAACGAAACACAACGAATTTTGTACAAAAAACGTTTTTTTTGTTTACCTATCTGTCCTATGGGAGCTGTATGATATAGTCAACCGATTTTGATAAAATTTGGTACAGTGATTGGAAACTATAAAAGATGGCGTACGTCAAGGTCGGGCGCAGACGACTTTGGGATACCCTGTACCACCACATTGCAATTAAGTCCGAAATATTGCTTAAGACAGGGATGTCCAAACACTGCTTATGGAAGAGCAAAAACCAATACATATAAAGAAAAACACTAACACATTTAAAGTAAACAGTTATTACGGTTTATTAAGTGCACTGAAAGAAATTGTATGTACATTCATATAAGAGTGGTAAAAAATAGTGAAAAAAGATGGCGTACGTTAAAGTCGGGCGCAGACGACTTTGGGATACCCTGTACCACCACATTGCAATTATTTCCCACACATTGCTTAAAACCTCCAAAAGATATTTTATTCGGCATATTTGGTTACGATATTTTCATAAAAAAAAAGAAATCAGTCGAATTTTGCACCAACAAATTTTTTTGACCGATCGGTCCTATGGGGACTATATGATATAGTCAACCGATTTTGATCGAATTTAGTACACTGATTGAGAACTATAAAAAACTTAAGACTGCCAAATTTGGTTTCTATATCTTCAAAACCAAACGAAACACAACGAATTTTGTAAAAAAAAACGTTTTTTTGACCGATCGTTCCTATAGGAGCTATATGATATAGTCAACCGATTTTGATCAAACTTGGTGCAGTGCTTGGGTACTCTAAAAAACTTCTTAATGCCAAATTTGCTAACAATATCTTTACAAATAAACGAAACGCAACGAATTTTGTAGAAAAAACGATTTTTGACCGATTGGTCCTATGGGAGCTATATGATATAGTCAACCGATTCTGATCAAATTTGTAACAGAGCTTGGGAACTCTAAAAAACTTCCTCTTGCCGAATTTGGTTCCGATATCTTCAAAATCAAACGAAACACAACGAATTTTGTACAAAAAACATTTTTTCGACCGATCGATCCTATGGGAGCTATATGATATAGTCATCCGATTTTGATAAAATTTGCTACAGTGCTGGGGATCTCTTAAAAACTTCCGACTGCTAGATTTGGTTATGATATCTTCATAAACAAACGAATTATCTATCTAAAACTTTTGCTTTTTTTCGAGGTCCTCTGAAACACCTCTATGGGAGCTATATTATGTAATCCCGATATCAAAAAAATAAAATAAACTTGTCTCCTATGGATTAACAAGGGATCTTATCTGAAAGTTTGGTTGCTCTAGCTCTTACCATCTCTGAGATCTAGGCGTTCATACGGACAGACGGACAGACGGACAGACAGACAGACGGACAGACGGACAGACGGACATGGGTATATCGACTTCTCGAGTCGCACTGATCATACTTTAGGTAACTTTGGGGGGTCTCCGACGTCTCCTTCTGTACGTTACATACATTTTCGGCTTGCACAAACACAATATATCCTTTGTACCATACGGTACAGGGTATAAAAAGTTATGGTACATATATTTATAAAGAACTTAAAAATTGCTCAATATCAATATTTATTTTAGTTAATGATAGTTTTAATAATACCTCTAAATGTACGTTTGTTAATCAACTTCTCCATTTAAAAAAAATTAATTTTAAGCTTGTAAACGCACATTTACAAATATATGTGCTTCCAAAAATAAATAAAATTCGCAAGGGATTTCCCGAAAAATATCTATTTACCACCGGATTTTACAAAAAATATATATGTTATATTCATATGTTTTTACCAATAGCCACCTTCTGTCTGTTATATACATTGCATAAATCTAGTAAACCCTATGTACCAAAAGGTACAGGGCCATAACTACTTTTTGTTTGCAAGCAATGCCTTAAAAGTCCCATTTAACAAGTTTTAAAAAAATAGCGAAAGAATCTCATACCGATTTTTGTGATTGCATGCTCAAACGAAAAGCAACAACAAATTACATTGAAAATCTGTGGGCCAACAACAAATATACGCAAGGGTTGTTTTTGTGCACACGAGATCAGAGAGCAAAGAGAGTAAGTGAGAGAACGCTCGAAATTGTTTTTGTAATTTGCATTGGCACTGGGTGATATACAGTTAGGGCCGTGCATGTACACGCGCATCGCTGCCTATGCCTAAGAGCCATTACAAAAACAAAAAGAGCCATGGGAGCAATGGGCCTGGACATCCCTGGCTTAAGACCTCCAAAAGATACGATATTTTCATAAACAAACAGAAATCAGTCGAATTTTGCACCAAACAATTTTTTTGACCGATCAGTCCTATGGGGACTATATGATATAGTCAACCGATTTTGATCAAATTCAGTACACTGATTGGAAACTATGAAAAACTTCCGACCGCCAAACTTGGTTCCGATATCTTCAAAACCAAACGAAACGCAACGAATTTTGTAGAAAAAACGATTTTTTGACCGATTGGTCCTATGGGAGCTATATGATATAGTAAGCCGATATTGATCAACTTTAGAACAATGCTTGAGAACTATAAAAAACTTCTTAATGCCAAATTTGGTTACGGTATCTTCACAAACAAACGAAACACAAAGAATTTTGTACAAAAAACATGTTTCCGACCGATCGATCCTATGGGAGCTATATGATATAGTCAACCGATTTTGATAAAATTTGGTACAGTGCTGGAGGTCCCTAAAAAGCTTCTTTATGCCAAATTTAAAATTTAATTGTCGGAATTCACGAAAAAGGTGTATAGTACACTAAAAATAGCCAAAAAACAGGGGTTGACCATTGATTGCTGGAATTTCTCTTGCTTAATGTATTAAGGACCATCCAAAAAGTCTAAAACCAAAAAGGTGACCTCCTCCCCACGTAGGGTTTTCTGTTATTTTGACATATGTTTGAGCCCATTTATCTTGAATTCTATAAGCCGTACATAAAAACTTCCAAGGCAAATGTTTAAAATTGAATTTACAATTTTATTTGTAATGGAAGTTATACCCAGAAAATTATATTTCAGACGGTAAAGGGCGTCAAAGGTACTACAACGCAGTTTTTCGTATTTTTACCCACCCCCTTGTCCTTTTTTGTTTTTGGTGTGTATCAAAAAATTGTAGATCTCAAAAAAGTACACAAGACTGGTTGTTGTGGATTATGAAAACGGTATTTAATTTGAATTTAAACCGACATAAACTGAAATGTATGAAAATATCGTTGGATTGTGCTCAAACATCGATATATAGTTACTAGCGATAAGCATCGATAAGTCAGCATGCCCGCCATTGCTGATATGCGGCGTCGGTTGTTGTTGTTGAAGGCCTCTACGCAGACACGAAAACAGCCACATAGCAAAAAGACAGACTTGTTTTGGTCACAAAAGGAACAGTGTGTCTCTAGTAACAAAATGTGCATTTTATCGGAATTATTATCGATAATCAGCTGCTTTTTGTTTACAAATAGCTAATTTTTAAAAGGCGCGAAATAAAACATAAAAGCATAAATAATCGTCAACTTATGCTATTGTGTGTAAACAATGGAATAATATGCATTGCAATTGAGTTGTTGGATGAGGAAAAAAAGCGACGAAAGGAAGCAATACACAGGAAAAGGCGGAATGTTATTGTAGCTATTTTCTCATCCTTTCCCAACGATCCGCAACGATTTTGTCGACCAGCAATAAATTTCCCGTACAAAATATTTAGCTGCACATAAGTTTTGTTTGTGGCGCCAAAACCGAACAGCTGTTTTTGCTGAGTGCGCCATCTATGATTTGCTACTGACATTAAAAAAACAAAAAAACGAGCAACACTGGTCTAAATACCACCTGCAAGAACAGTTTGTGACCAAACGCTTGTGAGCGTTTTTTTTATATGAAGTGTTGTTTATTTTTCGTGTCTGCGTAGGGGCCTTGAAGGTCTGTGGCAAATGGTTGACGCGCAAGGAGCGCATTTTAATTTTGTACAATTTTCCATTTTAAGTTCTTAATTATATGGTTTAATAAAACATTACGAAAATACAACACCGTCTTTGGAATATAAATGACAAATCCGGTCGTTCGAGCCGGATAAATACAATATTGAAATTCGACAGGTAATATACGCAGCTATAATGGTCGTTCGAGCCGGATAAATACAATATTTAAATACGACAGGTAATATACGCAACAATAATGGTCCTTCGAGCTTTTTTGACTGCCATGAGGATAAATTAGACCCAAACATTTGACCGGAGCTTGACGATTGTACAAAAAGAAATTATACTAAAAGGAGGTGCTGCTGTAGACAGACGCTATATATTGCTTCGTAAAATTGAAAAAAGTGCAAGCATATATATGTGTGTGTGTGTATACGCAAACAATCTAGATCACACTGGCAGTTGTACAGGCAGTTCTTTCTTGGAATTTAAGCGGCCTGCGCACTTCGAAAAACTTCGCGCGGAATGACAAAACTTCATATAAAAAAAAAATCCCATTTGGGATATCCCATTTGGGTCTGTCATTCATCATTTGTCATTCCGCGCGAAATATTTTGAACTGCGTATAGGCCCTTAACTACGCATTTAAAAACTTACTTTAAAAACTTACCGAGCAGACAAGCTTGGGCACACCTGTATGTGTGTGTACGATTGAAAAGGGTATATGTAATATAAAGTTGTGTAGGTACGGCCGAGTATGTAAACTTCGACATACACACATTGCATAAAATATAATTGAGACTCTTTTGGACAAAGATTTTGGAAAGGTAATCGTGGACAGAAGAAGACGACAACGAATTTGCCAGCCACGGCGGATGAAGTCAAAGACAACAACCAAAATCAGGATATGGAATCACAAATAGACAAAACGGTGATTCAAACATCTACTCCATTCGTTTTGTCCACCGACAACAAATCTGATGTATCGCACCGTTCGCTGCGTTCGAAAAAGGCACAACAAGTACAAGTGAAAATGGACTTCTTGAAAAAGGAACAAGAACTTAAACAGCAGCGAGCAACACTGGAGTTCGAGGAGCAACAGCTAAAACTTCGGCAGGAATCGGTATTGGCACAGTGTGAAGAAGTCAGCTTCATGGCTGGTATGCACCGAAGATGACGTCCACGATAAGCCGATGCAGAGTAAAACACGTGAGTGGATTGACAAGTTGCCACGTAAGTTAGAATATAAATGTAACAAATCAAAAACTTATGATGATATGTGCACTCAAAACGTAATGAAAACGCTCATGGCAAGACAGACACAAGATTTGCCCTTATTCTCAGGCGATCCTCTGGATTGACCTATTTTTTATTCGGAATTTGTAAACAGTACCGAAATATGTAACTTTAACAAGTATGAAAACATAGCTTGTTTAAGAAAAGCCCTGACAGGTAGAGCTAAAGAGGCAGTACAGTCGTTACTGTTGTTGCCAGAAAATGTTGAATGCATTTTGGATATTTTGAAAGAAAGATTTGGTGATCCAAGTCACATTGTACGTCATTTGATAGAGCAAGTAAAAAATTATCCTACTATTAAAGAAGACAAATATGAAAAGGTTATTAAATTATATGATCTAGTTGCTAATTTGATTAACAATTTATTGTCGCTAGATCATATTCGAAATCCGTTACAGTTTAATGATATTTTAGAAAAATTACCCGTCTCACAACGCATTGCATTTATGACACATTATCAAAAGTCCAAGTGTACCGACCCAAAAATAATTATTTTTCATAAATGGCTTGGTGAAAAAGTTGAAGCAGCTCAGGCTTTAGGATTTGCACTAGTGAAGTCCAAAGAGACGACATTAACTATTGCTAGCGATCCAATGCAACATCATAAACAAACAATCAGACAAGATAAATTCTGCAACTTTTGTAAGTCAAAAAATCATTATGTAACAGTACTTATGCGAAAAATTTAAAAACGTAGACATTAACAAGCGTTGGCAGCATGTGTCAGAAAATTACCTACAGTTTGTCAAGAAAGTGTTTTTACAAGGGATAAAAACATCAAATTTTATGTTTGGTCGCAAAAAAATATATTTTTTGATAATTTTTTAATGAAACAAAGTATGCAGTATGGTTAATTAATTAATTTTAAACAATATAATAAAAAAAAAACGTGCCATTCAGTGTAAAAAACTAACAAAAAAAGAGTTAAAACTAAAATGTCACATTTTTACGCGTGTCAAGAAAGTGTTTTTACACTGGTTGTCTAACTTAATTATAAACTAATACTAAGAAAAAAATTAAGTTTTAATACTTTATTTGTCTGTCATTGGCAATACAAACAGCTTCCTGGAGCCGTTTCATGGAATCGAATAGGGTTTCATACCAAATGCCTCTGGAATCATTTGCCACTCTTCCAGTATAGCAGATTTAAGCTTCACTCGGTTTTTTGGGGCTCCGTTTTGCAAATTTTTCTTTAGGAACGACCACAAATTTTCAATAGGATTCATGTCCGGACTCTGAGCTGCAGTTTCTGTAACCTTTTGCAATTAAAAAGGAGCCACATCATCACCATATGGGCATTATGCTTGAGGTTGTTATTTTCATAAAATTTGAAAGTGGGCCTGCTGTTATCATAAAACCCGAATATTCTGGCACTTCTTGGCAAATGCGTTTTTATTATATGCAAATATTGTGGGGTATCCATTGTATTTTCAACAAATGCCATTTCACCAACTCCTTGGCGGGCTATGCATGCCCACACCACTATGGAAAGTTTGGCAAATTTCACTGTTGGGATAGCGTTTTGGTTTTCCAGCGCTATTAATGGGCTTTCGCCAGACTCTGGGCGGTCCAATTCAGGATTTTTTTTTCGTCACAAAATATGATATCATTCCAAAAAGTAGAGCCCTTTTCCAAATGCTCCTGTACATATGAGCGTGGCTTTTGTACATTTACATCAAAAAGCATCAGCTTCTTACGAGCTACTCGGGACGTGTAGTCATTGCGATGGAGCAGTTATCTCACAGTTTCGTTGGAAACAACAGCACCGCTCTCGTCCTTAAGATCAGTAGCAATAGCTCTGGGGGAAATTTGAGTCATTGCTCCCACTTTCCTCGTTGTTTTACGCACATCCCTCTCCGAAATTTTCCGCGGCCGTACGCTTTCCTACTTTGTTTCGAGCCTATGCTGCTTTTCTGCACGATCTAACATGTCGTAAATAGTTTGTCTTGTTGGGTAACACATTCTGGACAACTCTGGAACGTTTTTTTCAATCTGGTGATTGTAATAGACCAGTTGGGTGACATTAAATGGAACTCTTTTTCCAGGCATACTGTTTTTGCATAAAACGCACTATTTGAAGTTACAGTTGATCAGCAAACGGCTAGTTAAGTTGTTAGGACAGTAGCAAACAGTTTTCAGAAACAAGGAATGCAAAATAAACGGTAAAAAAAAGTAACGGGGTCGCCCACAAGCAAATTCCAAAGGGTTGTAAAAACACTTTCTTGACACGCGTAAAAATGTGTTATTTTAATTTTTAGTCTTTTTTTGTAAGTTTAGTACATTGAATGCTTAATTTTTTGTTATTATACTTATTGTTGAAAATTAATTAATTAACCATACTGCATACTTTGTTTTATTAAAAAATTACCAAAAATTATATTTTTTTGTTACCAAACATAAAATTTGATGTTTTTTTACCTTGTAAAAACACTTTCTTGACATACTGTATGTATTGCTTGTCTGGCTAAAAACCATTCAATTAGGTATAAATGATTGTAAATTCTCTCATAATGTTCTCTTACATAAAGACAAAAAACCACACTTGAAAGATCAGAGTCGAATCTTACACGACAGTCAGGTGATTGAATTCACGACAGAGAAAAATTTTTGTATAAACTTAAATCAAAGTCAGGTGTTACTTAAAATAGTTCCTGTTTGGTCATTTCATGAGCCCATAGTACTTTAATATCACACAATGTTAATTCTACTTAATATTGTTAAACTCTCTGCCAATGTTAATGCTCTCACGCCCGCTTGCATGCGGCACTCAATTATGTAATGTTAGGCCTATGCAGTTACTCTCCGTTTACCCCGTATGTAGCCAAGACTTTATAGTTTTTGTCCACGAACAAGTTGTCGCGTTATTGCAACGATTATACGCGTATTTATATGTATAACAGTTAACATTAAACAAAATTATACAAAGAACGTTTTATACAAAAAATTTTACATAATCACATAAACTGTATACAAACAACACTGAAAATACATTACAACATTCAATTTCAAACTACACTAAATAATTCTTATAAATAACGCAAACAGTTCCCGTAACTCTTCTGGGTCCGAATGGGGAAATTAACACATATGCTCTTTTTGATGAAGCCTCAACTGTGTCTCTTATATATGAGAGTTTAGCTAACGAACATGGACTAGATGGACCTAGTAGTCCTTTGAGAATGCAGTGGACAAACGATGAAGTTTATGAAGAAGAAAAGTCAAAAGTAGTTAGTGTTAAAACAAAAGGTAGAAATATTCCCAAAAAACGTTTACCATGCGACGGGTTAAAACCATAACTAATTTGAATTTACCATTACAAACTATAACAACTTTTTTTTTTTTTTATTTCCATTATAAATTACAATCTGTTTAGGTAACAATTGTGAGGAGGCAATTTGCCGCCTCACAACATTGTTCCGAATTTGCCAACAGGGCAATAGCTAAACTGCTTGAACTGCTTGGTGAGAGTAGCGGTGAAAGCGCGCCAACTCTCACCAACACTAGTTAAGATATAACGGCCTTTAAGCTGGGCGCGCTAATTATTGTTTTGTATTAGTGCGTAGGTTATTGGTAGTAGTGCATAGGTGTACATGTAGAGTAGGTGATAGAGATAATGTTAGGTACGGCGGACTCTGTCTTTTCTATTAGGATAGATAGATAGATAAGCAGAGTGCCATATAGGAGTTATTAGTATACGTTTAGGCGGGAATTTAAGGATTTGGCGCCGATCGAGGCCAATATAAGGCGGATCGACAGCCAAATCGGGGCAGTCTCTGTGAGTTTGAGAAGTGAACAGTCTGAGAGAGTCTTAGGAAAAAGAAAGATCTCTAGTGAGGAAAGTATTAAAATCAGTGCCGCAGATTTAAAGGCGTTTTCGAGTAACCAAATATATAATTGTCGCAAAGGACGGATATAAAAATATATTTAATTAGTAGCGCACCGGGTGCGACCGCGTCGGAGTTTATACGTTTTCGTGAACGAGCCACGCCAAGTTTTGCTACCAGGATTTAACAATCTGGGTGAGCGTATCGCCGTAAAAGGGCAGTAAACCTTATTAAATTATTAAATCTGTTTAATTGTTAGATTTAAGTTTAACGCTGTTTTCCCAAAATATAGTTTTGCTAAAAATATTATTTTGTGTAAAATAGAGAGCGTGTGGGCCCGACTTAAGTGTACTGTGATAATAGACCGCAAAAGGCGGATAATATATTTTTTAAAACTAAAAGCAAATTGTGTTTTGTTTAAAATATCGAAAGTCTCAGCAAATATAAATTTTGTTGTGACATCTACCCTGGGCATAGCTGAGCTATCCCAGCCGTTGTTCCGGACAAACCGGAGGTCGTTACACAATAAGTAATTGGTGTAGGGGGCTCGGAATTGCAATGTCCCTTCCCTTCGCAAGAGTACATTATTATTTTAATTTTATTGCAATTTAGTTCTTATTACTATAAAAGGTATATTTGTGTGTGATTATGATTATTGTTATATTAAGATGCGAGCTAGTTCTGTTGGTGTTTTGCGCTTTAGTCTTCTTGGTTGGAGTTCCATTCCCGGTATTTGTCTCATTTTTAGATTTTCGTGCTGTAGTAGTCGCAAAGTGTGCTTACAGCTGTTTTTCATTAATGTTTCCGTAACTGTTTCTACGTCAAGATCGTGGTGGATATCATCATTTTTTATGTACCAGTCTGCATTTTTGATTGTTCTTAGCATCTTAGATTGACTTCTTTGTATTAGTTGTAAGTTCGATTTACTGGTAGTCCCCCATATTTCTAGTCCGTATGTCCATATCGGGCTTATTATTGATTTATAAATTATTTGTTTGTTATGTAAGCTTAGGTTAGATTGTTTTCCTAGTAGCCAGTAGAGTTGTCGGAATTTGTTTCTCATTTCATTTCTTTTGTTCAATATGTGTTGCTTCCATGTGAGTTTTGAGTCAATTGTGATCCCTAAGTACTTTGCACTCGAGTGTAGTTTTATGTCTTCTCCATTAATTTTGATTGGATGTCTTGCAGATTTTCTCTTAGTGTATATAACATGTTGCGTTTTGTCTTTATTGACCTCAATGCCCCATTTTTCGAACCAGAGGGTTGTAGCTGATAGCGTATCCTGCAGTGTTTTTGTTGCTACCTTTTCGCTGGTATTAGCTGACATCAACACAGTGTCGTCTGCAAATGTAGCTATCATGGACCCTGGGGTAGTTGGCGTTGGTAAATCTGCTGTGTATATCAGGTATAATATGGGGCCTAGTACGCTGCCTTGAGGTACTCCCGCTATCGTCGTCGTATTTTATGAAAAAATATCTGTCAGCTATTTAGCTTTTAAGGATATTTTAGGAGGCGAGTTTATTGTTTGAATTTATTTAAATATCTATTGTCTATTGTTTTACAATTTAATCAAGCACACGCAAAACACACTGCTTCAGGCCACGAGCAATTATTGACTGACTCCTTGATCTTTTGTGTATGCAGTCTGAGCGTGTGCTTGTGTGAAAGCTCGTAAGGTTGGTGTCCGCGCTTAAGCTTTACGTTGGTTCTTATAAACAATGTGTAGGTGTAAGCTTTATGGGAGTTCTTATAAACCATAGTATCTGTTGGTAGTAGAGCCTACTACAATATTAAATATGTTAAGTGGTAAGATGTTTTTAAGCTTATATAGAAGTCCTTTGTGCCATACTCTGTCAAATGCTTTCGCAATGCCCAAGTATACAGCAATGCAATATTTCTTATTGTCAAAGTCGTCTGCAATTTTGTTGACTACTCTGTGAATCTGCTGGACAGTTGAGTGTTGTTTTCGGAAACCGAACTGGTGAGAGGGGATAGCGTTCTTTTGTTTTATAATCGGGTCAACTCTGTCAAGTAGCATTTTTCCGAATAATTTGGAGAGGATAGGCAGTAAGCTGATTGGTCTGTACGAGCTTGCAATAGTGGCGTTTTTATTTGGTTTAGGAATCGCTGTAACTCGTGCAACTTTCCATGCCTTCGGAAAGTATTGTAGTCTAATAATCGCATTGAAGAGGTCTCATATATAACTTATTATAGGGTCAGGTAGTTCCTTTAGTATTTTTCCGCTTATTTGGTCGTATCCCGGTGTCTTTTTGTCTTAAAGTTTCTTTATATAGTTCTTTATTTCTGCTTTTGATGTGTTTTATATTGCGTAGTCTGGATTTTCAGTTGGAACTGGGAGCTCAATGTTTTGAGTGTCCATGCTATTTTTAAATTTTTTTTTAAAGTGGTCAGCCAGAGTGTCAGCTTTCTCTTTGTTGGTCCTTGCCCATGTGTTGGATTTTGTTTTTATTGGAGGCTTGTGTATGATTGCTCTAGTAAGTTTTTTAGTCGCTTTCCATAGGGAATAGTTAGTAGCTGTAGTTGTCTCAAGGCTGCTTAGGTACTTCTTCAGTCGATTATTTTTGTCTTCTTGGAGAATTTGTTTAAGTTAATTTGTGGCTTTGTTTAATTTAGTTTTATCGTCTGGATGTTTAGAGAGTTGCCATTTTTTCCTAAGTTTGCGTTTTTGTCTCTAACAAAAGCAGAGATTTTGTGTATTGGTGAGGTGTCTAATGCTGGTGTCGATTGTGTTACTGCTTTGGCATTTAAATATGCAATTGCAGAGTCAAGATCCGTGGTGGATTTTAAAGGGACTCTTGTTTTCATATTTTCTAGTAGTACGTCACGAAATATACTCCAGTTGGTCTTATGGTTGTACAGCGATGTGGTGACTTTTTCGACGGGTCTATCTTGTTATTATTGTATAATTGGTGAGTGGTCCGATGATAAGTCAAGGCATGATTTTATTGCTAAGTTTTCATGGCTCACATTTTTGGTAATACAGAAGTCAATTAAGTTAGGAAGTTTTTTAGTGTTTGTTGGCCAATATGTCGCTTCCTTGATCCCCACATTATATTCTTAGCATTGTTCTCTCCTCCTGCTAAGTACCGATTTCCAATTGATTTTAGGTAAGCGAGGTATTGGTCTTTTGTATTATTGAACTTGGGTGGACAATAAACAGCTGATATATTTATAAGACCGGTTGAAGTTCTGATGCAGATTGTAGTCGCTTGTATATGCCCCGTTTTGTAACCGTCCATTTCTACGCACTTCAGAGTTCTTTTTATTATGATTGCTGTGCCGCCATGAGCTTTGTTGTAAGGGTGGTTTGTATAATAAATATCGAAGTTCGGTATGTTTATATACGTCTTGTCAGTAGCATGGGTTTCGGAAATAAGCATGATGTCGATTGCATTTTCAGTAAAAAACGAGTGTAGATCTAGTAAGTGACGAAACCAAGGAGTATCAAACTAATAGAGACGAACACTCGATACTTCTGAAAAGTACTTGCTTGCAAAAATCATGACTTTTCAGCGTTTACATTTGAGTTGCTTTTGTGTGCGTTTGTGAGACGAATAGAATGAAAGAAAATGTAGGCAGTCAGCTGTTGGCTTGCAAAAATCATGATGTTTTCAGCGTTTGCTTTTGAATTAAAGAGAATGAAAGAAAATGTGATAGCTGTTAGCTGCTTTTTTTGTTTTGATCTTTTCCGCTTGTTAATATTTTGTATGCTATGTATCTATGAATATTAAAAGTTTAAATTTCAAACAATGAAATAAAAAAACTACACATTTGTGTAATTGTTTTGCTTTGTGCTTCTTGTTGTTGTTAGTGCGGCTTATGCTGCTGCAGGTGTTAGTTGTTGTTGCTGCTGTTGTTCTTGTTGGTCGTTGTCGTAGTTTCTCTTGTCTGCTCATTCCAACTTGCAAATGTGCTACTGTGTAAGTTAACCGATCCAGCCAGCTCAGCCAGCCTCGATTAAAATAAATAAGTGTTGTAAACAAAATAAATTGTACAGTCCAGCAACGCCTTAGGTGATAAGGCTTCATTTAGTATTAGGGTAATTGGTAACTAGTATTTTTAAGGATATTTTGTAATAAAAAAGGTTTGGGCACACCAATGAAGGGCACGTGTTGAACCGGCCTTCTTAACCTGGCATTGAAATTGACAAGACGTATTAATTGGCGCCCAACGTAAAAATAATACAATCATATATAAAAATTATTGGTAGACTTAAAGTCAATGCAAAATAAAAAACAAACCGGAAGACCAGCGCACAGTGGTTGCTGCCATAGGCCAAAAATAAAAAAATTAAAGTTCGAATTCTGTCTCCAAATATAGCTTATTTATTTCTTAGAATAACAAGGTCTTAAAAGGTGTAATTGGTTTTGTTTTGCTCCACACGTACTTTAAAAGAATAGCTCCAAAAGAGAGACCACATAACTAGCTGCCAACTGTCGCCGCAAACATCGCGATTACAAAGTGCCAATTAAATTAAAAATATCAATAGAAATATATTGTCAAATTGTTTGAATCAAAATGAATTTCATAGTTGAAAGTATTACCTTTGATTTAATATCAAATTAATGCAATTTTAATGCTGTGTGTGTTTAATAAAATTAATGTTCTCCTTGTGTCCTTGTAAGTGTTCAATAGTCCAAAAAATTATTTTTCACGTAAGGGTTTAGTTGTGTTCCCCCCAAGCCCCTCCAATGATTTTTTTTTATCATATTTAGTGAATATTGTAAGATTGATAACTATTAACATCAGCTGCTTCAATTTGCTTATGCTTGTGTGATCTTGTTTTAACCAACGCTGCCTCTTTGTTTTTGTGAGCGCTTTTTGAGTGGAACTGTTCATTTTTTATTGTTTTTTTTCTTCGTTGAGCTTGGTCTGATCTACTGTTTTTTTATGTACGTATTGAATTGTGTTTAAGTTTTGTTTTGCTTTTTCTTCACTATTCATATTTTTTAATTTCTTACCCTGTGCATTTTTTGTAAAAGGAACATCTTTTCAGTGTCAACTTTCTCGCCAATATATTTTAGATATTTGGTGCTCTGACAAAGTTTCGAAAACTGAAAAATCTAGGAACGCTTACGACTTAATTTAGGCTAAAACTGAAAATAATGGTTACTCCTGCAATGAAAATCAATTATTAAATCGCCTAAATTAACTAAATTAAACTAGGACTAATTGTGGACAAACCAAAAACTGGTGGAAGTGGGTCTTCTAATGACGGAAACACAGCCAGAGAATTTTTTAAAAATATTCTATTGTCTGCTGAAATTACAGGCCTGAATAGAAATTTGATAGATAGATGTGCTACCATATTACAAGCTTTATAGTCAGGTTATCGTATTACATGGAAAAATTTAGAGTTTACGCGCTTAATACTGCCCTTGAATTAACTAAAGAATATTCTTGGCATTACCTCCCAGCTACAGTGCATAAAATATTAATACACGCTCCTCATGTAATAGAAAACGCATTAGTGTCAATTGGAGAGCTCTCTGAAGGAGCTGCTGAGTCCAGATACAAAGACATAAAAAAGTTCAGAAATCAGCATACACGTAAAACTTCTCAAATTTTAACAAATACCGATATGCTGAACAGGTTACTTTTGAGTTCTGATCCTTTTATATCAGACCAAAGAAAATTAATAAGCAAGAACAAATCAAATTTGTTTAAATAAGTTTTTGATTTGTTAGAATAATTTTGTTTATATTTTAGTTTTGTTGTAATATGTTTTTCTTTTTTGAATTTTATTACAATAATTATTATGTTTATTTTATAAATAGGTACTAAGTTATAATACTTTATTAATTAAAAAAAATGACTTCAATTTCTTTTATTTCATTGTGTTAAATGGTTGAGTGTTTGGGCGGAAGGAGGGAACGAGGGAAGGCGGAAGAGGTCGTTAACCACGCCTATTTCGTAAATATTGTATTTTTACATTATTATATAGTCACACAAAAATTTTCAAGCCGATATCTTAACGGGAAGTATTTTTGGCCACCATCTTTATACAACAGCAACCACTGTGCAGCGGCTTGTTGCAAAAATATTGTAACAAAAAAAGAAGCGACGACAGCACTAGCTGCGTGGGACGAAAGGGAGCAACAACACAAAGCAGACGAAGGCAGAAGCAGCGGCTGTAAATTAAATAATTTCATTATTCACCTTTATGAAAATATATTTCAAATCAACGCAATATTAAAAACAAACCGCAAGACCAGCGGCTTGTTGTAACAAAATTGTAACAAAAAAGAGGAAACAACGACAGCACCAGCTGTGTTGAAAGAAAAGGAACAGCAGCACAAAGCAGACGAAGATAGAAGCAGCGGCTGTAAATTTAATAATTTCATTCAATAACTTTATGAAAATTATATAAGTAGAGTGCCTATTTATAAAATCAAAATTTAAAACTTATATTTAAATTCAACAAACCAAAAAGTCAATCTTTGTGAGAAATACTGAAAATTTCTTATTTATAAAATACCCTTATGAGCGATAGTGAGTTAGAGGAACTAGTGTCGAACTTACACCAGCTGAAAGCGGAGAGGAAAATTAGTGGCAGTGAAAAAAATTGGTGGTCCGATAGAACAGTAAAACCCACAATGAACACCGAAAATCTTAAATTTTTAATTGAGTCCACTGTCAGCGCTGCACTTGAAAGTCAGGCACAGCACTTTGAAGGAAAGCTTAAAGAGGTAGAAAATAAGTTAGAGAAATTTACAGTGACTACGCCAGAGGTCGAAATTTTCAGAGATGCTGAAATAATTGCAGTCATTGAGTGTTGCGAATCACTTGATATCATAAAATCAGTTCCCGAGTATGAAGGGAAACATGAGACGTATGTTTCGTGGCGGAAAGCCGCACACACAGCCTATAAAATTTTCGAAAATTATCAAGGTAGTTCAAAGCATTACCAAGCTTTAGGCATAATTAGAAACAAAATAAAAGGCCCCGCTGACATGGTGTTGTCTTCGTACGACTCACCACTGAATTTTAGGGCAATAATTAACCGGTTGGATTTCACGTACGCTGATAAACGTCCAATTTACCTGATAGATTAGGAACTATCGACTCTTCGTCAAGGAAACTTGACATTAATAGAATATTATGATGCAGTAGAACGAAAAGTTACGCTACTCGTCAACAAAACTTTAATGACATATGACAACACCGTGGCCGCTTCACTAAATGAAAAATATAGAGCAGATGCCTTAAGAGTATTCATCTCTGGCACAAAAAAGTCATTAAGCGATATATTATTTTCGGCACGTCCAAAAGACCTGCCATCAGCGTTAGCATTGGCTCAAGAAGTTGAGGCAAACCATGAGCGCTTCCAATTTGCAAACAATTATGCAAAAAGCCTGGAAGACAAAGCTCAGCGAGGTGAGCAGCGTCCACATAAAAATCAGACCATAGACCACCATGGGAAAAACCCATATTTCAATAAGCAAAGGACATTTAATAATGGTCCACCACAAAAACAAGAACTGCCACAGCCGATGGATATTGATAGTTCGTCTAAGTTCAGACAAACAAACCAAAATCAAACTTATCAAGGCGTTCCAAATTATTCACAGTTTTCAAACCAGAACCAGAAAAGGCCGAACAGCGGCACATCTAGGTTTACTGGTGCTAAACAGCAAAGGATAAATAATATCTTACAAAACGAAATATCACATGAGCAAAACGGTCAGGATTATGAGGCCATTGCGGAATCTGAAGTAGGTGACATCGACAACGAAAATCCCCAATTCGAATCGATCAATTTTTTGGGCACAGCTCCCTGCTACATCGACAATGAAAACGCCAAATTCGAACCGATCAATCTTTTAGGGCACAGCTCTCTGCTACCGTTCGTAGAGAGAACGATAGCGGGGATAACTATAAAATTACTCGTTGACACAGGGGCTTCCAAAAATTATATAAAACCTCTCAGCGAACTTAGTCATGTCACATCTGTGGACTAACCTTTTTTAGTAAAGTCAATTCATGGCTTTAATCCAGTTGAGAAAAAGTGTATCATGCACCTATTTAATACCACAACAACATTTTTCATTCTCCCGAACCTGTCAGCATTTGGCTTGACCTACTCAATAAAGTCAATGCAACACTAGACTTTAAAAATAAACAGTTACGTACTGATTCCGGAACTGAGATAATTCTGTTTCTAAAGTGCGCAAATGTTAACTTTACGGGAGTGGATGATATTGAAGTCCCACAACAAATTGAAAAAGAGTTTCGACAAATGTTAAGGGAAAAAACAGGCGTCTTTGCTGACGCAAATGAAGCCCTACCATTTAATGCAAACATTGTCGCTACCATACGTACAGAAAACGAGGACCCAGTGTATTCTAAACTTTACCCATACCCAATGGGAGTGTCAGATTTTGTAAATACTGAAACGCGAAATCTATTAAAAGATGGCATAATTAGACCATCGAGGTCACCTTATAATAACCCTGTATGGGTAGTAGATAAAAAGGGAACTGACGATCAGGGAAATACAAATAAAAGACTGGTTATAGATTTTAGGAAATTGAATTCAAAAACTATTGCAGATAAATACCCAATACCCATAGTAGTAGCCATTCTTTCGAATCTCGGGAAAGCCAAGTATTTTACAACACTTGACTTGAAATCAGGATTTCACCAAATTCTTATGGCAGAAAAGGATAGAGAAAAAACAGCTTTTTCCGTAGGAAATGGGAAATACGAATTTTGCAGACTTTCGTTTGGTTTGAAGAATGCCCCTAGTATATTCCAAAGAGCTATAGATGATGTGCTACGGGAACAAATTGGAAAATCATGCTACGTTTACGTGGATGACGTGAACATTTTTTCGGAAACCATGGAAGACCATGTAAAGCACATCGCTTGTGTATTGGATAATTTATTCGACGCTAATATGAGAGTTTCACGTGAAATGTCACACTTTTTCAAAGAAAAAGTAGAGTATCTTGGATTTGTAGTCTCTCGTGGCGGTGTCACTACGAGCCCTAGTAAAATTGAGGCAATTAATAAGTTTCAACAGCCCACCACACTGTTTCACATTAGATCATTTTTGGGTCTAGCGAGCTACTATAGATGCTTTATAAAAGATCTATGCATCTATATCTAGACCGCTGACAGAAATTCTAAAGGGTGACAATGGCAAAGTTAGCGCTATTCGATCAAAAAGAATACCTGTGAACCTTAATGACAAGCAGCGTTTGACATTCGAGAAATTAAAAAACGTTCTCATTTCCGAAGACGTTATGTTACGTTATCCTGACTACAAGAAACCATTCGATGTGACGACAGATGCATCATCCTATGGCTTGGGAGCAGTTCTATCCCAAGATGGTAAACCGATAACCATGATTTCCAGGACCCTTAAGGAAAACGAGCTAAATTTTGCAACCAACGAACGCAAATTACTGGCAATAGTATGGGCCTTAAAAACCCTGCGTAACTATCTCTACGGTGTAAGCAACTTAAATATTTGCACCGACCATCAACCGCTTACGTTCGCTGTCTCGGATAAAAACCCAAATGCAAAGATTAAGAGATGGAAAGCCTTTATAGATGAACACAATGCTAAAATTTTGTACAAGCCAGGAAAAGAAAATTTTGTTGCTGACGCTTTATCGCGACAGAATGTTCATGCCCTCGAGGAAGACACATCATCTGATTTAGCCACCATACATAGCGAGCCATCCGTAACATACACTATTGAGACTACTGACCAACCGGTAAATTGTTTTAGAAACCAAATTATTATAGAAGAAAAAGCGGTTCGATCAAAACACACCATAATTATGTTTGGGCAGAAGACAAGGCATTTCATATACTTTTCTGATAGAGAAAGCCTTATGGATAGTGTATGTGAAACGGTAAAGCCAAATGTGGTAAACGCAATTGTGTGTGACCTACCAATTTTGGCCCATATTCAAAATCAACTGGTAGGAAAATTCCCGACTACAAAGTTTTGGCATTCCAAACGAATGGTCATTGATATTCTTGATAGAAATGAACAGAAGGAAATAATAATAGCAGAGCACAACAGAGCGCATAGAGCGGTGCAGGAGAATGTGAAACAAATACTGCAAGAGTATTTTTTTCCAAAAATGACCCGATTGGCGAACGAAACAGTAGCAAACTGCAGAGTTTGTAACAGAGCCAAGTATGATCGACACCCGAAAAAGCAGCTCATTGGAGAAACACCCATTCCTTCTCAAGCAGGAGAAATACTTCATATTGATATATTTTCAACAGACAAAAAGCACTTTCTAACTTGCATAGACTAATTTTCAAAATTTGCGATTGTTCAGCCCATAGTCTCCAGGACTATAGTAGACATAGAACCGTCAATTTTACAGCTTATGAACTTTTATCCAAACACAAAAATCGTATACTGCGACAACGAACCATCCCTCAACTCGGGGACAGTTAAATCATTGCTAAATAACCGCTTCGATGTCCAAATAGTAAATGCGCCGCCTCTCCATAGTTCGTCAAATGGACAAGTTGAGAGATTTCATAGCACTCTTGCGGAAATTGCTAGGTGTTTAAAGCTGGAAAGACACCTGAATGACACGGTTGAACTGATTCTTCAGTCAACCATAGAATATAACAAAACAAAACACTCTGTAACCAACAAACGGCCAATCGATGTTATCCATTCGTCCACGCCTGAATTCGAATCAGAAATAAAGAATAAAGCAAATAAAGCCCAAGAAATACAAATGCATAGGCTCAATGAGACAAGAAGGAATAGAATCGTCCAAGTAGGCGAAAAAGTTTTAGTAAAATCAAATAGGTGGCTAGGCAACAAGCTTACACCCTTGTATGAAGAAGAAAAAGTAGAAGCTGACCTGGGAACAACAGTTCTCATAAAAGGGAGGGTGGTCCATAAGGACAATTTACGATAGGATTCTATTTGCATCTTGTATTCCTATACAGTATAGAATAGTGTATATTTTACAGTGGAATCTTATTGAATCGGTAGATATAATAATCTAAATAGATACCACTAATATTACCATTAAAAGAAAAATTCAGCAAGTAGATACTGGTCACCTCTATGAAACATTGCTCGCAAGGGACACAGTTTTAATTTGGAGCTTAAAAAATCAATGTTGCCAGTTACTCTTGCAAAGATTGATATTGGAAACCTCGTCTCTCTTGATTCTAAAGATTTAAGGATAGTTATGAAGTTATAAAATGAGCACTCTACAGGAATTGCAATTATCGATTAAGTTAATTTAAAATATTTTATATCAAAACTTTGTTAAAAATTAGTATTCACACTTTATAATCAAATTTTCATGTACAAAACAATGCTACGATAATTAATTTCGCTGGAGGCAACAACGTTGAAGACTGCAAATACTACATTCCGGAAATTGGAAACTGCAGTACTACTTGTACGTCAACATCCTGCAGACAGTTTCAATTTGCGACAAACAACAATTGCGTTCTGATGTCATAGCACATTATAACACTCGCCACAGTCACCTTGTGGACGACTCCGTTATCATAATTAACGAAATTGACGCCATGATGACTGTGAGCAGCAGTGCAAAGATAACTATCCTTGGCATCTTGATGAATGTATCCTGGTCACCAAAAATTGCGCATGTGCGAAGGCCAAAAATAAAGAATCTACGATACATCGGCGGCATTGAAAAGCCGTTCACTACAAAGCCTGTAATGTTCAACTTAGCGTTGATAATATTAGTAGTCATTGGATTTCTCCCCTGGAAATTATACCAGAAGCGTAGCGGAGCCAGAGGAAAACCCATCCTGCCTAAATAAGTCCGAGGACGGCCTTAGGAGTTAACCGATCCAGCCAGATCAGCCAGCCTCGATTAAAATAAATAAGTGTTGTAAACAAAATAAATTGTACAGTCCAGCAACGCCTTAGGTGAAAGGGCTACATTTAGTATTAGGGTAATTTGTAACTAGTATTTTTAAGGATATTTTGTAATAAAAAAGGTTTGGGCACACCAATGAAGGGCACGTGTTGAACCGGCCTTCTTAGCCTGGCATTGAAATTGACAAGACGTATTAATTTGTATATTTGTGCGTATGGAATTATGAGTGTAAAGCAGTTGATGAAATGAGAGGGGTTTGGAGGAGTGTCAAAGGTTATATTTGACTTTTTTGGTCTACATGATTTCTTTTATCTTTGAAACTGTTGACCGTATTAAAATGTATAACTTTTTTTGGGTGCTGTTATAAACTGAAATTTAATGAAACACATGCATTTTTATTTTCATAAATTTATTTCAAATTTTTATAAAAATTGTTTTTGTTTATTATTGACAATTTTTGTTTTTTCGCTGGAAAATAAACATTTTTGCTACAGAAATTAAAAAAAAAAAAAACATTCATTTAAATACATATGTATGTATTGACAAAGAATATAGAACTACATAGAATGCGCATCCCATACAAAAAAAAAAATACGTGTGGCACTCGGGGACTGCCGCGGTAAAGCTATTGCATAGCATTTTTATCAACTTATGCAATTATAATATTTATGCAATATTTTTTTTTCTTTGATATTAATTCAAGTTACACTTTTTGAGCGTGGTGACCGATAAAAAAATCAAAAAAATTTTTTCTTTTATTGAATAAATGACAAGTTAATGTTGTTTAAAATATTTTTATTATCTTACACATGTAGGCTATTCAGGAATTTTTATAATTGAAACTATAGGTTTATGGTAACTGAAATAAGAAACATAAGTTTGAGACTTCATATCCTCTAAATATCTTGAAAATACCGCGTCAATGGTGGTCCCATATTTTGTTGTGGATTCTTGTGGATCATTATTCATTTTCAAATTCAATTTTTCGGAAAGAAAAGTTTGCAACCGCTCTGATTTTTTATTAGCAAAGTTGATGTTGAAATCGCTAGCCAAGATAAGTGGAAATTTATTACCATTTGTACCAAATATTTTCGACCCTTCTTCAGTGTACTCCAGTAAAGTGCGAAGAATAAAATGCTCTACCTCATCTAATTTTGGATTTGGAGAAATGTAAACTGCTACCATGACTATGTGTAGGCCATTTCTAAGTTTGCATAAGCACGCACAAATATCTCCAACAAATGAGCGCCTAACATTAACATCGCTAACGTGTGCAATAATTATTTCAATATTCGGAGTCATAATATTAGTAACATTATTATTATTTTGGTAAATAGCTACCCCACCTTTTGGAACAGTATCTCGTTTGAATTGAACAATACAATTGAAATTAGGTATTTCAATCGGATTATCACGCGTCATGCAAGTTTCGGTAAGAAGTAACACATTTGTTTGTCTCGTAACTGAATCTTGTAAATCGTATTTGTGACTATTTAGACTTTGGCAATTGAAAGTCATTATTGAAATGCCATTTCTATTACTCATGAAATCTAAGAAACTTTGAGCTATCGTCTGAACACCATTTAAAGACAGTCTTTTGAATTCTTGCAACAAAGATGCAGTCGATGCAGCTTGCCTTCGATTATGATAAAATTTGAATGTAGAATTTTCGTTTTTTGTTGTGATATACAATTTTTCAATATTAGTCACCCGAGAGAGCGCAACATAAACGAGTTCCTGAGAATGTGCTTTACTATACTCATATACTATTTCGTCAAAAGTTCCACCTTATGTATAGTTAGAGCAAGAGCTGAAGTTAATGGAAAATGTTTGCGTTTAGCTATACATTTTCTATCTGATGTTAATGAAATATTTGCTGTTCGTAATTCAATGGGAATAGCGAGATTGCCGGCTCTGTTTTGCACTGCTAGAGTAGCTGCTTTTTGCCTTTTTTTTCTACCCACTTTATCTGAACCATAAAATTCCAGCCAAATTCTAATCAATGTGTTAATGTGTGTTTTATCAAATTCTAGATGTACCAATTTTCCAACAGCACCATTGCATAAGCCATCAGAAACGTCGTTTTTGGTTGTAATAACATAATGCTTTCCAACAACAAAAGTAATGTGATAAGGCAGTCCTCCAGTGTCAATAACAGATTTTTTATGTAATTTAAGTCTAAAATTAGCTTCTTGCTCAGTACTTTTAGCGCCAATAATGACGTCTACGGACGTTGAAAGAATTTTGTTTTCACATTGGCTCAAAATCATATTGTTATAGGTGGCAACATCTTCATTTTTGAAAAATAATCGAACTCTATCAGGACATAATGTAGCAACATCCTTTTTTTTGAAAAATCATCTAGTACATCTCCATTGCCTATTTTTGTCAAAACTTGTGAAAATGCAACATTAGCTTGTCTCATTACTGTGGTAAGTTGATAAAATTTTAATTTTCTCCATAAATGCGGTCCAATCATGCTCGTTCTGATTGTCTTGTAAATTGGTGTCGATCTTACTGGTGGCAATTGTCGTAAATCTCCGATCAAAATAACATCTATACTTCCGAAATCAGTGTTTTTTCCTGCTATTTGTTTTAGACGTGTAAAAACTTGATTGTACTTTCATTGTATTTTAAGCCAGTTCAATGGAACTGGTTCGATTAACGTTTATATTTGAAACACATAGTAACATAACATTAACATACATTTAACATTCGACTACATATCATTACACAAACTGTTAGACGTAAGGTATTATAGTTAGTAATAAAATCATGCACGCAGCATACAGATGTGAAGAGACTCCGGTCTAAATTAATTTCAATCATAATATTTTTCATATGGTGCCGAAACCCGGGATAAGTAGCATATATATATATAAAATGGATCCAGCATACCGATCTTCATGCAGATCACAACTTACAAAGTTGTGTAATCAAATTGAAAAATATATAGCGAGCGAAGAGCCTTTAATTTAAGCGTATTTTTATACCGGCTGAAAAACGTGCATACAAATCTAAAATGGGCCGACAAGCAAGTCTTAAATTCGTCGTCGCAAAAGATGGAAATGGAAAAAGAATGTGAAGCCATTTTTGAACATGACGATAAAGCAATTGGTACAGTTGCCAGAATAGAATTTTTGATGAAAGGCTTAGCAAAAGAAGGAGATCTCAAAGAAGGAACAAAAGAGATAACGAATAGCGGAAAACATGAAGACAGCCAAATTCAAGCGGTAAAGCTCAAACCAATGGAGCTTAAAAAGTTCAACGGAGCTTTTGAGAATTGGCTTCCATTTTGGACACAGTTTAATGCAGCGGTGCACGAAAACTCTCATTTAGACGCATCAGCTAAATTTAATTATTTGAACGATTCCCTTACTGATGCAGCAGCGGCAACTATAGCTGGATTAATTCCAACTGAAGCGTGTTACAATGATGCTATATCTTTGCTTCTTGATGAGTATGGAGACACAGAGAAAATAACTGAAAAATATATACAAAAACTTCTAAGTTTGAAAGCGGTGCAGTCAGCAGATGATTCAAAGGGGTTACGCATATTGTACAACGAAACCAGAGCCACTGTGCGTTCATTATCAGCGCTTGGAGTACCTACTGCGAATTATCATATTATGGTTAACTCTCTGCTTCTACAAGCGATTCCCACACATATGCGTGTAGAATATCACAAAATGCGTAAACGAGACGACAGTCATAAGGCACTAAGTTCAACAGTAATAGAGAAAAGTGACCAACTAGATGCATTGCTGGAATATATAAAACTGGAAGTAGAAGCAATGGAAAAAGCGCAGTTATCCGAGAATGAGAGTAAACAAAAGAAAGAGCGAGTAACTAGCGAGCGAGTATCAAGTCGAGGCACAGCTGTTGGTTTGTACTCGGCAGAGCGAGCGAATAAAAGACAGTGCAAATTTTGTAAAAGAACAAACCACGAACTAAAAGATTGTAAAGATAAATCAATAACACTGACTGAACGTAAAAATATATTAAAAAGTGAAGGTTGCTGCTTTCGTTGTGGAAAATTAAATCACACATCGAAATTTTGCAGGAATCAATACATAAAATGCAATTTATGCGGCGGCAGACATATGACAGCATTATGCGAAAAGGCGAGTCAAAAAGGAGCGGCAAATGATACTCAAAATTCAATAAGTGAGAAAAAGTCAACAACACTAAGTGCATCAGTTTACCGTACTGCAAATGAAATTTATTTGCAAACAGCGAAAGCGTTTTTTATAAACGGCTCAAATAAAATATTAACGCGCCTAATAATGGACAACGGCAGCCAGTGCACTTACATAACAGAAAATTTGGTCAAACAATTAAAATTGCCTACTATAGCAACAGAGAAAACAAGAATTTATGCGTTTGGTGAATCAAAACAAAACAAAAGGCTAATGCAGCTAAAACGTGTGCTTGTAAACATTAAAAGTCAGTTTTCTAATAAAACAATAGAAATTTATGCTACTGTTGTACCACACATATGTGCAGACGTTTTACCGGTGCCGCGCGTAGCAAAACAAACAAAAAGAAATATAGCGGACACTAAATCAACAAGCGATGAATTGTTCGAAGGCATACATATGCTTATTGGACAAGATAATTATTGGAAATTAAATTACGACAAGAGAGAAAACTTGGATACAAATCTAGTTGCAGTCAAGACATTCTTTGGCTGGACAATACAAGGTCATAGCGGTGATATTAAGCTTGATCAGAGATGCATACTGAATGTGTTTGAACAGCGTGAGGAGTTTGATATTGAAAAATTTTGGAACTTGGAATCGATTGGCATATCAGCGTGCGAAGAGAAGAACAATGAGCAGCTTGCAGAAATTGTTTTTGCTGACGGTAGATATTCTGCAAAAATGCCATGGAAAATACCCAAGGACGATTTACGAAATAACAAGCATGTAGCAATGTCGCGTCTTGGCAATTTGACCAACAAATTAATGAAAAACTACGACAAATTAAAAGAGTATGACCAAGGTATACGAGAGTTGCTGAGGGAAGGTGTAGCACAATCTGTGCCAACTACAGGCAGCAAATTCAAGGCTTACTATATGCCGCATCGTCCGGTATATAGAGAGGATAAAGACACAACAAAAATGCGCATTGTATTTGACGCATCCTCTAGCGAGCACGGAGCAGCGTCTTTGAACGAGCATTTAAACTCAGGTATCAATTTATTAACTGATTTGACTGCTATTTTATTAAGATTCCGTTGCCAGAAAATTGCCATAGTGGCTGATATTGAGAAGGCATTTCTTCAAATTGCGATAGATGATACCGATCGAGATTGCCTTCGTTTTTTATGGTACAGCAAAACTCCAGAGATTGGCCAGCAGTTTCCCAAAGTTACTGAATATCGTATGGAACGTGTAACTTTTGGAGTGACATCGAGTCCGTTCCTGCTGGCGTCAACTATTCAACAGCATATACAAGGGCAGCCACCAGAATGCGATAAAATACATACAGCAACAAGCATACGGAGTCGAGCTGATCGCACTGCAAAAGGGTCAAGGCATTCCCAGCGATTCAAAAATTATAAGTCTTAATCCCAAGCTAAGCGATGGTGTGCTTAAACTCAGCGGTCGACTTCTTCACAGCGAATTTGGAGAGCAGTGTAATCCAATAATTTTACCAAAAAGCTCTTATTTTTCAGAACTTCTTGTATTAGACGCACATCAGAAGCTGAAACATTGCGGTATGAATGCAACCTTAACCAAGCTGCGCAAGCGATTTTGGATAACTAAAGGGCGACAGATTATTAAAAATGTGCTTGGGCGAT
The DNA here is from genome assembly GCA_018150985.1 of Chymomyza costata. NCBI lineage: Eukaryota > Metazoa > Arthropoda > Insecta > Diptera > Drosophilidae > Chymomyza > Chymomyza costata. Next base: position 987,086 of record JAECWU010000269.1, read on the forward strand.
GCGTTATCTGTAAAAGGTTACATACCAAAAGTGCATCAGAGCCCTGGACAGGCTTACCTATTGAAAGACTGGTCACGAGCAAGCCTTTTGAGACGACAGGATTGGACTTCGCTGGCCCCCTGTACACAACCAGCGAATCAACCGATATACAGAGAAAAGTCTATATAATGTTGTTTACTTGTGCAGCAATACGTGGTGTGCACCTCGAGCTAGTAACCGACATGAAAGTTGAGACCTGCATCAATGCACTAAGGCGATTTGTGGCTCGACGAGGAGAAGTTCGAGTTATAATATCAGACAACGCAAAAATATTTAAACGATCGAGTTTGGAGCTACAAAAGCTTGAAAAACTAATGGATTCCAACCAGATACAACAATTTACAGCGACTAGCGGAATAAAGTGGAAATTCATACCCGAGCGAGCAGCCTGGTGGGGAGGATTTTGGGAGCGCCTCGTACGAACCATCAAAGATTGTCTAAAAGCTACTATTGGAAAGGCCAAACTAAACATTGAAGATCTTCAAACTCTGCTCGTCGAGGTAGAGAGCGTAGTAAACCAAAGACCGCTTACTTATGTCAGCAGCGACACAAAAGACTTAGAGCCTCTAACACCCGCACATTTCATGGGCGACTGCAGGATTTTAGGCGGCGAGAATTTTAAAACAGATGGCACTCAAATTAGCAACATGTGGAAAGCGAGAGCGACCCTAATTCAACGTTATATCAAGAGATGGCGCAACGAGTACTTAATGCAATTGCGTTCTATTCACTTTAACAGGTCCCAAGCAGCTAGAAGTCTAAGCGAAGGTGACGTTGTTTTGGTGCAAGATGACCACCAACCAAGGCTACTCTGGAGACTGGGCGTGGTGACATCGAGATACGTTGGACGTGATGGGCGTACAAGAGCCTGCGACGTTCGAGTCAAAAATCAACAAGTTTTGAGACGTCCTATTCAACTTCTTTATCCCCTGGAGATAAAGTCAGTATTTGGCGGGGCCGAGGATGTAAAAACTTGATTGTACTTTCATTGTATTTTAAGCCAGTTCAATGGAACTGGTTCGATTAACGTTTATATTTGAAACACATAGTAACATAACATTAACATACATTTAACATTCGACTACATATCATTACACAAACTGTTAGACGTAAGGTATTATAGTTAGTAATAAAATCATGCACGCAGCATACAGATGTGAAGATCCGGAGCATGGTAGAATTAATATGGTAGAGTAATAGAGAGTGCGCTCGCTCACACACGAAGATCATAGTTTTCAGTCTTGTTGCGACTGTTGATGTGGTAGGTTGGCGATGCGCATGATTTTTTTTCAGCTGAAGCACGCAGTACATGTGTATATGTGCAAACACAAGAATTGTTGTTTTATTTATTTTTTTTTATTTCCTTGATATTATGTATTAATACACGATATCGCTCCTAGTCGGAGCATAGGGCAGAAACAAAAGCTCTCCAACGATTTCTATCAGCAGCTAGGTGTCTTAATTCACTCCAGGTGGCTGTGGAACTGCTCTCGCTGTGTACAGTCCGCATCCATGTTTGGCGTGGGCGACCTCTGCGTCGGCTGCCATGTGGGTTCCATTGGAAGGCCATCTTTGCTATGTTTTCATCTTCTCTACGTAGAGTGTGGCCTATCCAATTCCACTTACGCATCTTTATTTCCGAGTTTACAGGGCGGCTGTTAGTAAGTTGCAGAAGTTGTTCGTTGGTGATGGTTCTCGGCCAGAAAATGCGGCAGATAATTCGCAGACATTTATTTACAAACGATTGAAGTGTCCTGCATATACGCTCTGAGACTAGCCATGTTTCAGAACCGTACAGTAAAACAGGTTTCACACTAGTATTGAATAGTCTAAGCTTTGTTTTAAACGATAGTGTACGCGAGCGCCACGCACAGTTTAACTTGCGAAATGCAGTACGCGCTTTGCATATGCGGGCCGCTACATCCGACTCAGCTCCGCCGTTTTTCGAGATTCGGCTTCCGAGGTAGCAGAACTCATCCACATCGGCTATTACAATGGTGCCCCTATTGGTGGTAATTTCAAGAGGTGAGGTGTTATTTGTTTGCATGCGCATTAGCTTGGTTTTTTCGTAATTTATTTTGAGACCAGCTGCATGCGCGTTGATTACAAGTTGACGCAATTTTGCTGTTGCATCGGCTAACGTGTGGGTCGTGAAACAAATATCGTCCGCATAATCCAGGTCACTTAATTTCTGGTTCAATCTCCATTGCAAGCCTGACGGCACTTCGGCGTTTGTTCGTTCCAGGATGTTATCGAGGACAAGCACGAAAAGGAGTGGTGAGAGAACGCAGCCTTGGCGAACGCCATCATTTATCTTGAACTTCGAGCTGTTTTTCCCCTTAAACCGCACACTAAGCAATGCGCCATCGTACATGGACTTGATGATGTCTATAATCTTTTCAGGCACACCAGACCTCCGCAAAGAACTCCATATTTCGTTTCTGAACAGAGTGTCGAATGCTCGTTCGAAATCAACGAAGAGAAGGTATAACGGTGACCTAAACTCAATTGACTGCTCTGTGATAATACGAAGAGTGTTTATATGATCAACACAGGATCTGTTTGGTCTGAAGCCATTTTGTTCTCTTCGAAGTTGCGCATTAAGGACGGGAGATATCCTGTCCAAGATGACAAATGCCAGAACTTTAAGGATAGAGTTGAGCAAGGTGATGCCTCGCCAGTTTTTACACTGGCTAAGGTCACCTTTTTTGGGGATGGTGATAATTACTCCCTCTTTCCAGTCACCTGGTATGATGGAGGTCGACCATATGGAGTGCATTATAGGTTGAAGTGCGCGTGCAATAATACTTGAGCCGCACTTAAAAAGCTCAGCTGGAAGCTCGTCCGGCCCTGGAGATTTATTGTTTTTCAATTTGCCTATTGCTCTCGAAATCTCTTCTATGGAGGGTGCATCAGTTGATATACTTCTATTGGGGTTTCTTCGTTGCCCGCCGTATTGTGTATGCGTAGATATGGCAGGGGCATCAGTTATCGTGTCGTTCTCGAAAAATTCCATCCAGCGATTGCGTTGATCGTTTTCTGACGTCAATGTGCGTCCGTCGCTCGACTTAATGGGTGGTATGTTTGGCTTAGCGTTTGTTAATTTTCTTATTGCTGTGTAGACACCTCGCAGGTTGTTACGGTTTGCGGCAATTTCGGCTTCGCCGGCTATATTTTCGGTGAATACTTTTTTGTCATTCTTTATTGAGCGTCTTATTTGTCTGTTAACTGTGTTGTAGGCTTCAAGCGTTTGGCTTCGCTGAGATGCCGCTACAGTGTTTAACTGGGCTTTGATTCGTTTTCGTTCTTCAATGAGTTGCCAGGAGACATTGCTCATCCATGGTTTCTTTATTAATTTTTCCTTGCCAATTGTCCTTTCTGCTGCTCTTAAACATGCATTCTTGATTTGATTTATGGTAATCGGTTGGTCAGAAGCCGTAATTACATTGGACAGTGTCTGCTGGTATTGCTCCAGGCAAGCAGGATTTTTCAGATTGTCCAGGTTAAGAGATTTTTTGCGTTTTTCTTGTTTCCTTACGCCTTCAGGACGTAGACGGATTTCGCCGATGACTAGGTTATGATCACTATATACGTCTGCGCCTCTGCGCGTGCGTACGTCGGTTAGCGAGTTATGGAAACATCTGCTGATTAACACATGGTCGATTTGATTTCTAGTGCGCCCATCAGGCGACTGCCAAGTGTACTTGTGGATGTTTCTATGAGGAAATTTTGTGCCCCCAATGAAAAGATGCTGATTTGCGCAGAGTTCGACCAGACGTTCTCCGTTATTGTTTCTGGCAGATGCAAGGGGCATGCTGCCCCATAAATCTTTCAGAATTTGTGTTGTCAGTACCAACTTTCGCGTTGAAGTCGCCTAGTACTATGACGATGTCTCCTCTTGGGGCTGAACTGATAGTAGAGTCTAGTTGTGTGTAGAAGTCATCTTTGCTGTTGTCTGTGTCTGGCTCAGTTGGCGCGTAACATTGAATAACTGTCATGTTGCGGAATTTGCTTCTGAATCTAGCCGATATTATGCGCTCTGATATGGGGTTATAGCCCATTAAAGCATTTCTTGTATCCTTATGTATTAGAATGCCGACGCCATTAGCGCGTTTTTGCGTATTGCCACTATAGATGAAGTAGTGGCCAGCAAGGGTAGTAATTTCACCCTGCCCGATCCATCTAATTTCTGATAGACCAAGTATTTTTATTCTGTAATGCTCCATCTCCCTGCAGACTTGAGCAAGCTTTGAGGCTTCAGAGAGAGAGCGTACGTTCCAAGTTCCAATTCGAGTCCTATGTTTGAAGCTGAAAGTCGTCATCGTGGAAGGGTCGTTATATCCGAGGCCTGTTTCTGTTTCTTGAGTGGAGTCATTTTTACGGTCGGGTCACTAGCCCAACGCAACCTACTAAATATTAGCAGGGAGTAACTGGAAATAGTGTGTCCAGTCACACAGAGTTGCCTTCTCACATTGGTTCACTTAATGGTGGTTACCAAAAAGCTATCCAGGGGATACCGTGCAAAAGCTGGAGGTTGTGAGCTGCTTGAGCTATTCAACAGAGGAATCGCCTCTGGCCATACCCAAGTGTATGGCAATCAGAAAGCTTTCCGCATACGCACCTCTGTGAATAGCCCCATTTTATTTATTGCGTGAATATTTTTATTTGCAACATTTGCAAGCATACACATGCACGTGTATGCTATGTGTAAATACAACATAGCTTTTCATAGCTAAAGCACGCAGTACATGTGTACATGCTTGTGTGCCAGCTAGTCTTTTTGTTTGCTTCTCTCTCACTTTTTTTACTCTCACCAAATTTATGATCTTAAGAAACTCTCTATTACTCTACCATGTTAATTCTACCATGATCCGGAGTCTCTAAATCAGTGGTCGGCAAAATATACATATGCATTTTTTTTTTGCGCTTGTATTGAACATTTTCTGCCGCTGTGACGTATTTCGACGCTGACGCCGCAAAGCAACAGACACGAAGTTGTGCTTGTGCATGACTTCGGCCTTGCTTAGAGAGCGTGCTTGCTCTCTCAACGCTAAAGCGCTCCAGCATTAGTATGCCGTCGCTTTTGTGCTATGTGGCAAAAAACACAAAATCACTTGATGTTTAGCTGTCTGCATGTTTAGATCGCGCTGCGCAAATTTTTGAATTAAAAGGGAAAAATGTTTATAGAGGGGTGGGAGAAATTTTTTTTCATTGAAAATATGGATGGCGACGCGCAATGCGTTATTTGTCATCGTGTTGTCTCACAATGTGAATTGTATTACATTGAAAGGCATTATAATAAAATGCATGACAGGTTTCAGAAATTAGAAGGAGCTGAATATGCCCCAATATGCACATAATGACCCTTTACCCGCAAAAAAAAAAGCGTCCTATACTGTAGCATTAGCTTTAGCAAAGCAATGCCGTCCCTTTACTTTTAATTATTTTTTTATTTGCGCAGCATGATCTAATCATGCAGCCAACTAAACATCAATTGATTTTGTGTTTTTTTTTGCCACACAGCACAAAAGCGATGGCATACTAATGCTGGAGCGCTTTAGCGTTGAGAGAGCAAGCACGCTCTCTAAGCAAGGCCGAAGTCATGCACAAGCACAACTTCGTGTCTGTTGCTTTGCAACAAGAGCATGGCAACGCCAGAGAATTTGCTGAGAGCAGTTCAGTACAAAAATCACGCACACATGCATGTGTTTTGTGTACAACACAGTACGTGTAAACTCCTACCCCATGGGGTAGGGCCTTGCCGACCACTGGTGTATACGTATGACAGTTGAACTTTTGATTGGAGAGGCATTTAATAATGTTAAGAGACTTCTCTAGAGGTAATTGAATTTTTTAATGTGTGGATTCCATTTGAATTTTGAATTAAAGGTAAGGCCAAGTATTTTTAGTTCTTTAACATTTTCTAGATTCATATCAACAGCGATAGCGAACGGACGTGTTTTCCAGAGCTCCTGTAATTCGAGGTGCATAAGTGATAAATAATTCAATCCCAGTGCCATAATAATAAAGCGAAAGGACGCAACTATATATGTAGGATTGATGTTTATCCCGAGTGTATTAATTGTATAGTGTATAAAACAGTGACTTAAGGCTAGTGCGACTTTAACAGCTTTAGCGACTTTAACAGATTTAGTGACTTTAACAATTTTAGCGACTTTAACAACTTTACTTCGCTCGATTCCTATCGACTACCGTTTATACAACTTATTCGCTCGACTGCTCTTTTTCTACTCGCCGATTTTGGCTGCTGACTGCTGCTTCCTCTTCTCTCATCCGTGCTGCCAACTCCTGCTGTTGTCCGCGCTGCCAACTCCTGCTAACCCTCTTCACATATATGTTTTTATATGTATTAATTTTTAAATTTATTGCTGTGAAAAAAAAAAAAATCAGCATAAACAAAACACACAATAATAATAAACAAAATGAGCGCGTCTGGCGCTCAAATCTCAAAGCAAGAGCTTCAACCAACAACAAAAGTGAATAGTTTATACTTTACATATTCACATATCTCAGCCCATACCAGCAACTACAATAATCTTCACGCGCCAAACGAACACAGAGCCAGATCTTGCTCACCTGCACTCGAAAGAGCAATCACCAACAACTGCAGCTCACTACCTTGGAGTGCACAGTGCGCGTCACCATCAACTCCACTCTCTACTCTCATGCCAACAACAACAACCGCTATATCAACCACCACTGCACCAATGCCGCCAAATTACCAGCTGGCTCTCCACTCACAAAAAAGCAGCTCCTCCAACAACGCTTACATCAGCACCTTTCACGCAAGTACAAAGTTCAAACACCATTACCAACAATACACTCACTAAGCAAGACACCTTAAAACGTAACCGAGACAAGCAGTCTCCTAACAACTCAAACGAACGAATGAACTCCAACAAGAAACAAAAAAAAAAAAACTCAAGCCACTGCACAAAAAACACTCAAAGAGTACTGCTAGCCAAGCCGAACTCAAATAACCGTTTTGAGATTCTTGCTCAAGACGCTGACGATAACGACTTACTAACCAACAGTGGGACAGAACCAATTACCAATTCACAAATTCAAACAGAACAACGTTAACCAAAACCACCGCCTATATATGTTCAAAACGTAGAAAATTCATACGCACTAAGAACAGCTCTAAGCTCACTACCTGATACAAGATACGATTTAACAGCACTCTCAGCAAATGAAATTAACCAACCAGAAGAAAGCACTTACTACACAAATATTATAAAATTGTTAAAAGAGAGAGAAACAAAATATTATACTTTTAGGCCTAAAGATCAACGAGGTTTCAAAGTTATTCTCCGCAACGTGTACCACTCTACTGAAAAGACGGAAATCATAACGGAACTAGGTGAACTCGGCCACAAAGTATGAAACATACATAACATCCAAAGTAAAGGCACAAAACCACCGCTGCCTTTATTCTCAATAGAACTTAAGCAACAAGACAACAACAAAGAAATATATAATATCGTAAGCTTACTACACTGCAGGGTATCCTTTGAGCCACCTCACCAAAAACGGACAATCCCTCAATGCACAAACTGGCAAAAATATGGACACACAAGGAATTATTGCACAAAAGACCCAGTGTGTGTAAAATGTGGTAAACATAATACAGTTAACTGCAAAATCAATAACTTCTCCGACAAAAACCAAATGAAATGTGCCCTATGTGGCGAAAATCACACTGCTAACTATAAAAGATGCGTGGTTTAAAAAGCTCTGCAAATACAAAATTCCCCGCCCTGCGAAAAAAAGAACTCCCAACAACGCCAACTCCACCAGCAGATCAACAGCACAACACTGGTGTAAATGAACTAATTTCCTCAGAAATATCATATGCAGAAGCACTTAACAAAAATATGTCTTTACCAGCCGTCTCTTACAACTAACACCAACCCACCACAGCAACAAGATGACCTACACGAACTAAAACAGATGATGAAACAACTAATTGCTCAAATGAAAAATATTATGAACATCATAACCCTTCTTGTAACGAAACGTGACAAACAATAAATTAATAATTGCCATATGGAATGCTGACGGACTGTCTCGCCACTTTCTAGAACTACAATCGTTTTTTACTGAAAATGCAATCGACATCATGCTTATTTCCGAAACTCATGCCACTGACAAGACGTATATAAACATACCGAACTACGATACTTATTTAACAAACCACCCTGACAACAAAGCTCATGGCGGCACAGCGATCACAATAAAAAGAACTCTGAAGTGCGTAGAAATGGACGGTTATAAAACGGAAAATATACAAGCGACTACAATCTGCATCAGAGCTTCAACTGGTCTAATAAATATATCAGCTGTTTATTGTCCACCCAAGTTCAATAATACAAAAGACCAATACCTCGATTACCTAAAATCAATTGGAAATCGGTACTTATCAGGAGGAGACTACAATGCAAAGCATATAATGTGGGGATCAAGGATTACCAACGCTAAAGGCATACATTTATATGAAGCCATTAAGGCGAATAAAAGCTGCATAATAAGCACAGGAGAACCGACATATTGGCCAACAGACACTAAAATACTTCCTGACTTAATTGACTTCTGTATTACCAAAAATGTGACCCATTAAAACTTAGCAATAAAATCATGCCTTGACTTATCATCAGACCAATCACCAATCATAATAACACTCCAAGATAGACCCGTCGAAAAAATCACCACATCGCTATACAACCATAAGACGAACTGGAATATATTTCGTGACGTACTACAAGAAAATATGGAAACAAGAGTCCCTTTAAAATCAACCACGGAAATTGACTCTGCAACTGTATATTTAAATGAAACATAGTAAATGCAGTAACACAATCGACACCAGCATTAGACACTTCAACAATAAACAAAATCCCTGATTTTATTAGAGACAAAATCAGGCAAAAACGCAAACTCAGGAAAATATGGCAACTCTCTAAACATCCAGACGATAAAACTAAACTAAAGACAAAGATAATCGACTGAAGAAGTACCTAAGCAGCCTTGAGACAACTACAGCTACTAACTGTTCCCTATGGAAAGCGACTAAGAAACTTACTAGAGCAATCGTACACAAGCCTCCAATAAAAACAAAATCCAACACATGGGCAAGGACCAACATAGAGAAAGCTGAAACTCTGTCTGACCACTTTAAAACAATATTTCAAAATAGCATGGACAATCAAAACATTGAGTTCCAAGATCCAATTGAAAATCCAGACTACGCAATACAAAACATAATAAAAGAAGAAATAAAGCATTATATAAAGAAACTTAAAGACAAAAAGACACCGGGATACGATCAAATAAGCGGAAAAATATTAAAGGAACTAGGCTAGGTTAGGTTAGGTAAGGGCGGCTGTTGGTTTAAAAACCAGCTCACTTAGGCCTGGACCGGCCCGTTGTGATACCGCGAATCTCTCTTTAACCCTTCTCCTGAGATAACAATGCTAAAGGGATTCCCATCCCGTTGCTGCAATGTAACTTGCGATCCTCCTCGGACATATATGTGCTAGCTCCGCTAGGTCATGAAGGAAGTAATTTCCCAGGTGTTTTTTCCTACGTCTACTGAGAGCCTCAAAGGAACAGAAAAAGTGCTCAACAGATTCAACTTCTTCTTCGTCTTTGCAGCTTCTGCAAAAGTCATTCATTCTGGTCGCATGTGTCCCGACAAGCCAGTGTCCAGTGATCGCTCTGACAACTGCCGAACAATGCGACCGTTTGAGTTCACAGAGCCTTATAGATCGCTTTGGGTCGATTTGAGGCCATATTTGGCGACTGATTGTGCAACGGGGTGTATTATGCCATAGCCTTTGTGCGTGAGAGCAAAATTTTTCCCTGATTTGTAGCTTAAAAGTGGCCATTGGCATACAAATATCCTCCTTGTCCGGTAGGAGGGTAGAGGTCGTGCCCTGTCTGGCCAATTCATCTGCTATTTCATTACCTGTTATATTTTGGTGTCCTGGCACCCAAATGAGGCTAATAAAGAACTGCTGTGCCATCTCTTGAAGAGATTTGCGGCAGTTGTTTACTGTCATCGAGTTGGAAGATAGTGCACGAAGTGACTTAATGGCTGCCTGGCTATCCGAGAATATATTTATCGCACCGGTATCCAGGCCGGTATTGCGTAAGCAGACCAAAGCCTCTTTAATGGCAAGGATCTCTGCTTGAAAAACGCTACAGTGGTCCGGAAGTCGGAAAGACTGCCGAATATTTAATTCCTCAGAGTAGACTCCCCCCCCAACATGGTTGATGAGCTTGGAGCCGTCCGTGAAGAAATTAATACAGTCATTTTGACATGGTCGAGTTTCCAACCACGATTCCCTAGTGGTGATATCGGTGATGAATAATGTCATTACCACATTTGTGTCTTCTTTCAGAATAGACGAGTGCCCATATTCCAAGACTGCCCAGAATTTAGCGTCTTTTAGGCGTCTCGATGTTATGGTGGCAATTTCTTTTGCCATCATGAGGATGAAAGTAATATTAGTGATAGCGTTCAGCGCTTCACTCCAAGTTGTTTTAAGGGTACCTGTGATGCATAGTTGTGCTGTTCTCTGCACCTTATTTAGTGTTTTAAGCCTAGACTTGATGGTAAGGGCTGGCCACCAGGTAGAAACTGCATACAGCAGTATGGGCCTAACTATGACAGTGTATATCCACCGAACTATTTTTGGGGACATACCCCATTTAAGTCCTATTGTTCTCTTACAGGCGAAGAGTGCAGTATTAGCCTTCTGTACTCTGTCTGCGATATTGAGATTCAAATTAAGTTTCGTGTCTAGTACAAGTCCCAAGTATCTTGCACTGTCGCTAAAGGACAAGACGGAATCGTTTAATTTGGGAGGAGATAAGTTAGGGATCTTATATTTCCTTGAGAAAAGGATAAGCTCAGTTTTTGCTGGGTTAACGCTTAACCCGCTTTCATTTGTCCAAAGTGACAGCTCTTTGAGTTTAAGTGTCATGCGGTCACAGAGGGTTTGTGGGAATTTTCCATTCAACATTATAACCACATCGTCCGCATAGGCAACAACTTTGCAGCCACCTCCTTCTATGCGACGTAGCATCGTGTTGACTGCTACGTTCCACAGAAGAGGAGATAGCACGCCCCCCTGTGGAGTGCCTCTACTCACGTGCCTACAGATAGAAGACGCACCAAGTGAAGAAGTAACCGTTCTGCTCAGTAGCAGCTGGCTGATTAAATTCACTAGACGGTCATCTACCTCCAGGCACATAAGTGCATTAGTTATTGCTTTGGGATCGATGTAGTTGAAAGCGCCTTCTAAAGCTAAGAAGGCAGCGATAGTATATTCCTTGTTGTGCAAGGATTTTTCTATGGTTGATATAACAGAGTGAAGTGCGGTTTCTGTCGATCTTCCATTACAATATGCGTGCTGCAATTCTGATAATAGTTTGGAATCGATTGATGTTCTTAGGTATAACCCTATCAATCTTTCCAAAGTTTTTAAGAGAAACGAAGACAAGCTAATGGGTCTTAAATCTTTTGGGACTGTGTGTGATACTTTTCCCGCCTTGGGTAAAAAGACCACTTTAGACGTTAGCCATGAAGGTGGAATCCGGCCTAACGCAGTAATGTTGCTAAAAATGGCTTTCAGCCACAAGACTACAAGGTCCCCCCCGTGCTGCAGCTGGGCTGGTATTATCCCGTCAGGACCTGGAGATTTATAGGAGTCAAAGCTATTTATGGCCCATTTTATATTGGAATCCGTGATGATGTCATCCAACACGTTTACGGGAAGATAGAAGAGGCTGCACGTTGATGCAACCGCTGTGCTACCCGGGAAGTGCGTATCTAGAAGTAACTTTAATGACTCGTCACTGGAATCTGTCTAGGAGTCATCAAGTTTCTTTAGATAACCTAAATTAGTGGGTGATTTTGAGAGTAATTTTCTGAGCCTTGCAGCTTCCGAGGAAGATTCGATTTCAGAGCAAAATCTTCTCCACTCGTCACGCTTTGCTTGTCTAATTACTTTCTTATATTGAGCTAAGCTTTGTTTATATTCTACCCAGCTTTGCTCACAGTTTAATATCTTTGCCTTATTGAAAAGCGTCCGACAACTTGACCTTAGGGTATCTACTTCCGGTCTCCACCATGGTGGTTTCCTTTTTCCCCTTGGCTTGCTTTTTGGACAGGATGCTATGTACGATTTGTTCCACCCTTCCGTAAATGTTTTTATAAGGAGTTCAAGCTTCTCCTCTGAATGAAGAGTCCCCTCTGGGGGGACTGTTAGGGTCTGAGCTAGCTTAACCTTGAAAGGCTCTACGTGGGTTAATAAACTCAACAGGGATAGGAGTGGAGATAGATAATTGTGTTTCAATGTATCTATGGTCTGAGAAGGAGTGATCTTTCGAGACCCTCCAATTTGTGACTTGGTCATATAGAAAGTTTGAGATAAAAGTTAGGTCGATGACCACTTCTCTATCTTTGATAATAAATGTGGGATCATTTCCCCGGTTACAAATTACTAAATTAGTGGTGAGGAGATGTTCAAAAAGTAACTCACCCCTTTCGTTGGTATTTGAGCTCCCCCATATTCCATGGTGAGCATTTGCATCGCAGCCGATCAGTAGGCCAGTGCCCAGACCGCCGCTGTCCTTTACCAGATTCTGGAATTTGTGACCCGGAAGTGGGTCCACGTCGTCATAGGCCATGTATGCGGACGCTATCCGAATGGATGTAGTCTTGAGCTCCAGACTTACCGATGTGATATCAACATCGCTGTAATTATAGAGCAAAAATACACTAAGGTGCTTTTTTGCCAAAATGCATGTACGGATTTTACCTTCTTCTGGGGCTACCAATAGCCTATAGTTTGCTGTGCTGAGTCCAGAAACCTTGCTGGCCACAATCCACGGTTCCTGTATCAGCACCAGGTCAACTTCGCCCCCAGCCAGGCGAAGCATGAGCGCAGCCGTCGCTGCCTTACAGTGATGGAGGTTTATCTGCAAGATTCTCAGCGACATCTTGCTGGTTTGCCTCCATCACCGTAACATCGGCATCTGTGTCATCACTGATATCATCAGCGGAGTCCTCGCTCTCCTGACACAGTGCCTCCAGACCGCGAAGCAATGACACGTCGGACATCACAGACTCGCAGTCATCTACTTCGGGATACTTTTCCGGCTCCTCAATTTCCGAGGCCAGAGCTACCTTCAACTCCTGTTGGCTCTCTGTCTGCCTGTCGTCCGACTTATAGATACGGATCTGCACCGAGCTAAAACCGAAGTTTAGCTCTCCGTGCTTCTCCTCTATCGGCGCCAGCGACTCTTTGTTGAGGACCATAATGATCCTCCTCATTGGCGTCTCGGTTTCCTCCACCTTAACAACCTTCCAGTCAGAAGATGGCAGGTGGGGATTGCAACGCTGCAACATCATCAGGATTATCTCCGGCTCCTTGAACACTCTTGAGACGGCCGCTTTATAAAGCTCAGCCGATCTGGCTCCTTCACAGGCGATCACCTTCACAGTACCCTGATACCACCCTACGTCCTTGCAGACTGGTGGCGGGCCTGGATCTGCCTCCAGAGCCTCGAAGCAGTGTACAGCTAGTGCTGCCTCTACCCACTTCCATTGGTTTCTGGGGATCCTGCCGTCCAGATTTCCCTGGTCCAAGACCCCCAGAAGGATTTTCTCCTTTGCCATCTCGGCAAAGCTCCTATTCGCTACAACCTGAGCGTTCACCCTCGCTCTCTTAGCATTGGGTATTATGGCCTCTTGGGACCGTTGCCTTTTTGGCTGATCGTGCCTCGAGTCCACTTTGGGTCTTTCGAGGACGAAGTTCGGCAACACAGACTTCGCCCACTCTACCTTTCTCAGCCATTCGGCCGATGGGGTCGTGATATTCGACGTCGCCTGGCGTTTATGGATGAGGGCTGCATTTTTGCGGTCCGTGTATCTATCCAATTTGGCCTTGCTAGCGGATGGCCTCTCTACCTCCCCCGCACCCGACTGAGAGCCGGCTGTGCTTGTTGTAGCACCTTGCTGACTACTCAGGGTGACGAGGGCCTTCGAGGGGCCTACCACATTGCTCTTGGCCAAGGGGCGTTGGGGCACATTTGCCTACTTTTTCGCAGGAGTGGAGCTGACCGTAGGTCCAGTGACCTCTGTCTTCGAGCTCGTTGTTGGGATTGGTTATGTAGGGACGACGCTAGGTCCAGTGACCACTGCGTACGCCCCCATTGTAAGACCTTCGGTCCTCTTCCGGTTTTTCGAGAGTTCCGGACTCTTTTTGTTTTTTGTTTTTAATATTTTTATTTATAGAAGCCATAGTTAGACCCACGAGTGGCGGAGAAGGGGTGGTCCACCTGCGCAGAGATCCGCAATACGCAGGTAAGGCCAGTTAATCCGGAGGGCGCCAGGTATCCGGATGCTCCGTTTGCGACTGGGCTATTTTTGAAAAGGGCCCCCAGCCAGGCTGATCATCGGCACGGGTCGCATGACACCTTGATTCAGCCCTTTTTTTTACCTCATAGCCATGAAGTGGAGTGGCAACCAGCCACCAAGCTATAGAAGAGCTAAGTTGCAAGTAGCAAGCTCCAAATCTTAGCTGGCACCGTCCAAAAGAGGACACTGTAGTGCCATTAGCAGTCGGCACCCTCGTGGAGGGTTCAGCTATAGGATTTTCGCCGACGTTAAAGGAATTAACTGACGCTATAATAAGTTATATACGAGATCTCTACAATGGGATCATTAGACTACAATACTTTTGAAGGCATGGAAAGCTGCCCAAATTACAGCGATTCCTAAACCAAATTAGAATTCCACTATTGCAAGCTTGAACAGACCAATCAGCTTGCTGCCTATCCTCTCCAAATTATTCGAGAAAATACTACTTGACAGAATTGACCCGATTATAAAACAAAAGGACGCTATCCCCTCTCATCAGTTCGGGTTCCGAAAACAACACTCAACGGTGCAGCAGATTCACAGAGTAGTCAACAAAATTGCAGATGACTTTGACAAGAAGAAATATTGACATTGCGAAGGCATTTGACAGAGTATGGCACAAAGGACTTCTACATAAGCTTAAAAACATTTTACCACTTAACATATTTAATATCCGTAAAAACTACATAATTGGCAGACATCATCATCATCAATTGGCCATTACAACCGTGGTTCGGTCTTGGCCGCATCCAGAAGCCTTCGCCAGTTGTTTCTGCTTTGCGCGCACTGACGCCATTTGGAAATATCAAGACTAGCCAGGTCATTAGATACCTTATATTTCCGTCTTAGAGGAGGTCTCCCTCTTCCGCGCCTACCACCAGTGGGCACTGTTTCAAAGGCTTTTTTCGCTGGAGCATCATCATCCATTCTCGCCACAAGACCTATCCAACGCAGTCGCTGCAACTTAATGCGCTTGACTATGTTTATGTCGCGGTATACCTCATACAGCTCGTCGTTCCATCGTAACCGGTACTCACCATCAACGCAAGAGGGACCAAAGATCTTACGTAAAATTTTTCTCTCGAAAACTCTTAAGACTCGCTCATCATTGCTCGTCATCGTCCATGATTCTGTGCCATACATAAGGACGGGTATTATGAGAGTTTTATAAAGAGTTTTTTCGTCCTGCGAGAGAGGGCTCGACTTCTCAATTGCCTACTTAGCCCAAAATAGCACCTGTTGGCAAGAGTAATTCTACGCTTGATCTTAAGGCTGACGTAGTTTTTAGTGTTTATGCTGGCTCCTAGGTAGACAAAATCCTCTTCTACTTCGAAGGTGTAGCTATCGACAGTTAAATGCTGCCCCAGACGCTGAGAGGGCTTCTGTGTCGACAAGAGGCATTTTGTTTTGTCCTCGTTAACCGCAAGACCCACTCGCGTTGCTTCTTCATTAAGCTTGGAAAGTGCAGCACATACGGGTTTGGTATCAAGAGGCTGGCTCCTTTCCAATTCGCACCGAGGTGGAAGTGGCTTGTAGCGTCATTCTGCAAAGCCTAATTAACTTTGCAGGGATACCAAATTCAGACATAGCAGCGTACAAGTGACACCTAATAATTCTGTCAACGGCGGCTTTGAAATCGACTAGCAGTTGGTGTGTGTCGATTTGCTTTTCCAGGGTTTTCTCCAGGATTTGCCGTACTGCAAATACCTGGTCAATGGTGGACTTACCAGGTCTGAAGCCACACTGATAAGGTTCAATCAGTTGGTTGATGGTTGGCTTCAATTTTTCACATAGGATACTGGCAAGGACCTTGTATGCGATGTTAAGTAGAGAGACTCCACGGTAGTTGGCGCAGATAGTTGGATCCCCCTTCTTAAGTATTGGATAAAGAACGCTTCCTTTTCAATCACTGGGCATGCATTCTTCCGACCATATTCTGCATAGCAGCTGGTACATGCGCTTCATGAGCTCCTTGCCGCCAGCCTTAAACAGCTCTGCTGGTAGGCCATCAGCACCGGCAGCTTTGTTGTTTTTGAGCCGCTGGATGGCTGTTTTGACTTCGTTATAGTCGGGCGGTGAGACGATAATTTAATCGTCAGTGATTGTCTCTTCTTGACCACTTTCCGTGTTGGATGAACTGCTGTCACCGTTGAGCAGCTTCGAAAAGTGATCTCTCCATACACTAGGCGTGCTTTGGACGTCTGTTACTATTGGATCGTTCACTAAGTAATTTCGTTTGATGACAACAGCTGATCTTATTGAATTTTTTCGCAGCCAACTTCACACTTAACCGCTTTACCTTAATATATATAAAAAATCTGATAAAGTAAGGCTTTTTTCTAAAAAATTTTGTTACATTTTTTGGAATAGTTTTTGTTTGGTGCCCTATCGAAGATAGAAGATCGAAAACAGCATTTTCGGCATATTTTACTGTTTTACTATCAAAATGTAAAAATGCAGTTCATGCAAGGCGAAAATTATGTGATATGTACGGAGAAGATGTGTTGACCGAACGCCAATGCCACAATTGGTTTGCAAAATTTCGTTCCGGCAATTTCGATCTTGAGGATGCACAACGTCCTGGAAGGCCTCTTGAAGCCAATGTGGATAAAATAAAGTCGTTGGTCGATGCACATCGTCGAATAACAACTCGAGAGATTGCTGAAAGATTAAATTTGTCTAACGCGACCGTTCACAAGCACATGAAACGTTAAGGATTAATTTCGAAGCTTGACATATGGGTTCCTCATTTTCTTACAGAACGAAATTTGCTTCGTCGCATTAACGACTGTGATTTTCCTATCAAATGTCAAAGAAGTGATCCATTTTTGAAGCGCATTGTTACTGGCGACGAAAAGTGGGTTGCTTACAAGAATGTAAAGCGCAAGAGATCATGGTCTAAAAAGGATGAACCAGCTCAAACCACTTCGAAGGCCGATAGTCACAAAAAAAGGTTATGTTGTCTGTTAAGGTTATGTTGTTTATCTTGGGATTTCAAAGGGATCGTTTATTTTAAACTTTTGCCCGACAATACCACGATTAATTCTGAAGTTTATTGTGATCAGCTGGACAAATTGGGTGATGCACTTAAACAGAAGAGGCCAGAATTGATCAATAGAAAAGGTGTATTGTTCAACCAGAATAATGCGAGACCTCATACAAGTTTGATGACTCGCCAAAAGCTTTTGGAGCTTGAATGGGATGTGCTACCACACCCACCATATTCTCCAGACTTGGCACCTTCGGACTATCACTTGTTCCGGTCTCTGCAAAATTTTTTGGATGGGAGAACCTTCACCTCAAATCAGGACGTCAAAAACCACTTGGACCAGTTTTTTGCCTGCAAGGATCAAAAATTTTATGAGCGTGGAATCAATCTCTTGCCCGAAAGATGGCAAAAGGTATTGGATCAAAATGGGGAATATATTATTTCATAAAATGTTTTACACTATGAAAAAATCGTGTTTAAATTGCACTAAAAAAAAAGAAATTACTTAGTGAACGACCCAATACATTCCCTACGGCGTCTTTGCAGGAACTGGCGCCGGTCTTAAAACCTTGAGTCAGGCGCGTTACTTTTTGATAGAATTTTCGGGCCATATTTCTATCATGCATCTCTTCCATTTCCTCACACTCGCGCCTCTTCGCCTCTCTTTTCTTGCGCCTGAAGATACATTTCTCTGCTCGCCTCTTTTCTTTGTAGCGCTCCACAAGAGTCCGCGTAGCAACTGTTCGCAGTGTTGCCTGGTAGGCCGCGTTTTTCTCTGCAGTTGCCGTGCGACACTCGTCATCGTACCAGGAGTTGCGAATCGGACGACAGGGGCCAATAATGTCATTCGCAGCGGTAGATGTCGAAAATATTTTTCCACTCCGCGCATATATCGTCGAGTTGAGATTCGTTCTGCGTAAGCAGCTCCAGAATCGAGTAGCAAAGTCTTTGGCTGTCTTTTGTGATTGCAGCTTGGTGACGTCGAGCTTTTCCTGCACCTCAGATTGCACGTTTTTTTTTCGCACAAATCCGCATGCTGCAACAAGGAAGTGATCCGAGTCAATATTGGCTCCCCAAATCGTGCGTACATCTAAGATACTTGAAGAATGCCTGCCGTCAATCACAAAATGGTCGATTTGGTTTCGGGTCAACCAATCTGGAGACAGCCAGATTGCTTTATGGGTGTCAAGATGCTGGAATCTAGTACTACTTATTACCATGTTTCTTGCCGTGCCGAAGTCGATTAGCCTCATGCCGTTGCCGGTGGTTTGCTCGTGTAGGCTAAATTTTCCGACGGTGGGCCCAATTCTCCTTCTCTGCCCACCTTGGCATTGAAATCGCCAAGCACGATTTTAATCGTCCTTCTCCTCCGACTACACCGAGTTCACACTTCGACTGATGGCAACTATAGTAAATCTCACAGGACTTACGTTTAGCGTAGCCCTGCCCAATCCATCGCATTTCCTGGATTGCGCTGATGTCAGCCTTGTGTTTCTCGAGGACATCAGCCAGTTGGATAGAGGCCCCTGTCCTGTAGAGTGTTCTAACATTCCAGGTGCATATCCTTAAATAGTAGTCCTTAAAACGTTTGCGGGGGCCGTCATCAAAATAGGGAGTCCTTATCCGAGGCTTTGTTGATGCTTTCATGGAAAGGTGGATTTTACAAGGTGGGATTCCAGGCCGACGCAAAACCTCACACCTTGAGGAAGATTTTATTCGCTGCATACATTGGTTCACTACTCACGGATGTTTGTAGTGATCCAGGGGAGACCACGAGGAGGTCGTGTGTCAACTTGACTTAGATATGCATAAGGATCGCACTGGTATTCTCCGGTATGCCTTACTTATCTTAGCCCATCCCCCCTAACTAGCAGACACTTTTTCATAAAATACGACGATGAATGCTCTGAAATCATGACGACGACAGCGGGAGTACCTCAAGGCAGCGGGCTGGGCCCCATATTATACCTGGTACATACAGCAGACATACCAACGCCAACTACCCCAGGGTCCATGATAGCTACATTTGCAGATGTCAGCTAATAACAGCGAAAAGGTAGCAACAAAAACACTGCAAGATACGCTATCAGCTACAACCCTTTGGTTCGAAAAATGGGGCATTGAAATCAGTAAAGACAAAACGCAACATGTTATATACACTAAGAGAAAATCTGCGAGACATCCGATCAAAATTAATGGAGAAGGCATAAAACTACACTCGAGTCCAAAGGGATCACGATTGACTCAATACTCACATGGAAGCAACACATATTGAACAAGAGAAATGAAATGAAAAACAAATTCCGACAACTCTACTGGCTTGTAGCAAACTTTTTTTTTTTTTTTTTGATTTATTTATTTATTGGCAATCAACCGATAAGTTCAAGGTTATAATCCAACATTGACACATAAAATAAATCGCTACACACTAAATATAACTTAGTGTGTTAAATAACAAACAAATAATATATAACAAACAAATAATATATAAATCAATAATAAGACCGATATGGACATACGGACTAGAAATATGGGGGACTACCAGTAAATCGAACTACCAACTAATACAAAGAAGCAAACTAAGATGCAAACTGGTACATAAGAAATGATGATATTCACCATGATCTTGACGTAGAAACAGTTACGGAAACGTTAATTAAAATAGCTGTAAGCCCACCTTGCGACTGCTACAGCACAAAAATCTAAAAATGAGACAAATACCGGGAATGGAACTCCAACCAAGCAGACTAAAGCGCAAAACACCAACAGAACTAGCTCGCATCTTAATATAATAATAGTCATAATTACAGAAAACTAGAAGTAAAAACTAAATTGCACTTAAATTAAAATAATAATGTACTCTTACTTATTGTTAACCTATACAGATTGTAATTTATAATGGAAATAATAAAAAAAAAAAAAATAGGTGTGCAACTTAGTTCTCCTTGTTTTTTTGATGAAAATGTAACTTTATTGTAAAAAAAATGGTTACCGATGACTCATTCATCGCTAGCTACAACTTTTTCCCATCTTTCTGGTAGAGTTCGAATACCTCGACGGTAGAAGTGTTCGTCTTTTGAGGCTATCCACGAATCCACACGTTTTGCGATATCTTCATATGAGTGGAACTGCTGATCAGCCAGACCAAGTGCCATCGAGCGGAACCAGTAATAATCAGACGGCGCAAGGGGAATACAGCGGGTGGGGTAGGACTTCCCATTTGAGCGATCCCAAGTAGGTTTTAACAGGATTGGCAATGTGAGGCCGAGCGTTGTCATGCAGTAAAATCACTTTTTCGTGCCTCTGCTCGTATTGTGGCCGTTTTTCTCGCAGTGCTCGGCTCAATCGCATCAATTGAGTTCGATACCGTTCCCTAGTGATGGTTTCGCCTTGTTTCAACAGCTCATAATAAACAACACCGACCTGGTCCCACCAAATGCACAGCATAACCTTCGCAGCGTGAATATTCGGCCGAGCCAGTGACGTGGAAGCATGACCGGGTTGTCCCCAAGATTTTTTCCTCTTTGGGTTGCTGTAATGAATCCATTTTTCATCACCCGTCACGATGCGATGAAGAAAACTCTTCCTTCTTTGTCGCTGGAGCAGTTGTTCACAGGCGAAAAAACGACGCTCAACGTCCCTTGGTTTCAAATCATAAGGAACCCAAGTTTCTTGCTTTTGAATCATTCCCAACGCATGCAATCGCTTGGAAATGGCTTGGCGGGTAACTCCTAATGCTGAAGCAAGCTCTTCTTGGTTTTGGCACGAATCCTCATCGAGCAAAGACTCCAATTCAGCGTCTTCGAAGGGTTTGGGTCTTCCTTTACGTGGACGGTCGTCAACATCGAAAACACCGTCTTTGAAGCGACGGAACCAATCACGGCACGTTGTTTCGCTTGGAGCAGCATCTCCGTACACTTTTTGGAGCTCTCGATGCGCTTCAGCTGGCGTTTTTTTCGAACAGAACAAGAAAATCAACACTTCCCGCAAATGATGATTTTTTGACACAAAACTAGACATTTTCACACAACCACAAGTAAATAATGCAAAAAGAAATACACTAATGTGCCATAGCAGTTTGCTTACCATATGCCTTAGCTTCGTTTATGAAGTTGTAGGTATGTCAAAATCGACCAGAACTTTCTGCTAAAGCCATCTATTGACAAACAGCGAGAACTTAGTTGCGCACCTAATATTTTCTATGATTGTTGTGTGGGTTGAGACTTTACACACGCAGTTTCTTTTCCTACAAACATATAAATATTTGCATTTTGAAACGGAAAGAGATGCACCAGAAATTTGGGACCAGCTAGTTATGTCCTGGAATAGATTCTCAAGGTTGATTTTTATGTTTTTTGACTTATTAAGATCAACTATAATGATATAGTCATCTGCGTAAACTATGGAGTTTATGTTTGGCTATGGTCTCTTTAGGCTATTAAAGGCGATTAGGAAAAGTACTACAGAAATTGGTGAACCTTGGGGTATTCCGTTGTGGAGGGGAAGTATTTTAGAATAAGTATTTTTTACACGTACCATAATTTTTCTGTTTGTCATAAAGTTTTTTATGTGAACGTGTATTATGGGACCACAACCCCATTTGCGTAGTTGTTCACTGGTTGTATGCAGGCCGACAGTTTCAAAAGCTTTCGCAAAATCTAAAGATATGATTGATATGTGCCTTTTTGACTTAAGAGCTCTGTTAATTAGAGCGTCCACATAAAGAAGACAATCTTGAACAGATTTCCCTTTTCTAAATCCTAATTGCTGACTATTTAATAGTTTGTTTGAAGTAACAAACCACCATAGTCGCTTAGAAATGATTTTGTCTAGAATTTTAGATATGCACGGATTAAGGGATATTGGTCTATATGATTGTATATTTGTCTTATCTAGGTTTGGTTTGTGAACAGGAACAATTGTGCTTGTTTTATATGTTTGAGGTATAAAGTTTTTTAGAATGTTGTTAAATAAGGAAACAATTCTACTTTTATTTGGTTTCGATGCGTGTTTTATCATTGAGTAGTCAATTTTGTCATAGCCAGGGGTGTGACCTTTAAGACTATATAAGGCTGTATAAAATTCAAGTATTGATGTTTTCCTTTCCATAAAGGCTGATGAACTTTGAGGGGAACTTTGGTTCACAAAGTTAGTATTATTTTGCTAAGCTAATTTAAATGGGTCAGAGAAGTGTGCATCTTGAGAGTGAGTAGACCAGTCTTCTACAAAAGATTCGGCTATAAGAAATGGATCAGTGACCATGCCATTTGATTGGTTATTGAATTGAATTAGGTTTGTGAAGGCCACAAAATTTTCTGATATTGTTCCAAGTAGTATCTGTTGTTGAGGAAGCTGTTATCTTTGAAGAAAGTTCGTGAACACTTTGCGCCTTACTACTTCGCAGCAGTCTACGAAATCTTACGTTGAGTTTTTTATATTTTAGTAAGTTTTCAATACTCATATCCCTAATTAGGCACTTCCATGCCTGATTTTTTTCGTTTTTAAGACTTTTAGTTCTTTGTTCCACCAAGGAACATAAATAGGTCTCATTCTTTGTTGGGACAGAGGTATGCTTTTATAGGCACTTTGAAGGATGATTTTATTTATGTTGCTGGCCTCCTTATTTATGTTAGGTGATGGAGGTGTCTGAGTAGAGCGGGAAAGTGTCAGATCTTCAAATTCTTCCCAGTTTGCATGCTTTGTTAGAAATCTATGGCTTAGGAAACGATGGGAGTTTTGCGATGTGCTGGGGAAAATTTGTATGGTTATAGGAAAGTGGTCGCTGCCTTGTAGCGAATCGCTAACTTTGAAACTGCAGTATGGTTTAAGGTCTGGGGAGCAGAAAGAAATATCAATGTGTGTAAATGATTTGTGTGTTGAAAAATGTGTTGGTTTTCCGTTATTAAGAATTTATTTAGGTTATTGTCATTAATGTGTTTGGCTAATATCTTCCCTCTTCTATTACTTTTTGGTGATCCCCAAGAGTCGTGCCAACTATTAAAATCTCCATTTATAAGTTGAGACAAGCTAGTTTGTGGAAAGACTGTTTCCAAGTCTTCCATTGTAAATTTTTGACTGGGCCTGGTATACGCTGCAATGAAGAGATTTCGAGTCCGATTGCTTCAAAATTTTGTGGAAGTGAGATTTTAGTATGTTGTATGGAGTTTTTCACCATAATGGCTACTCCTCCTTTAGCAGAGATAGAGAAGTTAGTGTGTAACCAAAAGTTAGTTGGAATAGGGAATTTACTGTTGAGAATAAGGTGAGTTTCCTGGAGAGAAATTATATTAGGATTATATTTTTTAATTAGGAGTAATTGCTCATTATAGTTGCTGCTATAACCGTTTACGTTCCACTGGAGTATTTTTAACGCCATTGTATTAGCTAGGTTATTTATTGAACTTATTAGGTCTATAGCTAAATCAATACCTAGTTTAAGTTCTTGTTGTGATTGGGTTATTCCTTTTAATTTAGATTTAGTTAGAGTTGTGTTTTTGTTTTTTGAACTATTTTTAAGTTGTTTTTGGTTTTGTTTGATATATTTTTTGGATATATGTATATCTAACTTTGATCGGGCCTGTGCACTTGTTCTAGGTTGATCATCAGATGAGTCGTTTGAGATAGAGTCGACCTCAATATCGTTGTAAGATACTATTTCGTGATCATTGTTAATAGTAGTATCCTAGGAAGATTGCTGGGTTTTAGTGTTGGCTGGTAGTGATGGTATATTTGCTGGTTGAATCTGCTTTGTTGATCAATTTGTATTTGACGCAGTCACTGTTGAATATAGAGATCCGTCATGGGTGTGTCTACTCTTGACCAGGCAGATCTTTGGTCAACTTTTTCTTTATATTTTATGTTTTGTACTTCCTAATATGTGTGAAAAACGGGGCAAGTTCTATCTATCTTTCGTCCGGTGAGCACAGTTTGGAAGATTCTAAGTCCGACAGTTAATGCAGTCGGGATTTCTTGAGCAGATTTCACGTTTCCACGTCTACATGATGTTCTTGACTGCAGTTATAGCAATTCCTATTGTTTTTGCAGACTTTGGAAATGTGCCCCATGCGTAGGCAGATATTACACCGCATCGGCAGCGGTACGTATGTGCGCACACCTACCTTCTCGTAGCCAATGTCTATATGTTCCGGGAGGTTGGGTGAGTACATTGTTAAAGTTTTTAATAATTTTATTAATTTCGGTGAAATTTTGCTGTTTGAGGTTATCCAGAATCTCTGCCTCGTCGATTCCTCGTAGATCATTTGAGTAAATAACTCCTTTGGAGTAATTGAGAAACTGAAACTGGTTTGTTTTTAACTAAATTGGAGTTTTGTAACGATGTAACGATGCGTGGACCTGTCTTGTCTATGTAAAAATCAAAGTCGTAAGTAAAACTGCTTTACTGCTAATGTATCTTATAGGCAGAGTCATTTCATATATATACTTACCTATTATTGTTTATATTAATTAAAGGTTGCTCCAGAACATTAGTTCAATAAAAGTCTCAGTATAATTTATATTTTATATATTTGTTTAATGCTCCTTTTGATTTGCGCGTTGACAAGTGTCAACTATACAAAAACGACTAACTGACTGTGAACAAAGCAACGAGTGCCAAACTACGCTGGAATAGTTCCGTTAGAGCAGTGTGCATGCTTGCCATCCCACTTACTCCTTCATACATCAATGGGACTTTTGCTCCTTGTCCATATAGCAACAACCAACATTGATTTATCAAAAATTTAAATTACAATATTTCTTATTTGACAAGTAGGCGCATTCTGGGAAATACAATTTTCATGGTCCAGCATTCGCTGCAATGGATTAGGGAAAACCCAGAAAATCCTAATCAGAACCATCATGATTAGTTTAGCATTCAATCGTGTAACGTTATAAAAAGTATAAATTTTGAATAACACTAATTATTTAACAATTTAAATTAAGTGAAAAGAATGAAAGGAAATTAACTTTTTTTTCGATCAAATTTAAAGTTTTAAACATAGGTATAATAAGATATAATAAAAATTTTGGTTATTCAGATATTCCTAATTGATTCCTCAGATGTAGAAATCTTGCTGCTGGTAGCGGTTTGGTCAAGATATCAGCCAACTGCATATCTGTGGAAATATACTCAAGAGAAATTAACTTCATTTCAATTTGTTCTCTAGTAAAGTGATATTTAATATCTATATGCTTAGTTCTCTTGTGGCAAGTAGGATTATTGGCTATACTAATGCAACCTTGGTTATCTTCAAATATTTTTAAAGGTTTATTTAACTCGAACTTTATTTTTGTTATAAATGCTTTTAACCACAATGCTTCTCTTACGCTTTCAAATAGTGCCATATATTCTGTTTCAGTAGATGAAGCGGCAACTGGCTTTTCTTTCATTGTACTTCAGCAAACAAGACATGACTCAAACATTTTAAATAGATACCCAGTAGTACTTCTTCTATCCGTCTCACTTCCAGCTCAATCAGAATCTGCATAACCAATAATAATATTCTCAAAATTGCTGTTTTTCTTAAGCGATAATGATAATAATTAAAAGGTGAAATTTTTGATACGGTCAAAAAGTATATATATATGTATATAGTATAAATTTTCAACATTTAAAGTCTAAAATTGTATACAAAACAATATTTAAGAAGCAGGCAATTCGCATCACACAAATGGAAATATTCTTTTTTGCTTTTAACATAAAATTTTACATTAAACACATGATATTATTATTAAATTAAAAAAAAAAAAAACTGTTTTCTCTTTTTAAATTTATTTGTTTCCTGAAAAGGACCGATTGTTTTTTTATGTTTGTACTACAGCAAATGCAAATGTACAAATAATTTAACCGCCGAAACCAAACAAAGTGCGGCCTTGTCTCTTAAGCGCATACACAAGATCCAAGGCTGTGACTATCTTCCTCTTGGCGTGCTCGGTATAGGTAATATCTTCGGCTGCTTTCGAGTCATGGTAGAATAAACAAGGTAAGCAATAGCTTAGTAATAGTGAATAACTGCACTGAAACCTTATTTTTAGTCTGAGCGAAAAAGTGAGAGAGTGAAACCACCCTCAATGCTGTTGTTGTGCGTAAGCAATTTTTTTTTTGTGCTGATGGTTGCAACTAGAGTGGCTTATTTTTTACCGCTGCACAAAATTACGGTAAATGCTGAAAAACTATGCGAGGAAACAACCTTTCTCGTGTAGAATACCAACGAAACTAAAATAAGGTTTGAGTTGCGAAAATTTTTCGGGAATAGCTTACCTTGTTTATTCTACCATGCTTTCGAGTGACGAATGTCCAACCACCAATCAGAGGGCTGCTTGCTACTTGCTAAAAATTTCCTATATATGTATATCATGACACGGATGGCAATTTTGTTATTCTGATATTGTAAGTGAGGAAAGGGATGGCTCGTACTAAGCAAACTGCACGCAAGTCTACTGGTGGCAAAGCGCCCCGTAAGCAATTGGCTACCAAAGCTGCACGTAAAAGTGCGCCTGCAACCGGAGGTGTAAAGAAGCCACATCGTTATCGCCCCGGTACTGTTGCTCTCCGTGAGATCCGTCGCTATCAGAAGAGCACTGAGCTACTTATACGCAAACTGCCTTTCCAGCGTTTGGTGCGAGAAATCGCTCAAGATTTTAAGACCGATTTACGTTTCCAGAGTTCAGCAGTGATGGCCTTGCAGGAAGCCAGTGAAGCCTACTTAGTTGGTCTTTTTGAAGATACAAACTTGTGCGCTATCCATGCTAAGCGTGTCACTATTATGCCTAAAGATATTCAATTAGCCAGACGTATTCGTGGCGAGCGTCCTTAATTAAGTGGATATTACTTTTCGTTTAATCGAAATCGACATATTGACAAAATCGGTCCTTTTCAGGACCACAAAATTGATAATTCAATGAGGTTGTAGAATTTTCTTTTGCTACATTATTAAATTTGAATTGCTTATTAATTTTATTATTTATACATCATTTAAAGGCTTACGTTTTATTAATAACTAGTGAACCCAGCGACGAAAATCGCCCGAAAATGCATTGCATAATATACAAATAGCTTTGCAGAAAATAATAAATTGTCTTTATTCAAAAAAGCTAATATAATGAAAAGTGTTAAATTGAAAAAATTCGTTATAAACAATATTTGAAGTTGTGAAACGTTCATTCTGTGGAAGGACTTTTGGCTTGGTGATTTTTCTATAAATACTCTTACTCCAGTAAAGGAGCGGGCTTGGCTCAATGCCACATAGAGCGGACCATGAGCAAATACCGGATTCTCCAAATAAATTGCAACTTTGCTCAATGATTGCCGCGGAATTAAAGCAACGTATATTTTGTTTATAATTTTTAGATCGCTCATCATTTCCTGTTAAAAGGCTTTGGATCAATGTGCATGGCTTATATGGCTTAAGTGTAACTTTTCCATTGTGTCAGCAAATGCTTAGCTCATGTTTTACTTTCTCTGAATCGAAATGAAGTGCGCCACAGTGCTGGCATGTTTTGCTCAAACATTCAAGTCGCTGCATCTCTGGTTTGTGATTACTCATTGCAATTGTATATGGTAAAAACCGTGAAATCCGGCGAGTTCGCATATAATTTCTCCGATTTTCGCGAGTTAACCTGTTAGAATTGTTTGTTCGGGTTAGTTAGGCATAGTTACAAATTATTTTTTCACCACTAATTATTATGCAGTTGACAGTTGACAGATAGTGAAAACTTAATAATAGAGAGGAGCGATATCAAGATTGTAGATTAAGCAAGAACGATTTTTAATCGAATTTCATATAGAGCACATAGAGGTTCTCACACACCGGTCAGCATGCAGCTGAAAGCAAAATGTGTATTATAATGTGTTTAATAAAAAAAACAAGCCTAATTACATATCTGCGCGTGAATAGCTTTCGATTGATACCTCATTTGTTAAAATTGGCCCATCTTTGATTGAAATTTTATTTTAGCGATATCCACCAAAATATAGATTTAATCGAAAAAATAACACCTTATTGCACATCTAGGTGTAAATAGCTTTCGATTGATACCTCATTTGTTGAAATCGCGCGATCCGTCTAGGAGCCTTTGATGTCACAAAAAACGGCCTTGTGTAATATATATATAATAATTACTGCAAATTACTCTTTTATGTTAAACAAAATTAGCAGAATATGCACATGTCCACATTATTATTATTATAGATCAGTGGTCGGCAAAATATACATATGCATTTTTTTTTTGCGCTTGTATTGAACATTTTCTGCCGCTGTGACGTATTTCGACGCTGACGTCGCAAAGCAACAGACACGAAGTTGTGCTTGTGCATGACTTCGGCCTTGCTTAGAGAGCGTGCTTGCTCTCTCAACGCTAAAGGGCTCCAGCATTAGTATGCCATCGCTTTTGTGCTGTGTGGCAAAAAAAACACAAAATCAATTGATGTTTAGTTGGCTGCATGATAAGATCATGCTGCGCAAATAAAAAAATAATTAAAAGTAAAGGGACGGCATTGCTTTGCTAAAGCTAATGCTACAGTATAGGACGCTTTTTTTTTGCGGGTAAAGGGTCATTATGTTTTTTTTTTTTGCCACATAGCACCATGGTAGAATAAACAAGGTATGCTATTCACTGCACTGAAACCTTATTTTTAGTCTGAGCGAAAAAGTGAGAGAGCGAAACCACCCCCATTGCTGTTGTTGTGCGTAGGCAAGCATATTTAAGAATTTTTTTTTTGTGCTGCTGGTTGCAACTAGAGTGGCTTATTTTTTACCGCTGCACAAAATTACGGTAAATGCTGAAAAACTATGCGCGGAAACAACCTTTCTCGTGAAAAATATCAACGAAACTAAAATAAGGTTTGAGTTGCGAAAATTTTTCGGGAATAGCATACCTTGTTTATTCTACCATGACATAGCACAAAAGCGACGGCATACTAATGCTGGAGCGCTTTAGCGTTGAGAGAGCAAGCACGCTCTCTAAGCAAGGCCGAAGTCATGCACAAGCACAACTTCGTGTCTGTTGCTTTGCAACAAGAGCATGGCAACGCCAGAGAATTTGCTGAGAGCAGTTCAGTACAAAAATCACGCACACATGCATGTGTTTTGTGTACAACACAGTACGTGTAAACTCCTACCCCATGGGGTAGGGCCTTGCCGACCACTGTTATAGATAGAGAAGTTTACAAAACTAAAAAAAGTACGGTTACGGTCGCAAATGCATCCTCGAGTAGGGCCATAAAATTAGCACACTGTGTATATTTTGTTTTTGTAATATTTTGCGAGTCGAGCGATGGCACACATTGTATGTATTTTGTTTTTGTAAACTCGGCGCAGCGCCGGCGATCTACTTGTGCGTGTACACTGAACGAAATTTTGGGACACATTCAAAGAAACAGAAAAGTCATATGAGTTTATATGACAATTTTAATTTACCAAAAAAATTACTCGGTCTTACAGTTGCCAAATTAACTATATTCCTGTGCTCAGTGTACTTGTGCCAATTTTTCGTCCGCGAGCACTAATAAAAACTACCGTTACGGTCCAAAAAGAGATGCTCGAGTAGGGCCACAAAAATCGCACACTGTGTGTATTTTGTTTTTGTAAGTTGCTGCGAGTCGAGCGAAGGCACACATTGTGTGTATTTTGTTTTTATAAACTCGGCGCGTCGCCGACGATCGTAATAAAAACTACCGTTACGGTCGCCTAAGCATCCTCGAGTAAGGCCATAAAAGCGCACACTGTGTGTATTTTGTTTTTGTAACATTCTCGGTTTTTTGCGTGTGCGTCTGGCTGGCGCCACTTACAAGATATAACGGAAAGAGCACTCGGTGCAAAAAGAGCCAAGGCGTTATGCTTATCATAACCTCGGGTAGTGATTGAGCCATGTCCGTCTGTCCGTCTGGCTGTCTGTATGAACACCTAGATCTCGGAGACTATAAGAGCTAGAGATACGAAACTTTACCAGCTGATGCGCATATTTCCTGAGAAGATCAAGTTTGTTGAATCATGTCAATATCTTTCCCCGTTCCCCCGTAGCAGAGTTTCGCGGTTTTTAGCTACACCCTTTAATATTTTAGTCTGAGTAAATTTAACAGAGCGATGCATTGTGGTTGCATGCATCTGTATGTCAAAAATAAACAAAATCGGACAAATACAACAAAAGTTATAGCCTAAAATGTACAAATTTCACTACCCCTTCCCTATAAATTGCGTCAATATTTGACTCTACGTAATTATAGTAACAAATGGACTAGAATCACAATTTTTGGTAAGCTGATTCATGTGGCTCTAATGAACCAATCTACATCAAAATTTTATCAATGCAGGCCCCCCACCCCCCGCAATCGATTTATCGTGTTTTCTCCCACACCCCTCAACACATCCCCTTAAAACTTTTCTCATATACTTCTTTGACGTAAATTTCGATTTTCATTAAAATCGGTTAAAATTTGCGGAACTTATAGGTATAAATATCGTTTTGCACCAACAAATAAAATATTCCAATTGGAAAGTTCATAGAAAGAATATGCAGGAATAAAACTTTTTTCGAGAAAAAAAGGTACAGGGTATTACACTGTCGGGCACCGCCTCGACTGTATTACATTTTATTTTATTATGTTTGTTTCTGTTGTGATGGCATATGATATTGTGCAATTTATTTTGACCCGTCTGTGAACATAAATTGATATGATTTTGAGTTGTCTTTGATGTGTTTATACATCTTTCGATATGATTCGGGAGGTGTTATGTGTTTCTTGTGGATTCGCTGCGTTGCACAGTGGTTGCTGTTGTATGGAGATGGTGGCCAAAAATACTTCCCGTTAAGATATCGGCTTGAAAATTTTTGTGTGACTATATAACAATGTAAAAATACAATATTTACGAAATAGGCGTGGTTAACGACCTCTACCGCCTTCCCTCGTTCCCTCCTTCCGCCCAAACACTCGACCATTTAACACAATGAAATAAAAGAAATTGAAGTCATTTTAAATTTATAAAGTAACTCAGTATCTATTTATAAAATAAACATAATAGATATACTAATATTTATCGCAAACATCAATACATAAATGTATGTAAGGTCAACAATGATAAAATCTATAATATTTCAGTTGAAAGCAGTTGCTAAAACTCTGTATAACTATAATAATTAACCATTAGCTTTAGTGAAAATGTATATTTAAGGGGAATAAAGCACAAATAAATAAATAATAAATAAATATTCAAAAAAGATAAATATATTACAATAATACTAAAATGTTAACAAAATTATTCTAACAAATCAAAAACTGATTTAAGCAAAATTGATTTGTTCTTGCTTATTAATTTTCTTTGGCCTGATATAAAAGGATCAGAACTCAACAGTAACCTGTTCAGCAAATCGGTATTTGTTAAAATTCGAGAAGCTTTGCGTGTATGCTGATTTCGAAACTTTTTTATGTCTTTGTTTCTGGACTCAGCAGCTTCTTCAGAGAGCTCTCCAATTGACACTAACGCGTTTTCTATTACATCAGGAGCGTGTATTAATATTTTATGCACTGTAGCTGGGAGGTAATACCAAGAATATTCTTTAGTTAATTCAAGGGCAGTGTCAAGCGCGTAAACTCTAACTTTTTCAACGTTAATACGATAACCTGACGATAAAGCTTGTAATATGGTAGCACATCTATCTATTAAATTTCTATTCATGCCTGTAATTTTAGCAGACAATAGACTATTTTTAAAAAATTCTCTGGCTGTGCTTCCATCATTGGAAGACCCACTTCCACCAGTTTTTGGTTTGTCCACAATTAGTCCTAGTTTTCTCCTAAATTCTAATTGGATGTGCAATTTTCTCTCCTGAACTTGCTGTCTTCTTTCCTGTGTTTAATAGGAAGTCTATAAGCCACATGTAAGAAGTATTCGAAAAAACGAATGTACGCATGCAGAGGAGCCAATCCGAATTCATACCTATCTTTTCGAATTGATTTTTTTAAACAAGTATCGATGTCATTCATTTCAGTTGGTTTTGCATTGCATATGTAGCACTTTGCTGAAGAAGTTTGAGAAAGCGCATTGCAAACTTTTCCATCGACCATTGTTAGCTGCAGCAAATGTTAAATATTTATTGTTTTACTCGATGTTTTAAATTGCGTAGGCATTAGCTGATCTATTTTATCCTTAAAATATTTATGTTCATCAATGGACTGTTGAGTGGTCTCTTTTTTAAATTGAAACCTAATCGGGCGACAGAATCGGTTAGATGAGGGTCGAGGGTTTTTCCAAATTATTTTTCTACAATTTGCCTCATCAGGCTTTGTTAGCAGTTGCAGTGGGACATACGATGTAACAAATAAATTAGAGTCTTCCAAGTTATTATTTTCCACCTGCTGTTTATACTCGCTATGTCCCGAACTTCCATCAAAACCCCATTTTCCAATTAATGTAAGCTCATCATCAATTTCATCAATAACTTCGTTCTGTAACTCTATAATACGTGTAGCTGTATGATTCAACAAGCTTTGAAGTTCCACTTCGGCACTAGACTCAGTTATAGTTATATTGTCAGGGTAACTTTTTGCTTTCTCTTTTAAAATGTTTTCATAGGAAGGCAAAAAGTCGGCCTGAATATTTGAGTTTACAAAGCTCCTTATTAACATATACTGATGCTTTGTTAAGTTAGCATCAGTTATAAGAGCTATAACGGCAGTAGGCTTTGCTTGCAAAATCGATGTCTCCTGTTGTTGGCTAGCAAAACGTATATCATTTGCTGTAGACTCATCAATTTCCGATAGTTCTGAAATTGATCTTCTCGAACAATCTGCATAGCTTATTCTAGGACGACCTCGATCTTTAGTTGATCTAGATGCTGATGCTGACAAACTTAAGGAAATCAACTCATTTTTTTTGTCTGAAGGACTCTTGGCTTTGAACGGGAACATTTTTTCCAAAACTCAGATATTTTTTTTATATTATAATTTAGGCGATTTAATAATTGATTTTCATTGCATGAGTAACCATTATTTTCAATTTTAGCCTTAATTAAATCGTAAGCGTTCCTAGATTTTTCAGTTTTTGAACCTTTGTCAGAGCACCAAATATCTAAAATATAGTGGCGAGAAAGTTGACACTGAAAAGATGTTCCTATTGCAAAAAAATGCACAGGGTAAGAAATTAAAAAATATGAATAGTGAAGAAAAAGCAAAAACAAACTAAAACACAATTCATTACATACATAACAAAACAGCAGACCAAGCTCAACGAAGAAAACAACAATAAAAAATGTACAGTTCCACTCAAAAAGCGCTCACAAAAACAAAGAGCCAGCGTTGGTTAAAAGAAGATTACACAAACATGAGCAAATTTAAGCAGCTGATGTTAATAGTTATCAATCTTACAACATTCACTAAATATAATAAAAAAATCATTGGAGGGGCTTGGGGGGAACACAACTAAACCCTTACCTGAAAAATAATTATTTGGACTATTGAACACTTACAATGACACAGGGAGAACATTAATTTAATTAAACACACACAGCATGAAAATTGCATTAATTTGATATTAAATCAAAGGTAATACTTTCAACTATGAAATTCATTTTGATTCAAACAATTTGACAATATATTTCTATTGATATTTTATATTTAATTGGCACTTTGTAATCGCGATGTTTGCGGCGACAGTTGGCTGCTAGTTATGTGGTCTCTCTTTTGGAGCTATTCTTTGAAAGTACGTGTGGAGCAAAACAAAACCAATTACACCTTTTAAGACCTTGTTGTTCTAAGAAATAAATAAGCTATATTTGGAGACCGAATTCGAACTTTATTTTTTTTATTTTTGGCCTATGGCAGCAACCAGTGTGCGTTGTGTCTATGAGATTTGGGAGGTCCCAGGGTGGTTTGTACTTAAGGAGTTTTTGTGGTTCGTAGGGCAGATTAAGTTACTTGCATAGGTTTATTGTGGGGTCTTTGATGAGTGGGGTTTTCTTTTGAAACTTTCGGTGTCTTATGCATTTATGGATAGGTGTGTTGTTAGAGTAAATAAGATTTTTGGAGAGTTTGGCCGTTTGCATGTCTCGTTTAAGTTTTATAGTGGGAATATTGGCTTCGTAAAGCAAGTTATTTATTGGGGTGGAGCGGAAGGCTCCGAGGGCTAAACGTATTGCGGCGTTAAATGGTGTTTTTAATTTGTTTAATGTGCTTTTGGGAGAGTGTCCGTATAGGAACAAACCGTATTCTATTTAAGCTATGACAGTTGCTTTCGCAATGTTGAGCAGTGTGTATGTGTTGCAATTAAATTTAAGGCTAGATAGGCATTTTATTATGTTTAGTTTTTGGTTTAGTGATGGTATAAGTGTATTTATGTGTGTGATCCATTTGTATTTGTTGTTCATGGTTATTCCTAAAATTTTGAATGTAGTCACAGTAGGAATTTGAGTGATGAGTGAAGTGTGTTTGTGTGACTTCGTTATAAGATAGTTTACGTAGAGTAGACTGTCCGAAGTCGATTTGCCTTTTTTAAAGCCGAATTGATTTGGGTTTCATAGGTTATTGTGGGTAACAAACCATCAGATTCTTTTCGGGCAATAATTTTATCTTTTTTCGGTTTTCGCTAGGCAACAGTTTAGGGAGATGGGTCTGTAGGAAGTGGTTGTTGTTTTGTCAGTTTTTGGCTTATTAATTGGTATGACTAGGCTTGTTTTGTAGGCTTGTGGTATGTGACTGTCAAAAATTTTGTAGGATATTCTATTTAGTCCTGGGGCGGATCCTTTTAATGTTTGTAGTGCTGAAGCTAACTCAAGGTTTGTTATATTTTTCTCTGTTGTTTGGCCTATTGGGGAAGGTGTGTAGTTTGCTGTGTTGTTTTTGTATTTATTGTTTCGGAATTCTTCTGAGAGGTCCGACCAGTGTTCAGCGAAGATATCGGCTATTTCGTTGGTAGCTGTTGTTGTTTGGTTGGTTTCTGGGATTGAAATGGCGTGTATTTGCTTAATTGGGTTAAGTCCACAGAAGCGTCTTATGTTGGTCCACATTTTGAATAAGGGGGTTGAAGGTTGAATGGTTGAGGTGAATGAGCAGGAAGCTTCTTTTTTACTTTTTTTAATTTCAAACCTAAACTTTGCAATTTTGCGTCAATGGTTTAAATTATTTTCTAGAGTGATGTTGTTGTTGAGCGTTTTCCAGGCTATTTGTTTTTCTCGTCGTAATTTGGTGAGATTTTTGTTCCACCAAGGGACCTTATAGGGTTGTGTGTTAGGATAGGTTTGTGGGATTGAAAGATAATTTTGTTAATTTGGGCAGCTTCTTTGTTCACATTTTAAGAAATAGGGAATTTCGCGTTGCGTTGTGCGTAAGTACGTCGAACTGGTCCCAATTGGCATCATTCAGTTTGAAAAAGGTCTGCAGAAGTTTTGTTTATGATTGTATAATATCGATACGATATATGTATCACTCTCTCTCTTGTTGGTCTTGTTTATACCGCGCTCCGTTTAATTTTATATTTTTTTATAATAAAACCTTAAATTCTTAATTCAATCTTTGTTCCCCGGCGTCTAATAACTTATTGGTCCAATTAAATACAGTGATAAACTTGATACAACTGCAACAGTGTTTATTTATGTATTTGTAAAAACACTTTACTTAAATAATATACAGTGCAATTTTTTGTTGCTGCTTAATATTTGATTGCATTTCAAGCTCTGCCTAGCCGCTCAGCTTAGTTCTTATTGTTGTTGCTTGTTTCTCAGTGAGGGCTTATTTCGTGCGTCGCTTTGCGTATTTCTCTTTGTGCTGCGCTCACCAACGATTTCTTGTTGTTGCGTGCATCTCTTCTTTGCTTTGAGCAAAAGTATTTGTTATTGCT
This sequence comes from Chymomyza costata, assembly GCA_018150985.1. NCBI lineage: Eukaryota > Metazoa > Arthropoda > Insecta > Diptera > Drosophilidae > Chymomyza > Chymomyza costata. Next base: position 1,023,393 of record JAECWU010000269.1, read on the forward strand.
TAATAAGTGCTGTGTTTTATAAGCTTTGGGACGCTTATACACCGTCAGTCCAGCTGCTGTTTCGTTTTGGTTTTTGACTTTTGCATTTGCGTACAAAAATTATGAGTGACCATAAAATATGCTGCTATCCATCATGCAAATGGAGTGGTATCCAAACGGAGACCTACGTTGCATGCTGGATGTGCGATAACATGGCACACCTTAAATGTGCGGGTCTTACTGGACGTGTGCATGATTTTATACGTGAAAGCAAAGGTCTAAATTGGACCTGCTTAACCTGCCGCGCTGCTGAAGTTGAAATGAAGGCATTTATGCGCCAAACTAGGCTCGGATTCAATGATCTGTACAAAGATTTTAGATCATTGCAGGATGAGTTTTCATCCATTGCAAGTATGTTTGCGAATTTACAGCTAATGAGAGTTTCTCCCAAGCGTAAAAAGGCAAACATACTTGCCACCGAGGCTAGTCTAATTGTTTCTTCCAACTCAGCAGGGTTGGATTTCCCCCTAACTCCAAATCCGACGCAACTTATTTCATTTACAACTCCGGTTCCGATCTCGCCCGCCGTTGCAGAGGATCCCACTGATGTCGTTGCGTTCGGCTCTGGCGAAATCTTACCCGTCACTGCACTGAAAGATTACAGCACTGCCAGCCCTGCTGCGATTTCTATCGCAGTCCCTATGGATGGTATTATGACTGAAGCATCTACCTCGGCCACTGTTCTGAGCGCTGTTCCTCCTTCAGTTGCTCCTCCTATTGTGAGTAACTTTTGTTTTTCGGTGCCTTCACATCCACTTATTGGCGTAGCACCAAGAAAATCGGTGTTCGTCTCTAGACTAATACCCTCCACCTCTGAAGATGTTATCAAGCACTTCACTTGCGAGAAGCTTAACATAACTTCTCCAAAGTAATTAAATTTAATTTTAAGTATAAGCGTGATATTTCTTCTTTTAAAATAAGCGATCCTGATTCTATCTTTTCTTCTATACTTAATCCTTCTCTTTGGCCTACTCATACTCTAGTGCATGAGTTTACTAAGAAACCTAAAAAACTTTAGCCTCCAATGCTGCACCATCCGTTTCTGTAGATAACTCTATTCCAAAAAACTAATTACTAACCTTACCATTCATTACCAGAATGTTCGTGGGCTTCTTTCTAAGCTTAGTAGACTTTTTGCCAATAGCGTAGACTTTGATTCGCATGTTATTGCCTTTTCTGAAACCTGGCTTAATTCGTCTGTCTCCGATTTTGAAATTTTTGTTAATTCCTACATAACTTATAGACTTAACCGGCCGTCTGGTCGTGGTGTTCTCATTGCTGTAAAAGCCGACCTTGAATCGCATTTACTTTTTCTTAATTTTCCCTCAGGAATTGAGTTTATTGCGGTTAAAGTGTTTACCAATAATTGTTTTACTTATTTCACATGTTCCTATATACCCCCATGCTCTGACTTAAGCGTATATGTGAACCATCTTTCTGCCATTCGTATGGTGGCCGATACTATTGGTATTAGCGACTTCAATTTGCCTTTTTTGTCCTGGACTCGCTCGGTTGATTCTAATTCTCTTTTTTCTTCTGATCAGCATGACTTTGTAACTGGACTAATTGATATCTCTCTTAGCCAAATAAACTTCATACATAATTGCTCTAACAGAATGCTTGATCTTGTATTCGTAAGTGATTCTTCAGACTTCGAAATTTCAAGAGTCTGTCCGATTTCCTTACCTGAGGATCCGTATCACCCAACCTTGCAAATCACACTAACACTTAATGTTCGCTATAGTGTTTTGCCCCATGCTCGCGCTCTTCGGTATCGGTGCTTTCGTAAGGCTAATTTTATCGGTCTTAACCAATTTTTGGCTGATGTTAACTGGTCCTCTTTGTTGTCTGCTGAGAACTTTGAGCTATCTATTAATAATTTCTAGCGGATATTAGACACCGCTTTTGATCTCTTTGTTCCCTACTCGGTCCTGAGTCCTTCCTCTAAACCGCCTTGGTTTACGCCAAGTCTGTCTAATTTAAAAAATCGTAAGTCTTCTTCTTATAAAAGATTTAAGAAAAGTGGTTCTACAGTCGACTTCTATAAGTTTTCTTTCTTATTACACGGCAAGTTTATTCTCCTTAATAGAACTTGCTACAATAATTATCTTGCCCGTTGTAGGCTTATCTTCCGTAGTGATCCTAAGACATTTTTCTCTTTTGTTAATTCTAAACGTAAGTCTTCCTTTTTCCTGCTTCGCTATTCTATAAAAATGCATGTTCTTCTAACAACTCTGAAATCGCAGACTTGTTTGCGGACTTTTTCCAAACTACCTACTCTGTCAACCCTAAAAGCATTAACCTCAACTATCCTTTTAATCTTTCTAGCTCAAACCTTATTGCTATTCCTCAGATCTTGGAATCCGACGTTTTACAATCTCTTATGTCCATAAAATCTTCCTTCTCTCCTGGCCCTGATGCCATTCCTAGCTGTGTTCTAAAGCATTGTATTGGCTCCCTTTCCATGCCATTATCCGTCCTTTTCCGCACTTCTTTAAAATTTTCGTATCTTCCTGCCATATGGAATGAATCCTTCATTATCCCCTTTCACAAAAAAGGTTCCAAGTCTTATATTGAGAACTACCGAGATATTGCCAAGCTTTCATCTATCCCAAGAGTTTTTGAAAGGATTGTCACTGCACAATTGCAAACCCAACATGGGTTTGTAAAATGTCGGTCCACCACTACTAATCTTTTAGAACTTTCTTCTCTTATTAACAATGGTTTTAGTAGTAAAATGCAAACCGATGTCATTTACACTGATTTCAGTAAGGCATTTGACTCAGTAAACCATAGCCTTCTTTAAGTTAAACTGTCGCGTTCAGGATTCCCACCTTGTCTTTTAAATTGGATCTCTTCCTATTTATCTAATCGTATGCAGAAGGTAGTTTTTAAAGGCTGTGAATCTAAAGTAATTTATGTCACGTCAGGGGTACCCCAAGGCAGCCATCTTGGTCCTCTACTTTTTTTCTTATTCATTAATGATCTTCCACAAGTTATCCGGTCTTCTCGCATTCTTATGTATGCGGATGATGTAAAACTTTATTTGTCTCACTCCTACAATGATAATGATATGCATTCACTTCTTCAACACGATTTTGATAGCATGCAATATTGGTGTAATGTCAACAATCTCTTCCTTAACAAGACGAAATGTAAAATTATGACATTTTACCGTTCTGTTCCTCATCTGGCTGCTTACTCTATAGACTCCTCTACCCTGGAACGTATAGTGAGTGTTTTAGACCTTGGCATACTGTTTGACCATAAACTCAAATTTAACGATCATATTTACAACATCGTGAATAAAGCCAGGGGTGTTCTTGCTTTTATTAAGCGTTGGTCTAAAGAGTTCAACGACCCTTACACAACCAAACTTATTTTTATTTCTCTCGTCCGTCCCATTTTGGAATATTGTTCCTGCGTTTGGAGCACTCAATACTACCTGTGGACATGATTGAGTCTGTACAAAAGCAATTTCTCCTTTTTGCACTTCGTGGCTTAAACTGGGACCCAAATATCCGACTCCCGCCATATTCCGATAGACTTCGCCTTATAAAGTTGCCTTCCTTAAGTCATCGCAGAACATGTCACGGCGTGTTATTCTTGCATAAGCTGTTACTCGGTCTTATCGATTCCAACGTACTTCTTAGCAAAGTTACCTTTGTCATACCGTCAGACCGTTTTAGACCTTTAGCCTTACAATTTTGTAGATCTAATTATGCTTTGCACGATCCTTTCCGTGTCTTATGCTCTAACTATAATAACTTTTACAACTTCCTCTCTTTCGAACGGTCTATTCAATCTGTCACTTCTTCTATCTTAAGTCATCTTGACTTCGAGCATCCTTGACCAACCCTATATGATGAGTCACTTACATGGTCAACGGTGATCTATTGGCTCTTTTTGTGATATAATGTTTAATTTTTATCTTGTTTCCTTGTTTCCTTTTTAATATTGTAAATCCAAGTGTCTGGCCGGTTCTTGATGTGAGTTGGTGCATATCGTTAAAAAGTTCACCCACCGAGCTAGAGACGCGGATTAGTTAATATATATTCCCTCTATCTTCTTTTTAAAAATTAATTATACCTTTTTTTTTATATTATAATATAAGGTCAACTGCACTTAGTTGTACTCCTCTAATTAAATAAATAAATAATGGGAACAGAGAAATAACTATCGGAAAATGGTCGCTGCCATAGAGGTCGTCTAGTATTTTCCATTTGGTGTATAGGGCTAATGTTGGGGAGCAAAGTGAAAGGTCGATGTGTGTGTATGTATTGTGTGTTGAGAAGTGTGTGGGTGATTTGTCATTTAGCAATATAAGTTGTGCATTATCAATGAATTTTTGCACAATTTTTTCTCGTGTGTTTGTAGCTGGGGAGCCCCAGGATGGGTGCCATCCATTAAAATCTCCCGTAATTAGTGAAGGTATTTGTTGGGTATTAAGTGTGTTTTGAAGAATCTGTTTTGTGACGGTATTGTTTGAGGAAATGTATGTTGAAAATATGTTTAAGTTAAGTTTAGATTGTAAATTGATTGAAAGTGCTTCTAGATCGTTTGGAATATTAAGGTATGCTGGATTGATTTATGTACCAGTAGTGCTACACCACCAAATCTGTAAGCAGCGATATTTGTTTGTAGTGCATACTTGGTTGGGATTGGTATATTTTTGGGGCATTGTATGTGTGTTTCTTGGAGTGAGAGAACATGTGGAGAGTATCTTTTAATTAGATTGAGGAGTTGGTTATAGTTATTTGTGTAACCTTTAATGTTCCATTGGATTATTATAAGGGACATTTAAGGATAAGTGCATTTTTTGGAGTTGATTTAACTTCAAGGTGGGCTTAAGTTTGAATATAAGTTTAAGTTTTAGTCTAAAAATAACTTTTTGGTTTTATACTACTTATATGGATTCACTATCGCTATTGTTAGTGCGTTTGTTTTTGTTTAGGGTTTTGGTTTTGGATTTAGAAGGTTTGAAGTTAGCGGAAATAGTGTTGGACTTATCTTTATGGAAGATTCTTATTTTTAGGTCATCAGTGCCCATATATGGTCATGTTCAACAGGCTTTGTTGCTATATGGACAAGGAGCAAAGGGATGTAAGAGGGATGGCAAGCATGCACACTGCTCTAACGGAACTATTCCAGCGTAGTTTGGCACTCGTTGCTTTGTTCCTTTGTTCACAGTCAGTTAGCCGTTTTTGTATAGTGGACAAGTGTGCGCGCATATCAAAAGGAGCATTAAACAAAAATATAAAATATAAATTATACTGAGACTTTTATTTAACTAATGTTCTGGAGCAACCTTGTAACATGTAACGTCTAGGGCTTTTGAGAAGCAGATGTTAGTGGAAGCAAGTGGCGGGGTACGCGCTGGCATCCGGCTGGTTCTGATCGGCTGGGGTGGGTAAAGGGATACCGCCATGTCCTTTGCTCATTTGTTAGATAAAATATTTTAATTTATTCCGCGTACTAGATGGGTCTTTAGAGAGGAGAGGAAATGGTATAGTCTTTGGAAAAGGATAGTCGTATAGATTGTCTCGGCAACGATAGTCAGCCTAGTGCTACCGGCGCGGATTCATATCCGCCGCACGCCCACCCTACCATGATCCGAAAGGGCCTAAAGAAACTACAACTACATGTTTCGGATCCCTCACACCAAACTGCGGCCTACTCTATATCGCTAAGATGTCGCATGTTCCAAAATATGTGTTGTGCTGAGCACATAACCGAATTATAAACACTGTTAGTTATAAACGGCTTCATTTTTAATTCTCTAACTATAACTATACAAATTTCAGAGTTTCATGTTTTGGGCTTGAACCCTTTTAAATACAAAATTAACAGAAACAAAAATAAAACTAATACTTGTGCAAGTACAAGAGATAAAGAAAAATTATTATAGAGCTATATATTTAATTCTAACTACTAGATTTTTATTTAAGTTTATTTATTTTTATTTTTTTTTGAAGTGGTATTTTAGTTTTATTATTTCTAATTATATTGTTGGGGAAATTCAATTAAGGTGGAGCATAGAAGTTAAAATAAAGTGATTTAATTAAGAATGCGTTAGGTAGAACTTTCAATAGTGTGAACGCAGCATATCTTGTGGCACTCGCACAAGCTAAAAATGCTTGGATACTGCTTAAGCTTTCAAACCAGCGTCTCAAGCTTTACTTGTCTACCATAGTTTTAAACTCACTAAGTACATTATTGTCTCACTCACAGTCGGCGGTGTTCATCGACGAAAGCGCTTTCGGTGAGGCAGGCGGGTGTAGAGGTGGCTGTAACGTGGGCGAGGTATTATAAGCAGAGGTGGGCACGAAAAATAACGGAAAGAGCACTACAACAACATCAAGAAAAAAAGTACGGTTACGGTCGCAAATGCCTCCTCGAGTAGGGTCATAAAAATCGCACACTGTGTGTATTTTGTTTTTGTAATTTTCTGCGAGTCGAGCGAAGGCACACATTGTGTGTATTTTGTTTTTGTAAGTTGCTGCGAGTCGAGCGAAGGCACACATTGTGTGTATTTTGTTTTTGTAAACTCGGCGTGTCGCCGACGATCTGCTTGTGCGTGAACACTGAACGAAATTTTGCAACACATTCAAAGAAACAGAAAAGTTATATGAGTTTATATGGCAATTTTAATTTACCAAAAAAATTACTGGGTCTTACAGTTGCCAAATTAACTATATTTCTGTGCTCAGTGTACTTGTGCGAATTTTTCGTCCGTGAGCACCAATAAAAACTACCGTTACGGTCTAAAAAGGGATGCTCGAGTAGGGCCATAAAAGCGCACACTGTGTGTATTTGGTTTTTGTAACATTCTCGGGGTTTTGCGTGTGCGTCTGGCTTGCGCCACTTACAAGACATAACGGAAAGAGCACTCGGTGCAAAAAGAGCCAAGGCGTTTTTTGTACCAAGTGCTCTTTCCGTTATGTCTTGTCAGTGGCGAAAGATAGGCGCACAAGCAAAAAGTGCTCTTTCCGTTATTTTTCTTGCCCACCGCTGATAAATAATAAGCAAGACAAAAGCAAAACTGCAAGAAAAACAACCAAGAGCTTTTAAATCAAAAAGCTCGTAGCTGCACTTTGCAGGGTTGACAAGTCAATGTTGCGTAGCACAATTAAAAGATCGCATGGGTTTAGCACATTCTTAGTTTTACAATAGATATCATTCGAGTAAGTTTAAATGCGTATTTGTTTAAAAAAAAAAAGCTACACAAAATCATTACCTAGCAAATGTACTCATATAGAGAAAAATTAATGACAATTATATATTATTTTTTTTTTTGTTTTTTAATTATTTGCTTTCGGCAGTCCCTGGTTTGGGGTCTAAGTAAAATTCTCTTTTGAAACGGCGCCAGATTCATCAATATCTTTTTTTTTTGTTGTTTAACAGTTGATTGTTGGAGGGTTGGTTACGACAGCTCCCTCAATCTTAACTTTGGTGGCCTATTTCCAGCCTACGCTGAGTGCAGCACATGAGCTGGCGAGGTGGGAAGCTCTGTCCGTCACAAGGCGCCTGTTTAATAAGTTAATTTTAATATTTTTTGTTTTTTCTTTGTTTTATCTATGGTGGCAACCTTAACGACAACGTATTCACCTGTTTAAGCAGGCGCTACAATGCAACACTTCGTTGAATTTTGGTTTTTTTTTTTCTTCTTAATTTCACCAATATAATGACAATGAAAGTGAGCTGCAGTGGTGTCGATAATGATGAGCAAAAAAAAAAATTAACAACAAAAGCGCACAACGAAACTCATTTTCATCCCATTTTACGTTCGAATTTGTTTATAACTTCACTTTTGGGGCATAGTTTTGTTACTTTTATAAGTTTGCATTGATTTTATATTTATAAAATTTTTTTTCTTTTAAATTTCATTTACTTTTCCCGGAGCAGAAGCTTGTCGGTTGGTCAACACGCGGAAAAGAAAGCTAACCTATTAGCGATTTGGCTTTATAAAGACTCGTTTTCCGGAAATTTCCTTCTTTGGCCATTTAAAAATTTCAATGTCACCATTGCTGAGTAGCTGATTGTTTTCGGCCTTGCCCAATTGGCAGATCCACGGGGCAAAGGTAGCCGCTAGATGGAGCTAGCTTTCGATAGTCCACCCACGCTTATATTAGCAATCAATGTACCATGGTGCACAGATATCTTGACAAACAAAAAAAACCGAACCATGGGCGTATATTATAAAATCTATATAAAAGAAACTTCCCGAGCTGTTATGCTACAGAACGAGTTTCGATGCCAGCAGCGTGCTAAACAATAATTTTTCACAAGCGTGTATAACACAAAAACATAAAATTTTCCTTGCCTACTTTTAGGCATAGATAAAAAAACAAATTGTTGCCGAAACCATCGACAAGCGGACTATTACAACCTTTAATTAATATAAACAATAGGTTATGGGCCCAGATACAAATAAAAGTTAAATAATTCAGTGTTTGGTGTACGAAATAAAAAAAACTGAAAATAAATTTGATGTGCTGGTGCTTGTGTGTGCAAAATACTATTTAAGTATTTTGGATTGCAAGTTTCAAAATTATTCTGTAAAAACAAATTTAACATAAAAACAAAAAAAATAAGTTAATTCTGATTATTCCACAGCATTTTAAAACGCCACATTAATACATACATACATATTGAACGTATGTGCATGTGGGAAATAGAAAAAGGAAGACTGTGCTAAGCAAGTTAGCGAAAAATGAGCGTCAGACATAAAATGAGTGAAAATTGAGTGAGAAGGGACAAAACGTTTAAGTATTGCAGAATATAAAAAGAAGAAGAAAATATAAAATGGAAAAAGGAAAACGGAATATAAAACCCTTTGACGGGGAGAAGTTCTCAATTCGGAAGTTTGGAGTTAAACCACTGTTAGCAGAAAACGAGTTGTTAAAAGGTGTTGAAATTCAGACAGAAGAAGTAAAAGTTGAGTGGAAAAAGGCGGATTTTTTTTTTTTCCTGTTTTACTCCTCTTGGGAGCTTAGGGCCTCTACAAGAGCTTTCCATCGAACTCTATTTGGCGCTGTTTGTTTGGCTGTAACCCATGGTATGTTTTGCTGCGCCAGTTCTTGAAGGGCAGTCCACCGCCAGGTTGCTTTTGGTCGTCCTACACGTCTGCTTCCTTGGGGATTCCAGTCTAGTGCCATCTTAAAAATGCTGCTTGGTTCTTTTCTGAGAGCATGACCTATCCATGTCCATTTACGTTTCCTGATTTGGAGGTGGATAGGGGACTTATAAGTGATGCGCCACAGTTCTGCATTTGATATTGTGTTTGGCCAGAATATCCCGCATATAATTCGCAAGCACTTGTTGCTGAAAGCCTGCAGCTGTTGCACAATTCTTCCTGTCATCAACCACGTCTCGCTGCCGTATAGCAGTATGGACTTAACACATGCATTGTAGATTCGCAGTTTTGTGCGTCGGCTTAACTGCCCGTTTCTCCATATGCGGTATAGTCTCCCAAATGCTGATCGAGCTTTGGCGAGTCGGCTTGAATCGTCTTCACTAACACCACCACTATTGGAGATAATGGTGCCAAGGTATGGGAAGCTGCCGAAGAACTCGATTGGGTTCCCTTCTATGGTGATGTTTCCTTGGCTGGTGTGATTGAAGCGCATTGCTTTTGTTTTTGCTGCATTAATCTTGAGCCCAACTCTGCTGGCTAGTTTCCCGAGGTCATCAACTTTGGTCTGGATGTCACATAGTCTATGAAAGTTCAGACAGATGTCGTCCGCGTAGTCCAAGTCTTCAAAGTGTCTGGTGAAGCTCCACTTGATGCCACGCTTGGACTTGAATATCTCTCTCATGAACTCATCGACCCCGATGTTGAAGAGTAGAGGCGATAGAGGACAGCCTTGCTTAACGCCGGGGTTCGTTTGGAAAGGTACACTTGTTCTTCCATTGTGTAGTACCGCCAGGTCGGCACCATCATACATCGCTTTTATTATTGTTATGATGTTGAGTGGTACTCCTTTCCTTGTAAGTGCTCGCCATATTGCCGCTCTGTCTACTGAGTCGAAAGCCTTCTTGAAATCGATGAACAGGAGGTACAGCGGAGCTCGCCATTCCACAGCCTGTTCGGTAATTATGCGTAGTGTATTTGCTTGGTCTACGCAACTCCTGTGTGGTCTAAATCCTGCCTGTTCATCTCGAATTGTTGGCTCAATTTTTTCCTGAATTTTTTCGTTCAATAGTGTGGCTAGTATTTTGTAGCTCGTGTTGAGCAATGTTATTCCTCTCCAATTATTGCAGTCACTAAGGACTCCTTTCTTGGCTAGCTTCACAATGATTCCGCTTTTCCAGGAATCTGTAACACACTCGTTCTACCATATGCAAGCGAAGCGTGGGTGCAATATTTCCGCCATCAGCTGGGAGTCAACTTGGAGAAGTTCGGCGGGTATGCCGTCTTCACCAGCTGCCCTGTTGCATTTTAGCTTCTATATTGCATTGCCAATTTCTCTGACAGATGGGGGCGCGGACGAAATTCTGAGGCTCCCATTTGTTGGCGCAATGTCTCTATAGTCCTCAGTTCTGCTTGGTGTAGTACTGTAGCTGACTTCAATGAAATGTTGCCGCCATCTATGGATTTGAGCGTCCTCATTGGTTAGAAGATTTCCAGCTGCGTCTCTGACTGGTTGGCTCTGTCTTTTTTGGTTTCCGGAGATCCGTGCAACTATTTGGTATAGTAAGCGCACATTGTTTTCTCCCGCTGCTCGTTCCGCTCTCTTAGTGCTCTCTTATCGTTTCTGTCAGATCTCTTCACAGCTCTACATAGCTCACGATATTCATTGTGGCTGCGTCTGTTCTGGTCTGCTATCGACTTTAGATTGTTTCTCCTGCTGATGAGTTCCCACGTCCTGTCAGATATCCAGTTTGCTCTTCCGCGTCGCTGGGTGCCAATTATTTCTTCCGCAGTTTTCCTTAGTGTCCTGCATGTGTGTTCCCATGGGTGGTCGTGCTGTGGAACTAGGTGTGATCGTATTGACAGCGCCATTCTTGCAGAGAGGTTTATGTCTGCAAGTAGGTGAAAGTTGAGGGGGGCGATCGGTTGGTGCTGTTGGTATTCAGTGAGCGGTTTCGGTTCAACTTTATTGCGAGTTTTCCAATGACCAACTCGTGATCACTATCTATCGATGCACCTTTCTTGTTCCGTACATCAAGTAGCGACTGTCTCCATTTCTTGCTTACACATATATGGTCAATTTGGTCAAAAAGCATTATAATTGAGTTTTTAAGTGATTCATTTCTTAGTTTTGCAAATAATGAAAATAGTGCAAGGCAAATTTTTGAAAATTTAGATGCTTTATATGAACGCAAGAGCTTAGCATCACAGCTTTCTCTACGAAAGCAATTGCTCGCATTAAAACTCATTTTAACATATTTGATGTATTGATAGCAGAACTTATAGCAGCAGGAGCAAAATTAGATGAAATGGACAAAGTGTCCCAATTACTTTTGACTCTTCCTGGAAACTATGATGGGCCAACCAAACATTGCCCTTTGTAAAAACACGTCTTCTTGACCGTGAAATTAAGTTAAAAAATATCAGTAAAGATACAAGTGGTACTGTCCTACAAGCTGTTCGTTTGAAACATAAAATGGAAAATAGAATTAAAGTAAAAGATGGCGTACGTTAAAGTCGGGCGCAGACGACTTTGGGATACCCTGTACCACCGCATTGCAATTAAGTCCGAATATTGCTTAAAACCTCCAAAAGATACGATATTTTCATAAAAAAACAGAAATCAGTCGAATTTTGCAGCAGTCGATTTTGATCAAATTTAGTACACTGATTGGAAACTATAAAAAACTTCCAACTGCCAAATTTATCTTCAAAACCAAACGAAACACTTGGTGCAGTGCTTGGGTACTCTTAAAAACTTGTTAATGCCGAATTTGCTAACAATATCTTTAAAAACAAACGAAACGCAACGAATTTTGTATAAAAAAAGATTTTTTGACCGATTGGTCCTATGGGAGCTATATGATATAGTCAACCGATTTTGATCAAATTTAGTACACTGATTGGAAACTATAAAAAACTTCTTAATGCCAAATTTGGTTACGGTATCTTCACAAACAAACGAAAAACAACGAATTTTGTAAAAAAAGCGTTTTTTGACCGATCGATCCTATGGGAGCTGTATGATATAGTCAAACGATTTTGATAAAATTTGGAACAGTGCTTGGGAACTCTAAAAAACTTCTCAATGCCAAATTTGGTTACGGTATCTTCACAAACAAACGAATCACAACGAATTTTGCACAAAACACGTTTTTTTGACCGATTGGTCCTATGGGAGCTATATGATATAATCAACCGATTTTGATCAAATTAGCTACAGTGCTTGGGAACTCTAAAAAACTTCTTAATACCAAAGTTGGTTACGGTATCTTCGCAAAAAAACGAAACACAACGGATTTTGTAACAAAAGCGTTTTTTGACCGATCGTTCCTATGGGAGCTATATGATATAGTCAACCGATTTTGATCAAATTTGGAACAGTGCTTATGAACTCTAAAAGACTTCTTAATGCCAAATTTGGTTACGGTATCTTCACAAACAAACGAATCACAACGAATTTTGCACAAAACACGTTTTTTTGACCGATTGGTCCTATGGGAGCTATATGATATAGTCAACCGATTTTGATCAAATTTGCTACAGTGCTTGGGAACTCTAAAAAACTTCTTAATGCCAAATTTGGTTACGGTATCTTCACAAACAAACGAATCACAACGAATTTTGCACAAAACACGTTTTTTTGACCGATTGGTCCTATGGGAGCTATATGATATAGTCAACCAATTTTGATCAAATTTGCTACAGTGCTTGGAAACTCTAAAAAACTTCTTAATGCCAAATTTGGTTACGGTATCTTCACAAACAAACGAAAAACAACGAATTTTGTATAAAAAACGATTTTTTGACCGATTGGTCCTATGGGAGCTATATGATATAGTCAACCGATTTTGATCAAATTTGGAACAGTGCTTGGGCACTCTAAAAAACTTCTTAATGCCAAATTTGGTTACGGTATCTTCACAAACAAACGAATCACAACGAATTTTGTACAAAAAACATTTTTTCGACCGATCGATCCTATGGGAGCTATATGATATAGTCAGCCGATTTTGATAAAATTTATGATATCTTCATAAACAAACGAATTATCCATCTAAGACTTTTGCTTTTTTTCGAGGTCCTCTGAAACACCCCTATGGGAGCTATATAATGTAATCCCGATATCAAAAAAATAAAATAAACTTGTCTCCTATGGATTAATAAGGGATCTAATCTGAAAGTTTGGTTGCTCTAGCTCTTACCATCTCTGAGATCTAGGCGTTCATACGGACGGACGGAAAGACGGACAGACGGACATGGGTATATCGACTTCTCTAGTCACTCTGATCATACTTTAGGTAACTTTGGGGGGTCTCCGACGCACAGTGGCACGGGAGCCGAAAAAGCGTTGCAAAAATCATATTTTCTAAACTAATAGACATATTTTAATGAAATAAATTGTAGTTGAAAGAAAAAAAATTCGGGCTTTAAAATAAGTGCTCATACATGGTAATACGATATCTGAAAGCTGCGCAATGTTTTGTGGAAGTTGGATTTTGTTGCCTTTGCAGTATTTGCCATTGAAAAATATATACATATTTTTTTCATATTTTCTAAACCAATTGAGATATTTTTGTGGATTGAATTGTAGTTGAAAGAAAAATGTTCAAGCTTTAAAATGAGTACCCAAGCATCGTAACACGATATTTGAGAGCTAGGCAATATGTTGGGGAAGTTGGATTTTGTTGCCTGTGCATTTATAAAGTTAATTTATAAAGAAATTTTGATGATAAATATATTTGTGGATAATTTTATATTTCAGTCAATAAATTTAATTTAACAATGCTTTTTTATTATAATATGTTACAGTAATATCTTATCATTAGTTTTTTGTAAAATAATCATCCACATTTATATTTCAAGGAATATCTAAAAGACTTAACATTTCTTTTGAATAACTACTTGTTAATTCTTGTCAGCAAGACAGCTTCTCCAACTTAAAAAAAAAAAACAACACTATAAACAACACCACAAATAAAAATCAAAACACAAAAACAAAATACACGGCTAATCAAAACACAAAATCATCCGATTCTGATGAATCTATGGATGATACCTAATTTACTTAATTTTACGATATGTGCAGACTTAAAATAACTCGCTTCATACTTAAAAATGTCCATTAAAATATTACAATGGAACATAAACGGCATATTCAATAATTTCAATGAACTCACTTTACTTATAAGTGAACAGTCCCCAGATATCTTATGTCTGCAAGAGACACACCTACCTTTTAATTTCAATAACTTTATTTGCCCCAAGGGATACAAAGGCTATTTCCATAATTTACCCCACAATACCTCCAAGCAAGGGGTCGGCATTCTAATTAAACACCATATTCCCCATGTTCTTAATGACATGCACTCCAATATTCTTGCCATATCGCTTAATTTAAATCTCAATACTCCACTAGCAGTTATAAATGTTTACATACCACCCTCTCAAGGTTTTCGATCCAACGATCTGACGGATATTATTCTTCACTTCAGCAGACCACTGCTGGTTGTTGGGGATTTCAACGCATGGAGCACAATATGGGGCTCTCCCGCAACTAACTCCCGCGGAAAATCTATTGAGGCTTTACTATCACAGTCTAGCTTGATTTTGCTTAACGACGGTTCCCCTACCCATTTTTCATCCCATAAAACTTTCACACATGTGGACCTATCATTGGCATCGGCTCAAATTTTTCACAGGTGCAGCTGGTCCATAGCAGACGATTTACACGGCAGCGATCACTATCCAATTACTATTACAGCCGCTTTGCAATTCAAGACAGAGAACACTCGGCACTTGCCCAAATATAAAATCGATATTGCAAACTGGCCACTTTTCGCTGCAAAATGTGACACAATTGCCACCAACTGGGCTCCGGGGTGTTTAAATCATCAAGTCGCCCAGTTTACAAGGAAAATTAGAGCCGCTGCCAACGTTAGCATCCCCCAAGCAAAATACAAAACCCATAAACCCTCAGTCCCTTGGTGGAACTCTAGTTTGCAACAATTACGCTGCGAAAAACAAAACCTTTGGCATTTGTATAAGCGTAAGATGTCCCCCGGAACTCTTATCGCTTACAAAAGAGCCAACGCACTATTTAAAAAATCTGTATTGGCATCAAAGCGCAGTTCACTAGAAGCATTCACCTCTAAAATTTCGCCTCTTTCCACTCCTAAAAAAGTATGGTCCAACATAAACCAAATAGCTGGGTCACCCCCATCTTCTCTCAAATGCATTGTTTCCGGGAACACCGTCATCACTGCATCCTTTGAAATTGCCCAATCCTTCGGTCATTACTGGTCCAGTAGCTCATCTGACCAAAACTTCTCTGCAGAATATTTAAACCATAAATATATTTGCCTTTCTACGGACTGCTCACCCAAATCGTCCTGCTTATCAAAAAAATACCTCGATGCTGATTTCTCGCTGTCCGAATTAGAACACTCACTACATTTTGCAAAGGGCAAAACACCTGGAGCCGACCGTATTTCGTACCCCATGCTAAAAGCCCTCCCAATTTCAGCCAAAAAAAAGTTACTCCAAATTTATAACTATATGCTGCATTTTGGAGAATATCATCACACATGGCGTAACGCTACGGTTCTTCCTATTGCCAAACCAAATAATTCCCCATCCGTACTTAAAAGCTTCCGCCCCATCTCCCTTCTTTCCTGCCTGGGTTAAACACTCGAAAAAATCATTGCTCGTCGTTTAATGTGGTTTATCACAAGGCATAATTTAATATCCCCAAACCAAATCGCATTTAAACGTCAACATAGCACCACCGATGCACTTTTGCGCCTTCAACACTTCGTGTCAAATGCCCTTTCAACAAAAAATCATGTCTCCATCTTGGCGACTGATTTTGAAAGAGCCTTTGATCGCGTGGGACCGCATGCTGTTCTCTCTCAGCTCCAACTCTGGGGAGTTGGTCGTAGGCTTTATAGACTTATAAAAACCGGTGCGTCTCTGTCTTTTGAAAAAATGTAAAATTCTCCATATATGCCGAAAACGCAATTGTAGCCCCATAGCTTTAAGTCATAACAACTTCGTCATTGAAAACGTTGTACAACTCAAAATACTAGGAGTAATTTTCGATAATAAATTTATTTTTAAGCCTCACTGTCTAGCTTTAAGAAAACAACTAGAATCTTGCCTTAACATTATTAAATTTCTTAGCTCTAAGTACTCTAGCATTCCCATTAGAACACTAGTTGATGTCACAAGAGCTCTAATACTCTCCAAGATTGACTACGGCCTCCCCATTTACGGGTGGTGTGCCAAGTCACATATAAAGAACATCCAAACCCCATACCACATCGCTGTCCGCCGCTCGATTAACGCCTTCCCTACTTCTCCAACAAGATGCATTCTTGCGGAGGCGGGGCTTCCCAGCATATCCGACAGAATCATTGCCACAACGTTGCACCTTTTGCCGAAGTTGTACTGCTCTCCCAACCGCATGCTCACCAAAGATTTTATGTGTGCTTACAAACAAAAACGGCAATACAAATATCCTTCTACTTTAAGCCGCTGTGCCCAATATAGCAAGCTCCTCGAGCTACATCCACCCAAACCGTCAAATTTTATAGACCCTACTGCTCCATGGGCTATTATTAGCCCCAGCATTAATATAGCCCTGCACGATAACTTAATAAGCGAAACATCCAGCGCCGAGTTTCAACAACATTTCCTACACGAAAAGGAAGCTCTTGGCCCCCGAGAATGGCTATACAGCGATGGGTCAAAAGCTAATGGTATCACAGCCTTTGCTGTTGTCAACGATTGTAACACCATTATCGCCGGCGGGCAACTACCGCATTACTCATCTGTATTTACAGCCGAAGCTACAGCTATTCTTAAAGCCTGTCAAGCTGCCAAAAATATAAAAGGCAAATCGGTTATATGCACAGACAGTTTGTCAGCGATATTTGCTTTACAGAACTACGAAAACAACGGTAGCATAATTAAAGAAATTCATAAAATCTGCTCCCAATTACACAATAAAATCACCCTACTTTGGGTCCCAGGCCACAAAGGGATTAAGGGAAACGAAATGGCAGATCAGGCCGCTCGGGATATGAGTACCTCGCCCTGTCACCTATTTACCCCCACCTGCGCAACGGACATAAAAAACATATTAATGGATACCTCCACAATACAAAAATAGCAGCCTGGAACGATTTCAACCACCGATATACCTCCATCAACAAGTCCTGCGACAAAATACAGCTGGATCACAACTCACGCCGTAGATACGACAGCCTATTCAAAGGCTGCGTATAGGGCATACCAAATTTACCCACCAGCATCTTCTCAACGGGTCGACACAGCCTAACTGCCCATTTTGTGGCCACCAAGCATCAATCGACCACTTCCTAGATTCTTGAAACGGCCTGGGGAGTATTAGAGCCTCTTTTTTCAATAGATCCGGTCCCTCTGATCTCCTTAAGTATCCCACCTCTGAAAATATCACCACAATGTTTCAGTTTTTCAAAGAAATAAAAATAGACATTTAACATTGTAACTAATTATAAGTTAATATTAGAACCAATTAACAATAGAGCTTTAAAATCCACGCACCAATGTTCGAGTCGATGGCCTTGTTGCTCGCACTCTTTCCTTAATATTAGGGTTAGTATTATATACTAAGTCTAATGCAAATAAATAAATAAATAAATAATTCTGTATTGGATCTCACTTATCTAAGGGATGCAACTGGTGGATCTGAAGAGGCTGCTAACATATTAAAAAGATGGCGTACGTTAAAGTCGGGCGCAGACGACTTTGGGATACCCAGTACCACCACATTGCAATTAATTCCGACAAATTGCTTAAAACCTCCAAAAGATATTATATTCGGCAAATTTGGTTACGATGTTTTCATAAAAAAAAAAGAAATCAGTCGAATTTTGCACCAACAAATTTTTTTGATGGATCGGTCCTATGGGGACTATATGATCTAGTCAACCGATTATGATCAAATTTAGTACACTGTTTGGGAACTATAAAAGACTTCCGACTGCCAAATTTGGTTCCGATATCTTCAAGACCAAACGAAACACAACGAATTTTGTAAAAACAGCGTTTTTTTGACCGATCGTTCCTATGGGAGCTATATGATATAGTCAACCGATTTTGATCAAATTTGGAACAGTGCTTGGGTACTCTAAAAAACTTCTTAATGCCAAATTTGCTAACAATATCTTTACAAACAAACGAAAGGCAACGAATTTTGTACAAAAAACGATTTTTTGACCGATTGGTCCTATGGGAGCTATATGATATAGTCAACCGATTTTGATCAAATTTGGAACAGTGCTTGGGTACTCTAAAAAACTTCCTCATGCCAAATTTGGTTACGGTATCTTCACAAACAAACGAAACACAACGAATTTTGTACAAAAAACATTTTTTCGACCGATCGATCCTATGGGAGCTATATGATATAGTCAACCGATTTTGATAACATTTGGTACACGAATTATCCATCTAAAACTTTTGCTTTTTTTCGAGGTCCTCTGAAACACCCCTATGGGAGCTATATAATGTAACCCCGATATCAAAAAAATAAAATAAACTTGTCTCCTATGGATTAATAAGGGATCTTATCTGAAAGTTTGGTTGCTCTAGCTCTTACCATCTCTGAGATCTAGGCGTTCATACGGACAGACGGACATGGGTATATCGACTTCTCGAGTCACACTGATCATACTTTAAGTAACTTTGGGGGGTCTCCGACGTCTCCTTCTGTACGTTACATACATTTTCGGCACACAATATACCCTTTGTACCATACGGTACAGGGTATAAAGATCCTCGTTTTCCCTTGATCGCGATATTTTACATGTATTCATAGCTCTGAATTTTTTATTTATAATCCTTGTTTCTCGATTCCTGGGCTTCTTCTGACATCCCCCCAAAGGGTAGGCAATGATATTCAATTATAGTTTCATATTCACCAAGTATCCGGCATAATGGATTAAAGAATCCCGCGATATTAAAAATTTTCCCTTAGACAGATTCAAATCCATAAACAACGCCAAAGCCTCTTCGGCGCTATACTCCATTGATAGTGAATTTGGTGGTGTGGGGATGCTTTCCTTTATCCTTTTAAGTAGGAAAGGGCTTGCATCGGCAACCGCTTTTGTTATATGCGACCGTATTTTTTCATCGTCCTTCCTGTACTTTATTGATAGAGCCTCCGATAGATAATCCGTGGCTTTATCGACTGTGGCATCCGCGAGTTTCCTCTTTCGAGTAAAATTTGAACACTCGTCCCAACATTATGTAGGTCTTCTTCTGGGAAATTTTCATTAAGGGTAAGTCCGTTTAGCCAGTTTTCGTGTTTCTTAATAAAATGTTCTCGGCAGTAATGAGCGTCTAGCCACCTGTTTTTTATTTGGGCGTAAATTAAGTTAAGTTTGCCTTTTAAGGCATCAAACTTCTCCATATTTGCTTCCTCAATGTTCAGTTCTTTTCTAATGGCTTTCACTGCAACACGTGTTCTTGTAAAGTCAAAACAAGAATATGATATTTCAAAAGGATTCAGTAAAATATATACAAATTTTAAGCCTATATCCACAAAACGCGTAACAGGTAAAAATTTTATTTTATTGCATTTTTTAGTTGGTACCTACTATTATAAAGGGAAAGTTACATCCCAATCCGGATGATTTCCGTTCAACTACCTAAACATGCAAAAAAATTAACATTTGTATTAATAATTTTTTAGCTTACTTTTTTCAAATGTGGCAGGTAGGTGCTTTTTTATTGTCAAGTACAAATATAAGCACACATCTTTTAATTTAGTGGATAAACTACTGCATGCTCTTCTTCTTCTACCTGCGGTAGCATTTTTTGCAGTTGGGTTTCTGCACTTCTAGTAGCCTTACAGCCAAACTTGGATACATTTGGATATAATCTTTAAAGAGTATGTAAATAAATTGATAACAAATGTATTTATGTTGAAGCAAAAAAATATAAAAATATATAATTTGAATTATATTCTTCCAAAGTTTAAAAAGTGGTCCAAATATAATGGTTCAGGAAAACGGAAATATTGAAAAAACCAGCAAAGATACGAAGTCATATTTTTTCCTTTTAATGTTAAAATTTCATATACCTTTTTACAGAAACCAAGAAAATAGGAATTGGTTGCGTAGTTTTTTTACTAAACGATCTTAAACACGCACTTTTAATTTTAATTTTCTTGATCCTTGGGAAATTCTAAATCAGATGTATGTATTACCTTTACAAAATGATGTCATCGCAAAATCGATTTTTGCAACGCTTTTGCGGCTGCCGTGCCACTGTGCGACGCTACACCATCGACAAGCCAAGGTCAAGACGCCGACGACGCAGAGCAGAGCGCCAGCAACGATGCGTTAGTATACCAACACGACGGGCAAAGCGAAACAGTAGCAGCAGCAGCAAACGAAGGGACAGAAATAGAAGCGCTAAAACAAAGAATAAAGGAACTGGCGGCAAAGAGCGAAAAATATAAGAAGTCCGAAAGAGAGAAAATGGATAGAGAGCAGAGAGAAGTCGAGAAAAACGTAAGTTCGATGCCTGTTAACGCTAACTTATCGAACATGTTGCTGAGTGTGGTAAAAGACATGTTGCCTAAGTTCGACGGTAAAACAGCAGCCCAACATGTGGGTCGCACAACTGAAAGCAGTTGCAGATGTATAAGAGGTCGACGACAACATGTTGCGTGTGATGGTGTTAACGAAACTTAAGGGTGAAGCTCAAACCTGGTTGTGTGCGAATAACAGTCAGTTGGACATGCCAATAAACGAAGTACTTAACCAACTGATCGACACTTTTGGCATGAAGCAAAGTAAAATAACGATGCGGCGGGAATTTGAGAAGCGCAAGTGGTTGAAAAACGAGAATTTCTCAACATACTTCAACCACAAAACTCTACTGGCTTCACAAATTCAGCTAGACGAGGATGAGCTCCTAGATCACATCGTCGAGGGCATTCCAGACGTGCATTTACGCAGACAGGCACACATGCAATGTTTCAAGCAAGCGGCTCAACTACTATCAGCATTTTAGAAAATAACACTTCAAAAGCAAACGGCACCACCACAAAAGGAAAAGAGGGTTGACGACAAAGTACGCGAAAAAACAACAATGCGTTGCTACAATTGCAATTCATTGGGCCACATGGCGTCCGAATGTCGTAAGCCCAAGCGTGAACGTGGAGCGTGCTTTTGCTGCGGCAGTATGGAGCACCAAAGCGCAACGTGCGAGGAGAAGAAGCAGAGAAACAAATATGTAAGGTATTTCAACATACATTTTAGGGCAAATAATTATGTACTATACTTTACAGAATGCCTCATCGATTCGGGCTCCGCTATAAGCCTTATTAGAATATCTTGTTTAATGAATATAAAAAATGAATTCAAATTTAATTTCGGAAATTTTAAGGAATATAAATGTAAAGATACTCAATACCATGGAATAAACAAGAGTAAAATTCAAACTTACGTAAAGTTAACTTGTTTCTTGATTGTTAAAAACGTTGAAATAGAGTTCAAAATTACGTGGTGCCCGATAATACGATGAGTCATAATGTACTTTTAGGAAGAAATTTTATGAATACGTTTAAGAATAAGCTTGTAAGTGAACTGTTTCCAGAAGAAGAACCCAACTGTAATAAGTCAAATGCGACAACGCAAATCGAGAGAAATGATTGCATATCAGATAGAGAGTGTTCAACGCCAGATATAAAATATGAAAGTTTAGCAATTGAGTGTCCATCAAACGTAATAGCCTTTTCACACTGAGCACATTTAAGCGGAACGCATGGGATTTTTTAAAGATGTGAAATAGCGATTCACACTGACAACATCTAACATCTACCATCTTGCTGCCATTTTGAAAGGCTGGCGAAAGGTGGTGAAATAAGCTAATTATGAAAATTTATGAAAAATGTTTTTTAAAATCAAAATATCAATCTTTTTATGAGTTAATTTTCAACATTAACTATTATTAAGGACGAGTTTTATGTATTGGTGTTGAAACCATTAATTAATGGGAAATAATAATGAGGACGACGAGCTGGTACTGACTCGCACATACACACAAATATACATATAAATACATACATATGTATATGCAGCTCCACGAGCTGTTTGTTTGTTTGTTGGTGT
This sequence comes from Chymomyza costata, assembly GCA_018150985.1. Classification (NCBI taxonomy): domain Eukaryota; kingdom Metazoa; phylum Arthropoda; class Insecta; order Diptera; family Drosophilidae; genus Chymomyza; species Chymomyza costata. Next base: position 1,045,731 of record JAECWU010000269.1, read on the forward strand.
TGTGCTAAAGTGTTTCGAGTGCATTGGACCTCACCAATGCCTGAAAGTCACTGACTTAAAAATATTATTAAATTCATAATTTAAGAAATGTATGTGTAGCTTATAAGCTATTTGTTTAATTAGATGGGTGCTACATTAAAATATAGTCACCAGCAGTAGAAGTTCTTGACCACCATATTTATTAAGTTAGGTTTTTAACAAAATTAAACCTTGAGCTACACATTTTCGTACGTCAATCACCGTCGAATCAAAAAACAATATGCTGATTTTTTAATGAACCACATTTTTCTTTGTTAATTAAAATGTAATAAATAAAAGTACAAAATAGATCTGTAAAATTGGTTTCTACTTGTTTCCCTCATCAAACTTGTAGCGCCGACTGGAATGCCTGCTGGCTCACCCTTTTAGCCATATATTGCCGCACAGTTTAAATTGTGTACCAGTTCCATAAACATATGAGGTTTTGGCGCCTTGTTTGGAATTAAAAATTGCCAGTCTTTTTCGTTGACAGTGTTAACATTTTCCCAGCGAATGACAAAAAAAGAGGTGCACGGAAAAATAGTCGAATACTTTCCTATCGGGACGCAATAAAATAGGAACATTTCCACAAGATGTTGGAATGATGTTGAAATTTACGGAACGTGCAATTCATACGCAACATCTTCGACAAAAGATGTTAGATGTTAAATGTGCGCCAGTGTGAATAGGCTATAAGGCTACAAAAGGAGTGTTTAGCAAACGAGACAGTAGAAAACGAACGTTCAGCAAATGACTTGATAACAGATAGAGAAGTGATAAGCGAGGTTTCTAAGGGGTGTTTTACTAATGAGTGTATGACAAATAGTCACAAGGAAAATGAAGAGACCAAGAAAAATGTTGAGGTATTACCACTAGAATACCTGGAGGCTGAAAAATCATCAAGCTTAGTGGTAGGAAAAAATTGTAGTCAGTTCTTTGTTAGACAGTTGTATAGATTGTTCGATCAATATTATCAGAACGCACTCATTGACGACCTAATCGACAAGCTCGGAGGAAAGAAATTATTTACGAAGCTCGATTTACAAAATGGGTTTTTCCACGTGTATATGCACGAAGACTCAATAAAATATACAGCTTTTACAACCCCCTTTGGGCAATACGAGTGGCTCAGAATGCCGTTCGGTTTACGTAATGCGCCGGCAGTCTTTCAAAGATACATTGATAAGATTTTTTCAGATATGATTAAAGCAGACAAAGTATTGATATATATGGACGATATTTTAATAGCAACAGAAGTATCAGTATCGGGAGGCGAAATAAAGCCCGTGACAAAGGAGTGCAGGCAGTCATGGAGTTTCCAGTCCCAAAGAAAGCAAGAGATGTCCAAAGCTTTATAGGGTTGTGCTCTTATTTCCGACGGTTCGTGAAGGACTTTTCTACAAAAGCAAAGCCACTTTATGACATCATCAAGAAGGACAGAGAATTTAAGTTCGAGCAAGCAGAATTATAATGTTTTGAGTTGTTGAAAAGGAATTTAGTAGAAGGACCGGTACTGGCATTATATAGTCCGAAGGACGAGACCGCATTGCATTGTGATGCCAGCTCTTTAGAGTTTGGAGCGATCCTGATGCAACGTAAGGCTGATGGAAAACTTCATCCTATCTTTTACTTTTCAAAGCGAACGACAGAAGTAGAGTCGAGATTCAAAAGTCTTAAATTAGAAATGTTAGCAATAGTATATGCTCTGCATCGTTTTAGAATATATTTACAGGGTATACACTTTAAACTCGTGACAGACTGTAACGCACTAACGCTAGCGTTAAATAAAAAAACGTTAAGCCCGGCAATAGATAGATGGGTACTTGAGCTTCAAAGTTATGAATTCACACACTGATAAAAAAAATAAAGTCTTAAATCAAGATTTTTGCATTCTTGATTATAATTCTTAAAATGAGACCAAAAAATCATAGAACAAGGCCAAAAAATCTTGAATCAAGATTAAAGTTCTTGAATTAAGAAACAAAAATATTGAACTCCAATAAAGACCAAAAATTCTAAAATCATGACGAAAATTCTTAAATTTAGACAAAGAGTTCTTAAAACCAGATTAAATTAAGATAAAAAAAATCTTAAATTCAGATTTTGGCGGTAAAAAAATTTCAATCTTAAAAGAAGAAAAAATATTCTCGAAATAAGAAAAAAAGTCTTAAAACATAGCCAAACATTCTTAAATTAAGATTTAAAATTCTTAAATTACGAGTTCCGCATACTTAGATTACAAGACAAAACAAAACACATGCTTCGGCTGAGGCGCCAGTGTGCATTATGAAAACGCACTATTTGTACGTGTTCTTTTTGAGTGCTGTCTCGCTTGAACTCGCACGTAACAAAAATTGGGTTTTTGAGGGGTGCCAAGAATTAGGCGATAGCTTCAATTCATGGCTTCAATTTTCAGTATACCACCGACAATTGCAGACGCGATTTTGTTAACAATGTGTTGTGCATAATATATATGAAAAATGCGGGATCAAAATAAAGAAAGTTTCAACGAGAAAGATTCCGTCGAAAAAAATTTGATTAATCCTTTAAAGGATTTCGAAATGGAAGGAATATAAGAATATATAAAAGGTGAGTGGAATAACTTAATTCATTTCAATGAAAAAACAAACTTAGGCGACGCCAGTCATGAAATTATTTCTGTACACTTTATTTATATTGGCTAAACAAAATACATTTCTTGCTTTTCAGATACAAATAGATTTTGATATTTTGCACCAGGAGAAAAGAAAATTTGTTGATATCAAAATGGGAAGGTTTCAAAAAGAGTGTAACAACTTTTTTTGAAAACAACATCCTCAACGATCTGTGCATGGATCAATTTAGCATAGCTAAATCAATAACCCACAAAGGTAAGACTAGAAAAAAAAACCTTTTATGCATAGGTATAAGCAAAATTTTTCAATTATATATTGGTTTTATTAATTATATTTTATGACATTCGCATACTCAATAGATGCAGAAGAGGCCTTCATGTACGCAATCCTGCTAACATCGGTATTGCCTTCATCTGTGAGATTCCAAGACGAATCGGGGAAACGTATCAGGAAGGAAACGGAGAGTGGAAATGAATCCATAAAATATCTCAGACTTTACCAGTCCGCTGCTTCAATTATGTAAGTTAACGCCACACATCACTTTTCCCCTAAGTCCCACGCAACTACAACTATATTGATGAGTAAGCACCATCAAAAGGCGACACTGGACACAGCATCGTCAGCAGCCAGACCCTTGGCGACGATCGGCAGCAGCAGCAACAGCAGCGCAGCCGCAAGCATAAACATTGGCGGCGGCGCAACATTAGCATAAACAACTGCAGACAGTAGAGTCAGCAGTTATTACTAATAACTTATTAGTTATAAATATAACTGTTACAACATTAAGAGTGAGAGTTTTGTGACAGAAGTTTTAGATCTAAGTTCACTTTGTAAAACTATGTCTTAATATTGATTAAAAGTTTTTTTTTAATATAAATCAACTACTATTTGATTAAATTGTATATCCACTTAACAAGAGTAAAACATATATTCGCCCTAAAACGCAGTAATAAGTTTGTGTAAGTGTGTAGTTATAAAAGTTTGTTATATAAAAAAAAAAAAAACAAAAAAATTAAAAATTTTAAAATACATTTTAAGAGCATTTTCCGTTATTTGCAATGAGAATTTATCAATCTTATTTCAAGATTTTAACAATCTTGTTGCAAGATTGCTCGAAATCCGAAATTAAGATTTTGGTCACGATTTTAGATTTTTTCTTGGCTTACTTCAATCTTAAACATTCTTAACTTTAAGATTTTGCGCTCTCAAAAGAAGTTTAACCATTCTAGGAATGACAACAATTTGTTCTTAAAATGAGCCTGAAAAATCTTGTTTCAAGATTGTTCACAATCCGAAATTAAGATTTTGGTCACGATTTTAGCTTTTTTCCCGGCTTATTTTAAGAATAAAGATTCTTATTTTAATATTTTTTTAGGCTTAAAATAATCATATTTAATCAAGATTTTTCGGGCTAAACTTCAAAAATCTTAAATCAAGAACGGCATTCTTAAACTGACAACAAAAAAAGCTTACGCTACTTTCGTGACCATTTGGTCACGATTTTATGACCAAAAATCTTGAAATCAGACCGTTTTTTTTATCAGTGCACCTGAGCACAGGCCTGGGAAAAGAATGCAACACGTTGATGCACTTAGCAGAAGTTTAGAAATACTAACGATTGACACAAATACCTTGAGGAGAACCTAATTATTTGCCAAAGCAAATACACCACAGTTAAAAAGTTGAGAGAAATGTTACAGGAATCGGAACACAAACAGTACGAACTGAGGAGGAATAGTTTACAAAGAAGGGACAGCGAGAACGTTTTGTTTTTAGTACCAGAAGAAATTAAAGAACACTTACTTTATAAATACCACGACGAGATGGGCCATATCGGAGTAGACAAAATGACTGAAATAATCTCAAAAAGCTACTGGTTTCCAAAAATTAAAGAAAAAGCCAAGCGCCATATAGCTAATTGTCTTAAGTGCATCTCATATTCAGCAAAGAGCGGTAAAGAGGAAGGGTTTTTTCATAACATCCCGAAAGAATCGGTGCCGTTTGAAGTGGTCCACATAGATCATTATGGTCCAGTATAAAGGCTGGGCTATCAAACACGTTTTTCTGGTAATTGATGGCTTTACAAAATTTGTCCGTTTGTATCCAATGAAAACAACAAGCACCAAGGAAGTAATTACGGCACTTGAAGACTATTTTCGCGCATATAGTCGGCCGAAATGCATCATATCCGATAGAGGGAGCTGTTTTACGTCAGACAATTTTAAGAGTTTCATGGAAAGTAATAATGTCAAGCATTAGGCAAAACGCCAAGTCACATCAAGAAAAAGTACAAGAATATAACAAAAAGTTAGTAGATACAAAGCGGCTAGAACCTCTAACGCACGATGAAGGAGATTTCGTGATGATTAAGAATTTTGACACGCATGTAGGAATATGCAAAAAGCTAGTGCCAAAATATAAAGGGCCGTACAAGGTTTCAAAAGTTTTAAAAAATGATAGATATGTATTAGAAGATGTCGACGGATTTCAACAGTCTAGAGTTCCATACAAAGGAGTTTGGGCAGTCGCCAACATGAAACCTTGGTTAGGAAACAAAAAACGCAAAGAAAAGCTTTAAGAGTTCAGGTGCACTCAAGTCAGGACATGTAAATAGGCTAAGCTAGCGTAAGGAAAAGTATAATAAAGCATTCTGTGATCGGCCGCTCAGCTAAGAACAAGCGTTTCATTGTGTCGCATACGCGCCGCCTACAAAAATAAAGTCTGCGGCCTGTGTGCAGAGTTAATTAGTTGTCATTCTCAGTCAATGTCAACTGGTTGTAGCCATTATTATCATCGAGAATGTTTGACAACACATTCTGGGGACTATACAGTCTGCCCACAGTGCCGACCTTCATTAGCAGCATCTTCGCCAAATTTAGCAGAGGAGCTAGCCACGGCACAAGCACTAGGTCAAAAACCAGAAAAGACGAGAATGATAGATCTGAGGTGGATTTGGTGCCCCAAGAAAGAGTTGTTGTACAAGAAGTGCAAAGTTCCATTACAGCCGAGTTGCAAAAAGCGATTGCAGATGCATAGGCTGCAGCCTTAACTAGCCAGTCTCAAAAATTAGCTTAAACTATTGAAACTGGGTTTCAAAAGCTTTCCCTACACAATTCCGCAAGGCAGCAGTGAAGCAACTCAAGGGCTTTCTAACAATGGACGTAGTTCATCAAATGCAGGGCCCTCGTAAGAACAATTGTATAGGTTGCCTCCTAGAAACTCGTCCGGTCTGTCAATGAACCACCTATCCGAGTCACCCCAACGGGCTCACAATCAAATCCTGAAATGCGGCCTGATCGGATAAGCCAAGTTATTGCCAACTGGAAATTGCGATTTTCAGGGCATTCCGCTATTACAGTGGATGATTTTATTTACCGAGTCGAGGCGTTAACTTCACAAACTTTAGACGGGAATTTTGATTTACTTGCACGTTACGCTAGTAACTTATTTGAAGGAAGAGCTAGCGAATGGTTTTGGCGATACCATAAAAGCGTTTCAGTTCTACGCTGGCAACTATTATGTGCAGCTTTAAAAGTCAAATTCCAAGATGGTAGAACGGATCTGGAATTCCGTACTGCAATATCAAACCGCAAGCACAAGCCAAATGAACCATTCGATCTATTTTTTGAAGCCATAGTGGCGTTAGCAGACAAACTAGTGGAACCATTGTCAAAATCCTCATTGCTGGAGGCGCTGCGAGCAAATCTAGCACAAGAAATCCAAGATGAGATTCTTTATGTCCCAATTACCAGTATAGCCCAATTGAGACACATGGTGCGTACTCGCGAAAGATTCTTACAGTCCGTCTCTAAGTCAATGCCCACCAATCAGCGTTTTGTGCCACGTCGGCATGTAAATGAAATTTTTATACCAACAGATAGAAATGTCGAATCAGACAATGAAGATGAAGATGTTGCCGGCATTGCAGCCATTTCGTTGGTATGCTGGAATTGCAGTGCAAGTGGACATCGTAACCAAGATTGCGTAGGAGAACGAAGAGTATTTTGTTACGGTTGTGGAAAACCTGATACCTATAGGCCATCTTGCATGAAATGCAATCCGTCAAAAAACTCTGTAAGCCGTGCACCTTTGACAAGTGCACGCAAAAAATCGGCAACGTTAGCCACGAATACCGAGGAACAGATGTAAATCGACGTCCTCTCTCAATTTTACCGGAAATGTCAAATATCCCGGAAATTCCATTACACCAAAAGTTGGCTGTCAAGCCCCACAAAATTGAAGTTGACAAGAAGCGCCCAAATATTTCACGTTCAAAACAGCGTGTGCTGGATTTTAAAAAAGGGTTACAAATGGAAAAGAGAAAATTGTTAGCAGCCGTAGTAGATAACAAATACGATGTACGACTATATGCGCAGGTGTTGTTATTGGAAAAATCACTTATTGGATTAATGGATACTGGTGCAAATGTCAGTTGTATAGGAGGTAGTTTTGCTGCTGAGTTGTTACAAAATATAAAAAGTTACAAAAAATTCACATCGGCAGTAAACATCGCAGATGGTCATTCTCAAAAGGTTGTAGGTAAAATTAGCAACAATATCGAATTCCGTGGCAGCACAAAGAAATTGAACTTTTATATTGTACCTTCTTTGGCATAAGATTTAAACTTAGGCATCTGGGATGCATTCAAATTGTTACCACCATTTATACAAGATAGACTATCTACTGTATCCATTGCTAGCTTGCAAGTGGACGACCCTTTGCAGTTGCCTTTGACGAAGCAAGAACATAAACAACTATTAGCAACTATCAAATAATTTCCTTCGTTTGCGGAAAAAAGTTTAGGAAGAAAAACTTGGAATACGCACGACATTAATGTGGGGGATGCCAAACCAGTAAAGCAGCGGCATTATGCTATTTCGCCAGCTATGGAAAAGCGTTTGTACAAGGTGTTAGACAGAATGTTAAAACTAGAAGTAATCGAGGAGGTAGATAGTCCCTGGTCTTCGCCAGTAGTGTGTGTAACTCAACCTGAAAAAGATCAGATGTGTCTTGATAGTCGCAAACTTAATGAATTAACTATTAAAAGTGCGTATCCCATGCACTTCCGAAAGCTAGGTTCATATCAATTATTGACATAAAAGATGCATATTGGCAAATACCATTAGAGCCATCGGCTAGAGAGAAAACAGTATTTACTGTCCCGGGAAGGCCTCTCTACCAATTTACCGTAATGCCATTCGGTTTGACCAATGCTCCTCAAACGATGTGCAAACTAATGAATAAAGTTATCCCACCAAATCTGCGCAATGAAATATTTGTGTATCTGGACGAATTATTAGTCGTATCTGACTCGTTTGAAAAAGTGGTAGCCGAACGATTGTCAGCAGCAGGATTGACAATCAATGTAGAACAAAGTAAATTCTGCCTTAAAGAGGTAAAATAATTGGGGCGCGTCATTGGTGATGGCACCATTAAAACTGATCCGGATAAAGTTGCGGCTATTAAGGAGTTCCCAGTACCGCGATCAATAAAGCAAGTCCGTATGTTTTTAGGAATAACTGGGTGGTATCACAAATTTATAAAAAATTATGCTGCGCTTGCTCCCCCAATTACAGACACTCTTAAGCAGAAGCGTAAATTTGTGTCGAACGATAAGGCCCAAGAAGCTTTTGACTCTCATAAAAGACAGATGTGTGAAGCACCAGCCTTGCACAGCCCTAATTTTCAAAAAGCGTTTGCAATCCATTGTGATGCAAGTCACACCGGCGTCGGTGGAGACCTTATGCAAACAGATGAGGAGGGACACGAGGTACCTATTGCATTTGTCTCGAAAGTTGAATAAGTGCCAAACGAACTACTCCGTAACCGAAAAAGAATGTTTAGCTGCCATTATGAGTGTTAAGAAATTTCCAGCCTACGTTGAAGGACATGATTTCAAAATTGTTACCGATCATGCGTCCTTAAAATGGCTCATGTCGCGATTTGACCTCAAATCTAGACTTGCAAGGTGGGCTTTGAAGCTACAGGGATTCACGTTTAAAATTGAGCACAGAAATGGGAGCCAAAATATTGTACCGGATGCGTTGTCATGGGCTCACACTGATGACTTATCAGCTATCTGTATGGATAGTTTAATTGATCTAGAATCCACTCATTTTAAATCGGATGAATACACGGAGCTCAAAACTAAAATACAGGCAAATCTTTTTCAAACTCCTGATCTTAAAATTATTGATGGATACATATATCGTCGCTCGGAGCATGTGTCCGGGGAACAGAAAGCCGGCGACCATTGCTGGAAGCTGTGGGTTCCAAGACCTCTGGCTCCTGAGTTATTAAGACGAGCCCACGATCACCCATTAGCGTCGCATTGTGGGATTAATAAAACATTAGAGAGGATCCGTCGGTATTATTATTGGCTGAACCTGCTAATGGATATAAAAGTATTCATTAACAGCTGCGCGGTTGGTAAATGTACCACGAGTCCTAATCAAGTTTTACGACCTACAATGGGGAAATCGGGAGAAACCCACAGATTATTTCAAAAGATTTATGTGGATTTTCTCGGTCCCTATCCCCGTTCTTCTTCAGGCCATATTGGTATTTTTGTAGTACTGGATCACTTTTCCAAATTTCCTTTTTTGAAGCTAGTCAAGAAATTTACAGCTGATGCTATTACTCGTTTTATGGAAGAGGATCTTTTACATTGTTTTGGGGTTCCCGAAGTGGTTGTGTCCGATAATGGAGAGCAGTTTAAATCCCACACTGATAAGAAAAAACGGTTTGATTTTAAGATTTTTGGTCATAAAATCGTGACCAAATGGTCACGAAAGTAGCGTAAGCTTTTTTTGTTGTCAGTTTAAGAATGCCGTTCTTGATTTAAGATTTTTGCAGTTAAGCCCGAAAAATCTTGATTTTAGAGTTAATTATGATTATATTAAGCCCAAAAAAATCTTGAAATAAGAATCTTTTTTCTTAAAATAAGCCGGGAAAAAAGCTAAAATCGTCACCAAAATCTTAATTTCGGACTGTGAACAATCTTGAAACAAGATTTTTCAGGCTCATTTTAAGAACAATTTGTTGTCATTCCTAGAATGGGTAAACTTCTTTTGAGAGCGAAAAATCTTAAAGTTAAGAATGTTTAAGATTGAAGTAAGCCGAGAAAAAAATCTAAAATCGTGACCAAAATCGTAATTTCAGATTTCGACCAATCTTGCAATAAGATTGTTAAAATCTTGATTAATAAATTCTCATAACAAATAAAGGAAAAAGATCCTAAAATTTCTTTTACAATTTTTATATATTTTTTTTTTAAATAAAACAAACTTTTATAACTACGAACTTATACAAACTAATTACTGCGTTTTCGGGCATGTAATGAACAATTACTGCCATTTAAATATTTTGGTCTTACTTTTTCCTTTCGGACATTAATTTTAATTTTTATTTTTTTATTAATATTTTTTTATAGTAATCATGTTTATCTTTATATTATTATTTCAATATTTTTGCTAAGTTTAGGTAATTTTTTTCAAACTCGTCTCAACTGTTATACGTTTTCAAATTTTAACGTATAACTTAGCTTGGACAAAAACCAAGGTCATTCAGTTTGTTAACACTGCACTTTCACCCTGTCACTTTTGACAAGTGCTTCCTCTTACCGCTGTAGCTGTAATTAGGCTTTGCACTCAGGTACTTCCTGTGAAGTTCTTTTCACATTAACCATCAAGCTGATCGGATGTCCCTCTCCGCATTAATTTAACGCATATATGTATATAATTGCGTATATATGTTTAGCTCGCGAGTGCATGTTAGAAGTAATCCGTTTTAATTAAAGCATCGGCTATATTTCGGCCAACCATTTGAACTCAATTTATCGTGCATTGGTCCAGTTTTTTGAGTGAGTTTAGCATAATTTGGTAATTTCTTTTTAAATTACAAAAACCCCTTATACCATAGGTATGCCTGAACTCACAAATATAGCATCACGGTCAAATATCTTTTGTTCGAAGATCAACATTTCTGTTTTTTTATAAGCATAGGAAAAGGTAAAAATAAAAAAAATAAAACCTTAACAATATTTTTCTGTTATTCCAAATTTCCCTATTTTTATGACCAGCGCTGTATCCATATGATTTGGCACTTCTTAAGGCATAGGCAACGGCATAAGAAGCAGCGTAGATGACAAATTGGCAAAATCAGAACAAACAAAAGCTTTAAACAACTGCAGCAGCAGTCAGCAGCGCCGTCGAAGCAAACGAGCAGCGTTTAAAATGCTGCTACCAACAGAGCAAATATCACGCAATTTTAGCTGCCGCTGCTGCTTGGGCTCTGTTAATGTTCAATATGTGCTGCAGCAGTCGCAGCCGAAAAGACAAAAACGAATAGAGCCGATCGTGCCCGACGCTCGCAGCTGCGACAAAATTCAGAGCCTAAGCAGCAGCGAACTTTGTGCACACGGATCGAAAGAATATTTGCACTTGGGATTTTACACACAAAATATTTCGACTGCGGCCGCTGCTGCCGAAGCTGCGAGCTCGGCTGCCGTGCTAGTACAGTAAAAATAGACCAAAACAGGGGCTGACCTGGAAAAAATTGCACACTGGAATTTCTCTTGCTTAATGTATTAAGGACCATCCAAAAGGTCTAAAGCCAAATTGGAGACCTCCTCCCCCCGTAGGGTTTTCCGTTATTTTGACATCTGTTTGAGCCCATTTATCTCGAAATCTATAAGCCGTACACAAAAACTTCCAAGGCAGAAAATGTTTAAAATTGAATTTAAAATTTTATTTGCACTGGAAGGTATACCCAGAAGTTCATATTTTAGGCGGCAGAGGGCGCCAAAGTTACTACAACGCAGTTTTTCGTATTTTTACCCACCTCCTTGCCCTTATTTTGTTTTTGGTATGTATCAAAAAATTGTAGATCTCAAAAAAGTACACAAGACTGGTCTTTGAATCATGTAAGTATCTCTATTAGTTTCCACGTTATGACGCTTTAAAGTCTTCCCGTGCCTTGAAAAACATGCAAGCGCATCGCCGCTGCTGCGCGCAGGGGGCGCTAAAGTGCTGAACGTAGCGCAGCCCTTGCTTGATTTTCAAGGTGCGGGAAGATTTCAAAGCTTTATAACTTGGAAACTACTAAAGATACTTACATGATTCAAAAACCAGTCTTGCGTACTTTTTTAAGATCTACAATTTTTCGAACCACGCCAAAAACAAAAAAGGGCAAGGAGGTGGGTAAAAGTAGGAAAAACTGCGTTGAAGTAACTTTGGCGTGCTCTACCGCCTGAAATATGAACTTCTGGGTATACCTTCCAGTGCAAATAAAATTTTAAATTCAATTTTAAACTTTTCTACCTTGGAAGTTTTTGTGTACGGCTTATAGATTTCGAGATAAATGGGCTCAAACAGATGTCAAAATAACGGAAAACCCTACGGGGGGAGGAGGTCTCCATTTTGGCTTTAGACCTTTTGGATGGTCCTTAATACATTAAGCAAGAGAAATTCCAGTGTGCAATTTTTTCCAGGTCAAAACCTATTTTTACTGTACTATGCCTGTCGAATAGACACGCAATTCAATTTGACTGCGGTACCCGAACGCTGCTGGGCGATTTCATCGTACACAAAAACTGCCTTGCTCTGTTTAGTGCGGCTCGCAAAGCAGCCTTTTTATAATGTTGAGACCAGCGTTTAAAAACTACGCTACATTTTCGAAGCAGCTGCCGCCGCTGCTGTTTGGGCTCTGTTAATGTCCATATGTGCTGCAGCAGTCGCAGCCGAAAAGACAAAAACGAATAGAGCCGATCGTTCGCGACGCTCGCAGCTGCGACAAAATCCAGAGCCTAAGCAGCAGCGAACTTTGTGCACACGGATCGAAAGAATATTTGCACTTGGGATTTTACACACAACATTTTTCGACTGCGGCCGCTGCTGCCGAAGCTGCGAGCTCGGCTGCCGTGCCTGTCGAATAGACACGCAATTCAATTTGACTGCGGTACCCGAACGCTGCTGGGCGATTTCATCGTACACAAAAACTGCCTTGCTCTGTTTAGTGGGGCTCGCAAAGCAGCCTTTTCATAATGTTGAGACATGTGTACAGCAGTCGAGAGCTGCTGCTTCAATGTTGATAATAATGTTGAAAGCAGCCGATCCATGTTGCTAAAAATGTGTACAGCACTTGCGACCTGCTGCTGCAAATGTTGATAACAATGTTTAGAGCAGTGCTCAAATGTTGATTGGAGCTGAACCAAATGTTGATTTGTATTTGCAGGAAGAACTTTTAGCGGCTGTTTAATTTTGTTGATAGATAGACTTTTAGTTTGATTTAAAAACATTTATTTTCTATTATTACTACTACTAATTAACAATTAAAAATTAAAATACATTCAGAAAATTGTAAAGATATGCAAAATTTTTAAAAATTTCACCAAGTAGGACGCCATAGAAATTCGTCAAAGATTTCAGTGCCGATTTCCCTCGGACGCCATCGACATTGTATGCCATAATGGCAGAATTGCTGAAAACGTTTTTAAGGTGCTTAAGAACACCATGCGGCTGAAACAGTGACCTTAGTGCAGCGATCTTAAAATGGATAATGCGATTAAAAGAAAGATAATTTTTTTATTTGCAATTATACTTACATATAAATCTTTATTGGTGCTGTTTATTTCAGCATCCATAGCAGTTAATTCCTCATTTGATTTAAGAGGAAATTTGTTAGCTAAACTTTGGCCTTCTCCTTGGTGTCTCACCAAAGTCCTAATGCTCCGCATTGTTCAGAAACAGCTTCCATCACAACCTTTATTTGCTCCTGTGTAACAGCTGCTTCCACTGCAAGTAAATATTTATATTTTTTAATGTAATTCTTTATTTAACTAAAATTAATCAAACCTTGCAAAGCATTTATTTTAGTCAAAGTCTCGTCCACTTTTTTTTCTATACGCTCTACTGCGGCGGCACATCCGCAAGAAGTTTTTGGTGCTAAAAATGAAAATATGAATGTTTTTAAATTTAATATTTTAAAAAACGTATTTTAATACTTACGGCTTATGGGGACTAAAACGCGCTTTGTTCTTTTTGACTTCTGTTCAGACATTTCGGATTGTAACATTAAACTAGAAGTATTAAAAAACAAAATACAAATTAATTTAAGAGCAATAAATTATGTTAGCTCGTCAGACTATTTTTCTTTTTTTGTTTTCGAAACAAGGTAGGAAAATCTTCTAAAGATACCCTTCACGCCGTCGTGAAGAGTATGCCCGATTCACGCTTCGCGTGCCTACGGACTAAAAACCTCCTTTTTAGTGCCTGGTAGAGTTTAAAGTGAATCAAATGTAAGATACAGCAATTTAATATTTTAAATTATTATTGATTTATTAAATGGTATAGCAATGGCATTATTAATAGTTTTGTTGAAAATAAAATAGCAATTGCTTTGCATTCAAGTTGGGCTTGCGTAAAATCCTCTTCGATAAGCGAAGGTTCAGCATCCACTAAATAAATTCCTAATTTAGAAGAAGAAATGGGTTCCGTGTAGTAGTCCCTTAAGTTTGTCAGTCGTCGCCCTTTAAAAGCTCCGTCATAGTCTATCGGAATCGAAGTAATAACTATTGGAATACCGCCTTCTATATAGCAGTAACTGTCAGATACTTTTTCTGTCAACTTGCTTTCTTTAAAATAGATTGTTTTTTTTTGAGAACCTTAATTCTACGTCAAGTGCCGATGGAATTACCATTTCTTCTTCAATTTTTCTATGTATTTGTTGTAAAATTTGTGTTGGCTTTCGAACGCTACCTTTAAGAACTTGTAAGTAGTTTTCGAAACCGTAAGTGGAGCCCTGAACTGGATCGCCAACAACATCGATCGTTTCTTTTAAATGAATTAAGCTGTGTACATTATAAGAAACGCTATTTTCCCCGAAAATTAATGGATAATTTTGTACAAACAGTTCCAACATTTTGTGACAGACATTCAAGTCTAAGTCTCGCTGTTTTGGACAGCACAATATCCTATAAGCACAATGCAATAAAAGAAAGGCATTGTACTGATCGTCAGTCAGTTCGTCTCTGAAAACAAAAATACCTGTGTAAAGTAAAAATTGCCTAAACTCAGTAGCTTTCCAATTTAAAAGCTCACTCAAAGGCCTGGGCTTTCTTATAAATTCCATAGGCACATTTTTTCGCATGGCTATCAACTTAGTGGACATGTTTTTTTTTTTTAATAGTGTTATTTTTTCTGCAAGTTTATTTGTCATTATTCTAATTAGAAATCTGCGCATCACTCCCAGATCAATAAGATGCATGCAGTCTAAAGGAATTTGTGAAACCATTTTTACATTTAATTTTTCGAATGGGGACTTTATCATTAAATATTTGTTAAGGTGATGATTGGAATATTTCCTATTAGAAAAATTCTCGTCAGTTATTATAGCCCCACAAGTGGTTTTATAGGTCAATGTGCCATTTATTTTTCGTGCTATTTGGATGCATTTTGAACATCCATGTGAAGATGTGTGACCAGGAACACCGCTGACGAAAGCCCTAGCAGGTGCATCACATACAATGACTCTTAAACTCATATTTATTCTTTGGCTGCCTATCTCAATTCCATTAAGAAATACATCTTCAAGCTCTGAAACGAATTTGCCCAAAAATTCGTCACAACAATTTGGCTTAGATCTCCCTAAAAATATTCCAATGGGCAAAATGGGTGTGTTCTTTATGTTATTCAAACGAATAAGAATGGGCCACAATTGTGCGCTTGAACTCTTAAAAAGAGGAATGCCATCAATATTTAAATCAAAACATAAATTGTCGTGCAGATCAATTAAGTTGGAAAGCCTGGTAACTTGAGTCTTTAGTCCAACATGTAAATATAAGCCACCAGCAATTTGTGCTATGTCTGGCTTTTTTTTCTGAGTATATTTATAAAATGGTGTGACATTTAAATTATGTTTATTTAACACAGCAACTAAGTCAATAGCACAGGCGCGAGTAGGCTTATAGCCTATTGACACTGGGGCACATTTAACATCTAACATCTTTTGTCGAAGATGTTGCGTATGAATTACCCGTTCCGTAAATTTCAACATCATTCCAACATCTTGTGGAAATGTTCCTATTTTATTGCGTCCCGATAAGAAAGTATTCGATTATTTTTCCGTGCACCTCTTTTTTTGTCATTCGCTGGGAAAATGTTAACACTGTCAACGAAAAAGACTGGCAATTTTTAATTCCAAACAAGGCGCCAAAACCTCATATGTTTATGGAACTGGTACACAATTTAAATTGTGCGGCAATATATGGCTAAAAGGGTGAGCCAGCAGGCATTCCAGTCGGCGCTACAAGTTTGATGAGGGAAAAAAGTAGAAACCAATTTTACAGATCTATTTTGTACTTTTATTTATTACATTTTAATTAACAAAGAAAAATGTGGTTCATTAAAAAATCAGCATATTGTTTTTTGATTCGACGGTGATTGACATACGAAAATGTGTAGCTCAAGATTTAATTTAGTTAAAAAACTAACTTAATAAATATGGTGGTCAAGAACTTCTACTGCTGGTGACTATATTTTAATGTAGCACCCATCTAATTAAACAAATAGCTTTTAAGCTACGCATACATTTCTTAAATTATAAATTTAATAATATTTTTAAACCAGTGGCTTTCAGGCATTGGTGAGGTCCAATGCACTCGAAACACTTTAGCACAACACCAACAAACAAACAAACAGCTCGTGGAGCTGCATATACATACATGTATGTATGTTTATGTATATTTGTGCGTATGTGCGAGTCAGTACCAGCTCGTCGTCCTCATTATTATTTCCCATTAATTAATGGTTTCAACACAAATTCATAAAATTCGTCCTTAATAATAGTTAAGGTTGAAAATGAACTCATAAAAGGATTGATATTTTGATTTTAAATAACATTTTTCATAAATTTTCATAATTAGCTTATTTCACCACCAGCCAGCCTTTCAAAATGGCAGCAAGATGGTAGATGTTAGATGTTGTCAGTGTGAATCGGTATTTCACATCTTCAAAAAATCCCATGCGTTCCGCTTAAATGTGCTCAGTGTGAAAAGGCTATTATGCTTTAAAAACCAACTTTTTAAGTCCCCACTTAAATCAATTGCATTATTTATTTGTTGCTCAGTATTGTTGTCTATGTTAGCATTGTAAATTTCATCACCGTCAATATTTTCAACGCACAAATTTTCATTATTTAGCCCTCTATATTTTGCAGCAATACTTATAAATTTATGATTATACTTGTCTTTTTGAATTTTATTTATTCTACGAATATGCCTTTTGCTATACATTATAAAGTTTGTCTTATTGCTGTATCTTACCTGGTAATTTATATTAGTAAATGCTCTTTTTATATATTTATTTAAACACTTTTTGAATTGCGCAGTTTTCTTAGTTTTTCACTATTTTCTTATATTTTGTATTATATTGTCAGCTTGCGCTTTATATAATTTTGTTTATGCACTTTTATATAAATAACTTGTTCAATTTTCACTTTTTTGTTTTAAATTTGTTAATTGTTGCGATTGAATGCGGCGTCACCAGAAGTTCTCACTAAACTTTAGTGACTAAAGTAATAACCAAAAGAAAAAAATATGTATGTATACCAGCAATGTAAAAGACGCGGGCAAGCTGGACAGTAAGTAACGGTAGTAGTCAACATTGCATTGTTTGTGTAATTCAGGGATGTCCAAACACTGCTTATGGAAGAGCAAAAACCAATACATATAAAGAAAAACACTAACACATTTAAAGTAAACAGTTATTACGGTTTATTGAGTGCACTGAAAGAAATTGTTTGTACATTCTTATAAGCAGAGGTGGGCACGAAAAATAACGGAAAGAGCACTTTTTGCTTGTGCGCCTATCTTTCGCCACAGAAAAGACATAACGGAAAGAGCACTCAGTACAAAAAACGCCTTGGACATTTTTGCACCGAGTGCTCTTTCCGTTAGGTCTTGTAAGTGGCGCCTGCCAGACGCACACGCAAAAAACCGAGAATGTTACAAAAACAAAATACACACAGTGTGCGCTTTTATGGCCCTACTCGAGCATCCTTTTTTCGACCTTTTTAGACCGTAACGGTAGTTTTTATTGGTGCTCGCGACGAAAAATTCGCACAAGTACACTGAGCACAGAAATATAGTTAATTTGGCAACTGTAAGACCCAGTAATTTTTTTGGTAAATTAAAATTGTCATATAAACTCATATGACTTTTCTGTTTCTTTGAATGTGTTGCAAAATTTTGTCAGTGTACACGCACAAGCAGATCGTCGGCGACGCGCCGAGTTTACAAAAACAAAATACACACAATGTGTGCCTTCGCTCGACTCGCAGCAACTTACAAAAACAAAATACACACAATGTGTGCCTTCGCTCGACTCGCAGAATATTACAAAAACAAAATACACACAGTGTGCGAGTTTTATGGCCCTACTCGAGCATCCCTTTTTAGACCGTAACGGTAGTTTTTATTGGTGCTCGCGGACGAAAAATTCGCACAAGTACACTGAGCACAGAAATATAGTTAATTTGGCAACTGTAAGACCCAGTAATTTTTTTGGTAAATTAAAATTGTCATATAAACTCATATGACTTTTCTGTTTCTTTGAATGTGTTGCAAAATTTTGTCAGTGTACACGCACAAGCAGATCGTCGGCGACGCGCCGAGTTTACAAAAACAAAATACACACAATGTGTGCCTTCGCTCGACTCGCAGCAACTTACAAAAACAAAATACACACAATGTGTGCCTTCGCTCGACTCGCAGAATATTACAAAAACAAAATACACACAGTGTGCGAGTTTTATGGCCCTACTCGAGCATCCCTTTTTAGACCGTAACGGTAGTTTTTATTGGTGCTCGCGGACGAAAAATTCGCACAAGTACACTGAGCACAGAAATATAGTTAATTTGGCAACTGTAAGACCCAGTAATTTTTTTGGTAAATTAAAATTGTCATATAAACTCATATGACTTTTCTGTTTCTTTGAATGTGTTGCAAAATTTTGTCAGTGTACACGCACAAGCAGATCGTCGGCGACGCGCCGAGTTTACAAAAACAAAATACACACAATGTGTGCCTTCGCTCGACTCGCAGCAACTTACAAAAACAAAATACACACAATGTGTGCCTTCGCTCGACTCGCAGAATATTACAAAAACAAAATACACACAGTGTGCGATTTTTATGGCCCTACTCGAGCATCCTTTTTTCGACCTTTTTTCTTGATGTTGTTGTAGTGCTCTTTCCGTTATTTTTCGTGCCCACCTCTGCTTATAAGTGGTAAAAAATAGTGAAAAAAGTTATGGTACATATATTTATAAAGAACTTAAAAATTGGTCAATATCAATATTTATTTAAGTTAATGATAGTTTTAATAATGCCTCTAAATGTACGTTTGTTAATCAACTTCTCCATTTAAAAAAAAATAATTTTAAGCTTGTAAACGCACATTTACAAATATATGTGCTTCCAAAAATAAATAAAATTCGCAAGGGATTTCCCGAAAAATATCTATTTACCACCGGATTTTACAAAAAATATATATTTTTTATTCATATGTTTTTACCAATAGCCACCTTCTGTCTGTTATATACATTGCATAAATCTAGTAAACCCTTTGCATAAATCTAGTAAACCCTTTGTACCAACAGGTACAGGGCCATAACTACTTTTTGTTTGCAAGCAATGCCTTAAAAGTCCCATTTAACAAGTTTTAAAAAAATAGCGAAAGAATCTCATACCGATTTTTGTGAGTGCATGCTCAAACGAAAAGCAACAACAAATTACATTGAAAATCTGTGGGCCAACAACAAATATACGCAAGGGTTGTTTTTGTGCACACGAGATCAGAGAGCAAAGAGAGTAACAGAGAGTAAGTGAGAGAACGCTCGAAATTGTTTTTGTAATTTGCATTGGCACTGGGTGATATACAGTTAGGGCCGTGCATGTACACGCGCATCGCTGCCTATGCCTAAGAGCCATTACAAAAACAAAAAGAGCCATGGGAGCAATGGGCCTGGACATCCCTGGTGTAATTTAACGAAAGATGCAAGCAGAAGAAAAAGACAGAAATGTTAGACTTCGCCTTGCCTTCCAAGCAACAAAATAATTTTTTAAATTCGCTCTTACTTTCGCGTTGCACACTGGTTCGTGAGGTAGTCGAAATAGGGTGACAAAATAGAACGGTGGTAAATTTATTTTTGACTGGTGGTTCGACGTTCGCATTCCTGCGAACTAGTGCATTGGATGGTGTGCATAGGGTTACAAAAGTAGACGGGAGTTTACTCGTTTTTTTCTGTTTTGCTAGTTCGCCGTTCGTTCTTCAAAGGGCTAGTTCGTTGGGTACCCATACGCGGACCATCCAAGTAGGTAGTTCGAACCTTGCAATCGCCACCATCAGTACTGCAGGGTGTTGAATGTTTTTACTTGCGACTTTTGTTGGTGAACGTACATGGACCTCAATCATTCCAACATTTACGAACTGTCAATGGTCAACTGTGCGCCACTTACCGTGAAGCATGTCAACAATTGCATTTGCTGGAAGATGATACGCATTGGGATGCTACGTTTCGTGATGCATCAATTGCATCTCCACCAAATCAAATTCGTATGTTATTTGCGATCATAATATCAACATGTTTTCCATCAAATCCACTGGAATTGTGGAATAAATACAAAGATTTCATGGCTGAAGACATTTTGATTCGACTTCGACATCGTTCAACTGATCCTGCTTTGCTGCTGACATTGGAAATGTATAATGAAGCCTTGATAATGATCGAAGATTTTTGCCTTACGATTGCAAATAAAGCATTAGGGCAATTAGGATTGACTCCACCAAATCGTCCAATGCATGATTTATTTGAACGAGAATTGCAACGCGAACAGCAATTCGATCGTGATGAATTGCGTGCGTTCGTACAAACGTATACTCCACAATTAAATGATCAACAAAAAGATGCATATGACAAAGTGATGCAAGCTGTCAATGACAACACTGGTGGATTATATTTTTGGATGCACCTGGCGGCACTGGAAAAACATTTTTGATTTCATTGATACTGGCAACGATTCGGTCGGAACAAAAAATCGCATTGGCACTTGCTTCTTCCGGTATTGCAGCTACATTACTTGATGGCGGCCGCACAGCACATTCGGCCTTGAAATTGCCATTGAACATGCAAGCAATTGAAACACCAACATGCAATATATCAAGGAGTTCTGGAATGGCAAAAGTCTTACAACAAACATCCATTATTTTATGGGACGAATGTCCAATGGCCCATAAAAAATCTTTGGAAGCCTTGAATCGAACATTACAAGATTTGAGACGGAGTTCACTGCATTAATATTGTTATCTGGTGATTTTCGTCAAATGTTGCCTGTTATTCCGAGATCAACACCAACTGATGAAATTAATGCATGTTTGAAAAGTTCATTTTTGTGGGCACACGTACAAAGGCTTTCGTTGACGACCAATATGCGTGTGCGTCTTTAAAATGATTCATCAGCAGGTGAGTTTTCAAAGCAATTGCTGAAGATTGGCGATGGAAAAATTGCAAGTGATAAAAATGGGTTTATCAGGTTACCGAATAACTTTTGCATAATTGTATCATCAAAACAAGAACTCATTGATCGCGTTTTTCCAAATATTGTTCAAAATTACAATAACCATGATTGGTTACGAGAACGTGCAATTTTAGCACAAAAAAATATCAATGTCAATGAAATCAATTTCCACATCCAGGAAAAATTGCCAGGTGATTCGGTAAGGTATAAATCCATTGATACTGCTATGAATGATGGAGACGCAGTCAATTATCCGGTCGAATTTTTAAATTCTTTGGAACCACCAGGCATGCCACCGCATAATTTGAATTTGAAAGTTCATCGATTATACTTCTCCGAAATCTTAATGCACCGAAACTTTGTAATGGGACGAGACTTTCAGTGAAGAAATTGATGCCAAATTTAATTCAAGCAACAATTCTCACTGGCAAAGCAAAAGGTATTGTACTAATACCGCGGATCCCATTAATACCAACGGACATGTAATTCGAATTTAAACGTCTTCAATTTCCTGCTCGGCTTTCTTTTGCTATGACCGTCAACAAAGCCCAAGGGAAAACGCTCCAGGTGTGTGGAGTTAATTTAGAGGAAGCTTGCTTTTCTCACGGTCAACTGTTCGTTGCATCTTCGAGAGTTTGAGCGCTGAAAAATTTGTTTATTTATGCACCACAAAATAAAACAAAAAATGTTGTGTATACAATTGTATTGAATTGAACGTTGCTTTTCTTTTTCCGAAATAAAAATATACAAATTATTTCATTTTATTTTGTACATACACAATAGTGTTTAGAAATCAAATCTTTTTAGCAATCAATTTTTTTTCGTCGCGAAGCGCGCCGGGTAACGCTAGTAATAAAATATAAATATGTACAAATTTTAATATATTATTTACATTGTTTACATTGACAAGTTTGCGTATTTGAAGTCACTCTCACGTTTTGTTTCAGCTAAGCAGTGCAAATAGTATGACATTCATAACGTTTTTTTTGCGCTGAGCGCCTTAGGAAATCGTACAAAAAGCAATAGCAGAGTTAAACAAAATTCACGTGCAGTACAAGCTCGCGTTCCTTCACTTTCATAACTCTGTATGTATTATAATAATTGATTGTTAAGACACCGTTTGAACTCCAAAGTAATGTTAAGACGGCTTAACTAATTTTATTTTTATTTATTAAAATAAAAACAGCGTAGAAAAATAGGTTGGGCGAAAAGTTTTACTCCTAACGCGTGCTTCTACTACACGTGAATGTTTGACCGAATGGACAATTTGTATGCTATTCAAAATTGATTCTTAATACAAATGTAATATATTATTGCTGCTGAAAAGAAAAAATACCTTTTGTTTAAAAAAATAAATATATAAGTACATACATGTAAAAAAACAATTTGCTTTTATCCACTCTATCTAATTTTATACTCGTTGATTTCAGCTTTTGTCGGTTTAAAACAGTGGTCGGCAAGGCCCTACCCCATGGGGTAGGAGTTTACACGTACTGTGTTGTACACAAAACACATGCATGTGTGCGTGATTTTTGTACTGAACTGCTCTCAGCAAATTCTCTGGCGTTGCCATGCTCTTGTTGCAAAGCAACAGACACGAAGTTGTGCTTGTGCATGACTTCGGCCTTGCTTAGAGAGCGTGCCTGCTCTCTCAACGCTAAAGCGTTCCAGCATTTGTATGCCGTCGCTTTTGTGCTATGTGGCAAAAAACACAAAATCACTTGATGTTTAGCTGTCTGCATGTTTAGATCGCGCTGCGCAAATTTTTGAATTAAAAGGGAAAAATGTTTAGAGGGGTGGGAGAAATTTTTTTTCATTGAAAATATGGATGGCGACGAGCAATGCGTTTTTTATTGTCTATTATATTAGATTTAAAAAAAAAAAACCATCCGTAAAGGGACGGCATTGCTTTGCGAAAGCTAATGCTACAGTATAGGACGCTTTTTTTGCGGGTAAAGGGTCATTATGTGCATATTGGGGCATTGCATCAGCTAAAAATATTAGAAAAAATTTAGCTTGCAGCTCTAAAATTTGTTCTAAACGTTCAGCTCCTTCTAATTTCTTAAACCTATCATGCATTTTATTATAATGCCTTTCAATGTAATACAATTCACATTGTGAGACAACACGATGAAAAATAACGCATTGCGCGTCGCCATCCATATTTTCAATGAAAAAAAATTTCTCCCACCCCTCTTTAAACATTTTTCCCTTTTAATTCAAAAATTTGCGCAGCGCGATCTAAACATGCAGACAGCTAAACATCAAGTGATTTTGTGTTTTTTGCCACACAGCACCCATGGTAGAATAAACAAGGTATGCTATTCACTGCACTGAAACCTTATTTTTAGTCTGAGCGAAAAAGTGAGAGAGCGAAACCACCCCCATTGCTGTTGTTGTGCGTAGGCAAGCATATTAAAAATTTTTTTTTTGTGCTGCTGGTTGCAACTAGAGTGGCTTATTTTTTACCGCTGCACAAAATTACGGTAAATGCTGAAAAACTATGCGCGGAAACAACCTTTCTCGTGAAAAATATCAACGAAACTAAAATAAGGTTTGAGTTGCGAAATTTTTTCGGGAATAGCATACCTTGTTTATTCTACCATGCACAGCACCAAAGCCAAAAAGCAAGCACGCTCTCTAAGCAAGAGCCGAAGTCATGCACAAGCACAACTTCGTGTCTGTTGCTTTGCGACGTCAGCGTCGAAATACGTCACAGCGGCAGAAAATGTTCAATACAAGCGCAAAAAAAAAATGCATATGTATATTTTGCCGACCACTGGTTTAAAATTAGCGCGTAAAAAAGCAGCATAAAAAGAAATAGAGAAAGAATATTCGTGCAACTCTCACCCATGGTGGAATAATATAAGGTGGTATCGTCAGTAAAAGCTATCCCTTATTGTATGTAGCGTGTGAGTGCGAGTGAGAGATTAAAAGCAATTCTGTTAGGAAAGTTCTCTTAGCATTGCTTCGTGAATGAGGTAGATATATATTTTGTTGATGTTTGCAAATAAATAACAATGAACAATTCAGATATGTTTTATAGTTAATATAATAATTAATTTTATTATAGTCTTATCTATATATACATTACACAAGGCCGTTTTTTGTGACATCAAAGGCTCCTAGACGGATCGCGCAATTTCAACCAATGAGGTATCAATCGAAAGCTATTTACACCTAGATGTGCAATAAGGTGTTATTTTTTCGATTAAATCTATATTTTGGTGGATATCGCTAAAATAAAATTTCAATCAAAGATGGTCCAATTTCAACAAATGAGGTATCAATCGAAAGCTACTCACGCGCAGAGTTCTCCATTATGGCCTTGCGTCGCTTTATTGCATTTGAATAGAAATATGCGCATAAATGAAGGTGAGGAAGAGTTTGGCAACTATTTGCTTCAAGTTCGAGGAGATTCGTTACCAATAGATGATTCCGTGCAGTCTATATTATGCGCACGGCTTTTAGGATGCGGCTCACCTATTGACTTTATATACGACAACTTACCAAATGATATTTCTACTGGCTTGATTCATGACAAAGCTGTACTTGCACCTACAAACGATGTTTGCGCCAAAATAAATTCAACTGTTTTGGACCGAATTCCTGGTGAAGAAATCTTATATAAAAGCATTGATTCAGTCATCTCCACAGAATGAAGGTTTCACAACTTCAAATATTGTTTATAACGAAATTTATTAATTTTACACTTTTCATTATATTGGCTTTTTTGAATAAAGACAATGTATTATATTCTGCAAAGCTATTTGTATATTTTGCAATGCATTATCTGGCGATTTTCGCCGCCGGGTTCACTAGTTTTAACTATTTTACTATTGCCCATAAATTCGGTGAGCCGGAATAGACTGCCTGTATAGTTATACCATGGGTGAGAGCATGGTGGAATAATAAGTTGATTTCGTCCTAATGCTCACTCTCTTATTTTATCTCTTATAGTCAGTGCAAAACAGGTTGGTTTTCTATTGTTTTATTTGTTAGTAGGATTCACAAAAATCAAAGAAAATAAATGTATCTCACTCACAAAGCAATGCATTTTACATATGTATGACTCTCTCTCTCTCTAAAGCTCTATCTCTAAAGCAAAGCATTTTACATATGACTCTCTCTCTAAAACTCTGTCTCTAAAGCCAAGCTCACAAAGCAATGCATTTTACATATGACTCTCTCTCTAAAGCAATGTATTTTACATATGACTCTCTCTCTAAAGCTCTGTCTCTAAAGCAAAGTTTTAACGGACCAAGGTTAAAGCATGGTAGAATAAACAAGGTAGGCTATTCCATGGTATAATCACAAGGTAGCGTCACGCTCCGACGTATGCATGTCAAAAGGGAATGAAGAATAACAAAGTAGCATGTGAGTGTGAGCAAGAAAATAAATTTTATAAGCTGTTAGTAGTGAGAGAGAGTGATACAGCATGGGGGCAAGCAAAACATATGAAAATGTGTTTGTTTAATACATATTGCTTTGCTGAAATTTGTTTAATTACATTTAATATATTTTTAATTATAAACGACAACGCACTAGTAACAAATGTGTTCCTTTTCATTCGGTTTTACCAAAACCAACTAAAAACAAACACTATTAGTGCGCAGTCATTTTAGAAATTCATTAAAATGAAATGAACAGAATACACATTTTTATATCCATTCGTTGTTCACGCATTTGTTTTGCCGACGACATTTCGACAACAAGCGGCTGCACAACCTTCCAACACAAAGTTACTTTCATACTGAACTGAAATATACATGTCAACCGCGAGAGCGCCGTCTCAACGTTCGCTACCTTGTTATTATACCATGGGCTATTAGTACAGTAAAAATAGGTTTTGACCTGGAAAAAATTGCACACTGGAATTTCTGTTGCTTAATGTATTAAGGACCATCCAAAGGTCTAAAGCCAAATTGGAGACCTCCTCCCCCCGTAGGGTTTTCCGTTATTTTGACATATGTTTGAGCCCATTTATCTCAAAATCTATAAGCCGTACACAAAAACTTCCAAGGCAGAAAATGTTTAGAATTGAATTTAAAATTTTACTTGTACTGGAAGGTATACCCAGTAGTTTACATTTTAGGCGACAGAGGGCGCCAAAGTTACTTCAACGTACTGTACTCTTTCACAGTAAGTTTTGCACTGACGATAAGGGCTACAAACGAGAGAGTGATCGTTCTCACGATATCAACTTATTATTCCACCATGCTCTCACCCATGGTAGAATAAACAAGGTAAGCTATTCACTGCACTGAAACCTTATTTTTAGTCTGAGCGAAAAAGTGAGAGAGCGAAACCACCCCCATTGCTGTTGTTGTGCGTAGGCATGGTAGAATAAACAAGGTATGCTATTCCCGAAAAATTTTCGCAACTCAAACCTTATTTTAGTTTCGTTGATATTTTTCACGAGAAAGGTTGTTTCCGCGCATAGCTTTTCAGCATTTACCGTAATTTTGTGCAGCGGTAAAAAATAAGCCACTCTTGTTGCAACCAGCAGCACAAAAAAAAAATTTTTAATATGCTTGCCTACGCACAACAACAGCAATGGGGGTGGTTTCGCTCTCTCACTTTTTTGCTCAGACTAAAAATAAGGTTTCAGTGCAGTGAATAGCATACCTTGTTTATTCTACCATGTGCGTAGGCAAGCATACTTAAAATTTTTTTTTGTGCTGATGGTTGCAACTAGAGTGGCTTATTTTTTACCGCTGCACAAAATTACGGTAAATGCTGAAAAACTATGCGCGGACACAACCTTTCTCGCGTAAAATATCAACGAAAGTAAAATAAGGTTTGAGTTGCGAAAATTTTTCGCGAATAGCTTACCTTGTTTATTCTACCATGGGTTAAAGTAAGGTGGAATAATGATGATGTCGCCAGAACGATCACTCTCTTGTTTTGTCCTTGGTCATCAGTTCAAATGTGGCTGTCAACAAGTGAGGTTGATTTTATTTTTGTCTTGTTGTGGGTGGAATCATAACCGTTAAAGCTGTACCTGCGTGCAGCATGTAAGTGCAAGTGAAAGATCAAAAGCATTTTTGATAACCTCTCTATTCACTTACATGTTACTTACAACGGACAGCTTTAACACGACACCACCGTTATAATAATTCATGTTTTCATCCTTTCATTTGTTTGTTTTTACGCGAAGGTGGCAGAAGTTTATTTATAGTGAAGCAAATGAAAAGTGAATGTGTTTTTTTCAAAGCGTATAATGAAGGCAAGTAGATTTGTAACTTTGTAATTAAGATATACAATTTAAGGACTTTTATTTTTGTTTAAGAGATTATCCTGAAAATGATTAAGAATAAAACAAAGAGGAACGTTGTTTCCTTAAAAACTAAGAGATTAATTTTAAAAAGAATAGGCGAAGGTGAAGGAGCCAAAACTATTGAAAAAGAATTTGGTTTAGGTGAATCTACCATAAGGAGTATTCAAAAACGTGCAGGTGAAATAAATAAAACATATGATTGTGCCACAACCGAAAGCGCTAAACAAACATCGTACTCAACATACATTTTGATAGAGAGAACAGAAAAGGCGCTCATATTGTGGATTCAAGAGTTAACAAAAAAACGAGACCCCGTTGACGGCGTAATGATAAAGAGAAAGCCATATGGTTTTATAATCAGCTTAAGGATTTAGAACCCTCTTGTTCATCGTCCCTAGTTGGAAGCGCAAAATTTTCTGCAAGCAATGGATGGTTAGCCGGATTCGTTAAGCGTCACGCACTTCATAATCTGAAGATATCGGGTGAAGCTTCTTCAGCTGATGAAACAGCGGCTAGAAACTATGCTAAAGGTTTTGGGAAAGATAATTGACGATGGTGGTTATTGCCCGGATCAGGTATTTAATGCTGACGAGACTGCCTTGTTTTTGAAAAAAATGCCTAGCAGAACGTTCATCGCCAAGTCGGAGAAAATTGCAAGTGGGTTTAAAGCTTCAAAAGATAGAGTTACATTGTTACTTTGTAGCAATGCTTCTGTAGCCAAAATGTTAAAGCCCCTGATTATAAATAAATCATTGCATCCACGTGCGCTAAAGGGGAAAAATATGGCTGACCTACCAGTCCATTTCATGGCCAACAAGAAAGCATGGGTTACCAAAGACATCTTGACCAAGTGGTTTATTGATTGCTTCGTTCCACAAGTAAGAGAATATATACATCATATGGGGCTACGATTTAATGTGCTGCTACTTGTTGATAATGCACCTGGTCATGCATGCATAACACACCCCAATATAAAGGTAGTTTTTTTGCCACCTAACACTACAAGCCTTATTCAACCCCTAGACCAGGGCATAATTGCTGCTTTTAAAAAACAATACAAAGGCTATACCGCTGAAAAAACCATTAATATAACTGACGAAATCGTATCGTTAGCCCGTGGCATCGGAGGTGACGGCTTCGATAATTTCAATGAAGACGATCTGGGCGAAATGATTGAAGACGATATTTTAATTGACAACGAAATTATCAGTTTGATTACAGATGTTGATGATGGGGAAGAAGCAGAAGAAAAATGTACAGCAGAAAATATCTATGCAGGCCTTCAACTTTGCAAAAAATTAGAAAACCATTTTCTATCCATAGATAAAAATGTGGAAAGAAGTTCCAAATTTCGAAAGGAGCTGCGAACGTGCGTGTCTGGCTACCAAGCTATGTACCATCATCTTACTAAACTACCGTCGCAAAGGCTTATTACTGAATACATGGTATGCCAAGAAAAGTCTACTGATGAAAGCGAATTAGATAAATAAATAAATGGTATTGTTTTTTTGTATAACTTTAATTGAATTTTTAGTATGATGTGTGAGATCTCAACATTTAAAATAGATTAAAAGTTACAGGCTTAGCCTTTTATGCTTAGACTACTTTAATTACAATCGAAATCAAAAACAAATCAAAAATTGTTAATTTAATTTAAGGGAAAAATTTAACAAAAAACTCCTGTATTTTTTGAATAAAATAATTAAAAATGTAAATATGCGGTCCCTATCCACCGCATGAAAAAATTTTTTTTACATTTTTTTGCGAAATCTATTTTTTTAAAGCTAAACTTGAAGTTTTGGACATTTTTTTTTGTATGCGATTTTTTTCGTGCGGTCCCTATCCCCCGCACAAAAACAAGTTTGACTGTATAGTGTATTTTGTCTCAACATCAACAATTCGCACACAGCCATCATTTGCTGGATAAGTCTAAACAATTATACCTTGAGATCAGTGCACATTGGGCCAGAAAGCCGATTTTTTGGCATAAATTAAAAAAATTCATAGAAACAGAATCGTTTTTTAACATTGCCATTTTATAATCAATACCCTAGTTACAAAAGATGGCGCACGTTAAAGTCGGGAGACCTCCAAAAGATATTTTATTCGGCAAATTTGGCTACGATATTTTCATAAACAACCAGAAATTAGTCGAATTTTGCACCAACCAATTTTTTTGACCGATCGGTCCTATGGGGACTATGTGATCAACCGATTTTGATCAAATTTAGTACACTGATTGGAAACTATAAAAAACTTCCGACTGCCAAATTTGGTTCCGATATCTTCACAAACAAACGAAACACAACGAATTTTGTACAAAAAACATTTTTTCGACCGATCGATCCTATGGGATCTATATGATATAGTCAACCGATTTTGATAAAATTTGGTACAGTGCTGGGGGTCTCTAAACGGACATGTTATATCGACTTCTTTAGTCACTCTGATCATACTTTAGGTAACTTTGGGGGGTCTCCGACGTCTCCTTCTGTACGTTACATACATTTTCGGCTTGCACAAACACAAAATACCCTTTGTGCCGTACGGTACAGGGTATAAAAACTCACAAATATTATTGATTTTATTGCAACCCTGAAGTTTTGGCAGCCCTTCAAAGTTACATGTTCGATCAGCTGCGCGTTGCAGTAAAAACGGCGCGAAATTTTTTGTTAACTTTGCAAGCTTGTATATTTAATAATTTTAAATATTAAGATAATATTAATAATGGAAAATAAAGGTACGGGTATGTAGAATGTTTATGTTGAAAAGGTGTTTCCTTATGTTTGTTTATTTGTTATATGTATATGTGTATTGTTTTGTGTTGTCCTTAATTAGAGAAAACTTAACCAACTTGCCCGTGTATTATGGAATAAAAAATAACTTTCTGCAAGCTTCTGCAAAAAAGTATTAATGTATTATAACATTATAGTACAAAATATATACTATTTTACCCTTTTTATGCTTTTTGCGGCTTTTCGGGTATTGTCATTTTGTAGCTAAGGTTGAGTTCTGCTATGCAACGCTGCTCAATATCTGAATTGACAATAGTCGAAAGGCGTCCGATGTTTTGCGCTGGATATTTGACCAACTTCAAGACTACAACTTAAGCGCAGAGAAAAAATGTGAAATTGATGCAAAAATAAAAATTTTTGCTATTCATATCGAAAGAAACTTGCCAAAATGCGGCAGTTTGTGGACTTTTAAGGAAAACCATTCCAAGTGGCTGTCGTCAAAAATGATTTTTTTTTTAATCGATAGCTTAGGTTCCACATCTTCAACCAAGCCTATAAAGTCATTTTCAAACACAGTAGGACGTCCACCGATGGATTATAGCGTTGCTGGACCACGTTTAAAGAGAAAGTTAGCATCTGATTTGGCAGATAACCAACGCCGCAATACACCACTTCTTGCGCACGCTGCTGCAGTTTCGGCCAAAAAATCAAACGAAAAAGGCACGGCTTTAATTTTGAGAAATACTTTGCTTGCTTCAAATGACCCAAATCGTGTAAGGAAAAACCTTTTCGTTTCGGAGCGAGCACCCTTAACGCCCAATGAGGCTTTGGCGTTTTTGCTCGAAAACTCCTTTACAAAAAGCCAATATTGCAACATTCGGGAGCTTCACAAAAGCCGATCTTCCGATATTTATCCCAGTTATAATAGAGTAAGAGAAGCCAAATCTAAATGTAGGCCTTTGGGAATTATGGTAACCGATCTAGTCGCACAAGTCAGTTTGCAAAACCTATTGGATCACACATGTTGCCGCATAATTCAATTGCAGGAAGACGTATTTAAGCAGTTTCTAAACATAAAAACTGTGAAGCTAATTGCAAGTTATGGTTTGATGGATCGACTGGTCAAAGTATGTATAAACAGAAATTTTCTGACTGCGAGCAATTTGTTTCCGACCAATCCCTATTCGCCACCACTATAATACCACTAAAAATAATAGATTCGCTTGGAAACGTTTTGTGGTTAAATCGTACTCCTCAGTCTGTAAGATTTTGCAGGCCCCTTAAACTCGAATTTGTTAAGGAGACGACAGAACATATTCTTAAAGAAAAGATGAGCCTGGATGCACAAATACGAGAATTATCATCTTACGTCTGTACTGGTTTAAATGAGCGAAATGTTACGGTGACATATGATCTCTATATGACATTAATAGACGGAAAAGTTTTAAATATTTTGACGGACACAAACACAATTGTGTCCAATATGTGGAGCTAATCCCAAGGATTTTATAGAAAGTGACAACATTTGTTCTCAAAAATTAAAACTGATACATATTAGTACTTTAATACTAGCTTAGTGATATCGATAAGTAACCAATGTAAGCGAACATCGATATAATGTAAAGTTACAATAAGAATAAAAGTAGAAGTGTGCAAGACACAACATAATTGGCGACGAGGCAAAAAATTAAAAGTTATTTAAATAGTAATTATTATTTAAATAAGTGCGTAAATACGCGAGAATAATAAAGAAGTGATAATATCACAAAATACAAACAACAAAAAAAAAAAAACTAAAAACTTACAACCAAATTCGTAAATACGAAAAGCAAAAAAGTTACGTACATACATATATAACAAACATATATAAACGGCAATGGACGCTACAGTGAACACCAGCATGACAATAAAAACTCTTCTGCAAACTGCAACGCTGCCGGAGTTTATGCACATGAAGGAGCCGTGGTGCATTTGGAAGGAGAAATTCGAAATTCATTTGTGTGAGATTGGGTGCACAGAGGAGCACATAAAGAAGGCAATTTTGCTCAAGTCAATTGGATCGGAGCCATATCGATTGCTTCATAGTTTGTGTTGTTATTATACCATGGTACGAACGAAGCAGCAGGCACAATGCAGCAAAGGCTACCAATTTCAAGGTCAAAAGAGAGTAATCTACATAGAGAAACGACGAGTGACGAATTAAGAGAGCTAACTCTGGCACGCAAAGAACTAGAACTGCTACGTTTTGAGAGCGAGCTATTACGAAGAGAAAATGAATTGCTTAAGCCAACGAGTGCTGCAGTAACCACTCGTTCAGCTAATGATGACATACCGTTTCAAAGTTTAAGAGAGCTGTTTCCAGATTTCGACGGTGAGACGAACATTAAAGTATGGCTATCACATGTCAATACACTAAAAACAACGTATGGTCTGGATCATGGTATAATAACAAGGTAGCGTCACGCTCCGACGTATGCATGTCAAAAGGGAATGAAGAATAACAAAGAAGTATGTGAGTGTGAGCAAGAAAAAACATTTTATGTGCTGTTAGTAGTGAGAGAGAGTGATACAGCATGAGGGCAAGCAAAACATATGAAAATGTGTTTCTTTAATACATGTTGCTTTGCTGAAATTTGTTTAATTACATTTAATATATTTTTATTTATAAACGACAACGCACAAGTAACAAATGTGTTCCTTTTCAGTCGGTTTTACCAAAACCAACTAAAAAAAAATACTATTAGTGCGCAGTCATTTTAAAAATTCATAAAAATTAAATGAACAGAATACACATTTTTATATGCATCCGTTGTTCACGCATTTGTTTTGCCGACGGCATTTCGACAAGCGGCTGCACAACCTTCCAACACAAAGTTACTTTCATACTGAACTGAAATATGCATGTCAACCGCGAGAGCGCCGTCTCAACGTTCGCTACCTTGTTATTATACCATGGTCTATGGATGGAAATAAACTACGCGTGCTTATTTTTGGCAAATTGAAGGGTAAGGCACAATTATGGCTCCATAATAACCCAAATTTCGCACAGGAACCTATTGATACTGTTTTCGCCACAATGGAAAAAGTATTTGCACCAAAAGAGAGCGCCATTGCATTGCGTAAAAATTTTGAGGCTCGCAACTGGTGTCCGGGCGAGTCGTTTTCAACATATTTCAACGATAAGCTGACACTTTCAAATGGTATCCAACTCTCTGAGGGCGAGTTGATTGAGTACATCATACATGCCAACATGATGTGCTTTGAATCTAAAGATAATCTTTTGGCGGCATTCTTACATGTCGATCTGCGATTGTCACAAACTGCAGGACACACCAGAGCTACTGGAGAGTACAAGCCGACCTTCCGCTGCTACAACTGCAACTGTTTAGGCCACATCGCTGCGGACTGCAGAAAACCAAGACGAGAGGCTGGTTCTTGTTTTGCTTGTGGCGAAATGGGTCATCGTGCAGCGACTTGCAGCCGCAACAAGAAGACAACACCAAGGGTTACTAATGAGATGACTCACGATTATGTAAGTTATTTTAGTATAGAAATTGAAGAGAGTACCAACAATCCATTTTTTGTAGAATGCCTCATAGACTCAGGAAGTCCAGTTTGTCTTATGAAAAAAACTTTTGTTCCGGGCGGTGTTAAATTGAAGCCTGCACCGGAGGCCGCATATTTTGGTTTAAATCACAGTAAATTGAATGTCTGTGGAAAAATTTTTGTATTCATTAAAGTTTTCAATAAATTCACAAAAGTCGGAATGTTAATTGTTCCATCTGAGTCTATGAAGCATCCTGTATTGTTGGGTAGGGATTTTTTGCGTTTAAGTAATGCTAAATTGATATGGCCAAATGATAGTGATGGCAATGATACTAAGGAGAGCCCAAGTTCAAAAGATGAGTCGAATGATAGTCAAGATTTTGAAAGGAGAATACTAATGATAGAATACGATGTAAATGATGTCGACATTACAATTGGAGGAAAATTAAGTCAAATCGAAAATGATCAGTTTACCCGAAACGAAATGTGAAATGAAGATTACCTTAAATGACCCAAAGCCATTTAGCTGTAGCCCACGGCGCCTATCATACACTGAAAAGAATGAGTTGCAAAAAATTTTGGATGAGTATTTGAGGGAAGGCTATATTAGGGCAAGCGAGTCCGAGTTTGTATCACCGATTGTGCTTGTTAAAAAGACATCTGGAGAGCTTAGGATGTGCATTGACTTTAGGAAACTTAATAAGATGATGACAAAAGACAGCTATCCTATTCCTTTGATTGATGATTTATTAGATCAATTGGCAGGCAACAAATTTTTCACCAAACTGGATTTGAAAAACGGGTTTTACCATGTATTTATGGAGGAACATTCCGTGAAGTACACTTCGTTTACGACCCCTTTAGGCCAATATGAGTTTCTAAGAATGCCATTTGGCTTGAAAAACGCACCGTCCACATTTCAGAGGTTTGTTAATAAAGTTTTCAACGATTTGATTAAGGACCGAAAAGTTATTGTATACTTGGATGATATCATGATAGCAACAAAAGATTTGAGTAAACATTTTGAGATTTTGCGGGAAGTTCTTGATAGGCTAGTTAGAAACAAACTGGAGTTAAGACTTAGCAAATGCGAGTTCTTTCGAACAGAGGTAAAATACTTAGGCTACACCATTACGGGCAATGGCATAAAGGCGGAAGGGAAAGGTATCGCTGCGGTCGCAAATTTTCCGATTCCAACAAAGACATCCGAGGTACAGAGTTTCTTAGGGCTTTGCTCATATTTTCGAATGTTCGTTGAAAATTTTTCGACTATTGCTAAACCGCTTTACAACCTAGCAAAGAAGGCTGAAAAATTTGTATTCGGAAAGGCCGAACTAGGAGCGTTCGAGATTCTTAAGGAAAAGCTACTGGACTCACCAATACTTGCGCTTTACTGTCAAAAGGATGAAACGGAACTCCACTGTGATGCTAGTTCGATAGGTTTTGGATCAATACTAATGCAAAGAAAACAAGATGGAAAGTTTCATCCAATATTTTATTTTTCCAAACGCACCACTGAGGTTGAGTCGAGGTACCATAGTTTCGAGTTGGAAACGTTAGCTATAATTTATTCACTCAAACGTTTTCGAGTTTATTTACACGGTAAAAGCTTTAAGATCGTAACTGATTGTAATTCTTTAGCGATGACCTTGAGCAAAAAAGATATTAATCCCAGAATCGCTAGGTGGGCACTCGAACTGGAAAACTACGACTACAAACTTGAGCATAGGTCCGGACCTAGAATGCAGCACGTCGACGCGTTGAGTAGATGTACTAACATAATGGTAGTGGACACGAACTCTTTTGAAGAGAATCTTCTTATATGCCAAGCGAAGGACAAAGACCTAGTAAAAATAAAGCTAATGTTAGAAAAGGCTGAGCATAGTTTTTATGAGATGCGAAATGGAATAGTCTATAGGAAATGTAATGATGGATCTGTTTTATTTTATGTACCAAAGGACATGGAGACGCATATAGTGTTTAAGTATCATAACGAACTTGGTCACGTGGGAGTAGATAAGGTGGTGGAAATTATTTCAAAATCATATTGGTTCCCAAAACTTAAAGAAAAGGTTGGACTACATATTAAGAACTGTTTGGAGTGCATTACGTTTTCAGCTAAAAATGGAAAACAGGAGGGATTTGTACATACCATTCCAAAAGCAGTTAAACCTTTTGAGTTAATACACATCGACCACCTTGGTCCGGTCATAATAAAAGATAAATCTAGGAGATACATTTTGGTTATTATAGATGGATGCACAAAGTTCGTGAGACTATATTCTGCTAAGACTACCAAGTCATCTGAGGCTATAAAAGCATATAGCAGACCAAAGCTTATAGTATCTGATAGAGGTTCAAGTTTTACGTCAACAGATTTCGTCAATTTTCTAACCGCCAGGAACATAAATCACATTAGAAATGCAACTGGTTCGCCTCAAGCAAATGGACAAGTAGAAAGAGTAAATCGAAGTTTGAGTCCAATGCTTGCAAAATTATTGAGTTCGGACAGAAAGCTATGTTTTGATAAGATACTAGAATTAATTGAGTTTGCGTTAAACAACACGGTCCATCGATCAATAGGCCAGTACCCAACTGTTATGCTATTTGGAGTTGAACAGAGGGGAGAACTAATAGATAGTCTCAGGGAAAATTTAGAGTGCGAAGGTAAAACGAAAACGATCGAAGAAATTAGAGCGGAAGCTCATGAGAAGGAAAGGCAATTACAGCTGTACAACGAGAAAGAAACAAATAAAAAACGTCAAAGGCCAACAATTTACAATCTAGGAGATTATGTAGTTGTGCGAAATTTTGATGCACACACAGGTGTTTCGAAAAAACTTGTCCCAAAATTTAAAGGTCCGTTTAAAGTTACGAAAGTATTAGGCAACGAAGGAGGGATTCCAGCATTCTAGGGTACCATATTCAGGCGTTTGGTGGGTAGCTAATTTGAAACCTTGGTTCGGCTGGTCAAACTTGAACTCCAACGCAGAGAAAAATGATAGTAGAATAAAAGACAGGATAGATGAGCCGCACAATGATAAGTTAAACGATAAAGATAGAATATGTAAATCAAATGAAAATGTATGTAAAACAAATGATATTACAAATGTTAAAGATAAAGAAAATGTAAGAGTAATCAAGGAAAATATTGTGAAACCTAACTGTAATGAAGTTAAGATGCCTTGTAAAGTTTATAACACTAGAAGTAAAACTAAAAGAAACAGCATGGGCTGCATGACTAGGCCAGGATCAGGAGATCCTTGTTTGTCAGAATGGCCGAGCTGTAGCAGCATGATCCTTAGTCACCCTGTACTTAATGAATGAGTACATAGTTATTGCATGATCTCTAGTCACCCTGTACATAAATAGGTATAAGTATCGTATGTAAGCTGTAAATGTGTATCCGAGAGGGCTTAGCATAAGTAAAAGAGAATAAAGCGTGTTAGTCTAATGAGACGAGCTGAGCAGAAAGGTTGTCTTTAATTGTTGCCGTCTTTGGTTCTGCTGCTACAGTGCAAAATTCGTTTTTTTTTGTTTGTTTATGAAAAAACCGCAACCAAATTTGGCAATAAAACATTTTTTTTTAGTATTTAAACAATAAACCGAATTTGATTGCAATTTGAATGGTACATGTTATCTCAAATTATTCCGAACCCAAATTTAACGTAGGCCTTTTTTTTGAGAAATTTCATGCCGTTGCGTACGTTACAAAAAACGGAAGTAGTTTTGGAGGTTAACGTGCATTTGTGCCATTTTCAGCGAATTTTGCGTAGAAGCCAAAAAAATCAAATTACGAAAAAGAACGAAGAATAATTGAGAATTTCAAATTGGGTCAGTTGAAGACTATATGTGTTCAGGTTTATCCAAAATTGCAGAATTCATCGTTGCGCACGTTACGTTGCGTACGTTACATTTTTTTCCTGCTATTATTAACAAAGATGGAGTACGTTTAAGTCGGGCGGAGACGACTTTAAGATAGCGTGTTCAATCACATTGCAATCAAATCCGGTTCTTTGACTAATTGCTCAAAAAAAAATTATGATTGCCAACTTGGTTACGATATCTTTATAAGCAAAATCAAAAAAATAAATTTTGCACCAAAAACTTTACTTATCATTCCTATTGCGGCTATATGATATAGTCTTGCGATTTTGGTAAAATTTGGTACAGTCCTTATGCACTGTAAAAAACTACCAAACGCCAAATTTGGTGACGATATCTTCATAAACAAATGAAATACATTGAACTTTGCACCAAAAATATTTTTTTTACCGATTGTTACTATGCACTACCGGTTTTTTGGCCACTTTTTTGACATAAACCTTAAAATATTGAGATAATTGCACCAAATTTGGTATTTATTTATATTTTGAGCCCTCAAGACGATCTACCAAGTTTCGCCCGGTTCGGCCCAATATTTCTTATAGCTGCAGTATAGTCGATCTGTCCGATTTGGACAAACTTTGTTGTTTTTTAAGCTATTGAGTTGAAAATCGATTTGTAAACACATTTTGAGCTCTTAAAAAGACTTGCGAAATTTGCTTTTGCTTGGATCATCGATCTAGCTGCCTTGGATATACTAATTTTTTTCTGCTATGGTATGGTGGTAAAACTAAAAACTTTTTACGGATTTTTCGTTTGTTTATTAAGATATCGTATCCAAACTTGGCATTCGCAAGTTTTTTTTAGTACCCAAACACTGTAGCAAATTTGATCAAAATTGGTTGAGTATATCATATAGCCCCCATAGGACTGATCGGTCAAAAAAACGTGTTAAGTGCAAAATTCGTTTTTTTTTTTGTTTGTTTATGAAGAAACCGCAACCAAATTTGGCAATAAAACATTTTTTTTAGTATTTAAACAATAAACCGAATTTGATTGCAATATGAATGGTACATGTTATCTCAAATTCTTCCGGACCCAAATTTAACGTAGGCCTTTTTTTTGAGAAATTTCATGCCGTTGCGTACGTTACATACTTTATGATACATATTTTTTTTAAACTGCTGTTCAAACACATACTTTTTTTTTTATTTTCTTAAAGTGCACAACAAACTTGCTTTACGAAGCTAGTTCGATCAAAAAAAAAATAAAAATCCAAGCAGCTAAATTAAAAAAACCTTGTTTTCCGTTGCGTACGTTACATGACGTATGCCTAACTTTACTTAACAATATTTATTTTTTTGAATATTCATTTAAAGCTTTTTTTTATTTATTAATAAATAACACTAGTTTACACGAAAAATGAACCTTCGTAAAAAGGTGTTTTTTAGGATAACTTGGGGTCGAGAAATACGAAAATGGCAACCTATAACTTCTTCAATTCTTATTCGATTTTAAAGATCTTGGACTCGAAATGTTCGTAAAAGAATTCTCTTTCAGTTTAAAGCTTAACATAATTTAAAAAAATCGTTAGTAAAAATCAAATCAAAAATTTGAAATTAAAAAAAATGGTTTTTCCGACCTTGGTTGCTTGTAACTTCTATATTTTTTATTAAACCTGCACATAATTATATATCAAAACACATCAATACCTTTCGATCTAATCATCTTTCATGTCGATACAAGATTTTGTTCACGAGATATTGACGAATAACTGAAATAAGTGCCCAAAAGCATGTTTTTCGAAAATATCTCGAAAACGGTGCTTAAGAAAAAAAAAGGTTGTCATTTTCGTGTTTCTCGACCCCAAATTACCCTAAAAAACACTTTTTTACGATGGTTCACTCGATGACCCATAAATTTGTAAACTAGTGTAATTAGATTGATTTTATGTTCCAATCAATATAGATCACATATTTTGATTTTTTTTGCCGTTTTATGATTATCTAAAAATTGTCTTTTTTTTAACAAAAACAAAATTTTGAGGTTATTGTAGGTGATGACCTACTATTCAAAAATACATCACCGAAAATCTTAACTCTTTATATATTTTCAAGGTTGAATATATAGCCGATTATTCCATTAAAAAATATATACAGTTTTTACAACTTTAAAGTTGTGCCCCTTGGTAACGATTTTCTGGGAAATGCCCATATGTATAAAAATTTAATTTGGAATCTAACTTTTGAAAAATATTGGCATACTTTTTATATACATATATACTTCATATAATATAATGCATTTTAAATTCTTGTTTTTATATAAAACAATTGAAACATTTGCTAATGTACAGTCTCTGACTAACAACCGAAGCAAACGGACGTGTTCATTTCATTGTGTGCTTAAACAGTGTCAAATAAATAAAAAAAAAAAAAATCGAAAAAATAAAAAAAAAAAAGTCGAAAAGTCTAGAACAAGTGTCAAAATAAAAAGTACTCAAAATGAGACAACCACCTGACCCTCCAGACATGCATAAAATGCACGCAAATAACATTAATATTCCTGGACCTAAATACCTAATTATGAAACGCACCTCCAATAACAACATAACTCTTTCTGATGTGTCACCCTTCCTTATTAAAAAAGTAATTGACCATACATGCGGAGGAGAAGTAGAGCAATGCAAAAAACTACGAAACGGAACAGTCATGATAAAAACTAAAAACCAAAAGCAAACGGAAAAACTACTCAATTTGAAATTACTCGCCGAAACAATAGAAATTACCGTAACTGAACACAATACTCTCAACAAATGCAAAGGCGTAATCTACTCGAATGATTTACGAAATATTTCAGAAGAAGAAATTCTCAAGGAACTAGAAGGACAAGGAGTATGTGAAATAAGGAAAATAAAGAAAAAAAACGGCAACGAATACACTGAAACTGGATTAATCATACTGACTTTCGCCAAACATGCCCTTCCCGATTATCTCTTCATTGGATACGAAAAAACCCAAATCAAGCCCTACATACCATACCCAATGCGCTGCAGTTGCTGTCTCAAATTTGGTCATACCCAAAAGGTCTGCAAGGCTGAGAAAATGTGCATTGTTTGTGGACAAAAACAACACACCGAAGACAACGAAATGAGGAACTGCAGGAATGAAGTAAATTGTGTAAATTGCTCAGCAAGAAAATACTCAGTCACCAACCACTCATCAATAGTCAAAACGTGCCCTGTATTTATCGAAAAACAAGAAATAACCGCCATCCAAACTTTAGAAAAAACCGATTTAAAGACTGCATACACCATCTACAACTCAAGACATCAATCAAACCAAAAAACATACGCGTCAGTAACAGCTCAAAAAACCACACCTGATACAAGCAGCAATGCATCGACAGAAAAGACGTCAACCCTAACCTCAAATAAAACCAATGAGAAAACTATCAAAAATCGCACCGTGATATCCTACTCAGACGTCGACGGACAACCTTCAACATCATCAGCCAATGCCAACTTACAAAACTCAAATAGCCCCAAACATTTACCTGCAAAATCCAAAAATGCATTGACTCGTAAGCTAAGTCATACAAAACAACCATCAATAGCAAAAAGAAAGAAAACTCAAATTCTAAACACGGAGAAGTATCACTCAGACTCTGATGGCGAATATGCAAGTATGGAATGAGCGACACATAACAGAACAAAACACATTACCTTTTGGTTCTTGAGTGACTGATGACTGAGAAGCATTCTGTCTCTCTCTCATTTAATATTTAATAGTTAGACTTGCCTCCTCTCTCAGTCACTCGATAACCAAAAATGAAATACATACAAACAAAAGCTCACTGTTATATATAACATATCGATTAAAAATAATCATTTAATCTAAATCGTCAAACCAAATGTCATTAAAAATCATCCAATGGAACATTAAAGGTTATTCAAACAATTACAGTGAACTTTTGGTTCTTATAAAGGAATATTCGCCAAATATAATCTCATTACAAGAAACACACATTCAAGACACAAAACATATACCGATCCCAGTGAATTATAACTTTATAGCGAACAAACCCTCTAACAGGTTTGGCGGCGTTGCACTACTCGTGCACGCCTCCATTCAATATAGAGAAATAAACATAAATACTGATTTTGAGTCAATAGCAATCGAAATAGAAACTAAAAAACGAATTAACATTATATCAGCATATATATCCCCATCCAAACAATTTTCGCAGTCAAATTTGGAAAATGTTTTTAACATCAACAATCTTCCTATTATTATTACTGGTGACTTTAATAGTTGGCACACAAAATGGGGTTCTTTATATAACAACCAAAGAGGAAAAATAATATCCGATTTCTTAGATACCTCACAGCTTATTCTTCTTAACGACAAGTCTCCAACCCATTTTAGTACACATAATAGTTTCACTCATATAGACCTCTCTTTCTGTTCAGCTGATCTAGCCCCACTTACTCATTGGGAAACCCTCAATGACCTAAATGGCAGTGATCACTTTCCTATACTTATCTCTACTTTCCCTGAAGATCCTAACTCAAAATATTTTAGACCACGTTTTAAAATCAAAGACGCCAACTGGAAACATTTCGGAAATATGACAGATGAAATTAGTAACTCGATACCAATATGTACAAACAACATAAACAAGGAAAACGCGAACATAACAAAAATAATACTACAAAGCGCACACTATACTATACCTCAAACTTCTACGAAACCCTTTAGACATAAGGTTCCTTGGTGGAGCAAACACCTTGAAATCCTTAGAAAATCAAAAATGTTAGCCTGGCGAGCACTCCAAACAAATATCAACCAAGAAAATATTCTAAGATTCAGAAAAGCCAACGCCCAATTCAGACGCGAATTAAAGCAAAGAAAAAAGCAATCAACTTTAGAACTCACATCTGAGATACAACCCTCAACCCCTACCACAAGAATTTGGTCCAACATTCGAAGATTTTGTGGCCTTTACCCCTCAAAGTCAATTCACAGTATTTACAATCCATCAAGCAA
The DNA here is from genome assembly GCA_018150985.1 of Chymomyza costata. Lineage (NCBI taxonomy): Eukaryota > Metazoa > Arthropoda > Insecta > Diptera > Drosophilidae > Chymomyza > Chymomyza costata. The sequence continues at coordinate 1,088,370 of JAECWU010000269.1, forward strand.
CCTAAACACTCTTAATAAAACTGAAATTGCAAACTGTTTTGCTAAATTCTGGTCCAGCAACTCGCAAGACATGAATTTTAGCTCCGACTTTATACACCATAAATATAACAATACTCTGCCCACGTACCACATTTGTCCATTAGCTTCTCAAATAGAAGCTCAAATTACTTTTTCTGAGCTTAACTCGGCCCTTCAGTCATTGAAAGGTACAACCCCAGGGCTAAATAGAATCTCCTACCCTATGATAAAAAACACATCCATTAACTTAAAATACAGAATCTTACAGTTATATAACAATATATTTGATTGTTACATGCCCCAATCATACAAAACTAATCTTACTATCCCGATCCTAAAACCTAACACAGACAAACTCCAAATAAGTTCGTACAGACCTATCTCACTTAACTGTTGTCTAGCTAAAACTCTTGACAAAATCATATCCAAACGTTTATGGTGGCTGACAACCTCCAACCACCTCCTCCATGAAAACCAAATAGGATTTAAAAAAGGAAAGTCTGTTACGGATGCCCTAATTTTTGCAGATCACTTGATATCTAAGGCCATAACAAGAAAAGGACATATAACTATAATTTCTCTTGACTTCTCGAAAGCTTTTGATAGGATCGGTATACATGCCATAATTGATCAACTTTACGAATGGAGAGTAGGACCGAAAATTATCAACTACATTCGTAACTTTATGACAAACCGTAAAGTTTTAGTTAGAGTAGGATCACAACAATCCGATGTATATCCTTTACAAAATGGCATCCCCCAGGGGTCACCATTATCTGTGATTTTATTCCTTATTGCATACAACAAACTTGCAAAAATAATAGATATACAAAAAAATATACATTTCTGTGCATACGCAGATGATTTCCAACTGTTTATTAACTTTAAAAGAAATGAAAAAAGAACAATATTTAATTTAAACACCCTATTCACAAACATGGAAAATTGGTGTAAATACTCAGGTGCAAAATTATCTTTAAACAAATGCAAGCAACTTCATATATGCAAAAAGCACAGTTGTCAATGCACAACATTATGCAATGGTATACAGATACCTGGAGTCACTTCACTAAAAATATTGGGTCTTACGATCAACAAAAATTATAACTGGCACACGCACATAGACAACCTCAAACAATCCCTTTCCAAGAGACTTGACATTATAAAATGTCTAGGGAGTTATCGATTTAATTGCAACACCCATACTTTATTAGCTGTAACAAAGGCTATGATCATATCGAAGATAGATTATGCTCTCTTCATCTACGGACATACTCACAAGAGTACCCTCAACAAGTTGAAAACTCCTCTTAACGCTGCGATACGCACCTCTCTCGGTGCTTTTCGTACAACACCTATTAAAAATATGCTATTTGAAGCCAACATTTCAGAAATAGAAACCAAAAGAGACTATCTTACAGCTACACTCTATAGAAATTTTTTAAAGTCATATCACTCTCCCGTCTATAAAATTCTTCAACAAAATACAAGCCTTAAAAATACTTATTCTACAATTTTAAAAGCAAGTAATCTCTGCAAGTATTTCGAAATTCCTTATAAACCTATCATTCCGAGGTTACTAAAACCCTTTTGGACCTTTCCAAGCGATACCATTATAACAGATCTTAAAAAATATAGCAAACAAAACACAAACCCATCTGTGTATAGACAATGTTTTGAAGAAATAAGAGAACAACACCAAAATTACTCATTCATTTATACGGACGGTTCTCAAATCAACAATATAAGCAGCTATGCTATAACTACGGAAAATCACTTGCTGAAAACTGGTCTACTTCCACCATTTTCCTCAGTAATGTCAGCAGAAATTATTGCATTGCTTGAAGCAATTAAAATTGCTAGAAGGAAAAAGGGCAAATTCGTCATTTGCACTGATTCTCTTTCTTCTCTTGACGCAATTTGTAACCATAACAACTCGAACATTTATCCAAGTGCTATAAGATCTCTGTTGAGTCAATACTACCCTAAAATCAAAATATTATGGATACCAGGACATTCGAACATTAAAGGCAACGAGCTGGCCGATAGTGAAGCAAAAAAACCACACAATTCCCACTTGTATACACGCCAAACTTAAATACACAAGACATAAACAGATACCTAAAAAAATCATTGATCTCGAGACAACAACAACTGTTTGAATCGTGTACCAATTGGTATCAAGTTATTAATTTCAATAAACTCATAGTACCAGATTATCTGGGTTCCACTTCACAACAAAATTTAAGTAGACTTGATCAAATTAAAATTATCAGACTTCGACTAGGACACACTAAAATAACGAACCAGCACTATATTGACAGAACCATTTCTACCTCCTGTCATCTATGTAATACAAATGCATTAATAACCACCGATCATTTACTAAGTCATTGCACAGCACTTAACCAAGCCAGAACGCAAATCTTTGGAAACGACAATCCCACTCTTTATCTATCTAATATTGGTAATAACTTTCAAAAAATCATAAAATTCCTTAAAGTTACTAATTTATACCACGAAATATAACACATCACTCATACACTTGTTCACATATATATAACTATAAAAATATGAATAAAACCTTACTGTCAACACACCAAATACAAAACTTGTATAACTCACTCAACATTGAAAACAAACCTAGAATTAAGTACTCTTTTTGTTACACACAAACATAGACATTACATATAAAAACATGATACCATTTTGTAACATTAATCACACGCCACAAATTCCAAATCAACACGACATAGCCGAAGGCCTGAGTAGCCAGTGCTATTTTCTTTTTTATGTTAATTATTAGTTTATAACTTTAATTATCATTATAAATAAAATAAAATAAATAAAATAAATTTGCTAAAATGTACTGTGCATTAATAATGTGCGCATACATTGGAATTGTAGCAAAAACTTAAAAATATAATGTTGTACCTAAATTATGTGTATATTTTATATGCACGTAAAAGGTTAATTGTATTACATTTTTAATTAAATGTAAAACTAAGACATATCGCAACATTTAAAAAAAAAAAATTTTTATTTTTTGTTGAAGGAATTGATATATGCCAGTAAAATGGTGTATTTTTAATTTCTTTCAATAAAAATAATATTGACTATATAAATATAAAAAACACAATATTAAAATCTCTAAGCGGTGGATCACTCGGCTCATGGGTCGATGAAGAACGCAGCAAACTGTGCGTCATCGTGTGAACTGCAGGACACATGAACATCGACATTTTGAACGCATATCGCAGTCCATGCTGTTATGTACTTTAATTAATTTTAAAGTGCTGCTTGGACTACATATGGGTGAGGGTTGTAAGACTTTGCTAATTAAGTTGTTTATAACCATTTGTTTAAAAAAAAAAAATAAATTTTTTTTTTAATAATTTTTATAAGCATATGGTATATTGTTGGGCATATACAAAGATGTTCATAATATTAATGGCAAATCAAATGAAACAAATTATGTTTATTTGGTATTATATAATGTACATGGATAATGGAAAAATTGAATATATTTTCATTTTTTTTATTTATTCTAATCAAATAATACTGAGAAATGTCTAGCAAAAAAATAAATATATATTTTTATCAATATTAGAATTGTCTCTTATTAATGATTATTGAATAATAAGAAGAAAAAGGAAAAAATAGAAAAAATTGGTCCTGGCCAGGATGTTCACTAAAGACCACCTCGGGCAAGCGCTCGTGCAGGAGCCATGGTGCAACAAGGGAATAAAAGGCCTGCACACCGGTGACTCAAAGGTAATTTGGGACCAGAGTCACGCCTCACCTCGAGCCTGTATAGTAGCTAGAAAATATATTAATTATACAGTTCTTTCAGAATTCCTGACGCGCGACTGTGTACCCATCGCTGTCCAGGATATTGGAGCGATGAGGACAATCGTTGTAGCTTCAGCTTATCTAGCTGGCGATGAACTGATTCCACCCGGGGAGATAACCGGTCTCCTCGAACACTGCCACAGACATGGACTGCCGCTGCTTATAGGATGTGACGCCAACGCTCACCACATTCTTTGGGGCAGCACTAATGTCAACAAACGCGGTGAGTACCTATTAGAGTTTATCTCTAAAGTAGATCGAGAAATATGTAATGTCGGAAACACTCCGATATTCGTAAATAGAATCAGGGAAGAGGTCCTAACCCTTGTAAGTCCCTCTCTCAGATCAAGGATTGGGGATGGCACGTTTCGAATGAACAGTCCATGTCAGATCACAAGATCATAAGGTTTAATATTTCGCTAAATATGAACTTTTTTAAGCCAACTCGCAACCCCAAAAAGACAAATTGGGAAATCTTTAACGCGAGATTGGAACTTGAACTACCCCATCTGGGTGTTACAATACCCAAACACCCATTGGAGTTAGAACAAAGAGTACGTGGGATGAATGAATCCATTACCCATGCCTTTGAAGAAGGCTGTCCTATCAGCCGAATACGCCGAGAAAGAGATGCTCCATGGTGGAATATACACCTGGAGGGACTACGTAAGATGAGTCGCTCACTCTTCAATCGTGCCAAACGAACGGGTGACTGGGAGACCTATCGAAACAGTCTAACTCTATACAGTGCGAGTATTAGGAAGGCTAAGCGTCAGAACTGCAGGAATTTCTGTGAGTCTGTAGAAAACACAAACGCTGCGGCCAGACTTCATAAAGCCATGGCGAAGTCAGCACCAGAGGGGAATATCTCTCTTAAGAAAAGTGACAACACTTTTACCGTTAACGCGGTAGATAAGTTAAAACTCCTAGTTGAGACGCACTTCCCAGGTAGCATACCTGATGTAGTACCTTTTCAAACGGTGTCCAAGCGTAGAACACCAGAAAGGAAGGACTGGCAATTCGCCAAGTCCATTGTCACAAGTGAACGACTGGAATGGGCCATAACCTCGTTCCAGCCCTTCAAGTGTCCAGGCCCAGATGGAATATCTCCATCACTCCTTCAGAACGGTAGAGAATACCTTATACCACATCTAAGGAGGGAAATGGTCAGCAGCCTGCCACTGGGGCATGTTCCCGAGCCATGGAACAGAGCTAAGGTGGTCTTCATCCCCAAGGCTGGGAAGAAGGATGTCACCCATCCAAAGTCCTTTAGACCCATTAGCTTAACATCGTTTTTGTTGAAAACGTTAGAAAAGCTAGTGGACAACATTAGAAATACGCTTCTGAAGCGGGACCCCCTGCACTTTACACAGCACGCGTATAGAGCAGGTCGATCAACAGACACTGCACTCTATCAACTGAGGAATACCCTCAGCAAAGCAGTTTGTTTGGTCCAGCAGCCAAATATGTAAACATAAACAATACAAATGTAAACAACAGCAGCATTATTGCTCTTAATTTTATCACCGCTTAACATTAACATATATCTTGTACTTTCTTTCTCTCAACTAGCGGCATTGCTCTGCGAAGCAAGAGTGCATTAATTTTAACTCTATTTTCGTTTGTTTGCTTTGGTTGCACTCAGCCGCTCTTTCACAATATTGTTCTTATGCTTAGAGGTCAGTAGCTTGATCTGCTAATGTACTAAACTCAGTGTTAAAATACTACTTTCGCTGTCAAGTCTGGTTTGCAGCTTGACATTACACACATTAACATTCAAAAACTTTACACTACATAAACACATATACTATACACTAAACCAACACTATCGAAACAAACAATAAATACATTTTAAAATAATTAAAAAACGTTTGAATTTAAATTATAGTTGCAGAAAAAGCTCGGCGACTCAACATTTTGGAGGCCCCGGCGAGATTTCGCCATAATTTTCGTTCTTTTGTTTTATTTCGTGAGTGCTAACAAATTAAAAAATTGGCATTTAAACATAAAAAAGGCATAATTCTATTAAACGGACAAACATACATACATATATAAGTGAGTGCTACACATATATACACATACATATATCTAACATAAAGTGCAAGTGTACATACATTTATATAAAAACCAATAACCAAAAAAGTGCGTCTGTACATTAACGTCTAATAAGTGTATATAGACACCGCTAATATCGCCGCTACTTTTGCCTTCGCTTGCTCTCTTACGCTACTGCCGTTACTTTTCGCGCTCGTCTTGTGACTTTACATTGCTGCCGCTACTTTTCGTATTCCTTTTGTGCTTTATACTACGCCACTGTTCTTCGCGTTCGTTTTGTGCCTTTGCATTGCTGCCGCTACTTTTCGCTTACGTTTGTACTTTAACACTACGCCACTGTTCTTCGCGTTCGTTTTGTGCCTTTGCATTGCTGCCGCTACTTTTCGCTTACGTTTGTACTTTAACACTACGCCACTGTTCTTCGCATTCGTTTTGTGCCTTTACACAACTACCGCTACAAATAAAGGGTGATATTTTAAGTGCGCGCAATATGAGTGAAGGCGAAGAAGTACAAGTTGCGCAAAATGCGGCATTTATTAAAGTGCATATGTTTAAACGGCAAGCTGAATGCATATATGACCATGCATTAGAAAAGCATGCTACTATAGCTGGTGACAATGTGATTTCCCTAAATGATGAACAATTAATTTCTTGTGAGTGCATTCTTGACAAACTCCAAAAATCCTTTGATAAAGCACACGACAGCTTAGAGGAGTTATGTTTTGAAGAAATCGGTAGTAAATTACGTAAAGATTTTGATGAGTTGATAATCGAATCAAAGGTACGCATTCAGTCTCAGCTCAATAAGCGCAAGGTTCAAAATCAAAGCCCAGGGTGCTCTACTATGCTACGTGCTGCAACGTCAGAACATCAACCTGTTGTTGTTGTCAACTCCCGATCCCGGCTGCCAGAACTTAAATTGCCCATATTCAGCGGTGGATATACCGAGTGGGCAGATTTCTTTTCAATGTTTTCAACGATCATCGACAAGGATTCCGAGCTGACAAATATTGAGAAGTTGCAGCATCTTCGTTCATGCCTCAAGGGAACTGCGTTGGACACAATCCGATCACTGGATATTTGCAATGATAACTATAAAACTGCACTTGATTTATTAGAAAAACGGTTTGATAATAAACGCTTAATATTTCAGGCACACATCGCAGAGATTCTAGGGCTCAAGAAGGTGGATTTTGGATCAGTCAGCAAGCTACGTATGCTCTCGGATAAATTCAACTCACACATGCGCGCGTTGCAAACCATTGGTAGCATTGAAGAGATTTCCAACTGTTTTATAATACACACACTTCTACAAAAGGTGGACAACACGACTCAAGCAAAATGGGAGGAGTCGATGTGTACGAAAAAGCTGCCTACTTTGGATCAACTAGCTAACTTTTTGGAGAGACGCTGTCAGACATTGGAAAATGTGGAATATGCCATGGCAATACGTACGCCTGGCTCACAGGTGGGCAAGAACAACAAAACAACTAACAACACTAAGTCATTTATAGCTACTAATGCTACACCTTCTGGCTGTGTATTTTGCGACGACGTTGGCCACAATATTCTGAGGTGCTCTCGATATGGTAACCTCTCTCCTGCATTGCGTCTTAAAGAAGCTCAAAAACTCTCACTTTGCATAAATTGTCTGACGAAGGGCCATCGTGTAAAGGATTGCCATTCGCGACTTTGCAGAATATGCCACAAACCACATCACACACTCTTGCATCTCGGAAATTCTCGGTTGCCAGATACCATTGTCACTGCCCAACCTGGTCACTTGCCTGATTATCACTCTTCAACGTCGTCTCATAGCTCCATGGTTGCATCAGCGCCAATTGTGTCTACAACTCTTGCTGCCCAGAATCTCTGTTCTGATGCTGTGCTCTTAGCCACAGCCATTGTTTTGGTAAAAAACCGTTCTGGTACATTGGTTCCATGCCGTACCCTTCTCGATTCTGGATCACAACTACATATAATAACTTCACGATTTGCTCATCAACTGCAGCTAAAAAAGTCGAAATCATCTACTCTTGTTTCTGGCATTGGTGACTCTAGTTTTCCAACAGATGGATATGAAGTTAACATTAATATACAATCTCGTACTTCTGAATATTCTACCAACTTAACTGCATTGATAGCACAAACTATCACCGACAATCATCCAAGTTTTTCGTTCGACTCTTCAGATTGGAATATACCTTCTAACATAACACTTGCAGATGCAGAATTCTATAAGTCTCAGCGCGTTGACTTACTTATTGGAGCCAGCCTTTTCTATGACTTGTTGTGCGTTGGCCAAATTAAGCTGCTTCCTGGATTGCCTACACTACAAAAAACTCGACTTGGCTGGGTGGTATCTGGAAGTTGTCAGAAACTACGCAAAACAACATTGATGGCATCACAAACAACACATCAGGCCGAGCCAGAGTCAATTGCCGAATTAGATGATCTCGTTCGTCGATTTTGGGAAACCGAAAGTTGCAGCGACCCACTAATTGTAACAACAAAGGAAGAAATTGAGTGCGAGGCTCATTTCAAGTCAACATACTCGAGATTACCTACTGGCGAATATTCTGTACGCTTGCCTGCCAAGCTAAATTTCGACTCATTAGGTGATTCGTATCAACAAGCATACCGACGATTTTTAAACTTGGAGCGCAAATTAGAAAAACGTCCACACATCAAGGTCCAATATTCGGCATTTATACAAGAATACCTGAAATTAAATCACATGTCGCATGTTGGCCCCGAGTCTCGTCACCTTTGCAAGTATTACCTTCCACATCACTGCGTGTTTAAGGAAGATAGTACCACAACGAAACTACGCGTCGTTTTTGACGGATCAGCTGCGACATCATCTGGATATTCATTGAATGATTTACTCATGGCTGGTCCTACCATTCAAGCCAAACTTTTCAATACACTGACACGATTTCGCACCTTTCCAGTCTCTCTGACAGGTGACATTTGTAAAATGTACCGCTGCTTTCGCATGGAGGAAACCGACTCATATTTGCAATGCATTTTATGGCGTAATTCTGAACAGGAAGAGCTGCAAATATGCAAACTAGATACCGTCACTTTTGGCACAACGCCAGCTTCGTTCTTGTCCATACGTGCAATGCATCAACTCGCCATAGACGAACAATCATCATTTCCCATCGGCTCGCAAACCCTTTTGCGAGATTTCTATGTAGATGACCTCATCACTGGTGGTAACTCTACTCAAGATGTTGCAGAAATAATGAGACAGACTAAGGCTTTGCTAGCTGAAGGCAACTTTACGCTACGCAAGTGGTGCTCAAATGATCCAGCCGTTCTACGAGATATTTCGCCTGAAGACAAGGAAACATTTTTAAAATTCCATGATGGCAGCGATATTACAAAAACCCTGGGACTTGCCTGGGACCCTGCATCAGACAATTTCTTATTTTCATTTTCGCCAATTGTTTCATCAAATAAACCTAACAAGCGTTCTGTCCTTTCAGCCATTGCTCGATTGTATGATCCACTCGGCTTACTTGGTCCTGTCATTACCAAAGCCAAAATGTTCATGCAGACGCTATGGAAAGAGAAGCTAGACTGGGATGAGAGTTTGCCAGATTTACTAAACACCACTTGGCTCAGCATGTGCGATCAGTTCAGCACCGTTCAGCAAGTGACATTTCCTCGTCTGGCATTACTTCCAAATTCCATTGTTGAAGTGTACGGATTTTGCGATTCTAGTATTGACGCGTATGACGCATGCGCTTACCTGGTCTTTAAGGCGCATGGAGAATGCTCTTCCCACTTACTCTGCTCCAAATCTCGTGTAGCACCTCTGAAGTCGATCACCGTTTCCAAGCTTGATCTTTGCGGAGCCGCCTTGTTAGCACAATTGATGCATGAATTGTCAGAAATGCAACTATTTTCTTGCAAATATTATTGCTGGTGCGATTCATCAGTAGCCTTGTCTTGGATAGGCGACGAGTCTACGAAGTTCAATGTTTTCGTCGCCAACCGAGTCTCCGCAATTCAACAACGCACAGCCGCTATGGAGTGGCTCAATCCCGCTGAATTGCTGTCTAGGGGAGCTTCACCAAGCGATCTCATTTCTTCGGAGCTTTGGTTCACTGGTCCAACATTTCTACAACTCGACAAAACGCAGTGGCCATTATCATGTCTTTTGAAAAAACCTACGCTTCGTAAATCTTTACTGTTTGTAGACTCTCCTCAACTTGACATTATCGAAGAAAGCAAATACGTGAACCCATTTTCAGCAATGCAACGACTTTTCGCCTACGTATACAATTTCATACATCGCAACAAACTCTTGGCTTTACTGTAGCTGATATTCAAAATGGCACACGACTTCTTCTTCGAACTGTCCAGCATTCGCATTTTCGGCGGTCGATTGGAAAACTCATTTCGTATCTTTGACTCTCGATATCCAATTATATTACCCGAACAACACTCGATTACAAACTCGCTTATAAAACACTTTCATCAACAAATTGTGGCTGCTGCCAAAGTCCGACTCTGTTGAAAGCCTTAATCTTCCAACGGGGGGAGAATGTTTGGTCCAGCAGCCAAATATGTAAACATAAACAATACAAATGTAAACAACAGCAGCATTATTGCTTTTAATTTTATCACCGCTTAACATTAACATATATCTTGTACTTTCTTTCTCTCAACTAGCGGCATTGCTCTGCGAAGCAAGAGTGCATTAATTTTAACTCTATTTTCGTTTGTTTGCTTTGGTTGCACTCAGCCGCTCTTTCACAATATTGTTCTTATGCTTAGAGGTCAGTAGCTTGATCTGCTAATGTACTAAACTCAGTGTTAAAATACTACTTTCGCTGTCAAGTCTGGTTTGCAGCTTGACATTACACACATTAACATTCAAAAACTTTACACTACATAAACACATATACTATACACTAAACCAACACTATCGAAACAAACAATAAATACATTTTAAAATAATTAAAAAACGTTTGAATTTAAATTATAGTTGCAGAAAAAGCTCGGCGACTCAACACAGTTAATAATAAGGAAGTCGCAGTATGTGCCTTCCTAGATATTGAGGGTGCTTTTGACAACACATCGCATGATGCTGATAACAAAGCACTTATAAGAAGGGGCGTTAATGTTAAGCTTTCCGAGTGGATTCAATCCCTACTCAAGTCAAGGCTAGTCACAGCAGAATCCGGAGACTCCTCCGTAACTGTGACCACAACTCGTGGCTGTCCACAAGGAGGAGTATTATCTCCACTACTATGGAGCCTCCTTGTTGATGAACTGCTAGATAGTTTATCGAGCAAAGGAATGCACTGTCAAGGTTATGCCGACGACATTGTCCTTATCGCAGTAGGCAAATTCGAGAACACTCTATGTGATATAGTACAGAGAGGATTAAATATTACATACGATTGGTGCAAGGAAGTAGGTCTCAACCTAAGCCCAGCTAAAACCATAGTAGTACCATTTACTAGAAGATATAAACTACCGAATATGCGGCAACTTCACCTTAGGGGATGTCCTATTCTTCGGAGCAAGGAAGTTAAGTACCTTGGAGTTATATTTGACAGCAAACTTAGGTTCTGCTCTCATATAGAAAACGTGACAAGCAAATGCATTAGAGCTCTGTACACGTGTAGAAGGATAGCCGGCAAATCATGGTGCATCTCCCAAGATTTTACGCTGGCTATACCTAATGGTCATAAGGCCGATGCTCACTTACGGAGCTATTGCTTGGGGAGCTCGGGTGGAGATTACCTCCGTCCAAAATGACCTTAAGAAGATACAGAGGCTAGCCTGTGTATGTATGACAGGAGCCATGAGAACCTGTCCTACAGCAGCATTGGAAGTCCTTATGGAGTTGGCACCACTTCATACTGTTGTAAGGCTTCAAATGAAGGCGACACTGTTAAGAATGTCGGCTGAGGGAATTGGCAAAGGCCACATAATAAGTGCTAGAGACGCTGACGAACTGGGAAAACTGGTCCCCTCAATTCTCTTACCCAGAGATGAGATGATCACAGAGTACCACTTTGAAAGGAACTTCAGTGCTATTTTGAGCAACAAAGAGAATTGGACAACGCTAGAGGAGATACATCCTATGAAAAGACACACTATTGTGTAGTATACGGACGGGTCCTTGACTAAAGAAGGCACTGGACTGGGAGTCGCGGGACCAAGAACGCGACTGTCAGAAGCTCTGGGTAAATACACCAGCATATTTCAGACAGAGGTATGTGCTATAGGCCGATGTGTAGACATCAACCTAGAAAGAAAATATAAAGACAGAGATATTGCTATTCTGTCAGATAGTCAAGCTGCGATTAATGCGGTGGCTGGCTCGAAGATTAATTCGAAGTTGGTCTGGGATACCAGGACCAAATTGAACCGTCTAGGACAATGGAACAGAGTCTCCCTTAGACGGATCCCGGGACACAAGAACATCCCCGGGAATGAAGCAGCTGACGAACTGGCGAGGAATGGTGCTGCGAAACCACTAATAGGGCCTGAACCTTACTGTGGCATTGGCAGACACACTACCAAGCAGCTGCTAAGAGATGAAGAAAGGTCCTGTCGGGAAACTGACTGGGCTGGCACAGACGGCTTACGACAGGCCAAGCAACTTTTTGGCTCCTACAACTTAATTAGGTTCAAGAAAGTGTCCCAATTGGGCAAGAATTCCCTTAGGATACTGACGGGGTTACTAACGGGACATTGCAGACTCAGGAAACACCTGTGTACTATGGGCATCTTGAATTCAAGCACATGCAGGTTTTGTGAAACCGAGGAGGAAACCTCCCAGCACATACTTACAGAGTGTGATGCCCTAGCCAGAAGAAGGAAATCCCTTCTTGGTAAGCATAGAATATTGATGCATGATATTACCGGACTAGAACCATCTCAGATAATCAAGTTTGTCACGGAAATTGGGCTAGTTGAGGAGCTCTAGGGCTTGAAGGGAGCCCAATAGATCCTAAGGGTCGCAGTGCAACTTTTCCCTATTATATTATTATTATTATTAAGTCACTTTGTCTATATGGCAAATGTGAGATGCAGTGTATGGAACATCTATATTCTAATATGAAAAATTAGTGATTTAAGTCCTTCTTAAATTAGGCCATTTACCCATATTAGATGATGTTTCCAAAGAGTCGTGTTGCTTGATAGTGCAGCACTAAGTGGGTGGTAAACTCCATCTAAAACTTAATATAACCATGAGACCGATAGTAAACAAGTACCGTGAGGGAAAGTTGAAAAGAACTCTGAATAGAGAGTTAAATAGTACGTGAAACTGCTTAGAGGTTAAGCCCGATGAACCTGAATATCCATTATGGGAAATTCATCATTAGAATTGTAATATTTTAAAATATATTATAATGATAGTGTGCATTTTTCCCATATAAGGACATTGTAATCTATTAATATATTTAATTTATCATAAAATATGACTTATAGTTTATTTTTATTATTATTCTTGCATTTTAACATAAAATAAATGTCATTCAATTTGATAAAGTATTGATAGATTTATTTGAAATACAATGCGTTAATTTTTGCTTGAGCAACACGCCAGCATGCCTATGCGGCGCTGCGCTTCAGGATTGGCTACACGTTCTTTGTGTATGCCCGCTGTATGCAGATGTGCGGCACCTTGATGGACTAGGGATACACGAAGTGGATGGACATTGGAACTTTTCTGGAGTGCTGGAGACACCGGAGAGGATGAGGATGCTGACAGCATTTGCCGATGTCGTATTTACGCGGCACCGTGTTTTTAAGACTTTAAAGTGATATAGCACGTAAAACCTCTTTGGCGCAGATCCAATGACTCTGTCCCTATCTACCTCCCCGTGTGGTGGCGGACTAGAATACCATCACAGCCCCCCTGTGCTTGTCGTAAAAGGCGACTAATCTAGGGACGACGGCCAAACTAGGAAGAGGCTAGTGTTTATTGTGCACTGGTTTCGGAATAGGATGGCCAATATAAATTTCTCAAAATATCTTAGCAGGGGTTTTTAGAACGCTGGCTGGTTCCCCAAAAGATACTAGAGAACATTTATTTCTGGGTCACCAACCCTTAACTGCTTGGAGTTTAAATTGGAAGTGTCTTATGGCACAAAGCCTTACCAGAGGTTATCTGGTACCACGGGCGGTCAGGAAAGCCCACGGCCTTGTTCAGAATTTTCTCTGAAAATTTTGAACAAGACTGTGCCTGACCGATGGGTACGGCCCCTCGGGGAGTATCGTGGTGGCTGTGGCTTATTACCCAAATGCGGGTAAAGCTTTCGGGCTTGGCGTGGCGTTGCGTCAAGTTCAACCGGGTGTCGTGACCCAGAGATCGACAGAGGTTTTAGGTAGACCTCGGCTCAAGCCAAGAGTGGAGTTTACGACCAAGCAGAAGTATCTCTGATTGGTACTGGCGGAAGAATTTCCAATGGGCCGCCGTTTGTCGTAAATACAAACCCATGTGCATGGGCACCGTGTTTTTAAGACTTTTAAGTGATATAGCACGTTAAATCACATTGGCGTAGATCCAAAGACTCTGTCCCTATCTACCAGTTTGATTTCAACGTTGATCGCGAGCAGACGTGCTAATCGTGTGCGCGCATAGTGTGAAAGAAAACAGTGTAAAAACTTGTAAACAAGTTGCCGTTACTTGTGTCAAAACAAGTAAACAACAGTCGCGCGAGCATTTGGTGTAAACAAGTTCCCGTTTGAGAACGTTTACCGCTGCCAACATACACGTGTGCGTGTACGTGTACGTGTGTGTGTGTTAGTGCGAATTGCGCCTGGTTTGAGTCCATACTATCGGTTCGAGTATCCGCTCTACCGATAGAGGTCGCTTTCTGGTTCGTGTCCAGACTACGGTTCGAGTCTTCGCTTCTCCGACAGAGGTCGCTCTTTGGGTTGTATCTCGGCTACTGGTTCGTGTATAAACTTATTGGTTTGTGTACGTGCTCGTAGCGGAATACGAGCTATAGAGGGCGCCATGTCTGGCTCTGCCAACATGTGCTGCAGCGACAGCAGCGACATTGCCGCTCTGTTGCCCGACACTATGAAGAAGAAGCGCAAGAAGACGCGTGCGTCGCGAAGCTCGCCGACGCCGGCCGAAGCGACAACGGCGAAGCGTCATGCCGCAGAGAGCGCAGCTGAGACCGACTCAGCCGCTGCCACCGCCGCTGCTACCGCCGATATACCGCCGCCAACCGCCGCCAACCGCCGCGCCCACCACCTCCGCTGCTGCTGCTGCCGCCGCTGCCTTTCCCGCTGCACCGCGTGTGCCGGTTCTGCGCCTGAAGGTTGACGCTAACAATGCGCCCCTTACAGGTTGGGAGATTGCCAATGAAGGCATGGCTGCCATACTGGCAGAGATTGGAAAGGTGCGGCTAATGATGCACAACTCGCTTGTCGAGACTGTAGGCATCAAAAAGGAGGACAGGGCAAAGATTACCGCCGCCGCAGCCCGCTATGATGAGATCATCATCGCGTTGGCCGCCAAAAACGGTATGTTGTCCGTGGCGCCGCAAACGATGCCCCCACCTGCCGTCAACTCAGCCGCCTACTCTGTCGCCGTCCAGGCGCCCCAAATGGCTCCTGCTGCCGCACCGCGCCGCAACAAGCCAGTTGAGACGTGGTCAGCAGTAGTGACGAGCCGGGACCCGAATATTTCGGGCAAGCAAGTAGCCGATAAGGTTATGAAGGACGTCGCGCCCGCACTCGGTGTACGTGTGCACGAAGTGCGTGAGCTGAAGCGTGGTGGTGCGATTATTCGCACACCATCTGAAGCGGAGTTGAAGAAGGTCGTGGGCAACCGGAAGTTCACGGAAGTCGGCCTTGAAGTGAAGAAAAACCAGGCGCTTAAACCGAAGATTACGGTGACCAACGTCGATATGGCCATATCCGTTGAGGAGTTCATGAGCGACCTGTACGAGCTTAACTTCAAGGAAGAACTCACGCCTGCTGCATTTAAATCAGCTGTCCATTTGGAGACGAAGCCTTGGGCTGTCACCAAAGATGCGTTCATAAACTTGACTTTCGAGTTAAGTGAGGAAGCTCTGGACATATTGAACAAGCAAGGAAGAATTTACGTGAAGTGGTTCTCCTTCCGCTACCGGTCGCTAGTCAGGACATATGCTTGCCACAAGTGTATGGGCTTCGACCATAAGATAGCCGAATGCAAGTTCAAGGCCGACGTATGCCGCCAGTGTGGACAGATGGGCCACATCGTAGCGAAATGCACAAATCCGGTGGACTGCCGAAATTGCCGCTTCAAGGGACTCCCCTCAGGGCATGGCATGCTCTCGGCGAGTTGCCCTATCTACAGCGCAGTGCTAGCGAGGGTGCAAGCTAAACATTAATGTTTAGTTTCGCCCAAGCGAATTGTGGTCGTGGACGAGCTGCTACCATCGAGCTCGGAGTCAGGATGCGTGACTCAAGCCATCTGTTCGCACTTATACAGGAGCCTTACGTAGATGCCGCTGGACGTATAACTGGCCTCCCTGGAGGGATGCGCATATACCCAGACAGGCGAAATAAGGCTGCGTGCATAGTGAACGATCCGGAAGCCATCTGTATGCCCATAGCGCCGCTTACCACAGATTTTGGCATATGCGTGAGTGTCACAGGGAGATATGGCTCAATCTTCCTCTGCTCCGTGTACTGCCAATTCGACTGCGAGATGGAGCCGTACCTCTCGTACTTAGATGCGGTGCTACTGCAAGCCAGTAGCAATCCTGTCATCTTTGGCCTTGATGCGAATGCAGCGTCCCCCATGTGGTTCAGCAAGTTCTCAGCGCACTCGCTGAGACATCAGAACCATATCCGGGGTGAGCTGCTGTTTGAGTGGATTCTGGAGAGCCGTGCTAACGTGCTGAATGTACACACTGATGTGTACACCTACCACCAGATGATCACAGGCGTTCGAAGTAACATCGATGTTACGATGGTCAACGATGCAGCGTCGATGTTGGCCACATTCGACTGGAAAGTGGATGATTGGTGCCTGTGACCACAACATCATTGAGAGCTTTGCTCCTGTGCCATCCTGGAACGTTTCCACTGCACGTTGGCGATTATTCAGAGATGAATTGGTAAGAATAAACTACCGGAGAATTTCGCGGAGACACCGCCAGAGGAGCAAGCATCTGCACTGCGCTTGATTGTACACGATGTGTGTGATCGAGTGTTAGGCCGCAGACCGAAGACCGCCAAGAGCAATGAGGAAAGTGGTTTGGTGGAATACCAGCCTTAGTACCAAGCGCCATGAAGTCAGGAGACTCATGCGCAGGCTCCAGAATGCACGTCGTAGTGGCAACGACGATGCTGAGCGACTTGCTATTTGGTACTTATGCATATTTTGAGCCCTCAAGACGATCTACCAAGTTTCGCCCGGTTCCGCCCAATATTTCTTATAGCTGCAGTATAGTCGATCTGTCCGATTTGGACAAACTTTGTTGTTTTTTAAGCTATTGAGTTGAAAATCGATTTGTAAACACATTTTGAGCTCTTAAAAAGACTTGCGAAATTTGCTTTTGCTTGGATCATCGATCTAGCTGCCTTGGATATACTAATTTTTTTCTGCTATGGTATGGTGGTAAAACTAAAAACTTTTTACGGATTTTTCGTTTGTTTATTAAGATATCGTATCCAAACTTGGCATTCGCAAGTTTTTTTTAGTACCCAAACACTGTAGCAAATTTGATCAAAATTGGTTGAGTATGTCATATAGCCCCCATAGGACTGATCGGTCAAAAAAACGTGTTTAGTGCAAAATTCGTTTTTTTTTTGTTTGTTTATGAAGAAACCGCAACCAAATTTGGCAATAAAACATTTTTTTTAGTATTTAAACAATAAACAGAATTTGATTGCAATATGAATGGTACATGTTATCTCAAATTCTTCCGGACCCAAATTTAACGTAGGCCTTTTTTTTTGAGAAATTTCATGCCGTTGCGTACGTTACATACTTTATGATACATATTTTTTTTAAACTGCTGTTCAAACACATACTTTTTTTTTATTTTCTTAAAGTGCACAACAAACTTGCTTTACGAAGCTAGTTCGATCAAAAAAAATATAAAAATCCAAGCAGCTAAATTAAAAAAACCTTGTTTTCCGTTGCGTACGTTACATGACGTATGCCTAACTTTACTTAACAATATTTATTTTTTTGAATATTCATTTAAAGCTTTTTTTATTTATTAATAAATAACACTAGTTTACACGAAAAATGAACCTCCGTAAAAAGGTGTTTTTTAGGATAATGTGGGGTCGAGAAATACGAAATTCTTATCCGATTTTAAAGATCTTGGACTCGAAATGTTCGTAAAAGAATTCCCTTTCAGTTTAAAGTTTAACATAATTTAAAAAAATTGTTTTTCGTTAGTAAAAATCAAATCAAAAATTTGAAATTTTAAAAAATGGTTTTTCCGACTTTGTTGCTTGTAACTTCTATATTTTTTATTAAACCTGCACATAATTATATATCAAAACACATCAATACCTTTCGATCTAATCATCTTTCATGTCGATACAAGATTTTGTTCACGAGATATTGACAAATAACTGAAATAAGTGCCCAAAAGCATGTTTTTCGAAAATATCTCGAAAACGGTGCTTAAGAAAAAAAAAGGTTGCCATTTTCGTGTTTCTCGACCCCAAATTACCCTAAAAAACACTTTTTTACGATGGTTCACTCGATGACCCATAAATTTGTAAACTAGTGTAATTAGATTGATTTTATGTTCCAATCAATATAGATCACATATTTTGATTTTTTTTGCCGTTTTATGATTATCTAAAAATTGTCTTTTTTTTAACAAAAACAAAATTTTGAGGTTATTGTAGGTGATGACCTACTATTCAAAAATACATCACCGAAAATCTTAACTCTTTATATATTTTCAAGGTTGAATATATAGCCGATTATTCCATTAAAAAATATATACAGTTTTTACAACTTTAAAGTTGTGCCCCTTGGTAACGATTTTCTGGGAAATGCCCATATGTATAAAAATTTAATTTGGAATCTAACTTTTGAAAAATATTGGCATACTTTTTATATACATATATACTTCATATAATATAATGCATTTTAAATTCTTGTTTTTATATAAAACAATTGAAACATTTGCTAAAATGTACTGTGCATTAATAATGTGCGCATACATTGGAATTGTAGCAAAAACTTAAAAATATAATGTTGTACCTAAATTATGTGTATATTTTATATGCAAGTAAAAGGTTAATTGTATTACATTTTTAATTAAATGTAAAACTAAGACATATCGCAACATTTTTTAAAAAAAAAAATTTTTATTTTTTGTTGAAGGAATTGATATATGCCAGTAAAATGGTGTATTTTTAATTTCTTTCAATAAAAATAATATTGACTATATAAATATAAAAAACACAATATTAAAAACTCTAAGCGGTGGATCACTCGGCTCATGGGTCGATGAAGAACGCAGCAAACTGTGCGTCATCGTGTGAACTGCAGGACACATGAACATCGACATTTTGAACGCATATCGCAGTCCATGCTGTTATGTACTTTAATTAATTTTAAAGTGCTGCTTGGACTACATATGGGTGAGGGTTGTAAGACTTTGCTAATTAAGTTGTTTATAACCATTTGTTTAAAAAAAAAAAAAAAAAATTTTTTTTAATAATTTTTATAAGCATATGGTATATTGTTGGGCATATACAAAGATGTTCATAATATTAATGGCAAATCAAATGAAACAAATTATGTTTATTTGGTATTATATAATGTATATGGATAATGGAAAAATTGAATATATTTTCATTTTTTTTATTTATTCTAATCAAATAATACTGAGAAATGTCTAGCAAAAAAATAAATATATATTTTTATCAATATTAGAATTGTCTCTTATTAATGATTATTGAATAATAAGAAGAAAAAGGAAAAAATAGAAAAAATTGGTCCTGGCCAGGATGTTCACTAAAGACCACCTCGGGCAAGCGCTCGTGCAGGAGCCATGGTGCAACAAGGGAATAAAAGGCCTGCACACCGGTGACTCAAAGGTAATTTGGGACCAGAGTCACGCCTCACCTCGAGCCTGTATAGTAGCTAGAAAATATATTAATTATACAGTTCTTTCAGAATTCCTGACGCGCGACTGTGTACCCATCGCTGTCCAGGATATTGGAGCGATGAGGACAATCGTTGTAGCTTCAGCTTATCTAGCTGGCGATGAACTAATTCCACCCGGGGAGATAACCGGTCTCCTCGAACACTGCCACAGACATGGACTGCCGCTGCTTATAGGATGTGACGCCAACGCTCACCACATTCTTTGGGGCAGCACTAATGTCAACAAACGCGGTGAGTACCTATTAGAGTTTATCTCTAAAGTAGATCTAGAAATATGTAATGTCGGAAACACTCCGATATTCGTAAATAGAATCAGGGAAGAGGTCCTAACCCTTGTAAGTCCCTCTCTCAGATCAAGGATTGGGGATGGCACGTTTCGAATGAACAGTCCATGTCAGATCACAAGATCATAAGGTTTAATATTTCGCTAAATATGAACTTTTTAAGCCAACTCGCAACCCCCAAAAAGACAAATTGGGAAATCTTTAACGCGAGATTGGAACTTGAACTACCCCATCTGGGTGTTACAATACCCAAACACCCATTGGAGTTAGATCAAAGAGTACGTGGGATGAATGAATCCTTTACCCATGCCTTTGAAGAAGGCTGTCCTATCAGCCGAATACGCCGAGAAAGAGATGCTCCATGGCGGAATATACACCTGGAGGGACTACGTAAGATGAGTCGCTCACTCTTCAATCGTGCCAAACGAACGGGCGACTGGGAGACCTATCGAAACAGTCTAACTCTATACAGTGCGAGTATTAGGAAGGCTAAGCGTCAGAACTGCAGGAATTTCTGTGAGTCTGTAGAAAACACAAACGCTGCGGCCAGACTTCATAAAGCCATGGCGAAGTCAGCACCAGAGGGGAATATCTCTCTTAAGAAAAGTGACAACACTTTTACCGTTAACGCGGTAGATAAGTTAAAACTCCTAGTTGAGACGCACTTCCCAGGTAGCATACCTGATGTAGTACCTTTTCAAACGGTGTCCAAGCGTAGAACACCAGAAAGGAAGGACTGGCAATTCGCCAAGTCCATTGTCACAAGTGAACGACTGGAATGGGCCATAACCTCGTTCCAGCCCTTCAAGTGTCCAGGCCCAGATGGAATATCTCCATCACTCCTTCAGAACGGTAGAGAATACCTTATACCACATCTAAGGAGGGAAATGGTCAGCAGCCTGCCACTGGGGCATGTTCCCGAGCCATGGAACAGAGCTAAGGTGGTCTTCATCCCCAAGGCTGGGAAGAAGGATGTCACCCATCCAAAGTCCTTTAGACCCATTAGCTTAACATCGTTTTTGTTGAAAACGTTAGAAAAGCTAGTGGACAACATTAGAAATACGCTTCTGAAGCGGGACCCCCTGCACTTTACACAGCACGCGTATAGAGCAGGTCGATCAACAGACACTGCACTCTATCAACTGAGGAATACCCTCAGCAAAGCAGTTAGTAATAAGGAAGTTGCAGTATGTGCCTTCCTAGATATTGAGGGTGCTTTTGACAACACATCGCATGATGCTGATAACAAAGCACTTATAAGAAGGGGCGTTAATGTTAAGCTTTCCGAGTGGATTCAATCCCTACTCAAGTCAAGGCTAGTCACAGCAGAATCCGGAGACTCCTCCGTAACTGTGACCACAACTCGTGGCTGTCCACAAGGAGGAGTATTATCTCCACTACTATGGAGCCTCCTTGTTGATGAACTGCTAGATAGTTTATCGAGCAAAGGAATGCACTGTCAAGGTTATGCCGACGACATTGTCCTTATCGCAGTAGGCAAATTCGAGAACACTCTATGTGATATAGTACAGAGAGGATTAAATATTACATACGATTGGTGCAAGGAAGTAGGTCTCAACCTAAGCCCAGCTAAAACCATAGTAGTACCATTTACTAGAAGATATAAACTACCGAATATGCGGCAACTTCACCTTAGGGGATGTCCTATTCTTCGGAGCAAGGAAGTTAAGTACCTTGGAGTTATATTTGACAGCAAACTTAGGTTCTGCTCTCATATAGAAAACGTGACAAGCAAATGCATTAGAGCTCTGTACACGTGTAGAAGGATAGCCGGCAAATCATGGTGCATCTCCCAAGATTTTACGCTGGCTATACCTAATGGTCATAAGGCCGATGCTCACTTACGGAGCTATTGCTTGGGGAGCTCGGGTGGAGATTACCTCCGTCCAAAATGACCTTAAGAAGATACAGAGGCTAGCCTGTGTATGTATGACAGGAGCCATGAGAACCTGTCCTACAGCAGCATTGGAAGTCCTTATGGAGTTGACACCACTTCATACTGTTGTAAGACTTCAAATGAAGGCGACACTGTTAAGAATGTCGGCTGAGGGAATTGGCAAAGGCCACATAATAAGTGCTAGAGACGCTGACGAACTGGGAAAACTGGTCCCCTCAATTCTCTTACCCAGAGATGAGATGATCACAGAGTACCACTTTGAAAGGAACTTCAGTGCTATTTTGAGCAACAAAGAGGATTGGACAACGCTAGAGGAGATACATCCTATGAAAAGACACACTATTGTGTAGTATACGGACGGGTCCTTGACTAAAGAAGGCACTGGACTGGGAGTCGCGGGACCAAGAACGCGACTGTCAGAAGCTCTGGGTAAATACACCAGCATATTTCAGACAGAGGTATGTGCTATAGGCCGATGTGTAGACATCAACCTAGAAAGAAAATATAAAGACAGAGATATTGCTATTCTGTCAGATAGTCAAGCTGCGATTAATGCGGTGGCTGGCTCGAAGATTAATTCGAAGTTGGTCTGGGATACCAGGACCAAATTGAACCGTCTAGGACAATGGAACAGAGTCTCCCTTAGACGGATCCGGGGACACAAGAACATCCCCGGGAATGAAGCAGCTGACGAACTGGCGAGGAATGGTGCTGCGAAACCACTAATAGGGCCTGAACCTTACTGTGGCATTGGCAGACACACTACCAAGCAGCTGCTAAGAGATGAAGAAAGGTCCTGTCGGGAAACTGACTGGGCTGGCACAGACGGCTTACGACAGGCCAAGCAACTTCTTGGCTCCTACAACTTAATTAGGTTCAAGAAAGTGTCCCAATTGGGCAAGAATTCCCTTAGGATACTGACGGGGTTACTAACGGGACATTGCAGACTCAGGAAACACCTGTGTACTATTGGCATCTTGAATTCAAGCACATGCAGGTTTTGTGAAACCGAGGAGGAAACCTCCCAGCACATACTTGCAGAGTGTGATGCCCTAGCCAGAAGAAGGAAATCCCTTCTTGGTAAGCATAGAATATTGATGCATGATATTACCCGACTAGAACCATCTCAGATAATCAAGTTTGTCACGGAAATTGGGCTAGTTGGTAGCTCTAAGGCTTGAAGGGAGCCCAATAGATCCTAAGGGTCGCAGTGCAGCTTTTCCCTATTATATTATTATTAAGTCACTTTGTCTATATGGCAAATGTGAGATGCAGTGTATGGAACATCTATATTCTAATATGAAAAATTAGTGATTTAAGTCCTTCTTAAATTAGGCCATTTACCCATATTAGATGATGTTTCCAAAGAGTCGTGTTGCTTGATAGTGCAGCACTAAGTGGGTGGTAAACTCCATCTAAAACTTAATATAACCATGAGACCGATAGTAAACAAGTACCGTGAGGGAAAGTTTAAAAGAACTCTGAATAGAGAGTTAAATAGTACGTGAAACTGCTTAGAGGTTAAGCCCGATGAACCTGAATATCCATTATGGGAAATTCATCATTAGAATTGTAATATTTTAAAATATATTATAATGATAGTGTGCATTTTTCCCATATAAGGACATTGTAATCTATTAATATATTTAATTTATCATAAAATATGACTTATAGTTTATTTTTATTATTACGCTTGCATTTTAACATAAAATAAATGTCATTCAATTTGATAAAGTATTGATAGATTTATATGAAATACAATGCGTTAATTTTTCGAAATTATATAATAGCATAATTATCAATGATTTTTATGTTTATTATATGCATTTGTATGATTAACAATGCGAAAGATTCAGGATACCTTCGGGACCCGTCTTGAAACACGGACCAAGGAGTCTAACATATATGCAAGTCATTGGGATTTATATATAAACCTAATGGCGTAATTAACTTGACTTGTCTAAAATGGGATTAGTTTTTATACTATTTTATAGTTTATTAACTCAATCCCGGGGCGTTCTATATAGTTATGTATAATAATATTTATATTATTTATACCTCTAACTGGAACGTACCCTGAGCATATATGCTGTGACCCGAATGATGGTGAACTATACTTGATCAGGTTGAAGTCAGGGGAAACCCTGATGGAAGACCGAAACAGTTCTGACGTGCAAATCGATTGTCAGAATTGAGTATAGGGGCGAAAGACCAATCGAACCATCTAGTAGCTGGTTCTTTCCGAAGTTTCCCTCAGGATAGCTGGTGCATTAAAATATTATATAAAATAATCTTATCTGGTAAAGCGAATGATTTAGGGTCGAAACGATCTTAACCTATTCTCAAACTTTAAATGGGTAAGAACCTTAACTTTCTTGATATGAAGTTTAAAGTTATGATATAATGTGCCCAGTGGGCCACTTTTGGTAAGCAGAACTAGCGCTGTGGGATGAACCAAACGTAATGTTACGGTGCCCAAATTAACAACTTATACAAAAACCAACCATGAAAGCCGTTGGTTGCTTAAAACAGCAGGACGGTGGACATTGAAGTCGTAATCCGCTAAGGAGTGTGTAACAACTCACCTGCCGAAGCAACTAGCCCTTAAAATGGATGGGCGCTTAAGTTGTATACCTTTACATTACTGCTTAATTAGATGATTTATATATACATTTATGTATTATAAATTTAGAAACTTTAGTAAGTAGGAAGGTACAATGGTGAGCATAGAAGTGTTTGGCGTAAGCCTGCATGGAGCTGCCATTGGTACAGATCTTGGTGGTAGTAGCAAATAATCGAATGAGACCTCGGAGGACTGAAGTGGAGAAGGGTTTCGTGTGAACAGTGGTTGATCACGAGTTAGTCGGTCCTAACTTCAAGGCGAAAGCCGAAAATTTTCAAGTAAAAATATATTGGAAATCAAATATATACTATTATTTTATATAATAATTATATATAAAGTTGTCATTTAAAATACTTGAATAATGTTGAACGAAAGGGAATACGGTTCCAATTCCGTAACCTGTTACGTCCGTTTGTTATTAAATATGGGCCTCGTGCTCATCCTGGTAACAGG
Organism: Chymomyza costata; assembly: GCA_018150985.1. Taxonomy (NCBI): domain Eukaryota; kingdom Metazoa; phylum Arthropoda; class Insecta; order Diptera; family Drosophilidae; genus Chymomyza; species Chymomyza costata. The sequence goes on from JAECWU010000269.1 coordinate 1,113,701, forward strand.
AACGACCATAAAGAAGCCGTCGAGAGATATCAGAAGAGTTTTCTTTTCTGTTTTATAGCCGTACCACCATGGAAGTCTTTCGCAGAGAGATATGGTAGATGGGCTAGAAGAGCATGACATATACTGTTGATTCGATATTTTCTCCTCGGACCTTGAAAATTTATGGTGGGACTACGCAAACTTCTCAACAGGCCGTACCAATATCCGCAGAATAATGTAGGTAAGGGAAGTCGGCAAATTAGATCCGTAACTTCGGGATAAGGATTGGCTCTGAAGATTGAGATAGTCGGGCTTGAATGGAAAACAATAACATGGTTTATGTGCTCGTTCTGGGTAAATAGAGTTTCTATCATTTATGGTAGTAATTTGTTCCCCGGATAGTAGTTACGTAGCCAATTGTGGAACTTTCTTGCTAAAATTTTTAAGAATACTAGTTGGGTTCTTTTAAATTATAACGATTATCAATTAACAATCAATTCAGAACTGGCACGGACTTGGGGAATCCGACTGTCTAATTAAAACAAAGCATTGTGATGGCCCTAGCGGGTGTTGACACAATGTGATTTCTGCCCAGTGCTCTGAATGTCAAAGTGAAGAAATTCAAGTAAGCGCGGGTCAACGGCGGGAGTAACTATGACTCTCTTAAGGTAGCCAAATCTGCCTCGCTCATCTAAGGGTTAGTGACGCGCATGAATGGATTAATAATCGGAGAGATTTTTACTGTCCCTATCTACTCAGTTTGATTTCAACGTTCGATCGCGAGCAGACGTGCTTAGTCGTGTGCGCGCATTGAGTGAAAGCAAAACAGTGCAAAAACTTGTACACAAGTTGCCGTTACTTGTGTCAAAACAAGTAAACAACAGTCGCGGGAGCATTTGGTGTAAACAAGTTCCCGTTGTAGAACGTTTACAGTTGCCAACATACACGTGTGCGTGTGCGTTTGCGTGTACGTGTGTGTGTGTTAGTGCGAATTGCGACTGGTTTGAGTCCATACTATCGGTTCGAGTATCCGCTCTACCGATAGAGGTCGCTTTCTGGTTCGTGTCCAGACTACGGTTCGAGTCTTCGCTTCTCCGACAGAGGTCGCTCTTTGGTTGGTATCTCGGCTACTGGTTAGTGTATAAACTTATTGGTTTGTGTACGTGCTCGTAGCGGAATACGAGCTATAGAGGGCGCCATGTCTGGCTCTGCCAACATGTGCTGCAGCGACATTGCCGCTCTGTTGCCCGACATGATGAAGAAGAAGCGAAAGAAGACGCGTGCGTCGCGAAGCTCGCCGACGCCGGCCGACGCGACAACGGCGAAGCGTCATGCCGCAGAGAGCGCAGCTGAGACCGACTCAGCCGCTGCCACCGCCGCTGCTACCGCCGCTAAACCGCCGCCAACCGCCGCGCCAACCACCTCCGCTGCTGCTGCTGCTGCTGCTGAGGCCGCTGCCTTTCCCGCTGCACCGCGTGTGCCGGTTCTGCGCCTGAAGGTTGACGCTAACAATGCGCCCCTTACAGGTTGGGAGATTGCCAATGAAGGCATGGCTGCCATACTGGCAGAGATTGGAAAGGTGCGGCTAATGATGCACAACTCGCTTGTCGAGACTGTAGGCATCAAAAAGGAGGACAGGGCAAAGATTACCGCCGCCGCAGCCCGCTATGATGAAATCATCATCGCGTTGGCCGCCAAAAACGGTATGTTGTCCGTGGCGCCGCAAACGATGCCCCCACCTGTCGTCAACTCAGCCGCCTACGCTGTCGCCGTCCAGGCGCCCCAAATGGCTCCTGCTGCCGCACCGCGCCGCAACAAGCCAGTTGAGACGTGGTCAGCAGTAGTGACGAGCCGGGACCCGAATATTTCGGGCAAGCAAGTAGCCGACAAGGTTATGAAGGACGTTGCGCCCGCACTCGGTGTACGTGTGCACGAAGTGCGTGAGCTGAAGCGTGGTGGTGCGATTATTCGCACACCATCTGAAGCGGAGTTGAAGAAGGTCGTGGGCAACCGGAAGTTCACGGAAGTCGGCCTTGAAGTTGAAGAAAAACCAGGCGCTTAAACCGAAGATTACGGTGACCAACGTCGATATGGCCATATCCGTTGATGAGTTCATGAGCGACCTATACGAGCTCAACTTCAAGGAAGAACTCTCGCCTGCTGCATTTAAGTCAGCTGTCCATTTGGAGACGAAGCCTTGGGCTGTCACCAAAGATGCGTTCATAAACTTGACTTTCGAGTTAAGTGAGGAAGCACTGGACATATTGAATAAGCAAGGAAGAATTTACGTGAAGTGGTTCTCCTTCCGCTACAGGTCGTTAGTCAGGACATATGCTTGCCATAAGTGTATGGGCTTCGACCATAAGATAGCCGAATGCAAGTTCAAGGCCGACGTATGCCGCCAGTGTGGACAGATGGGCCACATCGTAGCGAAATGCACAAATCCGGTGGACTGCCGGAATTGCCGCTTCAAGGGACTCCCCTCAGGGCATGGCATGCTCTCGGCGAGTTGCCCCATTTACAGCGCAGTGCTAGCGAGGGTGCAAGCTAAACATTAATGTTTAGTTTCGCCCAAGCGAATTGTGGTCGTGGACGAGCTGCTACCATCGAGCTCGGAGTCAGGATGCGTGACTCAAGCCATCTGTTCGCACTTACACAGGAGCCTTACGTAGATGCCGCTGGACGTATAACTGGCCTCCCTGGAGGGATGCGCATATACCCAGACAGGCGAAATAAGGCTGCGTGCATAGTGAACGATCCGGAAGCCATCTGTATGCCCATAGCGCCGCTTACCACAGATTTTGGCATATGCGTGAGTGTCACAGGGAGATATGGCTCAATCTTCCTCTGCTCCGTGTACTGCCAATTCGACTGCGAGATGGAGCCGTACCTCTCGTACTTAGATGCGGTGCTACTGCAAGCTAGTAGCAGTCCTGTCATCTTTGGCCTTGATGCGAATACGTTTTATTAATAATTATCTATAAGTTTTAAATACATAAAACGTTGTAAGAGCGATTTGCTCATTACTTTTCCATTAAATTGTCATATGCTATTGCGCAAAGTAAATATAATCATCAGAATATGCACAAATTTGTTTGCCTATTGCATACATTTGTCGATAGGTACCAAGTGACGCCTCCATCTGGTCCCAAATTATTACAAAAATTTTATACTTTCTATAAATTGTTTGAAATGTTGGAAAATTTACATACATTTATAGAAAAAAACAAAACAAATAAACAACATAAGCATCAAGAAGTGTTATTAAACGATGAAGGCATATAGTGGTATAGCCGTATCGGCAATTTTGAAGTAATCATAAAAAATCGAAAAATGTTGAAAATTTAAAAAAGATTTTAATAGATGGCTACATTGAAACAATACATTTTATATTTTGCCGTATCATCTTCAAAAACATTAATTTGTATATTTTTTTAAATGGTTAATTTGGCCCTCTTATTGTGGCAATTATATATTTTGTTTTACAATGACCCACACAAGTAGCTTATGTTGTAGGGGCATTAAAAAATCGATAAAATAACAAATGTGACTTAAATTTGTATTCAATCTAATGGCATATTCAATATTTATGATAATATGTATTCATTTTATTAAAAAATATAGTTTTTGATATTTTTATGACATTAACTTACCTATGTGGTCAGCAGCCATGGGAAAAATTTCATATAAGTTACCTATGGTTGTCCAATTTTAAATATATGCATGCACAAATTAATGAAAAGTTAACAATTTCTTATAAATTATTGTTTCTTTTTAACAAATATGAAAACATTTGTGGAATTTGGACAAAAAATCTATTTTTCCGATGCAAATATGTGCTACTGGTCCAAGCTATATTCCAACTTGTACCTCATTCATGTACCAATAAATTGCAATTTTAAAATTCTATGGAAAAATAGAAAAATAATCTTTTATCTATTGTAAATGAATTATTCGAACAGAAAATTGTTGAAATTTTGTAATAAATGTTTACAACATGATCAATTTAACATAAAACGATTAAAATATTAACTTTTATTGAAAAAATTAAGTCTCAATTCATAGAATGTTTGACTTCAGTTGCTTGTAAAAACCAAGAAAATGATAATATCATCATGAAATAAAGTGTAAATAATTTGTACATGATTTTCAATATAAATAAATGTATGACTTTATTTATTCAAGAAATAGAAATAGCTTTAAATTACAAAACCCTTTTAATATTGCTTGCAACTTGTATGCTACAAATTACCAATGCAAAATTTTATTTTAAACACTCTCCTCCGTAATTCTCATAAAAATAGGTCTTCAATTTTCTATGTGGTTGGTTGGCTTATGATAATTTTCATACGTTATTTGTGTTTAAAAGTGAATAATAAAAATAATAAAAATAACAAAGATGTCTGATGCCGTGATTGCTGCTACAACTGGATCTCCGGTCGCTGTTCCACCAGCTGAAAAAAAGGTGGCCGCCAAAAAGGCTGTTGCTGCAGTTAAGTCAAAAAAGCCAACGGCTGCACCATCGCATCCCCCAACACAACAAATGGTTGACGCTTCAATCAAGAACTTGAAGGAACGTGGTGGCTCCTCCCTGTTGGCCATCAAGAAATACATAAGTGCCACATATAAATGCGATGCCCAGAAATTAAATCCGTTCATCAAGAAATATTTAAAATCGGCCGTTGCTAATGGAAAACTTATACAAACCAAGGGTAAAGGTGCATCCGGTTCGTTTAAACTGTCGGCAGCCGCCAAAAAGGATCCTAAGCCAAAGGTTGCTTCATCTATTGAAAAGAAAGCTAAGAAATCGCCATCGTCGGCAGCAGCGAAGAAGAAGTCAACAACAATTGGAAAAAAAAGTGCATCGGGAGGAGCTGGTACTGGTAGTGATAAAAAAATAAAGGTAAAGAAGGTTTCGGCCGCTGCAAAGAAAACTGCCGAAAAGAAGAAAACCGAAAAGGCAAAGGTTAAGGATGCTAAGAAAACTGGTACAGTTAAAGCCAAATTGACGGCAGCAAAAGCTAAATCAAGCGCTGCCAAGCCAAAGACGCCAAAGACCAAGGCCAAGACCACCAGTGCCAAACCGAAAAAGCCAGTGACAAAAAAACCAAAGGTAGCTGCCAAAAAGTAATGTAAATCTAGCTATACCTAGACAAATTACAACTTTTATAAATTTGTAATTTGATTTGTTTTAAACCAAAGCCCTTTTCAGGGCTACAAAAGGCATTACTTGAAAGGGAATAGTAAATTTTCAATGATTTAATTATGCACTAGAATTTTTTGCAGCGCCAAATAATAAATAAATAATTGTGTAATGCGTCATTATTAAATTTATTGAAAAATATTAAGGAGCAGATATGCATTAGATGCAGAGAATTGTTCTTTAAAAAGATAAATATTTACAATCATAAATATTTTAGTATAAGTCTGTTTTGAGCATGATTTAATTCTTTGAGAAATTATATTGTGGCCCTGAAAAGGGCCTTTTTTTTTCATTTATTTCGCCGAGCCAAACGCGTTTGTTGCGGTTTTACTTGGAGCTGGTGTACTTGGTTACAGCCTTGGTTCCCTCACTGACAGCGTGCTTAGCTAACTCACCGGGCAGCAATAGACGGACGGCAGTTTGGATTTCCCGACTCGTGATGGTTGAGCGTTTGTTATAGTGGGCTAAACGTGAGGCTTCAGCAGCAATACGCTCAAAAATATCATTCACAAAACTGTTCATGATGCTCATGGCTTTGGATGAAATACCAGTATCGGGATGGACCTGCTTCAATACTTTGTAAATATAGATGGCATAACTTTCCTTCCTCTTGCGCTTCTTTTTCTTGTCATTCTTGGTGATGTTTTTTTGGGCTTTGCCAGCCTTTTTGGCTGCCTTTCCACTGGTTTTTGGTGGCATATTTAATTCGATTCACAATATTCACAGAAAAACACTACAAATGCTTAATATGGCGACAACCTAAAATGTCTCAAATATAAATACTTTTTTTTCAGACGGTTGTTTCAGGTCTAACAACATTGACAGTTCCCACCCTTATGCCTGAACGAATAGGTAGTGAAAAAAAGTATAAAATGAACGACGCACGCGGCGTTTTGACAACATTCGTGTGTGTGAGCACAAGATAATAAGTTCGTAATTTTTGTGAAAAGGAAATAAAATGTCTGGTCGTGGTAAAGGTGGCAAAGTTAAGGGAAAGGCAAAGTCACGTTCCAATCGAGCTGGTCTTCAGTTCCCCGTTGGTCGCATCCATCGTTTGCTTCGAAAGGGCAACTATGCTGAGCGAGTTGGTGCTGGTGCTCCAGTCTACTTAGCTGCTGTCATGGAATATTTGGCCGCTGAAGTTCTCGAGTTGGCTGGTAATGCAGCTCGCGATAATAAGAAGACAAGAATAATCCCTCGCCATCTGCAATTGGCTATTCGCAACGACGAGGAATTGAACAAGCTACTCTCGGGAGTTACCATTGCGCAGGGTGGTGTTCTGCCCAACATTCAGGCCGTGCTTTTGCCTAAGAAGACCGAAAAGAAAGCCTAAACAGTCACAACTTAACTTTCGGCATAGCGAATCAAACCGTCCTTTTCAGGACGACCACATTTTTACAAAAGCGTTGAAAAATTTCATGCAATACAAAATGGTTATGTAACGAGATAATAATAATTAAAAGGTACAATTTTTGATATGGTCAAAAGTGTATATGTATAGTATACATTTTTTACATTTAAAGTCTTAAATTGTATACAAAGAAATATTTAAGAAGCAGGCAATTCGCACCACGCAACAACAACACAAATGGAAATATTCTTTTTTGCTTTTAATATATAATTTTATGATATTAAAACAATTAAAAAAACTTTTCTCTTTTTAAATTTATTTGTGGTCCTGAAAAGGACCGATTGTTTTTTGATGTTTGTACTACAGCAAATGCAAATGTACAAATAATTTAACCGCCGAAACCATACAAAGTGCGGCCTTGTCTCTTAAGCGCATACACAACATCCATGGCTGTGACTGTCTTCCTCTTGGCGTGCTCGGTATAGGTAACTGCGTCACGAATAACATTTTCCAGAAACACCTTGAGAACGCCACGCGTTTCTTCGTAAATTAGGCCAGAGATACGCTTGACACCGCCTCGACGAGCTAAACGGCGAATAGCCGGCTTTGTGATACCCTGGATGTTGTCACGCAAGACTTTGCGATGACGCTTAGCGCCACCTTTGCCCAAACCTTTTCCACCTTTACCACGACCAGTCATTTTTTATTTTGTTTTAATTTTTTCTACACTCCGTCACACAACGAGCGTCACAGATCAACTAACAATTTTGAGTCTTGCGTGTCATGTATTTATACAAAAATTGACGAAAACACGAGCGAGATAGCTACACAGTTTATCTTCGGCTGCTTTCGAGTGACGAATGTTCAACCACCAATCAGAGGGCTGCTTGCTAAAAATTTCCTATATATATCATGACACGGATGGCAATTTTGTTATTCTGATATTGTAAGTGAGGAAAGGGATGGCTCGTACTAAGCAAACTGCACGCAAGTCTACTGGTGGCAAAGCGCCCCGTAAGCAATTGGCTACCAAAGCTGCACGTAAAAGTGCGCCTGCAACCGGAGGTGTAAAGAAGCCACATCGTTATCGCCCCGGTACTGTTGCTCTCCGTGAGATCCGTCGCTATCAGAAGAGCACTGAGCTACTTATACGCAAACTGCCTTTCCAGCGTTTGGTGCGAGAAATCGCTCAAGATTTTAAGACCGATTTACGTTTCCAGAGTTCAGCAGTGATGGCCTTGCAGGAAGCCAGTGAAGCCTACTTAGTTGGTCTTTTTGAAGATACAAACTTGTGCGCTATCCATGCTAAGCGTGTCACTATTATGCCTAAAGATATTCAATTAGCCAGACGTATTCGTGGCGAGCGTGCTTAATTAAGTGGATATTACTTTTCGTTTAATCGAAATCGACATATTGACAAAATCGGTCCTTTTCAGGACCACAAAATTGATAATTCAATGAGGTTGTAAACTTTTCTTTTGCTACATTATTAAATTTGAATTGCTTATTAATATTATTATTTATACATAATTTAGAGGCACTACTGCATTTTTTTATGTTACAAAACAAAATTAGCAGAATATGCACAAATTTGTTTATTTATAGGTATATATATGAAATGACTGCCTATAATATACATTAGCAGTAAAGCAGTAGATATTTACCAAGTGACGCCTGCATCTGGACCCGAATTATTAGAAAAAAGTTTTTACTTTCTATAAATTGTTTAAAATGTTTGAAAATCACGTTACATACGCATCAAGAAGTGTTATTAAACGTTGAAGGCCTAAAGTGGTATAGCCGTATCGGCAATTTTGAAGTAATCATAAAAAATCGAAAAATGTTGAAAATTTAAAAAAGATTTTAATAGATGGCTACATTGAAACAATATATTTTATATTTTGCCGTAACATCGCCAAAAACATTAATTTTTATATTTTTTTAAATGGTTTATTTGGCCCTCTTATTGTGGCAATTATATATTTTGTTTTACAATGACCCACACAAGTAGCTTATGTTGTAGGGGCATTAAAAAATCGATAAAATAACAAATGTGACTTAAATTTGTATTCAATCTAATGGCATATTCAATATTTATGATAATATGTATTCATTTTATTAAAAAATATAGTTTTTGATATTTTTATGACAATAAATTACCTATGTGGTCAGCAGCCATGGGAAAAATTTCATATAAGTTACCTATGGTTGTCCAATTTTAAATATATGCATGCATAAATTAATGAAAAGTTAACAATTTCTTATAAATTATTGTTTCTTTTTAACAAATATGAAAACATTTGTGGAATTTGGACAAAAAATCTATTTTTCCGATGCAAATATGTGCTACTGGTCCAAGCTATATTCCAACTTGTACCTCATTCATGTACCAATAAATTGCAATTTTAAAATTCTATGGAAAAATAGAAAAATAATCTTTTATCTATTGTAAATGAATTATTCGAACAGAAAATTGTTGAAATTTTGTAATAAATGTTTACAACATGATCAATTTAACATAAAACGATTAAAATATTAACTTTTATTGAAAAATTAAGTCTCAATTTAAGTCTCAATTCATAGAATGTTTGACTTCAGTTGCTTGTAAAAACCAAGAAAATGATAATATCATCATGAAATAAAGTGTAAATAATTTGTACATGATTTTCAATATAAATAAATGTATGACTTTATTTATTCAAGAAATAGAAATAGCTTTAAATTACAAAACCCTTTTAATATTGCTTGCAACTTGTATGCTACAAATTACCAATGCAAAATTTTATTTTAAATTTTTTGTTTAATGGAAATCGACGTATTGACAAAACGGCCCTTTTCAGGACCCAAAAATATTAATCAATTAAGGTGGTAAAATTTTTTCAATTAATAAGTTAATTGGTTTTATTACAATTTTATTTTTTTATTTTTTTTCATGGAGGGAAACGAAGTAAAAAAAAAAGTCGTTATTTTGACCACAAAAAAATTAACCAAAGGATAAAAAATTTTTTTTTAAAAAATTAAGGAGTAGAATTTTTAACAAATAATTTTAAAATTTTTTTTATAATTATGCAAAGCTTACGTTTTATTAATAATTATCTATAAGTTTTAAATACATAAAACACTGTAAGAGCGATTTGCTCATTACTTTTCCATTAAATTATCATATGCTATTACGCAAAGTAAATATAATCATCAGAATATGCACAAATTTGTTGGCCTATTGCATACATTTGTCGATAGGTACCAAGTGACGCCTCCATCTGGTCCCAAATTATTACAAAAAAATTTTATACTTTCTATAAATTGTTTGAAATGGTAGAAAATTTACATACATTTATAGAAAAAAACAAAACAAATAAACAACATAAGCATCAAGAAGTGTTATTAAACGTTGAAGGCATATAGTGGTATAGCCGTATCGGCAATTTTGAAGTAATCATAAAAAATCGAAAAATGTTGAAAATTTAAAAAAGATTTTAATAGATGGCTACATTGAAACAATATATTTTATATTTTGCCGTAACATCGCCAAAAACATTAAATTTTATATTTTTTTAAATGGTTTATTTGGCCCTCTTATTGTGGCAATTATATATTTTGTTTTACAATGACCCACACAAGTAGCTTATGTTGTAGGGGCATTAAAAAATCGATAAAATAACAAATGTGACTTAAATTTGTATTCAATCTAATGGCATATTCAATATTTATGATAATATGTATTCATTTTATTAAAAAATATAGTTTTTGATATTTTTATGACAATAAAATTACCTATGTGGTCAGCAGCCATGGGAAAAATTTCATATAAGTTACCTATGGTTGTCTAATTTTAAATATATGCATGCATAAATTAATGAAAAGTTAACAATTTCTTATAAATTATTGTTTCTTTTTAACAAATATGAAAACATTTGGGGAATTTGGACAAAAATCTCATTTTTTCCGATGCAAATATGTGCTACTGGTCCAAGCTATATTCCAACTTGTACCTCATTCATGTACCAATAAATTGCAATTTTAAAATTCTATGGAAAAATAGAAAAATAATCTTTTATCTATTGTAAATGAATTATTCGAACAGAAAATTGTTGAAATTTTGTAATAAATGTTTACAACATGATCAATTTAACATAAAACGATTAAAATATTAACTTTTATTGAAAAAATTAAGTCTCCAACTTAGTAGTAAAAAACCAAGAAAATGATAATATCATCATGAAATAAAGTGTAAATAATTTGTACATGATTTTCAATATAAATAAATGTATGATGTTGTCGTGAGAACGCTCACTCTCTCGTTTGTAACCCTTATCGTCAGTGCAAAGCTTGCTGTTCACTAGTAAGGTTGGTCGCGCACGAAATTTTTAGCTGCGTGTGTTTTGTATAGCTTAAAAATGCCGTACTGTAATTGTTGTCGTGTGTATATTGACAGTGAGGAGGCACGTTTTGTACATGTACCCAAGGACGATAATAAAAGGAAAATTTGGGAAGAATCCCTAAATTGTACGTTAGGGAAGCATAATAAGATTTGCGATAAGCATTTTAATGCAGCAGACTGGAAAGTTCTTACAAACCAAGGCAATTTACCCAAAAGAATGCGACTTGCTGTAAATGCGATACCACATTTAGAGCAGGAAATTGTCAATATGGACTGCAAGAATTCGAGCTCTCAAACAGAGTAAGTTTGCAATATACAAATGCATTTGCTTATATGTAACTTAAAAATCACGTATTTTAAAGATCTGAAACTATTAACGCCGGCATATTATTGGAAAATATGAACATGGCAAAAAAAATACGTCGACTCGAGCAGGAGAACAAACAGCTTCGTCAACAACTACAAGAGATGGAAAATTTACAAGAGTCATTGAGCAAAATTTTCACTGAAACTCAAGTAAAAATCCTAAAAAGTGGTGGTAAGCGGGCGCTATATAATTCAACGGACATATCGTATGGGATTTGCCTTCATGCTGCAGGACCTCGTGCCTACAACCATTTATATAAACAAGGATTTCCCTTACCAAGCATCAGCACTTTGCAGAGATGGTTGCGTAATGTGGAAATTCAAACTGGTACGCTGGATGTTGTGATGAAAGAAGACATTGAAATGGAAGAAAATGACAAACTTTGTGTCTTATCTTTTGATGAAATGAAAATTGCTGCTTCATACGAATATGATGCAACCGCAGACACTATATACAAGCCTAGCAACTACGTACAAATGGCTATGGCACGTGGTATAAAAAATCGTGGAAACAACCTGTATTTTTTGACTACAACTGTCGTATGACAGTAGAAACACTGCATAAAATAATCAAAAAATTATATGAAGCTGGCTATCCAGTTGTGGCAGTCGTCTGCGATTTGGGTTCTGGAAAGATCTTGGAATAACAGAAAGTAAGTGTGTATGAAAACTAAAAAAATTTAAAAATATTTAAAAATACATTTTCATCAGACAAGACCTGGTTTCAAAATCCAGCAGATGCACAGCTGAAAATCTTTGCCTTCTTAGATGTTCCCCATCTCATTAAACTTGTGCGAAATCATTTTGTAGATTCGGGACTGGTGATTGGAGGAAAAAAACTGACAGTGGAGCCAATTAAGCAGGTTTTAGGATACACCTCTCACTCCGATCTTTCAATAACCTATAAAATAACTGAGGAACATCTGAATGTTCGCTCTATTGCGAAACAAAAAGTTAAGCTAGCAACTCAATTATTTTCCAACACAACGGCAAGTGCAATCCGACGCTGCCTTACATTGGGACTTGATGTGGACGATGGTCTCGAAACGGCTTGACAAACGATTGGTTTGATGTCTTTAATTCCAAATTGTCTACGGCACAAAATATTTTGGCTAAGCAACCATATGGGAATCAATTGGAGTTGCAGAAAGACATTTTAAACAAAATGTCAGAAATTATGAGAAAACCAATTTTGGAAAATTCGCATAAAATGGCGCCGTTCCAGAGAGGCATTTTAATAAATAACGCGTCCCTGGTTGCCCTTTATGATTATTTGTCAGAAAAGTACGAAATGGAGTACATTTTGACAAATAGGCTCAACCAGGACGTGTTGGAGCAATTTTTCGGTGCGATGCGAGCGAAAGGTGGTCTGCATGATCATCCCACTCCATTACAATTTAAGTATAGGTTAAGAAAATATATAACGGGTATGACAAAATTATTTTAAGCTATGCTTTTTAACATATAACTGCATTCAACCAAATTTAACCGTACTAAAAACATTTATTTTCTTATAGATCTAATATTCGTGTGACTGTGTTTGTTAGTAGTCCTGTTCAATGTATCATGTTATATATTAGTACACATTTTTAATACTATCTTCAATTCTTGTAGCAAAAAACATTGAAATTTTGGCATATAGTGGAAACGTCGAGGGTACTAATGATGACAAATGGCTAAATTTAAATTTTAATGAAAAGCAGAAAATTCCAAAAAAACTTAATGATGAAAACAGCTTAGACGTATTAGGAAACTCAGAAGAAATTACTGCCATAGAGTTACCTCCATCAATGGCAAATGAAGTAGATGAACTAACGGAGGACGCTATTGAGTATGTAGCAGGCTACATCATCAAGAAATTTGGACTTTCAAGTATGGTGTCCCAGGATAGTATTGTTAGAAAAGTATTTTCAAAATTCTCACAAACAAGAATTTTGTGAGACAAAAAATATTAAACAAAAACTTTTGAAAGTTTCAAAAAGTGTTCCGCTCCCATTAGATGTAAAGTCATTTTATTTTAAAATAAGAATTTATTTTAGAATAAAAAATCTAAACACAAAACTTGCCATTCAAAATCAAAAGCAAAAAATTATGGGCAATTGCAAACTTGTAAAAATTAGACTATAATAAAATGAATTACTATTTTACTATAAAACATATCTGAGTTGTTCTTTGTTATTTATTTACAAACATAAACAAAATATATATCTATCTCATTCACTTACACAAAGCAATGCTAAGAGAGCTTTCCTAACAGAAAAGCTTTTAATCTCTCACTCGCACTCACACGCTACATACAATAAGGGATAGCTTTTACTGACGATACCACCTTATATTATTCCACCATGTGCCAAACAGGCACCAAAGCCAAAAAGCATGCACGCTCTCTAAGCAAGAGCCGAAGTCATGCACAAGCAACTTCGTATCTGTTGCTTTGCGACGTAAGCGTCGAAACACGTCACAGCGGCAGAAAATGTTCAATACAAGCGCAAAAAAAATGCATATGTATATTTTGCCGACCACTGCTTTAAAGTCATCCCGTACCTTGAAAAGAAAGAATTGTTTTTGTATGCATTGCGTGAATACAACACAGCGACATACATACATACAAGTGCCAGTGTTTGCCATTAGCTTCCCTGCAGTACTGTTGGTGGCGATTGCAAGGTTCGAACTACCTACTTGGATGGTCCGCGTATGGGTATCCAACGAACTAGTCCTTCGAAGAACGAACGTCGAGATAGCAAAACAGAAAAAATTAACTTAGTCCCGTCTACTTTTGTAACCCTATGCCCACCACCCAATGTACTAGTTCGCAGGTAAGCGAACGCCGAACCACCGGACAAAAATAGATTTGCTCCGCTTACTTTTGTTAGAGAGAAAGACCGAAGTAAAATAGATTTTTGTTGTTTTTCGGCTGGGAAGACAAAGGAGAACATGTTTTGTCTTGTCCAGCAAGCTCGCGTGTTTTGTATTGCTGGAATATTCTTTAGTTTTGGTTCTGACTCTTGTAAGTGACAACTGTTGGTAACGCCGCGGCGAAAATTGCAACAACTTACAATTAAAAAGCAGACAAAATAAAAAGTGCACATATTTAAAATTGTGTAAGCAAAGGTATAAAACTAAATTGTGAAATACCAAATAAATAAAATAAAAACCAAGTTAATAATATAATGTCCATATATGAAAATTAATAGCAAAAGGCATGTTCGTAAGATGAATACACAAAAAACTAAGCGTGCTGCATTAGCTATCAGCTGTAAGTATCAGATAAGGTTTCTTTAAAACAATAAATATATTTAATAATAATAGTTCATGTTTTATACTCCAGCACCTAAAAGCACTTGTAAAAATTTAATACATTTTAATGTTGAATCACTTGGTAAGTTTAATTTTTTTTAGTTTTGTATTTATCAACATTTGCTTTAATATATTAAATATTATCTTTCTAGATGCACTGGATCTGTAAAATCAAAAACCGGCGTAAAAAATGTAGCACCCATAGTAATAAATAATTTATGATTTAAGTTATTTATAAAATAAATTATTATTCAAAAAATTAAAAGAATTTCAAATTGTTTTTATTTTGTGTGGCTCAGCAGCATAGGGAGCGAATTAAACAATTGGGTAACCTTTGTTCTAGGCACCAAATGGGTCCCCATTTGCACTACCCACCACATGGGTACCCATTTGGACTACCCATGAGGTAAACGATGTGGTGTCGCCGGTCCCCATGTCCTAGGACATTCTGTGCAAAAAACGAAATGAAGCATTACATTGGTGGGGGGTTGTAAGGTGGGTAGTGGTGGTCTGCTGGTGGGTGCCCATTTCAGCACTTCCGAACTAGTGCGCAGTACTGCAGGGTTGTGTGCCAGCTCGTATTTTTGCTTGCTTCTATCTCTCTCTCTCACTTTTTGTTACTCTCACAGCAATGCCGTGGCCTTGGTGTTGTTTAGTGGTTGGCTACAAAATAAGATCGCGCTGCACAAAGAACGATTTAGAAGTAGGCGCGGGGAAGGTGAGAGTTGCACGAACAACAAAGTCAAGCAGCATTGCATGACAGTTACATTGTCTAATTCTCTCTCTATTTCTTTTTATGCTGACACCGACAAGTGCAGACGCGTTTTTGTTATCAAGGTGTTGTGCATAATATAAAATAAATGCGGGACCAAAGCAAAGAAAGTTTCAACGAGGAAGATCCCGTCGAAAAAAAATTAGGTAATTACTCTTTTAATGGATTTCGAAATGGAAGCAATATATGAATATATAAAAAGTGAGTGAAATTAATTAATTCATTTCAATAAAAACACAAACTTAGGCGACGCCAGTCATGAAACACAATCCCAGTGTGCATGCATTAGCTTGTGTGCCAGCTCGTTTTTTTGCTTGCTTCCCTCTCTCTCACTTTTTGTTACTCTCACAGCAATGCCGTGGCCTTGGTGTTGTTTAGTGGTTGGCTACAAAATAAGATCGCGCTGCGCAAAGAACGATTTAGAAGTAGGCGCGGGGTAGGTGAGAGTTGCACGAACAACAAAGTCAAGCAGCATTGCATGACAGTTACATTGTCTAATTCTCTCTCTATTTCTTTTTATGCTGACACCGACAAGTGCAGACGCGTTTTTGTTATCAAGGTGTTGTGCATAATATAAAATAAATGCGGGACCAAAGCAAAGAAAGTTTCAACGAGGAAGATTCAGTCGAAAAAAAATTAGGTAATTACTCTTTTAAAGGATTTCGAAATGGAAGCAATATATGAATATATAAAAAGTGAGTGAAATTAATTAATTCATTTCAATAAAAACACAAACTTAGGCGACGCCAGTCATGAAACACAAGTCCCAGTGTGCATGCATTAGCTTGTGTGCCAGCTCGTTTTTTTGCTTGCTTCCCCCTCTCTCACTTTTTGTTACTCTCACAGCAATGCCGTGGCCTTGGTGTTGTTTGGTGGTTGGCTACAAAATAAGATCGCGCTGCGCTAAGATTTTTAGAAGTAGGCGCGGGGAAGGTGAGAGTTGCACGAACAACAAAGTCAAGCAGCATTGCATGACAGTTACATTGTCTAATTCTCTCTCTATTTCTTTTTATGCTGACACCGACAAGTGCAGACGCGTTTTTGTTATCAAGGTGTTGTGCATAATATAAAATAAATGCGGGACCAAAGCAAAGAAAGTTTCAACGAGGAAGATTCAGTCGAAAAAAAATTAGGTAATTACTCTTTTAATGGATTTCGAAATGGAAGCAATATATGAATATATAAAAAGTGAGTGAAATTAATTAATTCATTTCAATAAAAACACAAACATAGGCGACGCCAGTCATGAAACACAAGTCCCAGTGTGCATGCATTAGCTTGTGTGCCAGCTCGTTTTTTTGCTTGCTTCCCTCTCTCTCACTTTTTGTTACTCTCACAGCAATGCCGTGGCGTTGGTGTTGTTTAGTGGTTGGCTACAAAATAAGATCGCGCTGCGCAAAGAACGATTTAGAAGTAGGCGCGGGGAAGGTGAGAGTTGCACGAACAACAAAGTCAAGCAGCATTGCATGACAGTTACATTGTCTAATTCTCTCTCTATTTCTTTTTATGCTGACACCGACAAGTGCAGACGCGTTTTTGTTATCAAGGTGTTGTGCATAATATAAAATAAATGCGGGACCAAAGCAAAGAAAGTTTCAACGAGGAAGATTCAGTCAAAAGAAAATTAGGTAATTACTCTTTTAATGGATTTCGAAAATGGAAGCAATATATGAATATATAAAAAGTGAGTGAAATTAATTAATTAATTTCAATGAAAACACAAACTTAGGCGACGCCAGTCATGAAACACAAGTCCCAGTGTGCATGCATTAGCTTGTGTGCCAGCTCGTTTTTTTGCTTGCTTCCCTCTCTCTCACTTTTTGTTACTCTCACAGCAATGCCGTGGCCTTGGTGTTGTTTGGTGGTTGGCTACAAAATCAGATCGCGCTGCGCTAAGAACGATGTAGAAGTTGGCGCGGGGGAGGTAAGAGTTGCACGAACAACGAAGCCAAGCTGCATTGCACGACAGTTACATTATCTAATTCTTTTCTTTCTCTATTTCTTTTTATGCTGCTTTCTTACGCGCTCAGCGTGGAGGAATTACTATTGATTTAGTTCTATTCGCACTACTTATAGTACAGTAAAAATAGGTTTTGACCCGGAAAAAATTGCACACTGGAATTTCTCTTGCTTAATGTATTAAGGACCATCCAAAAGTGTAAAACCAATTTGGAGACCTCCTCCCCCGTAGAGTTTTCCGTTATTTTGATATATGTTTGAGCCCATTTATCTCGAAATCTATAAGCCGTACATAAAAATTTCCAAGGCAGAAAAAATTAAAATTGAATTTAAAATTTTTTTGTATTAGGAGGTATACCCAAAAGTTTACATTTTAGGCGGCAGAGAGGGCCCAATCCCATGGGATTGGAGTTTACACGTACACGTGTTTTGTACACAAAACACATGCATGTGTGCGTGATTTTTGTACTGAACTACTCTCAGAAAATTCTCTGGCGTTGCTTTGCTCTTGTTGCAAAGCATGGTAGAATTATACAGGTAAGCTATTCACTGCACTGAAACCTTATTTTTAGTCTGAGCGAAAAAGTGAGAGAGTGAAACCACCCCCATTGCTGTTGTTGTGCGTAGGCAAGCATATTTAAAATTTTATTTTGTGCTGATGGTTGCAACTAGAGTGGCTTATTTTTTACCACTGCACAAAATTACGGTAAATGCTGAAAAACTATGCGCAGAAACAACCTTTCTCGTGTAAAATATCAACGAAACTAAAATAAGGTTTGAGTTGCGAAAATTTTTCGGGAATAGCTTACCTTGTTTATTCTACCATGGTTGCAAAGCAACAGACACGAAGTTGCTTGTGCATGACTTCGGCTCTTGCTTAGAGCGCGTGCTTGCTCTCACAATGCTAAAGCGCTAAAGTGCTGTGTGGCAAAAAACACAAAATCAGTTTCAAGGTATATTTACTACAGGTAGCATACTCCCGCCGAAGGCTCTAACAAATATTACCAATTTTTAGGTTTGTTGCGACTGCACGTGAGGAGGGTTGTTTACGCGCATCGGGTGCGAGCAACAGATACAATTTTTGTTTGTTTCCTTGAATCAGTTTATGTTTAATTTGCTACAAGCTAAGATCGCGCTACGCAAATTATTGATTTTAAAAAGGAACAAATGATCAAAGAGGAATGGAAAAATGAGCGGCGCGGTCTAAGCTTGTAGCCAACTAAATATAGACTGATTTTGTGTTGTCTGCCAAACAGGCACCAAAGCCAAAAAGCAAGCACGCTCTCTAAGCAAGAGCCGAAGTCATGCACAAGCAACTTCGTATCTGTTGCTTTGCGACGTAAGCGTCGAAACACGTCACAGCGGCAGAAAATGTTCAATACAAGCGCAAAAAAATGCATATGTATATTTTGCCGACCACTGCTTTAAAGTCATCCCGTACCTTGAAAAGAAAGAATTGTTTTTGTATGCATTGCGTGAATACAACACAGCGACATACATACATACAAGTGCCAGTGTTTGCCATTAGCTTGTGTGCCAGCTCGTATTTTTGCTTGCTTCCCTCTCTCTCACTTTTTGTTACTCTCACAGCAATGCCGTGGCCTTGGTGTTGTTTAGTGGTTGGCTACAAAATAAGATCGCGCTGCACAAAGAACGATTTAGAAGTAGGCGCGGGGAAGGTGAGAGTTGCACGAACAACAAAGTCAAGCAGCATTGCATGACAGTTACATTGTCTAATTCTCTCTCTATTTCTTTTTATGCTGACACCGACAAGTGCAGACGCGTTTTTGTTATCAAGGTGTTGTGCATAATATAAAATAAATGCGGGACCAAAGCAAAGAAAGTTTCAACGAGGAAGATCCCGTCGAAAAAAAATTAGGTAATTACTCTTTTAATGGATTTCGAAATGGAAGCAATATATGAATATATAAAAAGTGAGTGAAATTAATTAATTCATTTCAATAAAAACACAAACTTAGGCGACGCCAGTCATGAAACACAATCCCAGTGTGCATGCATTAGCTTGTGTGCCAGCTCGTTTTTTTGCTTGCTTCCCTCTCTCTCACTTTTTGTTACTCTCACAGCAATGCCGTGGCCTTGGTGTTGTTTAGTGGTTGGCTACAAAATAAGATCGCGCTGCGCTAAGAACGATGTTGAAGTTGGCGCGGGGGAGGTGAGAGTTGCACGAACAACGAAGTCAAGCAGCATTGCATGACAGTTACATTGTCTAATTCTCTCTCTATTTCTTTTTATGCTGACACCGACAAGTGCAGACGCGTTTTTGTTATCAAGGTGTTGTGCATAATATAAAATAAATGCGGGACCAAAGCAAAGAAAGTTTCAACGAGGAAGATTCAGTCGAAAAAAATTAGGTAATTACTCTTTTAATGGATTTCGAAATGGAAGCAATATATGAATATATAAAAAGTGAGTGAAATTAATTAATTCATTTCAATAAAAACACAAACTTAGGCGACGCCAGTCATGAAACAAAAGTCCCAGTGTGCATGCATTAGCTTGTGTGCCAGCTCGTTTTTTTGCTTGCTTCCCCTCTCTCACTTTTTGTTACTCTCACAGCAATGCCGTGGCCTTGGTGTTGTTTGGTGGTTGGCTACAAAATAAGATCGCGCTGCGCTAAGATTTTTAGAAGTAGGCGCGGGGAAGGTGAGAGTTGCACGAACAACGAAGTCAAGCAGCATTGCATGACAGTTACATTGTCTAATTCTCTCTCTATTTCTTTTTATGCTGACACCGACAAGTGCAGACGCGTTTTTGTTATCAAGGTGTTGTGCATAATATAAAATAAATGCGGGACCAAAGCAAAGAAAGTTTCAACGAGGAAGATCCCGTCGAAAAAAAATTAGGTAATTACTCTTTTAATGGATTTCGAAATGGAAGCAATATATGAATATATAAAAAGTGAGTGAAATCAATTAATTCATTTCAATAAAAAAACACAAACTTAGGCGACGCCAGTCATAAAACACAAGTCCCAGTGTGCATGCATTAGCTTGTGTGCCAGCTCGTATTTTTGCTTGCTTCCCTCTCTCTCACTTTTTGTTACTCTCACAGCAATGACGTGGCCTTGGTGTTGTTTAGTGGTTTGCTACAAAATAAGATCGCGCTGCGCAAAGAACGATTTAG
This sequence comes from Chymomyza costata, assembly GCA_018150985.1. Lineage (NCBI taxonomy): Eukaryota > Metazoa > Arthropoda > Insecta > Diptera > Drosophilidae > Chymomyza > Chymomyza costata. The sequence goes on from JAECWU010000269.1 coordinate 1,134,153, forward strand.
AAGTAGGCGCGGGGTAGGTGAGAGTTGCACGAACAACAAAGTCAAGCAGCATTGCATGACAGTTACATTGTCTAATTCTCTCTCTATTTCTTTTTATGCTGACACCGACAAGTGCAGACGCGTTTTTGTTATCAAGGTGTTGTGCATAATATAAAATAAATGCGGGACCAAAGCAAAGAAAGTTTCAACGAGGAAGATTCAGTCGAAAAAAATTAGGTAATTACTCTTTTAAAGGATTTCGAAATGGAAGCAATATATGAATATATAAAAAGTGAGTGAAATTAATTAATTCATTTCAATAAAAACACAAACTTAGGCGACGCAAGTCATGAAACACAAGTCCCAGTGTGCATGCATTAGCTTGTGTGCCAGCTCGTTTTTTTGCTTGCTTCCCCCTCTCTCACTTTTTGTTACTCTCACAGCAATGCCGTGGCCTTGGTGTTGTTTGGTGGTTGGCTACAAAATAAGATCGCGCTGCGCTAAGAACGATTTAGAAGTAGGCGCGGGGAAGGTGAGAGTTGCACGAACAACAAAGTCAAGCAGCATTGCATGACAGTTACATTGTCTAATTCTCTCTCTATTTCTTTTTATGCTGACACCGACAAGTGCAGACGAGTTTTTGTTATCAAGGTGTTGTGCATAATATAAAATAAATGCGGGACCAAAGCAAAGAAAGTTTCAACGAGGAAGATTCAGTCGAAAAAAATTAGGTAATTACTCTTTTAATGGATTTCGAAATGGAAGCAATATATGAATATATAAAAAGTGAGTGAAATTAATTAATTCATTTCAATAAAAACACAAACATAGGCGACGCCAGTCATGAAACACAAGTCCCAGTGTGCATGCATTAGCTTGTGTGCCAGCTCGTTTTTTTTGCTTGCTTCCCTCTCTCTCACTTTTTGTTACTCTCACAGCAATGCCGTGGCCTTGGTGTTGTTTAGTGGTTGGCTACAAAATAAGATCGCGCTGCGCAAAGAACGATTTAGAAGTAGGCGCGGGGAAGGTGAGAGTTGCACGAACAACAAAGTCAAGCAGCATTGCATGACAGTTACATTGTCTAATTCTCTCTCTATTTCTTTTTATGCTGACACCGACAAGTGCAGACGCGTTTTTGTTATCAAGGTGTTGTGCATAATATAAAATAAATGCGGGACCAAAGCAAAGAAAGTTTCAACGAGGAAGATTCAGTCAAAAGAAAATTAGGTAATTACTCTTTTAATGGATTTCGAAATGGAAGCAATATATGAATATATAAAAGTGAGTGAAATTAATTAATTAATTTCAATGAAAACACAAACTTAGGCGACGCCAGTCATGAAACACAAGTCCCAGTGTGCATGCATTAGCTTGTGTGCCAGCTCGTTTTTTTGCTTGCTTCCCTCTCTCTCACTTTTTGTTACTCTCACAGCAATGCCGTGGCCTTGGTGTTGTTTGGTGGTTGGCTACAAAATCAGATCGCGCTGCGCTAAGAACGATGTAGAAGTTGGCGCGGGGGAGGTGAGAGTTGCACGAACAACGAAGCCAAGCTGCATTGCACGACAGTTACATTATCTAATTCTTTTCTTTCTCTATTTCTTTTTATGCTGCTTTCTTACGCGCTCAGCGTGGAGGAATTACTATTGATTTAGTTCTATTCGCACTACTTATAGTACAGTAAAAATAGGTTTTGACCCGGAAAAATTGCACACTGGAATTTCTCTTGCTTAATGTATTAAGGACCATCCAAAAAGTGTAAAACCAATTTGGAGACCTCCTCCCCCGTAGAGTTTTCCGTTATTTTGATATATGTTTGAGCCCATTTATCTCGAAATCTATAAGCCGTACATAAAAATTTCCAAGGCAGAAAAAATTAAAATTGAATTTAAAATTTTTTTGTATTAGGAGGTATACCCAAAAGTTTACATTTTAGGCGGCAGAGAGGGCCCAATCCCATGGGATTGGAGTTTACACGTACACGTGTTTTGTACACAAAACACATGCATGTGTGCGTGATTTTTGTACTGAACTACTCTCAGAAAATTCTCTGGCGTTGCTATGCTCTTGTTGCAAAGCATGGTAGAATTATACAGGTAAGCTATTCACTGCACTGAAACCTTATTTTTAGTCTGAGCGAAAAAGTGAGAGAGTGAAACCACCCCCATTGCTGTTGTTGTGCGTAGGCAAGCATATTTAAAATTTTATTTTGTGCTGATGGTTGCAACTAGAGTGGCTTATTTTTTACCACTGCACAAAATTACGGTAAATGCTGAAAAACTATGCGCAGAAACAACCTTTCTCGTGTAAAATATCAACGAAACTAAAATAAGGTTTGAGTTGCGAAAATTTTTCGGGAATAGCTTACCTTGTTTATTCTACCATGGTTGCAAAGCAACAGACACGAAGTTGCTTGTGCATGACTTCGGCTCTTGCTTAGAGCGCGTGCTTGCTCTCACAATGCTAAAGCGCTAAAGTGCTGTGTGGCAAAAAACACAAAATCAGTTTCAAGGTATATTTACTACAGGTAGCATACTCCCGCCGAAGGCTCTAACAAATATTACCAATTTTTAGGTTTGTTGCGACTGCACGTGAGGAGGGTTGTTTACGCGCATCGGGTGCGAGCAACAGATACAATTTTTGTTTGTTTCCTTGAATCAGTTTATGTTTAATTTGCTACAAGCTAAGATCGCGCTACGCAAATTATTGATTTTAAAAAGGAACAAATGATCAAAGAGGAATGGAAAAATGAGCGGCGCGGTCTAAGCTTGTAGCCAACTAAACATAGACTGATTTTGTGTTTTCTGCCAAACAGGCACCAAAGCCAAAAAGCAAGCACGCTCTCTAAGCAAGAGCCGAAGTCATGCACAAGCAACTTCGTATCTGTTGCTTTGCGACGTCAGCGTCGAAACACGTCACAGCGGCAGAAAATGTTCAATACAAGCGCAAAAAAAAATGCATATGTATATTTTGCCGACCACTGCTTTAAAGTCATCCAGTACCATGAAAAAAAGAGTTGTATTTGTATGCTTTGCGTGAATACAACACAGCGACATACATACATACATACAAGTGCCAGTGTTTGCCATTAGCTTGTGTGCCAGCTCGTATTTTTATTTGCTTCTCTATTCCTCTCTCACTTTTTGTTACTCTCACGGCAATGCCGTGCCTTGGTGCGTTTGTTTTGATTTTCTTTTTCGCATTGATGAATTGACGCTGACGTTGTGTTGGTGGTCATGACTTCGGCTCTTGTTGAGAACGCCGAAAAACGTTCGTTTCATTTCGTTTGTATAAAAACAATTAACTAAAAAATATTAGCAAAGAATATAGAACTAGATAGAATGCGCATCTCATACAAAAAAATTTTACTATGTGGGGTACTGATATTAGTACCCCACAGAAAATATTGTTTGCATTTGTACATTTGCTTGAATATGAAATTTTGAAAACGAAACGCGCGCAGTGGCAATGGCCTAGTGGAATGCGTGTTCGACTCACAGTCTAATGTGTCGAGGTTCGATTCTCAAGAAGATGTTAGATTCAACTTTGTTTTTTTTTGTTAATTTTCCATAATTTCTGTTCTTTTTCTATTAAATATTTTTATTTTTTTTATTGTCGTAAGAAAATTAATGTTTCATTTTCGTATTTTGATATCCTCGCAGGTACAGTACGCTTTCTATGCATTTAATTTCATAGTAAAATACGCACTTTTGTGAGGTATAATAAGGAGGTAGCGACAAGACGAAATGAGTGTGTATTTCTTGCAACTATTTTCCCAATGACAGTATACATACTAAGGTGTGTATGCAAAATTTTTAGGGCAGGCAGAGAACAAACGTCTGCCAGCAATGTTCATATTTTCAGCCTCAGCCAAATTTGTAAATTTTTAGTTTTTGAGCCTTCATACCCTTTCGAAGCATGTGACTGGTATGACACTTCTTATTCACGTTTGCCTTCACCCTTACAAAGAGAAAAAATGGAAATGAAAAGAGTATTTTGCTATCGATTCTCATACTGTTGAACAGTTTTTCGGCGTATACACACAAACTGCATTCCCATTTCCGTGCGCAAAATTTTTACAGCTCTTGTTTACCCCGGCAGGCAGAGCAAACGCGAAAATCTAAAAATAGCACAGGCATTTCACGAGCGCTGGCAATTGATCTCGGCTCTGAACTTCGTTTTTGGCTGTCGGCAATGTTCATATTTTCAGCCTCAGCAAAAAATGTAAATTTTTACTTTCTAAGTATCCATGCCCTTTCGGGGAATGTGTCTGCTATGACACTTTCTTACCAAGTTTGGCTTCACACTAACAAACGCATGTGAAAAAGGAGTAAAATGCGAAAAAGAGTATTTTGCTATCGATTCTTATACTGTTGAACGGGTTTTCGGCGTACAAACACTGGCTGGCAGAGCAAACGCGAAAATCTAAAAATAGCACAGGCATTTCACGAGCGCTGGCAATTGATCTCGGCTCTGAACTTCGTTTTTTCTGTCGGCAATGTTCATATTTTCAGCCTCAGCAAAAAATTTAAATTTTTACTTTCTAAGTATCCATGCCCTTTCGGGGAATGTGTCTGCTATGACACTTCCTTACCACGTTTGGCTTCACAATCACAAATGCATGTGAAAAATGAGAAAAATGCGAAAAAGGGTATTTTGCTATCGACTTCCAATTTGTTCAAGGGTTTTACCGCATGCATACACAAACGCTAATACTTGAATTTACATGTATTCTTGTGTGTGCACAACTGATGCAGTTAATGATAGAGAGAGTAAGCATAGGTCCATTTATTTTATAAAAATGATTGCTCTAAATCTGATTTCGGTAGGCACTTTCCAACTTCCTATTCTTTACTCGAATCATTAAAAAGACATATTATTATTTTTCACAATTGCTTTAAGAAATAACCAGAGGAATAACAAATAAATCAACATACATACATATCATCGTTCACCTTTGCCACACTACGATTCCCAAATTGTTCTTTGTTGATTGTAGAGACCACAAAAATAAAATATAATTTTTAATTAATATGCACTGTAAATGGACGGTAGAAAAGGGCAGCACCAGCCAACGCAAAATAAAAATTTCTTCTACGTAATAAAAAATAAAGCCTATAAAATCAGAAATTAAAAATGTGAAACCGATCAAAAAATATTAAAAATAAAACCAAAAAATATTAACAAATGCGAACCCTGGAGTTGAACTAAAAATAATCCCACGCCATTCACGCACGCATAGCACTGACCCATCAACACCAACTTGCAACTTATGTTAAAATAAGTCTCTTGTACATTTTGGAAGGACAACAACTTTGCAAATTAACGGAGTCTGCATGTTCTAAAAATAAAAGAAACATATCGCTTCGTTTGGTGCGGCCCGCCCGTACCGACAACCGGTGACTGTTCTAAAAATAGAACCAACATTTCGTTTCGTTTGCTGCCGCCCGCCCGTACCAACAAGCGCTAAAATGAATTTGGGCGAGATGCGCATTCTATCAAAGAATATAGAACTACATAGAATGCGCATCTCGCCCAAATTCATTTTAGAGCTTGTGGGTACGGGCGGGCGGCAGCAAACGCAACGAAATGTTGGTTCTATTTTTAGAACAGTCACCGCTTGTGGGTACGGGCGGGCCGCACCAAACGAAGCGATATGTTGCTTCTATTTTTAGAACATGCAGACTCCGTTAATTTGCAAAGAATTTGTCCTTCGAAAATGTACAAGAGACTTATTTTAACATAGGTTGCAAGTTGGTGTTGATGGGTCAGTGGTATGCGTGCCTGAATGGCGTGAGATTATTTTGTGTTTAACTCCAGGGTTCGGATTTGTTAATATTTTTTGCTTTTATTTTTAATATTTTTTGATCGGCTTCACATTTTTAATTTTTGATTTTATAGGCTTTATTTCTTATTACATAAAAGAAATTTTTATTTTGCGGTCTAAATAAACATTATATTTTATTTTTGTGGTCTCTACAATCAACAAAGAACAATTCGGGAATCGTAGTGTGGCAAAGGTCAACGATGATATGTATGTAAGTTGATTTATTTGTTATTCCTCGGGTTATTTCTTAAAGCAATTGTGAAAAATAATATTATGTCTTTTTAATGCTTCGACTAAAGAATAGGAAGTTGGAAAGAGCCTACCGAAATCAGATTTAGAGCAATCATTTTTATAAAATAAAGGGCCCTATGCTCCCTCTATCATTAACTGCATCAGTTGTGCACACACAAGAATACATGTAAATTCAGGTATTAGTGTTTGTGTATGCATGCGGAAAAACCCCTGAACAAATTGGAAGTCGATAGCAAAATACTCTTTTTCGCATTTTTCTCCTTTTTCACATGCATTTGTTAGTGTGAAGCCAATCGTGGTAAGGAAGTGTCATAGCCGACACATTCCCCGAAAGGGCATGGATGCTTAGGAAGTTAAAATTTACATTTTTTGCTGAAGCTGAAAATATGAACATTGCCGACAGCCAAAAACGAAGTTCAGAGCCGAGATCAATTGCCAGCGCTCGTGAAATGCCTGTGCTATTTTTAGATTTTCGCGTTCGCTCTGCCTGCCGGGGTAAACAAGAGCTGTAAAAATTTTGCGCACGGAAATGAGAATGCAGTTTGTGTGTATACGCCGAAAAACTGTTCAACAGTATGAGAATCGATAGCAAAATACTCTTTTCCAATTTTTCTCCTTTTTTACATGCATTTGCAAGGGTGAAGGCAAACGTAGTTATGAAGTGTCATACCAGTCACATGCTTCGAAAGGGTATGAAGGCACAAAAACTAAAAATTTACAAATTTGGCTGAGGCTGAAAATATGAACATTGCTGGCAGACGTTTGTTCTCTGCCCGCCCGCACCATAGAGCTCTAAAAATTTTGCATACACACCTTAGTATGTATACTGTCATTGGGAAAACAGTTGCAAGAAATACACACTCATTTCGTCTTGTCGCTACCTCCTTATTATACCTCACAGAAGTGCGTATTTTACTATGAAATTAAATGCATAGAAAGCGTACTGTACCTGCGAGGATATCAAAATACGAAAATGATACATTAATTGTCTTACGATCTAAAAAAAAAAATAAAAATATTTAATAGAAAAAAACAGAAATTATGGAAAATTAACAAAAAAAACAATCTAACATCATCTTGAGAATCGACCCTCGACACATTAGACTGTGAATCGAACACGCATTCCACTAGGCCATTGCCACTGCCCGCCTTTCTTTTTTTTAATTTTTTTTTCAAAAAAAAAAACCAATAAAAATTTTTTTTGTGGGTAAGAAACAAAAACCCCACACAAAATTATTTAATTTTTGTATGAGATGCGCATTCTATGTAGTTCTATATTTCTTTGATTCTATGTAGTTCTATATTCTTTAAAAAAAATTAATCAAAACCCTTAAATTAAAAAAACTGTGAAAATGCTACATCAGAAAAAAAAAAAAAATATGCATAGAAATTATAATTTGACGTGTTCTATCTTTTTGTTATACATTTAACAAAACTTGACATCACATATGTCAGATATCTCTGAACGTGGAGAATTCCTTCACTTTCATTATTGTTATAATATATAATTTATTTTTAAGACACCTTTTAAACTCCAAAAAAATATTAAGAAAAAAAAAAAAAAAAAAAAAAAAGAAAAGAAAAAAAATTTATAAAAAAAAAGTTTTAACTTCTAACGCGTGCTTGTACTGCACGTGAGTTTTTGCTATTGCTGCTTGTATGGGTTGCTGAAATTTTGATCGTTTGTCGCTGGAATTTGTACATGGACTTGTTTTCTTTAATAATTAAAATACTCGGTTGTTCAATTTAAAAATTTTTTTTTTTTTTATTATTTTTTATTGCATTAAAAAATTTGTGGAGCTCATTTTGGGTTTTAATATTTAATAAATTTACTTATTGTCTAATAAACAGATATGAAGAGAAAACAAAACAAAAAAAGAATTTTGGGTTTTAGCTTGCCATTTTACTATGGATACGAGTAAAAAATGTCGAGGATACATTTTGCTAAAAACTAGTTTTATTTTCAGATCTCAAAGAAATCAAAAGAATTGTTACTTATTTTTTATGTTTCTCTAATTAAGTTTTGAGTCTTAAATCAAATGAATTGTTTCTTAATCATTATGTTTTCTTTTATTAAATTTTGAATCAAATGAATTATTCGTTTTCTTTTAAGTTTTGAATTTTTGTTTCCGTTATTATGAAATATGGAAATGAATTTGAGTGAACTTTGTATAAATATTTTTTTGTATATAGGTTTTCATGTCTGTAATTATGTGCGGCTTAAACTTGCTAGCGCCTACCGTTTTAGTGCGATTAATCGATTTCTTTTTGAGAATCGATCGAAAAAATCGACTCCAAAATCGAAGATCGAGCTCAGCTCTACAGCCAACGTCGCCAAAATTACGCAAAATACAAAAAAAATTAATAATACATACAAACTTGAAAATACGTACAATATCAAAAAAGTCCAGACTACTTAATAATAATATTTACAGTATGTAATGCTTAAACTGCTTGTGAATTATAAGCACTTTATGAAAAAAAATTCATTGCGTGCTCCCACTTATTACAGTTGTGCAAATTGGATTGGAAGAAAATACAATTTTTTATTGAATGATTTTTTAGAAGAAGGAAGAAATGCACGAGCGACTGTAATCAATTTTCTTTGTGATTATTAAATTTTATAAGATATACATACATTTAAAACACTAGCTAACAATGGATATTAAATAATATATAATACATTTCTTTAAGGAGTTTGTTTTCCATGCTACATGAGATTTACACAGTTTTAATTTTAATTCACTATTGGACTATTTATATATTTTGCTGCGCGTGGGCATTGTTAGTACTCTAGTTATTGAATATATTATTGTAAAATATATTTAAATGAATATATATATAAATAAATAATAATTTTATTAATTATTCTTGATTCGCTGGAAGGATTAAAAGTAATAGTATTTAAATTTATATTATAGCACCGAATAAAGATTTTTTAAATTTCATAGCAAAACAAAAAATTTTTTAATGTCATAGTAACTTTCGCGTATACCCAGAAAATTATTGGGCCTGTTCCGGTGTTCACTTTTAAGCAAATATTAATTTGTACTTTTTAGTATAGGGTATAATATATTACTACATGCTATCAGGAATTTTTGTTTTAATATTAATAAACTACATTAATTTATATATAAAGGAAAATATATTTAACTTTATATAATTCGTTGCTATGTTTTAAAAGGCATCGATAGCTTAATGCCATATGGTGTTACCAAACAATTACGTGAACAGGGGTGGTTTGCTTGTAAAACTGCTTTATAAAAATCGAATACACAATTTTTGAAACAAAGTAATCTGTGAAAAATAAGTATTCCCTTCAAATTTGTTTCAAAATGTGTTAAGCTGAGAAAAATAATTTTTTAGTTCATTCTCTGCTGGAAGCTCGAAGTGAAAACATCGTTTGGCTCTAAATAAAATAAATTTTATTTTCCATTTCCTTTTACAGGCTAATGTAAGTAAAAAAAGTGTACATACAAAATTTTAAATAATCAAAATATATTATACGCATCCATAAGAAAATGTGTGCATCTGAGCAAGAGAAAACATCCCTTTGCTACTGTAGCGAGAGCGAGAAAGCATACGGGTGGGCAAAAACAATTTTTTTTATCTGTCTTGCTGTGCATTTTGTATGTTTTTTTTGAAGTAAAACTTTTAGGTGGCATTATGCATTTTTGGGCATTGTTGGGCATTGTGTATTTTTGGGCATGAATCAATGCGTGAATGAATAATGCGTGAACGAATGAATGTGAATTTCTATGGGAGTAACTTTGATATTTAGTTAAACGAAAAAAACGTTAGCTGCTTTTGATTTTCTCTTTCGCATTGCGACGTTGACGTTGTGTTGGTGGTCATGAGTCATGGCTTCGCTTCTTGTTGAGAGAGCCAACTGTGGTCATGGTAAAAAGAAGGGAGTAAAGCGGCCGCGGCTGGTCAGCTAAAGCACGCAGCACATGTGTATGTGTGTAAACGAAAGAATTGTTTTTGTATGCATTGCGTGAACACAACACAGCGACATACATACATACAAGTGCCAGTGCTTGCCATTAGCTTGTGTGCCAGCTCGTATTTTTGCTTGCTTCCCTCTCTCTCACTTTTTGTTACTCTCACAGCAATGCCGTGGCCTTGGTGTTGTTTAGTGGTTGGCTACAAAATAAGATCGCGCTGCGCAAAGAACGATTTAGAAGTAGGCGCGGGGAAGGTGAGAGTTGCACGAACAACAAAGTCAAGCAGCATTGCATGACAGTTACATTGTCTAATTCTCTCTCTATTTCTTTTTATGCTGACACCGACAAGTGCAGACGCGTTTTTGTTATCAAGGTGTTGTGCATAATATAAAATAAATGCGGGACCAAAGCAAAGAAAGTTTCAACGAGGAAGATCCCGTCGAAAAAAATTAGGTAATTACTCTTTTAATGGATTTCGAAATGGAAGCAATATATGAATATATAAAAAGTGAGTGAAATTAATTAATTCATTTCAATAAAAACACAAACTTAGGCGACGCCAGTCATGAAACACAAGTCCCAGTGTGCATGCATTAGCTTGTGTGCCAGCTCGTTTTTTTGCTTGCTTCCCTCTCTCTCACTTTTTGTTACTCTCACAGCAATGCCGTGGCCTTGGTGTTGTTTGGTGGTTGGCTACAAAATAAGATCGCGCTGCGCTAAGAACGATGTAGAAGTTGGCGCGGGGGAGGTGAGAGTTGCACGAACAACGAAGCCAAGCTGCATTGCACGACAGTTACATTATCTAATTCTTTTCTTTCTCTATTTCTTTTTATGCTGCTTTCTTACGCGCTCAGCGTAGAGGAATTACTATTGATTTAGTTCTATTCGCACTACTTATAGTACAGTAAAAATAGGTTTTGACCCGGAAAAAATTGCACACTGGAATTTCTCTTGCTTAATGTATTAAGGACCATCCAAAAAGTCTAAAACCAATTTGGAGACCTCCTCCCCCGTAGGGTTTTCCGTTATTTTGAGATATGTTTGAGCCCATTTATCTCGAAATCTATAAGCCGTACATAAAAATTTTCAAGGCAGAAAAAGTTTAAAATTGAATTTAAAATTTTATTTTGTATTCGGAGGTATACCCAAAAGTTCACATTTTAGGCGGCAGAGGGGGCCCAATCCCATGGGATTGGAGTTTACACGTACTGTGTTGTACACAAAACACATGCATGTGTGCGTGATTTTTGTACTGAACTACTCTCAGCAAATTCTCTGGCGTTGCTATGCTCTTGTTGCAAAGCATGGTAGAATTATACAGGTAAGCTATTCACTGCACTGAAACCTTATTTTTAGTCTGAGCGAAAAAGTGAGAGAGTGAAACCACCCCCATTGCTGTTGTTGTGCGTAGGCAAGCATATTTAAAATTTTATTTTGTGCTGATGGTTGCAACTAGAGTGGCTTATTTTTTACCACTGCACAAAATTACGGTAAATGCTGAAAAACTATGCGCAGAAACAACCTTTCTCGTGTAAAATATCAACGAAACTAAAATAAGGTTTGAGTTGCGAAAATTTTTCGGGAATAGCTTACCTTGTTTATTCTACCATGGTTGCAAAGCAACAGACACGAAGTTGCTTGTGCATGACTTCGGCTCTTGCTTAGAGCGCGTGCTTGCTCTCACAATGCTAAAGCACTCCAGCGTTAGTATGCCGTGGCTTTGGTGCTGTGTGGCAAAAAACACAGAATCAGTTTCAAGGTATATTTACTACAGGTAGCATACTCCCGCCGAAGGCTCTAACAAATATTACCAATTTTTAGGTTCGTTGCGACTGCACGTGAAGAGGGTTGTTTACGCGCATCGGGTGCGAGCAACAGATACAATTTTTGTTTGTTTCCTTGAATCAGTTTATGTTTAATTTGCTACAAGCTAAGAACGCGCTACGCAAATTATTGATTTTAAAAAGGAACAAATGATCAAAGAGGAATGGAAAAATGAGCGGCGCGATCTAAGCTTGTAGCCAACTAAACATAGACTGATTTTGTGTTTTCTGCCAAACAGGCACCAAAGCCAAAAAGCAAGCACGCTCTCTAAGCAAGAGCCGAAGTCATGCACAAGCAACTTCGTATCTGTTGCTTTGCGACGTCAGCGTCGAAACACGTCACAGCGGCAGAAAATGTTCAATACAAGCGCAAAAAAAATGCATATGTATATTTTGCCGACCACTGCTTTAAAGTCATCCCGTACCATGAAAAAAAGAGTTGTTTTTGTATGCATTGCGTGAATACAACACAGCGACATACATACATACATACAAGTGCCAGTGTTTGCCATTAGCTTGTGTGCCAGCTCGTATTTTTATTTGCTTCTCTCTCCTCTCTCACTTTTTGTTACTCTCACGGCAATGCCGTGCCTTGGTGCGTTTGTTTTGATTTTCTTTTTCGCATTGATGAATTGACGCTGACGTTGTGTTGGTGGTCATGACTTCGGCTCTTGTTGAGAACGCCGAAAAACGTTCGTTTCATTTCGTTTGTATAAAAACAATTAACTAAAAAATATTAGTTAATCCAACACCTTTAATATAAAACTGTGAAAATGCTACATCAGAAAAAATAAAATATGCATAGAAATTATAATTTGACGTGTTCTATCTTTTTGCTATACATTTAACAAAAATTGACATCACATATGTCAGATATCTCTCTGGAACGAGAATTCCTTCACTTTCATTATTATTATAATATATAATTGATTGTTAAGACACCGTTTGAACTCCAAAGTAATGTTAAGACGGCTAAACTAAGAAAAAAAAACAGCGTAGAAAAATAAGTTGGGTGAAAAAAGTTTAACTTCTAACGCGTGCTTGTACTGCACGTGAATTTTTGCTATTGCTGCTTGTATGGGTTGCTGAAATTTTGATCGTTTGTCGCTGGAATTTGTACATGGACTTGTTTTCTTTAATAATTAAAATACTCGGTTGTTCAATTTAAAAATTTTTTTATTTTTTTAATTTTTTTTTATTGCATTAAAAAATTTGTGGAGCTCATTTTGGGTTTTAATATTTAATAAATTTACTTATTGTCTAATAAACAGATATGAAGAGAAAACAAAACAAAAAAGAATTTTGGGTTTTAGCTTGCCATTTTACTATGGATACGAGTAAAAAATGTCGAGGATACATTTTGCTAAAAACTAGTTTTATTTTCAGATCTCAAAGAAATCAAAAGAATTGTTACTTATTTTTTATGTTTCTCTAATTAAGTTTTGAGTCTTAAATCAAATGAATTGTTTCTTAATCATTATGTTTTCTTTTATTAAATTTTGAATCAAATGAATTATTCGTTTTCTTTTAAGTTTTGAATTTTTGTTTCCGTTATTATGAAATATGGAAATGAATTTGAGTGAACTTTGTATAAATACTTTTTTTGTATATAGGTTTTCATGTCTGTAATTATGTGCGGCTTAAACTTGCTAGCGCCTACCGTTTTAGTGCGATTAATCGATTTCTTTTTGAGAATCGATCGAAAAAATCGACTCCAAAATCGAAGATCGAGCTCAGCTCTACAGCCAACGTCGCCAAAATTACGCAAAATAAAAAAAAATTAATAATACATACAAACTTGAAAATACGTACAATATCAAAAAAGTCCAGACTACTTAATAATAATATTTACAGTATGTAATGCTTAAACTGCTTGTGAATTATAAGCACTTTATGAAAAAAAATTCATTGCGTGCTCCCACTTATTACAGTTTGTGCAAATTGGATTGGAAGAAAATACAATTTTTTATTGAATGATTTTTTAGAAGAAGGAAGAAATGCACGAGCGACTGTAATCAATTTTCTTTGTGATTATTAAATTTTATAAGATATACATACATTTAAAACACTAGCTAACAATGGATATTAAATAATATATAATACATTTCTTTAAGGAGTTTGTTTTCCATGCTACATGAGATTTACACAGTTTTAATTTTAATTCACTATTGGACTATTTATATATTTTGCTGCGCGTGGGCATTGTTAGTACTCTAGTTATTGAATATATTATTGTAAAATATATTTAAATGAATATATATATAAATAAATAATAATTTTATTAATTATTCTTGATTCGCTGGAAGGATATAAAAGTAATAGTATTTAAATTTATATTATAGCACCGAATAAAGATTTTTTAAATTTCATAGCAAAACAAAAAATTTTTTAATGTCATAGTAACTTTCGCGTATACCCAGAAAATTATTGGGCCTGTTCCGGTGTTCACTTTTAAGCAAATATTAATTTGTACTTTTTAGTATAGGGTATAATTTATTACTACATGCTATCAGGAATTTTTGTTTTAATATTAATAAACTAACATTAATTTATATATAAAGGAAAATATATTTAACTTTATATAATTCGTTGCTATGTTTTAAAGCAATGCCGTGGCCTATGGTGTTGTTTAGTGGTTGGCTACACAATTTAAAAATAAGATCGCGCTGCGCAAAGAACGTTTTAGAAGTAGGCGCGGGGAAGGTGAGAGTTGCACGAACAACAAAGTCAAGCAGCATTGCATGACAGTTACATTGTCTAATTCTCTCTCTATTTTTTTTTTATGCTGACACCGACAAGTGCAGACGCATTTTTTTGTTATCAAGGTGTTGTGCATAATATAAAATAAATGCGGGACCAAAGCAAAGAAAGTTTCAACGAGGAAGATCCCGTCGAAAAAAAATTAGGTAATTACTCTTTTAATGTATTTCGAAATGGAAGCAATATATGAATATATAAAAAGTGAGTGAAATTAATTAATTCATTTCAATAAAAACACAAACTTAGGCGACGCCAGTCATGAAACACAAGTCCCAGTGTTGCATGCATTAGCTTGTGTGCCAGCTCGTTTTTTTGCTTGCTTCCCTCTTCTCTCACTTTTTGTTACTCTCACAGCAATGCCGTGGCCTTGGTGTTGTTTGGTGGTTGGCTACAAAATAAGATCGCGCTGCGCTAAGAACGATGTAGAAGTTGGCGCGGGGGAGGTGAGAGTTGCACGAACAACGAAGCCAAGCTGCATTGCACGACAGTTACATTATCTAATTCTTTTCTTTCTCTATTTCTTTTTATGCTGCTTTCTTACGCGCTCAGCGTAGAGGAATTACTATTGATTTAGTTCTATTCGCACTACTTATAGTACAGTAAAAATAGGTTTTGACCCGGAAAAAATTGCACACTGGAATTTCTCTTGCTTAATGTATTAAGGACCATCCAAAAAGTCTAAAACCAATTTGGAGACCTCCTCCCCCGTAGGGTTTTCCGTTATTTTGAGATATGTTTGAGCCCATTTATCTCGAAATCTATAAGCCGTACATAAAAATTTTCAAGGCAGAAAAAGTTTAAAATTGAATTTAAAATTTTATTTTGTATTCGGAGGTATACCCAAAAGTTCACATTTTAGGCGGCAGAGGGGGCCCAATCCCATGGGATTGGAGTTTACACGTACTGTGTTGTACACAAAACACATGCATGTGTGCGTGATTTTTGTACTGAACTACTCTCAGCAAATTCTCTGGCGTTGCTATGCTCTTGTTGCAAAGCATGGTAGAATTATACAGGTAAGCTATTCACTGCACTGAAACCTTATTTTTAGTCTGAGCGAAAAGAGTGAGAGAGTGAAACCACCCCCATTGCTGTTGTTGTGCGTAGGCAAGCATATTTAAAATTTTATTTTGTGCTGATGGTTGCAACTAGAGTGGCTTATTTTTTACCACTGCACAAAATTACGGTAAATGCTGAAAAACTATGCGCAGAAACAACCTTTCTCGTGTAAAATATCAACGAAACTAAAATAAGGTTTGAGTTGCGAAAATTTTTCGGGAATAGCTTACCTTGTTTATTCTACCATGGTTGCAAAGCAACAGACACGAAGTTGCTTGTGCATGACTTCGGCTCTTGCTTAGAGCGCGTGCTTGCTCTCACAATGCTAAAGCACTCCAGCGTTAGTATGCCGTGGCTTTGGTGCTGTGTGGCAAAAAACACAGAATCAGTTTCAAGGTATATTTACTACAGGTAGCATACTCCCGCCGAAGGCTCTAACAAATATTACCAATTTTTAGGTTCGTTGCGACTGCACGTGAAGAGGGTTGTTTACGCGCATCGGGTGCGAGCAACAGATACAATTTTTGTTTGTTTCCTTGAATCAGTTTATGTTTAATTTGCTACAAGCTAAGAACGCGCTACGCAAATTATTGATTTTAAAAAGGAACAAATGATCAAAGAGGAATGGAAAAATGAGCGGCGCGATCTAAGCTTGTAGCCAACTAAACATAGACTGATTTTGTGTTTTCTGCCAAACAGGCACCAAAGCCAAAAAGCAAGCACGCCATTAGCTTGTGTGCCAGCTCGTATTTTTATTTGCTTCTCTCTCCTCTCTCACTTTTTGTTACTCTCACGGCAATGCCGTGCCTTGGTGCGTTTGTTTTGATTTTCTTTTTCGCATTGATGAATTGACGCTGACGTTGTGTTGGTGGTCATGACTTCGGCTCTTGTTGAGAACGCCGAAAAACGTTCGTTTCATTTCGTTTGTATAAAAACAATTAACTAAAAAATATTAGTTAATCCAACACCTTTAATATAAAACTGTGAAAATGCTACATCAGAAAAAATAAAATATGCATAGAAATTATAATTTGACGTGTTCTATCTTTTTGCTATACATTTAACAAAAATTGACATCACATATGTCAGATATCTCTCTGGAACGAGAATTCCTTCACTTTCATTATTATTATAATATATAATTGATTGTTAAGACACCGTTTGAACTCCAAAGTAATGTTAAGACGGCTAAACTAAAGAAAAAAAAAACAGCGTAGAAAAATAAGTTGGGTGGAAAAACTTTAACTTCTAACGCGTGCTTGTACTGCACGTGAATTTTTGCTATTGCTGCTTGTATGGGTTGCTGAAATTTTGATCGTTTGTCGCTGGAATTTGTACATGGACTTGTTTTCTTTAATAATTAAAATACTCGGTTGTTCAATTTAAAAATTTTTTTTATTAATTTTTTTTTATTATTTTTTATTGCATTAAAAAATTTGTGGAGCTCATTTTGGGTTTTAATATTTAATAAATTTACTTATTGTCTAATAAACAGATATGAAGAGAAAACAAAACAAAAAAGAATTTTGGGTTTTAGCTTGCCATTTTACTATGGATACGAGTAAAAAATGTCGAGGATACATTTTGCTAAAAACTAGTTTTATTTTCAGATCTCAAAGAAATCAAAAGAATTGTTACTTATTTTTTATGTTTCTCTAATTAAGTTTTGAGTCTTAAATCAAATGAATTGTTTCTTAATCATTATGTTTTCTTTTATTAAATTTTGAATCAAATGAATTATTCGTTTTCTTTTAAGTTTTGAATTTTTGTTTCCGTTATTATGAAATATGGAAATGAATTTGAGTGAACTTTGTATAAATATTCTTTTTTGTATATAGGTTTTCATGTCTGTAATTATGTGCGGCTTAAACTTGCTAGCGCCTACCGTTTTAGTGCGATTAATCGATTTCTTTTTGAGAATCGATCGAAAAAATCGACTCCAAAATCGAAGATCGAGCTCAGCTCTACAGCCAACGTCGCCAAAATTACGCAAAATACAAAAAAATTAATAATACATACAAACTTGAAAATACGTACAATATCAAAAAAGTCCAGACTACTTAATAATAATATTTACAGTATGTAATGCTTAAACTGCTTGTGAATTATAAGCACTTTATGAAAAAAAATTCATTGCGTGCTCCCACTTATTACAGTTGTGCAAATTGGATTGGAAGAAAATACAATTTTTTATTGAATGATTTTTTAGAAGAAGGAAGAAATGCACGAGCGACTGTAATCAATTTTCTTTGTGATTATTAAATTTTATAAGATATACATACATTTAAAACACTAGCTAACAATGGATATTAAATAATATATAATACATTTCTTTAAGGAGTTTGTTTTCCATGCTACATGAGATTTACACAGTTTTAATTTTAATTCACTATTGGACTATTTATATATTTTGCTGCGCGTGGGCATTGTTAGTACTCTAGTTATTGAATATATTATTGTAAAATATATTTAAATGAATATATATATAAATAAATAATAATTTTATTAATTATTCTTGATTCGCTGGAAGGATTAAAAGTAATAGTATTTAAATTTATATTATAGCACCGAATAAAGATTTTTTAAATTTCATAGCAAAACAAAAAATTTTTTAATGTCATAGTAACTTTCGCGTATACCCAGAAAATTATTGGGCCTGTTCCGGTGTTCACTTTTAAGCAAATATTAATTTGTACTTTTTAGTATAGGGTATAATATATTACTACATGCTATCAGGAATTTTTGTTTTAATATTAATAAACTACATTAATTTATATATAAAGGAAAATATATTTAACTTTATATAATTCGTTGCTATGTTTTAAAAGGCATCGATAGCTTAATGCCATATGGTGTTACCAAACAATTACGTGAACAGGGGTGGTTTGCTTGTAAAACTGCTTTATAAAAATCGAATACACAATTTTTGAAACAAAGTAATCTGTGAAAAATAAGTATTCCCTTCAAATTTGTTTCAAAATGTGTTAAGCTGAGAAAAATAATTTTTTAGTTCATTCTCTGCTGGAAGCTCGAAGTGAAAACATCGTTTGGCTCTAAATAAAATAAATTTTATTTTCCATTTCCTTTTACAGGCTAATGTAAGTAAAAAAAAGTGTACATACAAAATTTTAAATAATCAAAATATATTATACGCATCCATAAGAAAATGTGTGCATCTGAGCAAGAGAAAACATCCCTTTGCTACTGTAGCGAGAGCGAGAAAGCATACGGGTGGGCAAAAACAATTTTTTTTATCTGTCTTGCTGTGCATTTTGTATGTTTTTTTTGAAGTAAAACTTTTTAGGTGGCATTATGCATTTTTGGGCATTGTTGGGCATTGTGTATTTTTGGGCATGAATCAATGCGTGAATGAATAATGCGTGAACGAATGAATGTGAATTTCTATGGGAGTAACTTTGATATTTAGTTAAACGAAAAAAACGTTAGCTGCTTTTGATTTTCTCTTTCGCATTGCGACGTTGACGTTGTGTTGGTGGTCATGAGTCATGGCTTCGCTTCTTGTTGAGAGAGCCAACTGTGGTCATGGTAAAAAGAAGGGAGTAAAGCGGCCGCGGCTGGTCAGCTAAAGCACGCAGCACATGTGTATGTGTGTAAACGAAAGAATTGTTTTTGTATGCATTGCGTGAACACAACACAGCGACATACATACATACAAGTGCCAGTGCTTGCCATTAGCTTGTGTGCCAGCTCGTATTTTTGCTTGCTTCCCTCTCTCTCACTTTTTGTTACTCTCACAGCAATGCCGTGGCCTTGGTGTTGTTTAGTGGTTGGCTACAAAATAAGATCGCGCTGCGCAAAGAACGATTTAGAAGTAGGCGCGGGGAAGGTGAGAGTTGCACGAACAACAAAGTCAAGCAGCATTGCATGACAGTTACATTGTCTAATTCTCTCTCTATTTCTTTTTATGCTGACACCGACAAGTGCAGACGCGTTTTTGTTATCAAGGTGTTGTGCATAATATAAAATAAATGCGGGACCAAAGCAAAGAAAGTTTCAACGAGGAAGATCCCGTCGAAAAAAAATTAGGTAATTACTCTTTTAATGGATTTCGAAATGGAAGCAATATATGAATATATAAAAAGTGAGTGAAATTAATTAATTCATTTCAATAAAAACACAAACTTAGGCGACGCCAGTCATGAAACACAAGTCCCAGTGTGCATGCATTAGCTTGTGTGCCAGCTCGTTTTTTTGCTTGCTTCCCTCTCTCTCACTTTTTGTTACTCTCACAGCAATGCCGTGGCCTTGGTGTTGTTTGGTGGTTGGCTACAAAATAAGATCGCGCTGCGCTAAGAACGATGTAGAAGTTGGCGCGGGGGAGGTGAGAGTTGCACGAACAACGAAGCCAAGCTGCATTGCACGACAGTTACATTATCTAATTCTTTTCTTTCTCTATTTCTTTTTATGCTGCTTTCTTACGCGCTCAGCGTAGAGGAATTACTATTGATTTAGTTCTATTCGCACTACTTATAGTACAGTAAAAATAGGTTTTGACCCGGAAAAAATTGCACACTGGAATTTCTCTTGCTTAATGTATTAAGGACCATCCAAAAAGTCTAAAACCAATTTGGAGACCTCCTCCCCCGTAGGGTTTTCCGTTATTTTGAGATATGTTTGAGCCCATTTATCTCGAAATCTATAAGCCGTACATAAAAATTTTCAAGGCAGAAAAAGTTTAAAATTGAATTTAAAATTTTATTTTGTATTCGGAGGTATACCCAAAAGTTCACATTTTAGGCGGCAGAGGGGGCCCAATCCCATGGGATTGGAGTTTACACGTACTGTGTTGTACACAAAACACATGCATGTGTGCGTGATTTTTGTACTGAACTACTCTCAGCAAATTCTCTGGCGTTGCTATGCTCTTGTTGCAAAGCATGGTAGAATTATACAGGTAAGCTATTCACTGCACTGAAACCTTATTTTTAGTCTGAGCGAAAAAGTGAGAGAGTGAAACCACCCCCATTGCTGTTGTTGTGCGTAGGCAAGCATATTTAAAATTTTATTTTGTGCTGATGGTTGCAACTAGAGTGGCTTATTTTTTACCACTGCACAAAATTACGGTAAATGCTGAAAAACTATGCGCAGAAACAACCTTTCTCGTGTAAAATATCAACGAAACTAAAATAAGGTTTGAGTTGCGAAAATTTTTCGGGAATAGCTTACCTTGTTTATTCTACCATGGTTGCAAAGCAACAGACACGAAGTTGCTTGTGCATGACTTCGGCTCTTGCTTAGAGCGCGTGCTTGCTCTCACAATGCTAAAGCACTCCAGCGTTAGTATGCCGTGGCTTTGGTGCTGTGTGGCAAAAAACACAGAATCAGTTTCAAGGTATATTTACTACAGGTAGCATACTCCCGCCGAAGGCTCTAACAAATATTACCAATTTTTAGGTTCGTTGCGACTGCACGTGAAGAGGGTTGTTTACGCGCATCGGGTGCGAGCAACAGATACAATTTTTGTTTGTTTCCTTGAATCAGTTTATGTTTAATTTGCTACAAGCTAAGAACGCGCTACGCAAATTATTGATTTTAAAAAGGAACAAATGATCAAAGAGGAATGGAAAAATGAGCGGCGCGATCTAAGCTTGTAGCCAACTAAACATAGACTGATTTTGTGTTTTCTGCCAAACAGGCACCAAAGCCAAAAAGCAAGCACGCTCTCTAAGCAAGGCCGAAGTCATGCACAAGCAACTTCGTATCTGTTGCTTTGCGACGTCAGCGTCGAAACACGTCACAGCGGCAGAAAATGTTCAATACAAGCGCAAAAAAAATGCATATGTATATTTTGCCCCACTGCTTTAAGTCATCCCGTACCATGAAAAAAAGAGTTGTTTTTGTATGCATTGCGTGATACACCAGCTACATCATTCATGCCGTGTTTGCCATTAGCTTGTGTGCCAGCTCGTATTTTTATTTGCTTCTCTCTCCTCTCTCACTTTTTGTTACTCTCACGGCAATGCCGTGCCTTGGTGCGTTTGTTTTGATTTTCTTTTTCGCATTGATGAATTGACGCTGACGTTGTGTTGGTGGTCATGACTTCGGCTCTTGTTGAGAACGCCGAAAAACGTTCGTTTCATTTCGTTTGTATAAAAACAATTAACTAAAAAATATTAGTTAATCCAACACCTTTAATATAAAACTGTGAAAATGCTACATCAGAAAAAATAAAATATGCATAGAAATTATAATTTGACGTGTTCTATCTTTTTGCTATACATTTAACAAAAATTGACATCACATATGTCAGATATCTCTCTGGAACGAGAATTCCTTCACTTTCATTATTATTATAATATATAATTGATTGTTAAGACACCGTTTGAACTCCAAAGTAATGTTAAGACGGCTAAACTAAAGAAAAAAAAAACAGCGTAGAAAAATAAGTTGGGTGGAAAAAGTTTAACTTCTAACGCGTGCTTGTACTGCACGTGAATTTTTGCTATTGCTGCTTGTATGGGTTGCTGAAATTTTGATCGTTTGTCGCTGGAATTTGTACATGGACTTGTTTTCTTTAATAATTAAAATACTCGGTTGTTCAATTTAAAAATTTTTTTTATTATTTTTTTTTATTATTTTTTATTGCATTAAAAAATTTGTGGAGCTCATTTTGGGTTTTAATATTTAATAAATTTACTTATTGTCTAATAAACAGATATGAAGAGAAAACAAAACAAAAAAAGAATTTTGGGTTTTAGCTTGCCATTTTACTATGGATACGAGTAAAAAATGTCGAGGATACATTTTGCTAAAAACTAGTTTTATTTTCAGATCTCAAAGAAATCAAAAGAATTGTTACTTATTTTTTATGTTTCTCTAATTAAGTTTTGAGTCTTAAATCAAATGAATTGTTTCTTAATCATTATGTTTTCTTTTATTAAATTTTGAATCAAATGAATTATTCGTTTTCTTTTAAGTTTTGAATTTTTGTTTCCGTTATTATGAAATATGGAAATGAATTTGAGTGAACTTTGTATAAATATTCTTTTTTGTATATAGGTTTTCATGTCTGTAATTATGTGCGGCTTAAACTTGCTAGCGCCTACCGTTTTAGTGCGATTAATCGATTTCTTTTTGAGAATCGATCGAAAAAATCGACTCCAAAATCGAAGATCGAGCTCAGCTCTACAGCCAACGTCGCCAAAATTACGCAAAATACAAAAAAAATTAATAATACATACAAACTTGAAAATACGTACAATATCAAAAAAGTCCAGACTACTTAATAATAATATTTACAGTATGTAATGCTTAAACTGCTTGTGAATTATAAGCACTTTATGAAAAAAAATTCATTGCGTGCTCCCACTTATTACAGTTGTGCAAATTGGATTGGAAGAAAATACAATTTTTTATTGAATGATTTTTTAGAAGAAGGAAGAAATGCACGAGCGACTGTAATCAATTTTCTTTGTGATTATTAAATTTTATAAGATATACATACATTTAAAACACTAGCTAACAATGGATATTAAATAATATATAATACATTTCTTTAAGGAGTTTGTTTTCCATGCTACATGAGATTTACACAGTTTTAATTTTAATTCACTATTGGACTATTTATATATTTTGCTGCGCGTGGGCATTGTTAGTACTCTAGTTATTGAATATATTATTGTAAAATATATTTAAATGAATATATATATAAATAAATAATAATTTTATTAATTATTCTTGATTCGCTGGAAGGATTAAAAGTAATAGTATTTAAATTTATATTATAGCACCGAATAAAGATTTTTTAAATTTCATAGCAAAACAAAAAATTTTTTAATGTCATAGTAACTTTCGCGTATACCCAGAAAATTATTGGGCCTGTTCCGGTGTTCACTTTTAAGCAAATATTAATTTGTACTTTTTAGTATAGGGTATAATATATTACTACATGCTATCAGGAATTTTTGTTTTAATATTAATAAACTACATTAATTTATATATAAAGGAAAATATATTTAACTTTATATAATTCGTTGCTATGTTTTAAAAGGCATCGATAGCTTAATGCCATATGGTGTTACCAAACAATTACGTGAACAGGGGTGGTTTGCTTGTAAAACTGCTTTATAAAAATCGAATACACAATTTTTGAAACAAAGTAATCTGTGAAAAATAAGTATTCCCTTCAAATTTGTTTCAAAATGTGTTAAGCTGAGAAAAATAATTTTTTAGTTCATTCTCTGCTGGAAGCTCGAAGTGAAAACATCGTTTGGCTCTAAATAAAATAAATTTTATTTTCCATTTCCTTTTACAGGCTAATGTAAGTAAAAAAAAGTGTACATACAAAATTTTAAATAATCAAAATATATTATACGCATCCATAAGAAAATGTGTGCATCTGAGCAAGAGAAAACATCCCTTTGCTACTGTAGCGAGAGCGAGAAAGCATACGGGTGGGCAAAAACAATTTTTTTTATCTGTCTTGCTGTGCATTTTGTATGTTTTTTTTGAAGTAAAACTTTTTAGGTGGCATTATGCATTTTTGGGCATTGTTGGGCATTGTGTATTTTTGGGCATGAATCAATGCGTGAATGAATAATGCGTGAACGAATGAATGTGAATTTCTATGGGAGTAACTTTGATATTTAGTTAAACGAAAAAAACGTTAGCTGCTTTTGATTTTCTCTTTCGCATTGCGACGTTGACGTTGTGTTGGTGGTCATGAGTCATGGCTTCGCTTCTTGTTGAGAGAGCCAACTGTGGTCATGGTAAAGAGAAGGGAGTAAAGCGGCCGCGGCTGGTCAGCTAAAGCACGCAGCACATGTGTATGTGTGTAAACGAAAGAATTGTTTTTGTATGCATTGCGTGAACACAACACAGCGACATACATACATACAAGTGCCAGTGCTTGCCATTAGCTTGTGTGCCAGCTCGTATTTTTGCTTGCTTCCCTCTCTCTCACTTTTTGTTACTCTCACAGCAATGCCGTGGCCTTGGTGTTGTTTAGTGGTTGGCTACAAAATAAGATCGCGCTGCGCAAAGAACGATTTAGAAGTAGGCGCGGGGAAGGTGAGAGTTGCACGAACAACAAAGTCAAGCAGCATTGCATGACAGTTACATTGTCTAATTCTCTCTCTATTTCTTTTTATGCTGACACCGACAAGTGCAGACGCGTTTTTGTTATCAAGGTGTTGTGCATAATATAAAATAAATGCGGGACCAAAGCAAAGAAAGTTTCAACGAGGAAGATCCCGTCGAAAAAAAATTAGGTAATTACTCTTTTAATGGATTTCGAAATGGAAGCAATATATGAATATATAAAAAGTGAGTGAAATTAATTAATTCATTTCAATAAAAACACAAACTTAGGCGACGCCAGTCATGAAACACAAGTCCCAGTGTGCATGCATTAGCTTGTGTGCCAGCTCGTTTTTTTGCTTGCTTCCCTCTCTCTCACTTTTTGTTACTCTCACAGCAATGCCGTGGCCTTGGTGTTGTTTGGTGGTTGGCTACAAAATAAGATCGCGCTGCGCTAAGAACGATGTAGAAGTTGGCGCGGGGGAGGTGAGAGTTGCACGAACAACGAAGCCAAGCTGCATTGCACGACAGTTACATTATCTAATTCTTTTCTTTCTCTATTTCTTTTTATGCTGCTTTCTTACGCGCTCAGCGTAGAGGAATTACTATTGATTTAGTTCTATTCGCACTACTTATAGTACAGTAAAAATAGGTTTTGACCCGGAAAAAATTGCACACTGGAATTTCTCTTGCTTAATGTATTAAGGACCATCCAAAAAGTCTAAAACCAATTTGGAGACCTCCTCCCCCGTAGGGTTTTCCGTTATTTTGAGATATGTTTGAGCCCATTTATCTCGAAATCTATAAGCCGTACATAAAAATTTTCAAGGCAGAAAAAGTTTAAAATTGAATTTAAAATTTTATTTTGTATTCGGAGGTATACCCAAAAGTTCACATTTTAGGCGGCAGAGGGGGCCCAATCCCATGGGATTGGAGTTTACACGTACTGTGTTGTACACAAAACACATGCATGTGTGCGTGATTTTTGTACTGAACTACTCTCAGCAAATTCTCTGGCGTTGCTATGCTCTTGTTGCAAAGCATGGTAGAATTATACAGGTAAGCTATTCACTGCACTGAAACCTTATTTTTAGTCTGAGCGAAAAAGTGAGAGAGTGAAACCACCCCCATTGCTGTTGTTGTGCGTAGGCAAGCATATTTAAAATTTTATTTTGTGCTGATGGTTGCAACTAGAGTGGCTTATTTTTTACCACTGCACAAAATTACGGTAAATGCTGAAAAACTATGCGCAGAAACAACCTTTCTCGTGTAAAATATCAACGAAACTAAAATAAGGTTTGAGTTGCGAAAATTTTTCGGGAATAGCTTACCTTGTTTATTCTACCATGGTTGCAAAGCAACAGACACGAAGTTGCTTGTGCATGACTTCGGCTCTTGCTTAGAGCGCGTGCTTGCTCTCACAATGCTAAAGCACTCCAGCGTTAGTATGCCGTGGCTTTGGTGCTGTGTGGCAAAAAACACAGAATCAGTTTCAAGGTATATTTACTACAGGTAGCATACTCCCGCCGAAGGCTCTAACAAATATTACCAATTTTTAGGTTCGTTGCGACTGCACGTGAAGAGGGTTGTTTACGCGCATCGGGTGCGAGCAACAGATACAATTTTTGTTTGTTTCCTTGAATCAGTTTATGTTTAATTTGCTACAAGCTAAGAACGCGCTACGCAAATTATTGATTTTAAAAAGGAACAAATGATCAAAGAGGAATGGAAAAATGAGCGGCGCGATCTAAGCTTGTAGCCAACTAAACATAGACTGATTTTGTGTTTTCTGCCAAACAGGCACCAAAGCCAAAAAGCAAGCACGCCATTAGCTTGTGTGCCAGCTCGTATTTTTATTTGCTTCTCTCTCCTCTCTCACTTTTTGTTACTCTCACGGCAATGCCGTGCCTTGGTGCGTTTGTTTTGATTTTCTTTTTCGCATTGATGAATTGACGCTGACGTTGTGTTGGTGGTCATGACTTCGGCTCTTGTTGAGAACGCCGAAAAACGTTCGTTTCATTTCGTTTGTATAAAAACAATTAACTAAAAAATATTAGTTAATCCAACACCTTTAATATAAAACTGTGAAAATGCTACATCAGAAAAAATAAAATATGCATAGAAATTATAATTTGACGTGTTCTATCTTTTTGCTATACATTTAACAAAAATTGACATCACATATGTCAGATATCTCTCTGGAACGAGAATTCCTTCACTTTCATTATTATTATAATATATAATTGATTGTTAAGACACCGTTTGAACTCCAAAGTAATGTTAAGACGGCTAAACTAAAGAAAAAAAAAACAGCGTAGAAAAATAAGTTGGGTGAAAAAAGTTTAACTTCTAACGCGTGCTTGTACTGCACGTGAATTTTTGCTATTGCTGCTTGTATGGGTTGCTGAAATTTTGATCGTTTGTCGCTGGAATTTGTACATGGACTTGTTTTCTTTAATAATTAAAATACTCGGTTGTTCAATTTAAAAATTTTTTTATTAATTTTTTTTTAATTTTTTATTGCATTAAAAAATTTGTTGGTGGAGCTCATTTTGGGTTTTAATGTTTAATAAATTTACTTATTATTTAATAAAAAAAAAAAAAGAGAAAACAAAACAAAAAAAGAATTTTGGGTTTTAGCTTGCCATTTTACTATGGATACGAGTAAAAAATGTCGAGGATACATTTTGCTAAAAACTTATTTTTATTTTCAGATCTTCTAAAGAAATCAAAAGAATTGTTACTTTTTTTTTTTTTTTTTAATATTTTGAGTCTTAAATCAAATGAATTGTTTCTTAATCATTATGTTTTCTTTTATTAAATTTTGAATCAAATGAATTATTCGTTTTCTTTTAAGTTTTGAATTTTTGTTTCCGTTATTATGAAATATGGAAATGAATTTGAGTGAACTTTGTATAAATATTCTTTTTGTATATAGGTTTTCATGTCTGTAATTATGTGCGGCTTAAACTTGCTAGCGCCTACCGTTTTAGTGCGATTAATCGATTTTTTTTGAGAATCGATCCAAAAAAATCGACTCCAAAATCGAAGATCGAGCTCAGCTCTACAGCCAACGTCGCCAAAATTACGCAAAATACAAAAAATTAATAATACATACAAACTTGAAAATACGTACAATATCAAAAAAGTCCAGACTACTTAATAATAATATTTACAGTATGTAATGCTTAAACTGCTTGTGAATTATAAGCACTTTATGAAAAAAAAATCATTGCGTGCTCCCACTTATTACAGTTGTGCAAATTGGATTGGAAGAAAATACAATTTTTTATTGAATGATTTTTTAGAAGAAGGAAGAAATGCACGAGCGACTGTAATCAATTTTCTTTGTGATTATTAAATTTTATAAGATATACATACATTTAAAACACTAGCTAATACATGCATGCATAAATATAATATATAGTGCCTTTCTTTGCAGTAGTTTGTTTTCCATGCTTGTACATGAGATTTGCACAGTTTTAATTTTAATTCACTTTTTGTTACTCTCACAGCAATGCCGTGGCCTTGGTGTTGTTTGGTGGTTGGCTACAAAATAAGATCGCGCTGCGCAAAGAACGATGTAGAAGTTGGTGCGGGGGAGGTGAGAGTTGCACGAACAACAAAACCAAGCAGCATTGCACGACAGTTACATTGTCTAATTCTTTTGCTTTTTTTTTTCTTCTATTTCTTTTTATGCTGCTTTCTTTCGCGCTCAGCGCAGAGGAATTACCATTGATTTTGTTCTATTCGCACTACTTAAAAAGTAAAAGTGATGCTAAAAGATATTTGAAGCTACACATTGAGCTAACTGTATTTTCAGTTGTAATATAATAATATAATAAAATATAAATACAAAATATATGTATTATTTATATTGTTTACATTGACAAGTTTGCAAATTTGAAGTCACTGTCACGTTTTGTTAGTTAAGCAGTGCAAATAGTATGACATTCATAACGTTTTTTTGCGCTGAGCGCCTAAAAAATCGTACACAAAGGCCAAAAGCAATAGCAGAGTTAAACAAAATTCACGTGCAGTACAGGCTCGCGTTCCTTCTCTTTCATAAGAAAAATGTTATATTTTTAATATTAAAAAATATTTGTTCTATCATGTCTACATCAAAAGTTATGTGGCTTCCAAAAATTCAAAGTGTCCGAATAATTTTTGTACTCTGTGTACATACATACAAGTCCCAGTGTACATGCATTAGCTTGTGTGCCAGCTCGATTTTTTGCTTGCTTGTCTCTCTCTTACTTTTTGTTACTCTCACAGCAAAGCCGTGGCCTTGGTGTTGTTTGGTGGTTGGCTACAAAATAAGATCGCGCTGCGCAAAGAACGATGTTGAAGTTGGTGCGACGGAGGTGAGAGTTGCACGAACAACGAAGCCAAGCAGCATTGCACGACAGTTACATTGTCTAATTTTTTTTCTTTCTATATTTTCTTTTTATGCTGCTTTCTTTCGCGCTCAGCGCAGAGGAATTACCATTGATTTTGTTCTATTCGCACTACTTAAAAAGTAAAAGTGATGCTAAAAGATATTTGAAGCTACATATTGAGCTAACTGTATTTTCAGTTGTAATATAATAATATAATAAAATATAAATACAAAATATATGTATTATTTATATTGTTTACATTGACAAGTTTGCAACATTTGAAGTCACTGTCACGTTTTGTTAGTTAAGCAGTGCAAATAGTATGACATTCATAACGTTTTTTTTGCGCTGAGCGCCAAAAAAATCGTACAAAAAGCAAAAAGCAATAGCAGAGTTAAACAAAATTCACGTGCAGTACAGGCTCGCGTTCCTTCTCTTTCATAAGAAAAATGTTATATTTTTAATATTTAAAAAATATTTGTTCTATCATGTCTACATCAAAAGTTATGTGGCTTCAAAAAATTCAAAGTGTCCGAATAATTTTTGTACTCTGTGTACATACATACAAGTCCCAGTGTACATGCATTAGCTTGTATGCCAGCTCGATTTTTTGCTTGCTTCTCTCTCTCTTACTTTTTGTTACTCTCACAGCAAAGCCGTGGCCTTGGTGTTGTTTGGTGGTTGGCTACAAAATAAGATCGCGCTGCGCAAAGAACGATGTTGAAGTTGGTGCGGGGGAGGTGAGAGTTGCACGAACAACGAAGCCAAGCAGCATTGCACGACAGTTACATTGTCTAATTCTTTTCTTTCTCTATTTCTTTTTATGCTGCTTTCTTTCGCGCTCAGCGTAGAGGAATTACTATTGATTTAGTTCTATTCGCACTACTTATAGTACAGTAAAAAAGGTTTTGACCCGGAAAAAATTGCACACTGGAATTTCTCTTGCTTTATGTATTAAGGACCATCCAAAAAGTCGAAACCAATTTGGAGACCTCCTCCCCCGTAGTGTTTTCCGTTATTTTGACATATGTTTTATAAGCCGTACATAAAAATTTCCAAGGCAGAAAAAGTTTAAAATTTAATTTAAAATTTTATTTGTATTGGGAGGTATACCCAAAAGTTCACATTTTAGGCGGCAGAGGGGGCCAAAGTTACAACAACGCAGTTTTTCTTATTTTTATCCACCCCCTTGCCATTTTATGATTTTGGTTTGTATAAAAAAATTATAGAAGTTACAAGCAAACAAAATCGAAAAAACGTGTAAATTTTTACCATTTTTCAAAATTAATATTCGCTTTTGTAGCAATCTTGTCAATGGATATATCCTGAGCATGCTTTCGTAAGCTTTGACAATTAAGAGATAATATAGACAGTCCTGGTCTATTCGAAATAAAGTCCATCAACGTCATATGTTGTGTTTGTAACTTTGTCGTTAATAGTCTGCTAAATTCATCTTGAAGATAAATCATTGAACTAACAGCTCTTGTTCCATGGTAAAATTTAAAATCATTGTCGCTCATTGTTACAATAAAAAGTCCCTCAATCGTTGTCACTCGAGATAATGCAACGTAAAGCAATTGTTGTGTAATTAAAATTAAAAAATTTTGAAAAATGGTAAAAAATTACACGTTTTTTCGATTTTGGTTGCTTGTAACTTCTATAATTTGTTCTTAATCTGTATATAATTATATATCACTGTGAAGAGCACATCAATACTTTTCGATCTAATTATCTTTTATGTCGATACAAAATTTGGCTCACGAGATATTGACGAATAACTGAAATAAGAGCCCAAAAGCATGTTTTTCGAAAATATTTCGAAAACGGTGCTTATGAAAAACAAAAAAAAATAAAAAAAAGGTTTCCATTTTCGTGTTTCTCGACCCCAAATCACCCTAAAAAACACTTTTTCACGAAGGTTCATTTTTCGTGTAAACTAGTGTAATTGTTTATCTCTTTGGTTATTGCAATATAATAGTTATCTATTTATATATATTTATTTATGTATTATAATATGTACGATTCTTGGCAGCGCTGCGGCCCTTGCATTGCCGTCAGCGTTCCAAGATCAAATTAGTCTTTGCTAAACATACGGTTGTGAGGTTATGTGCCGTCACTGTAACCTAACTCTACACGGTTGCGTGACAACAACAACACAATATAATTTATAACGTTTAGAAATACGTTCGTTTCATTTCATTTATATAAAAACAATTAACTAAAAAATATTTGTTAATCCAACACCTTTAATATACAACTGTAAAAATGCTACATCAGAAAAATAAAATATGCATAGAAATTATAATTTGACGTGTTCTATCTTTTAGCTATACATTTAACAAAAATTGACATCACATATATCAGATATCTCTCTGGAACGAGAATTCCTTTACTTTCATTATTATTATAATACATAATTGATTGTTAAGACACTGTTTGAACTGCAAAGTAATGTTAAGACGGCTAAACTAAAGAAAAAAAAAAACAGCGTAAAAAATAAGTGGTGAAAAGTTTTACTTCTAACGCGTGCTTGTACTGCACGTGAATTTTTTTTTTATCTGTCTTGCTGTGCATTTTGTATGTTTTTTTTTGAAGTAAAACTTTTTAGGTGGCATTATGCATTTTTGGGCATTGTTGGGCATTGTGTATTTTTGGGCATGAATCAATGCGTGAATGAATAATGCGTGAACGAATGAATGTGAATTTCTATGGGAGTAACTTTGAAATTTAGTTAAACGAAAAAAACGTTAGCTGCTTTTGATTTTCTCTTTCGCATTGCGACGTTGACGTTTTGTTGGTGGTCATGAGTCATGGCTTCGCTTCTTGTTGAGAGAGCCAACTGTGGTCATGGTAAAAAGAAGGGAGTAAAGCGGCCGCGGCTGGTCAGCTAAAGCACGCAGCACATGTGTATGTGTGTAAACGAAAGAATTGTTTTTGTATGCATTGCGTGAACACAACACAGCGACATACATACATACAAGTGCCAGTGCTTGCCATTAGCTTGTGTGCCAGCTCGTATTTTTGCTTGCTTCCCTCTCTCTCACTTTTTGTTACTCTCACAGCAATGCCGTGGCCTTGGTGTTGTTTAGTGGTTGGCTACAAAATAAGATCGCGCTGCGCAAAGAACGATTTAGAAGTAGGCGCGGGGAAGGTGAGAGTTGCACGAACAACAAAGTCAAGCAGCATTGCATGACAGTTACATTGTCTAATTCTCTCTCTATTTCTTTTTATGCTGACACCGACAAGTGCAGACGCGTTTTTGTTATCAAGGTGTTGTGCATAATATAAAATAAATGCGGGACCAAAGCAAAGAAAGTTTCAACGAGGAAGATCCCGTCGAAAAAAAATTAGGTAATTACTCTTTTAATGGATTTCGAAATGGAAGCAATATATGAATATATAAAAAGTGAGTGAAATTAATTAATTCATTTCAATAAAAACACAAACTTAGGCGACGCCAGTCATGAAACACAAGTCCCAGTGTGCATGCATTAGCTTGTGTGCCAGCTCGTTTTTTTGCTTGCTTCCCTCTCTCTCACTTTTTGTTACTCTCACAGCAATGCCGTGGCCTTGGTGTTGTTTGGTGGTTGGCTACAAAATAAGATCGCGCTGCGCTAAGAACGATGTAGAAGTTGGCGCGGGGGAGGTGAGAGTTGCACGAACAACGAAGCCAAGCTGCATTGCACGACAGTTACATTATCTAATTCTTTTCTTTCTCTATTTCTTTTTATGCTGCTTTCTTACGCGCTCAGCGTAGAGGAATTACTATTGATTTAGTTCTATTCGCACTACTTATAGTACAGTAAAAATAGGTTTTGACCCGGAAAAAATTGCACACTGGAATTTCTCTTGCTTAATGTATTAAGGACCATCCAAAAAGTCTAAAACCAATTTGGAGACCTCCTCCCCCGTAGGGTTTTCCGTTATTTTGAGATATGTTTGAGCCCATTTATCTCGAAATCTATAAGCCGTACATAAAAATTTTCAAGGCAGAAAAAGTTTAAAATTGAATTTAAAATTTTATTTTGTATTCGGAGGTATACCCAAAAGTTCACATTTTAGGCGGCAGAGGGGGCCCAATCCCATGGGATTGGAGTTTACACGTACCTGTGTTGTACACAAAACACATGCATGTGTGCGTGATTTTTGTACTGAACTACTCTCAGCAAATTCTCTGGCGTTGCTATGCTCTTGTTGCAAAGCATGGTAGAATTATACAGGTAAGCTATTCACTGCACTGAAACCTTATTTTTAGTCTGAGCGAAAAAGTGAGAGAGTGAAACCACCCCCATTGCTGTTGTTGTGCGTAGGCAAGCATATTTAAAATTTTATTTTGTGCTGATGGTTGCAACTAGAGTGGCTTATTTTTTACCACTGCACAAAATTACGGTAAATGCTGAAAAACTATGCGCAGAAACAACCTTTCTCGTGTAAAATATCAACGAAACTAAAATAAGGTTTGAGTTGCGAAAATTTTTCGGGAATAGCTTACCTTGTTTATTCTACCATGGTTGCAAAGCAACAGACACGAAGTTGCTTGTGCATGACTTCGGCTCTTGCTTAGAGCACGTGCTTGCTCTCACAATGCTAAAGCACTCCAGCGTTAGTATGCCGTGGCTTTGGTGCTGTGTGGCAAAAAACACAGAATCAGTTTCAAGGTATATTTACTACAGGTAGCATACTCCCGCCGAAGGCTCTAACAAATATTACCAATTTTTAGGTTCGTTGCGACTGCACGTGAAGAGGGTTGTTTACGCGCATCGGGTGCGAGCAACAGATACAATTTTTGTTTGTTTCCTTGAATCAGTTTATGTTTAATTTGCTACAAGCTAAGAACGCGCTACGCAAATTATTGATTTTAAAAAGGAACAAATGTTCAAAGAGGAATGTAAAAATGAGCGGCGCGATCTAAGCTTGTAGCCAACTAAACTTAGACTGATTTTGTGTTGTCTGCCAAACAGGCACCAAAGCCAAAAAGCAAGCACGCTCTCTAAGCAAGAGCCAAAGTCATGCACAAGCAACTTCGTATCTGTTGCTTTGCGACGTCAGCGTCGAAACACGTCACAGCGGCAGAAAATGTTCTATACAAGCGCAAAAAAATGCATATGTATATTTCGCCGACCACTGCTTTAAAGTCATCCCGTACCATGAAAAAAAAGAATTGTTTTTGTATGCATTGCGTGAATACAACACAGCGACATACATACATACAAGTGCCAGTGTTTGCCATTAGCTTGTGTGCCAGCATGGTAGAATAAACAAGGTATGCTATTCACTGCACTGAAACCTTATTTTTAGTCTGAGCGATAAGTGAGAGAGCAAAAACACCCCATTGCTGTTGTTGTGCGTAGGCAAGCATATTAAACATTTTTTTGTGTGCTGGTTGCAACTAGAGTGGCTTATTTTTACCCCTGCACAAAATTACGGTAAATGCTGAAAAACTATGCGAGGAAACAACCTTTCTCGTGAAAAATATCAACGAAACTAAAATAAGGTTTGAGTTGCGAAAATTTTTCGGGAATAGCATACCTTGTTTATTCTACCATGGTGTGCCAGCTCGTATTTTTATTTGCTTCTCTCTCCTCTCTCACTTTTTGTTACTCTCACGGCAATGCCGTGCCTTGGTGCGTTTGTTTTGATTTTCTTTTTCGCATTGATGAATTGACGCTGACGTTGTGTTGGTGGTCATGACTTCGGCTCTTGTTGAGAACGCCGAAAAACGTTCGTTTCATTTCGTTTGTATAAAAACAATTAACTACAAAATATTAGTTAATCCAACACCTTTAATATAAAACTGTGAAAATGCTACATCAGAAAAAATAAAATATGCATAGAAATTATAATTTGACGTGTTCTATCTTTTTGCTATACATTTAACAAAAATTGACATCACATATGTCAGATAACTCTCTGGAACGAGAATTCCTTCACTTACATTATTATTATAATATATAATTGATTGTTAAGACACCGTTTGAACTCCAAAGTAATGTTAAGACGGCTAAACTAAAGAAAAAAATAACAGCGTAGAAAAATAAGTTGGTTGAAAAAAGTTTTACTTCTAACGCGTGCTTGTACTGCACGTGAATTTTTGCTATTGCTGCTTGTATGGGTTGCTGAAATTTTGATCGTTTGTCGCTGGAATTTGTACATGGACTTGTTTTCTTTAATAATTAAAATACTCGGTTGTTCAATTTAAAAATTTTTTTTATTAATTTTTTTATTTTTTTTATTGCATTAAAAAATTTGTGGAGCTCATTTTGGGTTTTAATATTTAATAAATTTACTTATTGTCTAATAAACAGATATGAAGAGAAAACAAAAAAAAAAAGAATTTTGGGTTTTAGCTTGCCATTTTACTATGGATACGAGTAAAAAATGTCGAGGATACATTTTGCTAAAAACTAGTTTTATTTTCAGATCTCAAAGAAATCAAAAGAATTTTTACTTATTTTTTATGTTTCTCTAATTAAGTTTTGAGTCTTAAATCAAATGAATTGTTTCTTAATCATTGTTTTCTTTTATTAAATTTTGAATCAAATGAATTATTCGTTTTCTTTTAAGTTTTGAATTTTTGTTTCCGTTATTATGAAATATGGAAATGAATTTGAGTGAACTTTGTATAAATATTCTTTTTTGTATATAGGTTTTCATGTCTGTAATTATGTGCGGCTTAAACTTGCTAGCGCCTACCGTTTTAGTGCGATTAATCGATTTCTTTTTGAGAATCGATCGAAAAATCGACTCCAAAATCGAAGATCGAGCTCAGCTCTACAGCCAACGTCGCCAAAATTACGCAAAATACAAAAAAATTAATATACATACAAACTTGAAAATACGTACAATATCAAAAAAGGCCAGACTACTTAATAATAATATTTACAGTATGTAATGCTTAAACTGCTAATGAATTATAAGCACTTTATGAAAAAAAAAATGCATTGCATGCTCCCACTTATTACAGTTGTGCAAATTGGATTGGAAGAAAATACAATTTTTTATTGAATGATTTTTTAGAAGAAGGAAGAAATGCACGAGCGACTGTAATCAATTTTCTTTGTGATTATTAAATTTTATAAGATATACATACATTTAAAACACTAGCTAACAATGGATATTAAATAATATATAATACATTTCTTTAAGGAGTTTGTTTTCCATGCTACATGAGATTTACACAGTTTTAATTTTAATTCACTATTGGACTATTTATATATTTTGCTGCGCGTGGGCATTGTTAGTACTCTAGTTATTGAATATATTATTGTAAAATATATTTAAATGAATAAATAATAATTTTATTAATTATTCTTGATTCGCTGGAAGGATTAAAAGTAATAGTATTTAAATTTAAGTTATAGCACCGAATAAAGATTTTTTAAATTTCATAGCAAAACAAAAAATTTTTTAATGTCATAGTAACTTTCGCGTATGCCCAGAAAATTATTGGGCCTGTTCCGGTGTTCACTTTTAAGCAAATATTAATTTGTACTTTTTAGTATAGGAATTTTTGTTTTAATATTAATAAACTACATTAATTTATATATAAAGGAAAATATATTTAACTTTATATAATTCGTTGCTATGTTTTAAAAGGCATCGATAGCTTAATGCCATATGGTGTTACCAAACAATTACGTGAACAGGGGTGGTTTGCTTGTAAAACTGCTTTATAAAAATCGAATACACAATTTTTGAAACAAAGTAATCTGTGAAAAATAAGTATTCCCTTCAAATTTGTTTCAAAATGTGTTAAGCTGAGAAAAATAATTTTTTAGTTCATTCTCTGCTGGAAGCTCGAAGTGAAAACATCGTTTGGCTCTAAATAAAATACATTTTATTTTCCATTTCCTTTTACAGGCTAATGTAAGTAAAAAAAGTGTACATAAAAAATTTTAAATAATCAAAATATATTATACGCATCCATAAGAAAATGTGTGCATCTGAGCAAGAGAAAACATCCTTTTGCTACTGTAGCGAGAGCGAGAAAGCATACGGGTGGGCAAAAACAATTTTTTTATCTGTCTTGCTGTGCATTTTGTATGTTTTTTTGAAGTAAAACTTTTTAGGTGGCATTATGCGTTTTTGGGCATTGTTGGGCATTGTGTATTTTTGGGCATGAATCAATGCGTGAATGAATAATGCGTGAACGAATGAATGTGAATTTCTATGGGAGTAACTTTGATATTTAGTTAAACGAAAAAAACCTTAGCTGCTTTTGATTTTCTCTTTCGCATTGCGACGTTGACGTTGTGTTGGTGGTCATGAGTCATGGCTTCGCTTCTTGTTGAGAGAGCCAACTGTGGTCATGGTAAAAAGAAGGGAGTAAAGCGGCCGCGGCTGGTCAGCTAAAGCACGCAGCACATGTGTATGTGTGTAAACGAAAGAATTGTTTTTGTATGCATTGCGTGAACACAACACAGCGACATACATACATACAAGTGCCAGTGCTTGCCATTAGCTTGTGTGCCAGCTCGTATTTTTGCTTGCTTCCCTCTCTCTCACTTTTTGTAGCTCTCACAGCAATGCCGTGGCCTTGGTGTTGTTTAGTGGTTGGCTACAAAATAAGATCGCGCTGCGCAAAGAACGATTTAGAAGTAGGCGCGGGGAAGGTGAGAGTTGCACGAACAACAAAGTCAAGCAGCATTGCATGACAGTTACATTGTCTAATTCTCTCTCTATTTCTTTTTATGCTGACACCGACAAGTGCAGACGCGTTTTTGTTATCAAGGTGTTGTGCATAATATAAAATAAATGCGGGACCAAAGCAAAGAAAGTTTCAACGAGGAAGATCCCGTCGAAAAAAATTAGGTAATTACTCTTTTAATGGATTTCGAAATGGAAGCAATATATGAATATATAAAAAGTGAGTGAAATTAATTAATTCATTTCAATAAAAACACAAACTTAGGCGACGCCAGTCATGAAACACAAGTCCCAGTGTGCATGC
The DNA here is from genome assembly GCA_018150985.1 of Chymomyza costata. NCBI lineage: Eukaryota > Metazoa > Arthropoda > Insecta > Diptera > Drosophilidae > Chymomyza > Chymomyza costata. The sequence continues at coordinate 1,172,165 of JAECWU010000269.1, forward strand.
ATTAGCTTGTGTGCCAGCTCGTTTTTTTGCTTGCTTCCCTCTCTCTCACTTTTTGTTACTCTCACAGCAATGCCGTGGCCTTGGTGTTGTTTGGTGGTTGGCTACAAAATAAGATCGCGCTGCGCTAAGAACGATGTAGTAGTTGGCGCGGGGGAGGTGAGAGTTGCACGAACAACGAAGCCAAGCTGCATTGCACGACAGTTACATTATCTAATTCTTTTCTTTCTCTATTTCTTTTTATGCTGCTTTCTTACGCGCTCAGCGTAGAGGAATTACTATTGATTTAGTTCTATTCGCACTACTTATAGTACAGTAAAAATAGGTTTTGACCCGGAAAAAATTGCACACTGGAATTTCTCTTGCTTAATGTATTAAGGACCATCCAAAAAGTCGAAACCAATTTGGAGACCTCCTCCCCCGTAGTGTTTTCCGTTATTTTGACATATCTTTTTTTATAAGCCGTACATAAAAATTTCCAAGGCAGAAAAAGTTTAAAATTGAATTTAAAATTTTATTTGTATTGGGAGGTATACCCAAAAGTTCACATTTTAGGCGGCAGAGGGGGCCAAAGTTACAACAACGCAGTTTTTCTTACTTTTTTTTATCCACCCCCTTGCCATTTTATGATTTTGGTTTGTATAAAAAAATTATAGAAGTTACAAGCAAACAAAATCGTCAAAAAACGTGTAAAATTTTTACCATTTTTTCAAAATTAATAGTCTTTTGTAGCAATCTTGTCAATGGATATATCCTGAGCTTGCTTTCGTAAGCTTTGACAATTAAGAGATAATATAGACAGTCCTGGTCTATTCGAAATAAAGTCCATCAACGTCATATGTTGTGTTTGTAACTTTGTCGTTAATAGTCTGCTAAATTCATCTTGAAGATAAATCATTGAAGTAACAGCTCTTGTTCCATGGTAAAATTTAAAATCATTGTCGCTCATTGTTACAATAAAAAGTCCCTCAATCGTTGTCACTCGAGATAATGCAACGTAAAGCAATTGTTGTGTAATTAAAATTAAAAAATTTTGAAAAATGGTGTAAAAATTCTATTTTTTCGATTTTGGTTGCTTGTAACTTCTATAATTTGTTCTTAATCTGTATATAATTATATATCACTGTGAAGAGCACATCAATACTTTTCGATCTAATTATCTTTTATGTCGATACAAAATTTGGCTCACGAGATATTGACGAAAAACTGAAATAAGAGCCCAAAAGCATGTTTTTCGAAAATATCTCGAACCGGAATGCCTATGAAAAAACAAAAAAAAAATAAAAAAAAGGTTTCCATTTTCGTGTTTCTCGACCCCAAATCACCCTAAAAAACACTTTTTCACGAAGGTTCATTTTTCGTGTAAACTAGTGTAATTGTTTATCTCTTTGGTTATTGCAATATAATAGTTATCTATTTATATATATTTATTTATGTATTATAATATGTACGATTCTTGGTAGCGCTGCGCACCATGCTTGCCGTCAGCGTTCCAAGATCAAATTAGTCTTTGCTAAACATACGGTTGTGAGGTTATGTGCCGTCACTGTTAACCTAAGTTAGACGGGCGTGACAACAACAACACAATAAAATTTATAACGTTTAGAAATACGTTCGTTTCATTTCATTTATATAAAAGCAATTAACTAAAAAATATTTGTTAATCCAACACCTTTAATATACAACTGTAAAAATGCTACATCAGAAAAATAAAATATGCATAGAATTTAAAATTTGACGTGTTCTATCTTTTTAGCTATACATTTAACAAAATTTGACATCACATATATCAGATATCTCTCTGGAACGAGAATTCCTTTACTTTCATTATTATTATAATACATAATTGATTGTTAAGACATGTTTGAACTGCAAAGTAATGTTAAGGTTCGGCTATAAATAAAGCAAATAATAAAAAAAAATTAGCAGCGTAAGAAATGTGTGCATCTGAGCAGAAACATCCTTTGCTAACGCGGTGCTTGTACTGCATACGTGAATTTTTTTTTATCTGTCTTGCTGTGCATTTTGTATTTTTTTTTTGAAGTAAAACTTTTAGGTGGCATTATGCATTTTTGGGCATTGTTGGGCATTGTGTATTTTTGGGCATGAATCAATGCGTGAATGAATAATGCGTGAACGAATGAATGTGAATTTCTATGGGAGTAACTTTGAAATTTAGTTAAACGAAAAAAACGTTAGCTGCTTTTGATTTTCTCTTTCGCATTGCGACGTTGACGTTTTGTTGGTGGTCATGAGTCATGGCTTCGCTTCTTGTTGAGAGAGCCAACTGTGGTCATGGTAAAGAGAAGGGAGTAAAGCGGCCGCGGCTGGTCAGCTAAAGCACGCAGCACATGTGTATGTGTGTAAACGAAAGAATTGTTTTTGTATGCATTGCGTGAACACAACACAGCGACATACATACATACAAGTGCCAGTGCTTGCCATTAGCTTGTGTGCCAGCTCGTATTTTTGCTTGCTTCCCTCTCTCTCACTTTTTGTTACTCTCACAGCAATGCCGTGGCCTTGGTGTTGTTTAGTGGTTGGCTACAAAATAAGATCGCGCTGCGCAAAGAACGATTTAGAAGTAGGCGCGGGGAAGGTGAGAGTTGCACGAACAACAAAGTCAAGCAGCATTGCATGACAGTTACATTGTCTAATTCTCTCTCTATTTCTTTTTATGCTGACACCGACAAGTGCAGACGCGTTTTTGTTATCAAGGTGTTGTGCATAATATAAAATAAATGCGGGACCAAAGCAAAGAAAGTTTCAACGAGGAAGATCCCGTCGAAAAAAAATTAGGTAATTACTCTTTTAATGGATTTCGAAATGGAAGCAATATATGAATATATAAAAAGTGAGTGAAATTAATTAATTCATTTCAATAAAAACACAAACTTAGGCGACGCCAGTCATGAAACACAAGTCCCAGTGTGCATGCATTAGCTTGTGTGCCAGCTCGTTTTTTTGCTTGCTTCCCTCTCTCTCACTTTTTGTTACTCTCACAGCAATGCCGTGGCCTTGGTGTTGTTTGGTGGTTGGCTACAAAATAAGATCGCGCTGCGCTAAGAACGATGTAGAAGTTGGCGCGGGGGAGGTGAGAGTTGCACGAACAACGAAGCCAAGCTGCATTGCACGACAGTTACATTATCTAATTCTTTTCTTTCTCTATTTCTTTTTATGCTGCTTTCTTACGCGCTCAGCGTAGAGGAATTACTATTGATTTAGTTCTATTCGCACTACTTATAGTACAGTAAAAATAGGTTTTGACCCGGAAAAAATTGCACACTGGAATTTCTCTTGCTTAATGTATTAAGGACCATCCAAAAAGTCTAAAACCAATTTGGAGACCTCCTCCCCCGTAGGGTTTTCCGTTATTTTGAGATATGTTTGAGCCCATTTATCTCGAAATCTATAAGCCGTACATAAAAATTTTCAAGGCAGAAAAAGTTTAAAATTGAATTTAAAATTTTATTTTGTATTCGGAGGTATACCCAAAAGTTCACATTTTAGGCGGCAGAGGGGGCCCAATCCCATGGGATTGGAGTTTACACGTACTGTGTTGTACACAAAACACATGCATGTGTGCGTGATTTTTGTACTGAACTACTCTCAGCAAATTCTCTGGCGTTGCTATGCTCTTGTTGCAAAGCATGGTAGAATTATACAGGTAAGCTATTCACTGCACTGAAACCTTATTTTTAGTCTGAGCGAAAAAGTGAGAGAGTGAAACCACCCCCATTGCTGTTGTTGTGCGTAGGCAAGCATATTTAAAATTTTATTTTGTGCTGATGGTTGCAACTAGAGTGGCTTATTTTTTACCACTGCACAAAATTACGGTAAATGCTGAAAAACTATGCGCAGAAACAACCTTTCTCGTGTAAAATATCAACGAAACTAAAATAAGGTTTGAGTTGCGAAAATTTTTCGGGAATAGCTTACCTTGTTTATTCTACCATGGTTGCAAAGCAACAGACACGAAGTTGCTTGTGCATGACTTCGGCTCTTGCTTAGAGCGCGTGCTTGCTCTCACAATGCTAAAGCACTCCAGCGTTAGTATGCCGTGGCTTTGGTGCTGTGTGGCAAAAAACACAGAATCAGTTTCAAGGTATATTTACTACAGGTAGCATACTCCCGCCGAAGGCTCTAACAAATATTACCAATTTTTAGGTTCGTTGCGACTGCACGTGAAGAGGGTTGTTTACGCGCATCGGGTGCGAGCAACAGATACAATTTTTGTTTGTTTCCTTGAATCAGTTTATGTTTAATTTGCTACAAGCTAAGAACGCGCTACGCAAATTATTGATTTTAAAAAGGAACAAATGATCAAAGAGGAATGGAAAAATGAGCGGCGCGATCTAAGCTTGTAGCCAACTAAACATAGACTGATTTTGTGTTTTCTGCCAAACAGGCACCAAAGCCAAAAAGCAAGCACGCTCTCTAAGCAAGAGCCGAAGTCATGCACAAGCAACTTCGTATCTGTTGCTTTGCGACGTCAGCGTCGAAACACGTCACAGCGGCAGAAAATGTTCAATACAAGCGCAAAAAAAATGCATATGTATATTTTGCCGACCACTGCTTTAAAGTCATCCCGTACCATGAAAAAAAGAGTTGTTTTTGTATGCATTGCGTGAATACAACACAGCGACATACATACATACATACAAGTGCCAGTGTTTGCCATTAGCTTGTGTGCCAGCTCGTATTTTTATTTGCTTCTCTCTCCTCTCTCACTTTTTGTTACTCTCACGGCAATGCCGTGCCTTGGTGCGTTTGTTTTGATTTTCTTTTTCGCATTGATGAATTGACGCTGACGTTGTGTTGGTGGTCATGACTTCGGCTCTTGTTGAGAACGCCGAAAAACGTTCGTTTCATTTCGTTTGTATAAAAACAATTAACTAAAAATATTAGTTAATCCAACACCTTTAATATAAAACTGTGAAAATGCTACATCAGAAAAAATAAAATATGCATAGAAATTATAATTTGACGTGTTCTATCTTTTTGCTATACATTTAACAAAAATTGACATCACATATGTCAGATATCTCTCTGGAACGAGAATTCCTTCACTTTCATTATTATTATAATATATAATTGATTGTTAAGACACCGTTTGAACTCCAAAGTAATGTTAAGACGGCTAAACTAAAGAAAAAAAAAACAGCGTAGAAAAATAAGTTGGGTGAAAAAGTTTAACTTCTAACGCGTGCTTGTACTGCACGTGAATTTTTGCTATTGCTGCTTGTATGGGTTGCTGAAATTTTGATCGTTTGTCGCTGGAATTTGTACATGGACTTGTTTTCTTTAATAATTAAAATACTCGGTTGTTCAATTTAAAAATTTTTTTATTAATTTTTTTTATTATTTTTTATTGCATTAAAAAATTTGTGGAGCTCATTTTGGGTTTTAATATTTAATAAATTTACTTATTGTCTAATAAACAGATATGAAGAGAAAACAAAACAAAAAAAGAATTTTGGGTTTTAGCTTGCCATTTTACTATGGATACGAGTAAAAAATGTCGAGGATACATTTTGCTAAAAACTAGTTTTATTTTCAGATCTCAAAGAAATCAAAAGAATTGTTACTTATTTTTTATGTTTCTCTAATTAAGTTTTGAGTCTTAAATCAAATGAATTGTTTCTTAATCATTATGTTTTCTTTTATTAAATTTTGAATCAAATGAATTATTCGTTTTCTTTTAAGTTTTGAATTTTTGTTTCCGTTATTATGAAATATGGAAATGAATTTGAGTGAACTTTGTATAAATATTCTTTTTGTATATAGGTTTTCATGTCTGTAATTATGTGCGGCTTAAACTTGCTAGCGCCTACCGTTTTAGTGCGATTAATCGATTTCTTTTTGAGAATCGATCGAAAAAATCGACTCCAAAATCGAAGATCGAGCTCAGCTCTACAGCCAACGTCGCCAAAATTACGCAAAATACAAAAAAAATTAATAATACATACAAACTTGAAAATACGTACAATATCAAAAAAGTCCAGACTACTTAATAATAATATTTACAGTATGTAATGCTTAAACTGCTTGTGAATTATAAGCACTTTATGAAAAAAAAATTCATTGCGTGCTCCCACTTATTACAGTTGTGCAAATTGGATTGGAAGAAAATACAATTTTTTATTGAATGATTTTTTAGAAGAAGGAAGAAATGCACGAGCGACTGTAATCAATTTTCTTTGTGATTATTAAATTTTATAAGATATACATACATTTAAAACACTAGCTAACAATGGATATTAAATAATATATAATACATTTCTTTAAGGAGTTTGTTTTCCATGCTACATGAGATTTACACAGTTTTAATTTTAATTCACTATTGGACTATTTATATATTTTGCTGCGCGTGGGCATTGTTAGTACTCTAGTTATTGAATATATTATTGTAAAATATATTTAAATGAATATATATATAAATAAATAATAATTTTATTAATTATTCTTGATTCGCTGGAAGGATTAAAAGTAATAGTATTTAAATTTATATTATAGCACCGAATAAAGATTTTTTAAATTTCATAGCAAAACAAAAAATTTTTTAATGTCATAGTAACTTTCGCGTATACCCAGAAAATTATTGGGCCTGTTCCGGTGTTCACTTTTAAGCAAATATTAATTTGTACTTTTTAGTATAGGGTATAATATATTACTACATGCTATCAGGAATTTTTGTTTTAATATTAATAAACTACATTAATTTATATATAAAGGAAAATATATTTAACTTTATATAATTCGTTGCTATGTTTTAAAAGGCATCGATAGCTTAATGCCATATGGTGTTACCAAACAATTACGTGAACAGGGGTGGTTTGCTTGTAAAACTGCTTTATAAAAATCGAATACACAATTTTTGAAACAAAGTAATCTGTGAAAAATAAGTATTCCCTTCAAATTTGTTTCAAAATGTGTTAAGCTGAGAAAAATAATTTTTTAGTTCATTCTCTGCTGGAAGCTCGAAGTGAAAACATCGTTTGGCTCTAAATAAAATAAATTTTATTTTCCATTTCCTTTTACAGGCTAATGTAAGTAAAAAAAAGTGTACATACAAAATTTTAAATAATCAAAATATATTATACGCATCCATAAGAAAATGTGTGCATCTGAGCAAGAGAAAACATCCCTTTGCTACTGTAGCGAGAGCGAGAAAGCATACGGGTGGGCAAAAACATTTTTTTTATCTGTCTTGCTGTGCATTTTGTATGTTTTTTTTGAAGTAAAACTTTTTAGGTGGCATTATGCATTTTTGGGCATTGTTGGGCATTGTGTATTTTTGGGCATGAATCAATGCGTGAATGAATAATGCGTGAACGAATGAATGTGAATTTCTATGGGAGTAACTTTGATATTTAGTTAAACGAAAAAAACGTTAGCTGCTTTTGATTTTCTCTTTCGCATTGCGACGTTGACGTTGTGTTGGTGGTCATGAGTCATGGCTTCGCTTCTTGTTGAGAGAGCCAACTGTGGTCATGGTAAAAAGAAGGGAGTAAAGCGGCCGCGGCTGGTCAGCTAAAGCACGCAGCACATGTGTATGTGTGTAAACGAAAGAATTGTTTTTGTATGCATTGCGTGAACACAACACAGCGACATACATACATACAAGTGCCAGTGCTTGCCATTAGCTTGTGTGCCAGCTCGTATTTTTGCTTGCTTCCCTCTCTCTCACTTTTTGTTACTCTCACAGCAATGCCGTGGCCTTGGTGTTGTTTAGTGGTTGGCTACAAAATAAGATCGCGCTGCGCAAAGAACGATTTAGAAGTAGGCGCGGGGAAGGTGAGAGTTGCACGAACAACAAAGTCAAGCAGCATTGCATGACAGTTACATTGTCTAATTCTCTCTCTATTTCTTTTTATGCTGACACCGACAAGTGCAGACGCGTTTTTGTTATCAAGGTGTTGTGCATAATATAAAATAAATGCGGGACCAAAGCAAAGAAAGTTTCAACGAGGAAGATCCCGTCGAAAAAAATTAGGTAATTACTCTTTTAATGGATTTCGAAATGGAAGCAATATATGAATATATAAAAAGTGAGTGAAATTAATTAATTCATTTCAATAAAAACACAAACTTAGGCGACGCCAGTCATGAAACACAAGTCCCAGTGTGCATGCATTAGCTTGTGTGCCAGCTCGTTTTTTTGCTTGCTTCCCTCTCTCTCACTTTTTGTTACTCTCACAGCAATGCCGTGGCCTTGGTGTTGTTTGGTGGTTGGCTACAAAATAAGATCGCGCTGCGCTAAGAACGATGTAGAAGTTGGCGCGGGGAGGTGAGAGTTGCACGAACAACGAAGCCAAGCTGCATTGCACGACAGTTACATTATCTAATTCTTTTCTTTCTCTATTTCTTTTTATGCTGCTTTCTTACGCGCTCAGCGTAGAGGAATTACTATTGATTTAGTTCTATTCGCACTACTTATAGTACAGTAAAAATAGGTTTTGACCCGGAAAAAATTGCACACTGGAATTTCTCTTGCTTAATGTATTAAGGACCATCCAAAAGTCTAAAACCAATTTGGAGACCTCCTCCCCCGTAGGGTTTTCCGTTATTTTGAGATATGTTTGAGCCCATTTATCTCGAAATCTATAAGCCGTACATAAAAATTTTCAAGGCAGAAAAAGTTTAAAATTGAATTTAAAATTTTATTTTGTATTCGGAGGTATACCCAAAAGTTCACATTTTAGGCGGCAGAGGGGGCCCAATCCCATGGGATTGGAGTTTACACGTACTGTGTTGTACACAAAACACATGCATGTGTGCGTGATTTTTGTACTGAACTACTCTCAGCAAATTCTCTGGCGTTGCTATGCTCTTGTTGCAAAGCATGGTAGAATTATACAGGTAAGCTATTCACTGCACTGAAACCTTATTTTTAGTCTGAGCGAAAAAGTGAGAGAGTGAAACCACCCCCATTGCTGTTGTTGTGCGTAGGCAAGCATATTTAAAATTTTATTTTGTGCTGATGGTTGCAACTAGAGTGGCTTATTTTTTACCACTGCACAAAATTACGGTAAATGCTGAAAAACTATGCGCAGAAACAACCTTTCTCGTGTAAAATATCAACGAAACTAAAATAAGGTTTGAGTTGCGAAAATTTTTCGGGAATAGCTTACCTTGTTTATTCTACCATGGTTGCAAAGCAACAGACACGAAGTTGCTTGTGCATGACTTCGGCTCTTGCTTAGAGCACGTGCTTGCTCTCACAATGCTAAAGCACTCCAGCGTTAGTATGCCGTGGCTTTGGTGCTGTGTGGCAAAAAACACAGAATCAGTTTCAAGGTATATTTACTACAGGTAGCATACTCCCGCCGAAGGCTCTAACAAATATTACCAATTTTTAGGTTCGTTGCGACTGCACGTGAAGAGGGTTGTTTACGCGCATCGGGTGCGAGCAACAGATACAATTTTTGTTTGTTTCCTTGAATCAGTTTATGTTTAATTTGCTACAAGCTAAGAACGCGCTACGCAAATTATTGATTTTAAAAAGGAACAAATGATCAAAGAGGAATGGAAAAATGAGCGGCGCGATCTAAGCTTGTAGCCAACTAAACATAGACTGATTTTGTGTTTTCTGCCAAACAGGCACCAAAGCCAAAAAGCAAGCACGCCATTAGCTTGTGTGCCAGCTCGTATTTTTATTTGCTTCTCTCTCCTCTCTCACTTTTTGTTACTCTCACGGCAATGCCGTGCCTTGGTGCGTTTGTTTTGATTTTCTTTTTCGCATTGATGAATTGACGCTGACGTTGTGTTGGTGGTCATGACTTCGGCTCTTGTTGAGAACGCCGAAAAACGTTCGTTTCATTTCGTTTGTATAAAAACAATTAACTAAAAAATATTAGTTAATCCAACACCTTTAATATAAAACTGTGAAAATGCTACATCAGAAAAAATAAAATATGCATAGAAATTATAATTTGACGTGTTCTATCTTTTTGCTATACATTTAACAAAAATTGACATCACATATGTCAGATATCTCTCTGGAACGAGAATTCCTTCACTTTCATTATTATTATAATATATAATTGATTGTTAAGACACCGTTTGAACTCCAAAGTAATGTTAAGACGGCTAAACTAAAGAAAATAAAAACAGCGTAGAAAAATAAGTTGGGTAAAAAAGTTTAACTTCTAACGCGTGCTTGTACTGCACGTGAATTTTTGCTATTGCTCCTTGTATGGGTTGCTGAAATTTTGATCGTTTGTCGCTGGAATTTGTACATGGACTTGTTTTCTTTAATAATTAAAATACTCGGTTGTTCAATTTAAAAATTTTTTTTTATTAATTTTTTTTATTATTTTTTATTGCATTAAAAAATTTGTGGAGCTCATTTTGGGTTTTAATATTTAATAAATTTACTTATTGTCTAATAAACAGATATGAAGAGAAAACAAAAAAAAAAAAGAATTTTGGGTTTTAGCTTGCCATTTTACTATGGATACGAGTAAAAAATGTCGAGGATACATTTTGCTAAAAACTAGTTTTATTTTCAGATCTCAAAGAAATCAAAAGAATTGTTACTTATTTTTTATGTTTCTCTAATTAAGTTTTGAGTCTTAAATCAAATGAATTGTTTCTTAATCATTGTTTTCTTTTATTAAATTTTGAATCAAATGAATTATTCGTTTTCTTTTAAGTTTTGAATTTTTGTTTCCGTTATTATGAAATATGGAAATGAATTTGAGTGAACTTTGTATAAATATTCTTTTTGTATATAGGTTTTCATGTCTGTAATTATGTGCGGCTTAAACTTGCTAGCGCCTACCGGTTTAGTGCGATTAATCGATTTCTTTTTGAGAATCGATCGAAAAAATCGACTCCAAAATCGAAGATCGAGCTCAGCTCTACAGCCAACGTCGCCAAAATTACGCAAAATACAAAAAAATTAATATACATACAAACTTGAAAATACGTACAATATCAAAAAAGTCCAGACTACTTAATAATAATATTTACAGTATGTAATGCTTAAACTGCTTGTGAATTATAAGCACTTTATGAAAAAAAAATATTGCGTGCTCCCACTTATTACAGTTGTGCAAATTGGATTGGAAGAAAATACCATTTTTTATTGAATGATGATTTTTAGAAGAAGAAAGAAATGCACGTGCTCCCACTTATTACAGTTGTGCAAATTGGATTGGAAGAAAATACCATTTTTTATTGAATGATTTTTTAGAAGAAGGAAGAAATGCACGAGCGACTGTAATCAATTTTCTTTGTGATTATTAAATTTTATAAGATATACATACATTTAAAACACTAGCTAACAATGGATATTAAATAATATATAATACATTTCTTTAAGGAGTTTGTTTTCCATGCTACATGAGATTTACACAGTTTTAATTTTAATTCACTATTGGACTATTTATATATTTTGCTGCGCGTGGGCATTGTTAGTACTCTAGTTATTGAATATATTATTGTAAAATATATTTAAATTAACATATATATAAATAAATAATAATTTTATTAATTATTCTTGATTCGCTGGAAGGATTAAAAGTAATAGTATTTAAATTTATATTATAGCACCGAATAAAGATTTTTTAAATTTCATAGCAAAACAAAAAATTTTTTAATGTCATAGTAACTTTCGCGTATACCCAGAAAATTATTGGGCCTGTTCCGGTGTTCACTTTTAAGCAAATATTAATTTGTACTTTTTAGTATAGGGTATAATATATTACTACATGCTATCAGGAATTTTTGTTTTAATATTAATAAACTACATTAATTTATATATAAAGGAAAATATATTTAACTTTATATAATTCGTTGCTATGTTTTAAAAGGCATCGATAGCTTAATGCCATATGGTGTTACCAAACAATTACGTGAACAGGGGTGGTTTGCTTGTAAAACTGCTTTATAAAAATCGAATACACAATTTTTGAAACAAAGTAATCTGTGAAAAATAAGTATTCCCTTCAAATTTGTTTCAGAATGTGTTAAGCTGAGAAAAATAATTTTTTAGTTCATTCTCTGCTGGAAGCTCGAAGTGAAAACATCGTTTGGCTCTAAATAAAATAAATTTTATTTTCCATTTCCTTTTACAGGCTAATGTAAGTAAAAAAAGTGTACATACAAAATTTTAAATAATCAAAATATATTATACGCATCCATAAGAAAATGTGTGCATCTGAGCAAGAGAAAACATCCCTTTGCTACTGTAGCGAGAGCGAGAAAGCATACGGGTGGGCAAAAACAATTTTTTTTTATCTGTCTTCCTGTGCATTTTGTATGTTTTTTTTGAAGTAAAACTTTTTAGGTGGCATTATGCGTTTTTGGGCATTGTTGGGCATTGTGTATTTTTGGGCATGAATCAATGCGTGAATGAATAATGCGTGAACGAATGAATGTGAATTTCTATGGGAGTAACTTTGAAATTTAGTTAAACGAAAAAAACGTTAGCTGCTTTTGATTTTCTCTTTCGCATTGCGACGTTGACGTTGCCCAGCGGCGCAAAACCTCTATACGTAATCAATTACGCTTGTATTACTTTGTCGACAGTAATGCTCCAGAATCGCGTACAACCTGGCATACTTTGCCATGGGCATGGCCGCTTTGTACGGGCTGTGTCCAAAATCTCGCCATTACACGTAAACCAAATTGTGTACCAGAGCCGAACAGCCTTCGGCCCTCTTACACTTGGTTTACTTTTCAATATACTGGTGAATACTTTAGTAATGCACTTTGTTTACGATTCAATATACTGCTTTAAAAATTGTACATAGGTTGGTAATGTACTTGGTTTACTTTTCAATATACTGCTGAAAGAACAGCATAAGCGTTAGTAATGCGCTTTGTTTCAGATTCAATATACTGCTTTTAAAATAGTATATGGGATGGTAATGCACTTGGTTTACTTTTCAAAACACAAATGTAAGAGTATTATACAGATTTGTAGTGCACGTACATTACCGCCCATACGAACGAGTAATAATATGGTAATACACTTAATTTTATTTTAATTCATTTAAAGTTTTTTAATTTTCAATTTTACATTTATAATTAGGTTTGATGTATCATCTGGACGTATTGGCGGTGGTAGAATCCATTAAGTTTTAATCTTTCTATAAAGAAAAATAAATTTACATATTAGGTTTTTTTTTATTGAATGTGCTATGTGAAAATATTGAGGCATACCATTCAGCGTGTCGTTGAACGCATGGAACTGCTTGAAACCTTTTTTCATTAATGCCGTCATAATTGAAGTCCAAGTTTGTGCCTAATATGTAGTTAAAATGTTAATATATACATACACGAGTGTATTAATATTTATGTTATTTATGCTATATTATTAATATTACTTACTATGAACGCTTTTTTTATTGTTTTGCAACTTAATCGCAAATAAATGACCAATAATCACAACCGATACGATACGTGCTTTTTAAACTGAAATAAAAATGCAAGTGACACGACGCGATGCTGATACAAACGACACTTGTACTTTTTTACAAAAAAAGGAATAAGTAAAAGAATAAAAAACGGTATTGTCATGCCCGACAAAAGGAATGCCGAAAAATTCGTGTTGTTAGGGTGTGAGCAGAGTGCGTAGTACTCTTTATGCATTACTTTATCCGCAGTAGTAATGCAGATTTTCGACAGATGACATTCGGCCCAGCGGCGTTGAATGGCTGAGAGGGAAGACAAGAAAGGGAAGGTAATGCGAGTCGTTTTTTCTGTTCGCCTCCGATTACTATCCCTCTAACGAAACGCAGCGCTTGTAATCAATTACGTTTTCTGCGGAGGTAATGCAGTATTTCGGCAGACCACATTCAGCTCTGCGCCGCTGGGTGTGTTGGTGGTCATGAGTCATGGCTTCGCTTCTTGTTGAGAGAGCCAACTGTGGTCATGGTAAAAAGAAGGGAGTAAAGCGGCCGCGGCTGGTCAGCTAAAGCACGCAGCACATGTGTATGTGTGTAAACGAAAGAATTGTTTTTGTATGCATTGCGTGAACACAACACAGCGACATACATACATACAAGTGCCAGTGCTTGCCATTAGCTTGTGTGCCAGCTCGTATTTTTGCTTGCTTCCCTCTCTCTCACTTTTTGTTACTCTCACAGCAATGCCGTGGCCTTGGTGTTGTTTAGTGGTTGGCTACAAAATAAGATCGCGCTGCGCAAAGAACGATGTTGAAGTTGGTGCGGGGGAGGTGAGAGTTGCACGAACAACGAAGCCAAGCAGCATTGCACGACAGTTACATTGTCTAATTCTTTTCTTTCTCTATTTCTTTTTATGCTGCTTTCTTTCGCGCTCAGCGTAGAGGAATTACTATTGATTTAGTTCTATTCGCACTACTTATAGTACAGTAAAAAAGGTTTTGACCCGGAAAAAATTGCACACTGGAATTTCTCTTGCTTAATGTATTAAGGACCATCCAAAAAGTCGAAACCAATTTGGAGACCTCCTCCCCCGTAGTGTTTTCCGTTATTTTGACATATGTTTTTATAAGCCGTACATAAAAATTTCCAAGGCAGAAAAAGTTTAAAATTGAATTTAAAATTTTATTTGTATTGGGAGGTATACCCAAAAGTTCACATTTTAGGCGGCAGAGGGGGCCAAAGTTACAACAACGCAGTTTTTCTTATTTTTATCCACCCCTTGCCATTTTATGATTTTGGTTTGTATAAAAAAATTATAGAAGTTACAAGCAAACAAAATCGAAAAAACGTGTAAATTTTTACCATTTTTCAAAATTAATATTCGCTTTTGTAGCAATCTTGTCAATGGATATATCCTGAGCATGCTTTCGTAAGCTTTGACAATTAAGAGATAATATAGACAGTCCTGGTCTATTCGAAATAAAGTCCATCAACGTCATATGTTGTGTTTGTAACTTTGTCGTTAATAGTCTGCTAAATTCATCTTGAAGATAAATCATTGAAGTAACAGCTCTTGTTCCATGGTAAAATTTAAAATCATTGTCGCTCATTGTTACAATAAAAAGTCCCTCAATCGTTGTCACTCGAGATAATGCAACGTAAAGCAATTGTTGTGTAATTAAAATTAAAAAATTTTGAAAAATGGTAAAAAATTACACGTTTTTTCGATTTTGGTTGCTTGTAACTTCTATAATTTGTTCTTAATCTGTATATAATTATATATCACTGTGAAGAGCACATCAATACTTTTCGATCTAATTATCTTTTATGTCGATACAAAATTTGGCTCACGAGATATTGACGAATAACTGAAATAAGAGCCCAAAAGCATGTTTTTCGAAAATATCTCGAAAACGGTGCTTATGAAAAAACAAAAAAAAAAATAAAAAAAAGGTTTCCATTTTCGTGTTTCTCGACCCCAAATCACCCTAAAAAACACTTTTTCACGAAGGTTCATTTTTCGTGTAAACTAGTGTAATTGTTTATCTCTTTGGTTATTGCAATATAATAGTTATCTATTTATATATATTTATTTATGTATTATAATATGTACGATTCTTGGCAGCGCTGCGGCCCTTGCATTGCCGTCAGCGTTCCAAGATCAAATTAGTCTTTGCTAAACATACGGTTGTGAGGTTATGTGCCGTCACTGTAACCTAACTTACACGGTTGCGTGACAACAACAACACAATAAAATTTATAACGTTTAGAAATACGTTCGTTTCATTTCATTTATATAAAAGCAATTAACTAAAAAATATTTGTTAATCCAACACCTTTAAATAAAACTGTGAAAATGCTACATCAGAAAAAATGAAATATGCATAGAAATTATAATTTGACGTGTTCTATCTTTTTGCTATACATTTAACAAAAATTGACATCACATATGTCAGATATCTCTCTGGAACGAGAATTCCTTCACTTTCATTATTATTATAATATATAATTAATTGTTAAGACACCGTTTAAACTCCAAAGTAATGTTAAGACGGCTAAACTAAAAAAAAAAAAAACAGCGTAGAAAAATAAGTTGGGTGAAAAAAGTTTAACTTCTAACGCGTGCTTGTACTGCATGTGAATTTTTGCTATTGCTGCTTGTATGGGTTGCTGAAATTTTGATCGTTTGTCGCTGAAATTTGTACATGGACTTGTTTTCTTTAATAATTAAAATACTCGGTTGTTCAATTTAAAAATTTTTGAAGTAAAACTTTTTAGGCGGCGTAATGCGTTTTTGGATTTGTTGGGCATTTTTCTATGGGAGTAACTTTGAAATTTTGTTAACCTAAAAAACGTTAGCTGCTTTTGATGTTCTCATTCGCATTGCGACGTGGTCATGAGTCATGACTTCGTTTCTTGTTGAGAGAGCAAACTTTTTAGGCGGCATTGTGACTTTTCGTAGGGAGTAAATTTGAAATTTTGTAAAGTTAGCTAAAGCACGCAGCACATTTGTATGTGTGCAAACGAAAGAATTGTTTTTGTATGCATTGCGTGAATACAACACAGCGACATACATGCATGCATACATACAAGTGCCAGTGCTAGCCATTAGCTTGTGTGCCAGCTGTGCGGCATTGCGACTTTTCGTAGGGAGTCAATTTGAAATTTTGTAAAGTTAGCTAAAGCACGCAGCACATGTGTATGTGTGCAAACTAAAGAATTGTTTTTGTATGCATTGCGTGAATACAACACAGCGACATACATGCATGCATACATACAAGTGCCAGTGCTAGCCATTAGCTTGTGTGCCAGCTGTGCGGCATTGCGACTTTTCGTAGGGAGTCAATTTGAAATTTTGTAAAGTTAGCTAAAGCACGCAGCACATGTGTATGTGTGCAAACGAAAGAATTGTTTTTGTATGCATTGCGTGAATACAACACAGCGACATACATGCATGCATACATACAAGTGCCAGTGTTTGCCATTAGCTTGTGTGCCAGCTTGTATTTTTGCTTGCTACTCTCTCTCTCACTTTTTGTTACTCACACAGCAATGCCGTGGCCTTGGTGTTGTTTGGTGGTTGGCTACAAAATAAGATCGCGCTGCGCAAAGAACGATGTAGAAGTTGGTGCGGGGAGGTGAGAGTTGCACGAACAACAAAGCCAAGCAGCATTGCACGACAGTTACATTGTCTAATTCTTTTTCTTTTTTTTCTTTCTCTATTTCTTTTTATGCTGCTTTCTTTCGCGCTCAGCGCAGAGGAATTACCATTGATTTTGTTCTATTCGCACTACTTAAAAAGTAAAAGTGATGCTAAAAGATATTTGAAGCTACACATTGAGCTAACTGTATTTTCAGTTGTAATATAATAATATAATAAAATATAAATACAAAATATATGTATTATTTATATTGTTTACATTGACAAGTTTGCAAATTTGAAGTCACTGTCACGTTTTGTTAGTTAAGCAGTGCAAATAGTATGACATTCATAACGTTTTTTTGCGCTGAGCGCCTAAAAAAATCGTACAAAAAGCAAAAAGCAATAGCAGAGTTAAACAAAATTCACGTGCAGTACAGGCTCGCGTTCCATCTCTTTCATAAGAAAAATGTTATATTTTTAATATTAAAAAAATATTTGTTCTATCATGTCTACATCAAAAGTTATGTGGCTTCAAAAAATTCAAAGTGTCCGAATAATTTTTGTACTCTGTGTACATACATACAAGTCCCAGTGTACATGCATTAGCTTGTGTGCCAGCTCGATTTTTTGCTTGCTTCTCTCTCTCTTGCTTTTTGTTACTCTCACAGCAAAGCCGTGGCCTTGGTGTTGTTTGGTGGTTGGCTACAAAATAAGATCGCGCTGCGCAAAGAACGATGTTGAAGTTGGTGCGACGGAGGTGAGAGTTGCACGAACAACGAAGCCAAGCAGCATTGCACGACAGTTACATTGTCTAATTCTTTTCTTTCTCTATTTCTTTTTATGCTGCTTTCTTTCGCGCTCAGCGCAGAGGAATTACCATTGATTTTGTTCTATTCGCACTACTTAAAAAGTAAAAGTGATGCTAAGAGATATTTGAAGCTACATATTGAGCTAACTGTATTTTCAGTTGTAATATAATAATATAATAAAATATAAATACAAAATATATGTATTATTTATATTGTTTACATTGACAAGTTTGCAAATTTGAAGTCACTGTCACGTTTTGTTAGTTAAGCAGTGCAAATAGTATGACATTCATAACGTTTTTTTTGCGCTGAGCGCCTAAAAAAATCGTACAAAAAGCAAAAAGCAATAGCAGAGTTAAACAAAATTCACGTGCAGTACAGGCTCGTGTCCTTCTCTTTCATAAGAAAAATGTTATATTTTTAATATTAAAAAAATATTTGTTCTGTCATGTCTACATCAAAAGTTATGTGGCTTCAAAAAATTCAAAGTGTCCGAATAATTTTTGTACTCTGTGTACATACATACAAGTCCCAGTGTACATGCATTAGCTTGTGTGCCAGCTCGATTTTTTGCTTGCTTCTCTCTCTCTTGCTTTTTGTTACTCTCACAGCAAAGCCGTGGCCTTGGTGTTGTTTGGTGGTTGGCTACAAAATAAGATCGCGCTGCGCAAAGAACGATGTTGAAGTTGGTGCGGGGGAGGTGAGAGTTGCACGAACAACGAAGCCAAGCAGCATTGCACGACAGTTACATTGTCTAATTCTTTTCTTTCTCTATTTCTTTTTATGCTGCTTTCTTTCGCGCTCAGCGTAGAGGAATTACTATTGATTTAGTTCTATTCGCACTACTTATAGTACAGTAAAAAAGGTTTTGACCCGGAAAAAATTGCACACTGGAATTTCTCTTGCTTAATGTATTAAGGACCATCCAAAAAGTCGAAACCAATTTGGAGACCTCCTCCCCCGTAGTGTTTTCCGTTATTTTGACATATCTTTTTATAAGCCGTACATAAAAATTTCCAAGGCAGAAAAAGTTTAAAATTTAATTTAAAATTTTATTTGTATTGGGAGGTATACCCAAAAGTTCACATTTTAGGCGGCAGAGGGGGCCAAAGTTTTTCTTATTTTTATTCACCCCCTTGCCATTTTATGATTTTGGTTTGTATAAAAAAATTATAGAAGTTACAAGCAAACAAAATCGAAAAAACGTGTAAATTTTTACCATTTTTCAAAATTAATATTCGCTTTTGTAGCAATCTTGTCAATGGATATATCCTGAGCATGCTTTCGTAAGCTTTGACAATTAAGAGATAATATAGACAGTCCTGGTCTATTCGAAATAAAGTCCATCAACGTCATATGTTGTGTTTGTAACTTTGTCGTTAATAGTCTGCTAAATTCATCTTGAAGATAAATCATTGAAGTAACAGCTCTTGTTCCATGGTAAAATTTAAAATCATTGTAGCTCATTGTTACAATAAAAAGTCCCTCAATCGTTGTCACTCGAGATAATGCAACGTAAAGCAATTGTTGTGTAATTAAAATTAAAAAATTTTGAAAAATGGTAAAAAATTACACGTTTTTTCGATTTTGGTTGCTTGTAACTTCTATAATTTGTTCTTAATCTGTATATAATTATATATCACTGTGAAGAGCACATCAATACTTTTCGATCTAATTATCTTTTATGTCGATACAAAATTTGGCTCACGAGATATTGACGAATAACTGAAATAAGAGCCCAAAAGCATGTTTTTCGAAAATATCTCGAAAACAATGCTTATGAAAAACAAAAAAAAAAAAAAAAAAAAAGGTTTCCATTTTCGTGTTTCTCGACCCCAAATCACCCTAAAAAACACTTTTTCACGAAGGTTCATTTTTCGTGTAAACTAGTGTAATTGTTTATCTCTTTGGTTATTGCAATATAATAGTTATCTATTTATATATATTTATTTATGTATTATAATATGTACGATTCTGGCAGCGCTGCGGCCCTTGCATTGCCGTCAGCGTTCCAAGATCAAATTAGTCTTTGCTAAACATACGGTTGTGAGGTTATGTGCCGTCACTGTAACCTAACTTACACGGTTGCGTGACAACAACAACACAATAAAATTTATAACGTTTAGAAATACGTTCGTTTCATTTCATTTATATAAAAGCAATTAACTAAAAAATATTTGTTAATCCAACACCTTTAATATACAACTGTAAAAATGCTACATCAGAAAAATAAAATATGCATAGAAATTATAATTTGACGTGTTCTATCTTTTAGCTATACATTTAACAAAAATTGACATCACATATATCAGATATCTCTCTGGAACGAGAATTCCTTTACTTTCATTATTATTATAATACATAATTGATTGTTAAGACACTGTTTGAACTGCAAAGTAATGTTAAGACGGCTAAACTAAAAAAAAAAAAAAAAAAAAACAGCGTAGAGTTTTACTTCTAACGCGTGCTTGTACTGCACATGAATTTTTTTTTTATCTGTCTTGCTGTGCATTTTGTATGTTTTTTTTTTAAGTAAAACTTTTTAGGTGGCATTATGCATTTTTGGGCATTGTGTATTTTTGGGCATGAATCAATGCGTGAATGAATAATGCGTGAACGAATGAATGTGAATTTCTATGGGAGTAACTTTGAAATTTAGTTAAACGAAAAAAACGTTAGCTGCTTTTGATGTTCTCATTCGCATTGCGACGTGGTCATGAGTCATGACTTCGTTTCTTGTTGAGAGAGCAAACTTTTAGGCGGCATTGTGACTTTTCGTAGGGAGTAAATTTGAAATTTTGTAAAGTTAGCTAAAGCACGCAGCACATTTGTATGTGTGCAAACGAAAGAATTGTTTTTGTATGCATTGCGTGAATACAACACAGCGACATACATGCATGCATACATACAAGTGCCAGTGCTAGCCATTAGCTTGTGTGCCAGCTGTGCGGCATTGCGACTTTTCGTAGGGAGTCAATTTGAAATTTTGTAAAGTTAGCTAAAGCACGCAGCACATGTGTATGTGTGCAAACTAAAGAATTGTTTTTGTATGCATTGCGTGAATACAACACAGCGACATACATGCATGCATACATACAAGTGCCAGTGCTAGCCATTAGCTTGTGTGCCAGCTGTGCGGCATTGCGACTTTTCGTAGGGAGTCAATTTGAAATTTTGTAAAGTTAGCTAAAGCACGCAGCACATGTGTATGTGTGCAAACGAAAGAATTGTTTTTGTATGCATTGCGTGAATACAACACAGCGACATACATGCATGCATACATACAAGTGCCAGTGTTTGCCATTAGCTTGTGTGCCAGCTTGTATTTTTGCTTGCTACTCTCTCTCTCACTTTTTGTTACTCACACAGCAATGCCGTGGCCTTGGTGTTGTTTGGTGGTTGGCTACAAAATAAGATCGCGCTGCGCAAAGAACGATGTAGAAGTTGGTGCGGGGGAGGTGAGAGTTGCACGAACAACAAAGCCAAGCAGCATTGCACGACAGTTACATTGTCTAATTCTTTTTCTTTTTTTCTTTCTCTATTTCTTTTTATGCTGCTTTCTTTCGCGCTCAGCGCAGAGGAATTACCATTGATTTTGTTCTATTCGCACTACTTAAAAAGTAAAAGTGATGCTAAAAGATATTTGAAGCTACACATTGAGCTAACTGTATTTTCAGTTGTAATATAATAATATAATAAAATATAAATACAAAATATATGTATTATTTATATTGTTTACATTGACAAGTTTGCAAATTTGAAGTCACTGTCACGTTTTGTTAGTTAAGCAGTGCAAATAGTATGACATTCATAACGTTTTTTTTGCGCTGAGCGCCTAAAAAAATCGTACAAAAAGCAAAAAGCAATAGCAGAGTTAAACAAAATTCACGTGCAGTACAGGCTCGCGTTCCATCTCTTTCATAAGAAAAATGTTATATTTTTAATATTAAAAAAATATTTGTTCTATCATGTCTACATCAAAAGTTATGTGGCTTCAAAAAATTCAAAGTGTCCGAATAATTTTTGTACTCTGTGTACATACATACAAGTCCCAGTGTACATGCATTAGCTTGTGTGCCAGCTCGATTTTTTGCTTGCTTCTCTCTCTCTTGCTTTTTGTTACTCTCACAGCAAAGCCGTGGCCTTGGTGTTGTTTGGTGGTTGGCTACAAAATAAGATCGCGCTGCGCAAAGAACGATGTTGAAGTTGGTGCGGGGGAGGTGAGAGTTGCACGAACAACGAAGCCAAGCAGCATTGCACGACAGTTACATTGTCTAATTCTTTTCTTTCTCTATTTCTTTTTATGCTGCTTTCTTTCGCGCTCAGCGTAGAGGAATTACTATTGATTTAGTTCTATTCGCACTACTTATAGTACAGTAAAAAAGGTTTTGACCCGGAAAAAATTGCACACTGGAATTTCTCTTGCTTAATGTATTAAGGACCATCCAAAAAGTCGAAACCAATTTGGAGACCTCCTCCCCCGTAGTGTTTTCCGTTATTTTGACATATCTTTTTATAAGCCGTACATAAAAATTTCCAAGGCAGAAAAAGTTTAAAATTTAATTTAAAATTTTATTTGTATTGGGAGGTATACCCAAAAGTTCACATTTTAGGCGGCAGAGGTGGCCAAAGTTACAACAACGCAGTTTTTCTTATTTTTATCCACCCCCTTGCCATTTTATGATTTTGGTTTGTATAAAAAAATTATAGAAGTTACAAGCAAACAAAATCGAAAAAACGTGTAAATTTTTACCATTTTTCAAAATTAATATTCGCTTTTGTAGCAATCTTGTCAATGGATATATCCTGAGCATGCTTTCGTAAGCTTTGACAATTAAGAGATAATATAGACAGTCCTGGTCTATTCGAAATAAAGTCCATCAACGTCATATGTTGTGTTTGTAACTTTGTCGTTAATAGTCTGCTAAATTCATCTTGAAGATAAATCATTGAAGTAACAGCTCTTGTTCCATGGTAAAATTTAAAATCATTGTCGCTCATTGTTACAATAAAAAGTCCCTCAATCGTTGTCACTCGAGATAATGCAACGTAAAGCAATTGTTGTGTAATTAAAATTAAAAAATTTTGAAAAATGGTAAAAAATTACACGTTTTTTCGATTTTGGTTGCTTGTAACTTCTATAATTTGTTCTTAATCTGTATATAATTATATATCACTGTGAAGAGCACATCAATACTTTTCGATCTAATTATCTTTTATGTCGATACAAAATTTGGCTCACGAGATATTGACGAATAACTGAAATAAGAGCCCAAAAGCATGTTTTTCGAAAATATCTCGAAAACGGTGCTTATGAAAAACAAAAAAAATAAATAAAAAAAAAGGTTTCCATTTTCGTGTTTCTCGACCCCAAATCACCCTAAAAAACACTTTTTCACGAAGGTTCATTTTTCGTGTAAACTAGTGTAATTGTTTATCTCTTTGGTTATTGCAATATAATAGTTATCTATTTATATATATTTATTTATGTATTATAATATGTACGATTCTTGGCAGCGCTGCGGCCCTTGCATTGCCGTCAGCGTTCCAAGATCAAATTAGTCTTTGCTAAACATACGGTTGTGAGGTTATGTGCCGTCACTGTAACCTAACTTACACGGTTGCGTGACAACAACAACACAATAAAATTTATAACGTTTAGAAATACGTTCGTTTCATTTCATTTATATAAAAGCAATTAACTAAAAAATATTTGTTAATCCAACACCTTTAATATACAACTGTAAAAATGCTACATCAGAAAAATAAAATATGCATAGAAATTATAATTTGACGTGTTCTATCTTTTAGCTATACATTTAACAAAAATTGACATCACATATATCAGATATCTCTCTGGAACGAGAATTCCTTTACTTTCATTATTATTATAATACATAATTGATTGTTAAGACACTGTTTGAACTGCAAAGTAATGTTAAGACGGCTAAACTAAAGAAAAAAAAAAAAAACAGCGTAGAGTTTTACTTCTAACGCGTGCTTGTACTGCACATGAATTTTTTTTTATCTGTCTTGCTGTGCATTTTGTATGTTTTTTTTTGAAGTAAAACTTTTTAGGTGGCATTATGCATTTTTGGGCATTGTGTATTTTTGGGCATGAATCAATGCGTGAATGAATAATGCGTGAACGAATGAATGTGAATTTCTATGGGAGTAACTTTGAAATTTAGTTAAACGAAAAAAACGTTAGCTGCTTTTGATTTTCTCTTTCGCATTGCGACGTTGACGTTGCCCAGCGGCGCAAAACCTCTATACGTAATCAATTACGCTTGTATTACTTTGTCGACAGTAATGCTCCAGAATCGCGTACAACCTGGCATACTTTGCCATGGGCATGGCCGCTTTGTACGGGCTGTGTCCAAAATCTGCATTACACGTAAACCAAATTGTGTACCAGAGCCGAACAGCCTTCGGCCCTCTTACACTTGGTTTACTTTTCAATAACTGGTGAATACTTTAGTAATGCACTTTGTTTACGATTCAATATACTGCTTTAAAAATTGTACATAGGTTGGTAATGTACTTGGTTTACTTTTCAATATACTGCTGAAAGAACAGCATAAGCGTTAGTAATGCGCTTTGTTTCAGATTCAATATACTGCTTTTAAAATAGTATATGGGATGGTAATGCACTTGGTTTACTTTTCAAAACACAAATGTAAGAGTATTATACAGATTTGTAGTGCACGTACATTACCGCCCATACGAACGAGTAATAATATGGTAATACACTTAATTTTATTTTAATTCATTTAAAGTTTTTTAATTTTCAATTTTACATTTATAATTAGGTTTGATGTATCATCTGGACGTATTGGCGGTGGTAGAATCCATTAAGTTTTAATCTTTCTATAAAGAAAAATAAATTTACATATTAGGTTTTTTTTTATTGAATGTGCTATGTGAAAATATTGAGGCATACCATTCAGCGTGTCGTTGAACGCATGGAACTGCTTGAAACCTTTTTTCATTAATGCCGTCATAATTGAAGTCCAAGTTTGTGCCTAATATGTAGTTAAAATGTTAATATATACATACACGAGTGTATTAATATTTATGTTATTTATGCTATATTATTAATATTACTTACTATGAACGCTTTTTTTATTGTTTTGCAACTTAATCGCAAATAAATGACCAATAATCACAACCGATACGATACGTGCTTTTTAAACTGAAATAAAAATGCAAGTGACACGACGCGATGCTGATACAAACGACACTTGTACTTTTTTACAAAAAAAAGGAATAAGTAAAAGAATAAAAAACGGTATTGTCATGCCCGACAAAAGGAATGCCGAAAAATTCGTGTTGTTAGGGTGTGAGCAGAGTGCGTAGTACTCTTTATGCATTACTTTATCCGCAGTAGTAATGCAGATTTTCGACAGATGACATTCGGCCCAGCGGCGTTGAATGGCTGAGAGGGAAGACAAGAAAGGGAAGGTAATGCGAGTCGTTTTTTCTGTTCGCCTCCGATTACTATCCCTCTAACGAAACGCAGCGCTTGTAATCAATTACGTTTTCTGCGGAGGTAATGCAGTATTTCGGCAGACCACATTCAGCTCTGCGCCGCTGGGTGTGTTGGTGGTCATGAGTCATGGCTTCGCTTCTTGTTGAGAGAGCCAACTGTGGTCATGGTAAAAAGAAGGGAGTAAAGCGGCCGCGGCTGGTCAGCTAAAGCACGCAGCACATGTGTATGTGTGTAAACGAAAGAATTGTTTTTGTATGCATTGCGTGAACACAACACAGCGACATACATACATACAAGTGCCAGTGCTTGCCATTAGCTTGTGTGCCAGCTCGTATTTTTGCTTGCTTCCCTCTCTCTCACTTTTTGTTACTCTCACAGCAATGCCGTGGCCTTGGTGTTGTTTAGTGGTTGGCTACAAAATAAGATCGCGCTGCGCAAAGAACGATGTTGAAGTTGGTGCGGGGAGGTGAGAGTTGCACGAACAACGAAGCCAAGCAGCATTGCACGACAGTTACATTGTCTAATTCTTTTCTTTCTCTATTTCTTTTTATGCTGCTTTCTTTCGCGCTCAGCGTAGAGGAATTACTATTGATTTAGTTCTATTCGCACTACTTATAGTACAGTAAAAAGGGTTTTGACCCGGAAAAAATTGCACACTGGAATTTCTCTTGCTTAATGTATTAAGGACCATCCAAAAGTCTAAAACCAATTTGGAGACCTCCTCCCCCGTAGTGTTTTCCGTTATTTTGACATATCTTTTTATAAGCCGTACATAAAAATTTCCAAGGCAGAAAAAGTTTAAAATTTAATTTAAAATTTTATTTGTATTGGGAGGTATACCCAAAAGTTCACATTTTAGGCGGCAGAGGGGGCCAAAGTTACAACAACGCAGTTTTTCTTATTTTTATCCACCCCTTGCCATTTTATGATTTTGGTTTGTATAAAAAAATTATAGAAGTTACAAGCAAACAAAATCGAAAAAAGTGTAAATTTTTACCATTTTTCAAAATTAATATTCGCTTTTGTAGCAATCTTGTCAATGGATATATCCTGAGCATGCTTTCGTAAGCTTTGACAATTAAGAGATAATATAGACAGTCCTGGTCTATTCGAAATAAAGTCCATCAACGTCATATGTTGTGTTTGTAACTTTGTCGTTAATAGTCTGCTAAATTCATCTTGAAGATAAATCATTGAAGTAACAGCTCTTGTTCCATGGTAAAATTTAAAATCATTGTCGCTCATTGTTACAATAAAAAGTCCCTCAATCGTTGTCACTCGAGATAATGCAACGTAAAGCAATTGTTGTGTAATTAAAATTAAAAAATTTTGAAAAATGGTAAAAAATTACACGTTTTTTCGATTTTGGTTGCTTGTAACTTCTATAATTTGTTCTTAATCTGTATATAATTATGTATCACTGTGAAGAGCACATCAATACTTTTCGATCTAATTATCTTTTATGTCGATACAAAATTTGGCTCACGAGATATTGACGAATAACTGAAATAAGAGCCCAAAAGCATGTTTTTCGAAAATATCTCGAAAACGGTGCTTATGAAAAACAAAAAAAAAAAATAAAAAAAAGGTTTCCATTTTCGTGTTTCTCGACCCCAAATCACCCTAAAAAACACTTTTTCACGAAGGTTCATTTTTCGTGTAAACTAGTGTAATTGTTTATCTCTTTGGTTATTGCAATATAATAGTTATCTATTTATATATATTTATTTATGTATTATAATATGTACGATTCTTGGCAGCGCTGCGGCCCTTGCATTGCCGTCAGCGTTCCAAGAGCAAATTAGTCTTTGCTAAACATACGGTTGTGAGGTTATGTGCCGTCACTGTAACCTAACTTACACGGTTGCGTGACAACAACAACACAATAAAATTTATAACGTTTAGAAATACGTTCGTTTCATTTCATTTATATAAAAGCAATTAACTAAAAAATATTTGTTAATCCAACTTCTTTAAATAAAACTGTGAAAATGCTACATCAGAAAAAATGAAATATGCATAGAAATTATAATTTGACGTGTTCTATCTTTTTGCTATACATTTAACAAAAATTGACATCACATATGTCAGATATCTCTCTGGAACGAGAATTCCTTCACTTTCATTATTATTATAATATATAATTAATTGTTAAGACACCGTTTAAACTCCAAAGTAATGTTAAGACGGCTAAACTAAAGAAAAAAAAAAACAGCGTAGAAAAATAAGTTGGGTGAAAAAAGTTTAACTTCTAACGCGTGCTTGTACTGCACGTGAATTTTTGCTATTGCTGCTTGTATGGGTTGCTGAAATTTTGATCGTTTGTCCCTGAAATTTGTACATGGACTTGTTTTCTTTAATAATTAAAATACTCGGTTGTTCAATTTAAAAATTTTTGAAGTAAAACTTTTTAGGCGGCGTAATGCGTTTTTGGATTTGTTGGGCATTTTTCTATGGGAGTAACTTTGAAATTTTGTTAACCTAAAAAACGTTAGCTGCTTTTGATGTTCTCATTCGCATTGCGACGTGGTCATGAGTCATGACTTCGTTTCTTGTTGAGAGAGCAAACTTTTAGGCGGCATTGTGACTTTTCGTAGGGAGTAAATTTGAAATTTTGTAAAGTTAGCTAAAGCACGCAGCACATTTGTATGTGTGCAAACGAAAGAATTGTTTTTGTATGCATTGCGTGAATACAACACAGCGACATACATGCATGCATACATACAAGTGCCAGTGCTAGCCATTAGCTTGTGTGCCAGCTGTGCGGCATTGCGACTTTTCGTAGGGAGTCAATTTGAAATTTTGTAAAGTTAGCTAAAGCACGCAGCACATGTGTATGTGTGCAAACTAAAGAATTGTTTTTGTATGCATTGCGTGAATACAACACAGCGACATACATGCATGCATACATACAAGTGCCAGTGCTAGCCATTAGCTTGTGTGCCAGCTGTGCGGCATTGCGACTTTTCGTAGGGAGTCAATTTGAAATTTTGTAAAGTTAGCTAAAGCACGCAGCACATGTGTATGTGTGCAAACGAAAGAATTGTTTTTGTATGCATTGCGTGAATACAACACAGCGACATACATGCATGCATACATACAAGTGCCAGTGTTTGCCATTAGCTTGTGTGCCAGCTTGTATTTTTGCTTGCTACTCTCTCTCTCACTTTTTGTTACTCACACAGCAATGCCGTGGCCTTGGTGTTGTTTGGTGGTTGGCTACAAAATAAGATCGCGCTGCGCAAAGAACGATGTAGAAGTTGGTGCGGGGGAGGTGAGAGTTGCACGAACAACAAAGCCAAGCAGCATTGCACGACAGTTACATTGTCTAATTTTTTTCTTTTTTTCTTTCTCTATTTCTTTTTATGCTGCTTTCTTTCGCGCTCAGCGCAGAGGAATTACCATTGATTTTGTTCTATTCGCACTACTTAAAAAGTAAAAGTGATGCTAAAAGATATTTGAAGCTACACATTGAGCTAACTGTATTTTCAGTTGTAATATAATAATATAATAAAATATAAATACAAAATATATGTATTATTTATATTGTTTACATTGACAAGTTTGCAAATTTGAAGTCACTGTCACGTTTTGTTAGTTAAGCAGTGCAAATAGTATGACATTCATAACGTTTTTTTGCGCTGAGCGCCTAAAAAAATCGTACAAAAAGCAAAAAGCAATAGCAGAGTTAAACAAAATTCACGTGCAGTACAGGCTCGCGTTCCATCTCTTTCATAAGAAAAATGTTATATTTTTAATATTAAAAAAATATTTGTTCTATCATGTCTACATCAAAAGTTATGTGGCTTCAAAAAATTCAAAGTGTCCGAATAATTTTTGTACTCTGTGTACATACATACAAGTCCCAGTGTACATGCATTAGCTTGTGTGCCAGCTCGATTTTTTGCTTGCTTCTCTCTCTCTTGCTTTTTGTTACTCTCACAGCAAAGCCGTGGCCTTGGTGTTGTTTGGTGGTTGGCTACAAAATAAGATCGCGCTGCGCAAAGAACGATGTTGAAGTTGGTGCGGGGAGGTGAGAGTTGCACGAACAACGAAGCCAAGCAGCATTGCACGACAGTTACATTGTCTAATTCTTTTCTTTCTCTATTTCTTTTTATGCTGCTTTCTTTCGCGCTCAGCGTAGAGGAATTACTATTGATTTAGTTCTATTCGCACTACTTATAGTACAGTAAAAAGGTTTTGACCCGGAAAAAATTGCACACTGGAATTTCTCTTGCTTAATGTATTAAGGACCATCCAAAAAGTCGAAACCAATTTGGAGACCTCCTCCCCGTAGTGTTTTCCGTTATTTTGACATATCTTTTTATAAGCCGTACATAAAAATTTCCAAGGCAGAAAAAGTTTAAAATTTAATTTAAAATTTTATTTGTATTGGGAGGTATACCCAAAAGTTCACATTTTAGGCGGCAGAGGGGGCCAAAGTTTTTCTTATTTTTATTCACCCCCTTGCCATTTTATGATTTTGGTTTGTATAAAAAAATTATAGAAGTTACAAGCAAACAAAATCGAAAAAACGTGTAAATTTTTACCATTTTTCAAAATTAATATTCGCTTTTGTAGCAATCTTGTCAATGGATATATCCTGAGCATGCTTTCGTAAGCTTTGACAATTAAGAGATAATATAGACAGTCCTGGTCTATTCGAAATAAAGTCCATCAACGTCATATGTTGTGTTTGTAACTTTGTCGTTAATAGTCTGCTAAATTCATCTTGAAGATAAATCATTGAAGTAACAGCTCTTGTTCCATGGTAAAATTTAAAATCATTGTAGCTCATTGTTACAATAAAAAGTCCCTCAATCGTTGTCACTCGAGATAATGCAACGTAAAGCAATTGTTGTGTAATTAAAATTAAAAAATTTTGAAAAATGGTAAAAAATTACACGTTTTTTCGATTTTGGTTGCTTGTAACTTCTATAATTTGTTCTTAATCTGTATATAATTATATATCACTGTGAAGAGCACATCAATACTTTTCGATCTAATTATCTTTTATGTCGATACAAAATTTGGCTCACGAGATATTGACGAATAACTGAAATAAGAGCCCAAAAGCATGTTTTTCGAAAATATCTCGAAAACGGTGCTTATGAAAAACAAAAAAAAAAAATAAAAAAAAGGTTTCCATTTTCGTGTTTCTCGACCCCAAATCACCCTAAAAAACACTTTTTCACGAAGGTTCATTTTTCGTGTAAACTAGTGTAATTGTTTATCTCTTTGGTTATTGCAATATAATAGTTATCTATTTATATATATTTATTTATGTATTATAATATGTACGATTCTGGCAGCGCTGCGGCCCTTGCATTGCCGTCAGCGTTCCAAGATCAAATTAGTCTTTGCTAAACATACGGTTGTGAGGTTATGTGCCGTCACTGTAACCTAACTTACACGGTTGCGTGACAACAACAATACAATAAAATTTATAACGTTTAGAAATACGTTCGTTTCATTTCATTTATATAAAAACAATTAACCAAAAAATATTAGTTAATCCAACACCTTTAATATACAACTGTAAAAATGCTACATCAGAAAAATAAAATATGCATAGAAATTATAATTTGACGTGTTCTATCTTTTAGCTATACATTTAACAAAAATTGACATCACATATATCAGATATCTCTCTGGAACGAGAATTCCTTTACTTTCATTATTATTATAATACATAATTGATTGTTAAGACACTGTTTGAACTGCAAAGTAATGTTAAGACGGCTAAACTAAAGAAAAAAAAAAAAAAAAAACAGCGTAGAGTTTTACTTCTAACGCGTGCTTGTACTGCACGTGAATTTTTTTTTTATCTGTCTTGCTGTGCATTTTGTATGTTTTTTTTTGAAGTAAAACTTTTAGGTGGCATTATGCATTTTTGGGCATTGTGTATTTTTGGGCATGAATCAATGCGTGAATGAATAATGCGTGAACGAATGAATGTGAATTTCTATGGGAGTAACTTTGAAATTTAGTTAAACGAAAAAAACGTTAGCTGCTTTTGATTTTCTCTTTCGCATTGCGACGTTGACGTTGTGTTGGTGGTCATGAGTCATGGCTTCGCTTCTTGTTGAGAGAGCCAACTGTGGTCATGGTAAAAAGAAGGGAGTAAAGCGGCCGCGGCTGGTCAGCTAAAGCACGCAGCACATGTGTATGTGTGTAAACGAAAGAATTGTTTTTGTATGCATTGCGTGAACACAACACAGCGACATACATACATACAAGTGCCAGTGCTTGCCATTAGCTTGTGTGCCAGCTCGTATTTTTGCTTGCTTCCCTCTCTCTCACTTTTTGTTACTCTCACAGCAATGCCGTGGCCTTGGTGTTGTTTAGTGGTTGGCTACAAAATAAGATCGCGCTGCGCAAAGAACGATTTAGAAGTAGGCGCGGGGAAGGTGAGAGTTGCACGAACAACAAAGTCAAGCAGCATTGCATGACAGTTACATTGTCTAATTCTCTCTCTATTTCTTTTTATGCTGACACCGACAAGTGCAGACGCGTTTTTGTTATCAAGGTGTTGTGCATAATATAAAATAAATGCGGGACCAAAGCAAAGAAAGTTTCAACGAGGAAGATCCCGTCGAAAAAAAATTAGGTAATTACTCTTTTAATGGATTTCGAAATGGAAGCAATATATGAATATATAAAAAGTGAGTGAAATTAATTAATTCATTTCAATAAAAACACAAACTTAGGCGACGCCAGTCATGAAACACAAGTCCCAGTGTGCATGCATTAGCTTGTGTGCCAGCTCGTTTTTTTGCTTGCTTCCCTCTCTCTCACTTTTTGTTACTCTCACAGCAATGCCGTGGCCTTGGTGTTGTTTGGTGGTTGGCTACAAAATAAGATCGCGCTGCGCTAAGAACGATGTAGAAGTTGGCGCGGGGGAGGTGAGAGTTGCACGAACAACGAAGCCAAGCTGCATTGCACGACAGTTACATTATCTAATTCTTTTCTTTCTCTATTTCTTTTTATGCTGCTTTCTTACGCGCTCAGCGTAGAGGAATTACTATTGATTTAGTTCTATTCGCACTACTTATAGTACAGTAAAAATAGGTTTTGACCCGGAAAAAATTGCACACTGGAATTTCTCTTGCTTAATGTATTAAGGACCATCCAAAAAGTCTAAAACCAATTTGGAGACCTCCTCCCCCGTAGGGTTTTCCGTTATTTTGAGATATGTTTGAGCCCATTTATCTCGAAATCTATAAGCCGTACATAAAAATTTTCAAGGCAGAAAAAGTTTAAAATTGAATTTAAAATTTTATTTTGTATTCGGAGGTATACCCAAAAGTTCACATTTTAGGCGGCAGAGGGGGCCCAATCCCATGGGATTGGAGTTTACACGTACTGTGTTGTACACAAAACACATGCATGTGTGCGTGATTTTTGTACTGAACTACTCTCAGCAAATTCTCTGGCGTTGCTATGCTCTTGTTGCAAAGCATGGTAGAATTATACAGGTAAGCTATTCACTGCACTGAAACCTTATTTTTAGTCTGAGCGAAAAAGTGAGAGAGTGAAACCACCCCCATTGCTGTTGTTGTGCGTAGGCAAGCATATTTAAAATTTTATTTTGTGCTGATGGTTGCAACTAGAGTGGCTTATTTTTTACCACTGCACAAAATTACGGTAAATGCTGAAAAACTATGCGCAGAAACAACCTTTCTCGTGTAAAATATCAACGAAACTAAAATAAGGTTTGAGTTGCGAAAATTTTTCGGGAATAGCTTACCTTGTTTATTCTACCATGGTTGCAAAGCAACAGACACGAAGTTGCTTGTGCATGACTTCGGCTCTTGCTTAGAGCACGTGCTTGCTCTCACAATGCTAAAGCACTCCAGCGTTAGTATGCCGTGGCTTTGGTGCTGTGTGGCAAAAAACACAGAATCAGTTTCAAGGTATATTTACTACAGGTAGCATACTCCCGCCGAAGGCTCTAACAAATATTACCAATTTTTAGGTTCGTTGCGACTGCACGTGAAGAGGGTTGTTTACGCGCATCGGGTGCGAGCAACAGATACAATTTTTGTTTGTTTCCTTGAATCAGTTTATGTTTAATTTGCTACAAGCTAAGAACACGCGCTACGCAAATTATTGATTTTAAAAAGGAACAAATGATCAAAGAGGAATGGAAAAATGAGCGGCGCGATCTAAGCTTGTAGCCAACTAAACATAGACTGATTTTGTGTTTTCTGCCAAACAGGCACCAAAGCCAAAAAGCAAGCACGCCATTAGCTTGTGTGCCAGCTCGTATTTTTATTTGCTTCTCTCTCCTCTCTCACTTTTTGTTACTCTCACGGCAATGCCGTGCCTTGGTGCGTTTGTTTTGATTTTCTTTTTCGCATTGATGAATTGACGCTGACGTTGTGTTGGTGGTCATGACTTCGGCTCTTGTTGAGAACGCCGAAAAACGTTCGTTTCATTTCGTTTGTATAAAAACAATTAACTAAAAAATATTAGTTAATCCAACACCTTTAATATAAAACTGTGAAAATGCTACATCAGAAAAAATAAAATATGCATAGAAATTATAATTTGACGTGTTCTATCTTTTTGCTATACATTTAACAAAAATTGACATCACATATGTCAGATATCTCTCTGGAACGAGAATTCCTTCACTTTCATTATTATTATAATATATAATTGATTGTTAAGACACCGTTTGAACTCCAAAGTAATGTTAAGACGGCTAAACTAAAGAAAAAAAAAACAGCGTAGAAAAATAAGTTGGGTGAAAAAAGTTTAACTTCTAACGCGTGCTTGTACTGCACGTGAATTTTTGCTATTGCTGCTTGTATGGGTTGCTGAAATTTTGATCGTTTGTCGCTGGAATTTGTACATGGACTTGTTTTCTTTAATAATTAAAATACTCGGTTGTTCAATTTAAAAATTTTTTTATTAATTTTTTTTTATTATTTTTTATTGCATTAAAAAATTTGTGGAGCTCATTTTGGGTTTTAATATTTAATAAATTTACTTATTGTCTAATAAACAGATATGAAGAGAAAACAAAACAAAAAAAGAATTTTGGGTTTTAGCTTGCCATTTTACTATGGATACGAGTAAAAAATGTCGAGGATACATTTTGCTAAAAACTAGTTTTATTTTCAGATCTCAAAGAAATCAAAAGAATTGTTACTTATTTTTTATGTTTCTCTAATTAAGTTTTGAGTCTTAAATCAAATGAATTGTTTCTTAATCATTATGTTTTCTTTTATTAAATTTTGAATCAAATGAATTATTCGTTTTCTTTTAAGTTTTGAATTTTTGTTTCCGTTATTATGAAATATGGAAATGAATTTGAGTGAACTTTGTATAAATATTCTTTTTTGTATATAGGTTTTCATGTCTGTAATTATGTGCGGCTTAAACTTGCTAGCGCCTACCGTTTTAGTGCGATTAATCGATTTCTTTTTGAGAATCGATCGAAAAAATCGACTCCAAAATCGAAGATCGAGCTCAGCTCTACAGCCAACGTCGCCAAAATTACGCAAAATACAAAAAAATTAATAATACATACAAACTTGAAAATACGTACAATATCAAAAAAGTCCAGACTACTTAATAATAATATTTACAGTATGTAATGCTTAAACTGCTTGTGAATTATAAGCACTTTATGAAAAAAAATTCATTGCGTGCTCCCACTTATTACAGTTGTGCAAATTGGATTGGAAGAAAATACAATTTTTTATTGAATGATTTTTTAGAAGAAGGAAGAAATGCACGAGCGACTGTAATCAATTTTCTTTGTGATTATTAAATTTTATAAGATATACATACATTTAAAACACTAGCTAACAATGGATATTAAATAATATATAATACATTTCTTTAAGGAGTTTGTTTTCCATGCTACATGAGATTTACACAGTTTTAATTTTAATTCACTATTGGACTATTTATATATTTTGCTGCGCGTGGGCATTGTTAGTACTCTAGTTATTGAATATATTATTGTAAAATATATTTAAATGAATATATATATAAATAAATAATAATTTTATTAATTATTCTTGATTCGCTGGAAGGATTAAAAGTAATAGTATTTAAATTTATATTATAGCACCGAATAAAGATTTTTTAAATTTCATAGCAAAACAAAAAATTTTTTAATGTCATAGTAACTTTCGCGTATACCCAGAAAATTATTGGGCCTGTTCCGGTGTTCACTTTTAAGCAAATATTAATTTGTACTTTTTAGTATAGGGTATAATATATTACTACATGCTATCAGGAATTTTTGTTTTAATATTAATAAACTACATTAATTTATATATAAAGGAAAATATATTTAACTTTATATAATTCGTTGCTATGTTTTAAAAGGCATCGATAGCTTAATGCCATATGGTGTTACCAAACAATTACGTGAACAGGGGTGGTTTGCTTGTAAAACTGCTTTATAAAAATCGAATACACAATTTTTGAAACAAAGTAATCTGTGAAAAATAAGTATTCCCTTCAAATTTGTTTCAAAATGTGTTAAGCTGAGAAAAATAATTTTTTAGTTCATTCTCTGCTGGAAGCTCGAAGTGAAAACATCGTTTGGCTCTAAATAAAATAAATTTTATTTTCCATTTCCTTTTACAGGCTAATGTAAGTAAAAAAAAGTGTACATACAAAATTTTAAATAATCAAAATATATTATACGCATCCATAAGAAAATGTGTGCATCTGAGCAAGAGAAAACATCCCTTTGCTACTGTAGCGAGAGCGAGAAAGCATACGGGTGGGCAAAAACAATTTTTTTTATCTGTCTTGCTGTGCATTTTGTATGTTTTTTTTGAAGTAAAACTTTTTAGGTGGCATTATGCGTTTTTGGGCATTGTTGGGCATTGTGTATTTTTGGGCATGAATCAATGCGTGAATGAATAATGCGTGAACGAATGAATGTGAATTTCTATGGGAGTAACTTTGAAATTTAGTTAAACGAAAAAAACGTTAGCTGCTTTTGATTTTCTCTTTCGCATTGCGACGTTGACGTTGTGTTGGTGGTCATGAGTCATGGCTTCGCTTCTTGTTGAGAGAGCCAACTGTGGTCATGGTAAAAAGAAGGGAGTAAAGCGGCCGCGGCTGGTCAGCTAAAGCACGCAGCACATGTGTATGTGTGTAAACGAAAGAATTGTTTTTGTATGCATTGCGTGAACACAACACAGCGACATACATACATACAAGTGCCAGTGCTTGCCATTAGCTTGTGTGCCAGCTCGTATTTTTGCTTGCTTCCCTCTCTCTCACTTTTTGTTACTCTCACAGCAATGCCGTGGCCTTGGTGTTGTTTAGTGGTTGGCTACAAAATAAGATCGCGCTGCGCAAAGAACGATTTAGAAGTAGGCGCGGGGAAGGTGAGAGTTGCACGAACAACAAAGTCAAGCAGCATTGCATGACAGTTACATTGTCTAATTCTCTCTCTATTTCTTTTTATGCTGACACCGACAAGTGCAGACGCGTTTTTGTTATCAAGGTGTTGTGCATAATATAAAATAAATGCGGGACCAAAGCAAAGAAAGTTTCAACGAGGAAGATCCCGTCGAAAAAAATTAGGTAATTACTCTTTTAATGGATTTCGAAATGGAAGCAATATATGAATATATAAAAAGTGAGTGAAATTAATTAATTCATTTCAATAAAAACACAAACTTAGGCGACGCCAGTCATGAAACACAAGTCCCAGTGTGCATGCATTAGCTTGTGTGCCAGCTCGTTTTTTTGCTTGCTTCCCTCTCTCTCACTTTTTGTTACTCTCACAGCAATGCCGTGGCCTTGGTGTTGTTTGGTGGTTGGCTACAAAATAAGATCGCGCTGCGCTAAGAACGATGTAGAAGTTGGCGCGGGGGAGGTGAGAGTTGCACGAACAACGAAGCCAAGCTGCATTGCACGACAGTTACATTATCTAATTCTTTTCTTTCTCTATTTCTTTTTATGCTGCTTTCTTACGCGCTCAGCGTAGAGGAATTACTATTGATTTAGTTCTATTCGCACTACTTATAGTACAGTAAAAATAGGTTTTGACCCGGAAAAAATTGCACACTGGAATTTCTCTTGCTTAATGTATTAAGGACCATCCAAAAAGTCTAAAACCAATTTGGAGACCTCCTCCCCCGTAGGGTTTTCCGTTATTTTGAGATATGTTTGAGCCCATTTATCTCGAAATCTATAAGCCGTACATAAAAATTTTCAAGGCAGAAAAAGTTTAAAATTGAATTTAAAATTTTATTTTGTATTCGGAGGTATACCCAAAAGTTCACATTTTAGGCGGCAGAGGGGGCCCAATCCCATGGGATTGGAGTTTACACGTACTGTGTTGTACACAAAACACATGCATGTGTGCGTGATTTTTGTACTGAACTACTCTCAGCAAATTCTCTGGCGTTGCTATGCTCTTGTTGCAAAGCATGGTAGAATTATACAGGTAAGCTATTCACTGCACTGAAACCTTATTTTTAGTCTGAGCGAAAAAGTGAGAGAGTGAAACCACCCCCATTGCTGTTGTTGTGCGTAGGCAAGCATATTTAAAATTTTATTTTGTGCTGATGGTTGCAACTAGAGTGGCTTATTTTTTACCACTGCACAAAATTACGGTAAATGCTGAAAAACTATGCGCAGAAACAACCTTTCTCGTGTAAAATATCAACGAAACTAAAATAAGGTTTGAGTTGCGAAAATTTTTCGGGAATAGCTTACCTTGTTTATTCTACCATGGTTGCAAAGCAACAGACACGAAGTTGCTTGTGCATGACTTCGGCTCTTGCTTAGAGCGCGTGCTTGCTCTCACAATGCTAAAGCACTCCAGCGTTAGTATGCCGTGGCTTTGGTGCTGTGTGGCAAAAAACACAGAATCAGTTTCAAGGTATATTTACTACAGGTAGCATACTCCCGCCGAAGGCTCTAACAAATATTACCAATTTTTAGGTTCGTTGCGACTGCACGTGAAGAGGGTTGTTTACGCGCATCGGGTGCGAGCAACAGATACAATTTTTGTTTGTTTCCTTGAATCAGTTTATGTTTAATTTGCTACAAGCTAAGAACGCGCTACGCAAATTATTGATTTTAAAAAGGAACAAATGATCAAAGAGGAATGGAAAAATGAGCGGCGCGATCTAAGCTTGTAGCCAACTAAACATAGACTGATTTTGTGTTTTCTGCCAAACAGGCACCAAAGCCAAAAAGCAAGCACGCCATTAGCTTGTGTGCCAGCTCGTATTTTTATTTGCTTCTCTCTCTCCTCTCTCACTTTTTGTTACTCTCACGGCAATGCCGTGCCTTGGTGCGTTTGTTTTGATTTTCTTTTTCGCATTGATGAATTGACGCTGACGTTGTGTTGGTGGTCATGACTTCGGCTCTTGTTGAGAACGCCGAAAAACGTTCGTTTCATTTCGTTTGTATAAAAACAATTAACTAAAAAATATTAGTTAATCCAACACCTTTAATATAAAACTGTGAAAATGCTACATCAGAAAAAATAAAATATGCATAGAAATTATAATTTGACGTGTTCTATCTTTTTGCTATACATTTAACAAAAATTGACATCACATATGTCAGATATCTCTCTGGAACGAGAATTCCTTCACTTTCATTATTATTATAATATATAATTGATTGTTAAGACACCGTTTGAACTCCAAAGTAATGTTAAGACGGCTAAACTAAAGAAAAAAAAAACAGCGTAGAAAAATAAGTTGGGTGAAAAAAGTTTAACTTCTAACGCGTGCTTGTACTGCACGTGAATTTTTGCTATTGCTGCTTGTATGGGTTGCTGAAATTTTGATCGTTTGTCGCTGGAATTTGTACATGGACTTGTTTTCTTTAATAATTAAAATACTCGGTTGTTCAATTTAAAAATTTTTTTTATTAATTTTTTTTATTATTTTTTATTGCATTAAAAAATTTGTGGAGCTCATTTTGGGTTTTAATATTTAATAAATTTACTTATTGTCTAATAAACAGATATGAAGAGAAAACAAAACAAAAAAAGAATTTTGGGTTTTAGCTTGCCATTTTACTATGGATACGAGTAAAAAATGTCGAGGATACATTTTGCTAAAAACTAGTTTTATTTTCAGATCTCAAAGAAATCAAAAGAATTGTTACTTATTTTTTATGTTTCTCTAATTAAGTTTTGAGTCTTAAATCAAATGAATTGTTTCTTAATCATTATGTTTTCTTTTATTAAATTTTGAATCAAATGAATTATTCGTTTTCTTTTAAGTTTTGAATTTTTGTTTCCGTTATTATGAAATATGGAAATGAATTTGAGTGAACTTTGTATAAATATTCTTTTTTGTATATAGGTTTTCATGTCTGTAATTATGTGCGGCTTAAACTTGCTAGCGCCTACCGTTTTAGTGCGATTAATCGATTTCTTTTTGAGAATCGATCGAAAAAATCGACTCCAAAATCGAAGATCGAGCTCAGCTCTACAGCCAACGTCGCCAAAATTACGCAAAATACAAAAAAAATTAATAATACATACAAACTTGAAAATACGTACAATATCAAAAAAGTCCAGACTACTTAATAATAA
The DNA here is from genome assembly GCA_018150985.1 of Chymomyza costata. Lineage (NCBI taxonomy): Eukaryota > Metazoa > Arthropoda > Insecta > Diptera > Drosophilidae > Chymomyza > Chymomyza costata. Next base: position 1,212,015 of record JAECWU010000269.1, read on the forward strand.
TATTTACAGTATGTAATGCTTAAACTGCTTGTGAATTATAAGCACTTTATGAAAAAAAAATTCATTGCGTGCTCCCACTTATTACAGTTGTGCAAATTGGATTGGAAGAAAATACAATTTTTTATTGATGATTTTTATGAATGTTTTTAGAAGAAGGAAGAAATGCACGAGCGACTGTAATCAATTTTCTTTGTGATTATTAAATTTTATAAGATATACATACATTTAAAACACTAGCTAACAATGGATATTAAATAATATATAATACATTTCTTTAAGGAGTTTGTTTTCCATGCTACATGAGATTTACACAGTTTTAATTTTAATTCACTATTGGACTATTTATATATTTTGCTGCGCGTGGGCATTGTTAGTACTCTAGTTATTGAATATATTATTGTAAAATATATTTAAATGAATATATATATAAATAAATAATAATTTTATTAATTATTCTTGATTCGCTGGAAGGATTAAAAGTAATAGTATTTAAATTTATATTATAGCACCGAATAAAGATTTTTTAAATTTCATAGCAAAACAAAAAATTTTTTAATGTCATAGTAACTTTCGCGTATACCCAGAAAATTATTGGGCCTGTTCCGGTGTTCACTTTTAAGCAAATATTAATTTGTACTTTTTAGTATAGGGTATAATATATTACTACATGCTATCAGGAATTTTTGTTTTAATATTAATAAACTACATTAATTTATATATAAAGGAAAATATATTTAACTTTATATAATTCGTTGCTATGTTTTAAAAGGCATCGATAGCTTAATGCCATATGGTGTTACCAAACAATTACGTGAACAGGGGTGGTTTGCTTGTAAAACTGCTTTATAAAAATCGAATACACAATTTTTGAAACAAAGTAATCTGTGAAAAATAAGTATTCCCTTCAAATTTGTTTCAGAATGTGTTAAGCTGAGAAAAATAATTTTTTAGTTCATTCTCTGCTGGAAGCTCGAAGTGAAAACATCGTTTGGCTCTAAATAAAATAAATTTTATTTTCCATTTCCTTTTACAGGCTAATGTAAGTAAAAAAAAGTGTACATACAAAATTTTAAATAATCAAAATATATTATACGCATCCATAAGAAAATGTGTGCATCTGAGCAAGAGAAAACATCCCTTTGTTACTGTAGCGAGAGCGAGAAAGCATACGGGTGGGCAAAAACAATTTTTTTTATCTGTCTTGCTGTGCATTTTTGTATGTTTTTTTTGAAGTAAAACTTTTTAGGTGGCATTATGCGTTTTTGGGCATTGTTGGGCATTGTGTATTTTTGGGCATGAATCAATGCGTGAATGAATAATGCGTGAACGAATGAATGTGAATTTCTATGGGAGTAACTTTGAAATTTAGTTAAACGAAAAAAACGTTAGCTGCTTTTGATTTTCTCTTTCGCATTGCGACGTTGACGTTGTGTTGGTGGTCATGAGTCATGGCTTCGCTTCTTGTTGAGAGAGCCAACTGTGGTCATGGTAAAAGAAGGGAGTAAAGCGGCCGCGGCTGGTCAGCTAAAGCAGGCAGCACATGTGTATGTGGCTGAAAAATTGTTTTGTCTGTCAAAGACATTAACACGGAAACCAAATTGTGTACAAGAGCGAAAAGCCTTTGGCCCTCTTACACTTGGTTTACTTTTCATTATACTGGTGAATACTTTAGTAATGCACTTTGTTTACGATTCAATATACTGTTAAAAAATTGTACATAGGTTGGAAAAACAATGTACTCACGTGTTAAATTTTAAAAACGGCCATAAGCGTTAGTAATGCCTTTGTTTCAGATTCAATATACGGTTTAAAAGTAGTATATGGGATGGTAATGCACTTGGTTACTTTTCAAAACACAAATGTAAGAGTATTATAAAAATTAGTGCACGACAATTTGCGCACAAACGGAAAATAGAGTAATAATATGGTAATACTAAGACTCCAGTAATTTTTTTTAATTAATTAATTGTCATTTAAAGTTTTTAATTTTCAATTTTACATTTATAATTAGGTTTGATGTATCATCTGGACGTATTGGCGGTGGTAGAATCCATTAAGTTTTAATCTTTCTTAAAAAAAAAATAAATTTACATATTAGTTTTTTTATTGAATGTGCTATGTAAATATTGAGGCATACCATTCAGCGTGTCGTTGAACGCATGGAACTGTTGAAACTTTTTTCGTTAATGCCGTCAAAATTGCAAAGAAGTTTGTGCCTAATATGTAGTTTAAAATGTTAATATATACATACACGAGTGTATTAATATTTATGTTATTTATGCTATATTATTAATATTACTTACTATGAACGAAGTTTTTTTTTGTTTTGCAACTTAATCGCAAATCCTTAATGACCGTTTTATTAATAGAACTCGATACGATACGTGCATTGTATTTGTAAACTGAAACAGAAACATAGTTGCAATTTGGCCACGACGCGATGCTGATACAAACGTAATTACACTTGTCTTAACTTTTTACTTAAAAAAAGGAATAAGTAAAAGAATAAAAAATGGTTTTGTCAGTGTACCCGACAAAAGGAATGCCGAAAAATTCGTGTTGTTAGGGTTTGAACAGATGCAATACACTACAATTTTGCGATTACTTTAAAAAACAAAGTAGTATTGCAGATTTTAACGTTTTTTTTATCTGTCTTGCTGTGCATTTTGTATGTTTTTTTTGAAGAAAAACTTTTAGGTGGCATTATGCATTTTTCTTTTCATTTGTATTTTTGGGCATGAATCAATGCGTGAATGAATAATGCGTGAACGAATGAATGTGAATTTCTATGGGAGTAACTTTGAAATTTAGTTAAACGAAAAAAACGTTAGTCTTTTGATTTTCTCTTTCGCATTGCGACGTTGACGTTGTGTTGGTGGTCATGAGTCATGGCTTCGCTTCTTGTTGAGAGAGCCAACTGTGGTCATGGTAAAGAGAAGGGAGTAAAGCGGCCGCGGCTGGTCAGCTAAAGCACGCAGCACATGTGTATGTGTGTAAACGAAATAATTGTTTTTGTATGCATTGCGTGAACACAACACAGCGACATACATACATACAAGTGCCAGTGCTTGCCATTAGCTTGTGTGCCAGCTCGTTTTTTTGCTTGCTTCCCTCTCTCTCACTTTTTGTTACTCTCACAGCAATGCCGTGGCCTTGGTGTTGTTTAGTGGTTGGCTACAAAATAAGATCGCGCTGCGCAAAGAACGATTTAGAAGTAGGCGCGGGGAAGGTGAGAGTTGCACGAACAACAAAGTCAAGCAGCATTGCATGACAGTTACATTGTCTTATTCTCTCTCTATTTCTTTTTATGCCGACACCGACAAGTGCAGACGCGTTTTTGTTATCAAGGTGTTGTGCATAATATAAAATAAATGCGGGACCAAAGCAAAGAAAGTTTCAACGAGGAAGATCCCGTCGAAAAAAAATTAGGTAATTACTCTTTTAATGGATTTCGAAATGGAAGCAATATATGAATATATAAAAAGTGAGTGAAATTAATTAATTCATTTCAATAAAAACACAAACTTAGGCGACGCCAGCCATGAAACACAAGTCCCAGTGTGCATGCATTAGCTTGTGTGCCAGCTCGTTTTTTTGCTTGCTTCCCTCTCTCTCACTTTTTGTTACTCTCACAGCAATGCCGTGGCCTTGGTGTTGTTTGGTGGTTGGCTACAAAATAAGATCGCGCTGCGCTAAGAACGATGTAGAAGTTGGCGCGGGGGAGGTGAGAGTTGCACGAACAACGAAGCCAAGCTGCATTGCACGACAGTTACATTATCTAATTCTTTTCTTTCTCTATTTCTTTTTATGCTGCTTTCTTACGCGCTCAGCGTAGAGGAATTACTATTGATTTAGTTCTATTCGCACTACTTATAGTACAGTAAAAATAGGTTTTGACCCGGAAAAAATTGCACACTGGAATTTCTCTTGCTTAATGTATTAAGGACCATCCAAAAAGTCTAAAACCAATTTGGACACCTCCTCCCCCGTAGGGTTTTCCGTTATTTTGAGATTGATGTTTGAGCCCATTTATCTCGAAATCTATAAGCCGTACATAAAAATTTCCAAGGCAGAAAAAGTTTAAAATTGAATTTAAAATTTTATTTTGTATTCGGAGGTATACCCAAAAGTTCACATTTTAGGCGGCAGAGGGGGCCCAATCCCATGGGATTGGAGTTTACACGTACTGTGTTGTACACAAAACACATGCATGTGTGCGTGATTTTTGTACTGAACTACTCTCAGCAAATTCTCTGGCGTTGCTATGCTCTTGTTGCAAAGCATGGTAGAATTATACAGGTAAGCTATTCACTGCACTGAAACCTTATTTTTAGTCTGAGCGAAAAAGTGAGAGAGTGAAACCACCCCCATTGCTGTTGTTGTGCGTAGGCAAGCATATTTAAAATTTTATTTTGTGCTGATGGTTGCAACTAGAGTGGCTTATTTTTTACCACTGCACAAAATTACGGTAAATGCTGAAAAACTATGCGCAGAAACAACCTTTCTCGTGTAAAATATCAACGAAACTAAAATAAGGTTTGAATTGCGAAAATTTTTCGGGAATAGCTTACCTTGTTTATTCTACCATGGTTGCAAAGCAACAGACACGAAGTTGCTTGTGCATAACTTCGGCTCTTGCTTAGAGCGCGTGCTTGCTCTCACAATGCTAAAGCACTCCAGAATTAGTATGCCGTGGCTTTGGTGCTGTGTGGCAAAAAACACAAAATCAGTTTCAAGGTATATTTACTACAGGTAGCATACTCCCGCCGAAGGCTCTAACAAATATTACCAATTTTTAGGTTCGTTGCGACTGCACGTGAGGAGGGTTGTTTACGCGCATCGGGTGCGAGCAACAGATACAATTTTTGTTTGTTTCCTTGAATCAGTTTATGTTTAATTTGCTACAAGCTAAGATCGCGCTACGCAAATTATTGATTTTAAAAAGGAACAAATGATCAAAGAGGAATGGAAAAATGAGCGGCGCGATCTAAACTTGTAGCCAACTAAACATAGACTGATTTTGTGTTTTCTGCCAAACAGGCACCAAAGCCAAAAAGCAAGCACGCTCTCTAAGCAAAAGCAACTTCGTATCTGTTGCTTTGCGACGTCAGCGTCGAAACACGTCACAGCGGCAGAAAATGTTCAATACAAGCGCAAAAAAAAATGCATATGTATATTTTGCCGACCACTGCTTTAAAGTCAACCCGTACCATGAAAAAAAAAATTGTTTTTGTATGCATTGCGTGAATACAACACAGCGACATACATACATACATACAAGTGCCAGTGTTTGCCATTAGCTTGTGTGCCAGCTCGTATTTTTATTTGCTTCTCTCTCCTCTCTCACTTTTTGTTACTCTCACGGCAATGCCGTGCCTTGGTGCGTTTGTTTTGATTTTCTTTTTCGCATTGATGAATTGACGCTGACGTTGTGTTGGTGGTCATGACTTCGGCTCTTGTTGAGAACGCCGAAAAACGTTCGTTTCATTTCGTTTGTATAAAAACAATTAACTAAAAAATATTAGTTAATCCAACACCTTTAATATAAAACTGTGAAAATGCTACATCAGAAAAAATAAAATATGCATAGAAATTATAATTTGACGTGTTCTATCTTTTTGCTATACATTTAACAAAAATTGACATCACATATGTCAGATATCTCTCTGGAACGAGAATTCCTTCACTTTCATTATTATTATAATATATAATTGATTGTTAAGACACCGTTTGAACTCCAAAGTAATGTTAAGACGGCTAAACTAAAGAAAAAAAAAACAGCGTAGAAAAATAAGTTGGGTGAAAAAAGTTTTACTTCTAACGCGTGCTTGTACTGCACGTGAATTTTTGCTATTGCTGCTTGTATGGGTTGCTGAAATTTTGATCGTTTGTCGCTGGAATTTGTACATCGACTTGTTTTCTTTAATAATTAAAATACTCGGTTGTTCAATTTAAAAATTTTTTTATATTTTTTTTTATAATTTTTTATTGCATTAAAAAATTTGTGGAGCTCATTTTGGGTTTTAATATTTAATAAATTTACTTATTGTCTAATAAACAGATATGAAGAGAAAAAAAACAAAAAAAGAATTTTGGGTTTTAGCTTGCCATTTTACTATGGATACGAGTAAAAAATGTTGAGGATACATTTTGCTAAAAACTAGTTTTATTTTTAGATCTCAAAGAAATCAAAAGAATTGTTACTTATTTTTTATGTTTTCTGTATTTAAGTTTTGAGTCTTAAATCAAATGAATTGTTTCTTAATCATTATGTTTTCTTTTATTAAATTTTGAATCAAATGAATTTTCGTTTTCTTTTAAGTTTTGAATTTTTGTTTCCGTTATTATGAAATATGGAAATGAATTTGAGTGAATTTTGTATAAATATTCTTTTTGTATATAGGTTTTCATGTCTGTAATTATGTGCGGCTTAAACTTGCTAGCGCCTACCGTTTTAGTGCGATTAATCGATTTCTTTTTGAGAATCGATCGAAAAAATCGACTCCAAAATCGATGATCGAGCTCAGCTCTACAGCCAACGTCGCCAAAATTACGCAAAATACAAAAAAAATTAATAATACATACAAACTTGAAAATACGTACAATATCAAAAAAGTCCAGACTACTTAATAATAATATTTACAGTATGTAATGCTTAAACTGCTTGTGAATTATAAGCACTTTATGAAAAAAAATTCATTGCGTGCTCCCACTTATTACAGTTGTGCAAATTGGATTGGAAGAAAATACAATTTTTTATTGAATGATATTTTAGAAGAAGGAAGAAATGCAGAGCGACTGTAATCAATTTTCTTTGTGATTATTAAATTTTATTAGATATACATACATTTAAAACACTAGCTAACAATGGACATTAAATAATATATAATACATTTCTTTAAGGAGTTTGTTTTCCATGCTACATGAGATTTACACAGTTTTAATTTTAATACACTATTGGACTATTTATATATTTTGCTGTGCGTGGGCATTGCTAGTACTGTAGTTATTGAATATATTATTGTAAAATATATTTAAATGAATATATATATAAATAAATAATAATTTTATTAATTATTCTTGATTCGCTGGAAGGATTAAAAGTAATAGTATTTAAATTTATATTATAGCACCGAATAAAGATTTTTTAAATTTCATAGCAAAACAAAAAATTTTTTAATGTCATAGTAACTTGTTTCGCGTATACCCAGAAAATTATTGGGCCTGTTCCGGTGTTCACTTTTAAGCAAATATTAATTTGTACTTTTTAGTACAGGGTATAATATATTACTACATGCTATCAGGAATTTTTGTTTTAATATTAATAAACTACATTAATTTATATATAAAGGAAAATATATTTAACTTTATATAATTCGTTGCTATGTTTTAAAAGGCATCGATAGCTTAATGCCATATGGTGTTACCAAACAATTACGTGAACAGGGGTGGTTTGCTTGTAAAACTGCTTTATAAAAATCGAATACACAATTTTTGAAACAAAGTAATCTGTGAAAAATAAGTATTCCCTTCAAATTTGTTTCAGAATGTGTTAAGCTGAGAAAAATAATTTTTTAGTTCATTCTCTGCTGGAAGCTCGAAGTGAAAACATCGTTTGGCTCTAAATAAAATAAATTTTATTTTCCATTTCCTTTTACAGGCTAATGTAAGTAAAAAAAAGTGTACATACAAAATTTTAAATAATCAAAATATACGCATCCATAAGAAAATGTGTGCATCTGAGCAAGAGAAAACATCCCTTTGCTACTGTAGCGAGAGCGAGAAAGCATACGGGTGGTGGGCAAAAACAATTTTTTTTATCTGTCTTGCTGTGCATTTTGTTATGTTTTTTTGAAGAAAAACTTTTTAGGTGGCATTATGCATTTTTTTGGGCATTGTGTATTTTTGGGCATGAATCAATGCGTGAATGAATAATGCGTGAACGAATGAATGTGAATTTCTATGGGAGTAACTTTGAAATTTAGTTAAACGAAAAAAACGTTAGCTGCTTTTGATTTTCTCTTTCGCATTGCGACGTTGACGTTGTGTTGGTGGTCATGAGCAGCGGTGGGCAAGAAAAATAACGGAAAGAGCACTTTTGCTGTGTGCGCCTATCTTTCGCTACTGAAAAGACATAACGGAAAGAGCACTTGGTACAAAAAACCCTTGGCTCTTTTTGCACCGAGTGCTCTTTCCGTTATGTCTTGTAAGTGGCGCCAGCCAAAGACGCACACGCAAAAACCGAGAATGTTACAAAAACAAAATACACACAGTGTGCGCTCGTTTATGGCCCTACTCGAGCATCCCTTTTTAGACCGTAACGGTAGTTTTTATTTTGGTGCTCGCGGACGAAAAATTCGCACAAGTACACTGAGCACAGAAATATAGTTAATTTGGCAACTGTAAGACCCAGTAATTTTTTTGGTAAATAAAATTGTTGTCATATAAACTCATATGATTTTCTGTTCTTTGAATGTGTTGCAAAATTTCGTTCGTGTAGACAAATCGTCGGCAGCGCCGAGTTTACAAAACAAAATACAAATGTGCTTGTCTGCAATTAAAAAAAATCTTTTATCCTTTTGTTTTATTGTGTGCGACATTAGTTGCGAATAGTTATTTGCACTGTAAATTTTTAAAAATTAATCATATGACTTTTCTGTTTCTTTGAATGTGTTGCAAAATTTCGTTCAGTGTACACGCACAAGCAGATCGTCGGCTTTGACGCGCCGAGTTTACAAAAACAAAATACACACAATGTGTGCCTTCGCTCGACACGCAGAAAATTACAAAAACAAAATACACACAGTGTGCGATTTTTATGGCCCTTCTCGAGCATCCCTTTTTGGACCGTAACGGTAGTTTTTATTAGTGCTCGCGGACGAAAAATTCGCACAAGTACACTGAGCACAGAAACATAGTTAATTTGGCAACTGTAAGACCCAGTAATTTTTTTGGTAAATTAAAATTGTCATATAAACTCATATGACTTTTCTGTTTCTTTGAATGTGTGTTGCAAAATTTCGTTCAGTGTACACGCGCAAGCAGATCGATCGGCGACGCGCCGAGTTTACAAAAACAAAATACACACAATGTGTGCCTTCGCTCGACTCGCAGCAACTTACAAAAACAAAATACACACAATGTGTGCCTTCGCTCGACCTCGCAGAAAATTACAAAAACAAAATACACACAGTGTGCGATTTTTATGGCCCTACTTGAGGATGCATTTGCGACCGTAACCGTACTTTTTTTTTTTATGTTGTTGTAGTGCTCTTTCCGTTATTTTTCGTGCCCACCTCTGGTCATGAGTCATGGCTTCGCTTCTTGTTGAGAGAGCCAACTGTGGTCATGGTAAAGAGAAGGGAGTAAAGCGGCCGCGGCTGGTCAGCTAAAGCACGCAGCACATGTGTATGTGTGTAAACGAAATAATTGTTTTTGTATGCATTGCGTGAACACAACACAGCGACATACATACATACAAGTGCCAGTGCTTGCCATTAGCTTGTGTGCCAGCTCGTTTTTTTGCTTGCTTCCCTCTCTCTCACTTTTTGTTACTCTCACAGCAATGCCGTGGCCTTGGTGTTGTTTAGTGGTTGGCTACAAAATAAGATCGCGCTGCGCAAAGAACGATTTAGAAGTAGGCGCGGGGAAGGTGAGAGTTGCACGAACAACAAAGTCAAGCAGCATTGCATGACAGTTACATTGTCTTATTCTCTCTCTATTTCTTTTTATGCCGACACCGACAAGTGCAGACGCGTTTTTGTTATCAAGGTGTTGTGCATAATATAAAATAAATGCGGGACCAAAGCAAAGAAAGTTTCAACGAGGAAGATCCCGTCGAAAAAAAATTAGGTAATTACTCTTTTAATGGATTTCGAAATGGAAGCAATATATGAATATATAAAAAGTGAGTGAAATTAATTAATTCATTTCAATAAAAACACAAACTTAGGCGACGCCAGCCATGAAACACAAGTCCCAGTGTGCATGCATTAGCTTGTGTGCCAGCTCGTTTTTTTGCTTGCTTCCCTCTCTCTCACTTTTTGTTACTCTCACAGCAATGCCGTGGCCTTGGTGTTGTTTGGTGGTTGGCTACAAAATAAGATCGCGCTGCGCTAAGAACGATGTAGAAGTTGGCGCAGGGGAGGTGAGAGTTGCACGAACAACGAAGCCAAGCTGCATTGCACGACAGTTACATTATCTAATTCTTTTCTTTCTCTATTTCTTTTTATGCTGCTTTCTTACGCGCTCAGCGTAGAGGAATTACTATTGATTTAGTTCTATTCGCACTACTTATAGTACAGTAAAAATAGGTTTTGACCCGGAAAAAATTGCACACTGGAATTTCTCTTGCTTAATGTATTAAGGACCATCCAAAAAGTCTAAAACCAATTTGGACACCTCCTCCCCCGTAGGGTTTTCCGTTATTTTGAGATTGATGTTTGAGCCCATTTATCTCGAAATCTATAAGCCGTACATAAAAATTTCCAAGGCAGAAAAAGTTTAAAATTGAATTTAAAATTTTATTTTGTATTCGGAGGTATACCCAAAAGTTCACATTTTAGGCGGCAGAGGGGGCCCAATCCCATGGGATTGGAGTTTACACGTACTGTGTTGTACACAAAACACATGCATGTGTGCGTGATTTTTGTACTGAACTACTCTCAGCAAATTCTCTGGCGTTGCTATGCTCTTGTTGCAAAGCATGGTAGAATTATACAGGTAAGCTATTCACTGCACTGAAACCTTATTTTTAGTCTGAGCGAAAAAGTGAGAGAGTGAAACCACCCCCATTGCTGTTGTTGTGCGTAGGCAAGCATATTTAAAATTTTATTTTGTGCTGATGGTTGCAACTAGAGTGGCTTATTTTTTACCACTGCACAAAATTACGGTAAATGCTGAAAAACTATGCGCAGAAACAACCTTTCTCGTGTAAAATATCAACGAAACTAAAATAAGGTTTGAATTGCGAAAATTTTTCGGGAATAGCTTACCTTGTTTATTCTACCATGGTTGCAAAGCAACAGACACGAAGTTGCTTGTGCATAACTTCGGCTCTTGCTTAGAGCGCGTGCTTGCTCTCACAATGCTAAAGCACTCCAGAATTAGTATGCCGTGGCTTTGGTGCTGTGTGGCAAAAACACACAAAATCAGTTTCAAGGTATATTTACTACAGGTAGCATACTCCCGCCGAAGGCTCTAACAAATATTACCAATTTTTAGGTTCGTTGCGACTGCACGTGAGGAGGGTTGTTTACGCGCATCGGGTGCGAGCAACAGATACAATTTTTGTTTGTTTCCTTGAATCAGTTTATGTTTAATTTGCTACAAGCTAAGATCGCGCTACGCAAATTATTGATTTTAAAAAGGAACAAATGATCAAAGAGGAATGGAAAAATGAGCGGCGCGATCTAAACTTGTAGCCAACTAAACATAGACTGATTTTGTGTTTTCTGCCAAACAGGCACCAAAGCCAAAAAGCAAGCATGCTCTCTAAGTAAAAGAAATTTCTTATCTGTTGCTTTGCGACGTCAGCGTCGAAACACGTCACAGCGGCAGAAAATGTTCAATACAAGCGCAAAAAAATGAATATGTATATTTTGCCATATTATTTTATCCACTGCTCTTAAAGTCAACCCGTACCATGAAAAAAAAATTGTTTTTGTATGCATTGCGTGAATACAACACAGCAACATACATACATACATACAAGTGCCAGTGTTTGCCATTAGCTTGTGTGCCAGCTCGTATTTTTATTTGCTTCTCTCTCCTCTCTCACTTTTTGTTACTCTCACGGCAATGCCGTGCCTTGGTGCGTTTGTTTTGATTTTCTTTTTCGCATTGATGAATTGACGCTGACGTTGTGTTGGTGGTCATGACTTCGGCTCTTGTTGAGAACGCCGAAAAACGTTCGTTTCATTTCGTTTGTATAAAAACAATTAACTAAAAAATATTAGTTAATCCAACACCTTTAATATAAAACTGTGAAAATGCTACATCAGAAAAAATAAAATATGCATAGAAATTATAATTTGACGTGTTCTATCTTTTTGCTATACATTTAACAAAAATTGACATCACATATGTCAGATATCTCTCTGGAACGAGAATTCCTTCACTTTCATTATTATTATAATATATAATTGATTGTTAAGACACCGTTTGAACTCCAAAGTAATGTTAAGACGGCTAAACTAAAGAAAAAAAAAACAGCGTAGAAAAATAAGTTGGGTGAAAAAAGTTTTACTTCTAACGCGTGCTTGTACTGCACGTGAATTTTTGCTATTGCTGCTTGTATGGGTTGCTGAAATTTTGATCGTTTGTCGCTGGAATTTGTACATCGACTTGTTTTCTTTAATAATTAAAATACTCGGTTGTTCAATTTAAAAATTTTTTTTTTAATTTTTTTTATTATTTTTTATTGCATTAAAAAATTTGTGGAGCTCATTTTGGGTTTTAATATTTAATAAATTTACTTATTGTCTAATAAACAGATATGAAGAGAAAAAAAACAAAAAAAGAATTTTGGGTTTTAGCTTGCCATTTTACTATGGATACGAGTAAAAAATGTTGAGGATACATTTTGCTAAAAACTAGTTTTATTTTTAGATCTCAAAGAAATCAAAAGAATTGTTACTTATTTTTTATGTTTTCTCTTTTTAAGTTTTGAGTCTTAAATCAAATGAATTGTTTCTTAATCATTATGTTTTCTTTTATTAAATTTTGAATCAAATGAATTTTTCGTTTTCTTTTAAGTTTTGAATTTTTGTTTCCGTTATTATGAAATATGGAAATGAATTTGAGTGAATTTTGTATAAATATTCTTTTTGTATATAGGTTTTCATGTCTGTAATTATGTGCGGCTTAAACTTGCTAGCGCCTACCGTTTTAGTGCGATTAATCGATTTCTTTTTGAGAATCGATCGAAAAAATCGACTCCAAAATCGATGATCGAGCTCAGCTCTACAGCCAACGTCGCCAAAATTACGCAAAATACAAAAAAAATTAATAATACATACAAACTTGAAAATACGTACAATATCAAAAAAGTCCAGACTACTTAATAATAATATTTACAGTATGTAATGCTTAAACTGCTTGTGAATTATAAGCACTTTATGAAAAAAAATTCATTGCGTGCTCCCACTTATTACAGTTGTGCAAATTGGATTGGAAGAAAATACAATTTTTTATTGAATGATATTTTAGAAGAAGGAAGAAATGCAGTAGCGACTGTAATCAATTTTCTTTGTGATTATTAAATTTTATTAGATATACATACATTTAAAACACTAGCTAACAATGGACATTAAATAATATATAATACATTTCTTTAAGGAGTTTGTTTTCCATGCTACATGAGATTTACACAGTTTTAATTTTAATACACTATTGGACTATTTATATATTTTGCTGTGCGTGGGCATTGCTAGTACTGTAGTTATTGAATATATTATTGTAAAATATATTTAAATGAATATATATATAAATAAATAATAATTTTATTAATTATTCTTGATTCGCTGGAAGGATTAAAAGTAATAGTATTTAAATTTATATTATAGCACCGAATAAAGATTTTTTAAATTTCATAGCAAAACAAAAAATTTTTTAATGTCATAGTAACTTGTTTCGCGTATACCCAGAAAATTATTGGGCCTGTTCCGGTGTTCACTTTTAAGCAAATATTAATTTGTACTTTTTAGTACAGGGTATAATATATTACTACATGCTATCAGGAATTTTTGTTTTAATATTAATAAACTACATTAATTTATATATAAAGGAAAATATATTTAACTTTATATAATTCGTTGCTATGTTTTAAAAGGCATCGATAGCTTAATGCCATATGGTGTTACCAAACAATTACGTGAACAGGGGTGGTTTGCTTGTAAAACTGCTTTATAAAAATCGAATACACAATTTTTGAAACAAAGTAATCTGTGAAAAATAAGTATTCCCTTCAAATTTGTTTCAGAATGTGTTAAGCTGAGAAAAATAATTTTTTAGTTCATTCTCTGCTGGAAGCTCGAAGTGAAAACATCGTTTGGCTCTAAATAAAATAAATTTTATTTTCCATTTCCTTTTACAGGCTAATGTAAGTAAAAAAAAGTGTACATACAAAATTTTAAATAATCAAAATATACGCATCCATAAGAAAATGTGTGCATCTGAGCAAGAGAAAACATCCCTTTGCTACTGTAGCGAGAGCGAGAAAGCATACGGGTGGTGGGCAAAAACAATTTTTTTTATCTGTCTTGCTGTGCATTTTGTATGTTTTTTTTTGAAGAAAAACTTTTTAGGTGGCATTATGCATTTTTGGGCATTGTGTATTTTTGGGCATGAATCAATGCGTGAATTAATAATGCGTGAACGAATGAATGTGAATTTCTATGGGAGTAACTTTGAAATTTAGTTAAACGAAAAAAACGTTAGCTGCTTTTGATTTTCTCTTTCGCATTGCGACGTTGACGTTGTGTTGGTGGTCATGAGCAGCGGTGGGCAAGAAAAATAACGGAAAGAGCACTTTTGCTTGTGCGCCTATCTTTCGCCACTGACAAGACATAACGGAAAGAGCACTTGGTACACAAAAACGCCTTGGCTCTTTTTGCACCGAGTGCTCTTTCCGTTATGTCTTGTAAGTGGCGCCAGCCAGACGCACACGCAAAAACCGAGAATGTTACAAAAACAAAATACACACAGTGTGCGCTTTTATGGCCCTACTCGAGCATCCCTTTTTAGACCGTAACGGTAGTTTTTATTGGTGCTCGCGGACGAAAAATTCGCACAAGTACACTGAGCACAGAAATATAGTTAATTTGGCAACTGTAAGACCCAGTAATTTTTTTGGGTAAATTAAAATTGTCATATAAACTCATATGACTTTTCTGTTTCTTTGAATGTGTTGCAAAATTTCGTTCAGTGTACACGCACAGAGCAGATCGTCGGCGACGCGCCGAGTTTACAAAAACAAAATACACACAATGTGTGCCTTCGCTCGACACGCAGAAAATTACAAAAACAAAATACACACAGTGTGCGATTTTTATGGCCCTACTCGAGCATCCCTTTTTGGACCGTAACGGTAGTTTTTATTAGTGCTCGCGGACCAAAAATTCGCACAAGTACACTGAGCACAGAAACATAGTTAATTTGGCAACTGTAAGACCCAGTAATTTTTTTGGTAAATTAAAATTGTCATATAAACTCATATGACTTTTCTGTTTCTTTGAATGTGATGCAAAATTTCGTTCAGTGTACACGCACAAGCAGATCGTCGGCGACGCGCCGAGTTTACAAAAACAAAAAATACACACAATGTGTGCCTTCGCTCGACTCGCAGCAACTTACAAAAACAAAATACACACAATGTGTGCCTTCGCTCGACTCGCAGAAAATTACAAAAACAAAATACACACAGTGTGCGATTTTTATGGCCCTACTTGAGGATGCATTTGCGACCGTAACCGTACTTTTTTTCTTGATGTTGTTGTAGTGCTCTTTCCGTTATTTTTCGTGCCCACCTCTGGTCATGAGTCATGGCTTCGCTTCTTGTTGAGAGAGCCAACTGTGGTCATGGTAAAGAGAAGGGAGTAAAGCGGCCGCGGCTGGTCAGCTAAAGCACGCAGCACATGTGTATGTGTGTAAACGAAATAATTGTTTTTGTATGCATTGCGTGAACACAACACAGCGACATACATACATACAAGTGCCAGTGCTTGCCATTAGCTTGTGTGGTATTTAGCTCGTTTTTTTGCTTGCTTCCTCTCTCTCACTTTTTGTTACTCTCACAGCAATGCCGTGGCCTTGGTGTTGTTTAGTGGTTGGCTACAAAATAAGATCGCGCTGCGCAAAGAACGATTTAGAAGTAGGCGCGGGGAAGGTGAGAGTTGCACGAACAACAAAGTCAAGCAGCATTGCATGACAGTTACATTGTCTTATTCTCTCTCTATTTCTTTTTATGCCGACACCGACAAGTGCAGACGCGTTTTTGTTATCAAGGTGTTGTGCATAATATAAAATAAATGCGGGACCAAAGCAAAGAAAGTTTCAACGAGGAAGATCCCGTCGAAAAAAATTAGGTAATTACTCTTTTAATGGATTTCGAAATGGAAGCAATATATGAATATATAAAAAGTGAGTGAAATTAATTAATTCATTTCAATAAAAACACAAACTTAGGCGACGCCAGCCATGAAACACAAGTCCCAGTGTGCATGCATTAGCTTGTGTGCCAGCTCGTTTTTTTGCTTGCTTCCCTCTCTCTCACTTTTTGTTACTCTCACAGCAATGCCGTGGCCTTGGTGTTGTTTGGTGGTTGGCTACAAAATAAGATCGCGCTGCGCTAAGAACGATGTAGAAGTTGGCGCGGGGAGGTGAGAGTTGCACGAACAACGAAGCCAAGCTGCATTGCACGACAGTTACATTATCTAATTCTTTTCTTTCTCTATTTCTTTTTATGCTGCTTTCTTACGCGCTCAGCGTAGAGGAATTACTATTGATTTAGTTCTATTCGCACTACTTATAGTACAGTAAAAATAGGTTTTGACCCGGAAAAAATTGCACACTGGAATTTCTCTTGCTTAATGTATTAAGGACCATCCAAAAAGTCTAAAACCAATTTGGACACCTCCTCCCCCGTAGGGTTTTCCGTTATTTTGAGATTGATGTTTGAGCCCATTTATCTCGAAATCTATAAGCCGTACATAAAAATTTCCAAGGCAGAAAAAGTTTAAAATTGAATTTAAAATTTTATTTTGTATTCGGAGGTATACCCAAAAGTTCACATTTTAGGCGGCAGAGGGGGCCCAATCCCATGGGATTGGAGTTTACACGTACTGTGTTGTACACAAAACACATGCATGTGTGCGTGATTTTTGTACTGAACTACTCTCAGCAAATTCTCTGGCGTTGCTATGCTCTTGTTGCAAAGCATGGTAGAATTATACAGGTAAGCTATTCACTGCACTGAAACCTTATTTTTAGTCTGAGCGAAAAAGTGAGAGAGTGAAACCACCCCCATTGCTGTTGTTGTGCGTAGGCAAGCATATTTAAAATTTTATTTTGTGCTGATGGTTGCAACTAGAGTGGCTTATTTTTTACCACTGCACAAAATTACGGTAAATGCTGAAAAACTATGCGCAGAAACAACCTTTCTCGTGTAAAATATCAACGAAACTAAAATAAGGTTTGAATTGCGAAAATTTTTCGGGAATAGCTTACCTTGTTTATTCTACCATGGTTGCAAAGCAACAGACACGAAGTTGCTTGTGCATAACTTCGGCTCTTGCTTAGAGCGCGTGCTTGCTCTCACAATGCTAAAGCACTCCAGAATTAGTATGCCGTGGCTTTGGTGCTGTGTGGCAAAAAACACAAAATCAGTTTCAAGGTATATTTACTACAGGTAGCATACTCCCGCCGAAGGCTCTAACAAATATTACCAATTTTTAGGTTCGTTGCGACTGCACGTGAGGAGGGTTGTTTACGCGCATCGGGTGCGAGCAACAGATACAATTTTTGTTTGTTTCCTTGAATCAGTTTATGTTTAATTTGCTACAAGCTAAGATCGCGCTACGCAAATTATTGATTTTAAAAAGGAACAAATGATCAAAGAGGAATGGAAAAATGAGCGGCGCGATCTAAACTTGTAGCCAACTAAACATAGACTGATTTTGTGTTTTCTGCCAAACAGGCACCAAAGCCAAAAAGCAAGCACGCTCTCTAAGCAAAAGCAACTTCGTATCTGTTGCTTTGCGACGTCAGCGTCGAAACACGTCACAGCGGCAGAAAATGTTCAATACAAGCGCAAAAAAAAATGCATATGTATATTTTGCCGACCACTGCTTTAAAGTCAACCCTAAAAAAAAAAGTACCATGAAAAAAAAAATTTTTTTGTATGCATTGCGTGAATACAACACAGCGACATACATACATACATACAAGTGCCAGTGTTTCCCATTAGCTTGTGTGCCAGCTCGTATTTTTATTTGCTTCTCTCTCCTCTCTCACTTTTTGTTACTCTCACGGCAATGCCGTGCCTTGGTGCGTTTGTTTTGATTTTCTTTTTCGCATTGATGAATTGACGCTGACGTTGTGTTGGTGGTCATGACTTCGGCTCTTGTTGAGAACGCCGAAAAACGTTCGTTTCATTTCGTTTGTATAAAAACAATTAACTAAAAAATATTAGTTAATCCAACACCTTTAATATAAAACTGTGAAAATGCTACATCAGAAAAAATAAAATATGCATAGAAATTATAATTTGACGTGTTCTATCTTTTTGCTATACATTTAACAAAAATTGACATCACATATGTCAGATATCTCTCTGGAACGAGAATTCCTTCACTTTCATTATTATTATAATATATAATTGATTGTTAAGACACCGTTTGAACTCCAAAGTAATGTTAAGACGGCTAAACTAAAGAAAAAAAAAACAGCGTAGAAAAATAAGTTGGGTGAAAAAAGTTTTACTTCTAACGCGTGCTTGTACTGCACGTGAATTTTTGCTATTGCTGCTTGTATGGGTTGCTGAAATTTTGATCGTTTGTCGCTGGAATTTGTACATCGACTTGTTTTCTTTAATAATTAAAATACTCGGTTGTTCAATTTAAAAATTTTTTTTTAATTTTTTTTTATTATTTTTTATTGCATTAAAAAATTTGTGGAGCTCATTTTGGGTTTTAATATTTAATAAATTTACTTATTGTCTAATAAACAGATATGAAGAGAAAAAAAAACAAAAAAAGAATTTTGGGTTTTAGCTTGCCATTTTACTATGGATACGAGTAAAAAATGTTGAGGATACATTTTGCTAAAAACTAGTTTTATTTTTAGATCTCAAAGAAATCAAAAGAATTGTTACTTATTTTTTATGTTTCTCTAATTAAGTTTTGAGTCTTAAATCAAATGAATTGTTTCTTAATCATTATGTTTTCTTTTATTAAATTTTGAATCAAATGAATTTTTCGTTTTCTTTTAAGTTTTGAATTTTTGTTTCCGTTATTATGAAATATGGAAATGAATTTGAGTGAATTTTGTATAAATATTCTTTTTTGTATATAGGTTTTCATGTCTGTAATTATGTGCGGCTTAAACTTGCTAGCGCCTACCGTTTTAGTGCGATTAATCGATTTCTTTTTGAGAATCGATCGAAAAAATCGACTCCAAAATCGATGATCGAGCTCAGCTCTACAGCCAACGTCGCCAAAATTACGCAAAATACAAAAAAAATTAATAATACATACAAACTTGAAAATACGTACAATATCAAAAAAGTCCAGACTACTTAATAATAATATTTACAGTATGTAATGCTTAAACTGCTTGTGAATTATAAGCACTTTATGAAAAAAAAATTCATTGCGTGCTCCCACTTATTACAGTTGTGCAAATTGGATTGGAAGAAAATACAATTTTTTATTGAATGATATTTTAGAAGAAGGAAGAAATGCAGTAGCGACTGTAATCAATTTTCTTTGTGATTATTAAATTTTATTAGATATACATACATTTAAAACACTAGCTAACAATGGACATTAAATAATATATAATACATTTCTTTAAGGAGTTTGTTTTCCATGCTACATGAGATTTACACAGTTTTAATTTTAATACACTATTGGACTATTTATATATTTTGCTGTGCGTGGGCATTGCTAGTACTGTAGTTATTGAATATATTATTGTAAAATATATTTAAATGAATATATATATAAATAAATAATAATTTTATTAATTATTCTTGATTCGCTGGAAGGATTAAAAGTAATAGTATTTAAATTTATATTATAGCACCGAATAAAGATTTTTTAAATTTCATAGCAAAACAAAAAATTTTTTAATGTCATAGTAACTTGTTTCGCGTATACCCAGAAAATTATTGGGCCTGTTCCGGTGTTCACTTTTAAGCAAATATTAATTTGTACTTTTTAGTACAGGGTATAATATATTACTACATGCTATCAGGAATTTTTGTTTTAATATTAATAAACTACATTAATTTATATATAAAGGAAAATATATTTAACTTTATATAATTCGTTGCTATGTTTTAAAAGGCATCGATAGCTTAATGCCATATGGTGTTACCAAACAATTACGTGAACAGGGGTGGTTTGCTTGTAAAACTGCTTTATAAAAATCGAATACACAATTTTTGAAACAAAGTAATCTGTGAAAAATAAGTATTCCCTTCAAATTTGTTTCAGAATGTGTTAAGCTGAGAAAAATAATTTTTTAGTTCATTCTCTGCTGGAAGCTCGAAGTGAAAACATCGTTTGGCTCTAAATAAAATAAATTTTATTTTCCATTTCCTTTTACAGGCTAATGTAAGTAAAAAAAAGTGTACATACAAAATTTTAAATAATCAAAAATTTATACGCATCCATAAGAAAATGTGTGCATCTGAGCAAGAGAAAACATCCCTTTGCTACTGTAGCGAGAGCGAGAAAGCATACGGGTGGTGGGCAAAAACAATTTTTTTTATCTGTCTTGCTGTGCATTTTGTATGTTTTTTTTTGAAGAAAAACTTTTTAGGTGGCATTATGCATTTTTTTTGGGCATTGTGTATTTTTGGGCATGAATCAATGCGTGAATTAATAATGCGTGAACGAATGAATGTGAATTTCTATGGGAGTAACTTTGAAATTTAGTTAAACGAAAAAAACGTTAGCTGCTTTTGATTTTCTCTTTCGCATTGCGACGTTGACGTTGTGTTGGTGGTCATGAGCAGCGGTGGGCAAGAAAAATAACGGAAAGAGCACTTTTTGCTTGTGCGCCTATCTTTCGCTGTGTCCAAAATCTGACAAGATTTAACGAAATTGGTACAAAAAACGCCTTGGCTCTTTTTGCACCGAGTGCTCTTTCCGTTATGTCTGTGTGAATGACTTTAGCTAGATGCACTGTTTACGCAAAAAACCGAGAATGTTACAAAAACAAAATACACACAGTGTGCGCTTTTATGGCCCTACTCGAGCATCCCTTTTAAGACCGTAACGGTAGTTTTTATTGGTGCTCGCGGACAAAAAAATTTCGCTTACTTTCAAGAACACAAAGCAAAGATATACAGTTAATTTGGCAACTGTAAGACCCAGTAATTTTTTTGGTAAATTAAAATTGTCATATAAACTCATATGACTTTTCTGTTTCTTTGAATGTGTTGCAAAATTTCGTTCAGTGTACACGCACAAGCAGATCGTCGGCGACGCGCCGAGTTTTAAAAAAACAAAATACACACAATGTGTGCCTTCGCTCGAATGTCGCAACGTGAAAAATTACAAACATAACATCAGTGTGTTTGCTGACGCATTAAATATCACAAGTGTGCGATTTTTATGGGCTATCTCGAGCATCCCCTTTTGGACCGTAACGGTAGTTTTTATTAGTGCTCGCGGACGAAAAATTCGCACAAGTACACTGAGCACAGAAACATAGTTAATTTGGCAACTGTAAGACCCAGTAATTTTTTTGGTAAATTAAAATTGTCATATAAACTCATATGACTTTTCTGTTTCTTTGAATGTGTTGCAAAATTTCGTTCAGTGTACACGCTAAAAGCAGATCGTCGGCGACGCGCCGAGTTTACAAAAACAAAATACACACAATGTGTGCCTTCGCTCGACTCGCAGCAACTTACAAAAACAAAATACACACAATGTGTGCCTTCGCTCGACTCGCAGAAAATTACAAAAACAAAATACACACAGTGTGCGATTTTTATGGCCCTACTTGAGGATGCATTTGCGACCGTAACCGTACTTTTTTTCTTGATGTTGTTGTAGTGCTCTTTCCGTTATTTTTCGTGCCCACCTCTGGTCATGAGTCATGGCTTCGCTTCTTGTTGAGAGAGCCAACTGTGGTCATGGTAAAGAGAAGGGAGTAAAGCGGCCGCGGCTGGTCAGCTAAAGCACGCAGCACATGTGTATGTGTGTAAACGAAATAATTGTTTTTGTATGCATTGCGTGAACACAACACAGCGACATACATACATACAAGTGCCAGTGCTTGCCATTAGCTTGTGTGCCAGCTCATGGTATAATTTTGCTTGCTTGCTTCCTCTCTCTCACTTTTTGTTACTCTCACAGCAATGCCGTGGCCTTGGTGTTGTTTAGTGGTTGGCTACAAAATAAGATCGCGCTGCGCAAAGAACGATTTAGAAGTAGGCGCGGGGAAGGTGAGAGTTGCACGAACAACAAAGTCAAGCAGCATTGCATGACAGTTACATTGTCTTATTCTCTCTCTATTTCTTTTTATGCCGACACCGACAAGTGCAGACGCGTTTTTGTTATCAAGGTGTTGTGCATAATATAAAATAAATGCGGGACCAAAGCAAAGAAAGTTTCAACGAGGAAGATCCCGTCGAAAAAAAATTAGGTAATTACTCTTTTAATGGATTTCGAAATGGAAGCAATATATGAATATATAAAAAGTGAGTGAAATTAATTAATTCATTTCAATAAAAACACAAACTTAGGCGACGCCAGCCATGAAAAACAAGTCCCAGTGTGCATGCATTAGCTTGTGTGCCAGCTCGTTTTTTTGCTTGCTTCCCTCTCTCTCACTTTTTGTTACTCTCACAGCAATGCCGTGGCCTTGGTGTTGTTTGGTGGTTGGCTACAAAATAAGATCGCGCTGCGCTAAGAACGATGTAGAAGTTGGCGCGGGGGAGGTGAGAGTTGCACGAACAACGAAGCCAAGCTGCATTGCACGACAGTTACATTATCTAATTCTTTTCTTTCTCTATTTCTTTTTATGCTGCTTTCTTACGCGCTCAGCGTAGAGGAATTACTATTGATTTAGTTCTATTCGCACTACTTATAGTACAGTAAAAATAGGTTTTGACCCGGAAAAAATTGCACACTGGAATTTCTCTTGCTTAATGTATTAAGGACCATCCAAAAAGTCTAAAACCAATTTGGACACCTCCTCCCCCGTAGGGTTTTCCGTTATTTTGAGATTGATGTTTGAGCCCATTTATCTCGAAATCTATAAGCCGTACATAAAAATTTCCAAGGCAGAAAAAGTTTAAAATTGAATTTAAAATTTTATTTTGTATTCGGAGGTATACCCAAAAGTTCACATTTTAGGCGGCAGAGGGGGCCCAATCCCATGGGATTGGAGTTTACACGTACTGTGTTGTACACAAAACACATGCATGTGTGCGTGATTTTTGTACTGAACTACTCTCAGCAAATTCTCTGGCGTTGCTATGCTCTTGTTGCAAAGCATGGTAGAATTATACAGGTAAGCTATTCACTGCACTGAAACCTTATTTTTAGTCTGAGCGAAAAAGTGAGAGAGTGAAACCACCCCCATTGCTGTTGTTGTGCGTAGGCAAGCATATTTAAAATTTTATTTTGTGCTGATGGTTGCAACTAGAGTGGCTTATTTTTTACCACTGCACAAAATTACGGTAAATGCTGAAAAACTATGCGCAGAAACAACCTTTCTCGTGTAAAATATCAACGAAACTAAAATAAGGTTTGAGTTGCGAAAATTTTTCGGGAATAGCTTACCTTGTTTATTCTACCATGGTTGCAAAGCAACAGACACGAAGTTGCTTGTGCATAACTTCGGCTCTTGCTTAGAGCGCGTGCTTGCTCTCACAATGCTAAAGCACTCCAGCATTAGTATGCCGTGGCTTTGGTGCTGTGTGGCAAAAAACACAAAATCAGTTTCAAGGTATATTTACTACAGGTAGCATACTCCCGCCGAAGGCTCTAACAAATATTACCAATTTTTAGGTTCGTTGCGACTGCACGTGAAGAGGGTTGTTTACGCGCATCGGGTGCGAGCAACAGATACAATTTTTGTTTGTTTCCTTGAATCAGTTTATGTTTAATTTGCTACAAGCTAAGAACGCGCTACGCAAATTATTGATTTTAAAAAGGAACAAATGATCAAAGAGGAATGGAAAAATGAGCGGCGCGATCTAAACGTTGTAGCCAACTAAACATAGACTGATTTTGTGTTTTCTGCCAAACAGGCACCAAAGCCAAAAAAAAACCCCCCCCCAAAAAAAAAAAAAATTTATATTTTTTTTTTTTAAAACCAAAAAAAAAAAAAAAAAAAAAAAAAAAAAAAAAAAAAAAAAAAAAAAAAAAAAAAAAAAAAAAATATAAAAAAAAAAAAAAAAAAAAAAAAAAAAAAAAAAAAAAAAAAAAACAAAATTGTTTTTGTATGCCAATTGCGTGAAAGCAAGCACAGCGAAACATACAATGCCATGTTTCCCATTAGCTTGTGTGCCAGCTCGTATTTTTATTTGCTTCTCTCTCCTCTCTCACTTTTTGTTACTCTCACGGCAATGCCGTGCCTTGGTGCGTTTGTTTTGATTTTCTTTTTCGCATTGATGAATTGACGCTGACGTTGTGTTGGTGGTCATGACTTCGGCTCTTGTTGAGAACGCCGAAAAACGTTCGTTTCATTTCGTTTGTATAAAAACAATTAACTAAAAATATTAGTTAATCCAACACCTTTAATATAAAACTGTGAAAATGCTACATCAGAAAAAATAAAATATGCATAGAAATTATAATTTGACGTGTTCTATCTTTTTGCTATACATTTAACAAAAATTGACATCACATATGTCAGATATCTCTCTGGAACGAGAATTCCTTCACTTTCATTATTATTATAATATATAATTGATTGTTAAGACACCGTTTGAACTCCAAAGTAATGTTAAGACGGCTAAACTAAAGAAAAAAAAAACAGCGTAGAAAAATAAGTTGGGTGAAAAAAGTTTAACTTCTAACGCGTGCTTGTACTGCACGTGAATTTTTGCTATTGCTCCTTGTATGGGTTGCTGAAATTTTGATCGTTTGTCGCTGGAATTTGTACATGGACTTGTTTTCTTTAATAATTAAAATACTCGGTTGTTCAATTTAAAAATTTTTTTTATTAATTTTTTTTTTATTATTTTTATTGCATTAAAAAATTTGTGGAGCTCATTTTGGGTTTTAATATTTAATAAATTTACTTATTGTCTAATAAACAGATATGAAGAGAAAACCCAAAAAAAAAAAGAATTTTGGGTTTTAGCTTGCCATTTTACTATGGATACGAGTAAAAAATGTCGAGGATACATTTTGCTAAAAACTAGTTTTATTTTTAGATCTCAAAGAAATCAAAAGAATTGTTACTTATTTTTTATGTTTCTCTAATTAAGTTTTGAGTCTTAAATCAAATGAATTGTTTCTTAATCATTATGTTTTCTTTTATTAAATTTTGAATCAAATGAATTATTCGTTTTCTTTTAAGTTTTGAATTTTTGTTTCCGTTATTATGAAATATGGAAATGAATTTGAGTGAATTTTGTATAAATATTCTTTTTTGTATATAGGTTTTCATGTCTGTAATTATGTGCGGCTTAAACTTGCTAGCGCCTACCGTTTTAGTGCGATTAATCGATTTCTTTTTGAGAATCGATCGAAAAAATCGACTCCAAAATCGAAGATCGAGCTCAGCTCTACAGCCAACGTCGCCAAAATTACGCAAAATACAAAAAAATTAATAATACATACAAACTTGAAAATACGTACAATATCAAAAAAGTCCAGACTACTTAATAATAATATTTACAGTATGTAATGCTTAAACTGCTTGTGAATTATAAGCACTTTATGAAAAAAAAATTCATTGCGTGCTCCCACTTATTACAGTTGTGCAAATTGGATTGGAAGAAAATACCATTTTTATTGAATGATTTTTTGAAGAAAAAAGAATCGTTGTCAAATTGGTTGGAAAAAATTTTTTATTGAATGATTTTTTAGAAGAAGGAAGAAATGCACGAGCGACTGTAATCAATTTTCTTTGTGATTATTAAATTTTATAAGATATACATACATTTAAAACACTAGCTAACAATGGATATTAAATAATATATAATACATTTCTTTAAGGAGTTTGTTTTCCATGCTACATGAGATTTACACAGTTTTAATTTTAATTCACTATTGGACTATTTATATATTTTGCTGCGCGTGGGCATTGTTAGTACTCTAGTTATTGAATATATTATTGTAAAATATATTTAAATGAATATATATATAAATAAATAATAATTTTATTAATTATTCTTGATTCGCTGGAAGGATTAAAAGTAATAGTATTTAAATTTATATTATAGCACCGAATAAAGATTTTTTAAATTTCATAGCAAAACAAAAAATTTTTTAATGTCATAGTAACTTTCGCGTATACCCAGAAAATTATTGGGCCTGTTCCGGTGTTCACTTTTAAGCAAATATTAATTTGTACTTTTTAGTATAGGGTATAATATATTACTACATGCTATCAGGAATTTTTGTTTTAATATTAATAAACTACATTAATTTATATATAAAGGAAAATATATTTAACTTTATATAATTCGTTGCTATGTTTTAAAAGGCATCGATAGCTTAATGCCATATGGTGTTACCAAACAATTACGTGAACAGGGGTGGTTTGCTTGTAAAACTGCTTTATAAAAATCGAATACACAATTTTTGAAACAAAGTAATCTGTGAAAAATAAGTATTCCCTTCAAATTTGTTTCAAAATGTGTTAAGCTGAGAAAAATAATTTTTTAGTTCATTCTCTGCTGGAAGCTCGAAGTGAAAACATCGTTTGGCTCTAAATAAAATAAATTTTATTTTCCATTTCCTTTTACAGGCTAATGTAAGTAAAAAAAAGTGTACATACAAAATTTTAAATAATCAAAATATATTATACGCATCCATAAGAAAATGTGTGCATCTGAGCAAGAGAAAACATCCCTTTGCTACTGTAGCGAGAGCGAGAAAGCATACGGGTGGGCAAAAACAATTTTTTTTTATCTGTCTTGCTGTGCATTTTGTATGTTTTTTTTGAAGTAAAACTTTTTAGGTGGCATTATGCGTTTTTGGGCATTGTTGGGCATTGTGTATTTTTGGGCATGAATCAATGCGTGAATGAATAATGCGTGAACGAATGAATGTGAATTTCTATGGGAGTAACTTTGAAATTTAGTTAAACGAAAAAAACGTTAGCTGCTTTTGATTTTCTCTTTCGCATTGCGACGTTGACGTTGCCCAGCGGCGCAAAACCTCTATACGTAATCAATTACGCTTGTATTACTTTGTCGACAGTAATGCTCCAGAATCGCGTACAACCTGGCATACTTTGCCATGGGCATGGCCGCTTTGTACGGGCTGTGTCCAAAATCGGCATTACACGTAAACCAAATTGTGTACCAGAGCCGAACAGCCTTCGGCCCTCTTACACTTGGTTTACTTTTCAATATACTGGTGAATACTTTAGTAATGCACTTTGTTTACGATTCAATATACTGCTTTAAAAATTGTACATAGGTTGGTAATGTACTTGGTTTACTTTTCAATATACTGCTGAAAGAACAGCATAAGCGTTAGTAATGCGCTTTGTTTCAGATTCAATATACTGCTTTTAAAATAGTATATGGGATGGTAATGCACTTGGTTTACTTTTCAAAACACAAATGTAAGAGTATTATACAGATTTGTAGTGCACGTACATTACCGCCCATACGAACGAGTAATAATATGGTAATACACTTAATTTTATTTTAATTCATTTAAAAGTTTTTTAATTTTCAATTTTACATTTATAATTAGGTTTGATGTATCATCTGGACGTATTGGCGGTGGTAGAATCCATTAAGTTTTAATCTTTCTATAAAGAAAAATAAATTTACATATTAGGTTTTTTTTTATTGAATGTGCTATGTGAAAATATTGAGGCATACCATTCAGCGTGTCGTTGAACGCATGGAACTGCTTGAAACCTTTTTTCATTAATGCCGTCATAATTGAAGTCCAAGTTTGTGCCTAATATGTAGTTAAAATGTTAATATATACATACACGAGTGTATTAATATTTATGTTATTTATGCTATATTATTAATATTACTTACTATGAACGCTTTTTTTATTGTTTTGCAACTTAATCGCAAATAAATGACCAATAATCACAACCGATACGATACGTGCTTTTTAAACTGAAATAAAAATGCAAGTGACACGACGCGATGCTGATACAAACGACACTTGTACTTTTTTACAAAAAAAAGGAATAAGTAAAAGAATAAAAAACGGTATTGTCATGCCCGACAAAAGGAATGCCGAAAAATTCGTGTTGTTAGGGTGTGAGCAGAGTGCGTAGTACTCTTTATGCATTACTTTATCCGCAGTAGTAATGCAGATTTTCGACAGATGACATTCGGCCCAGCGGCGTTGAATGGCTGAGAGGGAAGACAAGAAAGGGAAGGTAATGCGAGTCGTTTTTTCTGTTCGCCTCCGATTACTATCCCTCTAACGAAACGCAGCGCTTGTAATCAATTACGTTTTCTGCGGAGGTAATGCAGTATTTCGGCAGACCACATTCAGCTCTGCGCCGCTGGGTGTGTTGGTGGTCATGAGTCATGGCTTCGCTTCTTGTTGAGAGAGCCAACTGTGGTCATGGTAAAAAGAAGGGAGTAAAGCGGCCGCGGCTGGTCAGCTAAAGCACGCAGCACATGTGTATGTGTGTAAACGAAAGAATTGTTTTTGTATGCATTGCGTGAACACAACACAGCGACATACATACATACAAGTGCCAGTGCTTGCCATTAGCTTGTGTGCCAGCTCGTATTTTTGCTTGCTTCCCTCTCTCTCACTTTTTGTTACTCTCACAGCAATGCCGTGGCCTTGGTGTTGTTTAGTGGTTGGCTACAAAATAAGATCGCGCTGCGCAAAGAACGATTTAGAAGTAGGCGCGGGGAAGGTGAGAGTTGCACGAACAACAAAGTCAAGCAGCATTGCATGACAGTTACATTGTCTAATTCTCTCTCTATTTCTTTTTATGCTGACACCGACAAGTGCAGACGCGTTTTTGTTATCAAGGTGTTGTGCATAATATAAAATAAATGCGGGACCAAAGCAAAGAAAGTTTCAACGAGGAAGATCCCGTCGAAAAAAATTAGGTAATTACTCTTTTAATGGATTTCGAAATGGAAGCAATATATGAATATATAAAAAGTGAGTGAAATTAATTAATTCATTTCAATAAAAACACAAACTTAGGCGACGCCTAAGTGGGCGATGAAACACAATCCCAGTGTGCATGCATTAGCTTGTGTGCCAGCTCGTTTTTTTGCTTGCTTCCCTCTCTCTCACTTTTTGTTACTCTCACAGCAATGCCGTGGCCTTGGTGTTGTTTGGTGGTTGGCTACAAAATAAGATCGCGCTGCGCTAAGAACGATGTAGAAGTTGGCGCGGGGGAGGTGAGAGTTGCACGAACAACGAAGCCAAGCTGCATTGCACGACAGTTACATTATCTAATTCTTTTCTTTCTCTATTTCTTTTTATGCTGCTTTCTTACGCGCTCAGCGTAGAGGAATTACTATTGATTTAGTTCTATTCGCACTACTTATAGTACAGTAAAAATAGGTTTTGACCCGGAAAAAATTGCACACTGGAATTTCTCTTGCTTAATGTATTAAGGACCATCCAAAAAGTCTAAAACCAATTTGGAGACCTCCTCCCCCGTAGGGTTTTCCGTTATTTTGAGATATGTTTGAGCCCATTTATCTCGAAATCTATAAGCCGTACATAAAAATTTTCAAGGCAGAAAAAGTTTAAAATTGAATTTAAAATTTTATTTTGTATTCGGAGGTATACCCAAAAGTTCACATTTTAGGCGGCAGAGGGGGCCCAATCCCATGGGATTGGAGTTTACACGTACTGTGTTGTACACAAAACACATGCATGTGTGCGTGATTTTTGTACTGAACTACTCTCAGCAAATTCTCTGGCGTTGCTATGCTCTTGTTGCAAAGCATGGTAGAATTATACAGGTAAGCTATTCACTGCACTGAAACCTTATTTTTAGTCTGAGCGAAAAAGTGAGAGAGTGAAACCACTCCATTGCTGTTGTTGTGCGTAGGCAAGCATATTTAAAATTTTATTTTGTGCTGATGGTTGCAACTAGAGTGGCTTATTTTTTACCACTGCACAAAATTACGGTAAATGCTGAAAAACTATGCGCAGAAACAACCTTTCTCGTGTAAAATATCAACGAAACTAAAATAAGGTTTGAGTTGCGAAAATTTTTCGGGAATAGCTTACCTTGTTTATTCTACCATGGTTGCAAAGCAACAGACACGAAGTTGCTTGTGCATGACTTCAGCTCTTGCTTAGAGCACGTGCTTGCTCTCACAATGCTAAAGCACTCCAGCGTTAGTATGCCGTGGCTTTGGTGCTGTGTGGCAAAAAACACAGAATCAGTTTCAAGGTATATTTACTACAGGTAGCATACTCCCGCCGAAGGCTCTAACAAATATTACCAATTTTTAGGTTCGTTGCGACTGCACGTGAAGAGGGTTGTTTACGCGCATCGGGTGCGAGCAACAGATACAATTTTTGTTTGTTTCCTTGAATCAGTTTATGTTTAATTTGCTACAAGCTAAGAACGCGCTACGCAAATTATTGATTTTAAAAAGGAACAAATGATCAAAGAGGAATGGAAAAATGAGCGGCGCGATCTAAGCTTGTAGCCAACTAAACATAGACTGATTTTGTGTTTTCTGCCAAACAGGCACCAAAGCCAAAAAGCAAGCACGCCATTAGCTTGTGTGCCAGCTCGTATTTTTATTTGCTTCTCTCTTCTCTCTCACTTTTTGTTACTCTCACGGCAATGCCGTGCCTTGGTGCGTTTGTTTTGATTTTCTTTTTCGCATTGATGAATTGACGCTGACGTTGTGTTGGTGGTCATGACTTCGGCTCTTGTTGAGAACGCCGAAAAACGTTCGTTTCATTTCGTTTGTATAAAAACAATTAACTACAAAATATTAGTTAATCCAACACCTTTAATATAAAACTGTGAAAATGCTACATCAGAAAAAATAAAATATGCATAGAAATTATAATTTGACGTGTTCTATCTTTTTGCTATACATTTAACAAAAATTGACATCACATATGTCAGATATCTCTCTGGAACGAGAATTCCTTCACTTTCATTATTATTATAATATATAATTGATTGTTAAGACACCGTTTGAACTCCAAAGTAATGTTAAGACGGCTAAACTAAAGAAAAAAAAAACAGCGTAGAAAAATAAGTTGGGTGAAAAAAGTTTAACTTCTAACGCGTGCTTGTACTGCACATGAATTTTTGCTATTGCTCCTTGTATGGGTTGCTGAAATTTTGATCGTTTGTCGCTGGAATTTGTACATGGACTTGTTTTCTTTAATAATTAAAATACTCGGTTGTTAAATTTAAAAATTTTTTTATTAATTTTTTTATACCCTGTACCGTATGGTACAAAGGGTATATTGTGTTTGTGCAAGCCGAAAATGTATGTAACGTACAGAAGGAGACGTCGGAGACCCCCCAAAGTTACCTAAAGTATGATCAGTGTGACTCGAGAAGTCGATATACCAATGTCCATCTGTCCGTCTGTCCGTATGAACGCCTAGATCTCAGAGATGGTAAGAGCTAGAGCAACCAAACTTTCAGAAAAGATCCCTTATTAATCCATAGGAGACAAGTTTATTTTATTTTTTTGATATCGGGGTTACATTATATAGCTCCCATAGGGGTGTTTCAGAGGACCTCGAAAAAAAGCAAAAGTTTTAGATGGATAATTCGTTTGTTTATGAAGATATCATAACCAAATTTGGCAACCGGAAGTTTTTTAGAGACCCCCAGCACTGTACCAAATTTGATCAAAATCGGTTGACTATATCATATAGCTCCCATAGGATCGATCGGTCGAAAAAATGTTTTTTTGTACAAAATTCGTTGTGTTTCGTTTGTTTGTGAAGATATCGTAACCAAATTTGGCTTTTAGAAGTTTTTTAGAGTTCCCAAGCACTGCAGCAAATTTGATCAAAATCGGATGACTATATCATATAGCTCCCATAGGACCAATCGGTCAAAAAAACGTGTTTTGTGCAAAATTCTTTGTGATTCGTTTGTTTGTGAAGATACCGTAACCAAATTTGGCATTAAGAAGTTTTTTAGAGCTCCCAAGCACTGTTCCAAATTTGATCAAAATCGGTTGACTATATCATATAGCTCCCATAGGACCAATCGGTCAAAAAATCGTTTTTGTACAAAATTCTTGCGTTTCGTTTGGTTTTGAAGATTATTGTTGTCAAATTTGGCATTAGAAGTTTTTTATAGTTCCCAATCAGTGTACTAAATTTGATCAAAATCGGTTGACTATATCATATAGTCCCCATAGGACCGATCGGTCAAAAAAATTGTTTGGTGCAAAATTCGACTGATTTTTTTTTTTTAATTTGCCAAATAAAATATCTTTTGGAGGTTTTAAGCAATGTGTCGGACTTAATTGCAATGTGGTGGTACTGGGTATCCCATGGAAGTCGTCTCCCCACTTTAACGTACGCTTTCATTTAGTTTTTATTTTTTTTTATTATTTTTTATTGCATTAAAAAATTTGTGGAGCTCATTTTGGGTTTTAATATTTAATAAATTTACTTATTGTCTAATAAACAGATATGAAGAGAAAACAAAACAAAAAAAGAATTTTGGGTTTTAGCTTGCCATTTTACTATGGATACGAGTAAAAAATGTCGAGGATACATTTTGCTAAAAACTAGTTTTATTTTCAGATCTCAAAGAAATCAAAAGAATTGTTACTTATTTTTTATGTTTCTCTAATTAAGTTTTGAGTCTTAAATCAAATGAATTGTTTCTTAATCATTATGTTTTCTTTTATTAAATTTTGAATCAAATGAATTATTCGTTTTCTTTTAAGTTTTGAATTTTTGTTTCCGTTATTATGAAATATGGAAATGAATTTGAGTGAACTTTGTATAAATATTCTTTTTTGTATATAGGTTTTCATGTCTGTAATTATGTGCGGCTTAAACTTGCTAGCGCCTACCGTTTTAGTGCGATTAATCGATTTCTTTTTGAGAATCGATCGAAAAAATCGACTCCAAAATCGAAGATCGAGCTCAGCTCTACAGCCAACGTCGCCAAAATTACGCAAAATACAAAAAAATTAATATACATACAAACTTGAAAATACGTACAATATCAAAAAAGTCCAGACTACTTAATAATAATATTTACAGTATGTAATGCTTAAACTGCTTGTGAATTATAAGCACTTTATGAAAAAAAAATTCATTGCGTGCTCCCACTTATTACAGTTGTGCAAATTGGATTGGAAGAAAATACCAGTTTTTTTGAATTTTTTTTTTATTGAATGATTTTTTAGAAGAAGAAAGAAATGCACGAGCGACTGTAATCAATTTTCTTTGTGATTATTAAATTTTATAAGATATACATACATTTAAAACACTAGCTAACAATGGATATTAAATAATATATAATACATTTCTTTAAGGAGTTTGTTTTCCATGCTACATGAGATTTACACAGTTTTAATTTTAATTCACTATTGGACTATTTATATATTTTGCTGCGCGTGGGCATTGTTAGTACTCTAGTTATTGAATATATTATTGTAAAATATATTTAAATGAATATATATATAAATAAATAATAATTTTATTAATTATTCTTGATTCGCTGGAAGGATTAAAAGTAATAGTATTTAAATTTATATTATAGCACCGAATAAAGATTTTTTAAATTTCATAGCAAAACAAAAAATTTTTTAATGTCATAGTAACTTTCGCGTATACCCAGAAAATTATTGGGCCTGTTCCGGTGTTCACTTTTAAGCAAATATTAATTTGTACTTTTTAGTATAGGGTATAATATATTACTACATGCTATCAGGAATTTTTGTTTTAATATTAATAAACTACATTAATTTATATATAAAGGAAAATATATTTAACTTTATATAATTCGTTGCTATGTTTTAAAAGGCATCGATAGCTTAATGCCATATGGTGTTACCAAACAATTACGTGAACAGGGGTGGTTTGCTTGTAAAACTGCTTTATAAAAATCGAATACACAATTTTTGAAACAAAGTAATCTGTGAAAAATAAGTATTCCCTTCAAATTTGTTTCAAAATGTGTTAAGCTGAGAAAAATAATTTTTTAGTTCATTCTCTGCTGGAAGCTCGAAGTGAAAACATCGTTTGGCTCTAAATAAAATAAATTTTATTTTCCATTTCCTTTTACAGGCTAATGTAAGTAAAAAAAAGTGTACATACAAAATTTTAAATAATCAAAATATATTATACGCATCCATAAGAAAATGTGTGCATCTGAGCAAGAGAAAACATCCCTTTGCTACTGTAGCGAGAGCGAGAAAGCATACGGGTGGGCAAAAACAATTTTTTTTTATCTGTCTTGCTGTGCATTTTGTATGTTTTTTTTTGAAGTAAAACTTTTTAGGTGGCATTATGCATTTTTGGGCATTGTTGGGCATTGTGTATTTTTGGGCATGAATCAATGCGTGAATGAATAATGCGTGAACGAATGAATGTGAATTTCTATGGGAGTAACTTTGAAATTTAGTTAAACGAAAAAAACGTTAGCTGCTTTTGATTTTCTCTTTCGCATTGCGACGTTGACGTTGTGTTGGTGGTCATGAGTCATGGCTTCGCTTCTTGTTGAGAGAGCCAACTGTGGTCATGGTAAAAAGAAGGGAGTAAAGCGGCCGCGGCTGGTCAGCTAAAGCACGCAGCACATGTGTATGTGTGTAAACGAAAGAATTGTTTTTGTATGCATTGCGTGAACACAACACAGCGACATACATACATACAAGTGCCAGTGCTTGCCATTAGCTTGTGTGCCAGCTCGTATTTTTGCTTGCTTCCCTCTCTCTCACTTTTTGTTACTCTCACAGCAATGCCGTGGCCTTGGTGTTGTTTAGTGGTTGGCTACAAAATAAGATCGCGCTGCGCAAAGAACGATTTAGAAGTAGGCGCGGGGAAGGTGAGAGTTGCACGAACAACAAAGTCAAGCAGCATTGCATGACAGTTACATTGTCTAATTCTCTCTCTATTTCTTTTTATGCTGACACCGACAAGTGCAGACGCGTTTTTGTTATCAAGGTGTTGTGCATCATATAAAATAAATGCGGGACCAAAGCAAAGAAAGTTTCAACGAGGAAGATTCAGTCGAAAAAAAATTAGGTAATTACTCTTTTAATGGATTTCGAAATGGAAGCAATATATGAATATATAAAAAGTGAGTGAAATTAATTAATTCATTTCAATAAAAACACAAACTTAGGCGACGCCAGTCATGAAACACAAGTCCCAGTGTGCATGCATTAGCTTGTGTGCCAGCTCGTTTTTTTGCTTGCTTCCCTCTCTCTCACTTTTTGTTACTCTCACAGCAATGCCGTGGCCTTGGTGTTGTTTAGTGGTTGGCTACAAAATAAGATCGCGCTGCGCAAAGAACGATTTAGAAGTAGGCGCGGGGAAGGTGAGAGTTGCACGAACAACAAAGTCAAGCAGCATTGCATGACAGTTACATTGTCTAATTCTCTCTCTATTTCTTTTTATGCTGACACCGACAAGTGCAGACGCGTTTTTGTTATCAAGGTGTTGTGCATAATATAAAATAAATGCGGGACCAAAGCAAAGAAAGTTTCAACGAGGAAGATCCCGTCGAAAAAAATTAGGTAATTACTCTTTTAATGGATTTCGAAATGGAAGCAATATATGAATATATAAAAAGTGAGTGAAATTAATTAATTCATTTCAATAAAAACACAAACTTAGGCGACGCCTAGTCATGAAACACAAGTCCCAGTGTGCATGCATTAGCTTGTGTGCCAGCTCGTTTTTTTGCTTGCTTCCCTCTCTCTCACTTTTTGTTACTCTCACAGCAATGCCGTGGCCTTGGTGTTGTTTGGTGGTTGGCTACAAAATAAGATCGCGCTGCGCTAAGAACGATGTAGAAGTTGGCGCGGGGGAGGTGAGAGTTGCACGAACAACGAAGCCAAGCTGCATTGCACGACAGTTACATTATCTAATTCTTTTCTTTCTCTATTTCTTTTTATGCTGCTTTCTTACGCGCTCAGCGTAGAGGAATTACTATTGATTTAGTTCTATTCGCACTACTTATAGTACAGTAAAAATAGGTTTTGACCCGGAAAAAATTGCACACTGGAATTTCTCTTGCTTAATGTATTAAGGACCATCCAAAAAGTCTAAAACCAATTTGGAGACCTCCTCCCCCGTAGGGTTTTCCGTTATTTTGAGATATGTTTGAGCCCATTTATCTCGAAATCTATAAGCCGTACATAAAAATTTCCAAGGCAGAAAAAGTTTAAAATTGAATTTAAAATTTTATTTTGTATTCGGAGGTATACCCAAAAGTTCACATTTTAGGCGGCAGAGGGGGCCCAATCCCATGGGATTGGAGTTTACACGTACACGTGTTTTGTACACAAAACACATGCATGTGTGCGTGATTTTTGTACTGAACTACTCTCAGCAAATTCTCTGGCGTTGCTATGCTCTTGTTGCAAAGCATGGTAGAATTATACAGGTAAGCTATTCACTGCACTGAAACCTTATTTTTAGTCTGAGCGAAAAAGTGAGAGAGTGAAACCACCCCCATTGCTGTTGTTGTGCGTAGGCAAGCATATTTAAAATTTTATTTTGTGCTGATGGTTGCAACTAGAGTGGCTTATTTTTTACCACTGCACAAAATTACGGTAAATGCTGAAAAACTATGCGCAGAAACAACCTTTCTCGTGTAAAATATCAACGAAACTAAAATAAGGTTTGAGTTGCGAAAATTTTTCGGGAATAGCTTACCTTGTTTATTCTACCATGGTTGCAAAGCAACAGACACGAAGTTGCTTGTGCATGACTTCGGCTCTTGCTTAGAGCGCGTGCTTGCTCTCACAATGCTAAAGAACTCCAGCATTAGTATGCCGTGGCTTTGGTGCTGTGTGGCAAAAAACACAAAATCAGTTTCAAGGTATATTTACTACAGGTAGCATACTCCCGCCGAAGGCTCTAACGAATATTACCAATTTTTAGGTTCGTTGCGACTGCACGTGAGGAGGGTTGTTTACGCGCATCGGGTGCGAGCAACAGATACAATTTTTGTTTGTTTCCTTGAGTCAGTTTATGTTTAATTTGCTACAAGCTAAGATCGCGCTACGCAAATTATTGATTTTAAAAAGGAACAAATGATCAAAGAGGAATGTAAAAATGAGCGGCGCGATCTAAGCTTGTAGCCAACTAAACATAGACTGATTTTGTGTTTTCTGCCAAACAGGCACCAAAGCCAAAAAGCAAGCACGCTTCTAAGCAAGGAGCCAAAGTCATGCACAAGCAACTTTTGTATCTGTTGCTTTGCGACGTAAGCGTCGAAACCAGGGCATTTTCACGAAACAGCGGCAGAAAATGTTAAACCAGCGCAAAAAAATTTTTATGTTTAAATTATTTTGCCGACCACTGCTTTAAAGTCATCCCGTACCTTGAAAAGAAAGAATTGTTTTTGTATGCATTGCGTGAATACAACACAGCGACATACATACATACAAGTGCCAGTGTTTGCCATTAGCTTGTGTGCCAGCTCGTATTTTTATTTGCTTCTCTCTCCTCTCTCACTTTTTGTTACTCTCACGGCAATGCCGTGCCTTGGTGCGTTTGTTTTGATTTTCTTTTTCGCATTGATGAATTGACGCTGACGTTGTGTTGGTGTTCATGACTTCGGCTCTTGTTGAGAACGCCGAAAAACGTTCGTTTCATTTCGTTTGTATAAAAACAATTAACTAAAAAATATTAGTTAATCCAACACCTTTAATATAAAACTGTGAAAATGCTACATCAGAAAAAATAAAATATGCATAGAAATTATAATTTGACGTGTTCTATCTTTTTGCTATACATTTAACAAAAATTGACATCACATATGTCATGCTATATGTCAGATATCTCTCTGGAACGAGAATTCCTTCACTTTCATTATTATTATAATATATAATTGATTGTTAAGACACCGTTTGAACTCCAAAGTAATGTTAAGACGGCTAAACTAAAGAAAAAAAAAACAGCGTAGAAAAATAAGTTGGGTGAAAAAAGTTTTACTTCTAACGCGTGCTTGTACTGCACGTGAATTTTTGCTATTGCTGCTTGTATGTGTTGCTGAAATTTTGATCGTTTGTCGCTGGAATTTGTACATGGACTTGTTTTCTTTAATAATTAAAATACTCGGTTGTTCAATTTAAAAATTTTTTTTATTAATTATTATTAATAATATTATGTATTCTACAATAAAAATTTAAGATATTTTTTTAATGCCTGTTCATGCCACAACGGCATGAGTGGGTTAAGCCTTACTCCGTTATAAAGCTCCGGTCAAACTCCGCCCACACACAAAGCTGTGGTGAAAAGCTGCACTTCCAGCCTCACTGAGTGCACGCTGATCGTGAGCTTGACCTAGTTTTTTAGTTCGAAATAATTGTCAAAGTAAGCAGACACTCTGCACGCGCATTTTTCTTTTTGCTAAAATACAAATAAAACTCGATACAACACAAACATACAAATAAACATAAACTACAAAGAAGAAAAAACGTGGAATTTTAATAAAGGGTCAAACAGAGGGCATTTACGACACAATATCAAGACGAGGAAAGAACACCCTACTACAAAAACATTGGTCCTTCGAGCCGGATGCAACTATAGCTTTGGAAAAATTTCCCCTCGATCCGCATCCCCAGCTCGCAACGGTGGACTTCTCCTCAACAATAAAAATCCGATAAGTAGTGCACTTTTTTTCCTTTTAGTGTTTTCCAATTTTGGAGGTGGTGTTGTGTGTAAAAAAAAAAAAGAAAAGAGAAAAAAAATCAATTTATAACTTACTACGTCAAAAGTGGGCCCACAAGAAAATACATTTTTTCTTCCACTATAATCCTACAAAACTAAAATTGATTAAAATCTAATAACAATAAACAATATAAATTACTACGTCAAAACTGGATAAAAGGAAAATCAAGCTCTCCTTCCAGTATAACTAAAATCATAAAATTAGCATTTCAAAAAAAAAAAAAAAAAACCAACATTGCAACCATCCGCCTCCAAAAAGAAAAAAAATTATTCTACATTCCATTTTTTTTGTGTGTGTGTATATTTGTTTCTAGACTTAAAAAAAAAAAAAAAATAAATACACCACAAATTTCCAACATATACTACTACTGCTAACTAACACGAATTATCCAATTATTAACCTATAATAAAATATAAAATACAAGTTGCATTTTTTGTGTTATTCCATTTACATCTTTTGTGCCGTGGTGAATTTCGCGAAAAAGGCGGCAAAAAGACATTCCACACGTATTCCACTTACAGTCCACACATTATTTGCGCGTTTTTGGTCTCCCACACTCGTTACACACACACATACATAAGCAAACAGCCGTTGCTTAGTTTCCAGTGGCCGTTTGTGTAACATACCCTACCTACAATTTTCGGGCATATGCGTTTTTACTAATCCGTTTGCCACTTGAGGTGTGTTTTTTTTGTGTGTGCTTTCTTCAAATATAAAAAGGAGGAAAAACAAGAAAAAGGGATACACACACACATCCTCCATACAAACACACATATATTTTTTTGGTGACTTTTGTGTTCCGTGTTTTCCAAAAATACATACGCACACAAATTAGAAGGTACAGAAGCAGCAATTTCCAGTGGCCGTTTATGCAAAATACTCTACCTGAAGTTTGGGTATATGCATTTTTCCAATCCGTGTGACACTTGCATTTTTTTTGTGTGTGCTTTCTTCAAATATAGAAAGGAGGAGAAACAAGGAAAAAGAATACACATACACATACTCCATACAAACACACATATATTTTTTGGTTTTTGAATTCCGGGTTTCCTACAAAATACATACGCACACAAATTACAAAGTACACAAGCAGCAGTTTCCAGTGGCCGTTTATGCAAAATACTCTACCAGTAGTTTGGGTATATGCATTTTTTCCAATCCGTGTGACATTTAAAAATTTTTTATAAAATTTTTATTTATTGGTTTAAATAATTTTTTATAAAATTTTTTGAAATCGGAAAAAAAAAATTTTTATATACATTTGTCTCATTTTTATAAAACAAAAAAAATAATAAGATACAATTTGAATTAAAAATACAAGGTCTATGCAACATTATATTAGTCCGTACTTTTTTATCCATATTTAAAGGTTTTATACTCGAATCCTTATTGATTGTGAATTTTGTGCAGCAATAAACCATTACACATTTTCACAAAATTGGCCTTGCTTAACAAATTACAACGGTTTCTTTCATTAAAATTCCTAAATTTCTCCAATTTTGTCTTTTCTCTGATCGTTGCTCGCTTATCCGAGTATACACCAACACGTGTTGCGTATTGTTGTCTGGGTCGCGCAATCCAACCTTTGTTTGTCCCCGCGGCTCAGTGAGAGCCTATTATGTCAAGTGATCGCAATCCTAAGAAGCAACTTACAATTCCTGGTGCATCGAAACCTCAGTCAAGTCCATCGACTTCCAGAGATAATTCGCCCTCAATCCCTAAGAAACCACCAGCGTCTGCAAAAGTCGAGCTTGCTTCGCGTGTGACTCGAGCAACAGTTCAAAAGGTTTCCGATTCAAAAAAAATGTCTCTCAGCGACTTTATTGTTGCGACTGACCGTCTGCGTCAGTTTGCAGAAAAAATTACTGCTCCAACTCCTTCCGGGGTCTCACTTTTCACACTTAAAATACGCCGAGACCAAGTTAAAGCTCTATGGGATAAAATAGAACAAGAGTGCGAACTTTGCACAAAAGCACTCAGCCAGACAGATTCCGAAGGTCAATCTCTGCAAGCTATGCAAGCAAAATATGACTTCTCATATACCTTATATGAGCAGTGCGCATCAGATCTCCATGAGCAGATCGAGAACGCCTCCACTCCAGTTAGCGCACCAACAGCTAGTTTTCAGCCTCGAGGCTGTAGCGTTCCTCCTGTCCACACTGAAATATTTGGTGGGGACTATTTGAAGTGGCCAACGTTCCGAGACATATTCACGGCAGTCTATATAAATAATCCTACTCTGACTCCCGTCGAACGACTCTTCCACCTCAACTCGAAAACGAGTGGAGAAGCAAAGACAATCGTGTCAAAGTCTCCACTGACAAACGATGGTTTCGCTTTAGCATGGCGCGCTCTGACTGAGAGATTTGAAAATAAGCGACTACTTATCAACAGCCAGCTTAAGGTCCTGTTCAATCTCCCCACAATCACCCAGGAATCTGGTGCTGCCATCAAAGACCTCCAGACTACGGTCCAAGGATGTTTAACGGCTCTGTCGCTATCGGAAGTCAGCACCGAGAATTGGGACTGTCTCCTTGTTTTCCTGTGCTCGTCTAAACTGCCAAAAAGCACTCTTTCCTTGTGGGAGCAGTCCCTCCAAAACAAATCCGAGATCCCATTATGGAGAGAAATGGAAAGCTTCTTGCTCGATCGCTATCGCACTTTAGAAGCGATAGAAGACGTGAAGCCGAGCAGCAGCACGCTAACTCAATCAAGGTCTGCTCGAAAGGAACCAAGTTCAAAAATGGTGAACTCTTTTGAGACCAAGGTCAATGTTACGCCTCAGACGTGCAAGCTTTTCTCAAAAGAGAATCACCCGATCCGTCTCTGTCCGAAATTCCTCCAAATGGCTGTCAATGAAAGGGCTAACTACATAAAGCAGTTGAAATTGTGCTTAAACTGTTTCGCTAGAGGGCATCAGCTTAAGGATTGCTCAAGTCCGCACAACTGTTTCACCTGCAAAGGTCGCCACAACACGCTTCTGCACCGTGGTGGCTCACCTTCCTCCTCCTCTGCACCAGTTCCTGCAGATCCAAGTTCACAAAATCGCATCGTACAGTCCACTCCATCCAATGTACAGAACTATTTTACGGCGAACACTCATTGTGTTCTTCTCGGCACGGCTATGATAAACATACACCATAAGGAGGTATGTTATAAAGCGCGTGCGTTAATCGACCCAGCGTCAGAGGGCTCGTTCATCTCCGAACGGCTGTTCAACCTGATCAAGCTTCCGTATCAATCTGTTGAGACAGAAGTATCAGGCTTGAATCAGACCGTTACAGCCAAGGCTAGGAAGTTATGTCACTTCCATATTGGCTCCCCTACTAAGCCCTGGATGCGAATTGAGACTTCAGCGCTTGTCCTTCCAAAAGTCGCAGGGACTCTTCCGTCGAGTCCAATTCCTCAA
Source organism: Chymomyza costata (assembly GCA_018150985.1). Taxonomy (NCBI): domain Eukaryota; kingdom Metazoa; phylum Arthropoda; class Insecta; order Diptera; family Drosophilidae; genus Chymomyza; species Chymomyza costata. The sequence continues at coordinate 1,254,166 of JAECWU010000269.1, forward strand.
AGTATTCTTCAGGACTTGCCGAATCTGCAATACGCCGATCCCTTATTTTACAAGAGTTCGCAGACGGATGTTCTCATAGGCGGTGATATCTATCCTTCGGTCATGACAGGAGGCTCGCAAGAGAAAATCTGTGGATCCCTATTTGGCCAAGAAACCATTTTCGGATGGATTTTGACAGGTCCAGTAGCGGAATCAAATAGTCCAAAGATATCCTCATATAGCACGAGAATAACGGTTAATTCAGAACAGCGACTCGAAAATCTCCTCAACAAGTTTTGGGAGGTGGAGGAACTACCAGCAACGCTGGTAGCAGATTCCGACTCCATTTGCGAAGATAATTTCGTTCGCACTACTACAATAAATGACAATGGTCGATATGTGGTGACACTACCGTTTAAGGACCCTGACCACATCAACCTGGGTCATTCAAGATCCATCGCACTGGCTCAGTTTCTAAAGAACGAAGCTCGTTTGAAAAAAAACATTCCTTTAAAAGAGCAGTACGACTCCGTTATCCAAGAATACCTGGATTTAGGTCACATGACCAAAATTCCCCCCTCCAATGATGCTAATAACTTTTACCTGCCTCATCATGCTGTTTTCAAACCAGACAGCACCACTACCAAGCTCCGCGTTGTGTTTAACGCCTCCAGTCCATCATCGAATGGCAATAGTTTAAACGATGTCCTGCATCCAGGTCCCGTCCTCCAATCCGATCTGACTACGCAGATTCTAAAGGGGCGTTTCTTCCGCTACGTTTTCAATGCCGATATTACTAAAATGTATCGGCAAATATTACTACATCCCAATCAAAGACATTTTCAAAGAATTCTATTTCGAAGTAGAGACGGTGAGCTCAACGACTACGAGCTCAACACAGTTACCTTTGGGGTGAACTGTGCTCCATTTCTGGCCATCCGGGTCCTACAACAGCTCGCCCAAGATGTTCGTGGACAATATCCGCTTGCAAGTGACATCATATCGCAGTCAATGTATGTGGATGATGTACTTGCTGGCATGCATACGACCTCAACAGCCACTGCAGCGGTAAAAGAACTTCAAGCAGCATTTGACAGTGCTGGTTTTCCGTTAAGAAAGTGGACTTCCAATGCCAAAGATGTGTTAAAAGATATTCCCAAGGATCATTTGCTCCGTGAAGACTTCCTCGAAATTGATGACGCTAGCTCAGCAAAGACACTGGGTGTGAGATGGCAGGCCTTCACTGACGACTTTTACTTTCAGCCAGCCGAGGTCGTAGTGAATTCCACGTTTACGAAAAGGGAAGTCCTATCCCAGATTGCCAAATTGTTCGATCCAGCCGGCTGGCTTGCTCCATTCGTTGTCCGGGCGAAGATCTTCATGCAGGAGATCTGGCTAGAGGAACTCGGTTGGGATGATGCTTTGCCAAGTGAGCTTCTTAAAAGGTGGCAGGACTTCTTACTGAGCTACCCTGCTCTCCAACAGGTCCGCATTCCAAGGTGGGTTCAATACTATCCAAGAGCTAAGTTGCAGTTCCACGGGTTCTGTGACGCTTCTCAACGTGCGTTTGGAGCTGCGATTTATGTGCGAGTGGAAACGGAATCCGAAATAACAGCTCATCTGCTAGCGGCGAAAACCAGAGTTGCTCCAGTCAAGACTGTTTCCTTACCGCGTCTAGAATTGTGTGGTGCTGTTCTCCTTGCCGACTTATCAGCGGCGCTACTTCCAGTAAACAATTATGAAGTTTTCTATTGGACAGATTCCACGATCGTTCTGGCTTGGCTGAACAAGCCTCCATGTAGGTGGACCACTTTCGTTGCTAACAGAGTAGCCAAAATCACGAAGTCTACCGTTGTTGGAAAGTGGTCTCACGTAAGGTCCGAACATAATCCTGCCGACTTGGCTAGCAGAGGCGCGACACCTCAAGATCTTGCTGATAGCAACCTATGGTGGCGTGGGCCAGAATGGCTGACTTTAATTCAAGATCTATGGCCGGCACCTGTCGAGCCACTCCACGAGACAGATTTAGAGCAACGCCCTCTCAAATGCAACTTGTCAACGATCCCTGCACGGCTCAGCATCATGGATCGCTTCTCGGAGTTCGGAAGAGCACTCCGAGTTATGGCATACGTTCTACGGTTCTTCAGAAAGTGTCGAAAATCCGATACCAAATTTCCCATTGAACTCAGCAACGACGAACTTTCAGATGCGCAAGATCGTTTAATTGCGCATACTCAACGCGCAGAGTACTCCAAAGAATACCGGTGTTTGCTGAATCGGCAACCGGTTCCAACTTCAAGTAGTATCTGCAACTTAAATCCATTCCTTGACCCGAAGGGGGTTATAAGAGCAAGCGGACGCATAAGTTCGTCGGAAAATCTAAGCTATGACGAACGATATCTGATCATTATTCCATATTCATGCGTTTTCACGAAACTCCTTAGTCGTTTCACACATCGCGTTTCTTAACATGGTGGAAACCAGGTGATGACACGTCTCATTCGTGCGAGATATTGGATCCCAAAGCTTCGAAACTTGGCTAAGGCTACGGTCAACTCCTGCCGAGTCTGTGTAGTTCATCGAAAGAGACTACAGACCCAGCTCATGGGTGTGTTACCCAAGGAGAGAACAACGTTTTCGCGTCCTTTTACCCACACAGGGGTAGATTTTGCTGGCCCATTCGATATTAAAAACTACACAGGCCGGGCGTGTCTAATCACAAAGGGATACGTCTGCGTCTTTGTGTGTTTTAGCACAAAAGCAATCCATTTAGAAGCTACCTCCGATCTTACAACGGAGAAATTCTTGGCAGCCTTTGCCCGCTTTGTAGCGAGGCGAGGCTGCCCGCAACAACTCTTTTCCGACAATGGGAAGAATTTTGTAGGAGCCTCAAAAGCCATTTCCCGTGACTTTCTGGCAGTCACAAAGGCCAACCTTACCTCACGGTACAGCTGTCATAACCTTACGTGGCGTTTCAACCCTCCTAATGCACCACACATGGGCGGTTTGTGGGAGGCTGGAGTTAAAAGCTTTAAATCGCTTTTTTACAAGTCGACTTCCTCCATCAAATATACATTCGAAGAACTGTCGACATTGCTCTCTAAGATCGAAGCGTGCCTGAATTCCAGGCCAATTTCGCCCATGTCCGAGAATCCTGCTGATCTGCTGGCCCTAAGTCCAGGGCACTTCCTAATAGGCGGTCCGCTCCTATCCATCGCAGAGCCAGAGATCGAGGAAACCGCAATATCCATTATTAATCGATGGCAACGTCTGAAGGCTCTAAACCAGCAGTTTTGTCTACGTTGGAAGGAAGAATACCTTAAGGAGTTGCACAAAAGAAATAAATGGCAACTCCCCACGAGAAATCTGCAGCCAGGCGACATGGTGATTGTCAAAGAAGACGAATGGCGCCTTGGCAGGATCCAAAGCACCTTTCCCGGTGCTGATGGCATGGTCCGCGTCGTAGACATCATGACTGCTCGTGGTGCCATCAAGCGGCCTGTGGCCAAATTAGTTCTACTTCCTGTAGAGTCCAGTCCAAAGTCCGACTAATCAAGTGCTGTCCCCCATATCACAATTCATCCTTATTAACTACTAATATTGTATTTTTTTTTCCTCTCGTACTAGTCCAAACATGTCATCTCGCTCACACAGCCAAGAACGAAGCCGCCCTAGAGGAGTAGACTCCTTCCGTTGTCGGGTGTGCCGTGGAGTACACCCACTGCGGAAGTGCCAGCGGTTTCTCAACCTCAGCGCTGAGAAGCGCCTCCGAGCAGTACTTATAAATAAGTACTGCCCAAACTGCTTGGCCCACCAGCATTCCAGCAATTCGTGCAGGAGCGGCGATGTGTGCCGCATCTGTAAAAAGGACCACCACACGCTACTCCACATGCGTGCCTCCAGGCGGCCAAATTTACCTCCGCGGTCGCGCCTGCATTCCCGCGCCTCGTCCACTCAAACACGCATTCAGTCTGATGCGAGGCCACGGTCCACTGTGACTTCAGCGCCACGGGCTCTTCCTCCGCCGACGTTGTCGTCCCTGCTAGCGCATAAAGGGACGAATATCCTCCCAACGGCAATAGTGGTGGTCGACAACGGTCATACACGCTATGAGACCCGAGCGCTGATCGACCCGTGTACCCCTCTAAGCCGCATCAATGCGTCTCTGGCGGCAGCCTTCAAGCTGGCCACGACGCAGATCGGTGAGGAGGTGGCGTGCACCGCCATCATCAGCTCCAAGCTTGACCGGACCATGAGGTTGGAGGTCGTTTTTAAAGTCGACTCACAGCTCTCGACGAGGACCCCGCAACGAGCCATTGATGAGGCCGTCCGGAAAAACTTTTCCAACATTGTGTTGGCGGACGAAAATTTCCACCGTCCGTCCCTCGTTTCTATTGTGCTCGGGGCCGATGCTTATCCTAGCATCATCCAGGCCGGTTTTATTGCCAGTCAACCGGGTCTACCGGTGGCCCAGAGCACCGTCTTCGGATGGATTCTTTCTGGATCGTCCAACAACTAAGGCATCCGAAGACCTCTACCATCTGGCTTAGCCCACCACTTTCTCCAACTGCAGTCCTTTTTGCAACCAAGTGTTGCAAGGGGGGCGGTATGTTCATGCCACAACGGCATGAGTGGGTTAAGCCTTACTCCGTTATAAAGCTCCGGTCAAACTCCGCCCACACACAAAGCTGTGGTGAAAAGCTGCACTTCCAGCCTCACTGAGTGCACGCTGATCGTGAGCTTGACCTAGTTAGTTAGTTCGAAATAATTGTCAAAGTAAGCAGACACTCTGCACGCGCATTTTTCGTTTTGATCAAATACACATAAAACTGGATACAACACAAACATACAAATAAACATAAACTACAAAGAAGAAAAAAACGTGGAATTTTAATAAAGGGTCAAACAGAGGGCATTTACGACACAATATCAAGACGAGGAAAGAACACCCTACTACAAAAACATTGGTCCTTCGAGCCGGATGCAACTATAGCTTTGGAAAAATTTCCCCTCGATCCGCATCCCCAGCTCGCAACGGTGGACTTCTCCCCAACAATAAAAAACCGATAAGTAGTGCACTTTTTTTTCCTTTTAGTGTTTTCCAATTTTGGAGGTGGTGTTGTGTGTAAAAAAAAAAGAAAAGAGAAAAAAAATCAATTTATAACTTACTACGTCAAAAGTGGGCCCACAAGAAAATACATTTTTTCTTCCACTATAATCCTACAAAACTAAAATTGATTAAAATCCAATAACAATAAACAATATAAATTACTACGTCAAAACTGGATAAAAGGAAAATCAAGCTCTCCTTCCAGTATAACTAAAATCATAAAATTAGCATTTCCAAAAAAAAAAAAAAAAAACCAACATTGCAACCATCCGCCTCCAAAAAGAAAAAAAAATTATTCTACATTCCATTTTTTTGTGTGTGTGTATATTTGTTTCTAGACTTAAAAAAAAAAAAAAAATAAATACACCACAAATTTCCAACATATACTACTACTGCTAACTAACACGAATTATCCAATTATTAACCTATAATAAAAATATAAAATACAAGTTGCATTTTTTGTGTTATTCCATTTACATCTTTTGTGCCGTGGTGAATTTCGCAAAAAGGCGGCAAAAAGACATTCCACACGTATTCCACTTACAGTCCACACATTATTTGCGCGTTTTTTGTCTCCCACACTCGTTACACACACACATACATAAGCAAACAGCCGTTGCTTAGTTTCCAGTGGCCGTTTGTGTAACATACCCTACCTACAATTTTCGGGCATATGCGTTTTTACTAATCCGTTTGCCACTTGAGGTGTTTTTTTTTGTGTGCTTTCTTCAAATATAAAAAGAGGGAAAACAAGAAAAAGGGATACACACACACATCCTCCAATACAAACACACATATATTTTTTTGGTGACTTTTGTGTTCCGTGTTTTCCAAAAATACATACGCACACAAATTAGAAGGTACAGAAGCAGCAATTTCCAGTGGCCGTTTATGCAAAATACTCTACCTGAAGTTTGGGTATATGCATTTTTCCAATCCGTGTGACACTTGCATTTTTTTGTGTGTGCTTTCTTCAAATATAGAAAGGAGGAGAAACAAGGAAAAAGAATACACATACACATACTCCATACAAACACACATATATTTTTTGGTTTTTGAATTCCGGGTTTCCTACAAAATACATACGCACACAAATTACAAAGTACACAAGCAGCAGTTTCCAGTGGCCGTTTATGCAAAATACTCTACCAGTAGTTTGGGTATATGCATTTTTTCCAATCCGTGTGACATTTAAAAATTTTTTATAAAATTTTTATTTATTGGTTTAAATAATTTTTTATAAAATTTTTTGAAATCGGAAAAAAAAAAATTTTTATATACATTTGTCTCATTTTTATAAAACAAAAAAAATAATAAGATACAATTTGAATTAAAAATACAAGGTCTATGCAACATTATATTAGTCCGTACTTTTTTATCCATATTTAAAGGTTTTATACTCGAATCCTTATTGATTGTGAATTTTGTGCAGCAATAAACCATTACACATTTTCACAAAATTGGCCTTGCTTAACAAATTACAACGGTTTCTTTCATTAAAATTCCTAAATTTCTCCAATTTTGTCTTTTCTCTGATCGTTGCTCGCTTATCCGAGTATACACCAACACGTGTTGCGTATTGTTGTCTGGGTCGCGCAATCCAACCTTTGTTTGTCCCCGCGGCTCAGTGAGAGCCTATTATGTCAAGTGATCGCAATCCTAAGAAGCAGCTTACAATTCCTGGTGCATCGAAACCTCAGTCAAGTCCATCGACTTCCAGAGATAATTCGCCCTCAATCCCTAAGAAACCACCAGCGTCTGCAAAAGTCGAGCTTGCTTCGCGTGTGACTCGAGCAACAGTTCAAAAGGTTTCCGATTCAAAAAAAATGTCTCTCAGCGACTTTATTGTTGCGACTGACCGTCTGCGTCAGTTTGCAGAAAAAATTACTGCTCCAACTCCTTCCGGGGTCTCACTTTTCACACTTAAAATACGCCGAGACCAAGTTAAAGCTCTATGGGATAAAATAGAACAAGAGTGCGAACTTTGCACAAAAGCACTCAGCCAGACAGATTCCGAAGGTCAATCTCTGCAAGCTATGCAAGCAAAATATGACTTCTCATATACCTTATATGAGCAGTGCGCATCAGATCTCCATGAGCAGATCGAGAACGCCTCCACTCCAGTTAGCGCACCAACAGCTAGTTTTCAGCCTCGAGGCTGTAGCGTTCCTCCTGTCCACACTGAAATATTTGGTGGGGACTATTTGAAGTGGCCAACGTTCCGAGACATATTCACGGCAGTCTATATAAATAATCCTACTCTGACTCCCGTCGAACGACTCTTCCACCTCAACTCGAAAACGAGTGGAGAAGCAAAGACAATCGTGTCAAAGTCTCCACTGACAAACGATGGTTTCGCTTTAGCATGGCGCGCTCTGACTGAGAGATTTGAAAATAAGCGACTACTTATCAACAGCCAGCTTAAGGTCCTGTTCAATCTCCCCACAATCACCCAGGAATCTGGTGCTGCCATCAAAGACCTCCAGACTACGGTCCAAGGATGTTTAACGGCTCTGTCGCTATCGGAAGTCAGCACCGAGAATTGGGACTGTCTCCTTGTTTTCCTGTGCTCGTCTAAACTGCCAAAAAGCACTCTTTCCTTGTGGGAGCAGTCCCTCCAAAACAAATCCGAGATCCCATTATGGAGAGAAATGGAAAGCTTCTTGCTCGATCGCTATCGCACTTTAGAAGCGATAGAAGACGTGAAGCCGAGCAGCAGCACGCTAACTCAATCAAGGTCTGCTCGAAAGGAACCAAGTTCAAAAATGGTGAACTCTTTTGAGACCAAGGTCAATGTTACGCCTCAGACGTGCAAGCTTTTCTCAAAAGAGAATCACCCGATCCGTCTCTGTCCGAAATTCCTCCAAATGGCTGTCAATGAAAGGGCTAACTACATAAAGCAGTTGAAATTGTGCTTAAACTGTTTCGCTAGAGGGCATCAGCTTAAGGATTGCTCAAGTCCGCACAACTGTTTCACCTGCAAAGGTCGCCACAACACGCTTCTGCACCGTGGTGGCTCACCTTCCTCCTCCTCTGCATCAGTTCCTGCAGATCCAAGTTCACAAAATCGCATCGTACAGTCCATCCAATGTACAGAACTATTTTACGGCGAACACTCATTGTGTTCTTCTCGGCACGGCTATGATAAACATACACCATAAGGGGGTATGTTATAAAGCGCGTGCGTTAATCGACCCAGCGTCAGAGGGCTCGTTCATCTCCGAACGGCTGTTCAACCTGATCAAGCTTCCGTATCAATCTGTTGAGACAGAAGTATCAGGCTTGAATCAGACCGTTACAGCCAAGGCTAGGAAGTTATGTCACTTCCATATTGGCTCCCCTACTAAGCCCTGGATGCGAATTGAGACTTCAGCGCTTGTCCTTCCAAAAGTCGCAGGGACTCTTCCGTCGAGTCCAATTCCTCAAAGTATTCTTCAGGACTTGCCGAATCTGCAATACGCCGATCCTTTATTTTACAAGAGTTCGCAGACGGATGTTCTCATAGGCGGTGATATCTATCCTTCGGTCATGACAGGAGGCTCGCAAGAGAAAATCTGTGGATCCCTATTTGGCCAAGAAACCATTTTCGGATGGATTTTGACAGGACCAGTAGCGGAATCAAATAGTCCAAAGATATCCTCATATAGCACGAGAATAACGGTTAATTCAGAACGGCGACTCGAAAATCTCCTCAACAAGTTTTGGGAGGTGGAGGAACTACCAGCAACGCTGGTAGCAGATTCCGACTCCATTTGCGAAGATAATTTCGTTCGCACTACTACAATAAATGACAATGGTCGATATGTGGTGACACTACCGTTTAAGGACCCTGACCACATCAACCTGGGTCATTCAAGATCCATCGCACTGGCTCAGTTTCTAAAGAACGAAGCTCGTTTGAAAAAAAACATTCCTTTAAAAGAGCAGTACGACTCCGTTATCCAAGAATACCTGGATTTAGGTCACATGACCAAAATTCCCCCCTCCAATGATGCTAATAACTTTTACCTGCCTCATCATGCTGTTTTCAAACCAGACAGCACCACTACCAAGCTCCGCGTTGTGTTTAACGCCTCCAGTCCATCATCGAATAGCAATAGTTTAAACGATGTCCTGCATCCAGGTCCCGTCCTCCAATCCGATCTGACTACGCAGATTCTAAAGTGGCGTTTCTTCCGCTACGTTTTCAATGCCGATATTACTAAAATGTATCGGCAAATATTACTACATCCCAATCATAGACATTTTCAAAGAATTCTATTTCGAAGGAGAGACGGTGAGCTCAACGACTACGAGCTCAACACAGTTACCTTTGGGGTGAACTGTGCTCCATTTCTGGCCATCCGGGTCCTACAACAGCTCGCCCAAGATGTTCGTGGACAATATCCGCTTGCAAGTGACATCATATCGCAGTCAATGTATGTGGATGATGTACTTGCTGGCATGCATACGACCTCAACAGCCACTGCAGCGGTAAAAGAACTTCAAGCAGCATTCGACAGTGCTGGTTTTCCGTTAAGAAAGTGGACTTCCAATGCCAAAGAGGTGTTAAAAGATATTCCCAAGGATCATTTGCTCCGTGAAGACTTCCTCGAAATTGATGACGCTAGCTCAGCAAAGACACTGGGTGTGAGATGGCAGGCCTTCACTGACGACTTTTACTTTCAGCCAGCCGAGGTCGTAGTGAATTCCACGTTTACGAAAAGGGAAGTCCTATCCCAGATTGTCAAATTGTTCGATCCAGCCGGCTGGCTTGCTCCATTCGTTGTCTTCATCTTCATGCAAGAGATCTGGCTAGAGGAACTCGGTTGGGATGATGCTTTGCCAAGTGAGCTTCTTAAAAGGTGGCAGGACTTCTTACTGAGCTACCCTGCTCTCCAACAGGTCCGCATTCCAAGGTGGGTTCAATACTATCCAAGAGCTAAGTTGCAGTTCCACGGGTTCTGTGACGCTTCTCAACGTGCGTTTGGAGCTGCGATTTAAGTGCGAGTGGAAACGGAATCCAAAATAACAGCTCATCTGCTAGCGGTGAAAACCAGAGTTGCTCCAGTCAAGACTGTTTCCTAACCGCGTCTAGAACTGTATGGTGCTGTGCTCCTTGCCGACTTATCAGCGGCGCTACTTCCACAATTACCTGTGAACAATTATGAAGTTTTCTATTGGACAGATTCCACGATCGTTCTGGCTTGGCTGAACAAGCCTCCATGTAGGTGGACCACTTTCGTTGCTAACAGAGTAGCCAAAATCACGAAGTCTACCGTTGTTGGAAAGTGGTCTCACGTAAGGTCCGAACACAATCCTGCCGACTTGGCTAGCAGAGGCGCGACACCTCAAGATCTTGCTGATAGCAACCTATGGTGGCGTGGGCCAGAATGGCTGACTTTAAGGCAAGATCTATGGCCGGCATCTGTCGAGCCACTCCACGAGACAGAGTTAGAGCAACGGCCCCTCAAATGCAACTTGTCAACGATCCCTGCACGGCTCAGCATCATGGATCGCTTCTCGGAGTTCGGAAGAGCACTCCGAGTTATGGCATACGTTCTACGGTTCTTCAGAAAGTGTCGAAAATCCGATACCAAATTTCCCATTGAACTCAGCAACGACGAACTTTCAGATGCGCAAGATCGTTTAATTGCGCATACTCAACGCGCAGAGTACTCCAAAGAATACCGGTGTTTGCTGAATCGGCAACCGGTTCCAACTTCAAGTAGTATCTGCAACTTAAATCCATTCCTTGACCCGAAGGGGGTTATAAGAGCAAGCGGACGCATAAGTTCGTCGGAAAATCTAAGCTATGACGAACGACATCCGATCATTATTCCATATTCATGCGTTTTCACGAAACTCCTTGCTCGTTTCACACACCGCGTTTCACTACATGGTGGAAACCAGGTGATGACACGTCTCATTCGTGCGAGATATTGGATCCTAAAGCTTCGAAACTTGGCTAAGGCTACGGTCAACTCCTGCCGAGTCTGTGTAGTTCATCGAAAGAGACTACAGACCCAGCTCATGGGTGTGTTACCCAAAACTACACAGGCCGGGCGTGTCTAATCACAAAGGGATACGTCTGCGTCTTTGTGTGTTTTAGCACAAAAGCAATCCATTTAGAAGCTACCTCCGATCTTACAACGGAGAAATTCTTGGCAGCCTTTGCCCGCTTTGTGGCGAGGCGAGGCTGCCCGCAACAACTCTTTTCCGACAATGGGAAGAATTTTGTAGGAGCCTCAAAAGCCATTTCCCGTGACTTTCTGGCAGTCACAAAGGCCAACCTTACCTCACGGTACAGCTGTCATAACCTTACGTGGCGTTTCAACCCTCCTAATGCACCACACATGGGCGGTTTGTGGGAGGCTGGAGTTAAAAGCTTTAAATCGCTTTTTTACAAGTCGACTTCCTCCATCAAATATACATTCGAAGAACTGTCGACATTGCTCTCTAAGATCGAAGCGTGCCTGAATTCCAGGGCAATTTCGCCCATGTCCGAGAATCCTGCTGATCTGCTGGCCCTAAGTCCAGGGCACTTCCTAATAGGCGGTCCGCTCCTATCCATCGCAGAGCCAGAGATCGAGGAAACCGCAATATCCATTATTAATCGATGGCAACGTCTGAAGGCTCTAAACCAGCAGTTTTGTCTACGTTGGAAGGAAGAATACCTTAAGGAGTTGCACAAAAGACATAAATGGCAACTCCCCACGAGAAATCTGCAGCCAGGCGACATGGTGATTGTCAAAGAAGACGAATGGCGCCTTGGCAGGATCCAAAGCACCTTTCCCGGTGCTGATGGCATGGTCCGCGTCGTAGACATCATGACTGCTCGTGGTGCCATCAAGCGGCCTGTGGCCAAATTAGTTCTACTTCCTGTAGAGTCCAGTCTAAAGTCCGACTAATCAAGTGCTGTCCCCCATATCACAATTCATCCTTATTAACTACTAATATTGTATTTTTTTTTCCTCTCGTACTAGTCCAAACATGTCATCTCGCTCACACAGCCAAGAACGAAGCCGCCCTAGAGGAGTAGACTCCTTCCGTTGTCGGGTGTGCCGTGGAGTACACCCACTGCGGAAGTGCCAGCGGTTTCTCAACCTCAGCGCTGAGAAGCGCCTCCGAGCAGTACTTATAAATAAGTACTGCCCAAACTGCTTGGCCCACCAGCATTCCAGCAATTCGTGCAGGAGCGGCGATGTGTGCCGCATCTGTAAAAAGGACCACCACACGCTACTCCACATGCGTGCCTCCAGGCGGCCAAATCTACCTCCGCGGTCGCGCCTGCATTCCCGCGCCTCGTCCACTCAAACACGCATTCAGTCTGATGCGAGGCCACGGTCCACTGTGACTTCAGCGCCACGGGCTCTTCCTCCGCCGACGTTGTCGTCCCTGCTAGCGCATAAAGGGACGAATATCCTCCCAACGGCAATAGTGGTGGTCGACAACGGTCATACACGCTATGAGACCCGAGCGCTGATCGACCCGTGTACCCCTCTAAGCCGCATCAATGCGTCTCTGGCGGCAGCCTTCAAGCTGGCCACGACGCAGATCGGTGAGGAGGTGGCGTGCACCGCCATCATCAGCTCCAAGCTTGACCGGACCATGAGGTTGGAGGTCGTTTTTAAAGTCGACTCACAGCTCTCGACGAGGACCCCGCAACGAGCCATTGATGAGGCCGTCCGGAAAAACTTTTCCAACATTGTGTTGGCGGACGAAAATTTCCACCGTCCGTCCCTCGTTTCTATTGTGCTCGGGGCCGATGCTTATCCTAGCATCATCCAGGCCGGTTTTATTGCCAGTCAACCGGGTCTACCGGTGGCCCAGAGCACCGTCTTCGGATGGATTCTTTCTGGATCGTCCAACAACTAAGGCATCCGAAGACCTCTACCATCTGGCTTAGCCCACCACTTTCTCCAACTGCAGTCCTTTTTGCAACCAAGTGTTGCAAGGGGGGCGGTATGTTCATGCCACAACGGCATGAGTGGGTTAAGCCTTACTCCGTTATAAAGCTCCGGTCAAACTCCGCCCACACACAAAGCTGTGGTGAAAAGCTGCACTTCCAGCCTCACTGAGTGCACGCTGATCGTGAGCTTGACCTAGTTAGTTAGTTCGAAATAATTGTCAAAGTAAGCAGACACTCTGCACGCGCATTTTTCGTTTTGATCAAATACACATAAAACTGGATACAACACAAACATACAAATAAACATAAACTACAAAGAAGAAAAAAACGTGGAATTTTAATAAAGGGTCAAACAGAGGGCATTTACGACACAATATCAAAGACGAGGAAAGAACACCCTACTACATAAACATTGGTCCTTCGAGCCGGATGCAACTATAGCTTTGGAAAAATTTCCCCTCGATCCGCATCCCCAGCTCGCAACGGTGGACTTCTCCCCAACAATAAAAAACCGATAAGTAGTGCACTTTTTTTTCCTTTTAGTGTTTTCCAATTTTGGAGGTGGTGTTGTGTAAAAAAAAAAAAAAAAGAAAAAAATCTATTTATAACTTACTACGTCAAAAGTGGGCCCACAAGAAAATACATTTTTTCTTCCACTATAATCCTACAAAACTAAAATTGATTAAAATCTAATAACAATAAACAATATAAATTACTACGTCAAAACTGGATAAAAGGAAAATCAAGCTCTCCTTCCAGTATAACTAAAATCATAAAATTAGCATTTCCAAAAAAAAAAAAAAAAAACCAACATTGCAACCATCCGCCTCCAAAAAGAAAAAAAATTATTCTACATTCCATTTTTTTTGTGTGTGTGTATATTTGTTTCTAGACTTAAAAAAAAAAAAAAATAAATACACCACAAATTTCCAACATATACTACTACTGCTAACTAACACGAATTATCCAATTATTAACCTATAATAAAATATAAAATACAAGTTGCATTTTTTGTGTTATTCCATTTACATCTTTTGTGCCGTGGTGAATTTCGCAAAAAGGCGGCAAAAAGACATTCCACACGTATTCCACTTACAGTCCACACATTATTTGCGCGTTTTTTGTCTCCCACACTCGTTACACACACACATACATAAGCAAACAGCCGTTGCTTAGTTTCCAGTGGCCGATTGTGTAACATACCCTACCTACAATTTTCGGGCATATGCGTTTTTACTAATCCGTTTGCCATTTGAGGTGTTTTTTTTTGTGTGCTTTCTTCAAATATAAAAAGAGGGAAAACAAGAAAAAGGGATACACACACACATCCTCCAATACAAACACACATATATTTTTTTGGTGACTTTTGTGTTCCGTGTTTTCCAAAAATACATACGCACACAAATTAGAAGGTACAGAAGCAGCAATTTCCAGTGGCCGTTTATGCAAAATACTCTACCTGAAGTTTGGGTATATGCATTTTTCCAATCCGTGTGACACTTGCATTTTTTTTGTGTGTGCTTTCTTCAAATATAGAAAGGAGGAGAAACAAGGAAAAAGAATACACATACACATACTCCATACAAACACACATATATTTTTTGGTTTTTGAATTCCGGGTTTCCTACAAAATACATACGCACACAAATTACAAAGTACACAAGCAGCAGTTTCCAGTGGCCGTTTATGCAAAATACTCTACCAGTAGTTTGGGTATATGCATTTTTTCCAATCCGTGTGACATTTAAAACTTTTTTATAAAATTTTTATTTATTGGTTTAAATAATTTTTTATAAAATTTTTTGAAATCGGAAAAAAAAAATTTTTATATACATTTGTCTCATTTTTATAAAACAAAAAAAATAATAAGATACAATTTGAATTAAAAATACAAGGTCTATGCAACATTATATTAGTCCGTACTTTTTTATCCATATTTAAAGGTTTTATACTCGAATCCTTATTGATTGTGAATTTTGTGCAGCAATAAACCATTACACATTTTCACAAAATTGGCCTTGCTTAACAAATTACAACGGTTTCTTTCATTAAAATTCCTAAATTTCTCCAATTTTGTCTTTTCTCTGATCGTTGCTCGCTTATCCGAGTATACACCAACACGTGTTGCGTATTGTTGTCTGGGTCGCGCAATCCAACCTTTGTTTGTCCCCGCGGCTCAGTGAGAGCCTATTATGTCAAGTGATCGCAATCCTAAGAAGCAGCTTACAATTCCTGGTGCATCGAAACCTCAGTCAAGTCCATCGACTTCCAGAGATAATTCGCCCTCAATCCCTAAGAAACCACCAGCGTCTGCAAAAGTCGAGCTTGCTTCGCGTGTGACTCGAGCAACAGTTCAAAAGGTTTCCGATTCAAAAAAATGTCTCTCAGCGACTTTATTGTTGCGACTGACCGTCTGCGTCAGTTTGCAGAAAAAATTACTGCTCCAACTCCTTCCGGGGTCTCACTTTTCACACTTAAAATACGCCGAGACCAAGTTAAAGCTCTATGGGATAAAATAGAACAAGAGTGCGAACTTTGCACAAAAGCACTCAGCCAGACAGATTCCGAAGGTCAATCTCTGCAAGCTATGCAAGCAAAATATGACTTCTCATATACCTTATATGAGCAGTGCGCATCAGATCTCCATGAGCAGATCGAGAACGCCTCCACTCCAGTTAGCGCACCAACAGCTAGTTTTCAGCCTCGAGGCTGTAGCGTTCCTCCTGTCCACACTGAAATATTTGGTGGGGACTATTTGAAGTGGCCAACGTTCCGAGACATATTCACGGCAGTCTATATAAATAATCCTACTCTGACTCCCGTCGAACGACTCTTCCACCTCAACTCGAAAACGAGTGGAGAAGCAAAGACAATCGTGTCAAAGTCTCCACTGACAAACGATGGTTTCGCTTTAGCATGGCGCGCTCTGACTGAGAGATTTGAAAATAAGCGACTACTTATCAACAGCCAGCTTAAGGTCCTGTTCAATCTCCCCACAATCACCCAGGAATCTGGTGCTGCCATCAAAGACCTCCAGACTACGGTCCAAGGATGTTTAACGGCTCTGTCGCTATCGGAAGTCAGCACCGAGAATTGGGACTGTCTCCTTGTTTTCCTGTGCTCGTCTAAACTGCCAAAAAGCACTCTTTCCTTGTGGGAGCAGTCCCTCCAAAACAAATCCGAGATCCCATTATGGAGAGAAATGGAAAGCTTCTTGCTCGATCGCTATCGCACTTTAGAAGCGATAGAAGACGTGAAGCCGAGCAGCAGCACGCTAACTCAATCAAGGTCTGCTCGAAAGGAACCAAGTTCAAAAATGGTGAACTCTTTTGAGACCAAGGTCAATGTTACGCCTCAGACGTGCAAGCTTTTCTCAAAAGAGAATCACCCGATCCGTCTCTGTCCGAAATTCCTCCAAATGGCTGTCAATGAAAGGGCTAACTACATAAAGCAGTTGAAATTGTGCTCAAACTGTTTCGCTAGAGGGCATCAGCTTAAGAATTGCTCAAGTCCGCACAACTGTTTCACCTGCAAAAGGTCGCCACAACGCGCTTCTGCACCGTGGTGGCTCCCCTTCCTCCTCCTCTGCACCAGTTCCTGCAGATCCAAGTTCACAAAATCGCATGGTACAGTCCACTCCATCCAATGTACAGAACTATTTTACGGCGAACACTCATTGTGTTCTTCTCGGCACGGCTATGATAAACATACACCATAAGGGGGTATGTTATAAAGCGCGTGCGTTAATCGACCCAGCGTCAGAGGGCTCGTTCATCTCCGAACGGCTGTTCAACCTGATCAAGCTTCCGTATCCATCTGTTGAGACAGAAGTATCAGGCTTGAATCAGACCGTTACAGCCATGGCTAGGAAGTTATGTCACTTCCATATTGGCTCCCCTACTAAGCCCTGGATGCGAATTGAGACTTCAGCGCTTGTCCTTCCAAAAGTCGCAGGGACTCTTCCGTCGAGTCCAATTCCTCAAAGTATTCTTCAGGACTTGCCGAATCTGCAATACGCCGATCCTTTATTTTACAAGAGTTCGCAGACGGATGTTCTCATAGGCGGTGATATCTATCCTTCGGTCATGACAGGAGGCTCGCAAGAGAAAATCTGTGGATCCCTATTTGGCCAAGAAACCATTTTCGGATGGATTTTGACAGGTCCAGTAGCGGAATCAAATAGTCCAAAGATATCCTCATATAGCACGAGAATAACGGTTAATTCAGAACAGCGACTCGAAAATCTCCTCAACAAGTTTTGGGAGGTGGAGGAACTACCAGCAACGCTGGTAGCAGATTCCGACTCCATTTGCGAAGATAATTTCGTTCGCACTACTACAATAAATGACAATGGTCGATATGTGGTGACACTACCGTTTAAGGACCCTGACCACATCAACCTGGGTCATTCAAGATCCATCGCACTGGCTCAGTTTCTAAAGAACGAAGCTCGTTTGAAAAAAAACATTCCTTTAAAAGAGCAGTACGACTCCGTTATCCAAGAATACCTGGATTTAGGTCACATGACCAAAATTCCCCCCTCCAATGATGCTAATAACTTTTACCTGCCTCATCATGCTGTTTTCAAACCAGACAGCACCACTACCAAGCTCCGCGTTGTGTTTAACGCCTCCAGTCCATCATCGAATAGCAATAGTTTAAACGATGTCCTGCATCCAGGTCCCGTCCTCCAATCCGATCTGACTACGCAGATTCTAAAGTGGCGTTTCTTCCGCTACGTTTTCAATGCCGATATTACTAAAATGTATCGGCAAATATTACTACATCCCAATCATAGACATTTTCAAAGAATTCTATTTCGAAGGAGAGACGGTGAGCTCAACGACTACGAGCTCAACACAGTTACCTTTGGGGTAAACTGTGCTCCATTTCTGGCCATCCGGGTCCTACAACAGCTCGCCCAAGATGTTCGTGGACAATATCCGCTTGCAAGTGACATCATATCGCAGTCAATGTATGTGGATGATGTACTTGCTGGCATGCATACGACCTCAACAGCCACTGCAGCGGTAAAAGAACTTCAAGCAGCATTCGACAGTGCTGGTTTTCCGTTAAGAAAGTGGACTTCCAATGCCAAAGAGGTGTTAAAAGATATTCCCAAGGATCATTTGCTCCGTGAAGACTTCCTCGAAATTGATGACGCTAGCTCAGCAAAGACACTGGGTGTGAGATGGCAGGCCTTCACTGACGACTTTTACTTTCAGCCAGCCGAGGTCGTAGTGAATTCCACGTTTACGAAAAGGGAAGTCCTATCCCAGATTGCCAAATTGTTCGATCCAGCCGGCTGGCTTGCTCCATTCGTTGTCCGGGCGAAGATCTTCATGCAGGAGATCTGGCTAGAGGAACTCGGTTGGGATGATGCTTTGCCAAGTGAGCTTCTTAAAAGGTGGCAGGACTTCTTACTGAGCTACCCTGCTCTCCAACAGGTCCGCATTCCAAGGTGGGTTCAATACTATCCAAGAGCTAAGTTGCAGTTCCACGGGTTCTGTGACGCTTCTCAACGTGCGTTTGGAGCTGCGATTTATGTGCGAGTGGAAACGGAATCCGAAATAACAGCTCATCTGCTAGCGGCGAAAACCAGAGTTGCTCCAGTCAAGACTGTTTCCTTACCGCGTCTAGAATTGTGTGGTGCTGTTCTCCTTGCCGACTTATCAGCGGCGCTACTTCCACAATTACCTGTGAACAATTATGAAGTTTTCTATTGGACAGATTCCACGATCGTTCTGGCTTGGCTGAACAAGCCTCCATGTAGGTGGACCACTTTCGTTGCTAACAGAGTAGCCAAAATCACGAAGTCTACCGTTGTTGGAAAGTGGTCTCACGTAAGGTCCGAACACAATCCTGCCGACTTGGCTAGCAGAGGCGCGACACCTCAAGATCTTGCTGATAGCAACCTATGGTGGCGTGGGCCAGAATGGCTGACTTTAAGGCAAGATCTATGGCCGGCATCTGTCGAGCCACTCCACGAGACAGAGTTAGAGCAACGGCCCCTCAAATGCAACTTGTCAACGATCCCTGCACGGCTCAGCATCATGGATCGCTTCTCGGAGTTCGGAAGAGCACTCCGAGTTATGGCATACGTTCTACGGTTCTTCAGAAAGTGTCGAAAATCCGATACCAAATTTCCCATTGAACTCAGCAACGACGAACTTTCAGATGCGCAAGATCGTTTAATTGCGCATACTCAACGCGCAGAGTACTCCAAAGAATACCGGTGTTTGCTGAATCGGCAACCGGTTCCAACTTCAAGTAGTATCTGCAACTTAAATCCATTCCTTGACCCGAAGGGGGTTATAAGAGCAAGCGGACGCATAAGTTCGTCGGAAAATCTAAGCTATGACGAACGACATCCGATCATTATTCCATATTCATGCGTTTTCACGAAACTCCTTGCTCGTTTCACACACCGCGTTTCACTACATGGTGGAAACCAGGTGATGACACGTCTCATTCGTGCGAGATATTGGATCCTAAAGCTTCGAAACTTGGCTAAGGCTACGGTCAACTCCTGCCGAGTCTGTGTAGTTCATCGAAAGAGACTACAGACCCAGCTCATGGGTGTGTTACCCAAAACTACACAGGCCGGGCGTGTCTAATCACAAAGGGATACGTCTGCGTCTTTGTGTGTTTTAGCACAAAAGCAATCCATTTAGAAGCTACCTCCGATCTTACAACGGAGAAATTCTTGGCAGCCTTTGCCCGCTTTGTGGCGAGGCGAGGCTGCCCGCAACAACTCTTTTCCGACAATGGGAAGAATTTTGTAGGAGCCTCAAAAGCCATTTCCCGTGACTTTCTGGCAGTCACAAAGGCCAACCTTACCTCACGGTACAGCTGTCATAACCTTACGTGGCGTTTCAACCCTCCTAATGCACCACACATGGGCGGTTTGTGGGAGGCTGGAGTTAAAAGCTTTAAATCGCTTTTTTACAAGTCGACTTCCTCCATCAAATATACATTCGAAGAACTGTCGACATTGCTCTCTAAGATCGAAGCGTGCCTGAATTCCAGGCCAATTTCGCCCATGTCCGAGAATCCTGCTGATCTGCTGGCCCTAAGTCCAGGGCACTTCCTAATAGGCGGTCCGCTCCTATCCATCGCAGAGCCAGAGATCGAGGAAACCGCAATATCCATTATTAATCGATGGCAACGTCTGAAGGCTCTAAACCAGCAGTTTTGTCTACGTTGGAAGGAAGAATACCTTAAGGAGTTGCACAAAAGACATAAATGGCAACTCCCCACGAGAAATCTGCAGCCAGGCGACATGGTGATTGTCAAAGAAGACGAATGGCGCCTTGGCAGGATCCAAAGCACCTTTCCCGGTGCTGATGGCATGGTCCGCGTCGTAGACATCATGACTGCTCGTGGTGCCATCAAGCGGCCTGTGGCCAAATTAGTTCTACTTCCTGTAGAGTCCAGTCTAAAGTCCGACTAATCAAGTGCTGTCCCCCATATCACAATTCATCCTTATTAACTACTAATATTGTATTTTTTTTTCCTCTCGTACTAGTCCAAACATGTCATCTCGCTCACACAGCCAAGAACGAAGCCGCCCTAGAGGAGTAGACTCCTTCCGTTGTCGGGTGTGCCGTGGAGTACACCCACTGCGGAAGTGCCAGCGGTTTCTCAACCTCAGCGCTGAGAAGCGCCTCCGAGCAGTACTTATAAATAATTGCCCAAACTGCTTGGCCCACCAGCATTCCAGCAATTCGTGCAGGAGCGGCGATGTGTGCCGCATCTGTAAAAAGGACCACCACACGCTACTCCACATGCGTGCCTCCAGGCGGCCAAATCTACCTCCGCGGTCGCGCCTGCATTCCCGCGCCTCGTCCACTCAAACACGCATTCAGTCTGATGCGAGGCCACGGTCCACTGTGACTTCAGCGCCACGGGCTCTTCCTCCGCCGACGTAGTCGTCCCTGCTAGCGCATAAAGGGACGAAGATCCTCCCAACGGCAATAGTGGTGGTCGACAACGGTCATACACGCTATGAGACCCGAGCGCTGATCGACCCGTGTACCCCTCTAAGCCGCATCAATGCGTCTCTGGCGGCAGCCTTCAAGCTGGCCACGACGCAGATCGGTGAGGAGGTGGCGTGCACCGCCATCATCAGCTCCAAGCTTGACCGGACCATGAGGTTGGAGGTCGTTTTTAAAGTCGACTCACAGCTCTCGACGAGGACCCCGCAACGAAAAACAATAAAGACCCACGAGGGAGAGCTGTTTGGCATTTCCTCGCTGTGTAACAGCGCGTATTTTTGCTTGCTTTTCTCTCTCTCTCTCACTTTTTGCTACTCTCACAGCAATGCCGTGACCTTGGTGCGTTGTGTTTTGCTTTTCTCTTTCGCATTGACGAATTGCGACGCTGACGTTGTGTTGGTGGTCATGACTTCGGCTTTGGCTCTTGTTGAGAGAGCGAGCCGTGGTCATGGTAAAGAGAGGAGAGTAAAGCGGCCGCGACTGTTCAGCTAAAGCATGCAGCACATGTGTATGTGTGTAAACGAAAGAAAAGTTACATTGTTTAATTCTATTTCTTTTTATGCTGCTTTCTTACGCGCTCAGCGCAGAGGAATTACTATAGATTTTATTCTATTCGTACTACTAATGAGTTGGCAGAGTGAAGGTGATAAATATAAGTAAAAGTAATGCTTCAAGATATTTTTGTATGAATATTGAAGCTACATACATATGTATGTTTATTGCGCTAACTGTATTTTCAGTTGTAATATAATAAAATATAAATACAAATTTTAATATATTATTTACATTGTTTACATTGACAGGTTTGCAAATTTGAAGTCACTCTCACGTTTTGTTTCAGCTAAGGAGTGCAAAACATAACGTTTGCTTTGCGCTGAGCGCCTAAAAAATAATTGATTGTTAAGACACCGTTTGAACTCCAAAGTAATGTTAAGACGGCTAAACTAACAAAATAAAAAAAAGCGTAGCAAAATAAGTTGGGCGAAAAGTTTTACTTCTAACGCGTGCTTCTTCTGCACGCGAATTTTTTTTGTTTCATAAGTATTTGGCCGGACATGAAGAATAAAACAAAGCCAATCAATAAAGGCCGATCAAAGG
Source organism: Chymomyza costata (assembly GCA_018150985.1). Lineage (NCBI taxonomy): Eukaryota > Metazoa > Arthropoda > Insecta > Diptera > Drosophilidae > Chymomyza > Chymomyza costata. The sequence continues at coordinate 1,276,241 of JAECWU010000269.1, forward strand.
AATAGAAATTTTTGTAAGCCAGACTAGTAATTCCGCTAAGTGTAACTTGTGCTCAACAATTGTAAAAACCGGTGGAAACACCTCCAATCTATTTAACCATCTTAAAAGATCGCACCCATATTCGTTGCAATCCGAAAAAAATATACAAACGATGCAGACTTTTTTCGATCCGAAAAAACGGCAAATAAACAGAAAGCAGACGAAGAAAGAAAAAGTCACTTAGACAACGCATCTATTAAAATGATTTTTTTTTTTTAGTTTTGACAAATTTTTGTTTTCGAAATACATATCTCGAAATCCGCTGCATTTAAAAATTTGTGGAGCTCATTTTGGGTTTTAATATTTAATAAATTTACTTATTGTCTAATAAACAGATATGAAGAGAAAACAAAAAAAAAAAAGAATTTTGGGTTTTAGCTTGCCATTTTACTATGGATACGAGTAAAAAATGTTGAGGATACATTTTGCTAAAAACTAGTTTTATTTTTAGATCTCAAAGAAATCAAAAGAATTGTTACTTATTTTTTATGTTTCTCTAATTAAGTTTTGAGTCTTAAATCAAATGAATTGTTTCTTAATCATTGTTTTCTTTTATTAAATTTTGAATCAAATGAATTATTCGTTTTCTTTTAAGTTTTGAATTTTTGTTTCCGTTATTATGAAATATGGAAATGAATTTGAGTGAATTTTGTATAAATTTTTTTTTGTATATAGGTTTTCATGTCTGTAATTATGTGCGGCTTAAACTTGCTAGCGCCTACCGTTTTAGTGCGATTAATCGATTTCTTTTTGAGAATCGATCGAAAAAATCGACTCCAAAATCGAATATCGAGCTCAGCTTTACAGCCAACGTCGCCAAAATTACGCAAAATACAAAAAAATTAATAATACATACAAACTTGAAAATACGTACAATATCAAAAAAGTCCAGACTACTTAATAATAATATTTACAGTATGTAATGCTTAAACTGCTTGTGAATTATAAGCACTTTATGAAAAAAAATTCATTGCGTGCTCCCACTTATTACAGTTGTGCAAATTGGATTGGAAGAAAATACAATTTTTTATTGAATGATTTTTTAGAAGAAGGAAGAAATGCACGAGCGACTGTAATCAATTTTCTTTGTGATTATTAAATTTTATTAGATATACATACATTTAAAACACTAGCTAACAATGGATATTAAATAATATATAATACATTTCTTTAAGGAGTTTGTTTTCCATGCTACATGAGATTTACACAGTTTTAATTTTAATACACTATTGGACTATTTATATATTTTGCTGTGCGTGGGCATTGCTAGTACTGTAGTTATTGAATATATTATTGTAAAATATATTTAAATGAATATATATATAAATAAATAATAATTTTATTAATTATTCTTGATTCGCTGGAAGGATTAAAAGTAATAGTATTTAAATTTATATTATAGCACCGAATAAAGATTTTTTAAATTTCATAGCAAAACAAAAAATTTTTTAATGTCATAGTAACTTGTTTCGCGTATACCCAGAAAATTATTGGGCCTGTTCCGGTGTTCACTTTTAAGCAAATATTAATTTGTACTTTTTAGTATAGGGTATAATATATTACTACATGCTATCAGGAATTTTTGTTTTAATATTAATAAACTACATTAATTTATATATAAAGGAAAATATATTTAACTTTATATAATTCGTTGCTATGTTTTAAAAGGCATCGATAGCTTAATGCCATATGGTGTTACCAAACAATTACGTGAACAGGGGTGGTTTGCTTGTAAAACTGCTTTATAAAAATCGAATACACAATTTTTGAAACAAAGTAATCTGTGAAAAATAAGTATTCCCTTCAAATTTGTTTCAGAATGTGTTAAGCTGAGAAAAATAATTTTTTAGTTCATTCTCTGCTGGAAGCTCGAAGTGAAAACATCGTTTGGCTCTAAATAAAATAAATTTTATTTTCCATTTCCTTTTACAGGCTAATGTAAGTAAAAAAAAGTGTACATACAAAATTTTAAATAATCAAAATATATTATACGCATCCATAAGAAAATGTGTGCATCTGAGCAAGAGAAAACATCCCTTTGTTACTGTAGCGAGAGCGAGAAAGCATACGGGTGGGCAAAAACAATTTTTTTTATCTGTCTTGCTGTGCATTTTGTATGTTTTTTTTTTGAAGTAAAACTTTTTAGGTGGCATTATGCATTTTTGGGCATTGTTGGGCATTGTGTATTTTTGGGCATGAATCAATGCGTGAATGAATAATGCGTGAACGAATGAATGTGAATTTCTATGGGAGTAACTTTGAAATTTAGTTAAACGAAAAAAACGTTAGCTGCTTTTGATTTTCTCTTTCGCATTGCGACGTTGACGTTGTGTTGGTGGTCATGAGTCATGGCTTCGCTTCTTGTTGAGAGAGCCAACTGTGGTCATGGTAAAGAGAAGGGAGTAAAGCGGCCGCGGCTGGTCAGCTAAAGCACGCAGCACATGTGTATGTGTGTAAACGAAAGAATTGTTTTTGTATGCATTGCGTGAACACAACACAGCGACATACATACATACAAGTGCCAGTGCTTGCCATTAGCTTGTGTGCCAGCTCGTATTTTTGCTTGCTTCCCTCTCTCTCACTTTTTGTTACTCTCACAGCAATGCCGTGGCCTTGGTGTTGTTTAGTGGTTGGCTACAATATAAGATCGCGGTGCGCAAAGAACATTTAGAAGTAGGCGCGGGGAAGGTGAGAGTTGCAGAACAACAAAGTCAAGCAGCATTGCATGACAGTTACATTGTCTAATTCTTTTTCTATTTCTTTTTATGCTGACACCGTCAAGTGCAGACGGTTTTTGTTATCAAGGTGTTGTGTCATAATATAAAATAAATGCGGGACCAAAGCAAAGAAAGTTTCAACGAGGAAGATTCATGTCGAAAAAAATTAGGTAATTACTCTTTTAATATGGATTTCGAAATGGAAGCAATATATGAATATATAAAATTTGTGAAATAAATAATTAATTCATTTCAATAAAAACACAAACTTAGGCGACGCCAGTCATGAAACACAAGTCCCAGTGTGCATGCATTAGCTTGTGTGCCAGCTCTTTTTTGCTTGCTTTCCTCTCTCTCACTTTTTGTTACTCTCACAGCAATGCCGTGGCCTTGGTGTTGTTTAGTGGTTGGCTACAAAATAAGATCGCGCTGCGCAAAGAACGATTTAGAAGTAGGCGCGGGGAAGGTGAGAGTTGCACGAACAACAAAGTCAAGCAGCATTGCATGACAGTTACATTGTCTAATTCTCTCTCTATTTCTTTTTATGCTGACACCGACAAGTGCAGACGCGTTTTTGTTATCAAGGTGTTGTGTTTCATTTTAATATAAAATAAATGCGGGACCAAAGCAAAGAAAGTTTCAACGAGGAAGATCCCGTCGAAAAAAATTAGGTAATTACTCTTTTAATGGATTTCGAAATGGAAGCAATATATGAATATATAAAAAGTGAGTGAAATTAATTAATTCATTTCAATAAAAACACAAACTTAGGCGACGCCAGTCATGAAACACAAGTCCCAGTGTGCATGCATTAGCTTGTGTGCCAGCTCGTTTTTTTGCTTGCTTCCCTCTCTCTCACTTTTTGTTACTCTCACAGCAATGCCGTGGCCTTGGTGTTGTTTGGTGGTTGGCTACAAAATAAGATCGCGCTGCGCTAAGAACGATGTAGAAGTTGGCGCGGGGGAGGTGAGAGTTGCACGAACAACGAAGCCAAGCTGCATTGCACGACAGTTACATTATCTAATTCTTTTCTTTCTCTATTTCTTTTTATGCTGCTTTCTTACGCGCTCAGCGTAGAGGAATTACTATTGATTTAGTTCTATTCGCACTACTTATAGTACAGTAAAAATAGGTTTTGACCCGGAAAAAATTGCACACTGGAATTTCTCTTGCTTAATGTATTAAGGACCATCCAAAAAGTCTAAAACCAATTTGGAGACCTCCTCCCCCGTAGGGTTTTCCGTTATTTTGAGATATGTTTGAGCCCATTTATCTCGAAATCTATAAGCCGTACATAAAAATTTCCAAGGCAGAAAAAGTTTAAAATTGAATTTAAAATTTTATTTTGTATTCGGAGGTATACCCAAAAGTTCACATTTTAGGCGGCAGAGGGGGCCCAATCCCATGGGATTGGAGTTTACACGTACACGTGTTTTGTACACAAAACACATGCATGTGTGCGTGATTTTTGTACTGAACTACTCTCAGCAAATTCTCTGGCGTTGCTATGCTCTTGTTGCAAAGCATGGTAGAATTATACAGGTAAGCTATTCACTGCACTGAAACCTTATTTTTAGTCTGAGCGAAAAAGTGAGAGAGTGAAACCACCCCCATTGCTGTTGTTGTGCGTAGGCAAGCATATTTAAAATTTTATTTTGTGCTGATGGTTGCAACTAGAGTGGCTTATTTTTTACCACTGCACAAAATTACGGTAAATGCTGAAAAACTATGCGCAGAAACAACCTTTCTCGTGTAAAATATCAACGAAACTAAAATAAGGTTTGAGTTGCGAAAATTTTTCGGGAATAGCTTACCTTGTTTATTCTACCATGGTTGCAAAGCAACAGACACGAAGTTGCTTGTGCATGACTTCGGCTCTTGCTTAGAGCGCGTGCTTGCTCTCACAATGCTAAAGAACTCCAGCATTAGTATGCCGTGGCTTTGGTGCTGTGTGGCAAAAAACACAAAATCAGTTTCAAGGTATATTTACTACAGGTAGCATACTCCCGCCGAAGGCTCTAACAAATATTACCAATTTTTAGGTTCGTTGCGACTGCACGTGAGGAGGGTTGTTTACGCGCATCGGGTGCGAGCAACAGATACAATTTTTGTTTGTTTCCTTGAGTCAGTTTATGTTTAATTTGCTACAAGCTAAGATCGCGCTACGCAAATTATTGATTTTAAAAAGGAACAAATGTTCAAAGAGGAATGTAAAAATGAGCGGCGCGATCTAAGCTTGTAGCCAACTAAACATAGACTGATTTTGTGTTTTCTGCCAAACAGGCACCAAAGCCAAAAAGCAAGCACGCTCTCTAAGCAAGAGCCGAAGTCATGCACAAGCAACTTCGTATCTGTTGCTTTGCGACGTCAGCGTCGAAACACGTCACAGCGGCAGAAAATGTTCAATACAAGCGCAAAAAAAATGCATATGTATATTTCGCCGACCACTGCTTTAAAGTCATCCCGTACCTTGAAAAAAAAGAATTGTTTTTGTATGCATTGCGTGAATACAACACAGCGACATACATACATACAAGTGCCAGTGTTTGCCATTAGCTTGTGTGCCAGCTCGTATTTTTATTTGCTTCTCTCTCCTCTCTCACTTTTTGTTACTCTCACGGCAATGCCGTGCCTTGGTGCGTTTGTTTTGATTTTCTTTTTCGCATTGATGAATTGACGCTGACGTTGTGTTGGTGGTCATGACTTCGGCTCTTGTTGAGAACGCCGAAAAACGTTCGTTTCATTTCGTTTGTATAAAAACAATTAACTAATAAAATATTAGTTAATCCAACACCTTTAATATAAAACTGTGAAAATGCTACATCAGAAAAAATAAAATATGCATAGAAATTATAATTTGACGTGTTCTATCTTTTTGCTATACATTTAACAAAAATTGACATCACATATGTCAGATATCTCTCTGGAACGAGAATTCCTTCACTTTCATTATTATTATAATATATAATTGATTGTTAAGACACCGTTTGAACTCCAAAGTAATGTTAAGACGGCTAAACTAAAGAAAAAAAAAACAGCGTAGAAAAATAAGTTGGGTGAAAAAAGTTTTACTTCTAACGCGTGCTTGTACTGCACGTGAATTTTTGCTATTGCTGCTTGTATGTGTTGCTGAAATTTTGATCGTTTGTCGCTGGAATTTGTACATGGACTTGTTTTCTTTAATAATTAAAATACTCGGTTGTTCAATTTAAAAATTTTTTTTATTAATTATTATTAATAATATTATGTATTCTACAATAAAAATTTAAGATATTTTTTTAATGCCGATTTTAGAACCTAGGAGGTCCCTAGGTAGGGACTGTAGGTACAGTTTATAGCCGGATGCGAACGGCGGTGTCTTAAATTAATAGAGATTTTCTTGGGCAAATAGCGTCTTTGAGCTAGCGATGCCAGTGCTAGGCAAATGTACCAGTGCATCTGCGGGGAATCGAACCACCGACCTTCGGTTGGTAAAGCGAGTACGCTACCACTACGACACCGAAGGCCACTAATCTTTGTTTATTGTTTTTAATTCTTAGCACTATAACAAACTCACGCAAGGACAAATTCGATCATTTGCCGACGGCATTTGCACAACCTTTCACTTTGAACGCTAGTTCGCACTGTTTAAAATAAACATCCACCCACATTAGAACTTCAACAAAAACACGCGAGGACAATAACGATCGTTTGCCGACGGCATTTGCACAACCTTTCACTTTGAAATGTACTTCACTACTGCAAGCAAAATAAAGACCCACGAGGGAGAGCTGTTTGGCATTTCCTCGCTGTGTAACAGCGCGTATTTTTGCTTGCTTTTTCTCTCTCTCTCTCTCACTTTTTGCTACTCTCACAGCAATGCCGTGACCTTGGTGCGTTGTGTTTTGCTTTTTTCTTTCGCATTGACGAATTGCGACGCTGACGTTGTGTTGGTGGTCATGACTTCGGCTTTGGCTCTTGTTGAGAGAGCGAGCCGTGGTCATGGTAAAGAGAGGAGAGTAAAGCGGCCGCGACTGTTCAGCTAAAGCATGCAGCACATGTGTATGTGTGTAAACGAAAGAAAAGTTACATTGTTTAATTCTATTTCTTTTTATGCTGCTTTCTTACGCGCTCAGCGCAGAGGAATTACTATAGATTTTATTCTATTCGTACTACTAATGCGTTGGCAGAGTGAAGGTGATAAATATAAGTAAAAGTAATGCTTCAAGATATTTTTGTATGAATATTGAAGCTACATACATATGTATGTTTATTGCGCTAACTGTATTTTCAGTTGTAATATAATAAAATATAAATACAAATTTTAATATATTATTTACATTGTTTACATTGACAGGTTTGCAAATTTGAAGTCACTCTCACGTTTTGTTTCAGCTAAGGAGTGCAAAACATAACGTTTGCTTTGCGCTGAGCGCCTAAAAAATAATTGATTGTTAAGACACCGTTTGAACTCCAAAGTAATGTTAAGACGGCTAAACTAACAAAATAAAAAAAAGCGTAGCAAAATAAGTTGGGCGAAAAGTTTTACTTCTAACGCGTGCTTCTTCTGCACGCGAATTTTTTTTGTTTCATAAGTATTTGGCCGGACATGAAGAATAAAACAAAGCCAATCAATAAAGGCCGATCAAAGGAATAGAAATTTTTGTAAGCCAGACTAGTAATTCCGCTAAGTGTAACTTGTGCTCAACAATTGTAAAAACCGGTGGAAACACCTCCAATCTATTTAACCATCTTAAAAGATCGCACCCATATTCGTTGCAATCCGAAAAAAATATACAAACGATGCAGACTTTTTTCGATCCGAAAAAACGGCAAATAAACAGAAAGCAGACGAAGAAAGAAAAAGTCACTTAGACAACGCATCTATTAAAATGATTTTTTTTTTTTTTAGTTTTGACAAATTTTTGTTTTCGAAATACATATCTCGAAATCCGCTGCATTTAAAAATTTGTGGAGCTCATTTTGGGTTTTAATATTTAATAAATTTACTTATTGTCTAATAAACAGATATGAAGAGAAAACAAAACAAAAAAAGAATTTTGGGTTTTAGCTTGCCATTTTACTATGGATACGAGTAAAAAATGTTGAGGATACATTTTGCTAAAAACTAGTTTTATTTTTAGATCTCAAAGAAATCAAAAGAATTGTTACTTATTTTTTATGTTTCTCTAATTAAGTTTTGAGTCTTAAATCAAATGAATTGTTTCTTAATCATTGTTTTCTTTTATTAAATTTTGAATCAAATGAATTATTCGTTTTCTTTTAAGTTTTGAATTTTTGTTTCCGTTATTATGAAATATGGAAATGAATTTGAGTGAATTTTGTATAAATATTCTTTTTTGTATATAGGTTTTCATGTCTGTAATTATGTGCGGCTTAAACTTGCTAGCGCCTACCGTTTTAGTGCGATTAATCGATTTCTTTTTGAGAATCGATCGAAAAAATCGACTCCAAAATCGAATATCGAGCTCAGCTTTACAGCCAACGTCGCCAAAATTACGCAAAATAAAAAAAAATTAATAATACATACAAACTTGAAAATACGTACAATATCAAAAAAGTCCAGACTACTTAATAATAATATTTACAGTATGTAATGCTTAAACTGCTTGTGAATTATAAGCACTTTATGAAAAAAAAATTCATTGCGTGCTCCCACTTATTACAGTTGTGCAAATTGGATTGGAAGAAAATACAATTTTTTATTGAATGATTTTTTAGAAGAAGGAAGAAATGCACGAGCGACTGTAATCAATTTTCTTTGTGATTATTAAATTTTATTAGATATACATACATTTAAAACACTAGCTAACAATGGATATTAAATAATATATAATACATTTCTTTAAGGAGTTTGTTTTCCATGCTACATGAGATTTACACAGTTTTAATTTTAATACACTATTGGACTATTTATATATTTTGCTGTGCGTGGGCATTGCTAGTACTGTAGTTATTGAATATATTATTGTAAAATATATTTAAATGAATATATATATAAATAAATAATAATTTTATTAATTATTCTTGATTCGCTGGAAGGATTAAAAGTAATAGTATTTAAATTTATATTATAGCACCGAATAAAGATTTTTTAAATTTCATAGCAAAACAAAAAATTTTTTAATGTCATAGTAACTTGTTTCGCGTATACCCAGAAAATTATTGGGCCTGTTCCGGTGTTCACTTTTAAGCAAATATTAATTTGTACTTTTTAGTATAGGGTATAATATATTACTACATGCTATCAGGAATTTTTGTTTTAATATTAATAAACTACATTAATTTATATATAAAGGAAAATATATTTAACTTTATATAATTCGTTGCTATGTTTTAAAAGGCATCGATAGCTTAATGCCATATGGTGTTACCAAACAATTACGTGAACAGGGGTGGTTTGCTTGTAAAACTGCTTTATAAAAATCGAATACACAATTTTTGAAACAAAGTAATCTGTGAAAAATAAGTATTCCCTTCAAATTTGTTTCAGAATGTGTTAAGCTGAGAAAAATAATTTTTTAGTTCATTCTCTGCTGGAAGCTCGAAGTGAAAACATCGTTTGGCTCTAAATAAAATAAATTTTATTTTCCATTTCCTTTTACAGGCTAATGTAAGTAAAAAAAGTGTACATACAAAATTTTAAATAATCAAAATATATTATACGCATCCATAAGAAAATGTGTGCATCTGAGCAAGAGAAAACATCCCTTTGTTACTGTAGCGAGAGCGAGAAAGCATACGGGTGGGCAAAAACAATTTTTTTTATCTGTCTTGCTGTGCATTTTGTATGTTTTTTTTTTTGAAGTAAAACTTTTTAGGTGGCATTATGCATTTTTGGGCATTTTGGGCATTGTGTATTTTTGGGCATGAATCAATGCGTGAATGAATAATGCGTGAACGAATGAATGTGAATTTCTATGGGAGTAACTTTGAAATTTAGTTAAACGAAAAAAACGTTAGCTGCTTTTGATTTTCTCTTTCGCATTGCGACGTTGACGTTGTGTTGGTGGTCATGAGTCATGGCTTCGCTTCTTGTTGAGAGAGCCAACTGTGGTCATGGTAAAGAGAAGGGAGTAAAGCGGCCGCGGCTGGTCAGCTAAAGCACGCAGCACATGTGTATGTGTGTAAACGAAAGAATTGTTTTTGTATGCATTGCGTGAACACAACACAGCGACATACATACATACAAGTGCCAGTGCTTGCCATTAGCTTGTGTGCCAGCTCGTATTTTTGCTTGCTTCCCTCTCTCTCACTTTTTGTTACTCTCACAGCAATGCCGTGGCCTTGGTGTTGTTTAGTGGTTGGCTACAAAATAAGATCGCGCTGCGCTAAGAACGATGTAGAAGTTGGCGCGGGGAAGGTGAGAGTTGCACGAACAACGAAGCCAAGCAGCATTGCACGACAGTTACATTGTCTAATTCTTTTCTCTTCTCTATTTCTTTTTTATGCTGCTTTCTTACGCGCTCAGCGTAGAGGAATTACTATTGATTTAGTTCTATTCGCACTACTTATAGTACAGTAAAAATAGGTTTTGACCCGGAAAAAATTGCACACTGGAATTTCTCTTGTTTAACGTATTAAGGAAATCCATCCAAAAAATGGTCTAAAACCAATTTGTAATGGTTTAAATGGGTTTGATTATTTGGTGAAATTATTATTCATTTTAAGCTTAAACTCCCGTGTTGTTCTCTTTTTTTTTTTTTTCTCCTTTTCCTTGATTTTGAGATTTTTTGAGCCATTTATCTCGAAATCTATAAGCCGTTCACGAATAAAAATTTCCAAGGCAGAAAAAGTTTAAATTATTTAATTTAAAATTTTATTTTGTATTCGGAGGTATTTTATCCAAAAGTTCACATTTTAGGCAGATAGGCTGGGGCCCAATCCCATGGGATTGGAGTTTACATCTTACATGTGTTGTAAGGCATCAAAACAAAACACATGCATGTGTGCGTGATTTTTGTACTGAACTACTCTCAGCAAATTCTCTGGCGTTGCTTATGCTCTTGTTGCAAAGCATGGTAGAATTATACAGGTAAGCTATTCACTGCACTGAAACCTTATTTTTAGTCTGAGCGAAAAAGTGAGAGAGTGAAACCACCCCCATTGCTGTTGTTGTGCGTAGGCAAGCATATTTAAAATTTTATTTTGTGCTGATGGTTGCAACTAGAGTGGCTTATTTTTTACCACTGCACAAAATTACGGTAAATGCTGAAAAACTATGCGCAGAAACAACCTTTCTCGTGTAAAATATCAACGAAACTAAAATAAGGTTTGAGTTGCGAAAATTTTTCGGGAATAGCTTACCTTGTTTATTCTACCATGGTTGCAAAGCAACAGACACGAAGTTGCTTGTGCATGACTTCGGCTCTTTTAGGCGCGTCTTGTCTAATGTAAAGACTCCAGCATTAGCTTTATGCCGTGGCTTTGGTGCTGTGTGGCAAAAAACACAAAATCAGTTTCAAGGTATATTTACTACAGGTAGCATACTCCCGCCGAAGGCTCTAACAAATATTACCAATTTTTAGGTTCGTTGCGACTGCACGTGAGGAGGGTTGTTTACGCGCATCGGGTGCGAGCAACAGATACAATTTTTGTTTGTTTCCTTGAATCAGTTTATGTTTAATTTGCTACAAGCTAAGATCGCGCTACGCAAATTATTGATTTTAAAAAGGAACAAATGTTCAAAGAGGAATGTAAAAATGAGCGGCGCGATCTAAGCTTGTAGCCAACTAAACATAGACTGATTTTGTGTTTTCTGCCAAACAGGCACCAAAGCCAAAAAGCAAGCACGCTCTCTAAGCAAGAGCCGAAGTCATGCACAAGCAACTTCGTATCTGTTGCTTTGCGACGTCAGCGTCGAAACACGTCACAGCGGCAGAAAATGTTCAATACAAGCGAAAAAAAATGCATATGTATATTTCGCCGACCACTGCTTTAAAGTCATCCCGTACCTTGAAAAGAAAGAATTGTTTTTGTATGCATTGCGTGAATACAACACAGCGACATACATACATACAAGTGCCAGTGTTTGCCATTAGCTTGTGTGCCAGCTCGTATTTTTATTTGCTTCTCTCTCCTCTCTCACTTTTTGTTACTCTCACGGCAATGCCGTGCCTTGGTGCGTTTGTTTTGATTTTCTTTTTCGCATTGATGAATTGACGCTGACGTTGTGTTGGTGGTCATGACTTCGGCTCTTGTTGAGAACGCCGAAAAACGTTCGTTTCATTTCGTTTGTATAAAAACAATTAACTAAAAAATATTAGTTAATCCAACACCTTTAATATAAAACTGTGAAAATGCTACATCAGAAAAAATAAAATATGCATAGAAATTATAATTTGACGTGTTCTATCTTTTTGCTATACATTTAACAAAAATTGACATCACATATGTCAGATATCTCTCTGGAACGAGAATTCCTTCACTTTCATTATTATTATAATATATAATTGATTGTTAAGACACCGTTTGAACTCCAAAGTAATGTTAAGACGGCTAAACTAAAGAAAAAAAAACAGCGTAGAAAAATAAGTTGGGTGAAAAAAGTTTTACTTCTAACGCGTGCTTGTACTGCACGTGAATTTTGCTATTGCTGCTTGTATGTGTTGCTGAAATTTTGATCGTTTGTCGCTGGAATTTGTACATGGACTTGTTTTCTTTAATAATTAAAATACTCGGTTGTTCAATTTAAAAATTTTTTTTATTAATTATTATTAATAATATTATGTATTCTACAATAAAAATTTAAGATATTTTTTTAATGCCGATTTTAGAACCTAGGAGGTCCCTAGGTAGGGACTGTAGGTACAGTTTATAGCCGGATGCGAACGGCGGTGTCTTAAATTAATAGAGATTTTCTTGGGCAAATAGCGTCTTTGAGCTAGCGATGCCAGTGCTAGGCAAATGTACCAGTGCATCTGCGGGGAATCGAACCACCGACCTTCGGTTGGTAAAGCGAGTACGCTACCACTACGACACCGAAGGCCACTAATCTTTGTTTATTGTTTTTAATTCTTAGCACTATAACAAACTCACGCAAGGACAAATTCGATCATTTGCCGACGGCACTTGCACAACCTTTCACTTTGAACGCTAGTTCGCACTGTTTAAAATAAACATCCACCCACATTAGAACTTCAACAAAAACACGCGAGGACAATAACGATCGTTTGCCGACGGCATTTGCACAACCTTTCACTTTGAAATGTACTTCACTACTGCAAGCAAAATAAAGACCCACGAGGGAGAGCTGTTTGGCATTTCCTCGCTGTGTAACAGCGCGTATTTTTGCTTGCTTTTTTCTCTCTCTCTCTCACTTTTTGCTACTCTCACAGCAATGCCGTGACCTTGGTGCGTTGTGTTTTGCTTTTCTCTTTCGCATTGACGAATTGCGACGCTGACGTTGTGTTGGTGGTCATGACTTCGGCTTTGGCTCTTGTTGAGAGAGCGAGCCGTGGTCATGGTAAAGAGAGGAGAGTAAAGCGGCCGCGACTGTTCAGCTAAAGCATGCAGCACATGTGTATGTGTGTAAACGAAAGAAAAGTTACATTGTTTAATTCTATTTCTTTTTATGCTGCTTTCTTACGCGCTCAGCGCAGAGGAATTACTATAGATTTTATTCTATTCGTACTACTAATGCGTTGGCAGAGTGAAGGTGATAAATATAAGTAAAAGTAATGCTTCAAGATATTTTTGTATGAATATTGAAGCTACATACATATGTATGTTTATTGCGCTAACTGTATTTTCAGTTGTAATATAATAAAATATAAATACAAATTTTAATATATTATTTACATTGTTTACATTGACAGGTTTGCAAATTTGAAGTCACTCTCACGTTTTGTTTCAGCTAAGGAGTGCAAAACATAACGTTTGCTTTGCGCTGAGCGCCTAAAAAATAATTGATTGTTAAGACACCGTTTGAACTCCAAAGTAATGTTAAGACGGCTAAACTAACAAAATAAAAAAAAGCGTAGCAAAATAAGTTGGGCGAAAAGTTTTACTTCTAACGCGTGCTTCTTCTGCACGCGAATTTTTTTTGTTTCATAAGTATTTGGCCGGACATGAAGAATAAAACAAAGCCAATCAATAAAGGCCGATCAAAGGAATAGAAATTTTTGTAAGCCAGACTAGTAATTCCGCTAAGTGTAACTTGTGCTCAACAATTGTAAAAACCGGTGGAAACACCTCCAATCTATTTAACCATCTTAAAAGATCGCACCCATATTCGTTGCAATCCGAAAAAAATATACAAACGATGCAGACTTTTTTCGATCCGAAAAAACGGCAAATAAACAGAAAGCAGACGAAGAAAGAAAAAGTCACTTAGACAACGCATCTATTAAAATGATTTTTTTTTTTTTAGTTTTGACAAATTTTTGTTTTCGAAATACATATCTCGAAATCCGCTGCATTTAAAAATTTGTGGAGCTCATTTTGGGTTTTAATATTTAATAAATTTACTTATTGTCTAATAAACAGATATGAAGAGAAAACAAAACAAAAAAAGAATTTTGGGTTTTAGCTTGCCATTTTACTATGGATACGAGTAAAAAATGTTGAGGATACATTTTGCTAAAAACTAGTTTTATTTTTAGATCTCAAAGAAATCAAAAGAATTGTTACTTATTTTTTATGTTTCTCTAATTAAGTTTTGAGTCTTAAATCAAATGAATTGTTTCTTAATCATTATGTTTTCTTTTATTAAATTTTGAATCAAATGAATTATTCGTTTTCTTTTAAGTTTTGAATTTTTGTTTCCGTTATTATGAAATATGGAAATGAATTTGAGTGAATTTTGTATAAATATTCTTTTTTGTATATAGGTTTTCATGTCTGTAATTATGTGCGGCTTAAACTTGCTAGCGCCTACCGTTTTAGTGCGATTAATCGATTTCTTTTTGAGAATCGATCGAAAAAATCGACTCCAAAATCGAATATCGAGCTCAGCTTTACAGCCAACGTCGCCAAAATTACGCAAAATACAAAAAAATTAATAATACATACAAACTTGAAAATACGTACAATATCAAAAAAGTCCAGACTACTTAATAATAATATTTACAGTATGTAATGCTTAAACTGCTTGTGAATTATAAGCACTTTATGAAAAAAAATTCATTGCGTGCTCCCACTTATTACAGTTGTGCAAATTGGATTGGAAGAAAATACAATTTTTTATTGAATGATTTTTTAGAAGAAGGAAGAAATGCACGAGCGACTGTAATCAATTTTCTTTGTGATTATTAAATTTTATTAGATATACATACATTTAAAACACTAGCTAACAATGGATATTAAATAATATATAATACATTTCTTTAAGGAGTTTGTTTTCCATGCTACATGAGATTTACACAGTTTTAATTTTAATACACTATTGGACTATTTATATTTTATTTTGCTGTGCGTGGGCATTGCTAGTACTGTAGTTATTGAATATATTATTGTAAAATATATTTAAATGAATATATATATAAATAAATAATAATTTTATTAATTATTCTTGATTCGCTGGAAGGATTAAAAGTAATAGTATTTAAATTTATATTATAGCACCGAATAAAGATTTTTTAAATTTCATAGCAAAACAAACAATTTTTTAATGTCATAGTAACTTGTTTCGCGTATACCCAGAAAATTATTGGGCCTGTTGGCGCAAATCGCTTGTTTTGTTTTAAGTAATCAGATATTGTAATTTTTATGAAGTCTAGTGTAAGTGAGAGTAGGTCGGAGCGGGTGCCAATAAAGCTTTCGTCGCTCTTTGCGAGTTCGCCCCGCTTCGTTTAAGCTAGACTTAAGAGATAAAGTTTGGATTTAGCATAAGTTAGTTGTCGATTACCATTACATGCGAGCGTCCACACATTTTTCGCTATCGTTTGTTTCTGTTTGCAATATATTATAACAATTTCACTTAAACGTTCCAATACTTTCTTATTAAAAAACAAATAATCATAAAAACTCTTATGGTTTTTCATGGCGCCCGAGCAGGGACAAGTTTAAGTGTTTGTTTTATAATTTATATATACAATTTACAATACATACAACAAAAATACAAAGTGACAAAGTGCAAAAATTTACAACTACAAAATCTAAAAGCAACCACCAAATTAATAATTTTAATACACGATTTTATTAAAATTTGTTAACAAATTAGAATTTTGTTCAATATTTGATCGTGCTCGCGAATTATTTAAATTCAAAATAAAAATAAATAAATAACTCGCGTCTGCCGCGCTAAAATAAAAAATAACGCCTAATGTTGCCGCCTTTTCACTGCTACCACTGATGGATGCCCTACTCGGATGCAAAAGGGAAGTAGTAGCTGGAACACAATATCCACACCGAGAACATAAGGTACTGTGCTAAAAATTGAAAGCCCAAATTTTAATAAAACATTTGGTATAGTTGGTGCTATTACTTATGAGCACAACGCTGTCAATTCTTGGCACATATGTAACAGTAGAGCGTTTGAAATTATTAATTGCATACAAGTATTTACTAACCATTTGAACCGCCTTTTTCGCAATTGTGCGATTTTTGTTTAATTAAATAAATAAATTTACATTAGCAAAACATCAGCATAATATACTGCAATATTGCATTACATTGGTTTCATTTGTTTTTTTAATATTTGCGTGCTGCACTTAAACATTTAAAGTTGCATTTCTCTTCGGCAGCACTGACTTATAATTTACAATTAATTGCTAATTGCAAAATTTTAGTCAGCTGCTCGTTTACTTTGTCGCCCACTAAACTTTCGCTCGCGTTGTACACCTTACAGCTGCAAAGCTTAAGCGCCTATTCGTACATACGTACAAACATACATACACATCAGCAATAGCATCTGCATAGCCTCTCTTTCGTTGTCGCTTATAACGGCTGCTGCAGTGCTGTTGTTGTTGTTATCTCTTTCGTTGGCGCGCTTAAGCTTAGCTGTAGTATAAGAGATTCACTCCCCTACACTAAGTTGGTCCGGCATATTATTTTTAACAGCCGTTTGCACTAGTTGTGTGCGCTCCCCTTTAATTCTCTAACTAACAAAGAATTTTATTCCAAAAAATCTAGGAGAATTAAATTGTAGGCTAGAGCTTATAAATACACACATAGATAATGCTTATGCGTATCAGAGTCGCATTGAAGCAATTGATGCTGATGACGACTACAGAGATGAACTGGAAGATCTATGTGTGGAAACCAAAGGTCAACTTGTGTCCCTAATTTCTGACTTAAAGTCAAAGGCCAAGTTAGACAGTCAGTCAGTGACCATAGCAACTCCCTCACATGCCCGCCTGCCTTTGTTAGCTCTACCACAGTTCAGTGGTAAATACTCATAGTTTAAGAATTTTATTGGCTTGTTTGAGACTCTTGTTGATAATGACAAATCTATACCCAGCATCGAGAAGTTTGATTATTTGAAATCGTGTCTCTCCGGTGAAGCCCTAGGAACCGTAAGAGCATTCCAAGTAACAGGAGAAAATTATAGCAAAGCCCTTGCCGCTCTAAAAAGAGTTTATGACAATGATTGTCTCATTTTCACGGAAAATATTTCCGCTCTTTTTAGCCTGCCCAAAATTTCTCAGCCCTCAGCAGCTTCGTTGAGGTGCCTGATTGATACGACCTCTGCTATTTATGGGTCGTTACTTTCGATTGCTGACGATCGAAAAATCTCAAACGCCATATTAATCCACCTAGTCATGAGCAAAGTTGACCCCATAACTAAGCAAAAATGGGAAGAACAGCTCGATTATTCCCGCATTCCATTGTGGACAGATTGTGAAACAGCGTTAAATCGCCGATACCAACATTTATCGGCTGCTGAATCGGCAAAAGCGACAAGTGATGTCGTAAGATTTAACTCCAAAGCTGTAACCCAACATAATCGTAGCTAGAAGACGCCAATCGTTGTCTTCACAACAGGCTAGCTGAAATGGAGTCGCTCTGCACTCAATTGCAACTACAAAACAGGGAACTTCAAGCCCAAATTAACACCCTAGTGGAAGCAGCAAATGGAAAACCTACTCAACATCACATAGATGATTGTAAAACAGCAGAGTACAACACTGATGAGGAAGAGTTACAAAAAGAAACGGATTGGGTACTAAAGAAACGCCCATTGAAAAAACGTAAAGCAGCATCTTCTCCAGAGATAGACGAACCGACAACAGTTGAACAGTCTAATATAAACTCAGTTCAGGAGCATGCCCCAAAACCAAAAAGACCTCCACCAATTATGGTCTCTGGTAATCTCAAATACAAATCTTTGTATGGCAAGGCTAGCTGCAGCAATGATTTCCAAATAAAACTTCTTAGCAATGGAGTATATAAGGTCAGTACATTTGACTCTGGAGACTACAGAAATATTACGAAAACGCTAACCACTGAAAAAACACCGTGGCACACTTATGAAAATAAACAAACACGCCCAATAAAAGTTATAGCAAAGAAATTGCCTCACTCATGCGAGCCAGAATTAATAGTGGAAGATCTTAAGGAACAAGGTTTTCTAGCACTCCATGCTGCCAACAAGCTCAAATGGAAAACTAAAGAGCCGACAGATATATTTCTCCTCACTTTTGAATCAGAAGACAATATTGAAAAGATATTCAATATTAAGACAATTCTCAAATGTGTAGTAACAATCGAACCAGTAAAGCACGCTAAACTAATACCACAGTGTAAATCATGCCAAGCCTTCGGGCATACAAAAATTTCTGTGGAAAACCACCCCGCTGCGTCAAATGTGCTGGAAAGCACAAAACTGAAGAGTGCGCAAAACCAACCACTCAGCAACCGAAATGTTGTAATTGCGGTGAAAACCATCCGGCCAATTATAGAGGATGTGTTGTCGCAAAGGAACTTCAAAAAATAAGAAGCAAAAGTATTGGTAATCCTAATAAAACGCGCGTAGAAAGTGCTGCAAAGATCTCTGCGGCACCCCAAAAAAAAAAAACTCCACAAGTGGAAGCTAAAACTAATAAACCAACTAGACTTGATAAGCCAACATATTCGCAAGCAGTAAAATCAGCAAACATACCATCGGTGGAGCAAAAGCTAAGCTTACTGCACAAGACAAACATAATTCCAAAATTGATAAGCGCCTTGCACAGCTCGAACAACAGATCTCAAAATTATCAAAATGAATAAAGCGCTTAATATTATGCTATGGAATGGCAATGGTCTTCAAAAACAACAAAGAGAACTAGAAGTCGTTCTTAGTCTAAAAAACGTAGATGTGTGCCTAGTAGCAGAAACACATTTTACGAAACATTCGTTTGTTCGTTTCCAGCAATATAACGTGTACCACACATCTCACCCTAGCAATAATGCACGAGGAGGCTCGGCAGTAATTATTAAAAAAACATTAACACAATATGAGGATGTTAAAATATCAACTGAAGAATTCCAGGCTACTTCTGTTACAACGGAAGTAATGAATAATAAGCTAACATTTGTTGCTGTGTACAGCCCACCAAAACACAAAATAAAGAGCCAGCAATATAAACAACTTCTTAACACATATGCACACAGGCTAATTATGGGTGGTGACTTCAACGAAAAAATACAATATGGGGGTCAAGATTGACGACAACAAAAGGCAGAGAGCTGCTTAAAGCAGTCGAAGCAACTGGATGCCGCGTAGTGTCTTCAGGAGAACCGACATATTGGCCAACCGATCCAACGAAGATTCCTGACCTAATTGACCTTTATGTGTGCAAAAATATTTCATTGACAAAACTCAAAGCAGAATCTGGATATGAACTCAACTCTGACCATAGTCCTGTATACCTTAAACTCTTCGAAACGACTGTACTTGAAAATCAACCGCTTACCTTATCAAACAATTTAACAGATTGGTCCTTTTTCAGGAAAATATTAAACGACAACATGGATCTATCTACAGATATGCTCAGTAGTGATCAAATTGATGAAGAGCTACATGCATTTACAAAACATATACAAATGTCCGCTTGGAGTAGTACTCCTGTAAGAAATTTTAAAATTATTTCCTCATATCCGGATTACATAAGAAATCTTATTACTGAAAAAAGAAAGCTAAGGCGAAAATGGCAGCAAACGAGATTCCCTAGGCTCAAAACAAAGCTAAATCTGCTAACAGAGCAATTATCTCATGAAATAAAGAGATTCAAAAACGAAGCATTCCAGAATTATTTGCATAACCTATCATACGACAGCTCAACAAACTATTCGCTTTGGAAATGCACCAAAAAAATGAAAAGGCCACTTCAACAAAACTATCCGTTAAAAAGTCCAGATGGAGTATGGATAAGAGACGACGCAGAAAAAACCGCATTGTTTAGCAGCTACTTGGCAGACGTCTTTACTACTGCTTGTACAGTTCCTAGTCTGCCTGACCAATCCATAAATAATGGTCTTGAAGACACTATTACGTCTGTCTCAGAGCTAGAAATAATAGAGGTTATCTACAGGGAATTGAAGCCACGCAAATCACCAGGATATGACCTCATAACAACTGAAGTACTAAAAGAATTACCTGTTAGAGCTATTGCTAAATTAGCTCAAATTATCAATGCTGCTTTTAAATTGAAATATGTACCTCTTTCTTGGAAAGTCTCCGAAGTAATAATGATCCTTAAGCCAGGCAAAAACTCAAGCGATGTAAAATCATACAGACCCATATCTCTGCTTCCCATGATGTCAAAAATATTTGAAAAATTGTTAATCAGAAAGATAATGCTAAAAATAGAGCGGAGTAGTCTGATACCAAGTCATCAGTTTGGTTTCAGAGCTAATCACTCTACTATTGACCAGGTTCACCGAATAACCAATATAATTGAAAACTCTCTGGAGAAAAAGGAAGTCTGCTCAATAGTATTTCTTGATGTAGCACAGGCGTTCGATAAGGTTTGGCATGAAGGTCTAATATATAAAATAAAAACTATATTACCGGAAAGTTACTCAGAGATACTTGAGTCCTATTTGAGCAACAGATTCTTTAGAACTAAACAAGGCAGCAGCTATTCTGAATTATATCCAATAAAGGCTGGTGTCCCCCAAGGCAGCGTACTTGGACCGCTTTTATATATAATTTACGCAAGCGATTTGCCGAGTCCAAGCAACACAAAGATAGCCACCTTCGCAGATGATACCGCTATAATTGCAGAAGGGAAATCCGAATTGGAAACTACAAGAAAGTTACAATCGGGGCTAAATGAAATCACGGCGTGGACTAGAAAATGGGGAATTAAGTTGAATAATCTTAAATCTGTGCATGTGGACTTCACAAACAAAAAAATCAGCTATTTGCCGCTATATCTAGACGGTATACAAATTCCCTATTCCGATACAGCGAAATATCTTGGAATGACATTAGACGCCAAGCTCCGGTGGGTTGAGCATGTAAAGAAAAAAGAAATGAACTCAACCAGAAATTTCACACAATGAAGTGGTTAATTGGGAGAAGGTCCACGCTCTCAATTTCTAACAAAATCATGCTATACAAGCAAGTCCTTACGCCTATCTGGTCATATGGAGCCCAACTATGGGGTTGCACTTCAACAAAAAATCGGCAGATCATCCAAAGATTTCAAAACATTGTGCTTAGGGCAATCACAAATGCTCCATGGTACGTCCGTGACAGTGACCTGCATAGAGATCTCGATATCACAACCGTCGATGAAGAGATCACGCGCTGTGCAAAGTTACATCAAAACAGACTCAGCACACACGTCAATGCTGAAGCATCATGTCTTCTTCAGACTGACCAGATAATGCGTAGACTTAAACGCACAAAGCCTTCTGATCTAGTTAATAGATAAAATAACTTATGGTTAGTAATAATGTGTATACACAATGTGTAATTATAAAAAAATTGCTTATTAGTTTACATGTACTAGGTGCCATACTTAATTTGTTTCTTTTAGATTGTATAAATTAAAATTGTAAGAAACTAAAATAATAAAAAATAAAAAAAAATAAAAAAATAATCGTAGCTGATTTTCGTGTTCTGCGCCTCAGCCTTATACCGACAGAAAGACCCAGAGATGTCAATATTGTAATTCCGAAGAGCACATTATTAATAGATGTGACGCATTTTCTGCACTAACTGTGCAACAGCGGTTCGAGTTCGCAAAAACAGCTCCCCTGTGCATCAATTGCCTTCGGACGGGTCACACAGTTACCAAATGCCATCGTAGCCGGTGTCGTGTATGCAATCATTCTCACCATTCATTGCTACATGTTTACTCTGTCGTAAATGGAAGTCGAGCGTTACCACCACCGATTCACTCCGCTCAGGATCAACCATCGACATCACATGTTATGCATGCGATTGCTTCGGATAAAGTGATCCTGGCAACATCCATCGTAAGTGTCAAAACAATATCTGGTGAATATGTTTTGGCTCGAGCACTTCTCGATTCCGGTTCACAAATTAACCTTGTAACGGAAGAACTTGCTCAAAAGTCGCAACTGCGTAGAGATGAGTCGTCCATCAGCTTACTTGGAATTGGTGAATCCAATGCCCAAGTTATGAAAAAGATAAAAACAGTGGTGAAGTCGCAAGACAATTGCAATGAGTTTACTATCGATTTATGCATTCTCGACTCTATTTCTGGATACCAGCCGAATGAACCAGTTAATGTGACTGGCTGGAACATACCCCAGAATTTGCAATTGGCTGACCCATATTTTTATAAGCCGCAGAAAATTGACATGCTCATAGGTGCCGAAACCTTTTTTGAACTCCTATCTGTTGGGCAAATTAAGCAAGGCCCCAACTGTCCAATCCTGCAAAACACTTGTCTTGGTTGGATTGTATCTGGAAGATACGATTCAAGTAGAACTCCCAGTAAAGATATTGCTATCAATCAGAGTCGTCATAAAAAACACTTGACCTCGATTGATAAGCTATTGCAGAAGTTTTGCCCAGTTAAAGAGTTGCCACCTCCAACTAAGTTGGCTGCTGTAGAACAACAGATATGTGAGAAAAATTCCTCTGAGAATATGCAAGAATTGCCGTTAGGAAGATTTTACAGACATTCATCTGACTCTGCGAAGAATTTAAGGTTAAACACCAACACTTACGGCACTGCGCCTATTCCATTTCTCGCTTCACGGTGTTAAACAAAGCTGAGTGCTATTCTTAAGGCATCCCACCCAAAACCTACTGACGTTATCCGGCATAGTTTTAGCTTGGATACTACGTCGACTGGTGCTGAGTGCGTCGAGAAGCTGAAGACAATTAAGTCTGCAGCGAATCAGACTTTGCTGAATGCAGAGTTCGAGTTAGCAAAGTGGCACTTGAACAGTTCTGACATCTCCGCATCCAAAAGCACAGTCAAGCCGATAACGAGTTCAGAGTCAGATTCAACCAGCACTGCAGAAGGTTTTCGCATATCGTTGCTCATATCGAAATCAAAAGTAGCGCCCCTCAAGATGAACACATTTTCCAGGCTTGAGATGTGTGTCGCTCATCTTCTTGCAGACAAATCTTTCAATCTTAACGTTTATTCTACGGCATTAGAGCGCAAGAAAGCATTTGAAAGAATCGTTAGAATGTTTCAAGCTTTAAAATTTCGAGAAAAAATTGAGAGGGCTCGTAAGAGCGCCTTACTAACGGGTCTGAGTTTGCAGTCTCTAACACAATACATAACTATGCATATTTTATTTTCGTTGTTGCGAGTAAGGTGCAAACTTTTCAACGCTCCTATTACAAATGATGAGAAACGTCTTTCATCACTGACAAAATGCTCCCAATTTGGTCGAAGCTACGTCAAATACCTTCACAAAAGAAATTCTAATTCTGGCCTTAGAGCCCTCGTGAGCATTTTCGGAGAGCGCTTATTCTTTTGCAACTCTCAAGAGGTCTGTCATCGGACAGCGCGATATTGCATCCGTTGCTATACATGCAAACCTCGCCTGCTGCCGCAAATGATGGAAAATTTGCCAGCAAAACAGCTCCGAGCGCTCCGCCCATTCTCAACATGGGGCGTTTATGGGGTTGGCCTCATCAAAAAGGTTTTTAGAGTTATTGGCCAGCCTCTATTCAAATCGATTGCATAAGATAAACTGTTTGCGTCCAAAGCGGTTCATTTGGAACACAATATCGATCTTCTAATGACTTTTCCAAGATTCTCGGATTGCACCTCTTGCAATTTGTACTCCGGACCAGAAGAGTATGAATTGCTTGAGGCATTGCTGACCTACATCACCAACTTCAAAACATTGTTGACGAAAATGGCCACAGGATCACGTGCAAAGGCAGTAATTCCAGGACAGTTGCAACCGGTCATAACATATTCAGCATCTTCATGACTAGGAAACGCTCATTTCGATGTCCCCATTTTTTGCGCCATTGCAATTATTTAAAGGCATCTTCAGCCTTTCAACGGGGCCGGTGTTGGCGCAAATCGCTTGTTTTGTTTTAAGTAATCAGATATTGTAATTTTTATGAAGTCTAGTGTAAGTGAGAGTAGGGCGGAGCGGGTGCCAATAAAGCTTTCGTCGCTCTTTGCGAGTTCGCCCCGCTTCGCCGTGGTAGTTTAAGCTAGACTTAAGAGATAAAGTTTGGATTTAGCATAAGTTAGTTGTCGATTACCATTACATGCGAGCGTCCACACATTTTTCGCTATCGTTTGTTCCTGTTTGCAATATATTATAACAATTTCACTTAAACGCGTTCCAATACTTTCTTATTAAAAAACAAATAATCATAAAAACTCTTATGGTTTTTCCGGTGTTCACTTTTAAGCAAATATTAATTTGTACTTTTTAGTATAGGGTATAATATATTACTACATGCTATGAGGAATTTTTGTTTTAATATTAATAAACTACATTAATTTATATATAAAGGAAAATATATTTAACTTTATATAATTCGTTGCTATGTTTTAAAAGGCATCGATAGCTTAATGCCATATGGTGTTACCAAACAATTACGTGAACAGGGGTGGTGTTTAAGCTACGATTAAGAGAAGATTTAAGAGAGGCGCATATGCCAGCGCTGCAGCCAGAAATGCAGCCAGAGATGCAAAGCTGTTGCATTGAGCGAGCTTATTACAAGCGATAATGCGCTTAGATTATGATAAGTTTTGATAAGCGCCGTTAGTGAGCGAGCTTTAGCAACTGTTGTTTTTAGTTATTATCTATTTCTTATGCTTAGCTTAAACAATTATGTATATAATATGTTGAAATCACGCCACTTAGTTCGAAGTCTGTTAGCGTCAGCCCATGAAGTCGCATGCACACGAAGTGCTTATAAAATTGTAACGCGAATTAAAATACTTATATATAACTATAACCTAAATTAAAATACTTAGAAATTATAAAAACTCGGGTGTTTAAATTTATTCCCGGAATTTTGATTGGCCCATTGGGATCAGCGCGCCTTCGTCGATCACCTCAAAGCCGCTGCGGGTGGTAATCACACCGACAGCCGCATCATATAACCGGGCAGTTTGGGGCTCCGTTGTTTTCGCAGCCGTTTATCCAACATATTTATGGTGCCTCCTGTGAGGACTGACTCTTCGACTGGATTGTGCTGTATATATCGCCGATTGCAGTTCTGTGGACGTATTTTAACTGGATTTTTGGGTCATATTGCCGGGCGTGCTACCTAACCTCAAACGCAAGGTGAGTGCAATTTGACATTGTCGTGTTACAAGGTTGTTAATAGCATGGCGGAGATTATTGGTAATTTGATTTCTGAGCAAAAGGCGCTGCTGGATGCAGTGCACAGATCATGGGAGAAATTCAAAGGAGATGCAACGCAGCGCTCTGAGGCGCACGTGGAAACGAGAATCGGCTCGTTAACAATTTTGCATGAAGAATTTCGGAATAACCACAGAGCGCTTATGAGATCCGGAGACATCGAACGCATTAAAGCAGACTACTTCGATCCTGACATTGAAGGGCTGTTTGAGGAAGCCTATATCGAAGCAGTGGCTGAATTAAAAACTGAGCTGAACAGTCATCGGGAGCCCATTACAACGTCCACGGCATTGGGTGGCCATGATTTAAACAGCAGCGTTCAGCCAGTAACAGAGGAAGTGAAGCTTCCGACGGTAAAGTTACCAACGTTCAGTGGCAAGTTTGTTGATTGGCCTGCTTTTAAAGAAGTTTTTGAATCTCGTGTACATAAATGCTCACGACTAACAGATCTCCACAGGTTTCATTACCTAAAAGATTCTCTTTCAGATGAAGCGGCTAAGGATATAGAGCACCTCACTCTGATTGAGTCTAATTATCAAGTGGCATGGAAAATGCTTATCAATTTGTACGACAACAAGCGAGTGTTGTTTCATCATTATATGGACGTGTTTGATCGACAATTATCAGTTCAACATGGCGACCCTGGGTCTTTGAAGCGGTTTTTACAAACCTGTCGCGCATGTGTGAACTCCTTAGAGAAGGTCGGGGTTGATCTTACACAACAGAATCAGATCTTGGTTTACTACATGGCAAAGAAGTTGCCTAGTAAGCTAAGAGTGGATTGGGAGCAATCATTGTCATCTACGCAAAATTTACCAACGTTCGAGGAGCTGTGTAAATATCTCGATGCCCTATATAGAACAATGATTACGTCATTGTCTAGTGGTGTTTTATCGGCATCGACTGATCAGCGGTCAGTTACACAGCAGGGCGCACATGGCTCACGTGGCGTACGGAGCAGTGACGTCAAATCTTCATTCGTTACTCGGGAGGCGAGTATTTGTGCAGTATGTAGCAAAGATGATCATCCTGTACGGGATTGCAAATTGTTCAACGATATGTGTGTATCGGATCGGAGAGCGGCTGTGCAAAAACATCGGCTATGTTATAACTGTTTGGGTTATAATCACTTATCTTCAAAATGCAGCAGTCGCCGAAATTGTGCTAATTGTACTGAGCGACATCACACCCTCATCCACTGGGAAAGTATACGGAGTCCTACGGACGCGTCTACGAATATCGCCGCGCAAAGGCCGGATGAGTGCGCTCAGCATCTATCATCAAATGCGATAAACGGATCGCATATGGCTTTGTCTACGACAAAGTACGACGTATTGCTGCCTACAGCAATTATCACTGTGGAATCAGTTGATGGTTGCCAGTTGCAGTTCCGAGCGTTTTTGGATCAGGGTTCGCAAGCTTCATTTATATCGGAGAGCGCAGCGCAATTACTGCGTCTCCCACGGCAAAAGGTGCACGTCAGGGTTAATGGCTTAGCGAATACTAAATTGACGGAAACATCGGCAGCAATGGAGCTCAAGGTGGGCTCGAGGTATGATCCACAGGTAAAATTTAATGTAAACGCTTATATTTTACCAAAGGTGAGTCATAGAATGCCAGATCGGCGTGTGGCAGTTGGTAGTTGGCCGCATTTACAACATTTGAAATTGGCAGATCCTAATTATTTTGTGCCGCAGGTTGTGGACATTTTACTTGGCAGCGATATCTACGATGAGCTTATGTTGAGTGAAGTATATCGAGGACCAGCAGGTTCTCCCATCGCGCAAAATACACACTTGGGCTATATTGTATCTGGAAAAATAATGGAACGAGCGTCAACCATCTCAACTCACACTGTAACGATAGCAAGGAATAATGCAGCTGAGGAGCTGGATAATTTGCTACGCAAATTTTGGGAGATAGAGCAGTTGGAAGAGAAAAATTCTGGTCTATCGGAAATAGATACGTGGTGTGAAGATTTCTTTGCTCAAACCCACCAGCGTATGGCCTCAGGCAAATATCTTGTTAGACTACCATTTTTATCATATCAGGATCCAACAATGGTGATAGGCGCATCTTATGGTTCGGCGCTAAAACGGTTATGTCACCTGGATCGGCGTCTACGTGCTGACGCAAAACTCAGAGATGTGTACTCCAAAACTATCATTGAGTATTTGGAATTGGGGCAAATGCAGCGAGTACTGCCTCATGATAACGGCCATTCTCAACAGGGCGTATTGGGGGGAGTCACACATTGTTATCTTCCGCATCATCCTGTCATCAAGGAGACGTCATCGACTACGAAGGTTCGAGTGGTGTTCGATGGCTCGATGAAAACGAGCAACGGAAAGTCGCTAAATGATGTTTTGGCGACGGGGCCGAAGCTACATGTGGAATTACCTGGAGTGCTTCTCAATTGGCGTGCGCATAAAATTGTGTTTTTGGCGGACGTAGAGAAGATGTATCGGTGCATCGACATGCACGAGAAGGATTCACATTATCAGCGCATATTGTGGAGTACTGATCAAAACCATATAGAAGAATATCGATGTTCGACAGTAATGTTTGGAACAAGCTCAGCGCCATACCTTGCCATCCGAGTCATGCAACAATTAGCCCTGGATGAAGCACAAAATTTTCCACTAGCGGTGAACGTAGTTCAAAAGCAAATGTACGTGGATGACATTCTATCAGGAGCGGATAGTTTAATTGAAGCAGAGGAAACACAACGACAAGTTATTGGTATGCTGAAAAGAGGAACTTTTGAATTACGCAAATGGGCCAGCAATTGCCCAGAGTTATTGGCAAAAATACCTCTGGAACATCGTGAGTCAAAAGATTTGTTAGGTTTTCAAACTGGCGAAATGATACGCACGCTGGGTCTATATTGGAGCCCAGGTGAGGACGAGTTCCGATATAAAATAAACTTTGATTTGCCTACAGGTACACCCACTAAAAGGATTATATTGTCAACCATTGCAAGGCTGTTCGACCCATTGGGCTGGCTGAGCCCAGTTATTATAACTGCAAAGTGTCTGATGCAGCAGTTATGGAAGGCAAATCTTGATTGGGATTCGTACGTACCTTCGCCAATTCAAAGCGAGTGGAAACGGTTTATTGATGAGCTACCTGGAATCGGGAACGTGCGTATACCACGTTACATCTACGGGCTGAAGCCTAACTGTGAGGCTCAGCTACATATCTTTGTGACGCATCTACACGTGCCTACGGCGCGGTTGCATATCTACGTGTGCTTGTGGGAGAGCACAACTATAATACAGAGTTACTTTTGGCGAAATCAAAAGTATGCCCAATCAAACCACAACTTACTATACCAAGAGCTGAATTATGTGCTGCATTGGTAGCGGCTAAAATGTTTAAATATCTGAAAAATAATTTGAATATAAATGTTAACTTTTCTGAAACTGTTTTTTGGTCAGATTCAATGATTACGTTATGCTGGATACGTGGTGGCGCATTTAAGTGGAAGCCGTTTGTCGCAAACCGTATTAAGACTATTTTGGAGATAACTTCAGCGAATCAATGGCGCCACGTTTTATCAGAGGATAACCCTGCCGACTACCTGAGTCGTGGTGTCAGCATAGAAAAGTTAGCAGCGTGCACATTATGGTGGCAAGGGCCACGTTGGTTGAAAGGTTCGCAGCAGGAATGGCCTGCCATGGCTATCGATCAACAAAAGACAGCTGCAGTGAGCAGCGAAATGAGTAACGTCAGCAATCACGCGGTTACAATCAAGGAGATATCGGAACCATCGCTATTGGAACGATATTCATCATATTCACGGCTATTACGAATTATGGCTTATGTGCGGCGGTTTGTTGGAAACTGTCGCGTAGCAAAATCTGATCGGAATATTGGTTGGCTTACGGCTAGTGAATTGGATGCAAGTCTCACATGCATAGTGAGAATGGTGCAGGCTGATTTTTTTGCAGCAGAGTGGAAGCTTCTGTCTGCTGGCAAGACCGTAAGCAAGGAGAGTACATTGGTGGCGTTAAATCCATATTTTGACGCTGAGGAGCAAGTTATACGGCTTGGAGGTAGATTGCTGGACGCCTTACTACCTATAAGGGAAAAGCATCCTTACATATTGCCATATAGACATCATTTTACAACGCTTGTGGTTCAGTATAGCCATATCAACACATTACATGGTGGAACAGCACTTACGCTTAACTATATAAGGAAGCGTTTTTGGATTGTAAATGGTAGGAATGCTGTGCGACGTATAACTCATCAATGTATAATTTGTTACAGAATGAAGCCTCGATGTGTCGAGCAACAAATGGGAAATTTACCGGCTATGAGAGTACGGCCAGATAGAGTTTTTGCAGCTATTGGAGTGGACTATGCTGGTCCAATTAACGTGTCGCCGTCCAAAGGTAGAGGGCGCGCTTCGTTAAAGGGTTACATCGCAGTTTTTGTATGTTTGGTAACAAAAGCTATACATTTGGAGCCAGTGGGAGATCTTACTTCGGATGCATTCATCGGCGCATTATATCGATTTATTGGAAGGCGAGGCCTTTGTCGTGACATATACAGTGATTGTGGAACTAACTTCGTTGGAGCGAATAAGAAACTGCAAGCTGACAAGTTAGCTTATCAATCATATGTCACAAAATGTATACTCCCGAAGTTGTCATGTAGAGGCATAACATGGCATTTTAATCCTCCGTCTGCACCACACTTTGGCGGACTATGGGAGGCGGGTGTCAAATCAATGAAGCATCATCTAAAAAGAACGCTTGGAGAACGCGTTTTTACTTATGAGGAACTTGCGACAGTTTTGGCACAAATTGAAGCGTGTCTTAATTCAAGGCCACTCTGTCCACTATCAAATGATCCAGAAGATTTGTTAACATTAACACCTGGACATTTTCTGACAGGCGACGCATTGTTGGCGCCTCCTGTACCTGAAGTATCGAATTTAACACTTACTAATCGTTGGAGAAATTGCCAATTTTTTACACAAAAGTTTTGGAAACATTGGAGCTCAGAATATTTATCACGCTTACAGCGTCGGCCAAAATGGTTGCATTCAAGGCAAAATCTACAAATTGGCGATCTTGTAATGATAAAAGATGAGCAATTACCTTCTAGCAGATGGGCCCTTGGTCGAATTACGCACACGCATGCTGGAGTGGATGGCTTAGTTCGAGTGGTCACATTAAAAACACAAAATGGAATAGTAAAGCGGCCTGTCGCAAAGTTGTGCCCATTACCAATAAATGACAATTTGCACAACAACGACACCGAAATAACACGATAATGTTTTAAATTGCACTTTTGTCTTTCCAGCGTTTTGAGTTCTTTCAGTTAGTACTACGTACGAGCATCGGGACTGGAGCGAGAACGAGCTTAAAGACGATGGAAAGTTTGATGATTCCCTTAGCAATCATCAAAGGGGGGAGAATGTTTAAGCTACGATTAAGAGAAGATTTAAGAGAGGCGCATATGCCAGCGCTGCAGCCAGAGATGCAGCCAGAGATGCAAAGCTGTTGCATTGAGCGAGCTTATAACAAGCGATAATGCGCTTAGATTATGATAAGCTTTGATAAGCGCCGTTAGTGAGCGAGCTTTATTAACTGTTGTTTTTAGTTATTATCTATTTCTTATGCTTAGCTTAAACAATTATGTATATAATATGTTGAAATCACGCCACTTGTTCGAAGTCTGTTAGCGTCAGCCCATGAAGTCGCATGCACACGAAGTGCTTATAAAATTGTAACGCGAATTAAAATACTTATATATAACTATAACCTAAATTAAAATACTTAGAAATTATAAAAACTCGGGTGTTTAAATTTATTCCCGGAATTTTGATTGGCCCATTGGGATCAGCGCGCCTTCGTCGATCACCTCAAAGCCGCTGCGGGTGGTAATCACACCGACAGCCGCATCATATAACCGGGCAGTTTGGGGCTCCGTTGTTTTCGCAGCCGTTTATCCAACAGGTGGTTTGCTTGTAAAACTGCTTTATAAAAATCGAATACACAATTTTTGAAACAAAGTAATCTGTGAAAAATAAGTATTCCCTTCAAATTTGTTTCAGAATGTGTTAAGCTGAGAAAAATAATTTTTTAGTTCATTCTCTGCTGGAAGCTCGAAGTGAAAACATCGTTTGGCTCTAAATAAAATAAATTTTATTTTCCATTTCCTTTTACAGGCTAATGTAAGTAAAAAAAGTGTACATACAAAATTTTAAATAATCAAAATATATTATACGCATCCATAAAAAAATGTGTGCATCTGAGCAAGAGAAAACATCCCTTTGTTACTGTAGCGAGAGCGAGAAAGCATACGGGTGGGCAAAACAATTTTTTTTTATCTGTCTTGCTGTGCATTTTGTATGTTTTTTTTTGAAGTAAAACTTTTTAGGTGGCATTATGCATTTTTGGGCATTGTTGGGCATTGTGTATTTTTGGGCATGAATCAATGCGTGAATGAATAATGCGTGAACGAATGAATGTGAATTTCTATGGGAGTAACTTTGAAATTTAGTTAAACGAAAAAAACGTTAGCTGCTTTTGATTTTCTCTTTCGCATTGCGACGTTGACGTTGTGTTGGTGGTCATGAGTCATGGCTTCGCTTCTTGTTGAGAGAGCCAACTGTGGTCATGGTAAAGAGAATGGAGTAAAGCGGCCGCGGCTGGTCAGCTAAAGCACGCAGCCCATGTGTATGTGTGTAAACGAAAGAATTGTTTTTGTATGCATTGCGTGAACACAACACAGCGACATACATACATACAAGTGCCAGTGCTTGCCATTAGCTTGTGTGCCAGCTCGTATTTTTGCTTGCTTCCCTCTCTCTCACTTTTTGTTACTCACACAGCAATGGTGTTGTTTAGTGGTTGGCTACAAAATAAGATCGCGCTGCGCAAAGAACGATTTAGAAGTAGGCGCGGGGAAGGTGAGAGTTGCACGAACAACAAAGTCAAGCAGCATTGCATGACAGTTACATTGTCTAATTCTCTCTCTATTTCTTTTTATGCTGACACCGACAAGTGCAGACGCGTTTTTGTTATCAAGGTGTTGTGCATAATATAAAATAAATGCGGGACCAAAGCAAAGAAAGTTTCAACGAGGAAGATCCCGTCGAAAAAAAATTAGGTAATTACTCTTTTAATGGATTTCGAAATGGAAGCAATATATGAATATATAAAAAGTGAGTGAAATTAATTAATTCATTTCAATAAAAACACAAACTTAGGCGACGCCAGTCATGAAACACAAGTCCCAGTGTGCATGCATTAGCTTGTGTGCCAGCTCGTTTTTTTGCTTGCTTCCCTCTCTCTCACTTTTTGTTACTCTCACAGCAATGCCGTGGCCTTGGTGTTGTTTGGTGGTTGGCTACAAAATCAGATCGCGCTGCGCTAAGAACGATGTAGAAGTTGGCGCGGGGGAGGTGAGAGTTGCACGAACAACGAAGCCAAGCTGCATTGCACGACAGTTACATTATCTAATTCTTTTCTTTCTCTATTTCTTTTTATGCTGCTTTCTTACGCGCTCAGCGTAGAGGAATTACTATTGATTTAGTTCTATTCGCACTACTTATAGTACAGTAAAAATAGGTTTTGACCCGGAAAAAATTGCACACTGGAATTTCTCTTGCTTAATGTATTAAGGACCATCCAAAAAGTCTAAAACCAATTTGGAGACCTCCTCCCCCGTAGGGTTTTCCGTTATTTTGAGATATGTTTGAGCCCATTTATCTCGAAATCTATAAGCCGTACATAAAAATTTCCAAGGCAGAAAAAGTTTAAAATTGAATTTAAAATTTTTTTTTGTATTCGGAGGTATACCCAAAAGTTCACATTTTAGGCGGCAGAGGGGGCCCAATCCCATGGGATTGGAGTTTACACGTACGTGTTTTGTACACAAAACACATGCATGTGTGCGTGATTTTTGTACTGAACTACTCTCAGCAAATTCTCTGGCGTTGCTATGCTCTTGTTGCAAAGCATGGTAGAATTATACAGGTAAGCTATTCACTGCACTGAAACCTTATTTTTAGTCTGAGCGAAAAAGTGAGAGAGTGAAACCACCCCCATTGCTGTTGTTGTGCGTAGGCAAGCATATTTAAAATTTTATTTTGTGCTGATGGTTGCAACTAGAGTGGCTTATTTTTTACCACTGCACAAAATTACGGTAAATGCTGAAAAACTATGCGCAGAAACAACCTTTCTCGTGTAAAATATCAACGAAACTAAAATAAGGTTTGAATTGCGAAAATTTTTCGGGAATAGCTTACCTTGTTTATTCTACCATGGTTGCAAAGCAACAGACACGAAGTTGCTTGTGCATGACTTCGGCTCTTGCTTAGAGCGCGTGCTTGCTCTCACAATGCTAAAGCACTCCAGCATTAGTATGCCGTGGCTTTGGTGCTGTGTGGCAAAAAACACAAAATCAGTTTCAAGGTATATTTACTACAGGTAGCATACTCCCGCCGAAGGCTCTAACAAATATTACCAATTTTTAGGTTCGTTGCGACTGCACGTGAGGAGGGTTGGTTACGCGCATCGGGTGCGAGCAACAGATACAATTTTTGTTTGTTTCCTTGAATCAGTTTATGTTTAATTTGCTACAAGCTAAGATCGCGCTACGCAAATTATTGATTTTAAAAAGGAACAAATGATCAAAGAGGAATGGAAAAATGAGCGGCGCGATCTAAGCTTGTAGCCAACTAAACATAGACTGATTTTGTGTTTTCTGCCAAACAGGCACCAAAGCCAAAAAGCAAGCACGCTCTCTAAGCAAGAGCCGAAGTCATGCACAAGCAACTTCGTATCTGTTGCTTTGCGACGTCAGCGTCGAAACACGTCACAGCGGCAGAAAATGTTCAATACAAGCGCAAAAACAAAAATGCATATGTATATTTTGCCAATCAATTTTAAACTTTTTCTGCCTTGGAAATTTTTATGTACGGCTTATAGATTTCGAGATAAATGGGCTCAAACATATATCAAAATAACGGAAAACTCTACGGGGGAGGAGGTCTCCAAATTGGTTTTACACTTTTTGGATGGTCCTTAATACATTAAGCAAGAGAAATTCCAGTGTGCAATTTTTTCCGGGTCAAAACCTATTTTTACTGTACTATAAGTAGTGCGAATAGAACTAAATCAATAGTAATTCCTCTACGCTGAGCGCGTAAGAAAGCAGCATAAAAAGAAATAGAGAAAGAAAAGAATTAGATAATGTAACTGTCGTGCAATGCAGCTTGGCTTTGTTGTTCGTGCAACTCTCACCTTCCCCGCGCCTACTTCTAAATCGTTCTTTGCGCAGCGCGATCTTATTTTGTAGCCAACCACTAAACAACACCATTGCTGTGAGAGTAACAAAAAGTGAGAGAGAGGGAAGCAAGCAAAAATACGAGTTGGCACACAAGCTAATGGCAAGCACTGGCACTTGTATGTATGTATGTCGCCGTGTTGTGTTCACGCAATGCATACAAAAACAATTCTTTCGTTTACACACAGCCGCGGCCGGTTTACTCCCTTCTCTTTACCATGACCACAGTTGGCTCTCTCAACAAGAAGCGAAGCCATGACTCATGACCACCAACACAACGTCAACGTCGCAATGCGAAAGAGAAAATCAAAAGCAGCTAACGTTTTTTTCGTATAACTAAATTTCAAAGTTACCCCCATAGAAATTCGCATTCATTCGTTCACGCATTATTCATTCACGCATTGATTCATGCCCAAAAATACACAATGCCCAACAATGCCCAAAAATGCATAATGCCACCTAAAAAGTTTTACTTCAAAAAAAACATACAAAATGCACAGCAAGACAGATAAAAAAAATTGTTTTTGCCCACCCGTATGCTTTCTCGCTCTCGCTACAGTAGCAAAGGGATGTTTTCTCTTGCTCAGATGCACACATTTTCTTATGGATGCGTATAATATATTTTGATTATTTAAAATTTTGTATGTACACTTTTTTTTACTTACATTAGCCTGTAAAAGGAAATGGAAAATAAAATTTATTTTATTTAGAGCCAAACGATGTTTTTACTTCGAGCTTCCAGCAGAGAATGAACTAAAAATTATTTTTCTCAGCTTAACACATTCTGAAACAAATTTGAAGGGAATACTTATTTTTCACAGATTACTTTGTTTCAAAAATTGTGTATTCGATTTTTATAAAGCAGTTTTACAAGCAAACCACCCCTGTTCACGTAATTGTTTGGTAACACCATATGGAATTAAGCTATCGATGCCTTTTAAAACATAGCAACGAATTATATAAAGTTAAATATATTTTCCTTTATATATAAATTAATGTAGTTTATTAATATTAAAACAAAAATTCCTGATAGCATGTAGTAATATATTATACCCTATACTAAAAAGTACAAATTAATATTTGCTTAAAAGTGAACACCGGAACAGGCCCAACAATTTTCTGGGTATACGCGAAACAAGTTACTATGACATTAAAAAATTTTTTGTTTTGCTATGAAATTTAAAAAATCTTAATTCGGTGCTATAGTATAAATTTAAATACTATTACTTTTAATCCTTCCAGCGAATCAAGAATAATTCATAAAATTATTATTTATTTATATATGTATTCATTTAAATATATTTTACAATAATGTATTCAATAACTACAGTACTAGCAATGCCCACGCACAGCAAAATATATAAATAGTCCAATAGTGTATTAAAATTTAAACTGTGTAAATCTCATGTAGCATGGGAAAACAAACTCCTTAAAGAAATGTATTATATATTATTTAATATCCATTGTTAGCTAGTGTTTTAAATGTATGTATATCTAATAAAATTTAATAATCACAAAGAAAATTGATTACAGTCGCTCGTGCATTTCTTCCTTCTTCTAAAAAATCATTCAATAAAAAATTGTATTTTCTTCCAATCCAGTTTACACAACTGTAATAAGTGGGAGCACGCAATGAATTTTTTTTCATGAAGTGCTTATAATTCACAAGCAGTTTAAGCATTACATACTGTAAATATTATTATTAAGAAGTCTGGACTTTTTTAATATTGTACGTATTTTCAAGTTTGTATGTATTATTAATTTTTTTGTATTTTGCGTAAGTTTGGCGACGTTGGCTGTAGAGTAGTGCTGGGGAAAAAATCATGATCGAAGTTTAAAATTTCTATATATCGATGTTTGCCAACAGAGATGTTTCTTCAGCACTACTAAACACCCATTTGATGAGTGCAGAAGGGGGGGAGAAAAATCTCTGTTGCAATTTATGGTTATATTTGCAGTAATTTTACTTCGATCATCGATGTTTTCTCCAGCACTACTGTAGAGCTGAGCTCGATCTTCGATTTTGGAGTCGATTTTTTCGATCGATTCTCAAAAAGAAATCGATTAATCGCACTAAAACGGTAGGCGCTAGCAAGTTTAAGCCGCACATAATTACAGACATGAAAACCTATATACAAAAAAGAATATTTATACAAAGTTCACTCAAATTCATTTCCATATTTCATAATAACGGAAACAAAAATTCAAAACTTAAAAGAAAACGAATAATTCATTTGATTCAAAATTTAATAAAAGAAAACATAATGATTAAGAAACAATTCATTTGATTTAAGACTCAAAACATAATTAGAGAAACATAATAAATAAGTAACAATTCTTTTGATTTCTTTGAGATCTAAAAATAAAACTAGTTTTTAGCAAAATGTATCCTCAACATTTTTTACTCGTATCCATAGTAAAATGGCCAGCTAAAACCCAAAATTCTTTTTTTTCTCTTCATATCTGTTTATTAGACAATAAGTAAATTTATTAAATATTAAAACCCAAAATGAGCTCCACAAATTTTTTAATGCAATAAAAAATAATAAAAAAAAATTAATAAAAAAATTTTTAAATTGAACAACCAAGTATTTTAATTATTAAAGAAAACAAGTCCATGTACAAATTCCAGCGACAAACGATCAAAATTTCAGCAACCCATACAAGCAGCAATAGCAAAAATTCACGTGTAGTACAAGCACGCGTTAGAAGTAAAACATTTGTCACCCAACTTATTTTTCTACGCTGTTTTTTTTTTCTTTAGTTTAGCCGTCTTAACATTACTTTGGAGTTCAAACGGTGTCTTAACAATCAATTATATATTATAATAATAATGAAAGTGAAGGAATTCTCGTTCCAGAGAGATATCTGACATATGTGATGTCAATTTTTGTTAAATGTATAGCAAAAAGATAGAACACGTCAAATTATAATTTATATGCATATTTTATTTTTTCTGATGTAGCATTTTCACAGTTTTATATTAAAGGTATTGGATTAACTAATATTTTTAGTTAATTGTTTTTAAACAAACGAAATGAAACGAACGTTTTTGGGCGTTCTCAACAAGAGCCGAAGTCATGACCACCAACACAACGTCAGCGTCAATTCATCAATGCGAAAACGAAAATCAAAACAAACGCACCAAGGCACGGCATTGCCGTGAGAGTAACAAAAAGTGAGAGAGGAGAGAAACAAATAAAAATACGAGCTGGCACACAAGCTAACATGGTAGAATAAACAAGGTATGCTATTCCCGAAAAATTTTCGCAACTCAAACCTTATTTTAGTTTCGTTGATATTTTTCACGAAAAAGGTTGTTTCCGCGCATAGTTTTTCAGCATTTACCGTAATTTTGTGCAGCGGTAAAAAATAAGCCACTCTAGTTGCAACCAGCAGCACAAAAAAAAATTCTTAAATATGCTTGCCTACGCACAACAACAGCAATGGGGGTGGTTTCGCTCTCTCACTTTTTCGCTCAGACTAAAAATAAGGTTTCAGTGCAGTGAATAGCATACCTTGTTTATTCTACCATGACAAGCTAATGGCAAACACTGGCACTTGTATGTATGTATGTATTTCACTGTGTTGTATTCACGCAATGCATACAAAAACAATTCTTTCTTTTCAAGGTACGGGATGACTTTAAAGCAGTGGTCGGCGAAATATACATATGTTTTTTTTGCGCTTGTATTGAACATTTTCTGCCGCTGTGACGTGTTTCGACGCTGACGTCGCAAAGCAACAGATACGAAGTTGCTTGTGCATGACTTCGGCTCTTGCTTAGAGAGCGTGCTTGCTTTTTGGCTTTGGTGCCTGTTTGGCAGAAAACACAAAATCAGTCTATGTTTAGTTGGCTACAAGCTTTGATCGCGCCGCTCATTTTTCCATTCCTCGTTGATCATTTGTTCCTTTTTAAAATCAATAATTTGCGTAGCGCGATCTTAGCTTGTAGCAAATTAAACATAAACTGATTCATGCGCGTAAACAACCCTCCTCACGTGCAGTCGCAACGAACCTAAAAATTGGTAATATTTGTTAGAGCCTTCGGTGGGAGTATGCTACCTGTAGTGTACCTTGAAACTGATTTTGTGTTTTTTGCCACACAGCACCAAAGCCACGGCATACTAATGCTGGAGTGCTTTAGCATTGTGAGAGCAAGCACGCGCTCTAAACAAGAGCCGAAGTCATGCACAAGCAACTTCGTATCTGTTGCTTTGCGACCATGGTAGAATAAACAAGGTAAGCTATTCCCGAAAAATTTTCGCAATTCAAACCTTATTTTAGTTTCGTTGATATTTTACACGAAAAAGGTTGTTTCTGCGCATAGTTTTTCAGCATTTACCGTAATTTTGTGCAGTGGTAAAAAATAAGCCACTCTAGTTGCAACCATCAGCACAAAATAAAATTTTAAATATGCTTGCCTACGCACAACAACAGCAATGGGGGTGGTTTCACTCTCTCACTTTTTCGCTCAGACTAAAAATAAGGTTTCAGTGCAGTGAATAGCTTACTTGTATAATTCTACCATGCTTTGCAACATGAGCATAGCAACGCCAGAGAATTTGCTGAGAGTAGTTCAGTACAAAAATCACGCACACATGCATGTGTTTTGTGTACAAAACACGTGTACGTGTAAACTCCAATCCCATGGGATTGGGCCCCCTCTGCCGCCTAAAATGTGAACTTTTGGGTATACCACCCAATACAAAAAATAATTTAAATTCAATTTTTAACTTTTTCTGCCTTGAAAATTTTTATGTACCGCTTATAGATTTCGAGATAAATGGGCTCAAACATATCTCAAAATAACGGAAAACTCTACGGGGAGGAAGTCTCCAAATTGGTTTTAGACTTTTTGGATGGTCCTTAATACATTAAGCAAGAGAAATTCCAGTGTGCAATTTTTTCCGGGTCAAAACCTATTTTTACTGTACTATAAGTAGTGCGAATAGAACTAAATCAATAGTAATTCCTCTACGCTGAGCGCGTAAGAAAGCAGCATAAAAAGAAATAGAGAAAGAAAAGAATTAGACAATGTTACTGTCGTGCAATCCTGCTTGGCTTCGTTGTTCGTGCAACTCTCACCTCCCCCGCGCCAACTTCTACATCGTTCTTAGCGCAGCGCGATCTTATTTTGTAGCCAACCACCAAACAACACCAAGGCCACGGCATTGCTGTGAGAGTAACAAAAAGTGAGAGAGAGGGAAGCAAGCAAAAAAACGAGCTGGCACACAAGCTAATGGCAAGCACTGGCACTTGTATGTATGTATGTCGCCCCTGCAGGAAAAAAAACTAGTCCCGAACTGGTTCCGAACCACCCCAACGGTGAAACTGTGTGTCCCAAACCTAGTATGATTGCATGCGGCTAACTAGTATATTTAACATGGGCTTGTCATAGGAAGCAACCAGAATTTTTGGGTAGGATGTTCAACTGGTAGCAAACTGGTTCGCCTGCATATGGAACAAAACTAGTTGCTTCAGTTCTAGAATATAATAATTCGTTTGGGTATGCTCTCGTTCTCCGGTTTGCGGACTAGTGAGATGGTTCTGCAAGGGCCTAGCTGTTGGCCACCGGACGGGTCGCAGGTTGCGGATAGCGGACGGCCTCTCACCGGGAGGTTAGCTGCGAATAAGTGAGAATTCTCGCAAATAAGCAGTCCCGGACAGGCAGCGGGTGCGCAATAGACCGCTGCACTGACGAGGTGTTTGTGTTGCCGCCTACGAAAACAGAGCTTCACACTTTCTCCAAATTCCTTGCACATTAACCTACCTCTCTCCCTTCCCCCATCTCACACCTGGGCTGGGCTAAGGTGTCAACCGAACCGTGCCGAAAGCCGGCCAGGCTGAAAGCCCAGGTCTAACAAAAATAGTTCAGTCGCTAACGTGTGGGCTCCGGCACTTGGCGACCGCCGGTTCTATTTAGCCTTACCCGTACATGCGGATCTCTGTACGGGTGGACCTTCACTTCTCCGCTTCTCGTGGGAACATGAAAAAGAAGAAAATATTAAATACCAAATACATTACGATGCAGGAAACTCCTGCATCCTCTGTCGCAAGACATTTTGAGGAAAAACTCCTCGATGCTGAGCGACCAACAGCCGTAAGGCAAAGTGTGCAGAGGACTCGAGTACGCGATAACGCGGAAAGGTCTAATGTACAAGTACAGAGGGCCCGAGTACGCGAAAACGCGGAAAAGCCTAATGTGCAAGTAGGCCAAGTACGCGGCGACGCGGAAAAGCAGATCGGACGAGTACGGGACTCCCCGGAAAGTTCGCTTGACGCAGGTGTAGCACGGTCCGTGATTACACGGCCAATGCGCCCGCCTCTCCGTGCCGATGGTACGACGAGTGTGAAGCCTAGGACTAAACCGAGGAACCAGAAAACGGTAGAGCTGCCACTTGGCCAACCAGGCGCTCGTGACGATCCTAACAGGATCGGCATGAACGGCTCGGTAACCAAGTGGTACCTCCGGTACCTTGCCCAGGGAATCCCCCCTGAGGAGGCCTGTAAAAGGCCAACGAACATCGGCGTAACGCCGTTGTACAGACAACACAGGCTGTGAAGAGGCTCAGCCAGACATTGACGCCGCCCACTGATACCCCCAAGAGAGCGTGTACCAAGGCGGCATCTGCGGACACCCCAGATAGCGAGAACGAAGGGAAAGTCCCTTCAGCGAGCGCAATCGTTGACGATGGGGAACGCCCCTCGACATCGGCGGCGGCGGCCGGAAGGAGGCCTCCCACCTCTGTCAACATGACGCGTGAATCATACGCGCATGTGGCCCAAGTAGTCAAGGTGGCAATTGTCCCTGTGAAATTCCCACAGGTGACTCTTACCAGCCAAGACCAGACCGCGATAGAGGAGGCCATCCTGTTGGAAGTGGCC
Source organism: Chymomyza costata (assembly GCA_018150985.1). Taxonomy (NCBI): domain Eukaryota; kingdom Metazoa; phylum Arthropoda; class Insecta; order Diptera; family Drosophilidae; genus Chymomyza; species Chymomyza costata. The sequence goes on from JAECWU010000269.1 coordinate 1,317,895, forward strand.
AACGGATGGAGCGCTGCACTGCGCCTAGTGGGCATCCATTTTAAGCCGGGATATCTGGTAGTGGATTGCCTTGGCGAGGAGCCAGCAGAATGGCTCTTCAGTGTGGCGTCGAGGCTCTCTGGATGGAATGGAGTAGAGCTTGAGGCTAGAAAAGGTGAGGATATTCCCAGCGCTCACCTAATAACAATGTTCCTTCCACGTAGTGCGGGAAAATCTGAGGACTTCCTCATCCGCCTGCTGGAAAGCCAGAATAATCTGTGCGCAGACCTCTGGAAGGTCATGTCGGTACGTACGCAAGGACAAGGTGTCCTTATAACGATCGGCATCGACGAGGCTACAGTCGAAACGATCGTAGCCCAGGACCATAGGTTATTCTTCCGGTTTGGCACCATACCATTCCATGGACTACGGAAGAGCCAACAAGTGGCGGTTGCGGATGGGAAATCCCTAGCAACCCCACCTGCTGACTCCGGCAAACCGGAGGAAAAACCTAATAAGGAGGTGGGAACCCCCACACCAACGACGAATCCCAGTCCGGCACATACCCCAGACGATCTTGAGGAATGTGCTATGGATGTGGACCCGATGTCGTCCCAAGAGTTGCAGGAGGAACTCCTCCAGCAATCGGAGGACGAAGCAGCCGACGTCACTCTGACGCATCAACACATGCGTCAGGTGGCGTGGGAAACCCCACCCACTAATGGCAGCCAATCCCCTAAGCCAGTGCACCATGCTAGCCCAGGTGAACATCCATCACGCAAAAGCAGCTTCGGCTGTCTTAGCCAGGATGTTTACCAAACAACACCTAGGGCTAGCGCTCGTGCAGGAGCCATGGTGCAACAAGGGAATAAAAGGCCTGCACACCAGTGACTCAAAGGTAATTTGGGATCAGAGGCACGCCTCACCCAGAGCCTGCATAGTAGTTAGAAAATGTATTAATTACACGATTCTTTCAGAATTTTTAACGCGGGACTGTGTCCCCATCGCTGTCCAGGATGTTGGGGCGATGAGGACGATAGTAATTGTCTCCGCCTATCTCGCAGGAGATAGCAGCATTCCATCTAAGGAGATAATTGAGCTAGCTGAGCACTGCAGGAAACAAAGGCTGCCACTTTTAATCGGATGTGACGCTAACGCTCACCACATTCTTTGAGGCAGCACAAATATTAACAAACGCGGTGAGTACCTATTAGAGTTTATCTCTAAAGTAGATCTAGATATATGTAATGTCGGAACCACTCCGACATTCGTAAACAGAATAAGGGAAGAAGTCCTAGACCTAACCCTAGTAAGCCCCTCCCTTAAGTCAAGGATTGGGGATTGGCATGTTTCAACAGAAACATCCATGTCAGATCATAGGATCATAAGGTTTAATTTATCATTAAATTTAAACACGCATAAACCAGTCCGCAATCCAAAGAAAACAAACTGGGAATCCTTCAACGCGAGATTAGGTTCAGAATTATCCAACCTGGATGTTAGGACACCCAAACACCAGCTGGAACTAGACCATAGAGTACACGAGGTCAATGAATGTATTGCCAACGCTTTTGAAAGCAGCTGTCCTCTTAGTAGAGCACGTAGAGAGAGAGACGCTCCGTGGTGGAACAAACACCTGGAGAAATTACGCAAAAAGAGTCGATCCCTCTTCAATCGCGCTAAGCGAACTGGAGAGTGGGAGATCTATCGCTGCTGTCTCACTCTCTACAGTGCAAGCATTAGGAAGGCTAAGCGACGGAACTACAGGAATTTCTGTGAGTCCATAGCTAACACAAATACTGCCGCCAGACTCCACAAAGCCATGGCAAAGGCACCACCGGAGGGGAACATCTCTCTGAAGAAAAGTGACAACACTTTTACCTCTACCGCAGTAGAGAAATTGAGTCTCTTAATTGAGACGCACTTTCCGGGAAGCATCCCGAACGCAGTGCAAGTTCAATCAATAATAAACCATAGAAGACCATCAAGGGAGGACTGGGAAATCGCCAAGTCTATAGTTACTAACGAACGATTGAAATGGGCACTGACCTCGTTCCAGCCTTTCAAGAGTCCAGGACCAGATGGAATCTCCCCATCACTCCTTCAGAATGGTAGGGAATGCCTTATACCACACCTGATGAGAATTATGATCAGCAGCCTGGCGCTGGGGCATGTCCCCGAGCCATGGAATAGAGCTAGGGTGGTCTTTATCCCCAAGGCTGGGAAGAAAGATATCACCCATCCAAAGTCCTTTTAGTTTAACATCGTTCTTACTGAAAACGTTGGAAAAGCTGGTGGACATCCACATTAGAACGACGCTGCTTGAGCAGGATCCACTGCACTTTGCACAACATGCGTATAGAGCAGGTCGATCAACTGACACTGCGCTGTATCAGCTGAGGAACATCCTCGGTAGAGCAGTTGAAAACAGAGAGGTTGCTGTGTGTGCCTTTCTTGACATTGAAGGTGCCTTTGACAACACATCGCATGATGCTGTCAATAGAGCACTTATAAGAAGGGGTGTCAATCGCACGCTATCCGAGTGGATTCAATTCCTACTCAGATCGAGGCTAGTCACGGCGGAAACAGGAGACAGCTCCGTAACTGTTACCACTACTCGTGGCTGCCCACAAGGAGGAGTACTATCCCCACTTTTGTGGAGCCTCCTTGTTGATGAACTACTAGTAAGACTGTCCGATAAAGGAATACAATGTCAGGGCTATGCCGTTGACATTGTCCTTATCGCAGTAGGAAGATTCGAGAACACTCTCTGTGATATAGTGCAGAGGGGATTGAATATTACGTACAACTGGTGCAAGGAAGTGGGCCTCAGCCTTAACCCAGCTAAGACAGTGGTTGTACCATTCACCAGAAGGTATAAAATACCAAATATGCGGCAACTCCATCTCAGGGGCTGCCCCATTACGAAGAGCAAGGAAGTAAAATACCTTGGAGTAATATTTGACAACAAACTGAGATTTACCTGTCATATAGAAAGCGTGGTAAACAAATGCACTAGAGCACTATACACGTGTTGAAGAATAGCCGGAAGGTCGTGGGGAACATCACCAAAGATTATTCGCTGGCTGTATCTTATGGTCATACGACCGATGCTCACCTATGGAGCCATCGCATGGGGAAATCGGGTGGAGATCACCTCCGTCCAGAATGACCTCAAGAAAGTACAGAGGGTAGCCTGTGAATGTATGACAGGAGCAATGAAAACCTGTCCTACCGAAGCACTGGAGGTTCTTATGAACATAACACCACTCCAACACTGCTTCGAATGGCAGCCGAAGGAATCGGCAAAGGGCACATAATTAGTGCTAGAGACGCTGACGAACTTGGAAAAACGGTCCCCTCAATTCTGCTACCAAGAGATGAGATGACCACGGAGTACAACTTCAAAAAGAACTTTAGCACTAGTTTGAGTAGCAAAAGCAAATGGACTAACTTAGAGGAGATACATCCTATGAGTAGACACACCATTGTGTGGTATACGGACGGGTCTTTAACAAAAGAAGGCACCGGCCTGGGGGTCGCGGGACCAAGAACGAGACTGTCAGAATCACTGGAGAAGTATACCAGCATATTTCAGGCAGAAGTATGTGCGATAGGTAGGTGTGTGGACATAAACCTATCTAGGAAATATATGGGCAGAGAAATAGCTATTCTGTCAGACAGTCAGGCCGCTATAAACGCAGTGACTGGCTCAAAAATAAATTCAAAATTGGTTCAGGAAACCAGAGCCAAACTAAACCATCTGGGACACTGGAACAACGTTTCACTAAGATGGGTCCCGGGACATAACAACATTCCTGGGAACGAAATTGCTGACGAGCTGGCAAGAAACCATTAAACAACTGCTACGAGAAGGGGAGAGATCCAGACGACAATCAAACTGGATTGGCACGACTGGTTTACGACAGTCCAAGCAGCTCCTCGGTTCCTATGATCTGAATAGGTTCAAGAAAATCTCCCAACTGGGCAAGAATTCCCTTAGGATACTTACTGGGTTACTTACGGGACATTGCAGGCTTAGAAAACACCTGAGCATGCTGGGCATCGTTGATTCTAACACTTGTAGGTTTTGTGAAATAAGGGAGGAATCCTCCCAACACATACTTACGGAGTGTGACGCTCTCGCCAGAAGAAGGGCATCCATCTTCGGCGACTACAGAATACCGATGCGCGACGTAACCGGACTAGAACCATCCCAGATAATTAAATTTATCTCCATAATTGGACTGGCCAAGGAGCTCTAGAGCTAGTAGGGAGCACAATAGATCCTAAGGGTCGCAGTGCAGTTTTCCCCTTACAATTATTATTATTATGCTCTCGTTCTAGTACATTTAACCCAAATATTGAACTAGTTAATATTGTTGTATTAGTTTATTTTATTTAATTTGTAAACATTTTATTCACTTATAAGTAACTTATTATCAAACATTTACAATTCTTTAATTATAGGCTTAGATTGAAAATTTACAATTTTTTTAATTATATACATGTGCTTAACTTAAATGTTCATTAAAAAGTAATGTTAGGAAACTACGTTTTTTATTTATTTTTATAAAAATAAATGACAACTAATTTCTTATATTTAAGAAGCTGAAAAAAAGGCTAGTTATGAGTTACATGTACTTATAGAACTAAAAAAAATAAAAACAATTATTTGTTATAAGTACATATTAAGCTGAAAAAAAAACAGGTTATTTAGTGTACATACACATATGTACATACATAAAATGGAAAACAAAAAAAAACAAGTTATTTGTTTTATATATAAGCTGAAAATAAAAAATCATAGGTAACTTGCTAATATTAAATTACTCCTACAAAATATTATTTTAAATATACTAAATAACATAATATTTATCACTTACCAAATTCGCGCTTGCTTACACATGTCAGTGCAAAACTAAAAACTATTTTTGTGCAGCAGCATTTTTCGTTGTTATACATTTTTATGTATACCCAAAATTCATCTCTTTTCACAAAAATCAACAGAATCACTCTCTGAGAGAGCGTGAGCATTGAGCGGTACAAATTTGACAGAGAGAGCGCTCTCTTTTACCATTTTATCCTATACTGCGGCAGTTCTTTTTTTAACCATTCAAAAACTAGTTACGTTCAGAGTAGTTGAGGCCACTTATATGACACCGAATTCCTGCAGGGGCTGTGTTGTGTTCACGCCATGCATACAAAAACAATTCTTCCGTTTACACACATACACATGTGCTGCGTTGTTTAGCTGACCAGCCGCGGCCGCTTTACTCCCTTCTCTTTACCATGACCACAGTTGGCTCTCTCAACAAGAAGCGAAGCCATGACTCATGACCACCAACACAACGTCAACGTCGCAATGCGAAAGAGAAAATCAAAAGCAGCTAACGTTTTTTTCGTTTAACTAAATATCAAAGTTACTCCCATAGAAATTCACATTCATTCGTTCACGCATTATTCATTCACGCGTTGATTCATGCCCAAAAATACACAATGCCCAACAATGCCCAAAAATGCATAATGCCACCTAAAAAGTTTTACTTCAAAAAAAAAATACAAAATGCACAGCAAGACATATAAAAAAAATTGTTTTTGCCCACCCGTATGCTTTCTCGCTCTCGCTACAGTAGCAAAGGGATGTTTTCTCTTGCTCAGATGCACACATATTCTTATGGATGCGTATAATATATTTTGATTATTTAAAATTTTGTATGTACACTTTTTTTACTTACATTAGCCTGTAAAAGGAAATGGAAAATAAAATTTATTTTATTTAGAGCCAAACGATGTTTTCACTTCGAGCTTCCAGCAGAGAATGAACTAAAAAATTATTTTTCTCAGCTTAACACATTTTGAAACAAATTTGAAGGGAATACTTATTTTTCACAGATTACTTTGTTTCAAAAATTGTGTATTCGATTTTTATAAAGCAGTTTTACAAGCAAACCACCCCTGTTCACGTAATTGTTTGGTAACACCATATGGCATTAAGCTATCGATGCCTTTTAAAACATAGCAACGAATTATATAAAGTTAAATATATTTTCCTTTATATATAAATTAATGTAGTTTATTAATATTAAAACAAAAATTCCTGATAGCATGTAGTAATATATTATACCCTATACTAAAAAGTACAAATTAATATTTGCTTAAAAGTGAACACCGGAACAGGCCCAATAATTTTCTGGGTATACGCGAAACAAGTTACTATGACATTAAAAAATTTTTGTTTTGCTATGAAATTTAAAAAATCTTTATTCGGTGCTATAATATATTTAAATACTTTCTTTATCCTTCAATCAAGAATAATTAATAAAATTATTATTTATTTATATATATATTCATTTAAATATATTTTACAATAATATATTCAATAACTGCAGTACTAGCAATGCCCACGCACAGCAAAATATATAAATAGTCCAATAGTGTATTAAAATTAAAACTGTGTAAATCTCATGTAGCATGGAAAACAAACTCCTTAAAGAAATGTATTATATATTATTTAATATCCATTGTTAGCTAGTGTTTTAAATGTATGTATATCTAATAAAATTTAATAATCACAAAGAAAATTGATTACAGTCGCTCGTGCATTTCTTCCTTCTTCTAAAAAATCATTCAATAAAAAATTGTATTTTCTTCCAATCCAATTTGCACAACTGTAATAAGTGGGAGCACGCAATGAATTTTTTTTTCATAAAGTGCTTATAATTCACAAGCAGTTTAAGCCTTACATACTGTAAATATTATTATTAAGTAGTCTGGGCTTTTTTGATATTGTACGTATTTTCAAGTTTGTATGTATTATTAATTTTTTTTTATTTTGCGTAATTTTGGCGACGTTGGCTGTAAAGCTGAGCTCGATATTCGATTTTGGAGTCGATTTTTTCGATCGATTCTCAAAAAGAAATCGATTAATCGCACTAAAACGGTAGGCGCTAGCAAGTTTAAGCCGCACATAATTACAGACATGAAAACCTATATACAAAAAAGAATATTTATACAAAATTCACTCAAATTCATTTCCATATTTCATAATAACGGAAACAAAAATTCAAAACTTAAAAGAAAACGAATAATTCATTTGATTCAAAATTTAATAAAAGAAAACATAATGATTAAGAAACAATTCATTTGATTTAAGACTCAAAAATTAATTAGAGAAACATAAAAAATAAGTAACAATTCTTTTGATTTCTTTGAGATCTAAAAATAAAACTAGTTTTTAGCAAAATGTATCCTCAACATTTTTTACTCGTATCTATAGTAAAATGGCAAGCTAAAACCCAAAATTCTTTTTTTGTTTTTTTTTCTCTTCATATCTGTTTATTAGACAATAAGTAAATTTATTAAATATTAAAACCCAAAATGAGCTCCACAAATTTTTAAATGCAGCGGATTTCGAGATATGTATTTCGAAAACAAAAATTTGTCAAAACTAAAAAAAAAAAAATCATTTTAATAGATGCGTTGTCTAAGTGACTTTTTCTTTCTTCGTCTGCTTTCTGTTTATTTGCCGTTTTTTCGGATCGAAAAAAGTCTGCATCGTTTGTATATTTTTTTCGGATTGCAACGAATATGGGTGCGATCTTTTAAGATGGTTAAATAGATTGGAGGTGTTTCCACCGGTTTTTACAATTGTTGAGCACAAGTTACACTTAGCGGAATTACTAGTCTGGCTTACAAAAATTTCTATTCCTTTGATCGGCCTTTATTGATTGGCTTTGTTTTATTCTTCATGTCCGGCCAAATACTTATGAAACAAAAAAATTCGCGTGCAGAAGAAGCACGCGTTAGAAGTAAAACTTTTCGCCCAACTTATTTTACTTTTTTAATAGAGGTTTGAAAATCAGCCTCTTCACGAGTAGCGAACGCCGAAGTAGCACACATGGAGTCTTATGACATGCCCGTGTTAATTTTACCCTTCGAAAGCCACGTAGTTGCATCGAGAGATTCATAGGTGGTACTTCAAAATGCATGTGTGTTTTCACCTTTTCGTCATGTTTGAAGAGAACTGCATGGTTGTGTTGTGTTCACGCAACTGCATAAAAAACAATTCTTTCGCTTTACACACATACACATGTATGTGCTTCAATACTTACTAGCCAAAATCTCTTGACGCCTTACTCTTTACCATGACCATAGTTATGGCTCTCTCAACAAGAAGCGAAGCCATGACTCATGACCACCAACACAACGTCAACGTCGCAATGCGAAAGAGAAAATCAAAAGCAGCTAACGTTTTTTCGTTTAACTAAATATCAAAGTTACTCCCATAGAAATTCACATTCATTCGTTCACGCATTATTCATTCACGCATTGATTCATGCCCAAAAATACACAATGCCCAACAATGCCCAAAAATGCATAATGCCACCTAAAAAGTTTTACTTCAAAAAAACATACAAAATGCACAGCAAGACAGATAAAAAAATTGTTTTTGCCCACCCGTATGCTTTCTCGCTCTCGCTGTAGCAAAGGGATGTTTTCTCTTGCTCAGATGCACACATATTCTTATGGATGCGTATAATATATTTTGATTATTAAAAATTTTGTATGTACACTTTTTTTTACTTACATTAGCCTGTCAAAAGGAAATGGAAAATAAAATTTATTTTATTTAGAGCCAAACTATGTTTTAGTCCTTCCACTTAGAGAATGAACAAAAAATTATTTTTCTCAGCTTAACACATTTTGAAACAAATTTGAAGGGAATACTTATTTTTCACAGATTACTTTGTTTCAAAAATTGTGTATTCGATTTTTGTTAAAGCAGTTTTACAAGCAAACCACCCCTGTTCACGTAATTGTTTGGTAACACCATATGGCATTAAGCTATCGATGCCTTTTAAAACATAGCAACGAATTATATAGTTAAATATATTTTCCTTTATATATAAATTAATGTAGTTTATTAATATTAAAACAAAAATCCTGTGATAGCATGTAGTAATATATTATACCCTATACTAAAAAGTACAAATTAATATTTGCTTAAAAGTGAACACCGGAACAGGCCCAATAATTTTCTGGGTATACGCGAAACAAGTTACTATGACATTAAAAAAATTTTTGTTTTGCTATGAAATTTAAAAAATCTTTATTCGGTGCTATAATATAAATTTAAATACTATTACTTTTAATCCTTCCAGCGAATCAAGAATAATTAATAAAATTATTATTTATTTATATATATATTCATTTAAATATATTTTACAATAATATATTCAATAACTGCAGTACTAGCAATGCCCACGCACAGCAAAATATATAAATAGTCCAATAGTGTATTAAAATTAAAACTGTGTAAATCTCATGTAGCATGGAAAACAAACTCCTTAAAGAAATGTATTATATATTATTTAATATCCATTGTTAGCTAGTGTTTTAAATGTATGTATATCTAATAAAATTTAATAATCACAAAGAAAATTGATTACAGTCGCTCGTGCATTTCTTCCTTCTTCTAAAAAATCATTCAATAAAAATTGTATTTTCTTCCAATCCAATTTGCACAACTGTAATAAGTGGGAGCACGCAATGAATTTTTTTCATAAAGTGCTTATAATTCACAAGCAGTTTAAGCCTTACATACTGTAAATATTATTATTAAGTAGTCTGGGCTTTTTTGATATTGTACGTATTTTCAAGTTTGTATGTATTATTAATTTTTTTTATTTTGCGTAATTTTGGCGACGTTGGCTGTAAAGCTGAGCTCGATATTCGATTTTGGAGTCGATTTTTTCGATCGATTCTCAAAAAGAAATCGATTAATCGCACTAAAACGGTAGGCGCTAGCAAGTTTAAGCCGCACATAATTACAGACATGAAAACCTATATACAAAAAAGAATATTTATACAAAATTCACTCAAATTCATTTCCATATTTCATAAACGGAAACAAAAATTCAAAACTTAAAAGAAAACGAATAATTCATTTGATTCAAAATTTAATAAAAGAAAACATAATGATTAAGAAACAATTCATTTGATTTAAGACTCAAAAATTAATTAGAGAAACATAAAAAATAAGTAACAATTCTTTTGATTTCTTTGAGATCTAAAAAATAAAACTAGTTTTTAGCAAAATGTATCCTCAACATTTTTTACTCGTATCTATAGTAAAATGGCAAGCTAAAACCCAAAATTCTTTTTTTGTTTTGTTTTCTCTTCATATCTGTTTATTAGACAATAAGTAAATTTATTAAATATTAAAACCCAAAATGAGCTCCACAAATTTTTAAATGCAGCGGATTTCGAGATATGTATTTCGAAAACAAAAATTTGTCAAAACTAAAAAAAAAAAAAAATCATTTTAATAGATGCGTTGTCTAAGTGACTTTTTCTTTCTTCGTCTCCTTTCTGTTTATTTGCCGTTTTTTCGGATCGAAAAAAGTCTGCATCGTTTGTATAAATTTTTTCGGATTGCAACGAATATGGGTGCGATCTTTTAAGATGGTTAAATAGATTGGGAGGTGTTTCCACCGGTTTTTACAATTGTTGAGCACAAGTTACACTTAGCGGAATTACTAGTCTGGCTTACAAAAATTTCTATTCCTTTGATCGGCCTTTATTGATTGGCTTTGTTTTATTCTTCATGTCCGGCCAAATACTTATGAAACAAAAAATTCGCGTGCAGAGGTGCACGCGTAAAAAGAATTAGAGAGTAAAACTTTTCGCCCAACTTATTACTTATGAATAGAGGCATGAAAATCACCCCTTCTTCACGAGAAGCGAACGCCGAAGTAGCACACATGAAGTCCTATGACATGCCCGTGTTAAATTCACCCTTCGAAACCACGTAGTTGCATCGAGAGACCATAGGTGGGGGTACTTCAAAATATGTGTGTTTTCACCCTTTCGTCATGTGTGAAGAGAACTGCAGGGTGTGTTGTGTTCACGCAATGCATACAAAAACAATTCTTTCGTTTACACACATACACATGTGCTGCGTGCTTTAGCTGACCAGCCGCGCCCGCTTTACTCCCTTCTCTTTACCATGACCACAGTTGGCTCTCTCAACAAGAAGCGAAGCCATGACTCATGACCACCAACACAACGTCAACGTCGCAATGCGAAAGAGAAAATCAAAAGCAGCTAACGTTTTTTTCGTTTAACTAAATATCAAAGTTACTCCCATAGAAATTCACATTCATTCGTTCACGCATTATTCATTCACGCATTGATTCATGCCCAAAAATACACAATGCCCAACAATGCCCAAAAATGCATAATGCCACCTAAAAAGTTTTACTTCAAAAAAAACATACAAAATGCACAGCAAGACAGATAAAAAAAATTGTTTTTGCCCACCCGTATGCTTTCTCGCTCTCGCTACAGTAGCAAAGGGATGTTTTCTCTTGCTCAGATGCACACATATTCTTATGGATGCGTATAATATATTTTGATTATTTAAAATTTTGTATGTACACTTTTTTTTACTTACATTAGCCTGTAAAAGGAAATGGAAAATAAAATTTATTTTATTTAGAGCCAAACTATGTTTTCACTTCGAGCTTCCAGCAGAGAATGAACTAAAAAATTATTTTTCTCAGCTTAACACATTTTGAAACAAATTTGAAGGGAATACTTATTTTTCACAGATTACTTTGTTTCAAAAATTGTGTATTCGATTTTTATAAAGCAGTTTTACAAGCAAACCACCCCTGTTCACGTAATTGTTTGGTAACACCATATGGCATTAAGCTATCGATGCCTTTTAAAACATAGCAACGAATTATATAGTTAAATATATTTTCCTTTATATATAAATTAATGTAGTTTATTAATATTAAAACAAAAATTCCTGATAGCATGTAGTAATATATTATACCCTATACTAAAAAGTACAAATTAATATTTGCTTAAAAGTGAACACCGGAACAGGCCCAATAATTTTCTGGGTATACGCGAAACAAGTTACTATGACATTAAAAAAATTTTTGTTTTGCTATGAAATTTAAAAAATCTTTATTCGGTGCTATAATATAAATTTAAATACTATTACTTTTAATCCTTCCAGCGAATCAAGAATAATTAATAAAATTATTATTTATTTATATATATATTCATTTAAATATATTTTACAATAATATATTCAATAACTGCAGTACTAGCAATGCCCACGCACAGCAAAATATATAAATAGTCCAATAGTGTATTAAAATTAAAACTGTGTAAATCTCATGTAGCATGGAAAACAAACTCCTTAAAGAAATGTATTATATATTATTTAATATCCATTGTTAGCTAGTGTTTTAAATGTATGTATATCTAATAAAATTTAATAATCACAAAGAAAATTGATTACAGTCGCTCGTGCATTTCTTCCTTCTTCTAAAAAATCATTCAATAAAAAATTGTATTTTCTTCCAATCCAATTTGCACAACTGTAATAAGTGGGAGCACGCAATGAATTTTTTTTCATAAAGTGCTTATAATTCACAAGCAGTTTAAGCCTTACATACTGTAAATATTATTATTAAGTAGTCTGGGCTTTTTTGATATTGTACGTATTTTCAAGTTTGTATGTATTATTTTATTTTTTTTTATTTTGCGTAATTTTGGCGACGTTGGCTGTAAAGCTGAGCTCGATATTCGATTTTGGAGTCGATTTTTTCGATCGATTCTCAAAAAGAAATCGATTAATCGCACTAAAACGGTAGGCGCTAGCAAGTTTAAGCCGCACATAATTACAGACATGAAAACCTATATACAAAAAGAATATTTATACAAAATTCACTCAAATTCATTTCCATATTTCATAAACGGAAACAAAAATTCAAAACTTAAAAGAAAACGAATAATTCATTTGATTCAAAATTTAATAAAAGAAAACATAATGATTAAGAAACAATTCATTTGATTTAAGACTCAAAAATTAATTAGAGAAACATAAAAAATAAGTAACAATTCTTTTGATTTCTTTGAGATCTAAAAATAAAACTAGTTTTTAGCAAAATGTATCCTCAACATTTTTTACTCGTATCTATAGTAAAATGGCAAGCTAAAACCCAAAATTCTTTTTTGTTTTGTTTTCTCTTCATATCTGTTTATTAGACAATAAGTAAATTTATTAAATATTAAAACCCAAAATGAGCTCCACAAATTTTTAAATGCAGCGGATTTCGAGATATGTATTTCGAAAACAAAAATTTGTCAAAACTAAAAAAAAAAAAAAATCATTTTAATAGATGCGTTGTCTAAGTGACTTTTTTCTTTCTTCGTCTGCTTTCTGTTTATTTGCCGTTTTTTCGGATCGAAAAAAGTCTGCATCGTTTGTATATTTTTTCGGATTGCAACGAATATGGGTGCGATCTTTTAAGATGGTTAAATAGATTGGAGGTGTTTCCACCGGTTTTTACAATTGTTGAGCACAAGTTACACTTAGCGGAATTACTAGTCTGGCTTACAAAAATTTCTATTCCTTTGATCGGCCTTTATTGATTGGCTTTGTTTTATTCTTCATGTCCGGCCAAATACTTATGAAACAAAAAAAATTCGCGTGCAGAAGAAGCACGCGTTAGAAGTAAAACTTTTCGCCCAACTTATTTTGTTACGCTTTTTTTATTTTGTTAGTTTAGCCGTCTTAACATTACTTTGAACATGCCCGGTTCAAACGGTGTCTTAACAATCAATTATTTTT